>OZ022509.1:43520250-45920250 GCA_963989385.1 Ctena decussata
GTTATTTCTCTTGCCACTGTCAAATGGTCAAAGCAATAGAAGCTCCCTGTGATGGTGAAGATTTTATCTACCGGCGGTTATCCGCCCCTGCCCGGGGCTTTATACATGTACATGTATAAAATCATTAACAAGAGGGCCATGAGGCCCTGAATCGCTCACCTGAACAATTGGCAAGGTGGCTTTTACTTATCATGTCTGAATTTGTCAAAATATGAGTTTTGGGTCATAAGTCAAAGAATGACCATGACCACTTGTACTCATAAATCTTCATGTACTCATTAAGACAACCATATATACCATTTTTAGGCCAAAATCTTCAAAACTTTCCATGAAATCTTATGTTCTAGCATTTTCCCATATTTGACCATGCCGCAAAAAAGGTCAAGGTAAACCCAAGGTCACCATTTGAACAGTCTTGCTGGTACTCTAGTACTCCATGCTATTTACCAAGTTTCAAGGCCATAGGTGTGTTGGTTCTGGAGAAGAAAAATATTAAAGATTTATACCATAAGTGGTAATGGCGGCCAAGTTGGTCATGTGACCTGGACCGTTTGAACAAATTTTCATTCAATCAACCCCTGGAGGCTCTATATGAAATGTGTTCACAATTGGCCCTTTTGCTTTTGAGGAAATGGTTGAAAATGTCAAAATGAGCGATCTGGATGAAAGGTTAAAAATGACCTTGACCTCTTGTACTCATAATTCTTCATGAACTCATTAAGACAACTGTATACACCAATTTTTTAGGCCAAAATCTTCAAAACTTTCCATGAATCTTATCCTCTACCATTTTCCGATATTTGACCTTGCTGTAAAAGGTCAAGGTCAACACAAGGTCATAATTTGAACAATCTTGATAGTACTCAAGTACCCAATGCTACATACAAAGTCTCAAGGCCATCGGTCAATTGGTTCTGGAGAAGATTTTTAAAGGTATTTACCATATATGATGGTGGCGGCCATGTTGGTCATGTGTCCAGGACCGTTAGAAATTTTTTTCATTCCCTCAACCCCTCGAGGCTCTATATAAATTTGGTTTCAATTGGCCCAGTGGTTTTAGAGCAGATTGTTTGAAATTGTCAAAATTTGAGATTTCTGGGTCAAAGGTCAAAGAATGACCTTGACCTCTTGTACTCATGAATCTTCATGTACTCATTAAGATGATTGTATATACCAATTTTTATACCAAAATCTTCAAAACTTACCATGAAATCTCATGTTCTAGCATTTCCGATATTTGACCTTGCCGTAAAAAAGGTCAAGGTCAACCCAGGGTCATAGTTTGAACAATCTTGATAGTACTTGAGTACCCAATGCTACATACCAAGTTTCAAGGCCATCGGTCTACTGGTTCTGGAGAAGAAGATTTTTAAAGGTTTTTTACCATATATGGGCGTGGTGGCCATGTTGGTCATGTGACCTGGACCGTATGAACAAATTTTCATTCCCTCAACCCCTGGAGGATCTATATGAAATTTGGTTACAATTGGCTCAGTTGTTTTTGAGGAGATTGTTTGATATTGTCAAAATATGAGAGTTCTGGGTCAAAGGTCAAAGAATGACCTTGACCTCTTGTACTCATAAATCTTCATGTACACATTAAGATGACTGTATGTACCAATTTATAGGCCAAAATCTTCAACAGTTTCCAAGATATCTTATGTTGCAGCATTTTGCCATATAAAAGCATAAGGAAGCAAATTTGACCTTACCGTAAAAAAGGTCAAGGTCAACCCAAGGTCATAATTTGAACAATCTTGGTAATACTCGCATGCCCGATGCTACATACCAAGTTTCAAGGCCATCGGCCTATCGCTTCTGGAGAAGAAGATTTTTCTAGGTTTTTACCATATATGGGCGTGGCGGCCATGTTGGTCATGTGACCAGGACCGTTTGAACAACTTTTCGTTCCTAAGTTCCTTAGAGGCTGCATATGAAATTTGGTTATAATTGGCCCAGCGGTTTCAGAGGAGAAGTCGTTTGAAATTGTGGACGGACGACGGACGGACGGACGACGGACGACGGAGCCTTACCATCCTATAAGCTCCCCCGGAGCCGCTGGCTCAGGTGAGCTAAAAATCTATAAAAGGTTGCGAGATATTTCGTTTTTGATGTTTTTCGTGATGTTTTGAATTCATTTGATGTTTGCATGTCTTTGTCATGAGGATGCAATAATATCACTTAGTCATCCTATAATGACTGGTGGCGTGTGAAAATAGACTTTATAGTCAGGTCGAACAGTGAAAACACCGATCAGCCTATGTATCCGCGCAGTCTGATAAGTGTCTTCCATGTTCGCACAAACCATTTATGATTACTAAGTGGCATTTGCTACTGTATACGACGGCAAACAGCGTACAAACATTCTTTATTGGATGTCTGTGTGTCATGTACAGCCTATATTGTCGTAAGCATACACACATGGAAAGAACAAAAAAGCTTTATACAGGTCAGCTTATTCTAAAATGAGTAATTCATACAGATTGTTATAATAATAATAATAAAAAAAAACCGCGATATGCTGAAATGTAAAAATCAAAGAAAACACAGACGCCGAGCTCGAGCATCATTTGATATCATTTGCAGCCTTCGAAAACCAGAGGCAAACGTTCAGATCTGGAAATTTGTTAAAATTCTGTACTTTGCTATTGTTGCCTAGCAATCACATTTGGTTGGTGGTGTGAACTATTAACTGTTTGTTATTTGAGTTCTTAAATGTAAGACGATCACTTTAGAACACAAGTTCTTATAATCCGAAATAAATATAAACATATATGCATAATTTTTCTTCCCCTCGCCTCTTGTGAAAGTTGCCGAGTTTGTTCAATTTTACCGCCGGTTTCGTCTACTCCCTTGCATTCAAAATCATCCCATTCCTCAAAAACTTGTGTCACATTTATGATATTTTGCACACATGTGTATATGAGCTGGGACACGACAAAACCAACAAAGTGGTTGTGCGTCCAGCGAAGACTCAGATCAGCCTGGGCACCCGCCCAGTCTGATCAGAGTATTCGCTGTCCGCATGAAGGAAACTTAGACCCTTTGCTACACAATGAAAATCGGTTTTTTGTTTGGTTGCTATGGCAACTTAGAGTTCCCATATACATGTACTTATAATGAAGAAAATTGAAAAGTGGCGTTCACTGCATTGCAGATATTTTGAAAAAACGTTATAGAAATGTTCCTTGAGAAGTCTTCTATCAGCTATAAGATTTTTGGTCCACTGCTCCTTTTATTTGTTACCAAAATGGGTATACATAAAGGCATTTCCAGCCGTTATGAAGTCATTTTTCAATGACTGCGCCGTAAACAAAAACATTGCTTAAATTCTGCATGTATATATATATTATGATAAATTTTCAATTGTAAATCAATGGCGGAGTTTTAGCAAGTTCTTTTTATACAATGCAGTCATTTGCCATATTAAAAAGTTACTACACTATCCTGTACTTTATACATGTACAGTAAATGGCCTGGCAGCCAGCTGACATGTCTTTTAGTGTAAACAGTATTTTATTTGTATAAGCAACATTTTGACATTATTAGATGGGCAATACAAACAAGAATACAATATACAAAAGGGATTCAGAAAGAAGTCATATGACTTGTTTAAATCTGTATCCCTGTAGGCCCTGTCGACTAGGCACTAGTAATCTAGATTTAGTGACGTAATTTGTAGGTCCAAGAGAAAATCCTTTGGTGACAAGATGAAATTTATTATTGCACTGGTACTACTACTCGTATTTATATATGTACCAGGCTACTGGACGAAGGAAACGTATTTTCTCAAACGTTGCTATGACGACAGACAACAGTGCGAGGTCTGTTGTGTAGATGTGTAAGTATTCTTTAATTCTGTCATAAGAAATGAGAAACTGTGCACCGTCTATTAGGGGAGAGTTGGGTAACTTCGGACAGCGGGTAAATTCGGACACTGACATTGTTTCCTTTATATGTCAATTGTTTGGAAATAAAACAAAAATCAACTGGTCAAACAGAGAAAACCCTGATGAGACGGCTCATTATGAGCCGTCTCATCTGGATTTTCACTGTTTGCAATTTATGTCCGAATTTACCCGCCTGTCCGAAGTTACCTGACTCTCCCCTACTGACTGCTTTTTTGCGGTTCGTACTTTTGTTGTAGCCTCGATGTTAGGTATTCTTCTGCCTGCTTGTCTGCTAACTTCTAGCAATATGGTCATCTGTTTAGATGCCACCACCTTCGCATTCTATTTTGTGTTGTAATTTAAAATTGAAACTAAGTAAAAATATGTGCTCCTAGTGTTTTCAGCCTGTTTGTGAAGAGGGCGTATAGTCCGTCTTTCGTGAACTTTCGTCAATTTATGTACCGTATGAAGGGGCTTAAAGTTGGAAAGAAACCAGGAGATGATGATAGTTTTATTGAAGAATATTTACACTTGCCACTGACTTCCCATTGGTGAACCCTTTAGAGCAACTGGCTTCATACACCGATGAAGGCCAATTGATCATGTGACGTTGTTGTCAAGCGACCTCTTATGTAAACAAACGTCTTGATTGGTTCTTGCAACGTTCGATTGACGCCACGTCAGGACGATGGCTGTTTAACGTTATGGCCGAACACGTCGTTACTCACTTTTCTTCGATCCATATTTTGCCTATGGGACGCTAAATTACCACGAAAACGGCACGGAGAGGTTCACAAATAAGAGTGTAAATATAAGAATAAAAATTTGATTTTTCAGCGTTCATCGTGAGTGAAGAAGCCAGTGGGCGGAGCTAAAATTCTATGAAGCGGGAACCGCTTCTTGTAGAATTTTGGCGGAGCCAAAAATTCCATGAAGCGCGAAGCGTTTCTTGTAGAAGCGCTTCGCGCTTCATGGAATTTTAGCTCCGCCCACTGGCTTCATCACACGATGAATGCTGAAAAATCAAATTTCAATTCTTAATTTAAGCTACTGACAAAGTTCTGTCATCTCTTGTTTTCTCTCCAACTTTAAGCCCCAACGGGCGTACATGTATATTGCCTCGCTCAGCGGAGCTCCTGTTTTCCAATTCATAAACGTTTGCACGGTCCTCAGGAGATGTTGAAATTTGATAAGTGTCGAGTAATTTTTCACAAAAAAAAAAGCAAGAAATGTTACAGTGTGTAACACATGCCCCCGAAGGCCCCTTAAACTGACCTTTGCCCCTTTGCCTTTGAGTCCTGGTTGTGACCGTGACCTTGAGTGTGGAGCCTGAGTCTTGCACATGACATACATTCTCATTTGTTTTACTTTTCTGTGATGTTTAAATGCACTTTGGAAGTTTAAGAGGATTCATGGGGACTTAATTCAACCACTGACCAAACTGTGTTGTATCCTTGATATTGGGTACTGTAACCTACATGTCAACCTAACATAACTTATCATTATACTTTACTTTTCTTTCAATTACCATTTTATCATGCTTTACCTTTCAGTGAAATCTGATTAAATTGGCCTCAGCAGTTTTGAGTCTTTTCAGAGACATGATTTAACCTCTGAGCCCTGACTGTGACCCTGACCTTGAGCAACAAAACCATAATTTGTTTGTGAATAATCTCATTATTTTTTAACTTTTCATGAAAAGTAATGAAGTTTGATTCAGTAGTTTTAAGTAATTGAGGATAAATGAGTTGACCTTTGACCTCTAGCTATGACCTTGACATTGGATGTGGAAATGTATGTCTTGTGAATGGCAAATCTTCTCAGTAGGCTTTATCTTTCTGTAATGTTTGCTTTGGTACTTTTCTGAGTAATTGCAGAGACATGATTTGACCTCTGACCCAAGATTGTGACCTTGACCTTGGATATGGTAGCATAAATATTGTGTATAACACACCTTCTCATTATGGTTTACCTTTCTGTGAAGTTTGATGAAAGTCGCTTCAGCAGGTTTCAAGGCAAGATTTGACCTTTGGCCCCTGATTGTGACCTTGACCTTGACCGTGGTAACCTAAATCTTATGTGTGACACACCTTCTCATTATGCTTCATCTTTCTGTGAAGTTTCATTCAATTTGCTTCAGTGGTTTATAAGTTATCGCTGAAACACGATTTTGAGACACAATTTGACCTCTGACCCAACTGTGACCTTGACCTTGGGTGTAGGGACCTAAGTCGTGTGCCCGACACACCTTCTGATTATGCTTTATCTATCTGTGAAGTTTGATCGAATTTGCTTCAGTAGTTTTAAAGTTATCGCTGAGACACGATTTTTAGACACAGTTTGACCTCTGACCCAATTGTGGCCTTGACCTTCGGCGTAGGGACCTAAGTTTTGTGCGCGACACACCTTCACATTGTGCTTTATCTATCAGCGAAGTTTCATCAAATTTGCTTCAGTAGTTTTAAAGTTATAGCTGAGACACGATTTGTAACGGACGGACGGAAAAACGGACGGACGGACGGAGTGACGGACGGAGTGACGGACGGACGGTGCGATTTTAATATGCCACCCGAAGTTCCTTCGGGGGCATAAAAAAAAAAAGAAAAGAAAAAAATCATGAATTGGCGAAATGGAAAATTTTGGTGAATTTACTCCTTATGGACTTCTGACCACTTTGATTTGGAGGGTTTCTGACCACTTTGATTTTGAGGGTATTGTTAACTGAAGTCTGGACTTTGACAAGATAAAGTCTTTAATTTCAAACTTCATGTGTACAAAATTTGCAAAATGAATGAAATGGAAGGTAGAAATGATTTATTTTACCAAATGTTTGAAATGTTCCAGAAATCGCAGGGTAACAGCTTGACCCCTTATTAATTTTCCTAGTATATTACAAAAAAGAGTCGTTTCAACCAGCGAATCAACTCAGACTGATATCCATTCTATTCCCGTCATCTATATTCCTCAAGCTCCATATATTATAGAAAGAACAGGGAAGATTCAGATCAGCTGCGTGGATGTACAGGCTTATTTTAGTCCCTGCTGAGACGGTAAGGTGTATGGTTACACCCCATTGGTCTTCCGCCATTTTACAGAGGGGAACAAGAAGCCTGTCCGTAAAGGGAGTAAACTCTTAATTGAAAGAATTTGCTCCCACAGGAGCAAATTCTTTCCTTTCAGAGTTGATCCCATTGAGAAGGGAGGTACAATTGAAACTGCAAAAGGTGCTACCCCTGAATGTGTACAGTCTCTCTTGGCGTGCTTCATAAGTCATCTTAGGATCCCCGGTAGCCTCAGTAAGTTAAGCGCTGGTCTGCTGATCCAGCGGTCCCGGGTTCAAGCCCCACTGTAGGCTGGAATCTTTTTAATCGTAAATGGGGTTTCGTTGGACAAACGTTTCCCTATCACCAACCCATCGTCCTGATATGACTGAAATACTTTTGAAAAGGATGTAAACTCGCAAGTAATCCATCAATCCATCATAAGACAACTTGAGATGATAGCAATCGGTAATCATCGTACGACTCCGGAATCCTTCGGCAATTAAAGAAAACGGACTCATACGAAATTTGCCGATTGGAGATGATAACTGCTGGAGTTGAGCGTGGTATAAATATATAAGAGCCAGTCTCTGTGAAAACCGGGCTTAATGACATAGAAGTTAAATTTACAAGTATATATTGACGACAACGTCATAACGACCGTTCTTACGAGCTTTTGGTGCGTGCCAGACAAAATAACTCGGACAAAATGTGTGTTTGCTCATGTTCAATGTGAATGTGATAGCACACTTATGATAAATTGTATGATTCAACATTCTTTCACAAATTACAGGCCTTTGTTATGGTATACCATCTGTTTTCAAGGCTTCGGGGTTAACCCAGTTTAAGTGTTGCCATGGCAACATACGTCATATTTATAACTGATTTTTGTCTGAATTCAAAGGTGTTATAATACCACATTTTACGCCATTCCATTGGTCAGTATAGTAAACAACGGAGAAATGCCGAACAGGTAAGTAGTTTCTGTGCAAGCCTCACGGAGGCAGTCTGCCAGTACTGAGTGCACATTCCTTCGCTCTGAACTGACTGCTGTACTCCTAAAATCAACGGAAGAGAGGGAAGAACGTACCGGACGCGAGGATCGAACTCGGGGTGGCTAGCATTTGCAGCGGACACGCTCCCGACCGAGGTACCTTGCCCGGCATTTTATCATTTAATATTTTTCTAGCAACGTTTATCTTTTTGAAAAATATTTCTTGTTTCAGGTGCCGAGGTAAAAATGTTTCTGGTATCAAATGTTGGAAGTATGCCAGCGGCCATTGCAAGGTATCCCGGGAATCTGGGCGTCGTCTTCCATGGATTTGTATGTGCTGGTACATGAAAGCTAGTGATAACGCTAAATCAGATGTAATATGGACAGACAGTCCAGATGATTACTGAGACAAACAGAAAAAAAATCTCGAATAGTGAAAAACGCGATATTTATACAGGGTCAATTAACTTTCTTTTCCATTTCCACTATAAAAGATAATGAAAAAAAAAAAAAAAAAACGCTAAAAATTCAACTTTCTGTAAGTGGTTTATTGGTGACGCAATTATAACATTGCTACTCGACTCATATGCAGGCAATACTGCAGATTATTATAATTTCAGCTTCATAAAAGTTTCACTGATGGAGTTATAACGAAACTGCTGAAAGCAACCAAATCGAACTTTCATCACCGAACGATGAAGCATGATGGAAAACCATAATGTTAATTTCTTCGAGAGAGATGGCTGACCATAACAATGTCAGAAAATATACAGCAACTCGGAAAATTTAGTATATGACTGGGCCGCGACACGAGGAAACGAACAAAGTGGTTGTGCGACAAGCGCAGACTCAGATCAGCCTGGGTATCCGCCCAGTCTGATCAGTCTTCGCTGACCGCATGGAGGTAGCTTAGCTTAGACCCTTAGCTATCCTGTAAGGAAACCAACAAATTGGTTGTGCGACCAGCCCAGACTCAGATCAGCCTGGGCATCCGCCCAGTCTCATCAGAGTCTTCGCTGAAGGCATGGAGGTAGCTTAGCTTAGACCCTTAGCTATCCTGTAAGCGCTCAGGGAGGTTTCTGGTCAGACTGGGCGGATACCTAGGCTGATCTAGTCTGCACTGGGCACACAACCACTTTGTTGGTTTTCTCGTGTCGCGGCTCATATATTGCTTAGAATATGGATGGTAGACACGATCGATCGAAACAGTTTTTAGCGAATACATATTTTTTTTAATAAAATGAGTCCAATAGACAGCAATATTTACATTATTTTGGCCAAACTTCTGTAAACATAACCAATATATAGAATCTTCATTCTGTGAATAGTTCTGGACTAGCCCAAATATCCATTTTAACCATACATGTAAACATATCATACTGAATATCACACGTGGATTAAAATGAAATATTTACATTCTTGGTGTATTTACTGAAAAGCCCTATAGTAAACCATTGGAACGTAATGTAGTTTACATTCCAATAATTACATTGAGACACGCGACGTCAATGACGTAAAAAACAATGGCTCTCTACAACCTAATTGGACGTCAGCAACATCATGACGTCATGCATGCCGTTCTGCTGTTAGCAGAAGAAACTGCGTGTACATGTTTTAATGCTTCAAGTTTAGCGCTTATACAAGATTTTTCATGAAAGACTTGATTGAAACGAATGTAAATATAAGCAATGAACTTCATTTTTCTGATGTTTATCGAAGTGTAAACTACATTGGGTCACTAGCAAAGTTTACATGAACCCCTTCGGGGTTCATTCACTTTGCACGTGACCCAATGTAGTTTACACTTCGATAAACCTCAGAAAAATGAAATTCATTCCTTAATTACAATTTTAGTAAGTTCTATTGAAATATATGTGTTATAACTGACTATCACAAATGTTCGTGATTGAAAATCGTATGTCCACGACTGACCAAAGGAACTTAAAAGCACGCACTGTCGTTTCATATAAAAGTAAACAAAACGTCACTAGTACTATGAAGTTTTAATATGTAAAGAATAAAAGAAAAGAGAATAACATGCTTAAATGAAAGTATGTGATAATTATGTTTTGTTCTGAGCAAAGCATACTTCAAACTTCTTTTTCATTTGCAATCTACCATTTTTTCTTTGTGTTGCTGTTGTATACCTTCCGACCTCACCTCTGCATGACCTATGGTCAAGTCAGCTAAATTCGGACAGCAGGTAAATTCGGACAGTGACATTATTCCTTTTATTTGTCAGTTGTTTAGCATCGAAACAAAAGTAACTGGGCAAACAAAAATAAGGAATCAACAGGGTACCAAAAATCACCTTCCATTTATTACTTTGAGTAACAAGGCAAATAGCTGAACTAAACTGGCCAAAATAAAGTAAACCTCAAGCCTTTTCTCCATAGGGGCGATGTTAATATGTCAATATTATCTAGTTTATTACCAAAAGGAAATTAAACAATTGAAAAATGAAACTCATTTTTTTACAGCAGCATTTACAATCATCTGTTGCAAATTCTAGGGGCACTCAATTTTCATTTTTTCTGCCAGTTTTACTATAAAAAATTATAAGGAATGAAACATGACCTATATTCCAACATTAGGACCTCAGGAGAAATAATTCACTAAATGTGAAACCTAGTATTATATGTAGAGAAGAGTTGTTGCTGATTATTCTTGAAAATTAATGTGCTGTGCGAAACTTTTAATTCAGAAAAAGTAAAAATGGCTTTTTAGTAATAGGCCTATGGGAAACAATAAGTGGGGCTTAACTTCTTTTGGCCAGTTTACTCTAGGGTTTGTCATGGCCGGTTCATGCAGTGATTTAGAGCAGTATGTAAAACCGAATTTCTTAATCACACAAGTCGTTCAGTAGCCCTGGGCTGGGCGAATCCTTCCAGTGGGGTGGGGCTGTGGCTTTGACACTCGCTCTCTCTGATAAAGTCTGGTGATACTTGTGTAGTGCGGGGTATTTCTTCTCGAAACATGCTCCCTGTCTCGCTATATTAGCGAGGAATGGGTAGACGAAAACATCAGCCATAGTGAATTTGTTTCCCACAAGATAAGTTTTGCCCTGAAAGAAATTTAATTACCACAAATGACTCTGGTTATTTCAAACACTAATATCTCAAACATTGATATATCAAAGAATATAATTTGGGAGATTTCTTATTTTTCTTCATATTTCAACTCCTGTTATTGCAAACTATTGGTATCTCAACGTAAATTTTCAGGCACCAGGGGCCGTATTTATAAAACGACTTAAGTGGTTGCTATGCTGTTGCTAAGGCTAAATTTGTATGAAGGTGATTCTCTACAACTATGAAATTTGCTCTGGAGGAACAGTCTAAAAAAGCCAGCTCCATGCAGACAGCGAGGACCCTGATCAGACTAGGCGGATGCCTTGGCTGAATATGAGTCTTCGCTGTGCGTACATGCCACTTTGTCGGTTTTATCGTGCCGTGACTCAGTTAATTTTTTCATGATAATTGGCATTTGGTATTGAAATCTTATCTAATTTTTAAAGTTTCAGCATGCAAATATGCAAGTGCGTATTGAAATTTTGTCAATTTGACAAAATTTAAATACGCACCTGCGTATTTGCATATAGGCAATTACGCCCTTATAAATGACTTACAGTCAAGCACGTATCCCAGAATTTTAGTTCATCGTTCGCCTTGGAATAGCTCTCTTTCAAATATTCCTGAAATCGAGAAAGGAAAAAGATTAAACAGTCTTAAGTAAAGCCAAAACGTGGAAATTCACATGAATGTGCAGTCTAGCGTATAATCGGACATTCTGTTCGGAAGCTTTATCCATGCATCTTCTAAGGTGGTTGCTTCACCTTCATAAGCATTAAACAACTACAGCCTAAAAATAAACGTTTTTAGAAAAATAACGCTCTTTCCCCACCCCCTATCCCCCCACCCCCTCCTCCCACTCGCCCATTTCCGCAGTGGCATTTTCTGAAAGCTTTGCTATGTTTGCTGGATGACTCTGAAAATAAGAGCAATCAAACCAACTCATTGGCTCCTCGTAACTATGTAATGTTTCACTTTAGTCAAAATGGTTCAAGACATAGGGTGCAGAAAAGTTAGTTCTTGGAAAATTTCCTCCCGTGAGCTTGAAAACGTACGGTCGTAGAAGTCTTATTGCCTATCAGGCTTGTCCAAAAAATATATCCCTGCAAGTTTGTTGAAACTCTACCCACTGGTTAAAGAGATAATTGAGCCGCGACACAAGAAAACCAACAAAGTGGTTGTGCGCCCAGCGCAGACTCAGATCAGCCTGGGCACCCACCCAGTCTGATAAGATTCTTCGCTGTTCGCATGGAGGTAGCTTAGACACACAGCTACCCTTTAAGCGCACTGCAAAGACTCTAATCAGACTTGACAGGTGCCCAGACTGATCTGAGTGTTCGCTGGGCGCACAACCACTTTGTTGGTTTTTTCGTGTCGCGGCTCAATTATGTTTTGATAAAATGTAACATGCTAATAAATATCATAAACGAGTTCCTTTAAGAGTAATGAAAACGTTCATAGAAAGAAGATGGGTCCTGACTTCATAGTTCAGCTTATAAGTCCCCCTTCGAACCTTTATCAAGAAGGACTGGACCTCCTTTGGTCCATCTTAATGAGGGCCAGAAGGCCGAAAATGTGAAGATATACACCCCTGGTTAACTATGTATATATACAACCAATAAATAGATGTCTCCTCAAAACCGATACAAACTTGGCTTAATATAGAGCACTACATCAAATTAGTCTATCGAACAATATTGACGGGCCGTGCTATTCGAAGCATTGGGATAGATAGGTCTGAGCAACCAGGCCCAGAGTACACTTGAGAATAAGACTTGAGTACATTCTCAAACTCAAAATAAAGCACACTGATTGGCTGCTTCCGAGCACATGCTGCTCGGAAGCAGCCAATCAGTGTGCTTTATTTTGAGTTTGAGATTATTCTCAAGTTTTATAACCTCGAACCCAGTGCTGACTCTGATCAGACTCTACCTTGTTAACATTCCATATGCGTTTTTCAGACACATAACTGCACTGTAAAATCCAAAACATTCCATGTTTAGAACAGTTAACCATTCCATGTTTAGAACAGTTACAGTGACTAGTTTTGGTGTCCATTTTTTTAAAGAATTTTTACTGTAAGAATCAAAATAAAGTATATACCATATTCCAGTTTTCTTTCTTGTTCCGGAACTTGTAAACAATTGTATTTAGCATAACATTGGACATGAGGTTGGCAGACTGCAAAACAATATTAACATGGAATTAAATGACTTGAGAATAATTATCTGAGAAAGTCTGCAGTTTTTGTTGAAAGACATTCAGTTTGTTATGTCATTGAAAAGTTGGCGGAGCATGGCAAACAATGGTGGAGCATGGCATACATTGTTTGCCATGCTCCAGGACCAATGACGTCGTATATCTGTTACCATAGGCACTAAGAGTTCGTATTGATTTCTAAATGACGTCATTGATACCTTATTCTGCCACAGATCTATGGCGTCATTTCATCTATAATTCATATCACTTATAATTCGAGGAGAGCATGGCATACAGTGTATGCCATGCTCCCATCGAATTGTAGGTGAGATGCTACCTGAAATTACCAGCAGTAAATGGGTACCTTTTTCTAATCACAGAAGCATAAGGCAGCGAAAGAAAAGGGATGGGCTCCGCTTTTGATCTGCTGTGCCCAAGATACATGGGTCTCTAACCCCACTGCCCCTACGGCTATGAGGCTTTGGAAAACCTTTGCCTTTTATTTTTTAAAGCAAATTTTGAAGTGTATTTTTTAATTGAATGAACCCTTCGACAGAGTATATTTATCAGATTATACTGCGACACGACAAAACCAACAAAGTGGCATGTGCGCCCAGCGAAGACTCAGATAAGCTTGGACATATGCCAAGTCTGAGCAATGTCTTCGCTGTCGGCATGGTGGTAGCTTAGACCCTCCGCTGCCTTTTAAGCGCACAGTGAAGACTCTGATCAGCCTGGGCGTCTCTGAGTCTTCGCGTGGCCTACATGCCACTTTGTTGTTTTTGTCGTGTCACGGCTCATATTTAAAGTGTACTACCTCAAAGATCTTTTGATAACATGCAGCCCTTTCCGCAGTGTCTGCCGGCATTAGTCGGTTACTTGCATTACTGTACTTCTCCTGGAAAGAACGTTTGAGTATTGAAATGAGTGTGACATATTCGAATATACTATAAAACATACTCATTATATGACCAAGATGTAACACGCAATTTCATCGGCTAATTTGACGTCACGTGCCGGGAAATATTTTGCGATATTCACCGGCCAGTCAGTGAATATTACTTTTACGTTGACGTCATTGTATTTTCGTCACGTAACGTCTGATGTACGTTGATGTTAATGGAGTTACGTCACGAGATAATACCATGTAGTACCATCATAAATATTAAAGGAAACCGTATTTAGAATTATCATATAATAAAACAATTGTTGACCTTTATTTCTGTGAATATGCAGTTTTATTAACCTGCAAACATAGCATATTGACCACCGCTTCGCGTCGGTCAATAAGTTGCTTGCAGGTCAATAAAACTGCATATTCACCTCAACAAAGGTCAATAATTGTATAATATTTGGCGGTAGCTTAATTCTGGCGATATTGGCGGTTAAGACAGCCCGAAACTAGAAGCCCATCAGTACAGTCAACTCCCGATATCTCGAAAACTGATATCTCATTGTATCTCTTCAATCAAAGAATATAGTTTTGATATATAATTCCTATTTTTCTTAGCATCTTAACTTTGGATACATGTATCTCAAACAACTGATATCTCAAAGTAAATTTTCTGGACAAATATCGAGGGTTAAATGTTTTTAATTTTAGTTAGATTTACAGTACCTGATGATGAGTATTTGAGATATTTTCGATGCCGTTTTCTATACGGTTCCATTAAAATACATATTGTGGCATCCCATTAGTATCGCCTCTATGAGGCGATTCTAATAGATGTCACAATATACATTTTGACAGAAAGGTAAGAAAGTATGGCACGAGTTCAAATCAATTTGTCTTTATTGATTCGAGCCGTGGTATATGTTGAACGCCAAAATAAATCTGCTCCAATATCCTTTTTATTGAACCGCCAAATTTTGATACAGGAGATATTCTAACATGACGTTAACGGTTCCCCCATTGAGCGTATAGGAAGCGACGCCGTGTGAAAATTAAGAAATAGATTCTTGCTTCCAGTGATTTGTTGCCTAATATATTACTGTGTGGAGGTCAGTCGTAAAGTGGATATATCCCGAGCGCGAAGCGCGAGCGATATATTCACTGACGACTGACCGACAACCAGTGGTATATTGGACAACAAATCACTGTAAGCAAGCATCTATTTCGACTCTAACACACAAGAAACAACGAACGCAAGTGTTTCCTTCAGATTTTTTCAGTTTCCCGCCATGATTACATGAAGAAATCCCGCCAACAACTTTGACTGTAACAGAGGCGATTACATGTATTTCGTAAATTGTTGATGCGAGAAGTCGACGTTACACAGTCTATCCTCGTGGAAATGAAAATTTACGTCACCAAACGAATCTAAATGACGTCCGAATGGCGCTAAATAACGTCACGCTAGTCCGCCCAGTGATTTATCACGCAATATATCATTAGATTTTACCATGGCTCTATAGCCAGCAGTATAAGAATTTGTGATAAATCACGTTGTTAACGCTCGTCGTGCACATTTTGCACACTGATGACTTCGGAAGAATCATTTAACTTCTGGCGACATCCGCCTCAAGAGAGTCCATTAGAAGTGTAAGAATCTGTGATAAATCACGTTGTTAACGTTCGTCGTGCACATTTTGCGCATTGATAACTTCAGAAGAATCATTTAACATCTGGCGACATCCGCCTCAAAAGAGTCCATTAGAAAACGTCGCAATATCCATGCAATTTGATCGAATATAATGTTAGAATCGAAATATTTTTCCCTCACCGTTAAATTATCGCAGATTAACACGTGTTGTGGGCCAGATAGGAATATAAATTCACTCCGGTTTGCGGCCGTCAAAAATTTATACAATGAAAGAACCAATATTTTGTTTCGGTTTTGATGATTATCTTATTGGCTGTTGATTCCTCATATTGGTATAAACAAACGATAAAACGAAAAACAATGAAACAAAAGCCAGACCATTCGATAGGGTGATTGAACTCCTTACACTGCTTATGCCTTACCTCAAGATACAAACAGATGGCGCTTGATTCGTTGATCACGAGATCACCGTCCTTGAAGGCTGGAAGCTGAAAAGAACAGAAAACGAAAAAAAGTTAGGAAAATTCAGATATCGACTAGCGATTTGGGTGTTTGACTGAGTTGAAAAAATAAACAGCGCACTACAATTTGAAATTAAAATACAGTCAACTCTCGATATCTCAAAGTCAAAGTTCATCTCAAACTACTGATATCTTAAAGTAAATTTTCTGATCCCAAAAAATTGCCTTTGAGATACCAGTAGTTTGAGGTAGCAGGAGTTGAAAGTTTTCACGGTCACTATACAAACGTGATATGCGCATGCACAATAATTTTATTGGTTGTAAATTCATACCAAATCATGGGATTGAGAATCTGGCTCATTGCTCCTAATTTTTGTCATTTTACTTATTTATCTGTCTAGCAGCCTGGCCTCAATACCCCACTTTGGAAACATTACTTACATATTTGCTATCTAGACTATTTTCCTAATTTATTTAGTTCTTTATACTAGGGTATTGATTATAAACTATGTGTGTTCTTTCATGTTTGGTCATTAGGGAAGTTTTTAAAAGCGTTTAACATGGTGTTTTGACAAATAAAAGTAATATTTTTTTTTCATTTCATGGCATACAACTCTTCCATTTCTTTGTTTATGGCATCTGAGGTGCGATAAAAATATTTGGAATATAGAAACACATATTGTTAATTTTATGATATATAAGCCTTTATATTTTTCTGTTGGTCGCATATGGAATCCCTCCCTTATTTGGCCCAAGTTGCAGGGTAAGTTACATATTATGGCGGCAACTGCCAAACGCTTCAATGGTTAGATAGGTAGCAACAGAAGCCAAATGCTCTGCATTATTGGGCTTTCAGAGACTCCAATGAGCGGGAGGGTGTTACATGCATTGGTAGCTCCATAACTATATAGTACTCGGGAAAAAATGTTTACTTCACAAACGGCCAGGCCGATATTACTCTGCTCAAAATCTCACGGACACTAGCCTTTGCCTTCTTCAAGTGACATATTTGATAAGTTCTTCTATAAGTAAATTGTCCGAAAGTTTTTTATAAACTAAATTCACTCATTTAAGGTGCATATGCACACCTCCATGGTTTTTTCACCAATTTTATAAAGGGGAACAACTTACGTGACTTCCTGTTTGCTTCCCTGGAGTGTCAAAGTTTAACCCTTCCAAAAGGGGTATGCACTTAAAGAAAAGAATTTGCTCCTAGAGGAGCAAATTCTTTCCTTTGAGTGTTGACCCCCACTGAGAAGGGAGGCAGAAACGAAAATGGTTGTGTTGCTTTCCTTAAAAGTTTACACATTCACCTTAATGAAGCTAAATACTTGGGCAAACATTAGAGCATTTAAGGGTTTCCACACTTTGTCGCCATGAAGAGAAAATCGATGGTTCAAAATGCTGGATAAGATAGTTATGCTCTAAGTTTCCTGTGACCAATGAACTGATATTGGTTCTGATAGAATGTTCATTTTATAATATAAAGCGGCCTGTCCATTTTGTTTTGCAAAAGACTTTCAGTAACGTAGACAACGGTAAGGTTCAACAACAATCATTATTATAGAGGATAGAAATACTTCAAATTTTAAGATAAAAAGTAAACATTATAGTTGTCTCATGTCACAGCGTAATTAGCTTATTTGCATGGACGTGTTTTGTTTGCAAAGAGCTTTCCCCTTGACAAGTTTTTATCTTAAGCGAGGTCACAGAAATGCCATATGACATAGGAATGTGTACTGATTATTATACCCGAGTAGGAACTTGTATGCACATACGCGTTACACCAATCAAATGAGATTTTGTTAGATGATCGAGGGTTTTCCGCCCCTTTCTACAATATTTTAATCATATTGGGATGATTGTACGATGATAATATAAAGCTTTGTGCAGTAAAACTCTGTCAATTGTTGGAAAAAATTCTGCCTCCAGCGGGATTCGAACTCGTGCCACTGGATAGTAGGCCAGACTTCGGATCCCTCAGAGCTACCGGAGCACCTTTTGAAAGTCACGAGATGGTGAATCAAACAGACAGGCAACAGAAAACTTTGGGCGCTTCCCTTGGAGCCCCTGTAGTTCAGCGCTGGCCTTCTGGTTTCGAATCCGCCGGATGGAGAAGTCTTTTACCGTAAACTGAGCTCTACTACATGCATCCTTTCATTATCAGCCTCCCATCTGCTACAATAATATATGAACCGTGACACGACAAAACAAAGTGACATGTGTGCCCAGCGAAGACTCAGAGCAGCCTGGGCATCCGTACAGTCTGATCAGTCTTCGCTGTCGGGTTGGAGGTAGCTTAGTCCCTTAGCTGCCCTTTCAGAGCAAAGCAGAGACTCTGATCAGACTGGGCGAATGCCCAGGCTGATCTGAGTTTTCGCTGGGTGCACATGCCACTTTGTTGGTTTTGTCGTGTCGCGGCTCAAATATGGTTATACAGACAACAAAGATTTTACACATAAACCGCCTAAAATGAAAACAAAATGATTTCACAAAAGGTATAAATCCCTATGAGGCGGCTGATCATAATCTTCATTGTTCATCATCTGGCGTTTGACTTTTGAGTATGCTAAAGCTTGAACAAAACATTTTTGATGGTTTTCCGCTTTCCCCATAAACAGTGCCCACCACCAACGATTTCCTTCTAAAAACATGGAGTAAAAATGAAAAAAAAAGGAAGATAAATTTCAGTTTTCAGCATTGCTTCAAAAGGAAATTATAAATGCCTTAACAAGTATCTGTAAGTCAGTTTTGTAATTTTGCGCAATGACTTCGATTCCAAATACAGTACATATGTGAATAGCTTCAATTTTTGCTGACTAACCTGGCCCCTAGGGTTCAGCTTCTTAACTTCCTCTGATTTGTGAGCTTCTTAACTTCCTCTGATTTGTGCTCTCCCTTAGAAAATTCCAACAATTTATTAGGGCATCCCTTCCACAACCCTTTCTCCTCTAGAACAATCATGACCTTCCAGCACGGGGCTGAACCAGACCCCCAGTATATAAACATATTTTTGTTAGACATGATGTTTTCAGTGAATGAGTGGACAAGATATCCTGAGAATGGTCCTATATATATAATATGTTGGGTGTCATAGCTCCGGACAAGCCAAATTTTTGGGGTAAAAAAATTGATCCTTTCTCCATATTAGGCCACAATTTACATACAAGAGTTGTCAGAAGACAACAAAGCCCGCCTTACAGGAGCTTGACTCTCACAGCGCTGGTGGTATTGAAAGGCTCTTGTCCAAATGTATGTGAGTGTTAAATATAATGATTGCCTTCCATATAGGGACTGAGAAACATGAATGAGTCAGTGAAGCATAAAACGCATGTCAAATCTATACATGGATGGCGATACTAAAATGTTCTTGTCCATATATAAGTGTGTGCCAAGTATAATGGCTCTAATCCCTACAGGAAATGAGAAATATCACAAAGTCAGTGAAGCGTATCATAAAGTCATTGAAGCAACACTATAGGTCGAATCCATACATGGATGAAGGTGTTCAAATGGTCCTGTCCATACATGTATGTAGGTGTGTGCCAAGTATCATGGCCCTAACCCATACAGGAACTGAGAAATATCAAGAAGTCAATTAAGCATATCATAAAGTCAAAAGAATCATAAAATATACTCAAATCCATAAAAAAGAGGATGCTGCTGAAATGATCTTGTCCATGTGTAAGTGTGTGTAAAATATCATAACTGAAACCCATATAGGGACTGAGAAATATCATAAAGTCAGTGAAGTGTAAAAATGTACACGTAGGTCACTATCCTACATGGTTGGTTACAGTCACATGCCCTCATCCAGATGCAAGTAATGACCAAATATCATGACTCTAACCCTTATAACTACTTTGAAACTGACTTGAACACACATGCCTAACATACATTAACCTGATTTTTTTTCAAAGTCAGTAGACCATGACCAGTAGGTCAAGGTCATACATGGTGCATATATTCAGGTGATCATGTGCTGATGTAAGTGTGTACCAAGTTTCATTACTCAAGCCCTTATACTTTGTGAGAAAAAGACCTAAACCCAAATGGTTAACATAGGTTAAACTACATTAACCTAGTTTTTTTCAGGTTAAACAACGTTAACCTAGTTTTTTTCAAAGTCAGTAGACCATGACCAGTAGGTCAGAGTCATACATGGTGCATACATTCAGGTGATCATGTTCTGATGTAAGTCTGTACCAAGTTTCATTACTCTAGCCCTTATCCTTTGTGAGAAAAAGACCTAAACCCAAATGGTTAACATAGGTTAAACTGCTCACAGACATGGACGCAGATGCAAACGCGAACACTGATGCATACTCGGACTACGACGCCGGGGGTATAGCATAAGCTCTCCTTTGCTTCCCAAAGGCGTGCTAAAAAGGGATTACTGCCTAAACTCTTTAAAGAGTTGACACTAATTAAGAAGGGAGGCAAACATGAAAATGACAGAGTTGCTTCCTATGAAAGTGTATCCACTGATTGTGATTTTTTATAAGAACTGCCTCATCAAGGCAATTTTTATGATGAAGCAACAATGTACATCACATTGCTACAGAAACTGAACAGAAATTATCTCATATTCTAACCTTATTTTTACGTTTTCCCCACTCAACCTATAGGAAGTGATGCAAGGTGCAAATTTGTGATAAACACTGTTTGCAAATCTTGCCGGAGACTAAGTGTTAATTTTTGCCTTCCTGACATGTAAACAATATTGTCATATCGTCAACATCCACCTCAAAATAGTCCTTTGGAAAACGTTGCAATAAACTTGCATTTTCGTTCTGTATAATGTTAGAATGGAAATAATTATTCCTTCCCAGTAAACTATTGCTGATTAACATGTATTGTAGAACAAATGCAGGGCTTCGCCATTATGAAATAATATTTTAGGATCTGCCCTCCAAAATCATGTGTTAATCAGCAATAATTCTCCAGTAATGAAAATTTATCACTGATACTCCTGCTCATCTGAACTCTGACAATAGGCTTTTCCAGCTTCAAAAGCATGAAGTTCTACAAATGGTACCTACTTATCGATCTTTTCTAATTCAGCATCAATTAATGGTCCCATGGCTTTGCATTGTTCTGAAATAAAAATTGTAAAAAAAATAGAAATGTGTCCATAGTACATGGATGCCCCCTTCTAGTGCCTTGAGTAGGATGCCACCTTCATTAAGGTACTGGCACTTGTAGGATAAATAGGCTCATAGAGGCAGTCTTGTATAATATAAAAGGCCATAGGCCACACGTCACCCAATATTTAAAACATGACACAAACTGTAGCTCTTAATACAGTTTCAGAGTCACTGTATGGCAAAAATAGTACATATTGTATACTACAGAACCTGGTTAGAAACAAAGTAAGTGGACCATGATATATGGATCATCTTGACCTGATTCTTGTGTATTCCTGTTGTACTTAAAAATATAAATTCTCATACAAAATTTCAAGTTGCTACAATAATAGCAGTGTTCTCCCCAGAAATTTCAGAAGGCAAATCAGAATTTGACTTCTTGATCAATTCTTAAAATCCTTAATATAGCAATGTTTTGTCAAAATTAGCCTAAATTTATATTAAAAATAATTTATTGATGATCCTTAATGCATTCAAAACAACTTTACTTGCTTAGAAATGAAAATAATAGCATTTTAATAAATTTTCGTTGGAAATTAAGGCATGTTGCTAAGGTGATTTGAAGAGGAAGGCATGTTGCAAGCTATATGTCTTAATGGCCTGGGGAGATCCCTGTCTATTTGAACTCTAAAATCTGCCTCTTACAAAAAACCTGACTCTAACAGGATCATGGACGCACAAACAGATGTACAGATGTAGATGCTTGCTTACAGTGATTTGTTGCCCAATATATCACTGGTTGAAGGTTAGTCGTGAAGTGGATATATCACAAGTGCGAAGCACTTTAAAGCAAGTGTTATACTTAGGACCTCCTTTACTTCTCAAGAAGTTACTTCGCCTTGAAATAAATTCTCTATATAAGAATAGACCATATTTGGAGGGGACAGAAATAGGAATGGTCTCCGTTGAAATAGCAGAAAAACATTGAGTACCGTAATGTGCATATATATTGGGACACCTAAAAATAAATAATTTTCCAGTTGGGACAACTGGAAAATTTATTATTTTAGGTGTCCCAATACTTAAGCACATTAAGGTAATACCAATACACACTAAAACCAGTGCCTACCTTCTAGCTGTAACATCTCTACACTGTCAGGATTTACCTCCCCTGTTGGATCAGCATTCTGGATTTGTTGTAACATGTCATCTATTTTACTCTGTAATGTAAAACAAGATTTTCCAGGGTAAGTAACTACAGGGGCCCAGACACCCATGGCATCTAAATTCTGGACTGAGCCCCTATGGACTGAAAGAGGCCTAGTCGCCCATGCCTTCTTAATTCAGGACTGAGACCCTATGAACTAACAGAGGCCCAGTCGCCGATGGCATCTAAATTCTGGGCTAAGTCCCTGTTTGAGTTTTTGGGAGAAAATGCATATTAACATCGTCTAAAATTCTAGTTTTTGGTAAGCTGGGCTCCTAAGCAAAACTGCTTAGTGTTTCCCCTGCTTTCATTCTTTCTATAAAGACCATTGTACATAAACTCTAATGCACTTATAAATGTAACCTGACATTATCATGAAATGATACAATCTGGTTTTACGTTGCTGAAAGCGCTTGCTATGGATGCAAAGCAGTTCACTTTGAAAACAAGAAAACAAGACAAGAATTCAGCGGAATGCGGTGTCTCGCCTGTCAGTGCTTATGACCTAAATGCAAAAAATCGACAAAGTTTACGCCACCGCCGCCGACACGAAAAGCAATACATAGGTCTCGCCTCTGCTTCGCAGGCGAGACAAAAAAGTGCATTAGAATGGGGATAACTATACTGAAAACTGACATTTAGGGAGGTAAATCACGGGTTTAATGGTCTCAAATTGTAATTACAGCTCCACTGGCGCATCACCATAAAATAAAATTTGAGATCATCAAAGTGACAATTTACCTCCCCAAATGACAATTTTGAGTAGAGTTATCTCAAAATTTGAACAGAATGCTGTGCTTTATCTTTCACACATTGTCTCAAAGCCGGACGTATACTATCTGTACAGCTAAACCTGAAAACTTGACAAAAGTTTACGCTGCCACCATTGGAAAGCAATACCTATGTCCCCATTTCTACCTTTCACAGGCATGACAAATGAATGGATGGATGACTTGCAATTTGACCCAAAGCTCTAGATAAGACAGAGTATTTGATGATAAGGATAATTTTTCTTATTTCTCATTGAAACCGTATGTTGTGACCCCTCATCTGAACCGTCTTGATGAGACGGTTCAGATGAGGGGTCACAACATGCTTTTATGCAGAATTAACAAAAATTATCTGCAATTATCACCAAATACTCCCTCTTACCTAGAGCTCTGTTGACTTTCATAGTATTTCAGTCATATCAGGACATTCTGCAGATGATAATGAAAAGGCTGTGTACAATGGAACCCCGTTATCGGTTGAAAATATTTCAGCCACCAATGGGTCTCAAACCAAGGACTACTAGATCAGCAGGCCAGCACTTAACCTACTGAGCTACTGGGGCTCCTGCAAGCAGGACAAAACCTTTAACTTTATTCCCACAATAAAATTTCCTGTTCAGTTAAATTTTATTTCATTCAATTCACTACACATATGGCGGTGAATTTGCTTGATATCTCAAAGAAGGAATTTCTGTGTCATCTTGAAGGAGCACCGTTCACTCAGTAGGTTAAGAGCTGGCCTGCTGATCTAGCGGTCCTGGGTTCAAGCCCCACTGTAGACTTTTAAACTGTAAACGGGTTCCACTGCACACAGCCTTTCACTATCACCCACCCATCATCCTGATATGACTGAAATACTATTAAAAAGGATGTAAAATTGCAAGTCATCCATCCATCCGTCCATTCACCTTGAAGGCGTACTGAGATATATCTGTATGGTTTATTCAGAAACTTGTCACAACAGTTATTTCCCCTTTGTATTAAAAACAGTGGAACATAAAACTGTTTTCACAGAGTTAACTGTACCATATTTCATCGGTTATAAGACAGGGTTTTTTTCCTTCCAAAACAATCTCTGTACCTTATTTCATCGGTTATAAGACAGGGTTTTTTTCCTTCCAAAACAATCTCTGTACCTTATTTCAGGGTTTTTTTCCTTCCAAAACAATCTCTGTACCTTATTTCATCGGTTATAAGACAGGGTTTTTTTCCTTCCAAAACAATCTCTGTACCTTATTTCATCGGTTATAAGACAGGGTTTTTTTCCCTTCCAAAACAATCTCAAAGATCTAGATCCGTCTTTTAAGATGGCTCTAGATCATTGAGATTGTTGTGGAAGAGACATTCTTGCACACCGGATAGAAAATGCCACTCTTTTCACCTGGGATAGAAAATCTTATCTTACCCTGGTGTTCTGATCCAAGGCCAGAAAAAACTAGAAATGTTTTTCAGAGAAAAACTGATGTCCCCCCACCAGCCCATTTTCCATCCCCTATAATGAAGTCCTCCTATGACCTTGAAAATGAGGTCAAGGTCACCAGAATCTGATCAGCTCTTAAGCTAGTCCCAGTGATGCATTCGTGCAAGTTTGGTGAAATTCAATCTATTGGTTCATGAGATATTATGGGTACAAGAAATTGCCACATAAGTCCTCCAATGACCTTGAAAATGAGGTCAAGGTTGCAAAAAAAATAAATCAGCTCTTAAGCTAGTCCCAGTGATGTATTCAAGCAAGTTTGGTGAAATTCCATCCATTGGCTCATGAGATATTGTGGTAATAGGAAATTGTCATCTCAGTCTCCAGTGACCTTGAAAATGAGGTCAAGGTCATCAAAATCTAATCAGCTTTTAAACATGTCCCAATGATGTATCCACCATCCATTGGCTCAGAGATATAGTGGGTACAAGAAATTGTCATCTAAGTCTTTCAGTGACCTTGAAAATGAGGTCAAGGTCATCAAACTCTAATTATCTCTTAAGCTAGTCCCAATTATGTATCCAAGCAAGTTTGGTGAAATTCCATCCATTGGCTCATGAGATATTGTGGTAATAGGAAATTGTCATCTTAGTCCTCGGGTGACCTTGAGGAAAATGAGGTCAAGGTCATCAAAATCTAATCAGCTTTTAAACATGCCCCAATGATGTATCCATGCAAGTTTGGTGAAATTCCATCCATTGGTTCAGGAGATTTAGTGGGTACAAAAAATTGTCATCTAAGTCCTCCAGTGACCTTGAAAATAAGGTCAAGGTCACTAAAATCAAATGAGCTCTTAAACTTGTCCCAATAATGTATCCATGCAAGTTTGGTGAAATTCCATCCATTGGTATAGGAGATAACATGGGTACAGGAATTTGTCATCTAACTCCTCCAGTGACCTTGAAAATGAGGTCAAGGTCACCAAAATCTAATCAGCTTTTAAACTTGTCCCTATGACGTATCCATGAAAGTTTGGAGAAATTCCATCCATTGGTTCAAGAGATATCATGCACGCAAAGTGGGTAAATGAAATTGTCATCTACGTCCTCCAGTGACCTTGAAAATGAGATCAAGGTCACCAAAATCTAATCAGCTCTTAAACTTGTCCCAATGATGTATCCATGCAAGTTTGGTAAATTCCATCCATGGTTCAAGAGATATCGCGCACACAAGAAACTGTCACGCCGACGCCCGGGAACCGCACTGAAAACAATATGTCCCCCCTCACCTTTGGTGGGGGGACATAATTCACAAGCTCTTAATGCATTGGTTGTTTAGGAGCTCACGTACCTGTGTCGTCAAGTGACGTAGGCAATTCAGATGATGACGTCACGAAGACGGTAAGAATGACGGCAATTTATGCACGCTAGCCGTTAACGTAAAGAGCCAAATGGCGGTCACTGAAAGCGGCGCCTTCTTCCAAATCGAAACCTCCCAAGCACTAAAATTACGCATTTTAACAAGTTTTGAAGTTAAAACACAACGTGGTGTGCAAGAAAAAGTATCTATCATGGGTGAGAGGTGTGGACAGAAAAATCGTCACACAGGATCACTGTTCGGCATCACTCGGCAAGCCTCGTGATGTCAAACAGTGACCCTTGAGACAGATTTTTCTATCCACACCTCAAACCCATGATAGATATTTAAGATCCCATTCTATAGCCAAATTACGTAAGACTGATTTACAGATTTGCTGTAATTTTGAATTGATAAACTCCCATCAGTCCTTATGACTGCATAAACACAGTATTTGCAACATGCTAATAGGCAATCTCACCTCATCAATTTCAACCTCTTCCGGAGCTTCTATCGTCTTCACTTGAACTTCTTCACTAAACTGTACCTTTTTAGCTGCAAACAAACACAGAAAACAATAATATGAGTCGCAACGGGGCAAAACCAACAAAGTGGCATATTTGCCCAGCTAAGACTCAGATCAGCCTGGGCATCAGCCTAGTCTGATCAGCGACTTCGCTGTCCGTATGGAGCTAGCTTAGACCCTAAGCTACCCTTTAAGCACAAAGCGAAGACTCTGATTAGACTTGGTGGCTGCCCAGGCTGAGTCTTAGCTGGGTGCACATGCCACTTTGTTGGTTTTGTCATGTTGCAGCTCATATACTACACGTATTAACTATAATAAAGTGCCCCTGCTCTTCCTTCAGGAGTAGCCCTTGATGAGGAGGGAAATTCCACCACCATGGAATTTTTTTAATTCCCTCACTTTTTCCCAGACTTTTCAAGTCTTTACAAAATTTCCCTGACCAACCATGAACTTTCCTGACTTTTCCCTGACCTAGAAATAAATTCATTTTCCAGATGTTTTCCATGACCACTGCAACCCTGAATGTGGTAAAACATTGGTTCCCCAGGCATCATGAGCAGAGAAGTAGACTGAATGTGGTGCACGGTCAATATATGAGGGAAATTAAAGTGCATGGACACAATGACATGGTTTTCTGCATATTCTAAGAAAGGAAACAACTTTCATAACCCTCAAAAAGGGACTGACTCTTTTAGGAAAACAAGAGGGCCATGAGGGCCTGAAACGCTCACCTGAGCATTTGGCAAAGTGGCTTTTTCTTATGTCTGAAATTGCCAAAATATGAGTTTTGGGTCAAAAGTCAAAGAATAGCCATGACTTCTTGTACTCATAAATCTTCATGTTCTCATTAAGACAACCATACATAGCATTTTTAGGCCAAAATCTTCAAAACTATCCATGAAATCTTATGTTCTAGCATTTTCCCATAACTGACCATGCCGCTAAAAAAGGTCAAGGTAAACCTGAGGTCATCATTTGAACAGTCTTGGTAGGACTCTAGTACTCCATGCTACTTAACCAAGTTTACAGGCCATTGGCGTATTGGTTCTGGAGAAGAAAAATATTAAAGGTTTATACCAGAAATGGGTATGGCAGCCATGTTGGTCATGTGACCTGGACTGTTTGAACAATTTTTTGTTCAATCAAGCCCTAGAGGCTCTATATGAAATGTGTTTACAACTGACCCTTTGGCTTTTGAGAAAATGTTTGAAAATGTCAAAAAATGAGAGATCTGTGTCAAAAGTCAAAGAATGACCTTGACCTCTTGTACTCATAACTCTTCATGACATCATTAAGATGACTGTATATACCAATTTTTAGGCCAAAATCTTCAAAACTTCCCATGAAATCTTATGTTCTAGCATTTTCCCATATTTGATCTTGCCATAAAAAAGGTTAAGGTCAACCCAAGGTCATAATTTGAATAATCTTGATAGTACTAGAGAACCCAATGCTACATACCAAGTTTCAAGGCCATCGGTCAATTGGTTCTGGAGAAGAAGATTTTTAAAGGTTTTTACCATATATGGGCATGGCCACCATGTTGGTCATGTGACCCAGACCATTTGAAGAAATTTTCCTTCCCTCAACCCCTAAAGGCTGTTTATGAAATGTGTTTACAATTTGCTCAGGGGCTTTTAAGAAGAAGTTTGAAATAGTCAAATCATGAGAATTCGGGGTCAAAGGTCAAAGAACAACCCTGACCTCTTGTACTCACAAATCTTCATGTACTCATTAAGATGAAAGTATTATCCAATTTTAAGGCCTAAATCTTCAAAACTTTCCATGAAATCTTATGTTCCAGCATTTTCTCATATTTGACCTTGCTGTAAAATGGTCATGGTCAACCCAAAGTCATCATTTTAAACTATCTTGATAGTATTGGAATACACAATGCAACATACCAAGTTTCAAGGCCATCTGTCAATTGGTTCTAAAGAAGAAGATTTTTAAAGGTTTATACCATATATGAGCTTGGCAGCCATGTTGGTCATGTGACCTGGACTGTTTGAACTAATTTTTGTTCCCTCTAACCCTGGAGGCTCTATATGAAATTTGTTTACAAATCGCCCAGTGGTTTCTGAGGAGATTGTTTGAAATTGTCAAAATATGAGAGTTCTGGGTCAAAGGTCAAAGAATGACCTTGACCTTTTGTACTTATGAATCTTCATGTACTCATTTAGATGACTGCATACTCCAATTTTTAGGCCTTAATCTTCAAAACTTCTCATGAAATCTTATGTTCTAGCATTTTCCCATATTTGACCTTGTCGTAAATAAGGTCAAGGTCAACCCAAGGTCATAATTTGAACAATCTTGATAGTACTTGAGTACCCAATGCTATCAACTTGTTCTGGAGAAGATTTTTAAAGGTTTTTGCCATATATGGGCGTGGAGGCCGTGTTGGTCATGTGACCTGGACCATATGAATAGATTTTTGTTCCCTCAACCTCTGGAGGCTCTATATGAAATTTGGTTTCAATTGGCCCTGTGGCTTTTGAGAAGATTGTTTGAAATTGTCAAAATATCAGATTCTGGGTCAAAGGTCAAAAAATGACCTTGACCATTGTACTCCTAAATCTTCATGTAGTCATTAAGATGATTGTAGATACCAATTTTTAGCCCAAAATTTTCAACAATTTCCAAGGTATCATATGTTCTAAACATTTTGCCATATAAAAGCAGAAGGAAGCAAAATTGACCTTACCGTAAACAAGTAGCCCAAAGGGCAACAATTGCTCACCTGAGAGACATTGTAAACCTATAGGGATATTTAAGATGCTCAAGGGCAGCTAACTCCAGTCAGTGGTCCAATCAGGCTGAAAATTAAACTCATCCAAAACAATATGTATGCCCTCATTTAATATATGCAAGTTTAAAAAGTATCCGATCAAGAGCACAATAGACAGAGCTGTCAAGGGCAGCTAACTTCGTAGTGGTTGGCCTGATCTGGCCAAAATTTGAACTTGTTTAAGATATTATGCATTTCCTCATTACCTGCAAGTTTGAAAAGGATCGGATCAGTAGAAACCAAGAAAAAGTGGCAAAACTGATTTTTTGGATGCTCAGGGCAGGTACTCCATAGTCAGTGGTGGGATCTAGCCAAAATGCTAACTAATCCAAGCTTTTATGCATATCCTCATTACCTGCAAGTATGAAGAGGATCCGATGAAAAATGAAAATGTGATGACGTTGTTTTCTCCATTATAAGACTATGGGATTTTTTTCAAACGCTCAAGGGCAGCTAACTCCGTAGTCTGTGCTCGAATCCGGCCAAATTTCGAACTCATCCAAGCTCTTATGTATGTCATCATTACCTGCAAGTATGATAAGGATCTAAGCAAAAACAGTTGAGAAAAGGTGATGACGCCATTTTCCCCATTATAACCCTATGGGATTTTTTTCAAACGCTCAAGGGCAGCTAACTCCGTAGTCTGCGCTCGAATCCGACCAAATTTCGAACTCATCCAAGCTCTTGTGTATGTCATCATTACCTGCAAGTATGATAAGGATCTAATCAAAAACAGTTGAGAAAACGTGATGACGCCGTTTTCCCCATTATAACCCTATGGGGGCTATCTGTTGCCATGGAAACCAGAGTTCTGAGCTGATCGGCACCAAAAAATAATGCAGCCTTTCCCCCACCCAAATGATGCTTCAGATAAAATTTGATTGCGATCGGCCCACTGGTCTCTGAGATTTTTATGTTTGAAAGTGTTGACGCACCCACCCACGCACCCACGGACGGACGGACGACGGCTCGACTCCCATCCTATAAGCTCACCTCTGAGCCTTCGGCTCAGGTGAGCTAAAAAGCCACAGTGACCTTGACCTTGGGCGCAGCACCCTGAAAGTCGAACTTGCTCGAGATATTGTCATACCCTACATTTGTGTGAAGCTATTTCAAAATCCATGGAGAAATGTAGGTGCTAGAGCCATGACAAAGTTTTTCTAAAAATAGCCACAGTGACCTTGACCTTGGGCGCAGCACCCTGAAAGTCAAACTTGCTGGAGATATTGTCATGCCCTACATTTGTGTGAAGTTATTTCAAAATCCGTTGAGAAATGTAGGCCTTAGAGCGATGACAAAGTTTTTCTAAAAATAGCCACAGTGACCGTGATGACGCCGTTTTCCCCATTATAACCCTATGGGGGCTATCTGTTGCCATGGAAACCAGAGTTCTGGGCTGATCGGCACCAAAACCTAATGCAGCCTTTCCCCCACCCAAATGATGCTTCAGATAAAATTTGATTGCGATCGGCCCACTGGTCTCTGAGATATTTATGTTTGAAAGTGTTGACGCACCCACCCACGCACACACCCACCCACACACCCATCCACGCACCCACGGACGGACGGCTCGACTCCCATCCTATAAGCTCACCTCTAAGCCTTCGGCTCAGGTGAGCTAAAAAGGCCACAGGGACCTTGACTTTAAGCCCAGCACCCTGAAAGTTGAACTTGCTCGAGATATTGTCATACCCTACATTTGTGTGAAGTTATTTCAAAATCCATGGAGAAATGTAGATGCTAGAGCGATGACAAAGTTTTTCTAAAAATAGCCACAGTGACCTTGACCTTGGGCGCAGCACCCTGAAAGTCGAACTTACTCGAGAAATTGTCATGCTCTACATTTGTGTGAAGTTATTTTAAAATCCATTGAGAAATGTAGGTGCTAAAGCGCTGACAAAGTTTTTCTAAAAATAGGCACAGTGACATTGACCTTGGGCGCAGCACCCTGAAAGTCAAACTTGTTCAAGATATTGTTATGCCCTACATTTGTGTGAAGTTAATTTAAAATCTGTTGACAAATGTAGGCACTAGAGGGATGACAAAGTTTTTCTAAAAATAGCCACAGTGACCTTGAAATTGGGTGCAGCACCCTGAGAGTCAAACTTGCTCAAGATATTGTCATGCCCTACATTTGTGTGAAGTTATTTCAATATCCGTTGAGAAATGTAGGTGCTAGAGCGATGACAAAGTTTTTCTAAAAAAAGCCACAGTGACCTTGACCTTGGGCGCAGCACCCTGAAAGTCGAACTTGCTCGAGATATTGTCATACCCTACATTTGTGTGAAGCTATTTCAAAATCCATGGAGAAATGTAGGTGCTAGAGCCATGACAAAGTTTTTCTAAAATTAGCCACAGTGACCTTGACCTTGGGTGCAGCACCCTGAAAGTCGAACTTGCTTGAGATATTGTCATGCCCTACATTTGTGTGAAGTTATTTCAAAATCCGTTGAGAAATGTAGGCGCTACAGCGATGACAAAGTTTTTCTAAAAATAGCCACAGTGATCTTGACCTTGGGCGCAGCACCCTGAAAGTCAAACTTGCTCGAGATATTGTCATGCCCTACATTTGTGTGAAGTTATTTCAAAATCCATGGAGAAATGTAGGTGCTAGAGCCATGACAAAGTTTTTCTAAAAATAGCCACAGTGACCTTGACCTTGGGCGCAGCACCCTGAAAGTCGAACTTGCTCGAGATATTGTCATGCCCTACATTTGTGTGAAGTTATTTCAAAATCCATTGAGAAATGTAGGCGCTAGAGCGATGACAAAGATTTTCTAAAAATAGCCAAAGTGACCTTGACCTTGGGCACAGCACCCTGAAAGTCAAACTTGCTCGAGATATTGTCATGCCCTACATTTGTGTGAAGTTATTTAAAATTCCATTGAGAAATGTAGGTGCTAGAGCCCTGACAAAGTTTTTCTAAAATTAGCCACAGTGACCTTGACCTTGGGCGCAGCATCCTGAAAGTCGAACTTGCTCGAGATATTGTCACACCCTACATTTGTGTGAAGTTATTTTAAAATCCGTTGAGAAATGTAGGCAATAGAGCGATGACAAAGTTTTTCTAAAAATATGTGATGACGTTGTTTTCTCCATTATAACACTATGGGATTTTTTTCAAACGCTCAAGGGCAGCTAACTCCGTAGTCTGTGCTCGAATCCGGCCAAATTTCGAACTCATCCAAGCTCTTATGTATGTCATCATTACCTGCAAGTATGATAAGAATCTAAGCAAAAACAGTTGAGAAAAGGTGATGACGCCATTTTCCCCATTATAACCCTATGGGATTTTTTTCAAACGCTCAAGGGCAGCTAACTCCGTAGTCTGTGCTCGAATCCGACCAAATTTCGAACTCATCCAAGCTCTTGTGTATGTCATCATTACCTGCAAGTATGATAAGGATCTAATCAAAAACAGTCGAGAAAACGTGATGACGCCGTTTTCCCCATTATAACCCTATGGGGGCTATCTGTTGCCATGGAAACCAGAGTTCTGAGCTGATCAGCACCAAAACCTAATGCAGCCTTTCCCCCACCCAAATGATGCTTCAGATAAAATTTGATTGCGATCGGCCCACTGGTCTCTGAGATTTTTATGTTTGAAAGTGTTGACGCACCCACGCACCCACGGACGGACAGACAACGGCTCGACTCCCATCCTATAAGCTCACCTCTGAGCCTTCGGCTCAGGTGAGCTAAAAAGGTCAAGGTCAACCCAAGGTCATAATTTGAACAACCTTGGTAGTACTCGCACACCTGATGCTACATACCAAGTTTCAAGGCCATCGCCATATTGGTTCTGGAGAGGAAGATTTTTTTAGGTTTTTACCATATATGGGAATGGCGGCCATCTTAGTCATGTGAGCAGGACCGTTTGAACAACTTTTTGTTCCCCCTTCCTCTGCAGGCCACATATGAAATTTGGTTACAATTGGCCCAGCTGTTTCAGAGGAGAAGTCGTTTGAAATTGTGGACGGACGGATGACGGACGAAGACGGACCACGGAGCCTTACCATCCTATAAGCTCCCCTGGAGCCGCTGGCTCAGGTGAGCTAAAAATTATTTCATAGAAAAGCAAATTCTGATGTTTACAAACTGACTCACTTGATGGTAGTTGACCCACTTGATGGAAATGGCAGAATTATTTCCCCTGTAAGTGTACCCATTTACGTTTAACCACAGCAATTTGCTCCCTTTTGACAAGTTCTTTCAAGAATATGCCCCACCACAGAAGAGTTTCAACAAATTTTTTTCTGCACAAAGTCCGCCATTTTTTTCAGCAAAAATAGCCATCAGAGGAGATGGCAAATCCCCCGACCAAAGACCCCCATGGGCCTTGGTAAAAAGGGTACACTTCAAAACACATATTAGTAATATATTGTCGTTCTTTTATGCTTCTGATTGACATTAACTGTTAACAGATGCATGATTATCTAACACTCAGATTAAAACAGTATGCTTGACTGCTAAAAAGAGGTAATATCTTAAACAGCCACCATATACACAAATGTATAGCATACGATACATTCAACTTTCAAAATGTGTGAATAACTTCTAAAGTACAAGCCCTACAAATCTAATTTTGAGCTCTCTAGTAAGTGAATTTGGACAAAGAATCCAAATCTGGAAAAAAAATTTTTTTTTTTTTTTTTGGGGGGGGGGGGGGGGGGGGGGGGGGAGGGAGGGGTCACGGGAATGTGGAGGGGTAAGAGAGAGGAACACTGATAAGATATCACAGCATGATCATCAATATTCTAAAAGTTACACGATTATTCAAATTCTGGAGCTGGCCAGGGTTATACAGTTATGGAGCAGAGACTCAAACAGCAGCTCAAACTACCAAAGGGAAATAATTCACTGAGTCTAAAAGCAAGAGTTATCATTCATGTATGAGACAAATTGTCATGACCTGTTCTGCATATCTGTGAAGTATCATGAAAATATTTCAAAGGTATTCAAGAAAATATTTCAAAAGGTATTCAAGCTATGGAGCGGACACCTAAAATCATCAAAGGGAAATAACTCCAAAAGTAAGAAAGCAAGAGTTGTCATTCTTGTTCGCGACATATCATCATGACCTGTTCTACATATCTGTGAAGTATCATGAAAATATTCCAAAAGGTATTCAAGTTATAGAGCGGACATGAAATCAGACCTAAAACCATCAAGGGGAAATAACTGAAAAAGTAAGAAAGCAGGAGTTGTCATTCTTGTTCGCGACACATCGTATTGACCTGTTCTACATATCTGTGAAGTATCATGAAAATATTCCAAAAGGTATTCAAGTTATAGAGCGGACACGAAATCATACCTAAAATGATCAAGGGGAAATAACTCAACAAGAGGGCCATGATGGCCCTGGATCGCTCACCTGAGTATCCTGTGAACTTAACCTCAGAGACATACATATGACTGACAGAGTTTCACAAAGATTAAATGGAAAATGAACCCTTTATTGTGTACCTAAGGTTTTTATAAGATTTAACCTAATGACCTAGATTTTGACCCTACATGACCCAGTTCCAAACCTGGTCTACATTTCTTGGATATGAACATTCTGGCAAAGTTATCAAAACTGTGCCTTCTAGAGTGTACACAATGTTTTTTCTGAGGTTTAACCTAGTGACCTACTTTTTGACCCAACATGACCAAGTTGCACCCTTGGTCCAGATTGGTTGGAGACAAACATTCTGACAAAGTCTCATGAAGATTAGAACAAAGCTGTGTCCTCAAAAGCGTACACACTGTTTTTCTAAGAACTGACCTAGTGACCTAGTTTTTGACCTGACATGGCCCAGTTTCAAATCTGGTATAAATTTCATGAAAGTAAACATTCTGACAATGTTTCAGGTAGATAGGATCATAACTGTGCCCTCTAGAGTGTACATGAGGTTTTTCTAATATTTGACCTAGTGACCCCACAAGACTCAGATTCAAATTTGGCCTAGATTTTATATAAATAAACATTCTGACAAAGTTTCATGAAGATTGGATCATAACTGTGCCATCTAGAGTGTGCACAAGGTTTTTCTAAGATTTCACCCAGTGACCTAGTTTTTGACCCCACATGACCCAGTTTCAAAGATGGTCTAGATTTCATTAAGATAAACATTCTGACAAAGTTTCATGATGATTGGATCATAACTGTGCCCTCTGTGTCATTCTAAGATTTATTTCTATTTTTAGCACTGGCGGCCATTTTGTTCAGCGGAGCGGAACTGTTTGAGTACTTTTTGTTCAGAGCCATGAGTAAAACATTTCTGTGAAATTTTTTTGAAATCAAGCTATTGGCTTTAGAAACGATGATGTTTAAAGCTTTTTTCTATTTTTAGCTCTGGTGGCCATATTGTTCAGCGGGGCAGAACCGTTTGAGCAATTTTGGTAGAGGGTCTCCTAAGGAACATTTCTGTGAAATTATTGCAAAATCGGCCCAGCAGTTTTGGAGGAGAAGTTGTTTAAAGGTTTTTCTATTTTTAGTTCTGGCGGCCATATTGTTCAGCGGAGCGGAACCGTTTGAGCGATTTTGGTAGAGGGTCTCCTAAAGAACATTTCTGTGAAATTATTTTAAAATCGGCCCAGCAGTTTTGGAGGAGAAGTCGTTTAAAGGTTTTTCTATTTTTAGCTCTGGCGGCCATATTGTTCAGCGGAGCGGAACCGTTTGAGCAATTTTGGTAGAGGGTCACCTAACGAACATTTCTGTGAAATTATTTCAAAATCTGCCCAGCAGTTTTGGAGGAGAAGTTGTTTAAAGGTTTTTCTATTTTTAGCTCTGGCAGCCATATTGTTCGGCGGAGCGGAACCATTTGAGCAATTTTGGTAGAGGGTCTCCTAAGGAACATTTCTGTGAAATTATTTCAAAATCGGCCCAGCAGTTTTGGAGGAGAAGTCATTTAAAGGTTTTTCTATTTTTAGCTCTGGTGGCCATATTGTTCAGCGGAGCGGAACCATTTGAGCAATTTTGGTAGAGAGCCCCCCAAGGAACATTTCTGTGAAATTATTTTGAAATCCGGCTAGCAGTTTTGGAGAAGAAGTCATTTAAAGCCTAAGTTGACGCCGGACAACGGACGACGGACGACAGACAAAGACCGATCACAATACCTCACCTTGAGCACTTCGTGCTCAGGTGAGCTAAAAAGTAAGAAAGCAAGAGTTGTCATTCTTTTTCGCGACACACCGTCATGACCTGTTCTACATATCTGTGAAGTATCATGAGAATATTCCAAAGGGTATTCTAGTTATAGAGCGGACACGAATCTGCCAAAAAATCACACCTAAAACTATCAAGGGGAAATAACTCAAAAAGTAAGAAAGCAAGAGTTGTCATTCTTCTTCGCGACACATCGTCATGACCTGTTCTACATTTCTGTGAAGTATCATGAAAATATTCCAAAGGGTATTCAAGTTACAGAGCGGACACGAATCAGCCAAAAAATCACCAAAGGGGAGATAATTCAAAAAGTACAATAGCAAGAGTTACCATTCTTGTACGCGACACATCATCATGACCTGTTCTACATAACTGTGAAGTATCATGAAAATATTCCAAAGGGTATTCAAGATATAGAGCGGACAAGAATGTGTTTACGGACGGACGGACGGAAGGACAGACAGACGGACGGACGGACGGACGCCAGGCTCATCGCTATATCCCCCGAACCTTTCGGTCGGGGGATAAAACCAGAGGGCCAATGGCCCTATATTGCTCACCTGAGCACTGAGGTTATGTTGGAAAAACTAATTGCCACAGCAACAAAACAACATGCACAACAGCAATAAAACATTCCATTTATGTAGAGGATAATCTCACAAACATTTATGCAAAAAATAAGCTTAATCCCCCCTTAATGACTTCTGAGAAGGAGATCTTTGGCAAAAAAAAAAAAAAATGAAAAAATTGAAAATTTGGCCTTTCAGTTGCAATGGCAACCAATCAAAATCAGGTCTTTGGGCAAAATTCGTATGGCTGATAGAGGACTACTCTAGGAACATTTCTGTAAAGCTTTTGTCAAAATATCTGCAGTAACACAGAAATAAATACCAAATGTCCACTTTCCCCATTGTAAGTCTATGGAAACTTTAAGTTGCTATAGCAACCAGTTCACATGGGCAATGATAATATGAAACATACTTTAGGTAGAGGCTAATGTTATTAATAAGTATGCACAGTATCAGCTTCATCCTCCTAATGGCTTCACTTTTCCCATTATAAGTCAATGGAAACTATAAGTTGCCATAGCAACGAAAGTTCTTATGGGGTTGGAAGAAAAAACAAAATTCATGTAGAAGCTTCTGTCATCAACATGTTTGCACAATATCAGCTTCATCTCCCACATGGCTTCTGACCAGAAGATTTTTCTTTTCTTTTTTTTCGAAAATTTACCCTATATTTTGCCATGGCAACCAATCAAATTCAGTGATTTGGAGAAAATTCATATGAAACCTAGAGAACTATTCAAGAAACATTTCTGAAGAAAGAATATCTAAATAAATGCAGTGAGACAGCAAAAATTGCCAAGTTCCATTTTTCCCATTATAAGTCAATGGATACTCTTAGTTGCCATAGCAACCAAACTGCTGGACTAATTGCCATGAAAAACAGTAATTCTATAGAGGCTAGTAGTAAGATCCTTTCAGTAAAGTTTGAGCTTTATTGGCCTCATAGTTTCTGCGGAGATGGCTTTTTAATATTTTTCTATTTTTAACTATTCGGTTGCAATGGCAACCAGCCAAATTGTGCAATTTGCATAAATTTAATAAGGCTGGTTGAGGACTATTCAAGGAACATTTCTGTAAAAGTTTTGTCAAAATATCTGCAGTGACATAGCAATAAATGCAAATTTTCCATTTTGCCATTATAAGTCAATGGCAACTTTAAGTTCCCATAGCAACCAAACTGCTACAGCAATTGCCAAGAAAAACAGTACTTTTATAGAAGCTAGTACTGAGATCCTTTCTGTGATGTTTGAGCTTTATTGGTTCCATAGTTTCTGAGGAGATGATATTTGAATATTTTTTCTATTTTTAACCATTCGGTTGCCATGGCAACCAGCCAAACTGTGCAATTTACATAAAGTTCATGTGGTTGATAGAGGAATACTCAAGGAACATTTCTGTAAAAGTTTTGTCAAAAAATCTGCAGTGACATAGCAATAAATGCAAATATTCAATTTTCCCCATACAAGTCAATGGAAACTTAAAGTTGCCATAGCAACCAAAGTTCTGAAGCGATTTGGATAAAAAAACAGCATTATTGGTTCCCCCTGCCTATAGATGCTATACATGAAATTTGGTAACCATGGGCCTTGTAGTTTCAGAGGAGATGTCGTTTGAAAATATTGACGGACGACGGACGGACGACGCACGGACGACGGACGACGGATGCCTGCCTATACTATAAGCTCACCTGTGAGCCTTCGGCTCAGGTGAGCTAAAAACATGTCTTGAAGAAGCAACATCATATGGGAAGTATTTAACAATTACTTACGCTCCTCTGGCTCCACAGTCAGATCTGATGTGGCAAAGTTGGCTGGGAACAATCCTTCCCCTCTCTGATTGAATCCCTTCCACCAGTTGGGGTCACTGGAAATGTAAGTAGACATACATGGGTATGATATACTATGAATACTCAAACGAAAAAATAACACAAACTTTTTCTCTCTAGTATTTTATGTAAAAACCAGAGGACCAATGGTCCTGTAGCTCACCTGCCACTTGGTCCTGGTATATATTTTAATGCTTTTATACATGTATATAGCACCAGGGCAGGGGCAGATAACCCCCCTCCCTTGGGGATTAATGTTGAGTCCCAATTCTATATACCAAGCCACAAGGTCACTGGGCCTTTGGTTCTGGACAAAGATTTCTGAAGGGTTTTTATCATATATGGGCGTGGCGGCCACCATGTTCATGTGACCATGACCATCTGAATAAACTTTGATTCCTTTGACCCAGTATTAAAGCTCAATATGAAATACAATAATCATTTGTATAAACTATGATATATACATACCGGTACCAAGTTCCAAGGTTATAGGCCTTTCGGTTCTCGAGAAAAAGACGTTTGAAGAGTTTTTAGCATATATGGGCATGGTGGCCATCTTGGTCAAGTGACCAAGACCATCTGAACAAACTATGGTTCCTTTAAGCCGGTGAAGCTCCATATGAAATATGGCTTCAATTGATCCTAGTGGCCTCTGAGAAGATGTTTAAAAATGTTGACGGGTGACAGAATCTCAATGACCTTGTACAAAAGTCAAAGAATGACCTTGACCATATCTTCATCTGGTCATTTAATCAACCATATACACCAAATATTGCACCTTAGACTTAAATAGTTTCTGAAAAATCCACTGTTTAAGCATTTTCCCATATAAAAGCCTACATAATGTACCAAAGTTGACAGTGTCATAAATTAGGTCAAGGTCAACGCACGATCATTTGTATAAACTATGATGGGCTTGAGTGCCCAAAGCTACATACCAAGTTTCAAGGTCATACGCCTTTTGGTTCTGGAGAAGAAGATTTTGAAGGGTTTTTACCATATACGGGCAAGGCGGCCATCTTGGTCATGTGACCCAGATCCCGGGTATAAACTTTCGTTCCCCCATCCCACTGAGACTCCATATGAAATTTAGCTTCAATCTCCCCAGTGGTTTCAGATTAGTAGATGTTTGAAAATCTTGACGACGGATGGTCTGACGGAATGACCTTGACCTTTATAGACATGATATCTTCATCTGGTCACTTGGTCGACCATGTATACAACATATTGTACCTTAGACTTAAATAGTTTCTGAGAAATCCACTGTTTAATTGTTTTTCCATATAAAAGCCTAACGTACCAAAGTTGATCATGCCGTAAATTAGATCAAGGTCAAAGCAAGGTCATGATTTATATAAACTAGGATAAGCCGGCCTGAACAATGCTACATACCAAGTTTCAAGGTCATAGGCCTTTTGGTTCTGGAGAAGAAGAGTTTTGAAGGGTTTTTACCATATTTGGGCATGGCGGCCATCTTGGTCATGTGACCCAGACCCCAGGTACAAACTTTCGTTCCCCCATCCTACTGAGACTCCATATGAAATTTGGCTTCAATCGGCCCAGTGGTTTCAGAGGAAAAGATGTTTGAAAAACTTGACGACGGATGGTCCGACGGAATGACCTTGACCTTTAGTGACATAATATCTTCATCTGGTCATTTAGTCGACCATGTATACCAAGTATTGTACCTTAGACTTAAATAGTTTCTGAGAAATCCACTGTTTAAGCGTTTTCCCATATAAAAGCCTAAAGTAATAAAGTTGACCATGCCGTAAATTAGGTCACTGTAAACGCAAGGTCATGATTTGTACAAACTATGATGGGCCCACATGCCCGATGCTACATACCAAGTTTCAAGGTCATAGGCCTTTTGGTTCTGGAGAAGAAGATTTTTGAAGGGTTTTTACCATATATGGGCATGGCGGCCATCTTGGTCATGTGACCCAGACCCTAGGTAAAAACTTTGGTTCTTCCATCCCACTGAGACTCCATATGAAATTTGGCTTCAATCGGCCAAGTGGTTTCAGAGGAGAAGATGTTTAAAAATCTTGACGACGGATGGTCCCACGGAATGACCTTGACCTTTAGTGACATAATATCTTAATCTGGTCATTTAGTCGACCATGTATACCAAGTATTGTACCTTAGACTTAAATAGTTTCTGAGAAATCCACTGTTTAAGCGTTTTCCCATATAAAAGCCTAACGTAATAAAGTTGACCATGCCGTGAATTAGGTCAAGGTCAATGCAAGGTCATGATTTGTACAAACTATGATGGGCCCGCATGCCTGATGCTACATACCAAGTTTCAAGGTCATAGGCCTTTTGGTTCTGGAGAAGAAGATTTTTGAAGGGTTTTTACCATATATGGGCATGGCGGCCATCTTGGTCATGTGACCCAGACCCCGGGTAAAAACTTTCGTTCCCCCATCCCACTGAGACTCCATATGAAATTTGGCTTCAATCAGCCCAGTGGTTTCAGAGGAGAAGATGTTTAAAAATCTTGACGACGGATGGTCCGATGGAATGACCTTGACCTTTAGTGACATAATATCTTAATCTGGTCATTTAGTCGACCATGTATACCAAGTATTGTACCTTAGACTTAAATAGTTTCTGAGAAATCCACTGTTTAAGCGTTTTCCCATATAAAAGCCTAACGTAATAAAGTTGACCATGCCGTAAATTAGGTCAAGGTCAACGCAAGGTCATGATTTGTACAAACTATCATGGGCATGCATGCCCGATGCTACATACCAAGTTTCAAGGTCATAGGCCTTTTGGTTCTGGAGAAGAAGATTTTTGAAGGGTTTTTACCATATATGGGCATGGCGGCCATCTTGGTCATGTGACCCAGACCCCAGGTACAAACTTTCGTTCCCCCATCCTACTGAGACTCCATATGAAATTTGGCTTCAATCGGCCCAGTGGTTTCAGAGGAAAAGATGTTTGAAAAACTTGACGACGGATGGTCCGACGGAATGACCTTGACCTTTAGTGACATAATATCTTCATCTGGTCATTTAGTCGACCATGTATACCAAGTATTGTACCTTAGACTTAAATAGTTTCTGAGAAATCCACTGTTTAAGAGTTTTCCCATATAAAAGCCTAAAGTAATAAAGTTGACCATGCCGTAAATTAGGTCACTGTAAACGCAAGGTCATGATTTGTACAAACTATGATGGGCCCGCATGCCCGATGCTACATACCAAGTTTCAAGGTCATAGGCCTTTTGGTTCTGGAGAAGAAGATTTTTGAAGGGTTTTTACCATATATGGGCATGGCGGCCATCTTGGTCATGTGACCCAGACCCTAGGTAAAAACTTTGGTTCTTCCATCCCACTGAGACTCCATATGAAATTTGGCTTCAATCGGCCAAGTGGTTTCAGAGGAGAAGATGTTTAAAAATCTTGACGACGGATGGTCCCACGGAATGACCTTGACCTTTAGTGACATAATATCTTCATATGGTCATTTAGTCGACCATGTATACCAAGTATTGTACCTTAGACTTAAATAGTTTCTGAGAAATCCACTGTTTAAGCGTTTTCCCATATAAAAGCCTAACGTAATAAAGTTGACCATGCCGTGAATTAGGTCAAGGTCAATGCAAGGTCATGATTTGTACAAACTATGATGGGCCCGCATGCCCGATGCTACATACCAAGTTTCAAGGTCATAGGCCTTTTGGTTCTGGAGAAGAAGATTTTTGAAGGGTTTTTACCATATATGGGCATGGCGGCCATCTTGGTCATGTGACCCAGACCCCGGGTAAAAACTTTCGTTCCCCCATCCCACTGAGACTCCATATGAAATTTGGCTTCAATCAGCCCAGTGGTTTCAGAGGAGAAGATGTTTAAAAATCTTGACGACGGATGGTCCGATGGAATGACCTTGACCTTTAGTGACATAATATCTTAATCTGGTCATTTAGTCGACCATGTATACCAAGTATTGTACCTTAGACTTAAATAGTTTCTGAGAAATCCACTGTTTAAGCGTTTTCCCATATAAAAGCCTAACGTAATAAAGTTGACCATGCCGTAAATTAGGTCAAGGTCAACGCAAGGTCATGATTTGTACAAACTATCATGGGCCCGCATGCCCGATGCTACATACCAAGTTTCAAGGTCATAGGCCTTTTGGTTCTGGAGAAGAAGATTTTTGAAGGGTTTTTACCATAATATGGGCATGGCGGCCATCTTGGTCATGTGACCCAGACCCCGGGTAAAAACTTTAGTTCCCCCATCCCACTGAGACTCTATATGAAATTTGGCTTCAATCGGCCCAGTGGTTTCAGAGGAGAAGATGTTTAAAAATCTTGATGACGGATGGTCCGACGGAATGACCTTGACCTTTAGTGACATAATATCTTCATCTGGTCATTTAGTCGACCATGTATACCAAGTATTGCACCTTAGACTTAAATAGTTTCTGAGAAATCCACTGTTTAAGGGTCTTCCCATACAAGAGGGCCAAGAGGCCCTGAATCGCTCACCTGACAAAAAAGTTAAAGGTCAAAAAAGGGTCATCATTTAACAACCCTGATAGTTTGCAACCACTTCCAAATGGTTTTGAAGAAGATTTTTGAATATTTTTCTAGGTATTGCTATGGTTCAAACCCTGGACCCCCTGGGGCCGGGCCATTTTGGACCCTGTGGCCATCATTTGAATAATTTTGGTAAAGGACCACTAGGCAATGCTACATACTAAATTTCAAGCATCTGAGCCAAGTGGTTCTGAAGAAGAATTTTTTGAATATTTTTCTATGTATTTCTATGGTTCAAACCCAGGACCCCCTGGGGTGGGGCCATTTCAGACCCTGGGGTCATCGTTTGAACAAACTTGGTAAAGACTACTAGGCAATGTTACATACCAAATTTCAAGCATCTGAGCCTTGCGGTTCTGAAGTAGATGATTTTTTAATATTTTTCTATGTATTTCTATGGTTCTAACCTGGGACTCCCTGCCCCGGGGCCATTTTGGACCCTGGGGCCACCATTTGAACAAACTTGGAAGAGGGCCACTAGGCAATGTAACATACCAAATTTCAAGCATCTGAGGCAAGCAGTTCTGGTGAAGAAGATTTTTAAGTATTTTTTAGTTTCGAACCCAAGACCCCCTGCCCCAGGGCCATTTTGGACCCTGGGGTCACCATTTGAACAAATTTGGTAGAGGACCACTAGACAATGCTTCATACCAAATTTCAAGCATCTGAGCCAAGCAGTTCTGGAGAAGAAGATTTTTAAGTATTTTTTAGTTCCGAAACCCAAGACCCTCTGCCCAAGGGCCAGTTTGAACCCAGGGGCCACCATTTAAACAAACTTGGTAGAGGACCACTAGGCAATGTTCCATACCAAATTTCAAGCATCTGAGCCAAGCAGTTCTGGAGAAGAAGATTTTTAAGTTTTTTAGTTTCAAACCCAAGAACCCCTGCCCCAGGGCCATTTTGAACCCTGGGGTCACTATTTGAACAAACTTGGTAGAGGACCACTAGACAATGCTTCATACCAAATTTCAAGCATCTGAGCCAAGCAGTTCTGGAGAAGAAGATTTTTAAGTATTTTTTAGTTTCAAACCCAAGAACCCCTGCCCCAGGACCATTTTGGACCCTGGGGCCACCATTTGAACAAACTTGGTAGAGGACCACTAGGCAATGTTCCATACCAAATTTCAAGCATCTGAGCCAAGCGGTTCTGGAGAAGAAGATTTTTAAGTATTTTTTAGTTTCGAACCCAAGACCCCCTGCCCTAGGGCTATTTTGGACCCTGGGGCCACCATTTGAACAAACTTGGTAGAGGACCACTAGACAATGCTTCATACCAAATTTCAAGCATCTGAGCCAAGCAGTTCTGGAGAAGAAGATTTTTAGGTATTTTTTAGTTTCAAACCCAAGAACCCCTGCCCCAGGGCCACTTTGGACCCTGGGGCCACCATTTGAACAAACTTGGTAGAGGACCACTAGACAATGCTTCATACCAAATTTCAAGCATCTGAGCCAAGCAGTTCTGGTGAAGAAGATTTTTAAGTATTTTTTAGTTTCAAACCCAAGACCACCTGCCCCGGGGCCATTTTGGACCCTGGGGCCACCATTTGAACAAACTTGGTAGAGGACCACTAGGCAATGTTCCATACCAAATTTCAAGCATCTGAGCCAAGCGGTTCTGGAGAAGAAGACTTTTAAGTATTTTTTAGTTTCGAACCCAAGACCCCCTGCCCCAGGGCCATTTTGGACCCTGGGGCCACCATTTGAACAAACTTGGTAGAGGACCACTAGGCAATGCTTCATACCAAATATCAAAGCCCTAGGCCCAGCGGTTTCAGAGAAGATGTCATTTAAAGCAAATTGTTGACGACGGACGACGCACGACGGACGACGCACGACGGACAACGGACGACGGACACTGGGTGAACACAATAGCTCACCCTGAGCCTATGGCTCAGGTGAGCTAATAAAAGCCTAACGTACCAAAGTTGACCATGTCATAAATTAGGTCAAGGTCAACGCAAGGTCATCATTTGTATAAACTATGATAGGCCCGCATGCCCAATGCTACATACCAAGTTTCAAGGTCATCGGCCTTTTGGTTCTGGAGAAGAAGATTTTTGAAGGGTTTTTACCATATATGGGCGTGGCGGCCATCTTGGTCATGTGACCCAGATACCCGGAACAAACTTTCGTTCCCCCGACCTAGGTAGGCTCCATATGAAATATGGCTTCAATCGGCCCAGTGGTTTCAGAGGAGAAGATGTTTGAAAATGTTGACGGACGACGGACGGACGGACGGACGGACGGACGACGGATGCCTGGCTATACTATAAGCTCACCTATGAGCCTAAAGGCTCAGGTGAGCTAAAAACCCAGAAATATGGTGGTTATGACTGGCATAATATGGAATGCATAAATGCACTGAGAAATTTCTGAAATTGTGGTTGTTTATTCATGCATGACAAAAGTGTAAACAATTAATGGAGCAAAACCAACAATTGCGAGTTCTGATCCATTCAATTGCCATATACATGTATTTAGTTCTCTGGCTTCAGATGTGGTGCAAACTTCTTACATCTTGCACCTTAAATAATGTCACTGAAACATCATCAGGAATTTTCCACATCGATAACTTGTTACAAATTAAGTTATGCCCCTTTGAATTAATGATGCAAAGATTTTCACCACAGCATAAGATACTTTTGTGTGTGTTTGCTTTTCAAATATAACTGAAACCAAACTCCACTTCAAGTCAAATTATAGAAGAACTTCATTGGCTCGAACAGGCCTTGGACTATCAAAATTAGTTCCAGCCAAAGGTAGTTCCAGCCATCCAGGGTTTAAATAGTTTCTACATAAACTGAACTCTAGGGGCCAAAAAAAAAGCAAGTTCTAGCCAGGCATATCAAATGAGACATCAGGGTTCGAGCCATTGAAGTTCTACTGTAAATGGTAATTGTTTGCAAAGTATGGCAATAAAGGGGCGTAACTCATTGTGTCATCTGATGCAAACATAGTAAGAACCTAGTTCTCCCCAGATGTACCTTCTGAGCAAGTTTGAAGACTCTATCCCTTTTAGCTACTAAGAAACTGAGCTAAAAGCAACAGGTGAATATTTTATTCTAGGTTCATTCCTACTGAGCACGTTTGAAGACTCAATCCCTTTTGGCTACTAAGGAACTGAGCAAGCTAAAAGCAACAGGTGAATATTTTATTCTATGTTCATTCATCCATGAAATATATGTCATAGCCAAATAGGCATCACTGCTTTCAGTAGATCTTCCCCAGACGTACCTATGGAGCAAGTTTGAGGACCCTATCCCATGTGGTAACTTAGAAACTGAGCTCAACGCAACAGGTGAACATTTTGCTCACACCCACACACACACTCAAGCACACATGCAAGTGAAAGCAGCCCCAGAGGTTATAAAACTTGAGTACATTTTCAAACTCAAAATAAAGCACACTGATTGGCTGCTTCCGAGCACATGCTCGGAAGCAGCCAATCATTGTGCTTTATTTTGAGTTTGAGATTATTCTCAAGTTTTATAACCTCGAACCCAGATGTGGATGCACCAAAAAGGGTACTGTATAAGCACTTCTTTGCTTTGCAAAGTCTTGCTAAAAACATTCACAAGAAACCCCAACAAGACCTGTCTGCATACAAGATAGCGCACCTGACAGTGCCTTGTCCATTACATATAAAAAACTTTGTTGTAAAACTTTAAAGTGTGACATCTGTGTGAATGCCGATGTCAAGGTGACAACAACAGCTCCCTGTACTTTTGTACAGGGAAGCTAACAAGACCTGTCACAGGGACAGGATAGCTCACCTTACAGCGCTTTGCCCATCACATAAAAAACTTTAACGTAAAACTTTAACACTTTGGTAACGCTTCCGCCGTTGCCGCCGACGCCTGGGGTAGTGCAATAGCTCTTCCTGAACTTTGTTCAGGCAAGCTAAAAAACTAGAAATGGACTCTTTAAAATGATAAGAATAGACAAGTTCACTGGTCAAAAAGGGTTAAACAGGGTAAATAAGACCCAAAATGACCCTAATTAAGTGCTATCATAAACTATAATCAATCCTATTGCAGCCTGATCAAACTTTCCCTACTCTCCTTGGGGATTAAGAGCACTTTCAGGGGAAGCAACTCTGTCATTTTCGTTATTGCCTTCCTTCTAAATTGAGGTAAGCTTTAGAGAAGACTCCCATTTTGAAATGGTCAGGCCATCCAGGGGAGCCACAAGAGCTGTCTCCCTATGATAAATGGCAGAAAAAAATACCTGTGAACCCATACTTTAACCCTTTTCGGACCATAACCTGTGTTGGGAACATGCGCAAGTTCAGACGATGCAGATCGCGGCGTCTGAACAGGCTTACAAAAATTTCAATACAAAGTACATTAAAATGCAGGCATTCACAAGAAACCCCTAAAACTACAAATGGACTCATCCAAATCATAAAGATGGACAAGTCCACTGGTCAAGAAAGGGTCAAGAAGATATAACTGACCTGTCATCTAGAACACTTATCAACTCTCCCGCCTTAAAAGTCAGCTCATTATCTTCAGCAGCTTCAAAGTCATATAATGCTCGCACCTGCAACAAAATAAAACTACTGATTCCATGTCGTGTCAAATTCTTTAGGGCAATTTTGGTACTTTTTCTGTACATTGTCCAAAATCAGAAAACTATTTAGTCTATGCCAACACCCAATGCCAAACAAGAATTCCGCGGAATATTATGTCGGACCTGCACTGCATTTCCATGGTAGCAGAGATCATGTTGGGATGAAAGTGAAAGCAAATAAAAGCATCGCAAACGACTGCGTGATACCCCGCCACTGCAAGCCTTTTTCACACACAGATTTTTCCAGATTTATTTTTTCTCTGTATGACTCCAGGGTGGGAGCAGCCTAGCCCCACTGAACACAGAGAAAAGTCTTTGTTATGACAGGACTTTTCATTACTCTGATCACTTACAATAAGCTTCCGATAAATCACTTACCACTCTACTCAAATACAATTTTAGTGAATTTGAAACTGGTGACCACGGGGCAGGGTCAAATAAACCATAAAGGATCAAATTTTAATCACCAGAAGCTTTTATTACTTCTATCATCAGATGTAAATTTATAAAAATCTGTTTCATATCAATATATATATATTTTATCATCATTTTATGCATGTATATAGCCCGGGGGCAGGGGGAGATAACTCCCATGGGGTAAATTTGAGCATCACTGGAGGCTTTCATCACTCTGATCATTTGCTGAAAGTTTCAGAAAAATTGCTTCAAACTCTGATTTTATATGGAATTTTTCATGATTTTATTACATGTATATAGCCCAAGGGCAGGGGCAGATAACCCCTAATGATAAAATTTCTGTCCTCATACAAAGCTTTTGTTACTTTTATCATGTTTGTGAAGTTTCATCATGATACTCCTAGTAGTTATGGAACTAGAGGCTAGAAACCATTTTTTGTACATTGACAAGTGCCATAACTCTGTCAGAAATTATCGAAATTTGCCCATTAACAATCCCAAGCGAGACATTATTAGTACAAATGCATATGCAAAATTTGAAGGAAATCCATTGAGTAGTTAAGGAACTAGAGGCTAGAAACCATTTTTTGTACATTGGCAAGTGCCATAACTCTGTCAGAAATTATCGAAATTTGTAGAAATTATCGAAATTTGCCCATTAACAATCCCAAGCGAGACATTCTTGGTACAAATGCATATGCAAAATTTGAAGGAAATCCATTGAGTAGTTAAGGAACTAGAGGCTAGAAACCATTTTTTGTACATTGGCAAGTGCCATAACTCTGTCAGAAATTATCGAAATTTGTAGAAATTATCGAAATTTGCCCATTAACAATCCCAAGCGAGACATTCTTGGTACAAATGCATATGCAAAATTTGAAGGAAATCCATTGAGTAGTTAAGGAACTAGAGGCTAGAAACCATTTTTTGTACATTGGCAAGTGCCATAACTCTGTCAGAAATTATCGAAATTTGTAGAAATTATCGAAATTTGCCCATTAACAATCCCAAGCGAGACATTCTTGGTACAAATGCATATGCAAAATTTGAAGGAAATCCATTGAGTAGTTAAGGAACTAGAGGCTAGAAACCATTTTTTGTACATTGGCAAGTGCCATAACTCTGTCAGAAATTATCGAAATTTGCCCATTAACAATCCCAAGCGAGACCTTCTTGGTACAAATGCATATGCAAAATTTGAAGGAAATCCATTGATAAATACTTAAGTTATCGAACGGAAACGAAGTGCGGACGGATGGACAGATGGACGGACAGACGGACGGACGGACGGACGGACGGACGGCCAACGTGAAAACATAATACCCCATCACTAACGTGTGGCGGGGTATAAAAATGAAAATTAAAAGAAAACAAAATAGTTTCAGGCATTAACCTGACACAAATTTTGTCAAAATCCATCTAGTGGATCTTAAGGTACTGCCATTTTCATGTTCCTGCTATTTTTTGTAACAGTAGATGGCAGCCATCTTGGATGGCCAATTTGCCAGATAAAGAGTGTAATAGCTATATGCAAAGGCTCATTCTGACATAAAAGTGGTCCAAATCCATTCACAGGTTCCTGAGAATGATATTGTCATTTGCATGTTTTGCTATTTTTAGTAACGACAGCTGGCGGCCATCTTGGATGGTATATTCTCACAAATTTGAAAAAAAAACAGCTTCAGGAATAATTCAGATGAAATTTGAGCAAAATCCATTTAGTGGTCTTGAAATCATTGGCTTTCAAGCAAAATTTGGACTCGTTAACCAGAAGTAGGTCACTGTGACCTAATTCCGCTACAGACTTTTTTAGTTTTCATTATTTTCAAAAATAAGGTCCTACTAATGTTCCATGCAAAATTTCTGCCAATTATACCTAGTGGTTCCAGAGAAATCGTTGATTTTGATGTTTTGCTTTTTTTAGTAATGGCGGTCATCTTGAATTCTCGACCAGGCCGAATTCTCTAAACTGAAGCCGTGTAGTCTAAAAATATATTCCATGTTAAATTTGAGAACCATGGGTGCAATGGTTTTGGAGAAATTAACTTCGCAAATCTTAACGCCAGGGTCGACATAAATGTGAACGGAGTGACGGACAGACGGACGGAAAACCAGACGCCTATATCGCACCTTGCTCAAGCAGGTGCGACAAAAAGCAATACCTATAAATTCAATTCTGCTAGTTGCTGAGTATGAGTTGCAGATTGAAAAATCTGTCATGAGGGTGGCTGGCTAACTGTTCAGTGTCACGAAGCTTGCCAAGTGATTTCAAACAGCATATGAGAGGAATGGACTTCGAAAGAACCAGTGTCATCAACGAACAACACTCCCTTGTTAATATTGACATCTGGCATGGCACAAACTGATGTCATTTTGTAGTTTTCTCAACTTCGGCTGAGAACACCAAAACATTTGACAGCAAACACACATGACCTCCTATAGAACCAGTGCACTGACCACACACGTGTTTTGCCTCATGGGTCAGATCAGAATTATTACTAAAGGTGTAATTCATGGACATCCTTCTCTGATGTGCAAGAAAAAGAAGCTAACACCCTGTTTCATTGATATTCCAGTTTGAAAGACTTGGTCATTTTTTTAACACCAAACATATCACAGCCAGATCATGACTTGAGATTTCAAACACTGAGGCACTGGTGACAAGCAGAGGCTTGACAAGTGAAGGCTCTAATAAGACTGCATCTACGTGCAGTCTGATTAGAGCCTTCACTAGTCACATCAGCCATCTCTGAAATACGCCCAAACCATAAGCAAACAGTGAGGCCTCGACCTGGCTTTAACAATAAGAAAACAGTGAGGCCTTAACCCAACTTAAACAATAAGAATGATTTGAATGCCAAATGACAAACCAGCCACAATGTTGGAATTCACATGATCTGGCTCAAAATGTTTTGTGTTCGTACCTTTCTAACTTCTCTAGGTCTACTACTACTGATAGCACTACTCTGTGTCATGGTAGAAAAACTTGTCGGGTAAAGACTGGTAGTTTTCTGTGACGCCCCCCTCTCATTCTCCTGGAGTGACAGAGCTATAGCTGGAAAACAATACAGAAGAAATGAGCTCAATAACGTGTCTCTCAAAGCTCTAGACAAGACTGAGTATTAGATGATAATTAAGGATAATTTTTCTTATTTCTCATCGAAACCATGTTGTCTCGTTGAGACGGTTCAGATTAGGGGTCACAATGTATGATTTCAATGAATGAGACGGTTCAGATGAGGGGTCACAATGTATGATACCAGGGGTTTTCCTAGGGACCAAAATGCCACTGGCCTGCAGGGCCACCTGGCCTGAAAATCTACTGGCCATCCAAATTTTCAACTGGCCCGACTTTTTTCCAAATATACAGGACTAATTATATTCAATAAAATAAAGCACCATTAAAATGTATGTTTTTATTGCAGGGAATCGCATCTGATTCATTAAATTAAATCAGTTCATTAAATTCATTCTCTAACAGTTCAGTGAAGGCACCATCAAACTCGAGCAACTTGAATTCAGTCAGCCACCTGGGTCGAAAGGACCAACTGCGGCCAGACTGTTCGTATTTGTCCCGGGTGGCTTTCTTTTCTTCATCGGACTTAAGCAGCTGTTTTTGTTTATTAGGTTGCGGGGGTTGAAATAAGCGCAGAAATCCTTTGGGTCCATTTTTTTACATACGACTTCCGCGATTCATCCCCAAATTTCATCGGTCGGCCATGATGTCTATTTGCAAAGAATGGAGAAATTTCATTGGATTAAACATTTCTGATCGTCCAATGAAATCACCCGTAGGAAAACAAAAGTAGACTGGTTTTAGACTGGTTTTCGCTTCAAGTTTGAAACAAACCGAATGTCCCGAAATGACTCCCTGAAATTCAACTGGCCTGACGGACCTGCTACAGTGCGATTTAACTGGCCCGAGGCCAAAATCAACTGGCCTGGGCCAACGGACCCGCGCTTAAAAAAACCCTGGTATGATTTCAATAAATGAGATGGTTCAGATGAGGGGTCACAATGTATGATTTCAATGAATGAGACGGTTCAGATGAGGCATCACAATGTATGATTTCAATGAATGAGACAGTTCAGATGAGGGGTCACAATGTATGATTTCAATGAATGAGACGGTTCAGATGAGGGGTCACAATGTATGATTTCAATGAATGAGACAGTTCAGATGAGGGGTCACAATGTATGATTTCAATGAATGAGACGTTTCAGATGAGGGGTCACAATGTATGATTTCAATCAGAAATAAGAAAAAATCCCCTCAATTATTATCAAATACTTCCTCTTATCTACAGCTCTGTAAATTACATGTATCTCTGCAATGTACCAGGGAACAAGAATTTTGTGGAATGCTTTGTAATGCTTGTCAGCACTAATTTCACTAACAAAGCTAAACCGGAGAACTGGACAAATGTTCACACCGCCGAAGTCAACACAAGAAAAGTAATACTTATGTCTCAAAATCTGTTAGTCTGGTTTTCGCTTCAAGTTTGAAACAAACTGAATGTCCCGAAATGACTCCCTGAAATTCAACTGGCCTGATGGACCTGCTACAGTGCGATTTAACTGGCCCGAGGCCAAAATCAACTGGCCAGGGCCAACAGACCCGCGCTTAAAAAAAAAACCTGGTATGATTTCAATGAATGAGACGGTTCAGATGAGGGGTCACAATGTATGATTTCAATGAATGAGATGGTTCAGATGAGGGGTCACAATGTATGATTTCAATGAATGAGACGGTTCAGATGAGGCATCACAATGTATGATTTCAATGAATGAGACGGTTCAGATGAGGGGTCACAATGTATGATTTCAATGAATGAGACGGTTCAGATGAGGGGTCACAATGTATGATTTCAATGAATGAGACAGTTCAGATGAGGGGTCACAATGTATGATTTCAATGAATGAGACAATTCAGATGAGGGGTCACAATGTATGATTTCAATGAATGAGACGTTTCAGATGAGCGGTCACAATGTATGATTTCAATCAGAAATAAAAAAAAATACCCCTCAATTATTATCAAATACTTCCTCTTATCTACAGCTCTGTAAATTACATGTATCTCTGCAATGTACCAGGGAACAAGAATTTTGTGGAATGCTTTGTAATGCTTGTCAGCACTAATTTCACTAACAAAGCTAAACCGGAGAACTGGACAAATGTTCACAACGCCGAAGTCAAAACCAGAAAAGTAATACTTATGTCTCAAAATCTGTTAGTCGCGAATTATGCAAAAACAAGAAATGTTACAGTGTGTAACAAATGCCCCCGAAGGCCCCTTCAATTGACCTTTGACCCTAGCTGTGACCTTGACCTTGGGCACAGAACCTGAGTCTTGTAATGATATACATTCTCATTTCTTTTTACTTTGCTGTAACGTTTAAATGCACTTTGGAAGTTTAAGAGGATTCGAGGGGACTTAATTCAACCACTAACCAAACTGTGTTGCGTCCTTGATCTTGGGTATGGGAACCTATGTCTTGTGCATGGCAAATCTTCTCATTAGGCTTTATCTTTCTTTAAAGTTTGCTTTGGTACTCTTCTGAATAATTGCCGAGATATAATTTGACCTCTGACCCCAGATTGTGACCTTGACCTTGGATCTGGGATCATAAATATTGTGTGTTAACATTCCTTCTCATAATGATTTACCTTTCTGTGAAGTTTGATGACATTCACTTCAGCAGCTTTTAAGTTATCACAGAGGCGAGATTTGACCTTTGACCCCTAATTGTGACCTTGACCTTGAACTTGGCAACCCAAATCTTATGTGCAATATACCTTCTCATTATGTTTCATCTTTCTGTATAGTTTCATTAAATTTGCTTCAGTAGTTTATAAGTAATCACAGACCCAATTTTGAGACACAAATTGACTTTTCACCCAACTGTGGCCTTGACCTTGGGGGTGGGGACCTAAGTCTTGTGCGCGACACACCTTCTCATTATGCTTTATCTTTCTGTGAAGTTTCATCAAATCTGCTTCAGTAGTTTTAAAACTATCGCTGAGACACGATTTTGAGATACAATTTGACCTTTGACCCAATTGTGGCCTTGACCTTGGGCGCAGGGACCTGAGTCTTGCGCGCGACACACCTTCTCATTATGCTTTATCTTTCTGTGAAGTTTCATCAAATTTGCTTCAGTGGTTTTTAAGTTATCGCTGAGACACGATTTGTAACGGACGGACGGACTGACGGACGGACGGACGGACAGTCGGACGGACGGTGCGATTTTAATATGCCACCCGAAGTTCCTTCGGGGGCATAAAAAACATGAACAGAATGGTTAGAAACTTGAGCTAGGACAAACAAGAACATGAAACATGAATTTAATTATTTGATGAATGCATACCAACATATGCAATGTCATTAGTCGAAAATGTTTCTCTCTATCATGTCCACCTTGAAAAGACAATGACTTTATAATGGTCACATTATAGCAATTTTACAATTCGCCATTCTGGGCCAATCAACTGATGGTGTGTAACTGGCCAATGCAACAACTTCGCACCTGATGTAGTCCCACAAACAAAATTACACATGTTGAATGTCTCACAATCAGGCTGTGATTTTGCCTTGCACTAGAGCTAATGGAGGGATGCATAACTGTTTAAAATAAGCATGGTTTCGGAACAGTGAATTGTACACAGCTCCAGATAAGAGGGGGTTATAAGGATAAATTGAAGATAATTTTCCTTATCTCTCAACGAAAACACATGTTGTGACCCCTCCTTAGAACCCTCTCAGTGAGATGGTTCTAATGATGGGTCACAAAATAAGTTTTTATGGCGAAATATGCAGAATTATCACTAAATTATCCCTGTTGCCCATTCTTATCTGGAGCACTGATTGTAAGGTTCTGTCAGTCAACTTATTTCATAAATAGAATTTTCAATGGTTTACTGCAAAAGTTTGTGGTAACAAAAGATAGTTGACTTCACTTATACACTGTCCTCTACATAAGAAAGGGGAACAAGGATAATTTACCAATAATGTTACATATTTCTGCATAGTTAGAAACTGTCAAAATATGAGAGACATTGGTTAAAGGTCAACGACCTCTATTGCTAATAAAAAATGTTCATGTACTCATTTATTTGACTGTATTTATAAATCATTAGACCAGAATGTTATACAAAGTCCATGAACTCTTATATCTATGCATTTTCCAAAATTTTATAAAAGCACCAGAAAGCAAATCTGAAAGCAAATGTAGTAAAAGTGTCAAGCTCAACCCAAGGTCATCCTTTGAATAATCTTGGGCCAAAATCTTCAAAACTTTCCACGAAATCTTATGTTCTTGCATTTTCTCATATTTGACCTTGCCGTAAAAAAGGTCAAGGTCAACCCAAGATCACCGTTTGAACGATCTTGGTAGTACTCGAGTACCCAGTGCTACATACCCATTTCAAGGCCATTGGTCAATTGGTTCTGGAGAAAAAGATTTTTAAAAGTTTTTTACCATATACCGGCGTGGCAACCATGTTGATCATATGTCCTAAACCGTTTGAACAAATTTTTGTTCCCTTTGATAGCCCCTGGAGGCTCCATTTAAAATTTGGTTACATTTTTGCCCTGTGGCTTTTGAGGAGATGTTTGAAATATGAGAGCCCTGGGTCAAAGGTCAAAGAATCAGAAAGCAAATTTGACCTCCCTGTAAAAAGGTCAAGGTCAATTCAAGGTCATAATTTGAACAATCTTGGTAGTACTTGTGTAGCCAATGCTACATACCAAGTTCCATGGCCATGGGCCCATTGGTTCTGGAGAAGAAGGGTTTTAAAGGTTTTTACCAAATATGGGCATGGTGGCCATGTCGGTCATGTGACCAGGACCTCTTGAACAACTTTTCGTTCCTTGAACCCCTGGAGGCTACATATGAAATTTGGTTACAATCTGCCCCATGGTTCCAGAGAGGAAGTAATTTGAAATTGGTGACGGACAACGGATGACAGAGCCTTCCCATCCTGTAAGCTCCCCGGAGCTCAGGTGAACTGAAAAATAGCTAAAAATGATCCTCAAAAATCCCACATTATCTGGAGTTCTGTCTTAAGTTTTAAAACTGAGCTCAAAGTTCCTACCTTTAGCAATATCATCTTCTTCTTGTTGGCTCTGAACAACATTTGGATCTTTACTGGGTGTGCTTACTGTCTTCGTGGGCTGAAATATTTAACTAACGGTATAACTCTAATATACAGTAACCTGCTCAGAAAAATTTCCTTCAAATCTGTCTTTTTTATTCTTTTAAATAACTTCTAATGGTGGCAGTATTGTGTACTGGTTGGAGGCGCCAGGTTAAGGTGCCAAAGGTTGTGGAGTCTGCTCCCCATCAGGCCAGCAACTGAAACTCTTTGTTAGCCTGTACTAGTCTCTAATCAGGGAAGGCAGAGAAAAGAGATGGATGGGTTCCGACTTTCATATGCTGTGTCCAAGATACTGTGGCCTGAAACACCCACTGAATAAAGTGATCCGAGTCTTTACTATTGCACGTTCTGTACACACTGTTTCTGATTTTCATTGCTTTTCTGGGCCCATTTTGTACAGACTAACAAGGTCAATAGTTAACATTATGTTACATTTTTTAACATACTGTACGAAACCCCAACCTTATTTGTCAAAAAAATGTGAGCAGCTTTCATAATGCAAAACGGGCTGCCACTTACCCGACACTTCAAAGGTCCCCGACTTGTCCCTGACTTTTCCCTGACATGTTACAGTTTCCATACCCCTTTTACCGATTCAACAGTTAAATTTACTTTTCCCTTCCAACAGTGCTAAATGCAGTGTTTCCCCTAAAGCGGAATGGCGGGGCGCCGCGCCCTGTCCCTTTTTGGTCCCGCCCTTCTGCCCCCAAAACGCGTCATAAGCGCCCTCCTGTCCGAAAAAATATCAGTAACCGGTCCCTTTTCCTGCGCTGCTATTACGATTCGGTTCCATTGTGTCCCATACCTGTAAAAACTGACAGCTGAAGTCGATCGATAATCTGTACATATGCTCATCAATAAACACCAATCACGGTGATTAATCTGTGGTAATTATCACCTCGCTATACCCCGACCGTTATGTGTTAACTGGAGCGGAAAATTACTTCGCCAACTGAAAACACATGCTGGTTACCGGCTTTTAAGATGTCAAATGCATTGCCGACATGGCGATAGTAACCAGGGCAATTAAAGAGATCCTCGTTAAAGTAACCAGCCTGTTCCGACTGTGAAATTAACCGGTAGCACCGTTAAACTCGTTTGCCTCGCTCCGATAATGACACGGCCCTAGTTGAGGGTGTGGCAGGTGGGGATTCAATTGGCATAACGATGCCGCTTGCCACATCAATACCGATAACTATTTTTTTTTCACCGTATCACGTTGTGCTATACTACAGAATTCGAGGCCTATTAGACGTGTACGACAATGCAATGATTCAGTATCTATTGTCCCGGTAAACATGTCAGATACGTAATGTACGGTCATCACAAATACGGATCATGCTAAATTTGCGCAAGCTGATCAGATCATACATGTTTTCATGAAATCGTCACAGGTGCCGACGATTTATGAATGTCGGTTCGGTCACTTTAAGATTAGTTTCCCGCGTTGTTCTATCTAGTTCCCGCCGATTCAGGTGTACTATCTGTGGTACGAGAACCAGTCAATATTTATTAATAGTACCTCGGGAAATCCGCGATCTTTAGCAATCTCAACAGCTCAGCTGTCATCATGCAGTAATTTGCGATTTTACAAATTTACCGGCCCAGATATGCAACAATACGCGATCCTTATTTGATATTTAACTGTTCGAGAGAGGTCTTACGGTAGGTATGTTCAGCTAAGTGTAGAATTAAACTCGGTTTTGAGATAGACAGATTTTGAGTGTAAACAAGTATCAGCTTTGATCAAAATCACTAGAACAAATCAGACCCATCATCCGAGGTGCAATTTTGGATGTGTATATGGAGGGTGAGGGAAAGGTGGGGAGGTAGGCTAGAGGTAGTTTGAGAATGCCGGATTGTTTTTTTCAGCAGTTCATTTTTTTTTTTTTTTTTTTTTTTTGAGTAATTCAACAATGGACTGGTCACACTAACACTATGAACAGTACTGCTAAATTACACTGCATATTAATACATAATGGTAGTGTTACTGCACTATAATGTCATACTTTTGAGATTAATTATTAGATGTAGGCTGAACAACGTGAGTTCGGTGTTCCGTTGGACCTGGACGGATGCCTCTCAAAAAGACCTTAAAAGAGAAGTCTTTTTTCATACTTTTCCCTTGTGATCTTGTCTGAATTTCTAATCAGACAAGATCAAACCAACATCCTTTAGTTGTTGGTTTTTGTTATTTTGTGTATTTTGCTTTCGTTTTCTGTAAAACTTTGTTGACACTTGTTCCCGCCATTTACTACATCCAGTGGGTGGGGTAAATTGTTGGATTACTAAACCCGTACGTAGCATTAAATGAAACTTAGGGCAGAGTATTGACTAGCTCCTTGTAGTTGTCAGTGCTCTGTATTAAGTTCTGAAGTTCAGAATTAGGTGTTTAAAGAAAATTAGGGCAGAGTATCTGACTAGCTCTTTGTAACTGTCAGTGCTCTGTATTAAGTTCAGAATTAGGTGTTTAATGAAAATTAGGGCAGAGTATCTGACTAGCTCTTTGTAACTGTCAGTGCTCTGTTGTCTCGAAAATTCAGAATCAGGATTGTTGCTGGTCTTGTTAACGGTAGGAAATGTCTAAAATGCATGTCAGAAGACCCCCATTCTTGTTTCCAGTAGTGGTAGTTATTGGTTTTATTCTATGGAAATGGTCAAATCAAGGTTCAGACTCTCCGGACCCAAACTTGGAATGCAGAATTGGTAGCGAAGTGTCGGCGGACAGATCTTCGCAGTATTTCACTTTAATAAGGAAACTTGGAAATCGAAGAACTTCAGAGAGGTTAAGATGCTTTACCTCATCAAAAGGCACTAACCTAGCTCTTTTGATTATCCTGGCTGGGGACTTCGAAACAAACCCAGGTCCCAGGTCTAAGTGTGGTTTGTGCAAAAAAATGTGCAAATCATCGGACAAAATGATTGAATGCATTGATTGCGAAAAACGCTTTCATGCAAAATGCTCAAATCTGGGAGATGATGAGCTGTTAGCGATTGAGACTGGCAGTAGTGATTGGTATTGCACAAACTGTAAGGCGGATTGTGGCCTGTGCAGTCGTGCGGTTCTCAATGGTCATAAGGCAGTTCAATGTGATGGTTGTGAACTGTGGCTTCACAATGAATGCTCTTTTATTTCGGACGCTGATTATGAAAATGTATTGACTTCTGGGTGCACATGGATTTGTCCAAAATGTGAATTTTTCAACTTCTCGGACTCCTTCTTCGATGATCAGTTGAATCTAGTGACTGAGAATCGATTTAATCCACTGTCAAAGGATAAGAATGTTAGACTTTCACCAAATAGTTCAAATGAGTCAAATTTTAATGGCAAGACTTTTGGCGGTTTGAAACTTGTTAGCTTGAACATAAACAGTATTAGGGGTAAGAAATTGGATTTATTAGCTTTCCTTGATGTCCACCAACCTCATGTTGTGGCTATTCAGGAAACAAAAATTGACAGTTCAGTTGCAACTTCGGAATTGTTCCCTGAAACATTCCCCTACAATGTATTCAGGAAGGACAGGAACCTCCATGGTGGCGGAGTGATGCTCCTCATTCATAAGGACATTCCGCACATGCCCTTGTCAGAAATAGAAAACGACTCAGAATCAGTTTGGGTTAAAATTTTGGCAAACAAAACTTCCCATTATGTAGCAAGTTGGTATCGCCAACCTGGTGGCTCAAGTGAGGAATTTCAATTGTTTCGTGATCAGTTAGATCATATTAGGACAAAGCACAAGGGAAATAAGCTCCCCTCAGTTCATGTACTAGGGGATTTCAACTTCAAGGATATTGCTTGGCCAGACCGACTTAATAAGGCAGGATCAGTGTTAAGTCAGTCAGAGGGACAAATGTTGATTGATGTCATGAATGATCATGGTTTAGAACAACTGGTGAATTTCCCGACTCGGGAGAAAAACACTTTGGATTTAATTCTCACTTCGCTTCCTGGCCAGTTCCAAGAAATACATTCCCCAGACAAACTTAGTGATCATGATGCGATCTCAGGAACTATGAAAATTTATATCCCCCCAAAAGAGAAACCTCGGAGGAAAGTGTTTTTGTACCAAAAGGGAGACTTTGAATCGATGAGGAAAGAAGTGTCAGACTTCACAAAACATAGGTACTTCAATGGTTACTCGGACAATCGCTCGGTTCAGGAAAACTTTGACTTGATAACCTCCTTTATTCAGGAGTCTGCTGAAAAGCACATCCCCTCGAAAACCAGTAGGTCAACTTCTTCTGTTCCTTGGATAACCCCTGAGATAAGAAGAAAGATTCGTAGAAGAAATAAGACACATGCGAAGGCCAAAAAGACTGGCAGTAGCAAACTTAGGTCAAAATTTGAATCTTTGAGAAGGGAAATTAAAGCTGATGTGAAAAAGCAACATGATTTGTATGTCAATAACTTGGTTGGTGACATAAAGGCTAATCCCAGAGACTTCTACAGGTACATTAATAGTCAAAAGAAAGATACTCAAGGTATCCCGCCCCTAAAGAAGAGAAATGGTGGTGGTGTTGCCGAATCAGAGTTGGAACAGGCTGATGAATTTAACGGTCAGTTTTCGGATGTGTTTAATAAAAGTGAGCACACCCAAGTCCCCCTTCTTAATCGCTCGGCTCCTTTCATGGAGGACATTCATGTTTCGGCAGAAGGTGTAACGAAACTTCTTAAGGGCTTGAACCCATCAAAAGCTTTAGGACCTGATGAATTGCATCCTAGAGTCTTAAAAGAACTAGCATCTGAATTAGGCCCAATATTTGCTCATCTCTTCCAACAATCTATTGACACGGGTGAAATCCCCATGGAATGGTCTCTTGCAAATATATGCCCGCTCTTCAAAAAAGGAGATAGGTCTTTGGCTTGCAATTACCGACCGGTTTCTCTAACTTGTGTACCATGCAAGTTACTCGAACACATTGTCTGCTCTAATATTATGGCGCATTTGGATGAACATAAACTTTTGTCAGACAGACAACATGCATTTCGGAAGAAACATAGTTGCGAAACCAATTGATCACAGTTATATACAACTGGGCTAAAATCTTGGATAAGGGTGGTCAGGTTGACACTTTTATCTTGGACTTCGAGAAAGCTTTTGACACTCCCCCTCATGAATTACTTAAATGTAAGCTATTCGGCTATGGTATTGGTGGGAAGACTCTGAAATGGATAGATTCTTTTCTCTGTTACAGGCAGCAGCGTGTGGTGGTAAATGGAGTTAAGTCAGATTGGGCCCCGGTTTTGTCGGGTGTCCCCCAGGGCACCGTGCTTGGACCACTGTTATTCTCGTTGTACATTAACGATATAATAGAAAATATTGACTCGGAATTAAGACTTTTTGCTGACGATTGTGTTTGCTATCGTGTAATCAGAGATATTGAAGACACGGTGAAACTTCAGGAGGATATAGATCGTTTAGGTTGTTGGGCAAGGAGTTGGGGCATGAGATTTCAACCTGTCAAATGCAACATAATGCAAATTACAAGGAAACGGATCAAGAAGATCAATGCTTCCTACACCTTAGAGGGAACGGTCCTCAATAATGTAGAAACTATCAAGTATCTCGGCATAACCATTACCAATGATTTGAAATGGAACACTCATGTCAGCAATATTTGCACAAAGGCTAATAGGACCCTCGGTTTCCTCAGACGTAACTTGGCAGCATGTCCACAAGATGTTAAAGAGTCAGCATACAAGGGACTGGTGCGTCCAGTCCTGGAGTATGGCAGTTCAGTTTGGGACCCTCTGAGTATACTTCTCCAAGATGAACTTGAGAAGGTGCAGAAAAGGGCAGCTAGATTTGTAACGGGAAATTACACATACGAAACTGGGAGTATGACTGGCATTCTTGGGAAACTTAAGTGGGAATCCCTAAAAAAGAGAAGGAAAGATAGTAGACTCATAATGCTGTACAAAGGTCTGAGGGGTGCAGCCAGTATACCCATAAATGACCTTGTTCCCCCAAGTAGGCGTACCAGGAATCATCATTCCCTGGCATTTCAAACCCCATTGGCTGGGACTGACATTTACAAGTCCAGTTTCTTCCCCCAGACTATTAGAGATTGGAATTCCCTGGAAGATTCACTTATTTCTGCTGCTGAGGGTGCAGAGGATTCAGTTACTAAGTTTACTTCTCTTATAAGGGCTAGGGACTAGCTTCCCTGATAGACAGGTCCTGGTGAATGATTGTCCTTGGACGTATCACCAGTAAACAATTCTGATTCTGATTCTGAGTAACATTGCCCCTCCAGATGCCTTTCGCCGCGCTAAAAGTGCCCTTTTTTTCAGCAGCACCCTGCCCCTTTTTCAGTCTGGGGGAAACACTGTAAATGTATCATTTGAAAACTGGGGGCTACTGTTTAGCAAAGAATTTGCTCCCCAAAGGGAGCAAATTCTTTCCTTTAAGAGTAGCCCCCTAATGAGAAGGGAGATATGCCTGGATTATCTCTCTATAAAGTACATCTATTCCCCATGAACAGAATATGTATGTTTTCTAAAGACCGACATAGTCATTACTTTTCAAATTCTATGACTTTCCCGACTTTTCATGTCATTTCCAAATTTCCCTGACCAACCACAAATCTCCCTGACTTTTCCCTGACCTGGAAAAAAATCATTTTTCAGATGTCACAAAGGGTTCCCCAAAGCATCATTTGTAATGGCCCACTTTATTGGACACGAGCCCAAGAGCTAACAGTGTATACCACTGACAGACTGATCTAAGCAGACTGGTCACAGACTGTTCAAGCAGCTTTTTCCCAAGCTGCATTGTCTATTCTTTGGTCTGCAACTTTTAAGACACAATTACAGAACTTAGTTATGGTGACTGGACACACCTCAATGTTTTTCCGCCTTTATAGAACCATTTATTTTATTTCTCTGTTTCCTTAGAAGGCCTCTCACCCCACTGCCTTTGTTGCCACTAGGCTATGGGAAAACTTTACCTTTTGTTTACTTAGAGCCTGGGGACAACTCTTTAAGGAAAGAATTTGCTCCTCGTGGAGCAAATTCTATCCTAAAAGAGCTGACCCCCACCCCTCCTTTCACCCCCTTTAGAAGGGAGGCAGAAATGGAAATGGCAAAATGGCAGTTACTTCCCCTGAAATTGTACAGTTCACCTATATTTTGGCAATTACAGAAACCACTTGACAGGTACACTAATTTGGAATATTTCTAGACTCTTATGAATAAACGGTAATCACTTACAGTGGAATCTGGATCTGCAAAATCTGTTCCCTCTTTTCTCAAACTTTCAAACAGTCCTGGTATTAAACTGAAACAAGACAATACAGAGAATAAGACCCAGCAACTGACTAGAACTGCTTGGATAGATGACTTGCAATTTTACATTCTTTACATCAGTAGTCATTTTACACCCTTTGCAGTCTTACCCGTAATATGCTGAAATATTGGGACACCTAAGAATCATTAATTTTCCATTTGAAACAAATGGAAAATAAATGATTTTAGGTGTCCCAATACTTAAGCACATTAGGTAAGTACATTTTAAAGATTTAATAACCTATGCACTATTTATTTTATGCACTGTGTCTTAAGAATAATGGGTAAACATCCATCTTTTTCCCACCATTTTTACAAAGGGGAACAACTTTTGTGACTTCCTGTTTACTTCCCTAGACAAAGAGACCCTTTCAAAATGGGGTCTGGTAGTCTCTACTCTTTAAGGAAAGAATTAGCTCCTAAGGGAGCAAATTCTTTCCTTTAAGAGTGGACCTCCTTTAACAAGGAAGGCAAACACGCGAACTGCAGAGTTGCTTCCCCTGAAAGTGCAAACCTGTTAACTCTCCCCCATAAATAGTGAATCTCCCTATTTTGGGAGGCACTCCCACTCTCCATCCCTATTTTGCCAAAAATGACCATATCTCCCTAGCTTAAGGAAATCTCCCTATTTTTGTTTGAATAGTTAAGTTTTTTCCATGTAAATAGCATAAAATCCCTAAAAATCTCACCCATGAAAATTGCTGTGACTTTTGCACAGTGCACAGATCTGTGTACAAATCTCTAGAAAAAAGCCATTTTCACACTTTCTCTCCCATAAACCTTTCATTCAAAAAGCTGACAGGTATGTTCACCTTAAAACTCTCTCCTCTCTTGGGCAGCCATAGAATTGGCTGTTGTAAGGAGATGACCACTATGGGAGAAGTTAAATGTGCATAATTTGCATATGTCCTCAGAACAGGCCCCAAGGTTACATGTATAAAACTTTTTTGTGCTCTCTCAGCTATGCATGAAATTTTCTCTGCTGATTAATATGATAATGCCAACAAATGTTGGCATTTTCATATTCATAAGCGAAGAAAATTTTATACTAAGCTAAACTGAGCAAGAAAACAACTGTAGTTATCAGTGATTTGCTTTTTATAAGCGGACTAGATGGCCGTGGCCTGCATGTCGAGCCCATTGGCACTTTGACAGTAGTGAAAATGCTTTTTTGTGAAAGTAGATCACAGCGACCTAGTTTTGTTGGGGGTGACCTAGAGTGGTAAGGTGCAAGCACTGATGAAGTTTCAATATTCTAGGGCCAATGAAAAGAAAGATACGGGGCTGACCTCGAAAACTAAATATGTGGTACTTTTTCAAGAAAGTAGGTCACAGTGACCTAGTTTTGTTGGTGGTGATCTAGAATGGTAAGGTGCATGCACTGATGAAGTTACAATGTTCTGGGGCCTATGAAAAGAAAGATATGGGGCTGACCTCGTAAACTAAATATGTGGTACTTTTTCAAGAAAGTAGGTCACAGTGACCTAGTTTTGTTGGTGGTGACCTAGAGTGGTAAGGTGCATGCACTGATGAAGTTTCAATGTTCTGGGGCCAATGAAACGGAAATATATGGGGCTGACCTCGAAAACTAAATATGCAGTACTTTTTCGAGAAAGTAGGTCACAGCCACCTAGTTTTGTTGGAGGTGACCTGGAGCGGTAAGGTGCATGCACTTATTTAGTTTTAATCTGGGCCTATGAAAAAAAAGATATGGGGCGGACGTAGAAAACTAAATATGTGGTACTTTTTCGTACAAGTAAATCACAGCAACCTAGTTTTGTTAGAGGTGACCTGGAGTGGTAAGATGCATGCACTGATGGAGTTTCAATGTCCTGGGACCTATGAAAAGGGAGATATGGGGCTGTGGACGAAAACTAAATATGCAGTACTTTTTCGTGAAAGTAGGTCACAGTGACCTAGTTTTGTTGGAGGTGACCTGGAGTTGTAAGGTGCATGCACTGATGAAGTTTGACTGTTCTGGGGCCAATGAAAAGAAAGATATGGGGCTGACGTAGAAAACTAAATATGTGGTCCTTTTTCATAAAAGTATGTCACAGTGACCTAGTTTTGTTGGAGGTGACCTGGAATGGTAAGGTGCATGCACTGATGAAGTTTGAATGTTCTGGGGCCTATGATAAGAGAGATATGGGGCTGCAGACGAAAACTAAATATGTGGTACTTTTCGTGAAAGTAGGTCACAGTGACCTAGTTTTGTGGGAGCCAATTAGCATTTTGGTGGGGCATATTGTGATGATTGATTGATTTATTGTTTTACGTCCACGACAAAAAAACTATGGTCATGTCGGGACGGTCAGTTACCCTAACCACACTATTCCTGGCCAGGCTTAGACCTCCTTATCCGTTAACCAGTACTAAGTGCACATACTTTCGCCAGTAACTGACAAATGCCCTTCTTGAATCAGCGGAAGCAGAAACGAAAGTATATTGTGATGAAGTTTGAAGGACCTAGGGTCTACCACACTCAAGATATGGCTGTAAACGGACGGACGGATGCACCAACACCAAACGGGCGACTATGTCTCGCTGACCGCAAGCGGGCTCGACAATAAAAATTTCTTGCCCTGCTGAGTTGAGCATGAAAAAAGTTTTATAACCTCGAGCCAGGTTTCCATTCAGAAAAGGGGTTTAAAGCAACTACGACCTGACAGAGCAAATTGGTTAAGCTAACGAGATGTCACATTTTCATACCTACTGTATTCAAAAACACTGCCAGCTTTTGCAAAAAAAAACAAAAAAAAATTGAGGAGCTTTTGCTGTGCAAAAGCTTTAACATGTTTCAGCAAAATGATATTAGTCTACTTGATTTTACTGACATGTTTTCACCAAAAATATTATTTTACTTGATTTTACAGGTACTAGAAGTTGATAAGCTAATGATACTTTAAAACAAATGGGACCAGGCTCATAATTATGGCAATAGCATAGCTACCTCAGTGAGGGATCATCTTTAAATTCTTTCATCTCCGCCCATGTTCTGATCAGGAATTTCAACTTCTGGGCAACACGAGGGTGAGCCTGGCAAAACAGAAAGTAATAATTATCACAAGTAAAATACAAACTGAACATGTGCACATGTAGATATGGGTGGTTGTTCAAAACTAACAAAGTCGTTTGTCAATAAGATGTTAAAATTTCAGTTCAGTTTAGTTCAATTCTCCTAACAACATTCCCTAAGTGGCTCAGAGGTGCACGAACTTGGCACCGTGTGTCCGTCCAAAGATGTTAAAATTTCAAATGACTGTATGCACACACACTGCCATTTTTTGTTGAAAAAATGAGAGAAGCCAAAAAGCTTCTCACAATTTTTCAGCAGAAAAATAAAATACTAATGCAATTGATTTTTTGAGTACTGTATGACTTAACATATTTTCGACTAACCACTTTAAGCATCTAACAACCGGGCCCAGGATAATAAGACTTAAGTATTCTATGGACCACTATGTCTTGCCTGGTTGCTGGCTGTCACAAACAGAGCTGAACTGTTCAAGTGTTGTACTCGACAAATGTTCTTGCTGCCTGCATGTATGACCCACGCTGATGGAAAAGTAATTACCGCCTCACTTTCTAAAGTTGCAAAATAAAAGTTTGAGATTAATAGAATCGATGATGGGGTTGAGGCCGAGACAAGGAAATCTCAGGCTAGTTTTCAGATTATTTAGTCTTATGGGAGGCTTGCCGAGCATAAGACTTAATCTGAAAAAGAGCCTGAGATTTCCTTGTCGAGGCCTAAACCCCATCATTGATTATTTTTCTCACCCATTATATTTTATGAAACAGAAAATTCATTGAATATCTTTACATCTTCGTGAGGCCATTACTACAAACTTCAAGCTAATTTTCTATTAATAGTTATGAAATGTGTGTTAATTTCACCTTGTGCATGCATTTTTCATGACTGGCAGCTAATCAGAAATCTACAGTGACACCTCATGCACCATATGCTGTCAATTTCATTTTGCATGCAACTTAGATGACAGGTAGCAGCAAGTTGATTTGTTGAATTTAAGTGTATAATTAAATGGGCTGTACTATATAGCAATGACTGGCATTTTGAGACAGCTTTTTGAGCCTAGGCCGAGATAGCAAGCCGAGATAGAAAAATCTCAGACACCTCTAGAAAGGGATATTCTTGTCCAATGGGTTAGAAATCAGTAGTTTGAGATAAGCTTTTACTTCCAGCTATCGAGAGCTGCAGGGCTCTGCCTAGAGGGCGATATGGGAGAAAAAGTCTCACTCAGCTGGCTGACTTCTCCTTATTTTGAGCTGAGGGAGAAGTGAAAATGTATAGAACATATAGGGAAATCCAAAATTTGGACCAAACTTCTCCCTCAAGTCCTAAAAATGTCACAAAACTTCTCCCTGTCTGAAAGCCCTAAGCTGACCCTGGAGTTAACTGTATCACATGTATTTTAAAATGTACATGCTACAATTATTGCTGCCAAGCCAAAGTGCACATACTCTGAAAAGACTGTGCATGAACATGTTAACATAAATTTACAGACTGCATATGGGTCTTAATATTTTCTTTTCATCATATGCCCAATGTCCAATGATTCCCATCCCTGCATCTGCATGCCCAGGGGCTAGTAGTATTTGTATACATTCTTAAGTGCTAAGACATAAGCCATCAGAATAGGGTATATTTTTACAAAGAGCTCTCTTGGGGGCGGCTGTAGTGCAGTGGATAACACTCCAGACTACCAATCCAGGGGTCACAAGATCGATCCCCACTTCTCCGGTCTTTCGGATGAGACTTTAAACCGAGGTCCCATCTCCATATGACCTTGTTGTTGGTGGGACGTTAAACCCAAGTTCACTCACTAACTACAAAGAGCTCTCAAGGTAATAAGTTTTCGGACAAGATGTGAGGCATGCAAGGGAATATGTGTACTGGAAATATACTTCAAACTTGTATTCTTAGGAAACTGAAATCACAAATAACTCAGAATTAAATTACTTGAGAACAACTATTTGTTTGAAAAATAAGAAGTTTCTGTTGACAGAATTTCAGTTTGTAATGTCACTGGAAAATTGGGTAGCATGGCATACACTGTTTGCCATGGTCCAGAACCAATGATACAGTGTATGCCATACTGCCCTTGAATTATAAGTGAGAGGCTTCCTAAAACTCATACATTTGAGAAGTTTGCTTTTCTCAAACCTCTAATTTATTATCAAATAATTTAATTCTCTGTTTAATCAATATGACCATTCATCACCCACTGATAAACCCAATTTCGCCACCTTTGGCAGGCACAATACCAAGGGGATAGTGTACTATTTTCTTTAACTTTAAAGCCATTTTTCCAGTTACCTTCTGTCCAATCAGTGTGCGGCATTCTGACACAAAATCTCTGGAACTGACTTCTAGATGGAATTCACGGCCACAGTTGTTTATACAGGCATTCAGTAACTGAAATAATGCAAAGATATCTTGAATTCACTATTTATCAGGCTTTAAAATGGCTACATGTATTTTCCTTCTCTAGAATAACCCCAAATATCTAAATCAATCTGATGAGATTTTGCTATAAGAAAGGGGTTTTCTTTTATACTTTTCAATGAATAATAGAGATTTCTTTGGTGAAATCGAAACAGATAATCTCATTGTTTCAAACAGTGAAATTATCACTTTCGATTTCACTGTTTCAGAAATAGGATTTTTGTGAAATAGCCTCAAGTTTTTTGTTGCTTAATTAACTAAATATTATCTGGATTGACAAAAATTACCTCACGCATGTTTACACTTCATTACGAAGTTAATGACCTCACTTAAAGCGCCAACGTAACATTATTACTGCACGCGACGTCAAGCCGCCTAAGTCTCCTGTAGGCATCTTTCTTGGCAAATTTTTTGAGATCTGTTCATCAGAATGATATTTGAAGCTATTTTTCAGTTGCAAACTGTGTTTACATCCAATATTATACCCAATAAACACGCTGGAAGCATCAAATTTGACACAAAATGACTAGAAAAAAAGTTGTGATTCTGTCGTGATGGCTGACACTCTTGAATAAACAGAATTATTGTGATTTTCAAGCATAAAATGAATAGAAAAATTGACTTTTTCAGTGTAAGATGAATTTTTATTTCACTCATGAACACCAAAAGTGGTATTTTCACTCGTGGCTTCGCCACTCCTGAAAATACTGCTTTTGGTGTTCATTCGGAGAAATAAAAATCTATCTTACACTGAAAAAGTCAAATATACTCTATTTCCTCTTCCATTACAGAATGATCACAGTCTGTACTGATAAAGTATTTCAGCCAATAGTACTTGTATATTACACAAGAATTCTGCAGAAGGCTATGTCACGACTGTAAATGATCCACAACACGGGAAAACCAACATAGTGGTTAAGTGCCACCCAGTCTGATAAGAGTCTTCACTGTCCCCATTGAGGTAGTTTAGACCCTTAGCTATCCTGGACAGCTCAGGGTCTAAACTAACTCGATGGGGACAGCCTATCCTTTTACTTGCTTAGCAAAAAGTCTGACCGGACTGGGCAGCTGCCCAGTCTGGTCCGATATGCGCTTGGTGCACAACCACTTTGTTGGTTTCTCTTGTCATGTTTCAAATGTAGCTATGTTCAACAGAAGATGAGAAGTAAGTCAAGGTCAGAAGTAGGTCAAGGTCAGTCCTTCACCTGAAAATTATATTGGTATTGCCTGGACAATGTCATGATGTAAGCCTGTGTGAAGTTTCATCTAAAATATGTCTTTCTGTCTCTGTACAAAGGAACTATAGGCAGTTGGTAAACACAACTGACGACAACGCTGCCAAGGACAACATCGACGACACCAACGCTGCCGCCAGAAGGTGACCCCTATGTAACTCCTGCCTGCTAAAGGGTCCCAATGTACATACATGTTTCTTATGGTGAAAGGTAGAACATTTTCCCAATATTATCCCTGGTACCCATTTGAATACCTTAATGCACTTAAATATTGGGACACCTGAAAAAAACACTTGCTAAAATAATGGGACACTTATGAATGGACACAGATGTCTTTTCTGCAGAGCATCTGGAGAGTATCCTTACAAAAATACAAACCATTAATTTTCCATTTGGGACAAATGGAAAATTAATTGTTTTAAGTGTCCCAGTCACTTAAGCACATTCTGGGCCCAGGTTCACAATCATTTTTAAAGTTAAGGACCACCTTAAAGTTACGGTGGACAATTTCGCCCTCAAAGAATCCATATTTAATTTTAAACCATATTAAAAATTGCAGTTTTTGCGTGAATCTACTGACAACTGTCACAGAAATTGTGATACAAAAGAAAAATTAAATACATTTAGTTTTTGTAAGCTTTTATTTACACATGAAATTTTACACCTTAACTTTAAGGTCGTCCTTAGGTTTAAGGAATGATTGTGAACCTGGGCCCTGGTATCATTATAACACACCTCTAGCATACTGCACGACTTACTGTGAGAGCCTGCATGGACACAAAGGGAACTCTATGATTTAACCTCTTCACAATTGAACGCAGACAGTCCTTAGACCTGAAACAAATACAAAATCAACTTCCAAACATGTTTCAACCATTGTATTTCATTAACAATAGCAGGGTGCCCACTCTTCATCGGATAATATTTACATTCTTGGTGTTTTTACTGAAAAACCCTATAGTAAACCATTGGAATGTAATGTAGTTTACATTCCAATAATTACATTGAGACACGCGATGTCAATGACGTAAAAATAAACAATGGCACTCTACAACCTGACTGGACATCAGCAACGTCATGACGTCATGCATGCCATTCTGCTGTTAGCAGAAAACTCTGCGTGTACATGTTCAACTGGTTCAAATTTAGCGCTCTTATCTAGAGCTCTGAAAAAACTAAACTTTCAAAAGCTGATCTGTTCAAATTTTGTAGTTCCTCTTTGCTGCACTTCTCTAACCTCCATGTGGGGAGGACCGTAACTAATGTTGATAGAACTTGTGGTCCAACCCAATTGCTTGTACTTTTGTGGCAATAAAATATGTTTAAACTAAACTAACCTCCATGTGCCCTTTGTTTGAAGACTTCAGTTCTAATTCTAATTTTGAATTTTGAAAACAATATTTACATGTATTTGATAAATAAACAACATTTTTCAACGTTCACGGAAGTATGAATGCAATGGATTTGATGGGTGGCCAAGCCTAGGTTAAAACCCATGACCTTCCGACGACATTTTGCACCACAACCAAGTCCCTCTATCCACTCAACCACAGCACCTCCCAATCTCTAGAATGATCAGAAATGAACCGCGACACGAAAAACAAGTAGCCCAAAGGGCAACAATTGCTCACCTGAGAAATATTGTAAACCTATAGGGATATTTAAGATGCTCAAGGGCAGCTAACTCCACAGTCAGTGGTCCAATCAGACTGAAAATTAAACTCATCCAAAACATTATGTATGCCCTCATCTAATATATGCAAGTTTAAAAAGTATCCGATCAAGAGCACAATACACATTTCCGATCCACACCCAGAATGTCACACAAAATCACATGATATCGTATACCTGGCCAATGCAACGACAACTTAGCACGTGACATAGTCTCACAAACAAATCGCACGTGGTCAATACCAACATAAGTCCATGATCTTACCTTTCAGTTAATGAAGGGATGTATACCTGTTTGAAGAAAACAAACTAACACCACTTTTAATAAATTTACCCTGCTTTGCAAGAACAGAACGCATCGAAAATGCATGATGCGCCAACTGCCATGTGTAGGCCATTCGGAGGCTGATTCTTCGCCATAGATCGCCAACATTTAGCAGGCACTTGCATTTGTCATTTGTTTTTCCGCCATCTTTGTGTAAGCTTGTGAGACGTTGTAACAGTAACTAAGCAGGCGGAGCTTAGCAGCTATTTTCGGAACTGTGTATAGACAGAGCTGTCATCTTGTACTATAGCCTTTCACCAGCAGCCAAATTTCATCTCACTGGACTTTCTGCAGAGGGATAACAGCATGATTCCTAATCTCTCAGGGATGTTTACTTCTAAAGGGAGTTTTATTACCCCTAACACAGTCTATCACTCTCCCCTTTATTTACTTCCAAATCGTGGAAGTTATTATGTGTATTTGATATGTGTGCTTATCAGATTTTAACAGCTGTTTGCTGGGGAAAGTGAAGTACTGAACAAGTTCTTATCAGAACATTCCACTGCAGAGAACCTAGATAATCATCATTTAATATGTGTGTTTATGAGCATGGATTTATGACTGTATAGAATTATGATTTTGTTGTTGCTTTCCTTGACCTAGTGCACAATTTGGAGGCTATCTTTGATCTTCCATAGCTGTTAATAGCTTCTTTTCTGAAATGAGCCACTTCATGAAAAAACAGTTATTTGCATATGTGAAAACAAAGGTGCAGATCAGCTGCACGGTAATTACGTTGCTCATCAGTGTGTTTGTTTTCGCCAAACAGATAATAAAAACTATCTACTTTCTTAAGCCTCTTATCATTTTCTGTGACTGTACAGTCTGAGTTTTGAACCGGTCGGAAACCCAAAATATAGGCTAAAATATGAGTGAGACCAAAATGCAATTTGCTATTTCACAAGCATAATTTATATTTCAGATATTTCCAATTCTTGTTAGCAGTTGGTGTCGGCATATATAGCTTCCTTATCGTGTACTAAGTCACTCATAGCTACAATGAAAAAAGGCAATAAACAATGCTTATTAGATCCCCCCCCCCTCCTCTGCACATTAATGGTCAATAAAGTAAATGATGTCAGAATACAAAGGCCATACAAATGGCTGTGTAAGTTCACATAGCTGCCATCTTATCAATAATATTTTTGGCAACAAACTTCTTCATGCAAATGTCAAATGTGCCTTTATTGTGAAGACAAAATGTCAAATTGCTTCAACTAAAGCTAAGGTCAACCTGTGCATGCACTATCATAGAGCAAGCATAACCCTATTAAAAACATGCAGGAAAAATTGTCTAAGTTCACACAGCTGCCCTTTTGTCAAAAATGGCGGCTCAATTTATGCTTCAATTTTTAAGTGAATTTGAAAGTTTATGCTTCAACTTTTCGAGTGAACTTGAAATTTTGTTATTTTCAGGAATTTTAGATCTAGAGAGGCAGGGTGGCTGAGTGGTTAGAGTGGCTCGGTTATTGTGCAGAAAGTTGCTGGAAGGTCATGAGTTCGCGGCTCAGCGTCGCCATCTGACGACAGGAAAACTCTCTCTGTCCACCCAGCATTAAATGGGTATCTTTTTCGAATTAGGGAAGGATAAGGCAGCGAAAGGAGAGAGATGGGCAGATAAGGCAGCGAGAGGCGAGAGATGGGCTCCGCCTTTCATCAACTGTGCCCAAGATACAGTGGGTCTCTAACCCCCACTGCCCCTACGGCTATTGGGCTATGGGAAACCTTTACCTTTACATTTAGAAATATTGAACTGTGCTAATAAAGCTAATAGAATGCTGGGGCTAATTAAAAGAACATTCACATATATGGATAAAGATATGTTTCTTCCTCTCTTCAAAACACTCATCCGCCCCCATTTGGAGTACACGAATGTGGTTTAGCTATCGCCACAGGCATATATTGGTATGGTCTGGCTTTTCTGCACTTCAAGAAGCAATCGTCTCTGTCACAACGGTTGCATCTTGGCAAAGAGGTTCTAACATACAGATTCTATGTTTTAGAACTATTTTTGCGATAACTTATAAAATGGTAATCCAGTGAAAATATGTATATGATACCCGGGATATGATACAAGTTATAGAGGACAATATTGCCAACTTCTGAAACGAATTTCATTTTAAACAACTGTCTGAACATTGCTGCAATTAGATGCACTTTGCGTCTTTACAACGTCTGCATCACTTTTTCTATCACAAGTAGCCCAAAGGGCAACCATCACTTACCTGAGAGCCATCTAGATTAGTCATAGGACAAATATGGGATGAAAAGACAGACCCTGGATCAATCTCATACTTTCGACTCACATTGTCAGCCTATGCCTGGTGAGTTAAAACAATGTAGGGCTGTAAGTGGTTCAAACTTGCAAAAAAAAGGCAATACTGATGTGCATACAAAATTTGGTTAAGTTCTGTCCATTGTTTCTCAAAATATTAAGCGGAAAAGAAATGGTAGCAGAACCACAGAATTACGGAACCGTAGAATAATGGAATTATGGAAGGACAGGGCAAATCCAGTATAGCTCCAATTTTCCAAAGTGTGGCTATAATAAGAGGTTGTGATGTATAATCTATTGGTCCCTAATCATAACCTTTTGATCACCCTTATTAAATCCTTTGAACCTTGTGTTATTGACCGTTCCAAAATGATACTTCTCATTTGCCTCTTTTTATTGCTTCTTTTTGCCTTCTATGTCTCTAGATGATATGAGCCACTTCATGAGAACAACATGCTTTTTTGCATACGAGAAAATAAAGACGCAGGTCAGCTGTGCAGTTACTGCGCAGCTGATCAACACCTTTATTTTTGCTACATAGTACAATCCCATCTACTTGCTTAATAAAAAATTTCAAGCCTCTTAACCATCTTCTCTGGCTGTAAAGTCTGGTTTGTGTCGGACCAGGTCAGAAATGCCGAAGACAGGATTTGTCTTGATGTGGCTCATAAGACTAGTAAGGTTAAGGTAGGTGAGTTCCCATGATTTGGGAAAGAGCTGCTCATTTGTTGTTGTGTTAGGGTTTTACGTCCCACCAATAGCTTAGGTCATACAGAAACTGAACCTCAGTTTAAAGTATCATCCAAAAGACTGGAAAAGTCCAGGATCAAACCCATAACCCCTGGTTTACAAGGCGAGTAGCTTTACCACTACACCATGGAGGCTCCTAATGAGCTGCTCCTTTGATATATGGTATGTCATTGTCTTCTTTGTTTGTTTATTTGTCTGCTTTTGTTGAGGTTTAACATACCTGTCAACAATTTTTTAGTCAGGTCGGGACAGAACCACCACTTTCTGGGTATTACCAGTACTTTCAGGGAGTAAAGTGTCTTGCCCAAGGACACAAACCCGCAGAGGTAGGTTTCAAACCCCCTACATGCTGCTTCGGTGTCCTCCGCTCTACCATTGAGCCATCATGCTCCCCATGTAATCTTTTTATTATGTCTATTTGTTTTAGTTAATTTCCAGTTTGATTTCCCAGGTGGGACTTTGGATCTGATTGCATCAGTTCCTGGTCATTGCTTACTGTTTAATTTTATTTGGCATTGAGGGTATTTTAACCAATGAATAGCATAAAGGGTTTTCAGCTAAAAGAAGTGTTAATTTGTTAATGTTTATTAAATACTCTTTCAATATCAAATGTATTAAAGTGAAAACAATTGCAGAAACTAAAATGCTTCTTAACAGAAAACACACATCTATACACTGAATTTCATAACAGAAACATGAATCTGAAGACACAAATTCAGAGAATCCTGAATAACAGGGTGGCTTCATTAGAAAAGAAAACCGCTTAAGGATGATCCCAATTCTGTGAACTATTATCTCCTGCAATAAAACTGTGTATGTGTTAAATGAAACACATGCATCAATTGTTAAAGTACAGTACCACTCCAAATGTCTTAACCCTCTGTAGCAAAAGTTTGTAAACATATTTTTTCTTGCTTGTGTGCTTAAAATTGCTAGCTCAATATCTTTTGATAACATACAGCTTTATAACTTAATGTCAAAGTTTGTTCAACATAACATTTCAGTCGTAATGATAGGAGTTTCTCTCAGTATAGACACAAGATGCACCAATGTATTTTAGTGTTATCAAGTGTAATGCTCACCCTGTGGAATACTCTAAAGAGTCTTGAAGACAGTTTGGCCTTTATTAAAAGTCTTATGTAGTTCATCTAGACAAAAGTCAGCCATTTGTATCTTTCATGATGTATATATTGTTGAGTACTCAAAGATTAAATCGTCACCACTTTGGCAGTAGTGTCATTCACATGACTAGAAAAAGAAATCATTAAACAATAATTCATTGATGAATTGAATGCTCCTTGTATCTGGCTTTGATGAAAATATGAGCTTTGGAATTTGACATTGACTGTATCTGTGATGATGAAAACTCCTGTCTAAGTTGTAAGGAGAATGACACTGTGAATACTGCAAGTTCTGAGGTGTGCAGTTGTAGATCTGTCATATTGTAACAAACTGTTTCCCTTGAAGGTGCATATGGCTATGTTTCATCAAATATTCATTTGAGGTTGGCAATGTCACGTCTGTAGAACTTGTAGCTTTATTTAGAAGAATGTCATCATAAACATTTGTACCAATGATGTTGGTTAACTTTCACAGCAAATTTATATCAGCATTATAGCAACAGCCTTGACACATATATACATGTATCAGTGTTAATAGCATTTGAGCTGAGAATTTTACCACAGAAAGGCCTTCTAACCCAAGAGAATTCTAGTGAGCAAAACACATTCTAAGTTCATGTACTAAAGGGTTTGGTACTCATCATTTTAAGATATTTGGCTTGGTACTGCAATTCAAGCATTGACTCATAATGTTAATTTACACTCCCTTCAATTAATAATGACCCGGCAAACAGTGCAGACCCAGATCAGACTGCTCCTAGAGGAGCTGTCTGATCAGGGTCTACACTGTTTGTCATTCCATCTGTACCTTTTGGACAAATTTCTCCATGGATATACCTCTTTATTTGAATTTTAGGGTGATTACAGCAAAAGTTTACTTTAATACATAATAAAATATATGTTTTTGAAAATGGATTCAACGGATGGAGTTTTTATAGCAACTTTTTTGAAAAAGCATGTGATAAAACAGATTGAGTTAGCATCTACTTTTTGAATGTGATAAAACAGATTAAGTTAATATATCCTTCAACTTTTTCATATTTAAATGTGCACTTCAACTTGATAACTTAATATCTATTTTGAAAGCAGTAGCCAAACTATAATTACACACTTTTTCATTAAATTTTCACTTAACCTGAACTACAAATTGAACAATAAAACAAGAAATGAGCTGCAAGCAAGGCATATAGTGTAGTCATACAACATCATCAGTTGCTTCTAAAAGTTTACTCATATACTTAATGAAATTTGAACAAAGGCAAACATTATCGGCAATTCTCTTTGAATTATGAGCAGTGGTTGAGCAAATGACTATGTTAAAAACTCCATTATTTTTTTTAAAAAAAGATCTGTATCAATCTTCTTCATACACATCTTCCATATATATTTCTTTAATACATATCTGCAAAGTATTGAAAGAATAAATGGACACTTGCAAAGGAATGTCTTTTAAAAACTATGCATTTCAAGCATTATTTGAACTGTGCAGTGGTTAGAATGCATGTATACCTAACTTCAATACTCTTGTCGGTTAGTCAAACAATATTTTACAGCAACAAACTTCTTCATGCACATTTTCAATAGACCAGTAAATAACTGCTAAGTATTGACAGCATCAAACTTCTTCAAGCACAATCATATACTGCCTGAACGTGCAGGGATGTGCAAATGAAAAAGTAGGACATAAGCTATTTAAGTTATACAGCAAGAACCTTGAAATATTAATGGAATGACAGACTTGCTGAAAACAGCATACTACCCTTAAATTACACTTTATGCTTTTCAGATGTTTCAAAATAGGACATAAGAAAGGAAAAATAGATAAAATATCATTAAATCTAAAAATAACCCATCTTCCTACCACACATGTTACAAGCAATTCTATCCCTTGACCTGTTATATGCAAAAGTACTAAGGAGCCTCAGCACTTGAAACTACCTAGCACTATCTTAATAAGGCCCAAACAAACAATGTAGAGCGCCGTGGCATAGTGGTTATGGTGTCGGACTCCTGAGCGAAAGGTGTTGTGTTGTGTCCTTGAGCAAGACACATTTACTCTCCAAAAGTACTGGTAATACCGAGGAAGCGATGGCTCCATCCCAACATGACTGAAAAATTGTTAACTGGGACGTTAAGAATCAAATCAACCAACCAACCAAACAAACAACAGAATAATGTTAACAACAATTGCATACAAGTAACAGTACAATATTTAATACTATATGTTTAACACATTTATTGAAAACAAAAACTGAAATCTAGCATATGAACATCACATGAGAAAACAAGTTTTCAGGATTTCCTTACAGGTCAGTCACAAACAGGTCTTCTCAGCTACAGCAGCTAGCCAAAGGTTTAAAAGTATTGGATAATTTCATTATATAGGCAGGGAAAAGCAAATAGTGCTGATTAGCCCCCGCAGTAATGCAGCTAATATGCATCTTTGTTTTTGCATATGTACAAAACAATTTACTCATGACTACATCTATACATTTTCTGAGTTTTCCTGATAAGGAAATTAAAAATCACAAAATTAGTTCAAAATTAGTTCAGCTACGTACACAGCATTCCTTATTTGTTCAAGAAAAGTCTAGCTATAATCAAGCAGATTAAGAATCTGAACTATATTATTTAAAGAGCTAATATACCAAAACTTCTTCAAGGGCTGTAATTGCAGAGTTTTCTTGCAAGTCTAGCTCTAATGCACCAGCCATTTGTATCCACTGCCCCCCACTTAGGGGGATGGGCGGGGATAGTGACTTTTCACTTTTCAGAGCCCTAGTATAAGCCCCGCCCTGTGGGGACAAGTTGATAGTAACAACCCTGTTTTTAGCCCAACCCTATAAAAAAAGAAAATCTCATCAGCTTAAGGGTCTAAATGTTAAACCCCTAGCACTTCAGGGACAATCAAGGGGGGGGGGGGGGGGGGCATGGATACAAATGATGTGCATAATAGTTTGTGGACATGTGTGGTAGGGAGGGACCAACAGGCAGACCCATACTAGCATGCTCCCCAACTTCTAAGTTGGGGGAACATGAACATTGTGGCAACCCCCGTTAATGCATAAGCCACTTAATTTTCTAATAAGTGGGGTTGATACTTCAAAACAAATTCTGGCAATCTGCAAAACTTATTTACAACATACCACATTAAGCTTAAAAACCTGGCAGAACAAGTCTGTACCTTTAGATAAATCAAAATGGCTTTATATGTTTAAATAACCAAAAGATAGCAAAACAAGAGCAAGCTATACCTATAAGCATATGTAAACCCTTTTTCATCTACAAATGTATACTTCTTATACTTACACAATGTGTTTCTTTTCATACTTAAAACAATTCTGTTGTCACTATATCATCTGTGAGTGCAGTTTCATAAAACCACTCTAAATGTCTAAGGCACAATAAATAAGCTTATGATCAGACCAGTAAGCCTCAATCACATCACAGAATGCATCACAATTTGCAAATACCAGATCCAATAATGATCCATGATCAGTCGTTGGTTGTCGAATGTACTGACTGCAAAAGAATAAGGTCTCCATAAAACAGACGAAAGGTGACTCAGCTTCATTTACTGGTACATTAAAATCACCCATTATGACTAGTTTTACATCATGACCTACAAGTGGCTTCAAAGCACTGATAATGTCTTTTTTCAAATCAGTCTGAGAACATTTTGGATATTTGTAGAACACTACAACTTGCAGTTGACCTTTTCTCTTACTGTGTAATTTAGCAAAAATGAATTCACAAAATTGAGAATGGTGTTTCATCACTTCCTGAATTTCAAAATCTTCTTTTATATATAAGGCAAGTCCATGGTGTGGCCTGGTTTCATATGCTGCTTCGTCTAATCGGACAAGTCTGAACCTATTCAAGGCAAAATGAACATCTTCATCTCTTGTACACATTCTAGATTCAGCAAACCCAATAACATCTGCAGACAACACATTTGGTTCAAACTGTACATCTATAAAATGTTTATGTAGTGACCTTGCATTATTGAAAGCCAGTTTGATTTTGCTGGGATCAATTTTATACAAAGGTGTATAACTGAGCTCAAGAGATGCTTCTGTTCTCAACCTCTGCATTTCAACATTCACCTGTTCATCTAAACCTATAGCAGCCTCGTTTAGATTCAGAATGTATAAATTTTCTAGTTTTCTGACTCTACTAAATGCAACATAATGAATATGGGGTACCTTCCTAACTCCTTTATGCTGAGTTAAATCAACTACAACCTCATCTTCTGTGATCCCTTGATCTTTGTGAACTGTTTTTGCTGCTGCTGGTCGCAATGGGAATTGTCTTCTCTGATACATTTTGCGATTGTACAAAAAGGTTTTTTCAGTTTCAAATATTGGAGTCCAGTCTCTTTGAATATTTGAATTATAAAAGCCCCTTTGAAAGTATTTTTCTCTTGTTGCCTTTCCAATTCGAGGATCATCAAATTTCATCCATATAATGCTTGGGCGATTACTGCCTTCAATTTTATACTCTATGAATTTCACTTTACCTGTAGCTCCATTTGCAATACCATCTTCAACATTGACATTTACCGATATGTTATATTTCATTCCGACCTTTACAGTCAACACTTTTTCCAAATTAGCTGTTGTTTCAGGATTATCAGGAATTTGGCTGATAAGTTCCCTTGCTTTTTTTGAGGAAATGTTTGCTGAAGCAAGAGTGTCATGGCATGGTATATCAACCTCTTCTCCATCAATAGCATTCATAATATTCTCATTATGGTTATACACCCCTACTTTTTCAGCAAATAGATGCACAGCATCTCTTGGGTATTCACCTGAATCACGGTCAACAACACGCTTCCGTAAATCATCTTTGTCCTCTTCAGTCAATTCGTTCACACGAAGTCTATTCAGTAATTGTGCAAACTTAAGGTGGTCTTTCTGTCTCATGATGTCTACTAATTCATAAATTTTGAAATGCTCTTTCCAAGAATTTGGTGCAAGTGCTTTTGCGCCCTCTTTAAGATCAAGGAATACCAATCTATCACCTACTGGCTTCAACTGATAAAAATCACCAACTGCAATAACACTTAAACCACCAAAACGTGCTCTTATACCTGTCAGCTGCTGTAGTCGTGTGTCTATAAAGTCAAAAATCCTTTTCCCTACCATGGATATTTCATCTATAATCACAACCTTCAAGTGTTTGTACTTAATCCTGAATGTATTCAATTCATCAGCTGACATTCTTTGATCATCTTGAAAGATCTTTCTGTGAAAAGCAGAGCAAATGGTATTACCACCTATATTGAAAGCAGCAGTGCCCATCCAAGCACATAGAATAATTCTTATATCATCAGAGTTTTCTCCATCTTTTAGATTTAACATTCTGTACAGACTTTGATAAAGTGCTCTTATCACTACTGATTTACCAACACCTGCACCGCCTGACAAGAAAGCGTAAATTGGTTCGTCTTTACATTTTATGCAATGAATAATGTGATTGAAAAATTCCCGCTGTCTTAAATTCAAACTTCGTAGCAGACTTAAGTATTCTTCATCTGGCAGCATGATATTAGTTGTTTCTACCCTTGGCACTGAACATGTGGACTGCAGCTCTATACCAATGTCATAGTGCCTATGTTCAACCACTCTGTCTGGATTAAAATATACAAAGTTTTCAGACTCTTTTACACCTTCTTCTTCTGCTTCTCTATTTTCTTGTTCTGCATTTGGTGCAATTCCATCATATTCAGCTTCCTCAGCTTCTATCATTTGCCTGGCAAGTTCAAGTTCTTCAGTGTGATGTTCATACTGATTTCTTTTGATTTCAAGTGACTCTTTGATGGTGTTGTAATGAGCTCCATATGTCTCAAAAGAACCAAGCAGGTCTTTTATTTCATTACGCCATGGCATAAAAAGCATGAGTTGCTCTCTGTAATAATTTTCTGGGTCCTTAGTTTGATTGTATCTAACATAGCGTATGACTTTAGGGACTTTTCGGTACTTATATTTTGTTCCATTCTTTGCTATGTGTATTAAGTCTGATGCAGTATTCCCATTTTCAACCATCTCTTCATCCTCACTATTTTCATCACTTGAATTCTCATCACTAATGCTGTCATCATTTCTATATTCTATTGTCCCGGGCAATTTATTTCCTTTTGGATAAATGACATCAACCTTTGAGACATAATCAGCCAAGCAAAACCTCTGAAGCTGCCTTGGTCTTTTAGAATATCTCTGAACTATATTATCTGACTCAATATTTGTGGATTCAGCAGGTAGTTCATCTAGGACTGATTTGGGTTTTAATAGAAAAACTCTTTCTCTTGAAGCACATGTATTGATATAAACAACCTCTCGAGTTCCTTTGGTTAATGGAATTTGTAGAGCAAGATAGACAGCTTCTTGAGCACCTACTTCAACACAGTTTGAAAAAACATTTCCTATATGTCTCACTTGTTTTTTTATATCAGAATTTCCTTTTCTGGCTTCCTTCGCAGCAGCTTCCAGCTGTGCACTCATACCTCTTTGTGATTTGCTTATGTATCCAACAACATATGATGCACAACCATATGGTTCAAGAACAATCTGAATGTCAAGATTAGCTTTCCAGGCAAGAAGAATTTTCCCATTGAACAAATTGACTCTCATTTCATTTGGTGCACGTTTAAGGAACACTTTAGGAGCACTGAGTGAACTTCTTATACACTTAATGTAATCTTCAAATGTCATTTTGGCCACTGTCTCTAAGAATTCAGCAAATGAAACATCATTATCTTTGTTTTCATTCATTAGTCTTTGGAGTTCTGTAAACTTCTTTTTAAACTGGTCTACCTCTTCCTCTAGTGGATACAATAACATTGTTCGAGGCAAAGGAGGTAAAGGAAATCCAAATCTACATATTGCCTTTCCCTTTTTTCTACAGGTCCTTGAATGTTTGTGTGTTTGAAGTTCCACAAGATGTGCAGTTTCATCATCATTCACACTACAAGTGAGATACTTATCAACAAATTCGACAATTTCTTCTTCAGAGTTCTTTTCCAATGTTGGAGCATTTTCAATCCAAACAAGCATGTGGATGTGAGGTGAACCACGTTGCTGAAACTCAACTCTATAAAAGAAATCTCTCAGTTTTCCAATGGGTTCACAGTTACTTTTAAGAATAGCATTTAGGAATTCTTGTACCCGGTGATCAAAATATCTTGAGCATGTAACTGGGTCTTTTTGAACAAGCTTTGTTTTTTCTTGCCATGTTAGTTCCTCTATATCTTTGTCTGTATAACTGACCCCTTTATTAAGTTTTGCCAACATTTTCAAAAGATCAGTCCATCTTGTATCTGCTGCTGACAGAGCGCTAGATAAGAGGGAGTATTTGATGATAATTAAGGATAATTTTTCTTATTTCTCGTCGAAACAATATGTTGTGACCCCTCATCTGAGCCGTCTCGTCGAGACGGTTCAGATGAGGGGTCACAACATATCTTTTTATGCAGAATTAACAAAAATTATCCCTAATTATCATCAAATACTCCCTCTTATCTAGAGCTCTGTGCTGATAATGACATAAACCAGGTTGGCAAAGAAAGCTGCCGAATCATCGCAAAGATATCCTTTTTTCTTGACTGTAAATAAGCAGGAGAATTTCTAAGTTGACGAAATATGTAATAACCTTCATCAAGTTTGACAAGTTTGTCTAAATACTCAGAATTTCTAGCTTCAGCTGCTGTAATTTTCTTTTCCTTGCCTTTACATCTTCTAACAGCCAGGTTAACTTTGTCACTTATTTGCTTCATCTGCAATTTTTTGTGTTTAAAAAATATGTTTGGAACAGATTGTGCAGCTCTTCTATCAACACTTCTTAATTCCCATTTCACAATGTCACTATAATGAACTGGGACAGTTCTTTCTTCTTTACTAGGACGCCTCTGACCACAAAATATTGTAGGAAAACAAAGATACTCTGCATCTGCATCATGATATAAACTAAGAGGATGCTGCCCTTCTCCAGGTGCAAAAGTAATAACTTTATCATATTTGTTTTCAAGATTTTCATCATCAACTAGAGTGTCTACATTGCCAACTTGTTCATTAGTGTCTATCTCACTAAAGTGATCAGAATCATAGTCATCAGCTGTTGTGCTATCCTTTGATGATGACGGTACATTCACATCTTCCTCATTAGTTCCATTTTGTTTTTGCTTCTCCTCATTTTGCTTGTTTGACACTTGCAGAAATTCCCTGACAGTCTCCTCTGAACTTTCAGTTACTTCCTTAAACCAGTTGACATCAATTTCTATGCCAGATCTTTTATACAGTTCACTCTTATTTACCAGCCAGTGTAATGCAGTCAAAACTCTTAATGGTCTTACATTTTCTTTGAAATCCACTTTTTTATATGACAATTTCTTTTTAAGTTGTACAGCAATAGTAAAATTTTCATCCATGGGTCTTGGAAGACAGCTCACTGTGGGTTGAATGTCAACTGGCACATTAATAACATTGCCTTTCAAAGAATACTGACCTCCACGTGGCAACTCTCGAATCTGCATAAATGGAATTCTTAGCGATATAAGTCTTTCTTCAAGCTGATGCAAGTCAAGTTCTAGTGGCTTATCTGGCCATTTCATTCCATTAGCTACTGACAGTTTTGGAACCTTTCCACCTCTTATTGCTCCCATACAAGTGTGACAAATCCACTCTTCATCATTAATTGACTTAAATTTGGTGCAGTAAAGTCTACTACTTGTTGGCAAATTGATGTTCTTCAACATGCGAACACCTTTTCTAAACCATGTTTGATGGCAGCATGTACATACAAACAATGGTCCTACAGCTATACTTGAATGAAATTGTTTGATACATTCATTGATATCTTTAACATAGCTTTGATCAGATGTCTTCTCTACTCGTTGATCCTCAAACTTGTTCTTACGTTTTTTACGGGTCTCCTCTAAGTCTATATATTCATTCACTTCATCTATGTTTCGCTTCTTTCTCCTGTACTCCTGCTTCTTAACTCTTTCACATTCTAATACAAATGGGTTTTTTCTGGTATTCTGTTTAGATTTGCGCTGAGCCACCAATTCTTTTGCCTTATAACCTCTATCTTGCCTTGCTTTCTGCTTAGATTTGCGCTGAGCTTCTAATTCTTTCGCTTTGTAATCTCTATCTTGCCTGGCTTTATGCATGTGTTTTCGCTGAGCTACTAATTCTTTTGCTTTGTAATCTCTATCTTGCCTTGCTTTCTGCTTAGATTTGCGCTGAGCTTCTAATTCTTTTGCTTTGTAATCTCTATCTTGCCTTGCTTTCTGCTTAGATTTGCGCTGAGCTTCTAATTCTTTCGCTTTGAAATCTCTATCTTGCCTGGCTTTATGCATGTGTTTTCGCTGAGCTACTAATTCTTTCGCTTTGTAATCTCTATCTTGCCTTGCTTTCTGCTTAGATTTGCGCTGAGCTTCTAATTCTTTCGCTTTGAAATCTCTATCTTGCCTGGCTTTATGCATGTGTTTTCGCTGAGCTACTAATTCTTTTGCTTTGTAATCTCTATCTTGCCTGGCTTTACGCATGTGTTTTCGCTGAGTTAATAATTCTTTTGCTTTAAAAGAGGAGTTTTGCCTTGCATTTTGCTTATATATCCTGTGGTAGTCTTTCCGGTTTTTCTTTTTCTTTACATTCAGAATGGATTCTGAATTGCTTGTAATGACAGCTTTCTGTTGTTGTCGCAAATTTTGATCATCAAAGTAGGCCTCAAGAAGGTTCTCCGGCTGTTCACTTTTTCTTATAGATATAGGCAACAAATCAAACTGCATTGTCAAATCTATTCTCATACTTTCATAAAATGCATACAAGTATGCAATGAGATCTTCAAGACAAGAAAATGACAATAAGATAGCTGTACCATCACTTGATGACAGGCCATTTTCTCCGTGAGAATGTGAATCAAAAAATAAGTATGAGGTATTCCTTTTACTTACAGCAGAACACACAGATCCAATTATCAAAAGAACAGATGTTGATTTGTTAAAAGCTGTTTCTAGAGCACAATGCAGAGTTGGCAAAGCATCGTTTTCAAAAGTACTCACAAGAGCACCAAAGGCGATAGGTTGTTTTTCAACAAAATAATGCACAGATTCAAATTCCAAAGCGTCCGGAATTTCTTCTAAGCTCAGTAAAGAGTTTACAAATTTTCCTTGTGCTTTTAAACTATTAACAGTAGTATTATACAATACATCACCAGCATAAAGAATCTTATCTAGTTCTAAGCCGTTTTGTATTTCATCACATACTAACATGCATAGTGCATTACAAGTACACTGAAATCCTCTAGATTGATCCGGAAATCTATTGTCATTTTGATGAAAACTACCAAACATAATTTGACTAGCATTCCATATTAGTGGACTGGGTTGTGTTAATGCAGGGTTGTCAGTATCCATATTTTCAAAAGGTCTTTCAGTACTAGTTTCTATAATTTCAATATCAGTATTCTGAATAATTTCCTCTTCATTCAAAGATAAGTCTTCGTAAGTTCTACAGTTTCTGTCAGCAACATCATTTGGATAAGCATCTGCAAAGGTTTCATCAAAATCACTACAAACATTCAAGCATTCATTTGGAAAGCACTTTGCAAAGTTGAAACTAGACTCCGTGTTAGTTTCTGTAACAGAAACAGCAAAATGATTGGCATCAGAATCAGTACAAAGCTTGGCAACAGAATCAGTAAAATGCTTGGCAGGTATTGGCATATAATTTGCAGCAATTTCTGACTTTTTGGGGAAGTTTAACCCATTCTCAGACTTTTTGGGGAAGTTTAACCCATTCTCAGACTTTTTAGGGAAGTTTAACCCATTCTCAGACTTTTTGGGGAAGTTTAACCCATTCTCAGACTTTTTGGGGAAGTTTAACCCATTCTCAGACTTTTTAGGGAAGTTTAACCCATTCTCAGCCTTTTTGGGGAAGTTTAACCCATTCTCAGCCTTTTTAGGGAAGTTTAACCCTTTTCTATCCCTTTCAGTTAACAAGTCAGAATCATTGTTTGCTTTCCTTCTCGCTTGTCTCTTTAGCTCTTTGTTCTTCTCTCTCCTTTGTGACTTAGAATCTTTCCTCCTTCTTGGCATTGTTGTTGTTTTCACTGAACAGTCTGAAAATAGACAAAAAACAACATTAAATGAGCCCGGTCATGTGAAAACTTGCTTTTCGGCTATGCAAAATACAAAGGCCCAGATCAGCTGTGCAAATGCACCAGCTGATCATTGCCTTTGTTTTTCACCTCTTCGAGATAGTATGATACCTTCAGTTTTAATGCAATTATTTGATGTATAGCCAGCTTCTGTAGCCATGGAAGCTGGTTTGTGTCACACCTGGGTGGAAATCACTAAAACAAAATTTTTCATGACAAGGCTAAAATATTTAAAACTAGAAGGTTGTCCATGGACAACTGGTCGAGCCCGCTGTTTGTTATAGTGACCTACATGTATGTCAAGACTCAGTAACTGCTTCACTCTGGAAAGAAGCAAAACAACATCATGCTTAGCCAGCATATTTCTTCTTTTTTTCAAATTTTCACAAAGGAAAATAAGTAGAAGTGATGACCCAGACATGATCAATTTAAGACAATTACAATAGCTGACCTTCAAGTGTGACCTTGACCTTGGACCTACCCAAACGTGTGACACTTCCACTCATCAAGAAGAACAATTGTGCTAAATTAAATAACTGTAGAAGTAATGGCTCGGACAAGCTCAATTTATAACCATTTTATCATTTGACCTTCAAGTGTGACCTTGGCTTTGGATCTACTTGAACAAATATTTTAAATGGCACTTCTACTCATCAAGGAGAACAATAGTGCCAAAATATTTTGAAATCCATTCGTAAATGTTGAAGTTATGGCTCGGACAAGCTCAAATTATGGTCATTTTATCATTTGACCTTCAAGTGTGACCTTGACCTTGGACCTACCGGAACAAATGTTCCAAATGGCACTTCTACTCATCAAGGAGAATAATTGTGCCAAATTATTTTGAAATCCATCCGTAAATGTAGAAGTTAAGGCTCGGACAAGCTCAATTTATCATTTGACCTTCAAGTGTGACCTTGACCTTGGACCTACCTGAAAAAATGTTCCAAATGGCACTTCTACTCATCAAGGAGAACAATTGTGCGATTTTTTTTTTTTAAATCCATCCGTAATTGTCGAAGTTATGGCTCGGACAAGCTTAATTTATGGCCATTTTATCATTTGACCTTCAAGTTTGACCTTGACCTTGGACCTACCTGATCAAATGTTCCAAATGGCACTTCTACTCATCAAGGAGAACAATTGTGCCAAATTATTTTCAAATCCATATGTAAATGTAGAAGTTATGGCCCGGACAAGCTCAATTTATGGCCATTTTATCATTTGACCTTCAAGTTTGATATTGACCTAGGACCTACTTGATCAAATGTTTCAAATGGCACTTCTACTCATCAAGGAGAACAATTGTGCCAAATTATTTTGAAATCCATTCGTAAATGTAGAAGTTATGGCCCGGACAAATCCGGACGGATGAACGCACGCACTGATGCACGCACGGACATACACCAAACTGAAGTTGTAACAACTATGTCTCGCTTACCGCAAGCGGGCTCGACAAAAAACAGTGACGAAAAAGGACACAGATGTTCCCCGATCATCACCTTTTCCAACCATGAAGCCAGTGATACAGTCAAATCACTGGTTAAACATTATTTAACAACTGATTCATTCACCACATTAGTCTAGCTGTAATCTGTCTTTCATGTAATTTTTAGTAATTTCACACTTTTGTTTTGATGGCAAGCTTTTGGCTCTGATTGTACCTGTTTCTGATCACTGAAAACTATTTCTCTAATAGCAATAAAGGAACAGCCATTGTTCACATTTTCATTCAAAGATAATTCTAATATATTAACAATAAAGTTTAGTTAAGTACCCGCAAATGCTTCATAAAAATCACTACAAACATTAAAACAATCTGTTGAATAGAATAAAGGGATTAGATCCTTTTTAGAGCAAAGAAAATATTCATAAGAAAGGCAGAAGATGAGCCATACCTAGGTTTCAGCTATAAAAGCCTCATCAGTGACCCACCCTATAAGATCTAGCAAAGGGAGCAAGAGGAAAACACTGTATATTGGTAAATTTAACAAGGCATTCGTCTCAAAGAATGGTAAGTCGAAAAATACCAAAATCTTTTAAATTTGTTTAGAAAATGAATCTAGACATATGACTATTTTCAAGTTCTCAGAATACATTCTTTGATCTCAAGGGACCAAAAGTAAAATATAATCTGCACTAAAGATCAGTGCGGGGAGCACTTGGCAAACTTCAAGCTAAAATCAGAATATGTTTCTGTAGCAAAATCAGCAAAAAGCTTGGCAAAGAATCAGGCAGATACTGGCATAAAATTATCATCTTTAGCAATTTTGATTCTTTGAGGAAGTTTAACTCATTCTCAGGCTTTTGGGGGTAGTTTAAGATATGGTTATACAGACACAGATAAGTCCTTGTAAGTTCTTAAGTTTCCATAAGCCACATCATTTAAATAGGCATCAGCAAAGGTTTAATAAAAATCGCTACAAACATTCAAGTATTCATTTGGAATTTGAGCACTGTGCAAAGTTTAAACAAGACCCCGTGTAAGTCTCAGTAACAGAAACAGCAAAATGATTGGCATCAGTATCAGTACACTGCTTGGCAACAGAATCAGTAAATTTCTGACTTTTTGAGGAAGTTTAACCCATTCTCAGACTTTTTAGGGAAGTTTAACCCAATCTCAGACTTTTTGGGGAAGATTAACCCATTCTCAGACTTTTTGGGGAAGTTTAACCCATTCTCAGACTTTTTAGGGAAGTTTAACCCATTCTCAGACTTTTTAGGGAAGTTTAACCCAATCTCAGACTTTTTGAGGAAAACTAACTCATTCTCAGACTTTTTGGGGAAGTTTAGCCCATTCTCAGACTTTTGGGGGAAGGTTAACCCATTCTCAGACTTTTTAGGGAAGATTAACCCATTCTCAGACTTTTTGCAGAAGATTATCCCATTCTCAGACTTTCTGGGGAAGTTTAAGCCATTCTCAGACTTTTTGGGAAAGTTACGTAAACCCATTCTCAGTCTTTTTGGTGAAGTAAAACTACATGTATTTCTTTCATTTCAGTAAAATTCAGAATCATTGTTTGCTTTTTATTTTGCAATATATTCTTTATACTCTCTTGTAATTGTGAAACTTTCTGCAATCTTGGGATTGTTCAATCTGAAAATAGACAAGAACCAACATTAACCGAGCATGGTCATGAAAAAACTGTCTTTCGTATATGCATAAAACCCAGATCAGCTATGCTAATGCACAGGGTGATCAATGCCTTTGCTCTTTACTACATACATAGTAAAATCCTTTTAGTTTTTTTCAATCCGATTTTCCCATTATTATACTGCTCTTATCTCTGGGCAAATATGTTGCGAATGGGCTAATTTACATAGTATCACGGTAATTCACTAACAAATCGCAATGGTCGCATGGTGATTGCTATGCATTCGTTGGTATTCTTAAGCAATCATGGCCATTCACCAAGTTTTGCAAATTTTAGAAACATGTTCCTAAAATTCGCAAAAAATAGCCATCAGAGGTGATGGCAAATCCCCCGACCGAAGACCCCCATGGGCCTTGGTAAAAAGGGTGCACTTCAAAACACATACAAGAAATATATTGTCATTCTTTTATGCTTCTGAATGACATTATCTGTTAACAGATGCATGATTATCTAACACTCAGACTAAAACAGTATGCTTGACTGCTAAAAACAGGTAATATCTCAAACAGCCACCATATACACAAATATATAGCATACGATACATTCAACTTTCAAAATATGTGAATAACTTCTAAAGTACAAGCCCTACAAACCTAATTTTGAGCTCTCTAGTAAGTGAATTTGGACAAAGAATCCAAATCTTTTTTTCTTTGGGGGGGGGGGGGGGGGGGGATCAGAGAGACTACAATGATAAGCTATCACAGCATGATCATCGATATTCTAAAAGGTACAAGCTGTTCAAATTCTGGAGCAGGCCAGGGTTATATGGATATGGAGCAGAGACTCAAACAGCAGCTCAAACTACCAAAGGGAAATAACTCACAAAGTATGAAAGCAAGAGTTATCATTCATGTATGAGACAAATTGTCATGACCAGTTCTGCATATCTGTGAAGTATCATGAAAATATTTCAGAAGGTATTCAAGCTATGGAGCAGACACCTAAAATCATCAAAGGGAAATAACTCCAAAACTAAGAAAGCAAGAGTTGCCATTCTTGTTCGCGACACATCATCATGACATATCTGTGATATATCATGAAAATATGCCATAAGCTATTCAAGTTATAGAGCGGACACGAAATCACACCTAAAACCATCAAGGGGAAATAACTCAAAAAGTAAGAAAGCAGGAGTTGTCATTCTTGTTTGCGACACATTGTCATGACCTGTTCTACATATCTGTGAAGTATCATGAAAATATTCCAAAGGGTATTCAAGTTATAGAGCGGACACGAATCTGCCAAAAAATCACACCTAAAACTATCAAGGGGAAATAACTCAAAAAGTAAGAAAGCAAGAGTTGTCATTCTTGTTCGCGACACATCGTCATGACCTGTTCTACATTTCTGTGAAGTATCATGAAAATATTCCAAAGGGTTTTCCAGTTATAGAGCGGACACCAAATCACACCTAAAATGATCACCAAAGGGGAGATAACTCAAAAAGTACAATCGCAAGAGTTACCATTCTTGTTCGCGACACATCGTCATGGCCTGTTCTACATAACTGTGAAGTATCATGAAAATATTCCAAAGGGTATTCAAGTTATAGAGCAGACAAGAAAATGTTTACGGACGGACGGACGAATGCCAGGCTCATCGCTATTTCCCCCGAACCTTTCGGTCGGGGGATAAAAAGAACATAATATTTGCAACATATTCGGAAGCAGTCACAAGCCATTCTTATCATTGGCAACGCATTTGTCGTGATTGTAAGACGTTTGTAAAGATTCGCTAGCATTTGTATTGACATTCTCGTAGTATAATGAACAAATGCAGACAATTAGTAACAATATGATGGAGAATAAGCTAATTGGGCACAGCCTAGCAAATAAAAGACAAACAGAAACAATGTGTATATGCAAATAAAGTATGCGTGTGTCATGTTGTTGTTTCTTTTGCAACACATTCGTAAGATTCGCAAAACAGCATTCGTAAGCATTCTTAAGAATCGTAAAACAGATTTGCAAGGATCTTACAACATTCTGAAGCATTCATAAGGTTTAATTTTTTTTCTTGGCCAATCATATCATTTTCGGTGATTTTAGCGCAAAATTCAAATGTTCATTAATTTTTCATATTCGTAAGGATATTCGCCCAGGTGTAAAAGCAGCATTAGTAGATGGAATTCTGTTTTTGACACTCAAGGGAAACTAACTCTGTTGTCTTCAATTCAGTCTTGAGGTAATTCAAACACCTAAAAGTTTTTTATGCATATTCTGGTTACATGCAAGGACCAAATACATGCAATTTATAGCAACTGAGAAAAGTGGAAACAAGCCAGCATGTAAAGTCATTCAAAATTTGAATTGTTTTGAAATAAGAGAGCATTTTTTCAGGGCTTATTTCAGTGTCACTGAAGAGGATTGATTATCCGAAACAGATCTGTCTGGCCCAGTCTCTTTCTTTTGAATGTTTCCACTGCTCTTAAATGATCTCATAATTATATTTTTATGAGTAACTCAGCCGTCTCAATGTGTCAGAAATCAGAGTGACAGACCTCTTGTAGCTTTTAAACATGTCCTTTTTAACTAGGAACAAACTAGCATGGATACATTACTTTTCCATCTTAACTCTTTGGAACATTTTTCAAACAATCAAGAGTGGCTTATTCCTCAGGAAGTGTTTGGATCTGGCCGAAATTGGAACCTGTCCAAGATTTTATGCATGCCTTTATAACTTGCAAGTTTAAAGAGGATCAGATCAATAGCAACCGAGAAGAAGCTGTGACATCAATTTTTTAGATGCTCAAGGGCAGCTAACTCAATTGTCAGTGGTCCCATTTTGCCAAACTTTGAGCTCATGCAAGACATTATGCATGTTTATGTTACCTCCACTTTGAAAAAGATTGGATCAATAGTTACCAAGAAAACATGGAGACATTGATGTTTTAGATGCTCAGGGTAGCTAACACTAGTCAGTAGTCTGATCTGGCGGAAATTCAGACTCATCCGAGCTTTCATGAATACTCTTGTTACAGGGAAGTATCTAAAGGATCCAATCAAAAACAACAAAGTAAAATTGGAGACACTATTTTACCCATTTAAAGTCTATGGGGTATTTCTTAGATGCTCAAGGGCAGCTAACTTCGTAGCTGTAGCCTTTGGTCGATCTGGCCAAAATTTGAACTCACCGAATAATATCATGCATGCCCTTGTTACCTGCGAGTTTGAAAAGGATCAGATCAATGGATTACTTGGTGATATCAAGTTTTAGAAGCTCAAGGGCAGATAACTCCATAGTCAGAGTTGGGTTCTTAAAATCTATGGAGAAATGTAGGCGCTAGAGCGATGACAAAGTTTTTAAAAAAAATGGCCACAGGGACCTTGACTTTGAGCCCAGCACCCTGAAAGTTGAACTTGCTCGAGATATTGGCATACCCTACATTTGTGTGAAGTTATTTTAAAATCCATGGAGAAATGTAGGTGCTAAAGCCATGATAAAGTTTTTCTAAAAATAGCCGTAGTGACCTTGACCTTCGGCGCAGCATCCTGAAAGTCGAACTTGCTCGAGATATTGTCATGCTCTACATTTGTATAAAGTAATTTTAAAATCCATTGAGAAATGTAGGTGCTAGAGCGCTGACAAAGTTTTTCTAAAAATAGCCACAGTGACATTGACCTTGGGCGCAGCACCCTGAAAGCCAAATTTGTTCAAAATATTGTTATGCCCTGCATTTGTGTGAAGTTGATTTAAAATCTGTTGACAAATGTAGGCGCTAGAGGGATGACGAAGTTTTTCTAAAAATAGCCACAGTGACCTTGACCTTGGGTGCAGCACCCTGAGAGCCAAACTTGCTCAAGATATTGTCATGCCCTACATTTGTGTGAAGTTATTTCAAAATCCATGGAGAACTGTAGGTGCTAGAGCGATGACAAAGTTTTTTTTTTAAAAAGCCACAGTGACCTTGACCTTGGGGCAGCACCCTGAAAGTCGAACTTGCTCGAGATATTGTCATACCCTACATTTGTGTGAAGTTATTTCAAAATCCATTGAGAAATGTAGGTGCTAGAGCCATGACAAAGTTTTTCTAAAATTAGCCACAGTGACCTTGACCTTGGGTACAGCACCTGCTCAAGATATTGTCATGCCCTACATTTGTGTGAAGTTACTTTAAAATCCATTGAGAAATGTAGGTGCTAGAGAACTGACTAAATTTTTCTAAAAATAGCCACAGTGACCTTGACCTTGGGCGCAGCACCCTGAAAGTCAAACTTGTTCGAGATATTGTCATGCCCTACATTTGTGTGAAGTTGATTTAAAATCGGTTGAGAAATGTAGGCGCTAGAGTGATGACAAAGTTTTTCTAAAAATAGCCACAGTGACCTTGACCTTGGGTGCAGCACCCTGAAAGTCAAACTTGTTCGAGATATTGTCATGCCCTACATTTGCGTGAAGTTATTTTAAAATCCATGGAGAAATGTAGGTGCTAGAGCGATGACAAAGATTTTCTAAAAATAGCCACAGTGACCTTGACCTTGAGCGCAGAACCCTGAAAGTCAAACTTGCTCAAGATATTGTGATGCCCTACATTTGTGTGAAGTTATTTTAAAATCCATTGAGAAATGTAGGTGCTAGAGCGCTGACAAAGTTTTTCTAAAAATAGCCATAGTGACCTTGACCTTGGGCGCAGCATCCTGAAAGTCGAACTTGCTCGAGATATTGTCATGCCCTACATTTGTGTGAAGTTATTTTAAAATCCATTGAGAAATGTAGGCGCTAGAGCGATGACAAAGTTTTTCTAAAAAAAAAAGTGATGACGTTTTCTCCATTATAACACTATGGGATTTTTTTTCAAACGCTCAAGGGCAGCTAACTCCGTAGTCTGTGCTCGAATCCGGCCAAATTTCGAACTCATCCAAGCTCTTATGTATGTCACCATTACCTGCAAGTATGATAAGGATCTAATCAAAAACAGTTGAGAAAAGGTGATGACGCCGTTTTCCCCATTATAACCCTATGGGGGCTATCTGTTGCCATGGAAACCAAAGTTCTGAGCTGATCTGCACCAAAACCTAATGCAGCCTTTCCCCCACCCCAATGATGCTTCAGATAAAATTTGATTGCAATCAGCCCACTGGTTTCTGAGATATTCATGTTTGAAAGTGTTGACGCACGCACGGACGCACGGACGGACGCACGGACGGACGACAGCTCGACTCCCATCCTATAAGCTCACCTCTGAGCCTTCGGCTCAGGTGAGCTAAAAAACAACAATGTGGTTGTGCGCCCAGCGCAGACTCAGATCAGCCTGGGCATCCGCCCAGTCTGATCAGAGTCTTCACTGTCCGCATGGAGGTAGCTTAGACCCTTAGCTACCCTTTAAGCGTGTAGGGAAGAGTCTGATTAGACTGGGTGGATGTCCAGGCTGATTTGAGCCTTTACTGGCCGCACAACCACATTGATGGTTTTGTCGTGTCACGTGTCACGGCTCAAATATCAAAATAAGTCTATGAAATACACCTATGAGATGGGCTTAACACAGCAGAACTTCAACGGCTCGAACAGGTTTGGACCATGAAAGTTAGTTCCGGCCAAAGGTAGTTCTAGCCATTCAAGGTTAGTTTCTATATAAACTGACCTCTAGGGACCAAAAATGAGTTCTAGCCAGGCAGGGTATATGAGCCATCAGGGATCGAGCCATTGAAGTTCTACTGTACTTCTAAAACAATCCAAACAAGAGGGCCATGATGGCCCTGGATCGCTCACCTGAATATCCTGTGAACTTAACCTCAGAGACATCCATATGACTGACAGAGTTTCACAAAGATTAAATGGGAAATGAACCCTTTATTGTGTACCTAAGGTTTTTATAAGATTTAACCTAATGACCTAGATTTTGACCCTACATGATCCAGTTCCAAACCTGGTCTAGATTTCTTGGATATGAACATTCTGGCAAAGTTATCAAAACTGTGCCTTCTAGAGTGTACACAATGTTTTTCTAAGGTTTAACCTAGTGACCTACTTTTTGACCCAACATGACCAAGTTGCACCCTTGGTCCAGATTTCTTGGATACAAACATTCTGACAAAGTCTCATGAAGATTAGAACAAAACTGTGTCCTCAAAAGCGTTCACACTGTTTTTCTAAGAACTGACCTAGTGACCTAGTTTTTGACCTGACATGGCCCAGTTTCAAATCTGGTATAAATTTCATGAAAGTAAACATTCTGACAATGTTTCACGTAGATAGGATCATAACTGTGCCCTCTAGAGTGTACATGAGGTTTTTCTAATATTTGACCTAGTGACCTAGTTTTTGACCCCACAAGACTCAGATTCAAATTTGGCCTAGATTTTATATAAATAAACATTCTGACAAAGTTTCATGAAGATTGGATCATAACTGTGCCCTCTAGAGTGTGCACAAGGTTTTTCTAAGATTTGACCCAGTGATCTAGTTTTTGACCCCACATGACCCAGTTTCGAAGATGGTCTAGATTTCATTAAGATAAACATTCTGACAAAGTTTCATGATGATTGGATCATAACTGTGCCCTCTGTGCCATTCTAAGATTTATTTCTATAATTAGCTCTGGCGGCCATTTTGTTCAGCGGAGCGGAAACGTCTGAGCAATTTTTGGTCAGAGCCATGAGTAAAACATTTCTGTGAAATTTTTTTGAAATCGAGCCATTGGCTTTAGAAACGATGATGTTTAAAGCTTTTTTCTATTTTTAGCTCTGGTGGCCATATTCTTCAGCGGGGCAGAACCGTTTGAGCAATTTTGGTAGAGGGTCTCCTAAGGAACATTTCTGTGAAATTATTTCAAAATAGGCCCAGCAGTTTTGGAGAAGTCGTTTAAAGGTTTTTCTATTTTTAGCTCTGGCGGCCATATTGTTCAGCGGAGCGGAACCGTTTGGGCAATTTTGGTAGAGGGTGTCCTAAAGAACATTTCTGTGAAATTATTTTAAAATCGGCCCAGCAGTTATGGAGGAGAAGTCGTTTAAAGGTTTTTCTATAATTAGCTCTGGCGGCCATATTGTTCAGCAGAGCGGAACTGTTTGAGCAATTTTGGTAGAGGGTCTCCTAAGGAACATTTCTGTGAAATTATTTCAAAATCTGCCCAGCAGTTTTGGAGGAGAAGTTGTTTAAAGGTTTTTCTATTTTTAGCTCTGGCGGCCATATTGTTCAGCGGAGCAGAACCGTTTGAGCAATTTTGGTAGAGGGTCTCCTAAGGAACATTTTTGTGAAATTATTTCAAAATCGGCCCAGCAGTTTTGGAGGAGAAGTCGTTTAAAGGTTTTTCTATTTTTAGCTCTGGCGGCCATATTATTCAGCGGAGCGGAACCATTTGAGCAATTTTGGTAGAGAGTCCCCCAAGGAACATTTCTGTGAAATTATTTTGAAATCCGGCTAGCAGTTTTGGAGAAGAAGTTGTTTAAAGCAAAAGTTGACGCTGGACGCACGACCGGACGACGGACGACGGACAAAGACCGATCACAATACCTCACCTTGAGCACTTCGTGCTCAGGTGAGCTAAAAATCTAGCTCGATCTTGTAAGATAGATTTAGATTTTTTAGACTGTTTTAGAATGTTTTAGAAGAAAATGTTCTTGTTTGTTTGTGGTTTAATGTCCCAGGAAACAAGAGTTCAGTCATTTCGAGATGTTGCATCTGACTTTGTGAAACTTTTACTGTAAAACACTTATATTTGGCGGTCACTTTATTTTGGCGATATTGGCGGAAAAGAAGAAAAACGCCAAATTAAAATGCCGCCAATATAAGCTCATGATACCGAAAGAAGAAAAAATATTATTGAGCACATGATCCTATTTCCTCTACCAAAATATCAAAGCTAATACGCATCACATATATAAGCGCAAAAGAAGATGCTTCCCAAACAACAAGAGGGAGGAAACGGAGTATGAAAATGTTCTCACGATACTCATTAGTATTTCAATTAAGTTGATTAAATCAGAAGGAACACAAAATATGTTTACTTTAAACAATTAACCACCCAAACTGTAACATACCTATAATAATAATTGCTTTTGCTTTAATCACCATGACAATACAGAGCTCAAATAAAGAGCAAAATACGACGTCAGAAGAAATATTTTGTTCTTGAGAATCATAAAACCGCCAAAATAAAAATCCGCCAAAAGGTCCATATTCAAAAACCGCCAAATTTTGCTGCCGCCAAATATAAGTGTTTTACAGTACCTATCCTGAGATAAATGACACCCAGGTTCTGCTACAGCTACTGGATGATCTGCCGCGGAGACATCAGACCGCCCATCTATTTTGTGGTCCCCAGTGGGGGTTAGGGTGGGTGGGTGGGTGGGGGGGGGGGGGAGGGTACTGGATGATCTGCCGCGGAGACATCAGGCCGCCCATCTATTTTGCGGTCCCCAGTGGGGGTTAGGGTGGGTGGCTGGGTGGGGGGGAGGGTACTGGATGATCTGCCGCGGAGACATCAGGCCGCCCATCTATTTTGCGGTCCCCAGTGGGGGTTAGGGTGGGTGGCTGGGTGGGGGGAGGGTACTGGATGATCTGCCGCGGAGACATCAGGCCGCCCATCTATTTTGCGGTCCCCAGTGGGGGTTAGGGTGGGTGGCTGGGTGGGGGGGAGGGTACTGGATGATCTGCCGCGGAGACATCAGGCCGCCCATCTATTTTGCGGTCCCCAGTGGGGTTTGGGGTGGGTAGCTGGGTGGGGGAGGGGGGGGGAGAAGGTACTGGATGATCTGCCGCGGAGACATCAGGCCGCTCATCTATTTTGCGGTCCCCAGTGGGGGTTAGGGTGGGTGGCTGGGTGAGGGGAGGGGGGGCTACTGGATTATCTGCCGCGGAGACATCAGGCCGCCCATCTATTTTGCGGTCCCCAGTGGGGGTTGGGGTGGGTAGCTGGGTGGGGGGGGGGAAGGTACTGGATGATCTGCCGCGGAGACATCAGGCCGCCCATCTATTTTGCGGTCCCCAGTGGGGGTTAGGGTGGGTGGCTGGGTGAGGGGAGGGGGGGGGGGATGGGGATACTAGAATCATAGAAATAGGGTATACTGTCAGTGCTTCAGATAAGAAAAGGGTGACAGGGATAATTTCCCATATTTCTGAATAAAAACGAAAGTTGTAACCTGTCATTAGAACCGTCTCAGTGAGACGGTTCTCATGATGGGTCACAACTTATGCTTTTATTCAGAAATAGGAAAAAATATCTTTGGATTATCCTCAATACTCCTTCTTATCTGTAGCTCTGTACACTCCTATAAATTATGATCTACCCGTTTGTGGTCTTCACTTTATCACATATGTCCATGATGACAGCCCAATCTTCTGTGGTGTTCAACTCACTCGTGGCTTTCTCTGTAAAAAAAAAAAAGAAAACAAGAGCTGTCACTAGATAGCATAACTCACCTGAACTGGTGCTTGCCCATTATGAAAACAAAGTTCAGAAATATGGTCTTAACCGTCACAGTCAATTAGGAAGGCCATGCTGTTATCATGTTAAACTCTGACGCAGTATCTGTCATCAGACTGGGTATAACTTTCCATCTACATTTGTAGGCACTGTTGAACTATAAACTGTCAGCCTGTGACCTTGACCTAAAGGTCAATGAGAGATTGGGTTGGTACTGTATAAACTCTGGATCAGCATCTAACGGAATTTTAAGTATCAACTGAATTCGTCCACACACAGAGAAAACACTGTGCCTTTAGGGAACTTTAAACATTTATGTCCATGACCATGACCTCAGTCATCACAAAAGGTTTGTAAGTCCATGACCTTGACCTCAGTCATCAAGGAGGTTGAGATGGTACTGCATAAAAATTTAGACTATTACCTAACATCTGTGAAAGTGTATAAGAAATCTATCAAAAGGTCAAGGAGATTAAGCCAACTACTGGGCGATTTGGGAGAAATAGACCCCTAAACTGGCTTTCTCCATATTGTGAGCTGAGGGAGAAGTAAAAACTACATAACTTAAAAGAAAAATCCAAACTTTGGGTCAAAACTTCTCCCTAAAGTCCTGAAAATGTCACAAAACTTCACCCTGTCTGAAAGCTCTAGGCTGTCCAGTGTCCACTGCATCTTCAAAGTTTAGTCCTTTCTTTTACCATAGTATTACTTGCTGTTTTATCCGAGTGCATTCTGATTAGAAGAAATTAAATTATGACTTTATCCGAGTGCATTCTGATTAGAAGAAATTAAATTATGACTTGTGTGCATTTTTATTCTGTTGCTAGATCAAGATCATCCAGTTCCCAGAGCTCCAGATAAGTTTGTTTTTTGCCAGTATGGTATTTACTGATGGAAACTCAAACCTATTCTATTCAGTAAAATGAAGATTTTGGTCAGTAAAGGTACTGATCAAATCCAAAGGTTGTTCAGTAACCTATTTTTCACAACCTTGATCATATCTTTGGGGAGGAGTACATGTACATGTAGCTGGTCATTTTGCTGTTGTTGTAATCGTTTTGTGCTTATACTACCTCTTGGTACATGAGGTGAGCTGTATTAAGTGTTTTAGATATATAACAGGGTTTGGAATGGTTTGGGGTGTTGCATTGGGGCAGGAATTTTCATACCTTGTTTAACTTGGGGTCTGGGAGGGGTCCATGATTTGGGAAGAAATAGCACAGGCATCTGCCAAACCTGGGAAAAATCTGGTGATAAAGAAACAAATGAGCTGCGACACGATGAAACCAACAATGTGGTTGTGCGCCCAGCGCTGACTCAGATCAGCCTGGGCATCCACCTAGTCTGATCAGAGCCTTTGCCGTACTCACTGAGGTAGCTTAGACCCTTAGCTACCATTTAAGCGCTTAGCCAACTGATCAGACTGGACGATGCCCAGGCTGATCTGACTCTGCGCTGGGCACACAACCACATTGTTGGTTTTCTCGTGTCGCAGCTCAAATGTAGATCTACTTTGATGAAAACACTCACTGCATGATGTTAATTTGACTGCATTTTATTTCTGAGTGGCCTGATGTTGATTTGGTTTCTGGAACAAGGTGGAAAGCATTTCAATGTCTGAATTTATGTCTGACTGTGATTTTGTCACAGGCTCAACGGATGCATGGAGATCAGCTGCCAGCTAGTAATAGTTACTTTAACTTGAAGGTCGCTGCCTGACCCTAACAGTGTTTGCTTTAAATCATTATCTCACACAGGAGAAGATTGGCTTATCTTTGCTAATCCAAAGTTAACTGACTTCTTATCAGGCAGTGCCTTTTTTCGACAGTTTCTTCGAGTAACAGAAAGTGTTGTGCTACAAATTTGTTTAAAGCAAAATGAAAGTAGCTCGCTTCTTCCAATTGACCGGAAGGATTACGTGTGTTTCAGCAATCGGCTATTTACGGACAAAGATCAGTAAATTCTGATACACATGCTTGATCCTGGTCTATTCATAAAAACTACCACCTAAGAGGGAAAGGATATGTGTACCATGTGCTTTCTGTTCTTGGAAAAAGATTGACTGCACATTATCGGACAGCGCATGCGCTGAAGCAATGATTAGTATAGGCTAAAAATTGGCAACTAGAAAACGCTCGACCGTACATGCCTTAGTGTGTATACGTGGCGCATATGAGGTGCTTTGGTAAGCTTAGAAATAAATGTTGTATGTAGTACTATTGAAATTTGAGGACCCTTTAGTATTTTGTTGTTGCTCATCCATATTTTATGAAAATACAAAGCTTATCTGGCTCTCTGGTCCCTACCAACTTCTCACATATTAAAATGTTCATAAGACTTATTGAGAAGCATTTAGTATTGGACAAATCACCATTTGAACGAAATTTCCTGACGCCAATGTTTTACTTCCCTTCATTCTATTTTGTGGTCAAAGGGAAAGAACTACGCCTGACTGAGGATTTTTCTTATAAATAAAACTGGAGAAAACATCCAAGCAAAGGAATATAATCTTTTGCAAATTATAGATCATAATGAGACAAAAACAGAACTGTTAGTGAACAACTGCAGATTTTAACTCGATTAATATGCACGAACTAATTTGTAATTTACAGACTCTTTAACTCTTTAAGCACCAAAAAGTATGTCTGGTTCTCTGTTCCTCAAGGGACTATTAGACTGATTGCCGTTTTATGCTACTGGCATGTGCAGACGTTTTGGTAAAGACTGACTGTTGTAATAACAATACCTGTTACCAAAACAGGATAGCTCGCCTGACAGCGCCTTGCCCATCATCTAAAAAACTTTAACGTAAAACTTTAACATTTTGCTAACACCAACACGGACGCCAACACCAGGGGTAGTACAATAGCTCTTCCTGAACTTCGTCCAGGCAAGCTAAAAAACAGCTGTAAACAAAAGAATCTACACTGAAATTGCATTAAAGTATTGTACTGAAAATAAACCATTCGAAAGAAAGGAGATTTAAACAAAATAGGCAACTTTTCTAAAACCACAGAAACTATCTGCATGCTTTAAACCTACAATCAGTCTAAAAGTCACTTGAGGAACCGGGAACCAGACATACTTCCGTTGATTCAGAACTAGTGAGTGAGAAGCCTTTAGTTAAGCCTTTAGTCAAGAGTAAGGCTCTTTGCAGATGATATTGCAGTTTACCTTGCTCATAGCTCACCATCCGAAGGTAAGGTCCTCCAAAAGGATTTTGTCGATTGATTGATTTGTTGCTAAACGTCCACGGTAAACAGCTATGGTCATGTCAGGACGGTCAGTTAACCTAACCACACTATTCCTGGGCAGGCTTAGACCTATTAGGTGGTTAACCAGTACTAAGTGCACATACTTTCACCAGTAACTGACGACTGCCCTTCTTGAATCAGCGGAAGGAGAAACAAAATTATATGGCCAGACCGGGTTTCAAACCCAGGACCTCTGACTTATGAATCAGGTGCCCTACCGATTGCGCTATGCGGCCCGGCTCCTCCAAAAGGACATACTCAGCCTAGAACAATGGGAAAAGATGTGGGATATGAACTTTAACCCCTCTAAATGTCAGGTCCTTCATGTCACTTGTCTTAAAAACCCCATTCAGACTAAGTACTTTTTTCATGATATTGAGCTGGATAATGTTTCATCTGCAAAATATCTCGGGGTCACCATTTCGAATGACTAACATGGAGTACCCATATTGTAATATAACCAAGAGACTGCTAACCAGACTCTTTGATTTCTGAAAAGAAACATTCGGGATCATAATAAGGACCTAAAATCAGTAGCTTACAAAACACTAGTAAGGCCCCAGTTGGAGTACGCTGTAACAGTATGGTCCCCCCACACTGCCGCTGATATACATAAAGTGGAAGCAGTCCAAAGAAGGGCTGCCAGGTGGGCGACAAGAAATTATAAATACACATCAAGCCTTACTGCTATGTTGAAGGACCTGAATTGGCACCCCTAGGCGTATAGGCTGTTGTCTTATAATGATGTACAAGCTTACATATGACCTTGTTGCAGAGCTCCAGATAACTTTATTCAGCAGGGAGTTGCTGAATCCTCACTTTGTGACAAGGGAGTTTTTTTGCAACATCTGGTAGTTTTTTCACTCCCAATGTTTTTTCAGTGATTTTTTGTGGTTTGGCTGCCGTTAGGTATTACAATAAAGTCAACTTTTTAAAACCGAGTTCCAGATGCAATATGTCTGGGTTTTTTTTTGTTTTTTAATAATGTTTCTCAACAATGTCAACGCATGACTTCAGCAGGCCAAGATTATTGGTCAATAATGGGTTTAACAGCTCCGCAGATGATATCTCTGGTGGATCAGATCGCTGGAAAAACTCAGAAAGCGACTTCTGAGCCGATTTTGACACGCTTTTTATGCGAGTAGCAATGATGAAATTGCCGGACAATAAATATCGAAGACTGTGTCTAAAGATATTACGTGCAAAATGAAGCAATCTGTCTATTTGCTCTGTAACCAGTCTATGACACCAAAACATAGACTCGGTCACCCAATTTTTCGTCTGGTTATGTAATTTTCAGATATGTAGTAACCCGTCTGCTGGATATTTGATTACGTCACGCAGCACTTTCTGCACCGAACTGTCGCATTAATCGCAGGTAAAGCTGGGAACTTTCATCATGCGAATAAGTTCGGCAGTTATTCGCTCAAGCTTTTGCAGACATACCCATAAGGCCATGTGCAAAATACGAGGCGTTTGTTGACACTTCTGTTTCACAAACGATGTGTCAAACAGAATTTTAAAGAAGTTTCCCCGACGCATCAAACAGGAATGGAATGCGTTAATATCCATTTTTCATGCGTCCAAAATGCCCTTTATCTGGAGCTCTGTTGTTGCCATTCCTGCATCTGAGTACCTTGTTTGTAACACTAGACAATCAAGACATATTCATCCACTTTCATATTGGCAAATCCCCACTTTAAAAGACTACTACAGGTCCACATTTTTCCCTAGGACTATCATCCATTGGAATGCCCTTCCACCCCACATACCGGTCCTTCCCACCTTGGTGCAGTTCAGCGGTGCTGGCTGCCAGGTGACCCATGTCTCTCTATATAATTACTATTTATAGCGTAAGAGTCTGTAATCAGGTGTCTATGATTTCTTTCATAGGCCTGTTTAACTTGATCCCTGTGTATTAAAGTGGCAGACTGTCTGGGAGGGGTGCGTAAATTTACCGGAACGGACTTAATTACCGGAATGGACCGGAACGGACCGTTTTTTCCCTATCCCCAGTTGTTTTTGTAATATTTAGAATAGACACAGACTTATTTCATATTTATACATATTATGTATACCGTCTAGTGCAAAATCAATTAAAGATATCAGTCCAAATGCACTTGAAGCATTTTGCGCTATGGGTAGGCCTGGTAATAGCCTACACATATGTGTTTCATTTGAATATCATTTAATCTTATACAAACATCTATTTTTCTTTCTTTCAAGACATATTATTTTAAAACACAAAAATTCCCGAATTTTTATGCCATTGTATCATGACCAACATTTCATCCATAGGAAATATGTATATCTACATGTATCTACATGTATCAATTCGGTCAACGGAATCAGGGTGTTGCTAGTTAAGATCATACAAGTAAGTCATAGGTAGGACCTGAAATTAACTCGCGCGTGCATACTGTATTAAAATATATAAAAAATCGGCTGGAAATAGGAATATTATAGGGGTTACTAGAGTTACCGGAATACGCCTTATTACCGGAATATACCGGAATACACCAAAATAAACATTTTTATTATCAAAATTAACTTAAATATTGGTAGAATAGATAAATAAGAACTAGGCCTATTTCCAGCTCAAATATTGCTATTTTTGCATCTGTAGAGAGAATAAATGGACCAGGGTATGGGCCTTGGATAGGTATCACTGTGCAGATTGCAAGCTGGTTAGGGTCTTTGTATGGGTCATACACTTGCCGTTTTTTTACATGCAGCTGTTACTAAAAGACATATTTTGGATAATATTACATTTATTCTGGTAATATTATAGTGTATTTCAGTAAATAAAAATGTGTATTTTGGTATATTCCGGTATATTTTGGTATATTCCGGTAATTAAGTGTATTCCGGTATTTCTAGTAACCAATATTATAGGTCCGTTCCAATCCGGTAATTAAGCCAGTTCCGGTAAATTTACGCACCGGTCTGGGAGAACCCTGTTTATGGTACGCTATCATCATTCCAAAACCTCTTTGCTGGCAGAAATTGGGAAAAGGTATAATTTTATTAAATCTTGCTTACAATCAATTCTTTGCATAAAATTCTGAATCATGTCTTGTGACTTTGAGTTTGACAGGTGAATATTTGAGAATGCATATTTTTCATCTTCTGCCAGTTGGTAGCTATTTAGAAAAAATCTGGTGTACATCATTTTACTGACTTACCAACATCGCCATCAAATGGCGAACTGCTAGCAAATAAAGGCATTATTTAACAAATTGTCCACAGTATTACCGAAATCAAGACAGCGAGCGATAAAAATTTTCAGCCGCCGATAGCCGCGAGCTATAATTTATCTCCCTTGATACGGGTAAAAGCCATCACCTTTTACCACGAACCTAATTCGATTATTTCGAAATTTGTACAGGCTCATCAGAGTCTTCCGTGTGTGTTTTTCTAATGTATATTTATAATTTTTATTATGTACACCGCACCTCATAGGATTAACATTTGACACGCGACACGACAAAACCAACAATGTGGCATGTGCGCCTAGCGAAGACTCAGATCAGTCTGGGCATCATCCTAGTCTGACCAGAGTCTTCACTTTGCGCTCAAAAGGTAGCTATGGGTCTGGACTACCTCCATGCGGGCAGCGAAGACTCTGGTCAGACTGGGCGGATGCCCAGGCTGGTCTGAGTCTTCGCTGGGCGCACATGCCACTTTGTTGGTTTTGTCGTGACGCGGCTTATCAGTTTTTTTGTAGACCACTGACCTATAAATCACTGTCTAGACTAAGGAAATTTCTAATTACTGGATCTATATCCTAGCACTTCTTAATATACGAACTAGATCTAAATAATGATAATTTACGAAGCTATTTTCATTTTGTCAGTGGTCCTTTACATTTCATCCAATCGTGCCACTCTGCAGATGTTCCAAACGGTGGTGATTTTGGTATACTTCAAATCCATTCAGCACCGTATTTGCTCCAAAATATTGATGCACCTACCAAACTCTCTAAATGGCTCGATTGTCTGAATTTGCGCTGGTCCAACTGATTTACCAGGACATGTGGCACAAATGATTGCAAACGTGCACATAGATCTCCGATCAGATGGTCTGAAATAAAGTTTCTCTGTTTGCCCCAGTAATTGTGGTTTTTATCATTGTCAGATTAATTATCTAAGACAGTTAAGAAGCTTTTGAGTACCCAAATCTTCCAAGATTCGCATCCTGAGAGGGCCGTTCATAAAGTTTCGCAAGTTGAAATCACTAAAAGTTATTTCATCTACTGGTTTATCCAAACATTTCTCAATGCTTCAGCCCCAAGATAGGAACTAAACAAAGACAGTATCAGAGGCTTCTGGGAACTCACTTTAATACTACATAGGTTTTGTGGTGTCACATTCCATATACGGTGCGCAGAGGGTCGTTAATAAAGTGTCGCAATATAAATATCAAATTTCAAATAAAAAAATAGTCTTTTTCAGGGTTATCTCATTATTTATTAATACTTCAGCCCCAAGATAGGATCTAAACAAAGATGCTGTAAACAGCCTCTGGACAATTACTTCAAACCTGTATAGGTCTTGTGGTGTCACATTCCTTGTATTGTACGAAGAGGGCTGTTCATAAAGTGTAACAATCTTCGAATTCTAAAAGCTATTTCATCTGCTAGTTCATACTTGCTTTTCTAAATACTTTAGCCCAAAAGCAGGATCAAAAAAACAACATTAGGCTTTGAGAAGCCTCTGGATAACCACTTTATAATTCGTTATGGTTTCACATTCCATGTATTGTATTAAGAGGGCCGTTCATAAAGTTTCACAAGTTGAAATCACTAAAAGTTATTTCATCTACTGGTTTATCCAAACATTTCTCAATGCTTCAGCCCCAAGATAGGAACTAAACAAAGACCGTATCAGAGGCTTCTGGGAACTCACTTTAATACTACATAGGTTTTGTGGTGTCACATTCCATATACGGTGCGCAGAGGGCCGTTTATAAAGTGTCGCAATATAGATATCATAATCTATAAATTCATTTACAATTACAGCCCAACATTTCTTTAAACTTCAGCCAAAGATACGAACAAGACAAAAGTGATGTAAGCAGCCTCTGGGTAACATCTTGAGAAATATACCGGTTCTGTGTTGTCTTATTCCACGTATTATAACGAGAGGGCCATTCAAAAATTATAAATTTCAATTAAAACAGTTGTTTCACTGGGTTACTTCATTATTTCTAAATACTTCAGCCCCAAGATAGGAACTAACTAGAGGTGCTATAAGCAGCCTCTGGACAATTCCTTCAAACCTGCATAGGTCTTGTGGTGTCACATTCCTTATATTGTACGGAGAGGGCCGTTCATAAAGTTTCGCAAGTTGAAATTGCTAAAAGTTATGTCATCTACGGGTTTATCCAAACATTTCTTTACACTTCAGCCCCAAGATACGACCTAGACAAAGATGATGTAAGCAGCCTCTGGGTACCCTCTTGAGAAATATACCTGCCCTGTGGTGTCACATTCCCCGAGTTGTATCTAGAGGGCCGTTCAAAAAATATCAAATTTCAAATAAAAAAATAGTCTTTTTCAGGGTTATCTCATTATTTATTAATACTTCAGCCCCAAGATAGGATCTAAACAAAGATGCTGTAAACAGCCTCTGGACAATTCCTTCAAACCTGTATAGGTCTTGTGGTGTCACATTCCTTGTATTGTACGAAGAGGGCTGTTCATAAAGTGTAACAATCTTCGAATTCTAAAAGCTATTTCATCTGCTAGTTCATACTTGCTTTTCTAAATACTTTAGCCCAAAAGCAGGATCCAAAAAACAACATTACACTTTGAGAAGCCTCTGGATAACCACTTTATAATTCGTTATGGTTTCACATTCCATGTATTGTATTAAGAGGGCCGTTCATAAAGTTTCACAAGTTGAAATCACTAAAAGTTATTTCATCTACTGGTTTATCCAAACATTTCTCAATGCTTCAGCCCCAAGATAGGAACTAAACAAAGACCGTATCAGAGGCTTCTGGGAACTCACTTTAATACTACATAGGTTTTGTGGTGTCACATTCCATATACGGTGCGCAGAGGGCCGTTTATAAAGTGTCGCAATATAGATATCATAATCTATAAATTCATTTACAATTACAGCCCAACATTTCTTTAAACTTCAGCCAAAGATACGAACAAGACAAATATGATGTAAGCAGCCTCTGGGTAACATCTTGAGAAATATACCGGTTCTGTGTAGTCTTATTCCACGTATTATAACGAGAGGGCCATTCAAAAATTATAAATTTCAATTAAAACAGTTGTTTCACTGGGTTACTTCATTATTTCTAAATACTTCAGCCCCAAGATAGGAACTAACTAGAGGTGCTATAAGCAGCCTCTGGACAATTCCTTCAAACCTGCATAGGTCTTGTGGTGTCACATTCCTTATATTGTACGGAGAGGGCCGTTCATAAAGTTTCGCAAGTTGAAATTGCTAAAAGTTATGTCATCTACGGGTTTATCCAAACATTTCTTTACACTTCAGCCCCAAGATACGACCTAGACAAAGATGATGTAAGCAGCCTCTGGGCACCCTCTTGAGAAATACACCTGCCCTGTGGTGTCACATTCCACGAGTTGTATCTAGAGGGCCGTTCAAAAAACATCAAATTTCAAATAAAAAAATAGTCTTTTTTCAGGGTTATCTCATTATTTATTAATACTTCAGCCCCAAGATAGGATCTAAACAAAGATGCTGTAAACAGCCTCTGGACAATTCCTTTAAACCTGTATAGGTCTTGTGGTGTCACATTCCTTGTATTGTACGAAGAGGGCTGTTCATAAAGTGTAACAATCTTCAAATTCTAAAAGCTATTTCATCTGCTAGTTCATACTTGCTTTTCTAAATACTTTATCCCAAAAGCAGGATCCAAAAGAAAAAAAATCATTACACTTTGACAAGCCTCTGGGTTACCACTTTATAATTCGTTATGGTTTCACATTCCATGTATTGTATTAAGGGGGCCGTTCATAAAGTTTCACAAGTTGAAATCACTAAAAGTTAGTTAATCTACTGGTTTATCCAAACATTTCTCAATGCTTCAGCCCCAAGATAGGAACTAAACAAAGACAGTATCAGAGGCTTATGGGAACTCATTTTAATACTACATAGGTTTTGTGGTGTCACATTCCATATACGGTGCGCAGAGGGTCGTTTATAAAGTGTCGCAATATAGATATCATAATCTATAAATTCATTTACAATTACAGCCCAACATTTCTTTAAACTTCAGCCAAAGATACGAACAAGACAAAAGTGATGTAAGCAGCCTCTTTGTAACATCTTGAGAAATATGCCGGTTCTGTGGTGTCTTATTCCACGTATTATAACGAGAGGGCCGTTCAAAAATTATAAAATTTCAATTAAAACAGTTGTTTCACTGGGTTATTTCATTATTTCTAAATACTTCAGCCCCAAGATAGGAACTAACTAAAGGTGCTATAAGCAGCCTCTGGACAATTCCTTCAAACCTGTATAGGTCTTATGGTGTCACATTCCTTGTATTGTACGGAGAGGGCCGTTCATAAAGTTTCGCAAGTTGAAATTGCTAAAAAGTATTTCATCTACGGGTTTATCCAAACATTTCTTTACACTTCAGCCCCAAGATACGACCTAGAAAAAAGATGATGTAAGCAGCCTCTGGGTACCCTCTTGAGTAATATACCTGCTCTGTGGTGTCACATTCCACGAGTTGTATCTAGAGGGCCGTTCGAAAAATATAAAATTTCAAATAAAAAAATAGTCTTTTTTCAGGGTTATCTCATTATTTATTAATACTTCAGCCCCAAGATAGGATCTAAACAAAGATGCTGTAAACAGCCTCTGGACAATTCCTTCAAACCTGTATAGGTCTTGTGGTGTCACATTCCTTGTATTGTACGAAGAGGGCTGGTCATCAAGTGTAACAATCTTCAAATTCTAAAAGCTATTTCATCTGCTAGTTCATACTTGCTTTTCTAAATACTTTATCCCAAAAGCAGGATCCAAAAAACAACATTACACTTTAAGATGCCTCTGGGTAAACTCTTTATAATTCGTTATGGTTTCACCTTCCATGTATTGTATTAAGAGGGCCGTTCATAAAGTTTCACAAGTTGAAATCACTAAAAGTTAGTTAATCTACTGGTTTATCCAAACATTTCTCAATGCTTCAGCCCCAAGATAGGAACTAAACAATGACAGAATCAATGGGTTCTGGGAACTCACTTTAATACTACATAGGTTTTGTGGTGTCACACTCCATATACGGTGCGCAGAGGGCCGTTTATAAAGTGTCGCAGTATAGATATCATAATCTATAACTTCATTTACAATTACAGCCCAACACTTCTTTATACTTCAGCCCAAGATACGAACAAGACAAAAGTGATGTAAGCAGCCTCTGGGTACCCTCTTGAGAAATATACCTGCTCTGTGGTGTCACATTCGACGTACTGTATCGAGAGGGCCATTCAAACATTATAAAATTTCAATTAAAAACAGCTGTTTCACTGGGTTATTTCATTATTTATAAATACTTCAGCCCCAAGATAGGAACTAACTAAAGGTGCTATAAGCAGCCTCTGGATAATTCTTTCAAACCTGTATAGGTCTTGCGGTGTCTCATTCATTGTATTGTACGGAGAGGGCCGTTCATAAAGTTTCACAAGTTGAAATCGCCAAAAGTTGTTTAATCTGCTGGTTTATTCAAACATTCTTTACACTTCAGTCCCAAGATACGACCTAGACAAAGATGATGTTAGCAGCCTCTGGACACCCTCTTGAGAAATATACCTGTTCTGTGGTGTCACATTCATAGAGTTGTATCTAGAGGGCCGTTCAAAAAATATCAAATTTCGATTAAAAAAATTAGTCGTTTTTCAGAGTTATCTCATTATTTATTAATACTTCAGCCCAAAGATAGGATCTAAACAAAGATGCTATAAACAGCCTCTGGACAATTCCTTCAAACCTGTATAGGTCTTGTGCTGTCACATTCCTTGTATTGTACGGAGAGGGCTGTTCATAAAGTGTAACAATCTTCAAATTCTAAAAGTTAACTCATCTGCTAGTTCATACTTGCTTTTCTAACTACTTTATCCCAAAAGCAGGATCAAAAAACAACATTACACTTGGAGAAGCCTCTGGGTAACCACTTTATATGTCGTTATGGTTTCACATTCCATGTATTTTATTAAGAGGGGCGTTCATAAAGTTTCACAAGTTGAAATCACTAAAAGTTTGTTAATCTACTGGTTTATCCAAACATTTCTTAATGCCCCAGCCTCAAGATAGGATCTACACAAAGACAGTTTTAAAAGCCTCTTGGCAACTACTTTAGAACAACATAGGTTTTGTGGTGTCACATTCCCTATATGGTACGCAGAGGGCCGTTTATAAAGTTCTGCAATATAGATATCATAATCTATAAATCCATCTTCAGTTACAGCCCAACATGTCTTTATACTTCAAACCCAAGATACGAACAAGACAAAAATGACGTAATCAGCCGCTGGGTAATATCTTGATTAATATAAAATTCTCTGGTGTCACTTGCAACGAAATGTTACGAAAGGACTGTTAAAAAATATCAAATCTCAAGAAGAAAAAAAATCAACAGTTGTTTCATTGGGTTATCTCATTATTTCTAAATACTTCAGCCCCAAGATAGGATCTAAACAAAGTTTCTTTAAACAGCCTCAGGATAATTTCTTCAAACCTGTATAGGTCTTGTGGTGTCACATTCCTTGTTTTGTACGGGAGAGGGTAGTCCACAAATTGTTACAAACTGAATTTATAATAATCAATTCATCAACTGGTTCATCCCGGCTTTTCTCAATTCTTCAGTCCCAAAAGCGAAAAATAACCATAACAACCTAGGATGCCTCTGTGAAACCAGTTCAGAACTATATGTGTAGGTTTTATGGTGTCACATTCCTTGTATCTTACGAAGAGGGCCGTTCATAAAGTTTTGCAGAGTAAAATCACTGATAGTTATTTCATCTACTGGTTAATCAATACATTTGTTAATGCTTCAGCCCCAAGATAGGTACTTAACAAAGATATAAGCAGAGGCCTCTGGGCAACCACCTAAGAACTACATAGGATCTGTGGGGTCACATTCCATATACAGTACGCAGAGGGCCGTTTATAAAGTTTCGCAAAATAGATATCATAGTTAAAACATTCATTTACAGTTACAGCCCAACATTTCTATATACTTCATCTCTAAGATACGAAAAAGACAAAAGTGATGTAAGCAACCTCTGGGTAACATCTTGAGAAATATACCGGTTCTGTGGTGTCATATTCCACGTATTATGACAAGAGGGCCGTTCAAAAATTATAAAATTTCAATTAAAAACAGTTGTTTCACTGGGTTATTTCATTTTTTCTAAATACTTCAGCCCCAAGATAGGAACTAACTAAAGGTGCTATAAGCAGCCTCTGGATAATTCCTTCAAACCTGTATAGGCCTTGTGGTGTCACATCCTTGTATAGTACGGAGAGGGCCGTTCAAAATGTTTCGCAAGTTGAAATCGTTAAAAGTTATTTCATCTACTGATTTATCCAAACATTTCTTTACACTTCAGCCCCAAGATACGACCTAGACAAAGATGATGTAAGCAGCCTCTGGGTACCCTCTTGAGAAATATACCTGTCTTGTGGTGTCATATTCCACGAGTTGTATCTGGAGGGCCGTTCAAAAATATCAAATTTCAATTAAAAAAATAGTCGTTTTTCAGGGTTATCTCACCATTTATTAATACAACAGCCCCAAGATAGGATCTAAACAAAGGTGCTATAAATAGACTCTGGATAATTCCTTCCAATCTGTATAGGTCTTGTGGTGTCACATTCCTTGTATTGTACGGAGAGGGCTGTTCATAAAGTGTAACAAACTTCAAGTTCTAAAAGTTATTTCATCTGCTAGTTCATACTTGCTTTTCTAAATACTTTATTCCAAAAGCAGGATCCAAAAACAACATTACACTTTGAGAAGCCTCTGGGTTACCACTTTATATGTCGTTATGGTTTCACAATCCATGTATTGTATTAAGAGGGCCGTTTATAAAGTTTCACAAGTTGAAATCACTAAAAGTTAGTTAATCTACTGGTTTATCCAAACATTTCTTTATGCTAAAGCCTCAAGATAGGAACTTCACAAAAACAGTTTTAGAAGCCTCTTGGCAACTTCTTTAGAACTACATAGGTTTTGTGGTGTCACATTCCCTATATGGTACGCAGAGGGCCGTTTATAAAGTTTTGCAATATAGATATCATAATCTATAAATTAATCTTCAGTTACAGCCCAACATTTCTCAAACCTCAAACCCAAGATACGAAAAAGACAAAAATGACGTAATCGGCCGCTGGGTAATATCTTGAGAAATATAACTGTTCTCTGGTGTCACATTCAACGAAATGTTACGAGAGGGCCGTTAAAATATCAAATTTCAATAAGAAAAAAAAATCAACAGTTGTTTCACTGGGTTATCTCATAATTTCTAAATACTTAAGCCCCAAGATAGGATCTAAACAAAGTTTCTTTAAACAGCCTCAAGATAATTTCTTCAAACCCGTATAGGTCTTGTGGTGTCACATGCTTGTCTTGTACGGAGAGGGCTGTCCACAAATTGTTACAAACTGCAAATTCTAATAATCAATTCATCAACTGGTTCATCCCGGCTTTTCTCAATTCATCAGCCCCAAAAGCGAAAAATAACCATCACACCTAAGGATGCCTCTGGGAGCCAGTTCAGAACTATATGCGTAGGTTTTATGGTGTCACATTCCTTGTATCTTACGAAGAGGGCTGTTCATAAAGTTTTGCTGAGTAAAATCACTGGTAGTTATTTCATCTACTGGTTTATCAAAAGATGTGGTTATGCTTCAGCCCCAAGATAGGTACTAAACAAAAACATAATCAGAGGCCTCTGGGCAACCACCTTAAAACTACATAGGTTCTGTGGTGTCACATTCCATATACAGTACGCCGAGGGCCGTTTATAAAGTTTCGCAAAATAGATATCATAGTTTATACATTCATTTACAGTTACAGCCCATTATTTCTTTATTCTTCAAACCCAAGATACGACTTAGACACAATGTAAACAGGCTTTGGGGTAACATCTTGAGAAATATACCTGTTCTGTGGTGTCACACTCCACGTGTTGTTATGAGAGGGCCGTTCAAAAAATATCAAATTTCAATTAAAAAAATAGTCGTTTCTCTGGGTTATCTCATTATTTACAAATACTTCAGACCCAACATAGGATCTAAACAAGGGTGCTATAAATAGCCTCTGGATAATTCCTTCAAACATATATAGGTCGTGTTGTGTCACATTCTTTGTATTGAACGGAGAGGACTGGACACGGTGTAACCAACTTCAAATTATAATAATCATTTCATCCGCTCGTTCATCCCTCCTTTTCTAAATGCTTCATCCACAAAGCAGGAAATAACCATAACACCTTAAGAAGCCTCTGGGAATCCACTTTTGAACTTTCTATATAGGTTTATGGTGTCAAATTCCATGTATTGTACGAAGGGGGCCGTTCATTAAGTTTCGCAATTTAAAATCACTGATAATCATTTCATCTACTGGTTTATCCAAACCTTTCTAAATGTTTCAGCCCCAAGATAGGAACTAAATAAAGAAATTATCAGAATCCTATGGGCAACAACTTTAAAACTACATAGGGTTTGTGGTGTCACATTCCATAAATGGTACGCAGAGGGCCGTTAATAAAGTGTCGCAAAATAGTTATCATAATTTATAAATTAATTTTCTGTCACAGCCCAACATTTTTTTTATTCTTCAACCCCAAGATACGAAATATAGACAAAGCTTATGTAAGGAGGCTCTGGGTGACATCTTGAGAAAAATACCTGTTATGTGGTGTCACATTCCATGAGTTGTATCTAGAGGGCCGTTCAAGAAATATCAAATTTCAATGCAAAAAATAGTCGTTTCTCAGGGTTATCTCATTATTTTGAAATACTTCAGCCCCAAGATAGGACATAATCAAGGGTGATATAAACAGCCTCTGGATAATTCCTTCAAATATATATAGGTCTTGTGGTGTCACATTCTTTGTACTGTACGGAGAGGGCTGTTCACAATGTAACTAGCTTCAAATTATAAAAATCATTTCGTATGTATACTCGTCCATCGCTGCCTTTCTAAATACTTCATCCATAAAGTAGGAAATAACCATTACACTTTAAGAAGCCTCTGGGAAACCACTTTTGAACTTCCTATATAGGCTTTATCATGTCACATTCCATGTATTGTGCGAAGGGGGGGGGGCGTTCATTAAGTTTCGCAAAGAAAAATCGCTGATAATTATTTCATCTACTGGTTTATCCAAACATTTCTTAATGTTTCAGCCCCAAGATAGGAACTAAACAAAGATATTTTCAGAAGCCTCTGGGCAAGGAGTTAAAAACTATATGGGGTTTGTGGTGTCACATTCCATATATGGTATGCGAGGGCCGTTTATAAAGTGTCGCAAAATAGATATCATATTTTATAATTCATACTTCAGCCCAATGATCAAAAAGTGCAATTTATAAATCCTTTCGTTTTTAAACTTGCTTATTTCAAGATTACTTTTTACTTGAGCCCGTTGAATAATGTAACGTGATGTTGCAACACTTCGCATGTCCACTAGCTGGACCGAAAGTAATTCCAAAGGTTTGGTTGATGGGTTAGGGTGCTGGTATTTACCCTATGTGCTACCCTAGTTGCTTTCCCGCTACTATTCAAACAAACAAACACACGTTTTAGTGCTCATTTTTTCATTTACCAGGAAGATCTATGTTGTGTATGTTCGATCAGAACCCATGACTTAGAGGCTTTTTTTTCAATTAAACCCGAAATTACCTCTTTGGTGGGCCGTTTAATATGGATAGCCAACAAGTTTCAGTGGTCAATTTTAACATTTTTCTACTAAAACATATGACATTGAGCCGCGACACGAGAAAACCAACAATGTGGTTGTGGGGCCAGGGCAGACTCAGATCAGCCTGGGTGTCCGCCCAGTCCAGTCAGACTCTTCGCTTACGGCTTGAAGGGTAGCTAAGGGTCTAAGCTACCTCCATCCGGACAGCGAAGACTCTGACCAGACTGTGCGGATGCCCAGGCTGATCTGAGCCTGCGCTGGCCGCACAACCACATTGTTGGTTTTGTCGTGTCGCGGCTCATTTTGTGTGGACTCATTTCACTGATGAGTTAACACAACATACGTTTTTAAATACTTGCTTGGGTACACATCCATTTTTTCTGTCACTTATGCAAAGGGAACAAATTGCTTTTCTGGATGGCGTAGCTGTTCCCAGTGGTCTACTCTTAAAGGAAAGAACTTACTCCTAAAGGAGCAAATTCCTGCTTTCAAGAGTTGTCCCCCACTGAGAAGAGAGGCAAAAGTGAAAACCGCAGAGTTGCTTTCCCAAAAAAATTACCGTGAGCTTAATTCAGCGCTCATTTTCCGCACAAAAAGCTGGTAAAGATCGATTATCTCTGAGGTGAGTCTAATGCAGTCATATAGTCTCATCTAAGCGAAAATTAACGTTACACTTTTCGAAGCCTCTGGAAAACCACTTTAGATGTCATTATGGTTTCTATTTCCATGTATGTACGAAGAGGTCCGTTCATAAAGTTTCGCAAGTTGAAATCACTACAAGTTTTCCTCTATTGGTTTATCCAGTCATTTCTTAATGCTTCAGCCCCAAGGTATGAACTAAACAAAGATAGTATAAGAAGCCTCTTGGCATCTACTTTTGAACTCCATAGATCTTGTGGTGTCACATTCCATATAGGGTACGCTGAGGGCCGTTCATAAAAGTTTGCAATATAGATATTAAAATGTATACATTCATCTCTAGTTACAGCCCAACATATATACATCAGCCCCAAGATACGAACAAGACAAAAATGACGTAAACAGCCTCTGGGTAACATCTTTAGAAATATACATGTTCTGTGGTGTCACATTGCACGTGACGTTACGATAGGGCCGTTCAAAAATTATCAAATGTCAATTTAAAAAAAAAAAAAAAAAAGGGAAAACAGTTGTTTCCGCTTGGATATTTCATTATTTCTAAATACTTTAGCTCCAAGATAGGATCTAACGAAAGGCGCTATAAGCAGCCTCTGGTTAATGTCTTTTAATCTGTATATGTCTTGTGGTGTCACATTCCTTGTATTGTACAAAGAGGGCTGTTCATAAAGTGTAACAAACTTCAAATTCTAAAAAAAACATTTCATCCACTAGTTTATACTTTCTTTTCTAAATACTTCAACCCCAAAGCAGAAAAACACATTGCACTTTGAGAAAAGCCTCTGGGAAACCACTTTAGATGTCAATATGGTTTCTAATTCCATGTATTGTACGAAGAGGGCCGTTCATAAAGTTTCGCAATTTGAAATCACTGACAGTTATTTCAACTACTGGTTTATCCAAACATTTCTCAATGCTTCAGCCCCAAGATAGGAACTAAACAAAGACAGTATTAGAAGCCTCTTGGCATCTACCTTTGAACTCCATAGGTGTTGTGGTGTCACATTCCATATATGGTATCCATAGGGCCGTTCAAAAAGTTTTAAAATATAGATATTATAATCTATTAATTCATCTCTAGTTACAGCCCTACAGTTCTATATACCGCCAGACCCAAGATGCGAACAAGACAAAAGTGATATAAGCAGGCTCTGATTAATATCTTGAGAAATATACCTTTTCTACGGTGTCACATTCCACGAGTTGATACGAAAGGGCCGTTCAAAATCAAACAAATTTCAATCAAAAAAAAAAAAAAAAAAAAAAAGAAATTTCATTGAGTTATCTCATTATTTCTATATACTTCCACCCCAAGATAGGATCTTAACAAAGATGCTATAAACAGCCTCTGAATAATTCCTTCAAACCTGTATAGGTATTGTGGTGTCACATTCCTTGTAATGTACGGAGAGGGCTGTTCATAAAGTGAGACAAACTTCAAATTCTACATATGAATTCATCCACTGGTTCACTCCGGCTTTTCAAAATACTTTATCCCCAAAGCAGAAACATTAACGTTACACTTTAAGAAGCATCTGGAAAACAACTTTAGATGTCATTTTGGTTTCTATTTCCATGTATGTACGAAGAGGTCCGTTTATAATGTTTCGCAAGTTGAAATCACTACAAGTTATTTCATCTACTGGTTTATCGAAACATTTCTTAATGCTTCAGCCCCAAGATAGGAACTAAACAAAGACAGTATTAAAAGCCTCTTGGCATATACTTTCGAACTTCATTGGTTTTGTGGTGTCACATTCCATATATGGTATGCAGAGGGCCGTTCATAAAAGTTTGCAATATAGCTAACATTATCTATAAATTCATCTCTCGTTACAGCCCAACATTTGTACTTCAGCCCCAAGATACGGACAAGACAAAAATGATGTAAACAGCCTCTGGGTAACATCTCATGAAATATACATGTTCTGTGGTGTCACATTCCACGTGACGTAACGAGAGGGTCGTTCAAGAATTGTCGAATTTCAATTTAAAAAAAAGGGGAAAACAGTTGTTTCCCTGGGTTATTTCATTATTTCTTAATATTATGGTTTCTATTTCCAGGTATTGTACGAAGAGGGCTGTTCATAAAGTTTCGCAAGTTGAAATTACTGTAAGTTATTTCAACTACTGGTTTATCCAAACATTTCTTAATGCTTCAGCCCCAAGATAGGAACTAAACAAAGACAGTATTAAAAGCCTCTTGTCATCTACTTTCGAACTACATAGGTTTTGTGGTGTCACCTTCCATATAGGGTATGCAAAGGGCCGTTCGTTAAAGTTTGCAATATAGATACCATAAGCTAAAAATTCATCTCTAGTTACAGCCCATCATATTTTTATACTTCAGCCCCAAGATACGAACAAGACAAAAATGATGTAAGCAGCCTCTGGGTAACATCTTGAGAAATATACCTGTTCTTTGGTGTCACATTCCACGTGACGTAACTAGAGAGCCATTCAAAAATTATCAAATTTCAATTTAAAAAACAAAAAAGGGAAAACAGTTGTTTCACCGGGTCATTTCATTATTTCTAAATACTTCAGCTCCAAGATAGGATCTAACTTAAGGTGCTATAAGCAGCCTCTGGATAATTTCTTTAAACCTATGTAGGTCTTGTGGTGTCACATTCCTTGAATTGTACAAAGAGGGCTGTTCATAAAGTGTAACAAACTTCAATTCTAAAAAACATTTAATCCACCAGTTCATACTTGCTTTTCTAAATATTTCATCCCCAAAGCAGGCAAAAAAAACACATTACCTTTTTAGAAGCCTCTGGTAAACCACTTTAGATGTCATTATGGTGTCTATTTCCATGTATTGTAAGCTTACGAAGAGGGCCGTTCATAAAGTTTCGCAAGTTAAAATCACTAAAAGTTATTTCATCTACTGGTTTATCCAATCATTTCTCCATTCTTCAGCCCCAAGATAGGAGCTAAATAAAGGAAGTATTAGAAGCCTCTTAGCACCTACTTTCGAACTACATAGGTTTTGTGGTGTCATTTTCCATATATGTGATCCAGAGGATCGTTTATTTCAGTTTTAAAATATAGATATCATAATCTATAAATTCATCTTCAGTTACAGCCCAACATTTCTTCATACTTCAGCCCCAAGATATGAACAAGACAAAGTGATGTAAGCAGCCTCTGGGTAACATCTCAAAAAATGTACCTAGTCTGTGGTGTCACATTCCACGTCACGTAACGAGACGGCCGCTCAAAAATCATCACATTTCAATTTAAAAACCAAAACAGGGAAAACAGTTCTTTCACTTGGTTATTTCATTATTTCTTAATACTTCAGCCCCAAGACAGGATCTACCGAAAGTTGCTATAAGCAACCTCTGGATAATTTCTTTAAACCTATATAGGTATTGTGGTGTCACATTCCTTGTATTGTATAAAGAGGGCTGTTCATAAAGTGTAACAAACTTCAAATTCTAAAAAACATTTAATCCACTAGTTCATACTTGCTTTTCTAAATACTTCATCCCAAATGCAGGAAAAAAACACACAAAAACATTACACTTTAAGAAACATCTTGGAAACCACTTAAGATGTCATTATGGTTTCTATTTCCATGTATTGTACGAAGAGGGCCGTTCATAAAGTTTCCCATGTTGAAAACACTAAAAGTTATTTCATCTACTGGTTTATCCAAACATTTCTCAATTCTTCAGCCCTAAGATAGGAGCTAAATAAAGGCAGTATAAGAAGCCTCTTAGCATCTACTTTCGAACTACATAATTTTTGTAGTGTCACATTCCATATATGATATGCAGAGGGCCGTTCATAAAGTTTTGCAATATAGATATCATAATCTATATATTCATCTCTAGTTACAGCCCAACATTTCTTCATACTTCAGCCCCAAGATGCGAACAAGACAAAAGTGATGTAAGCAGGCTCTGATTATCATCTTTAGAAATATACCTGTTCTGTGGTGTCTCATTCCACGAGTTGATACGAGAGGGCCGTTCAAAATCAACCAAATTTCAGCCAATAAAGAAAGTAATTGTTTCATTGGGATATCTCATTATTCCTAAATACTTTAGCCCCAAGATAGGATCTAAACAAAGGTGCTATAAATAGTCTATGGATAATTCCTTCACACCTGTATAGGTCTCGTGGTGTCACATTCCTTGTATTATACGGAGAGGGCTGTTCATAAAGTGTAACAAACTTCAAATTCTATTAATAATCATTTCATCCTCTGGTTCATCCCGGCTTTTCTAAATACTTCAGCCCCAAAGTAGAAATTAAACATAACACCTTAGGAAGCCTCTGGGAAACCACTTCAGAACTACATGTTTAGGTTTTATGGTTTCACATTCCATGAAGGTTACGAAGAGGACCGTTTAGAAAGTTTCGCAAAGTATAATCACTGATAGTTGTTTTATCTGCCGGTTTATCCAAACATTTCTAAATGCTTCAGCCCCAAGACAGGAACTAAACAAAGACAGTATCAGAGGCCTCTGAGCAACCTATTTAAAACTACATAGGGTTTGTGGTGTCACATTCCATATAAAATACGCAAAGGGTCGTTTATAAAGTGTCCCAATATAGATATCATAATTTATAAATTCTTTTAAGGTTACAGCCTAACATTTCTTTATACTTCAACCCTAAGAAACGAACTAGACAACGATGATGTAAGCAGCTTCTGGGTAGCATCTTCAGAAATACATGTATACCGGTTCTATGATGTCACATTCCACGAGTTGTGTGTCAAAAAATATCAAATTCCGATAAAAAAAAACAACAACAGTTGTTTCACTGGGTTATCTCATTATTTCTAAATACTTCAGCCCCAAGATAATATCTTAACAGAGGTGCTATAAACAGCCTTTTGATAATTCCTTCAAACTTGTATAGGTCTTGTGGTGTCACATTCTTTGTATTGTACGGAGTGGCCTGTTCATAAAGTGTAACAAGTTTCAAATTCTAATAATCATTTCATCCACTGGTTCATCCCTGCTTCTCTAAATACTTGAGCCCCAAAGTAGGACATGACCATTTCACTTTAAGAAGCCTCTGGGAAACCACATTTGAACTTTTTATATGGGTTGAATGTTGTCACATTCCATCAATTGTATGAAGAGGGTAGTTCAATAAGTTTCGCAAAGTCAAAGCACTGATAATTATTTCATCTCCTGGTTTATCCAACATTGCTTACTTCTTCAGCCCCAAGATAGGAGCTAAACAAAGAGAGTGTCAGAGGCTTCTGGGCAACAACTTTGAAACTACATAGATTTTGTGGTGTCACATTCATTGTGCTGTAATGAGAGGGCCGTTCAAAATTGCCACAAATTTCAAAAGCTTAAAAAACTTTTGTTTTATTGGGTTTTATCATTATTTCTTAATTCTTCAGCCCTAAGATAGGATCGAAACAAAGATGCTTTAAGCAGCCTCTGTATACTCCCTTCAAATCTGTATAGGTTTTGTGGTGTCACATACCTTGTATTGTACGGGGAGGGTTGTTCATGAAGTGCGCCTGTTTGCGAGTTATATAAAAAATTGATTTACTGGTTCATCCCAGCATTTCCTAATTCTTCAGCCCCAAGATAGGAGCTAACCAAAGTCAGTTTAAGAAGCCTCGGGATAACCACTTTAGATCTACGTAGGTTTTGTTTTATCACATTCCATGTATTGTACGAAGAGGGTCGTTTATAAAGTTAAGCATAGTAAAGTCACTGGTAGTTTTTACATCCACGGGGTTTTATCTAAGCACTTCTTAGTATCTCGGCCCCAAGATAGGATCTAAACAAAGATGCTATCAGCGGCTTCTGGATAAATAATTCAAACCTGTATTTGTTTTGTGTTGTCACGTTCCTTGTTCAAGTTAAGATCTAAAGAAATGTACTTAAAGCAGCCTCTGAATAACTCCTTTAAATCTGCATAGGTTTTGTTGTGACACATTCCTGGTATTTTACGGAGAGGGCTGTTCATAAAGTGTAACCAACTACAATTACTAATTATCATTTTATCCACTGGTTCATACAAACATTTTCAGATACTTCAGCCCCAAGATAGCAACTAACCAAAGTCAGTTTAAGAAGCCTCTGGGTAACCACTTTAGAACTGTATGGGTTTTGTGGTGTCACATTCCATGTATTGTACGAAAAGGGCCGTTCATAATGTTTCACAAAAAGATAACACTATTTATAAATTCTTTTCAGCAATAAACCAACATTTCTTAATACTTCATCTCCAAGATGCGAACTAAACGAATGTGCTGTAGGCAGCCTCTAGATAACTTCTTTAGAGATAAACCAGTTCTGTGGTGTCACATTCCCTGTATTGTAATGCAAGGGTCGTTCAAAAATTATCACAAATTTCAGTTAGTCAAAAAAGTTGTTTCAATGTTTAATATCATTTTTTTTAATACTTCAGCCCCAAGATAGGATCTTTACAAAGGTGCTAAAAGTGGCCTCAGGATACCTCCGTCAAATCTAATTAGGTTCTGAGTGTCACATTCCTTGTATTATACGGAGAGGGTTGTCCATAAATTGACACCAACTGCAATTTCTATAAATCATTTTATCCACTGTTTAATCCTAGCATTTCTAAATACTTCAGCCCCAAGATAGAAACTAATCAAAGACAGTTTAAGAAGTCTCAGGGTAACCACTTTAGAAATACAAAGGTATTGTGGTGTCACATTCCTCGTATTGTACAAAGAGGGCCGTCCATAAAGTTTCGCAAAGAGATAACACTATATATAAAAAATTCAGCAATACACCAACATTTCTTAATTCTGCATCTCCTACATGCGAACTAAACGAATGTGCTGTAGGCAGCCTCTAGATAACTTCTTTAGAGACAAACCAGTTCAGTGGTGTCACATTCCCTGTATTGTAATGCAAGGGCCGTTCAAAAATTATCACAAATTTCAGTTAGTCGAAAAAGTTGTTTCGATGTTATATCTCAGTTTTCTTAATACTTCAGCCCCAAGATAGGATCTTTACAAAGGTGCTAAAAGCGGCCTCAAGATACCTCCGTCAAATCTAATTAGGTTTTGTAGTGTCACATTCCTAGTATTATACGGAGAGGGTTGTCCATAAAGTGACATCAACTGCAATTTCTATAAATCATTTTATCCAATGTTTAATCCTAGCATTTCTAAAATCTTCAGCCCCAAGATAGAAACTAACCAAAGACAGTTTAAGAAGTCTCAGGTTAACCACTTTAGAAATACAAAGGTATTGTGGTGTCACATTCCTCGTATTGTACAAAGAGGGCCGTTCATAAAGTTTCGCAAGTTGATAGTTTTTCATCCACTGGTTTATCCAAACATTTCTTCATACTTCAGCCCCTAGATAGAATTTAAACAAAGGTACTGTAAAATGCTTCTGGATAACTTCTTCTAACCTCGATAGGTTTTGTAGAGTCGCATTCCTTGTATTGTACGGAGAGGGCTGTTCATAAATTACAATGCAACTACAATGCCTATCAATCATTTAACCACTGGTTTATCTCAGTGTATTTTAAAACTTCAGTCCCAAGATAGGAACTGCCGAAAGTCGGTTTTTCAACTTGATAAGTTTTGGGGTGTCACATTTCATGTGCTGGATGAAGAGGGCCGTTCATAAAGTTTCTAAAAGTGAAATCACTGATAGCCATTTCATCTACTGGTTTATCAAAACATATATAAATGCTTCAGCCCCAAGTTAGGATCTAAAGTAAGGTACAACAAGCAGCCTTTGGATAGCTCCTTTAAATCTTAATAGATTTTGTTGTGTCACATTCCTTGTATTGTAAGGAAAGGGCTGTTCATAAAGTTACGCCAACTACAATTACTATTAATTATTTTACCCACTGGTTCTTCCCACAATATCCAGATACTTCAGCCCTAAGATAAGAACTGACCAAAGTCAGTTTAAGAAGCCTCTGGGTATCTACTTTAAATCTACATAGGTTTTGTGGTGTCACATTCCATGTATTGTACGGAGAGGGCTGTTCATAAAGTTTCAAAAAGAGATATCACCATTTATAAATTCATTTTTAGTTATAGACCAACATTTCTTAATACTTCATCTCCAAGAGACGAACTAGACACAAGTGTTGTAAGCAGCCTCCGGATAACTTCCTTAGAAATATACCAGTTCTGTGGTGTCACATTACCTGTGTCATAATCCGAGGGCCGTTAAAAATTATCACAAATTTCAGTTACTCAAATAAGTTGTTTAAATGTTAAATCTCGTTTTTCTTCCTACTTCAGCCCCAAGATAGGATCTTCACAAAGGTGCTTAAAGCGGCCTCTGGATAACTCCTTCAAACCTAAATAGGGTTTGTGGTGTCACATTCATTGTATTGAACAGAGAGGGCTGTTCATGAAGTGACACCAACTGCAATTTCTCTTAATCATTTTTTGCCACTGATTAATCCCAGCATTTCTAAATACTTCAGCCCCAAGATAGAAACTTAGAAACTAACCAAAGACAGTTTAAGACGCCTCAGGGTAACCACTTTAGAACTAAATAGGTATTGTGATGTCATTTTCTCTGTTTTGTTCAAAAAGTGTCTTTCAGAAAGTTTCGAAAAGTGAAATCGCCAATAATTCATTTTCAGTCGAAGCCCAACATTTCTTAATATTTCATCCCCAAGATAGGAACTAAACAAAGATGCTATTAGCAGCCTCTGGGTAACTACTTTAGAACTATACAGGTTAGGTGGTGTCACATTCCTTGTGTCGTAATTGGAGGACCGTTCAAAAATTATTACAAATTGCAATTACTAAAAAAAAAAAAACAGACTTGTGGTTTACTGGTTTATCTTACTATTTATCATAATTAGCCCAAGGATTTTTTACAGTGTATGACAATCATCAATGAGGGATTAGTATGTGCATCCATCAAATTATAACACAAACATATCCCAGCGGCCAACCTACTCCACAAAGTACAGTGTAAGCCCCCCGACCCCAACCTACAGAGAGAGAGAGAGAGAGAGAGAGAGAGAGAGAGAGAGAGAGAGAGAGAGAGAGAGAAGCAGAGATGTATTGTCCAGTCAAATCCTGCAGTCAAACACACGCACTGTAAAAAAATCCGTCGATTTTACCATTTCCCGTTATTTTAACGGGAGCCCGTAAACATTGGCGGAATTATAACGCAGAGTAGGGTAGAATAAGACGGGTATTGTTTTGTTCATATAGCCCTTCAACACTTAAAGGTATTTTCGAGTGCATTCATTTAGCATAACTCTACCATATCGAGATTTCTAAAAATGTTTAACATGCAGACGGCCGTAAAAACAATGGGAAATGGACGGGCAGCTGGTTGCCAGGTATTCTACCGTAAAAACTACAGAATTTTTTTACAGTGCGAGAGAAATAAAATAGCAGTATCCTTTTAAATATTTTTATTAAGTTACCCGGATGCAAGCAAGATTCGAGCCTCTAGCTCGCCCATGCATTGAGGCTTTCTAGAAGCGGGGCGGGAATGTGTGTTTGTAGGAGGGGTGGGTGGGGGGGGGGGGAGGAGGTTAATCAGGCTTTCGAGAAGCGGGGCGGGAAGGTGTGTGTACAGAGTGTGTAGGGTGGCCAGGTGGGGGCGGAGTGCTGGTCGGTGAATTTACAACTTGTTATGCCTCATGAACGGGAGACATCCCTGAAAGGAATGAATCCTGCTGTATTATTTAAATAGGCCTACACAACCAGTCTGAACGCTTACATGCACGGACCTGTACCCAGTCATACATACAACGTAGAAATAACGTCGTATTGACGTCTTTTGCAACTTCGTTTGTCGTTATGACGTCTCACCGATTTCATATTTTCACTTCGTTTCAACGATGTGTGTCCTCTTGGACAGATAAAAAAACAAAAAAAATAAAAGTCAGAAGCAGAATTACAATATTTTGTCAATAAAAAGAATTATTTCATTCTCATAGGCTCAAAATAACTCAAATGCGGCAGAAGGGCCGTAAAGTTTCAATCAGGGTGAAATAACCAAATATGGTGCTGTCTATTACCCAAACGCTCTCAAGGGAAGCAACCCAAAATGCCTTATCCTTATCGCTCGCGGTTCTGCTACCGCTCGCAATTTTTATCGCACGCTGTCTTGATTTTAGCCACAGTATTTTACGTCTCTTTCCTTGTTTTTATTCTAATCAGTGAACTGATGCGCATGCCTGGCAGGAAGTACGGTGCCACAACGCACCGAACTACAGTCGTTTCTAGTTTGGATTACCTCCCCTCACACGCCAGCGTGTACGAGGTTAGGTACCTAGTAATTCTCATCCCAATGAAAACGGTGGGATGAAAGTACGCAGGCGCATAGCGCATGCTATTAATAGCTATAGTAGACTCAGCGAGATTTAAACGTCTGCATTAGTTTAACATTCCATACTAATCGATCCTTTGTTTTTACAATAAAGCTACATAGTCTGAATATTTACTTTTATCGTCAAATCACATTTAATACACACTTATTTGTTTCATTTTACACAATTCATGTTTCTAAAATCTAGAAAAAAGATGAGTGTTGGCACGTGAAAATGTATCTTGTACTATTTGAAAACAAGGTAGTCAGATCAGCTGGGGCATTTTTTTCGCGAGCGCAATCTCTGGACAACGTCGAAACTATAAGGGCAGCCAGTCTGAGCCTACACGGCTGACTTGACTACTTAAGCTACTGTACGCATATGGCGTAGGGTCTTTTTTCATGCAAAACCGAACAAATAATTTATATAAACCACGTGATATAAACAGGCTAAGGATTAATTTATGTTCTGAAAGTGGGTGCTTAATGAGTGCAAAATTCTGTTGTTTATCTGATAAGGGCGTATCAGATATTTCTAGCTACATACCAACTGTGCTAAAAATACCGAACTTACGTATACACAGTCATGCGGTATAAACGGTTATTATCGCTTTACTCTATGTAATGGCGGTTTACTGGGTTCATAACCTCATATGATGATGTAAGTTATGCAGTGCACAACTACAGTCGTTTCGTACCCTAAACGTTTCGTACCCAAGTCGATTCGTACGCAACTCTGGACGTTTCGCACCACTACCCTGGAAGATTTGTACCATATCTCTAGTAAAATCAGGGGTCGTATTTATAAAACGACTTCAGTGGTTGCTATGCTGTTGCTAAGGCTAAATGTCCATGAAGGAGATTCCCTACAACTATGAAATTTGCTCTAGAGATACAGTCCTTTTCAGACTGTTCCTCCAGAGCGGGGTACCTAAATACCGGAAAGACGCAAAAAGACGCGGAAAGACGCAAAAAGGCGCAAAAAGACCCGGAAAGTCGCAAAAAGACCCGGAAAGACGCAAAAAGACGGCAAAAAGACCCCCCAAAATATATTGTATTATGTTTTAGCTTTCAAAAGTTGGCTTACCAATGTGGTTCTCCATAATGCAAGCAGGAGGGGCCCCAAAACCTTGTGCTTAACTGATTTTTACCAATACAGGCCTATGTAAGCAGCAAAAAGACCACCCAATTTGTATTGAGGTTTGAAAAAGAAAAGTATGGAGTAATAATTAAACCTTTTGCAATATTTTATTTTACATACTGTAAAAAAAGACGCTCAGATCAGCGGCAAAATGGTCCAAAGGAGACAGCAAAAAGACGCAGAGAGATGACAAAATGACAAAAAAAAAAACCTTCGTGACAGCAAAAAGACTAACCAAAATAATTATCTTGAAATGTAAAATAAATATACATATATATACAATATAAACATATAACAATTAAATTTCTTTCATTATCGTTTCTAGTGTTTGACACTACAGAACAAATGCTCAGAGCGAGGACAAAAAGTCCATTGGAGACGGCCAAAAAGGCGCAGAGAGTTAGCAAAAAGACCTATAAAGTCAGCAAAAAGAGAGACTAAAATAGTTTAAAAATCAGAAAAAATGTATGACTGTTTTTTTAATGTTTTTTTCAGTATCTTTCATTTCTTTTTATATTAGATACTACCAGGAAAGTGCAGAGCAGAAAGTCTAATAGAGGTAGCAAAAACGCGCAGAGAGACGGCAAAAAGACGCAAAGAGACGGCAAAAAGACGCAGAGAAACAGCAAAAAGACGCAGAGAGACGGCAAAAAGACACAGAGAAGGCAAAAAGACGCGGAGAGACGGTATGTACATAAAAAGACGCAGATAGAGGCAAAAAGACGCAGAGAAACAGCAAAAAGACGCAGAGAGAGGGCAAAAAGACGCAGAGATGGCAAAAAGACGCAGAGAGAAAGCAAAAAGACGCAGAGAGACAGCATAAAGACACATAGAGACGGCAAAAAGACGCAGAGAGACAGCAAAAGATGACAAAAAGACCTAAAAGGGCAGCAAAAAAGACCAACCAAAATAACTGAATGTTCAGAATCAGTATTATCTAATTACAATTTTATGCTCTAGTATTACACTCTACAGGAAAAGGACGAGAAGCGAACAAACAGTGCAAAAGAGTCAGCAAAATGCAAAAAGTGAGTGAGTGAAATGTGTTTTACGGCACAGCATCACAAAAAGGTTGTTTTTTTTGCGTCGAAAAGGCTATAAAAGAGAGGCTGCAAAAAGACCTATAAAGGCGGCAAAATGACCAACCCACATGCATCAACTCTTTATAAACTATATTCAGGCTCGGATCCAGACCGGGATGGGAAGCATGTATCGAATAATGCGTTTATCTGTGACAGGGTAAAAACCAACTAAACTGAGTTGTGATTAACTTTCAAGTCGGTTAAAAGTTACTGTTACAGGTTTTTAAATCTTTTCGAAAGGAAGACATCATAAAAGTAAAAAGTATGCAAAGACCAGGAACTGAAACAATCAAAATCCAAATCCAGCCCTCAAACCATAGTTGGAAACAACTAAGATTACAAATAATCAAGATACAGAGAACATATGGCCAACCGAGTGAGCAGCTTGTTCCCAAAAGGTGGCCACTCAGCAACCCAAACCGAACCAAAAATAATAATAACATACATAAGGTAAAACATCACAGAAACTCTGACACCAAAAACAGGCAACAAAGAACCACAACAGAACTACCGCCTTGGAACGGTCAGTAATGAATTACTGGGGGGCTTAAATCGATTTTACAGGCCCAACCTCACCCTCAGTTTCTGAAGTGGTACAAAACATTTAGTTGGTTGTTCGGTTCGCATGATAACCCTCTAACTCGTCAATGAATCATCACGGTAAACACATAAATCAAATTTCAACACCATGAAGAAGCAAAGACGAGGACTCAACAGATACAACGGGCCGTCTGACAGGTGGAGATCCCTGTCCTGCCAAACAACCCCACTGGAAATCTGAAGCAAAAGAAGGTCACCAGTTGAGCCCCGGTGGACCAAGCAACAGACAAAAAGGCTCCGGTCCCAACCAACCAAAATATATAGCTTTAGGTCGGGGCCATCATAGAGTCTGACGACCGATCCCCCGGTGTGCAATTAAAGAGTGCAGCAAAGCTATCAACCGTGATTGGGTTAATCACTAAGCATGCAGACTGTCGCATAACATTTAAATTATAGCCAATACGTTTGTGACGTATTATTATTTTTCGGAATTGATCAGAAAAATCAGTCCTACCCTTAATCTTTTTGAATTTGTATACTAAGTCACCATAAAATTCTGGTTCCGATAGGCCTTGGTGTAAAAGAAATTTTAATCCGACATCAAATTTTGAAACCAATTCATGGTGTCTGCGATAGAATTTAGAAACAGCCTTTCTAAACTTATGATACCGATAGCCCTGTTGAAGAAGTTTAGCAGTTAAACATTTATTACGAGCATTAAAGTCATCTACATGACTACACACTCTAGCAAATCTTATAAGTTGAGAAATATACACTCCATAAGAGGGACGACGTGGAACGTCACCATCCAAAAATGGAAAATTAACTATATCAAAGTCAAAGTCATCACGTTTATCATAAATTTTAGAAGATACAAAACCGTTAGAAATAGATAGATGTAAATCCAAAAAGGGGGCCTCGGTATCTGAAGTATTAGCTTTATTCAATTTAAGTTCAGGTGGGTAAATTTGGTTAACCATGCTTTCAAAATAAGGATTATCAATATTCAGAAGATCGTCTAAATATCTAGAGGTTGAGTTAAATGCCTCAATGATATCAGCTTGATTATCAACAGAAAGAGAAGTCATGAAATCTCTTTCATAACAAAATAAAAACAAATCGGCCACAAGAGGAGCACAATTTGTACCCATCGGAATACCAACAATTTGTCTAAGAGTTTAGTTTCTGATGTAAATATTATCTAAGAGATATGATAAGGCGTCACATACATTCTGACATGACCAAAGACTATATCCTCTATATATTTTACGGTCAGTAGAAGTGAAAAACGCTTTCTTATCGTTACAGGCAATATAAAGGGTATCTTCATTTTTGGAGAACTTTTTGAAGGCCCTCTCAATCAAATCAACAAGTTTTTCCTTTATTAAATTATGGGGTAATGTGGTATAAAGAGTAGAAAAATCATAAGTGGACAAACTGGTCGCACGGAACCGTCTTGACTTCAGTTTACTAAGTACCCCACCAGAATTTTTTATAGACCAAAACATATTTTTCCCTGACCTCTCATACACTGTCTCATAGTACCAAATAACACGAGATTTCACAGCAGTGAAAACTGCATTTTAACGTAATATAAGCCACGACACGAGAAAAGCAGCAAAGTGTTTATGCGGTCAGTGCAGACTCAGATCAGCCTGGATATCGCTAAGCACTTAAAGGGTAGCTAAGGGCCTAAGCTACCTCCATACGGAAAGCGAAGACTCTGGTCAGACTGGGCCGATGCCCAGGCTGATCTGAATCTACGCTGGCCGCACAACCAATTTGTTGGTTTTGTTGTGTCGCGGCTCATATGTGATATGTTGCATGTTTGTTCACAAATGCACATTATTGTTATTATTATCATTATTATTATTATTATCATCATCGAATAGCGTGTGCCAAGACAAGCACATATGTCCGAAACCATTTAGGGTAGATGAATGCCTTTTGCATTTAAACAGTTTTTCACAACAGTATTTCAGTCATTCTAAGATGTTGAGGAAGTTATAATAAAACACTTTGTGCAGTAGAACCCCGTTCTTGTCAGGCATGAATACATGTTTTCAGGATTCGAATATTATTCTTCCTTTTATAATTATTATCAACATAATATATATGCCGCGCCCACCTACAAATGCATTAAAATATAAGCCCAGTGCGCATATACAGATATGCACACGGCTGTCACTGGTCTGGTTCTGCGCATGCACTTTTTCCCATGTGACTTCTCGCGGGTAATTATTTCATTTTTATTTATATTTTATTTCATTTTTTATTTATTTACTTATTTGTTTTTGGTCTATTTTTCATGTCTTAAAAGTGTTTTCTGAAAGTGAAACAATTAAAGCGTTTAAACGCTTAAGGAGGTAATAATTGCATTAAAGACACCTTCTTCCCAGAAACAACATCACACCTTTGAGTAATCGATCATGCAAGACATAATCGATATAATCACACCTACTCTAATCGATACGTGTGTCGATAATTCAGTCAAAGTTTTTTCTGGTCTGTATATTGAAAAAAGTTTACTAAACACCAGATAATGCAGACCGTGATCAAAATGATTTTAATATATAGATATTTGCCAAACCTGTCCCAAAAACTGAGTTTTCATGAGTTCGTTATTTCAAAACTGAGGAGCTTTGATCACATATTAATATCATTATTATTATTTATAGTTCCGGCTACATTTGTATATTGTGCCGAACTACAGACGACGGCAAGTTTGATTTCTTCATGGGACTTGAAAGGCTGAAACAGGTGAAATGATCATTTTGCTTCATATAGAGTTATTACACGGTATGTAGGCAAATTTACGTACACGGAAGTATTACGTACGAGACATTGCGGGAAACTGCGTGTGACAGGTAAAAATCTGTGTTTGTTTTTTCTGACAGTTTTTCTTAAATTTAATATCTCTGCACTGACAAAATATTTCACAGATCTGTTTTTACCATTACATGTATATTTGGCCTATTTCCTTCTATCCAGAACCGTTGAGACGCTGAAGATGCACGCATGCATCTTTTCGAAAATTCATGGGCTCTGTCTTAAATACTTTAATTTACTCTTTGCAGAATAAAATAGAAGAAGAATATAAGTATAAAAGTAAAAAGTATGCAAAGACCAGGAACTGAAACAATCAAAATCCAAATCCAGCCCTCAAACCATAGTTGGAAACAACTAAGATTACAAATAATCAAGATACAGAGAACATATGGCCAACCGAGTGAGCAGCTTGTTCCCAAAAGGTGGCCACTCAGCAACCCAAACCGAACCAAAAATAATAATAACATACATAAGGTAAAACATCACAGAAACTCTGACACCAAAAACAGGCAACAAAGAACCACAACAGAACTACCGCCTTGGAACGGTCAGTGATGAATTACTGGGGGGCTTAAATCGATTTTACAGGCCCAACCTCACCCTCAGTTTCTGAAGTGGTACAAAACATTTAGTTGGTTGTTCGGTTCGCATGATAACCCTCTAACTCGTCAATGAATCATCACGGTAAACACATAAACCTATCAGTAGTCTTCGAAAAGTCGCAGTATTATGTTGTTTACTCATTAATGTCAAGTGACTAATTAAAGGAGTCTGAGAGCACATTGCAGACCGGCTCATTTCCAAGTCACAAAATCGTTCAGTCAAGGCACACAGAGTAGACCTACATAAGAAACTGTGCTTTGCGGCGCCGGACCCACGTCCAGTTTTCAGAATAGTTCACTAGACAAAACTAGGAGCGGCTGTAGCGTAGTGGATAACACTCCAGACTACCAATCCAGGGGTCGCAAGATCGATTCCCCGCTTCTCCGGTCTTTCGGATGAGACTTTAAACCGAGGCCCCGTCTCCATATGACCTCGTTGTTGGTGGGACGTTAAACCCGAGTTCACTCACTCACTCACTAGACAAAACTGTGCAGACTCAGACAGACGCCGCAAATCGCAGTTTCTATATTAGGTCTACTCTGTTTGCCTTGAATGAACGAACTCATAACTTGGCAATGAACCTGTCCATACTGCTTGATGAAATAGTCCACTAGCCATTCATGGGTTAATACTGTAAAACACTTAATATGTGCGGTATCAAAGTTTCGCGTTTTAAAGATTGTTTCCCTCGTTATTTCATGTTTTCAGAAACAAATATTTTAACAAACATTCGTTAGACAATATGTAATAGTCTCATAATTAGCCGTAAAAGTTTTGAGAAAATGCATGTTTATTCGATGAATGTGGAATGAAAAATTATCTTCAAATTAAAATGCAAATTACCTATTTCCTCACGGCCTGTCAGAATATCGATTTTGACCACGTGTGTCATGTGATCATGTAGAGGTATTTTTCTTATTCGTGCACGTGATTGCGACGTATGAATAAATTATTTTTGTCCAATAATGCGATTTCAACCGCGGTCCGCGATTGTATAAAAATTTATCTTATTCTTTGTTTAAAGTCACTTTTATCAAATATTATTATCTAAACTCTAATTCAAATGTATTGTTAGACCATGTCGGAGGTATTGAATGAAATATTTCATCAAATCATTTAATTTGTTATTATTATAAAGGGTGTAAATCTTTTGAAATGCAGGCCGACGTGACAGGGCGAGGAAGTATATGCTACTATCTTTCATCCGTTTAAGAAGATCATGAAATACTGACACCTTTGCATATGGGTCTGTTTCATTTTTGCTGTCTTTTGGCAACTAAACCTGGATAGTCTTCATTTGTAAATAATGAAGCGAAGCAAATAAATAATTCACATTAACTATTTCTATATTTTAACAGAATTTGGTTGGCCTTTTTGCTGCTTTTAAGGATCTTTTTGCCGTCTGTTTTTGTGCCTTTCTGCTGTCTTCTAAGGACTTTTTGCTGTATCTCTACGGGTCTTTTTGCTAGCGTCTTTCTTCTGTTTCTCTGTGTCATTGAGCTTCTTTGTCACAAATAATATATAAAAAGATACTGTAAAAGGTTCGTTCACTGTTTAATAATACCGTTTGTATATGAGTCATTCTACAAAAATGAAGGAATTTGGGCTTTTTTGTTTTGCAAAAAATAACACAACTGATTTTGATTTGTTTTATTTTAATCTCAACTCTGAATATTTAACAACAATAAACCATTAATTTAGACAAGAGAATTTGCTTAAAAATACATGTTGGCTTATTTTGATTGCTGCCCTGGTTTTAAAATGTCATTCCTGTTACCACAACAAGAGACCTTATTTTCTAAATGAAATAATTATCGTAGTTATTTTCTTCTTTCGAATTAAAAAGTTCCTGTTTAGACCTCGAAGTTTACAAACTTGTTCAGAGGAAAAATTATTTGATACTAATAATATAATCAATAACTTATTATTTTACTGAAACATAACGATTTGAGACAAATGCCATCAAATCTATTTTGAGAACTTGTAGGATGAGTATCTTCATTTTCTGCAAAAGGTAGCTGTAGGCATCGACTTTCAAACTGGTAGATAAATGCAACAGCAGAACATTGGATTAACTTATATATTGAGCAAAAGTTGACTGGTAACAGGAATGACATTTGGTAACAGGAATGACAACAATAATTTTCAGCAGTAACATTAATGACAATATGAATGATATTCAGTATCAAGAAGAACAGCTAAACTGAAAGATGTAAAAATACCAAAAGTAACTTGTAATCTGACTAACAGTGAAGTAGAAATCTGGTGAATATTTAAAAAAATGAGCTCTTAAAGGCTCAGAGTGACTGTTCAGTTCACCTTTAAGGTGGTGATAATCACTGCTTTGAGGCAAAGACAAAAATTCGCATAAAATGCTGAAAATTCAACAGATCTTCCCAAACATTAGCATATGCCTTCTTTATGTAAAATGTGATTCAACGTGATAAAAGTGTACTATGAATATGTCATCCCTGTTACTTATTCTGTGGACATGTGTCATCCCTGTTACCGCGGCCAACAACATGCTATTACACGCCTCTTATAATGTTCTGTAAAAGACACGGCATATTCAAATTAGTCTAGTTGAAAGAACTATAAATGTCAAACACAAACATCTTTCATATTTTACATATTTAATTAAATTTAAAGTGTCATTCCTGTTACTTTTGGTGGGTGACAGAGATGACAGTAACAGGGATGATAGTAAAAGGAATGACAAAAAGTATGCGAACTCACACTTATTTTGCTTTCTGGAGGCAAAAACTTGAAAATGTTTACGCAACAATATTGATGTCTATCATACTTTTTCAGTGTTTGTATTTTGTTTTATTTGCAGCTTTTTTTTTGTAGAAAGGTGGGTAACAGGGATGACAGATTACCTGTCTTACTCACTACTTAATTTAGATAATTGTTGCATATTTACTTTTAAGCAAACTTTGCATAAAGTAATTTAATGTTTTTATAAAATTGGCGCTCCTAACCTCACAAAAGTCCAGGGCAAGGTCATTTTCATGGGTAGTAACTCTGTCTAAACTACAATTGCAACTGCGGTAACAGAGTATGACACGAACTGCGGGACACACAAAAACAAACTTGACACGGCTTCAAATCAAAACCAATGGGTACACGACGCTTCTGTCATTGGTAGGTTTCTGTCACAGACTTTCATCATGTCTCTATTTGTTTTGTTTATATTAGCACTTTTTGTCAAACTGAAGTTCAACTTTTACTATTTTGCAGTGGGACAAGCAAACATAAGGGGGGTAACTCTTAATTTCTTTAGAAAGAAATATGAACAACTGCATTAACTAGCCCAGTCAGTATCGTAAATGTTAGATATTTGGTCACTTTAATTAAAACATACTACCAAAGGCAAGATACTTGAAATGGAAAAAAGGTATACAAGTATTTAGGTGAGGGACAGGAATTCCTCATCTTTTGTAGAATGACTCACATTCAAACAAAGTTTACCTGGTCCTCTCGTTGTCTTTTTGCTGTCGCAAAAGCCCAATTAATATTATAATAATAATAATAAATAGAGGGAACCGAATGAGTTGAAATCAGCATGTATAAATTAGATACATGTATGAAGATCTAGTTAATGAAATCATGTATGTCCTAGGAATATTTAATAGGTCTTTCCGCAGACTTGTATTCAAAGTAAAATAAAACAAATCAGATTAAAATTAGGTTCAAGACGTCTTTTTTTTTCTTGTATTTTTTGTCATCTATTTTCTTGATATTGAAATCAGTTAAAACTATATTTTACGGGGTCTTTTTGCTATTTTTCCGGGTCTTTTTGCCGTCTTTTTGCGTCTTTCCGGGTCTTTTTGCGCCTTTTTGCGTCTTTCCGCGTCTTTTTGCGTCTTTCCGGGTCTTTCCGGTATTTAGGCACCCCCCTCCAGAGCAAATTTCGTAGATGTAGGGAATCTCCTCTATAGAAATTCAGCCTTAGCAACAACATAGCAACCGCTTAAGTCGTTTTATAAATACGGCCCCTGGTGTATGCCGTATGAATTAAGAAAATCGTACACTAGCACTAGTCGATTCGTACCTTCTTTAATTTACTCACAAGGCCGGAAAACTCCCAGGAGTATATTGGTGGCCAGAAAGCTTAACATGCCACAGTGTTAGTGGCAAAAACTGTCCAGTAGCTAAATATTCCATTCAATTATTATTGGCAGACATGTAAATTTGGGCAACTTAAGTTCATATTTTGGAGAGTTTTTGTGGCCCCAGACAAAAATCATAGCATTTGGCAACCGCGCCACAAGATGCAAGATACAAGAAACTTTATTTAAAGTCGACTTTCAAGTGTACAACAGCTCAACAGCCAGTAAGGACATTTTGTTGACAAACAAGATGAAAACTATACAAATAAATAAACTGTATAAAAGATCACAGATATTAATGATATATAGGCTATCACAGTTGTATATTACAAGAAAGTTTAGAGTATGCTATCGGATATTATTAATTTCCAATAATCAAGCCAGGAAAACTGGCTTCAGAAGGAGAAGGCCGGTTTCATAGCTTAATCTGGGGCTCCAAGGACATGTGCAAGGATAATGGCTCCCCTCCATCCAGGCATACCCCTTAGTCCCCAAAAACGAAACAACAACACTTATCCATTGGGAGATAAGACTGACCATCAGGGAAAGCGAAAATGGACAAAGGAGACAATCAGGCGGGAGAGGGAGGGTTAAACTGATACCTTTAAAGCTAATTTGGAATTTATTGAAAACTATAGAAAAAAAAATCATGCAGAACACAAGCAAAACATAAAACATAAGAAATAAAGCTGATCATGCAAGCTGAAAATAAAAAATAAATAAATAAAGCTGAAAAAAAAAACCAAGGGAATTTAAAACAAATACTATCTTCCAACAGTCCATAGACACTGGACGACTTCCAAGCGATTGGCTGAATGCAAATATAGCCCCAGGTTACAAGAAGGGAGATGTTCACCTACCTGAAAATTACAGACCAGTTTCACTTACCTGTGTATCCTGTAAGATCTTGGAACACATAGTTTGTAAACACATTCTCGATCACCTAGAAGACAGCAAGATTTTAACTTCCCTAAACCATGGATTCAGATCTGGCTACTCCTGTGAAACCCAGCTGGTAACAACAGTACATGATCTTCTTGGGAAGTTTGATGTTGGAGCCCAAATCGACATGGTAATCGTAGACTTCTCAAAAGCCTTTGATACCGTCCCACACCAAAAGTTGCTCCACAAGCTGAGACTATATGGTATTGACGGTAATATCAACAACTGGCCATGTGACTTCCTTACAAACAGAAAGATGTAGGTGGTTATCGATGGTGAGGAATCTGAAGCAGTCCTTGTAGACTCCGGCGTCCCTCAAGGTACAGTGCTTGGACCCCTTCTATTTTTGTGCCACATTAACGATCTGCCAGATTCTGTGAAGTCCACAGTCCGACTTTTTGCAGACGACTGTCTCTTATACCGTCACATCAGGACCATCCAGGATCACCTTACACTTCAGAGAGATCTCCAGTGCTTGGAGAAATGGGCCAAGACTTGGGGAATGCGTTTCAATGCCAAGAAGTGCTACATCATGAGCATTAACTCCAAATCTATGCATTTCTACCAGCTTGATAACCATATTTTACAGCAAGTCTCCGAAAACCCATACTTGGGTGTTACACTATCTGAGCACCTGAAATGGAGCTCCCACATTAACAAAATTTAAAAAAAATGCCAATCCACATTGCCCGACCGACTGCAGGAAGACAGCATTACTTCCATTGATACGATCTACTTTAGAATACAGCTCTGTAGCTTGGGACCTTTACCAGCAGAAAGACATTGGCAAACTTGAAAAGGTTCGGCGCCAGTCAGCAAGATTTATCTCCGGAGATTACTCCTTGAGGGAACATGGTAGTGTCACCAGAATGTTGGCAGAGCTCCATCTACCACCACTTCAGGACAGAAGAAAGGCCAACCGTTTGACATTCTTCTTCAAGTTGGTCGAGGGGCAGGTGCCAGCACTGCAGCCTGATGACTATTTAACTCAAGTCTGGGAAAAACGTTTAATCAAAAAGAAACAATATACTGACTGTGTAGATTCTAATATCATTGAAAAACACGTTACAAACCATAGCAGATGTTTTAAGACTGTGCAGTGTAATACCGAACTGTATAAAAATTCCTTTTTCCCAAGAACTGTTATTGATTGGAATCATCTGGAAGAAAGTACTGTGCGTGCAGAGACAGTGAACGGCTTCAGAAGAGCCATCTCTCCCCGGGACTAGTGTTATTCCCAGCTCTCTCCCCGTTGCACATATGCTGAAAGGCCCTGCAACGTAATCATCCAGATCCAGATCCAGAAGTAAAAAGCAAAGCTAAAAAACAGAGGGAAAATAAAATCTAAATTAAGGATTAAAAGATTTACACATATAACGATTGCACGCGGAACCGCCCCGGGTACGGATAAGCCCTCTGAACTTATCAAAGTCGTCTACCTTTCTCAGCTCGTTCGGGAGGCTGTCCCACACCCCAGCGGCCTCATAGCAAAAACTAGATTTACCAAATCTTGTTGTACGTACACGTGGAACATCGACTAGGTTTTCATATCTGAAAGAATAAACAGTATTTTTATAAGATACAAGGTCCTGTAGATAGACCGGTGATTTTTTATGTAAAATTTTAAAATTTAAAGAGTGACTACACTTCAGGAACTGACTGAATCAGATCCCAAACCCTATCCCCAACATCAAAGGGAAAGATTGACAAAGACATCCCAACAAACAATAAATTACAAGTGATAAGCCGAGTCAGGAGCTCTTTCCCAAATAGATGGCAACTCAGCTATCTTTATTGAACTAAATAATTTAGACCAACAGACGGGTTACAACGGACTAAGCAAATTATACGAAAAACATTTAACAATTATTTTTACCTTTTTCTATTTTTATGATAGAAGGATTAAACTGAGAACACAATAAATTAAACAGCACCGAACATAAAACAAATGCAACCGCAACAAAAGTACCGCCTTGGGACGGTCAGTAATAACTACTGGGGGTTTAAACCGGTTTTACTTGGCCCAAACCTTCACCCTCACCCTTCGCTGTGGTGCACACAATTAGTTGGTAGTTCGGTTCGTATGGAGGTCCCCTAACTCATCAGAGAGTCATCACGGTCAACAATTAAGATCAAGAAAAGACCGTGATGAAGCAAGGATGAGGACTCGACAGCCAAAACGTGTTGAGACACCCGGAGATCCCTGGGGTGTCAGCAAAACCACTGGAGTACTGCAGCAAAAGAAGACCACCAGTTGAACCCCGTTGGGCCAAGAAACAGACAAACATCCGGCCCCAACCAACTAATATATAGCTTTATGTAGGGGCTATCATAAAGTCTGAACCCCGACCCACCGGCGTGCAATTAAAGAGGACAGCAAAGTTGTCAACCGTGATTGGGTTAACCACTAAGCATGCAGACTGTCGCATTACATCTATGTTATAGCCAATGCGTTTAAATCGTATGATAATTTCTTAAATTGATCGGGAAATTCTGTTTTCCCTACGATTTTGCGTAATTTATATACTAAGTCACCATAAAATTCAGGTTCCGATAGGCCTTGTTGCAAAAGTGACCTTAACCCTGTATTATATTTAGAAACCAATTCAAAGTGTCTACGATAAAATTTAGAAAAAGTTTTCCGAAGTTTATGATACCGATACCCCTGCTGTAAAAGCTTGGCAGTCAAACTTTTATTACGAGCATTGAAGTCAGCCAGATGACCAGACACCCTAGCGAAGCGAATAAGCTGAGAAATGTAAACACCATAAGAAGTGGTGCGAGGAACATCACCATCCAAAAACGGAAAATTAACAATGTCGAAATCAAAATCATCGCGTTTGTCATAAATTTTAGATGAAACAAATCCATCTAAAATAGATAAATGTAAATCCAAAAATGGGGCCTCGGTATCAGAAGTATTTGCTTTATTTAACTGCAATTCAGCAGGATAAATTTGACTAACCATTTCTTCAAAATAAGGGTTGTCAATATTTAAAAGGTCGTCCAAGTATCTAGACGTTGAGTTGAATGCTTCAATGACATGAGCTTGAGTATCATCAGAAAGAGACATCATAAAGTCTCTTTCATAGCAAAACAGAAACAAATCTGCTACAAGAGGAGCGAAATTAGTACCCATCGGAATTCCTATAATTTGTCTGTGTAACTTAGTACCGAATCTGATGAAAATGTTATCTAGAAGATATACTAAAGCATCACAAACATTTTGGCAAGACCACATTTTAAACCTTTTTTGGTTTTCGGAAGTAAAAAAAAAGCATGTTTATCATTGCAAGCAAGATAAAGAGCACCCTCTCTCTGAAAAGTAGTCTCAATTAAATTTATTAGTTTCTTTTTTATTAAATTATGGGGCAAAGTTGTATAGAGTGTAGAAAAATCGTATGTAGACAAACTACACGCGCGATATCCTCTAGACTTCAGTATATCAAGAACCTCGGTAGAATTTTTAATTGACCAAAACAAATTTTTTCCTGACCGTTCGTAAACTTTTTCACAGTTCTCTGTATCTTGATTATTTGTAATCGTAGTTGTTTCCAACTATGGTTTGAGGGCTGGATTTGGATTTTGATTGTTTCAGTTCCTGGTCTTTGCATACTTTTTACTTTTTTTCCTAATTACATGAATTTTGATAGCGGTAAGGCAAGAAGTTAATAATTTGGAAAGTTCAGTAGTGGTACAAGTACTAGAATTAGCAATAAACCTGGCTTTATATGGTCGTTTATGAAGTTTAGGTAACCAGTACATCGTAGGAAGCTTGTCCTGCCGTTCCTCTACATTTACAGAAAACTTGAGGGCTATATCATTACAGTGCCTAAAGACAACAGACTTTTCGTCTTCTGAAGTCTCTTCATAGGCCTTAGTGCCGCCAAGTTCTTGTTTCATTGTGTTAATATAGTGTAACCGTCAAACAACGACAACGTTATTTGCAGCCTTGTCTGCTGGAACCAGAACGTACTTACTATGTTACTGCTGGATACCCAACTTCAGATGACGGAATGGTGATTTAGGTTTAGGCGGCAAAAGATTTGTGTTTTGGGAATAGAATTTAATACGTTTATCCATTACATTAAGGTCAAGAATACGTAAATGAATGGCGCAATTAATTACGTGTGTCGCGAAGGACGTTACGTCACGAAATACTTCCTCGCCAGTGTAATTTTCAATATGGCGGCCCCATCGGACATTCAATAATAACGTCAAACATGGGGAAAACGGAGTTGTTGTCATTGTTTATTCAAGCCCTTTGCTGATATTGCAATCTTCTTTTTTTTTTTCCTGTATGTTTGAAGTTATTTTATCAACATAAGTGTATTCATACAAAATTAATGAGAGAGAGAGAGAGAGAGAGAGAGAGAGAGAGAGACTGACAGACAGACAGAGTTTCATGTATGTAACAATTTAAGGCTGGCCGGTTACATGTTCCTCCCTGCTTTCAGGGCTCACAGGACTTTTCAGACACACATATGAAAGGCGGAGCCCACCTTTCTCCTTTCGCTGCGTTATCATTTCCTGATTTGAAAAAGCTACCTATTTACTGCTGGCTTGACAGACTTTTCCAGTCGCTAGCTGGCCGACTCCGGATTCGAACCCGCAACCGTCTGCGTCATAACCGAATGTCCGCGGCGCCGGTGGGATTGCGGATCCGAAATAATTAAACCAAAAAAATGTATGCCAGCTGATTTTAGAGCTTTATGGGATCGGAATGTAATATTTATTATAATGCCGATTTTTTCGATTTTAATACACAGATGATCACATATCCTTTCTGGACATCGAAAATTTTGTTTTGATTACAAAATAAGAATGATACAATATTTCTTCCACTTGTTGTATGCCGTTGCCAAAGATATAGCGGGCCTCTTACTCACACCGCCCCTACGGCCACTACGATACAAGAAGTCTTTATCTTTACCTATCCCACCGACGGTGGATTTGGAAGCTGACCTTGTAACTTACCATTATCTGGATATGACTGAAATACTGTCCAAAGGTCAATATCTATCTGACTACCATGAGTCACTCCCGACAGAACACCAGTCGTCAGTAATTATGACACAAGCACATAGATCAGCCTGCGCATACGCACAGACTAATAAATATCTTCGCTGTTCCTCACGGAATCATTGTACCAGAGGACAACTAAGGCTCTGGTCAGGTTGGGCGGGTGCGCACACTGATCTGAGCTTCCGCTGACCGTATATGCCCCCAAAGAACCCATTTTATCATGGCACGGCGCATTTTGTGATTTAGGGTAACGCTCTTGGCATGTCTTATTACGTCGCCAGTAAACGACTACAACGTCGCTTATAAATGACGTCGCGGAATGGCGTAAATTTATACATACCTATGCTTGCTTAGCAAGCGCTACTTGAAAAACGAACTCGGTAGTCAAGGACGTTTTTTGCCTTATTTTAATCGACAGATCCTGTGACATGAAATATCAGTTTTTAAAAAAAATCTATGTACCGGTAAACAAGCTGTGTACGCTTAAATTTTAAAATCTGAGTTTTTTTCATCGCATTCCCATTGCCGTCAATGGAAACGGCCTCAACTTTTCATGTTTTTCAGTCTGATCTAGCGACTAAACGAACTCGGTGACCTATCTTTTTTATGGCACAATTCGATAAAACACATGAAAATGCACCCCTGTGCAAAATTTTGAAAAATTCTATGTATGTGCCATTTACGTATTCTTGACCTTAAAAATGTTCACCTTCCATTCCTTTAAGGCATCAGACTCAACATGTTCCCGCTTGCACCATCGATTACCAAAATCAGTTAAAGAACAGGCTATATCTTCCCTACATTTTTTGAAATCAATACGGTTAGGAAATCTATATTTTGGTCCCTTCGAAATAATGTTACGAATTCTTGAATCTGAAATAATATTAAGATTCCCTGTAATGACATAAAAAGTTTCAGATACAATAAGTCTAATCCTTTTTACACGTAAAGTAGGCATATTGACCTTTTCTAAAAGAGCCTCATAAGAACTAGTAAAATCATTTTAACTAAACGAAGTGCTCTAAACTGCAATTTTTCCATTTTGTTAGAACTAGTTTTTGAGCAAAAATGCCATACAAGAGGGCAGTAGTTTAAACTTGATCTAATAAAAGATTTGTAGATAAGAATCTTTGTTTCCTGAGATAAACAATTGCTAAGACGTAAAAGAACATTAATTTGTCTTTTAGCTCACCTGAGCCTTTAGGCTCACAGGTGAGCTTATAGTATAGCTAGGCATCCGTCGTCCGTCCGTCCATATGTCGTCCGTCGTCCGTCCGTTGTCAACATTTTCAAACATCTTCTCCTCTGCCACCACTGGGCCGATTGTAACCATATTTCATATGGAGTCTACCTAGATTGGGGAACGAAAGTTTGTTCGGGGTATCTGGGTCACATATATGGTAAAAACCCTTCAGAAATCTTCTTCTCCAGAAATCAAAGGCCTTTGACCTTGAAACTTGGTATGTAGCATCAGGCATGCGGGCCCATCATAGTTTGTACAAATGATGACCTTGCGTTGACCTTGACCTAATTTATGACATGGTCAACTTTGGTACGTTAGGCTTCTGTATGGTGTATGGTGGATTTCTCAGAAACTATTTAAGGTGGAATATAGGACAAAACCAAAATTTTCTGTTTTCGTGTAAAAAGAACAATGATCAAGAAGTTCAGCATTTTCTTAATTATGATATGATTTTTTTATAGTTTGAAACAAATTATTCTTTTTCTATGAACTCATGAAAATGCGAGGTATTGACATCTTTTTATGCAAAATAAATAACGCTCTATTACATACAATTTTCGCATTTGTTTTGCTCTCCGTTAAGACATTGTAATAAATTTCACACCAAAGTGCGAGCCGTCAAGAGGACTTTTAAGATGTGTTGTTACTTCTTCAAAATATTTCCACATTTTGTATTGATTTAGGCAAATATGACTTTTCATTAGCTACTAAACATTGCTTAATTTCTCATACAAGCTTAGATAGAGCAAAAACGTTTCCGAAAAATGCATGTATATATGAAATTTTGATGTGTGTTAACGAAATATCTTTACATGTAATTTTTTAAATAAATCTAAGTTTTCACCGTGTAATTTTTTCACAAAGTAGATTTGTTTAACTAAACCCCTTGTTCTGATGATATCGTTTCTCTTTACGTCAAAGAGAGATTAACGCTAAGAATGTTTTCAGTAAATTTTCTGTTTCTAGTTGGTTATCCCCTCGGGGATAACCATATTAAGATAGGAATTCGTACTCGATTAATGCACGCCGTTTCCTTTTTGCTAATACAGGTCCCATTATTTCCCGATACTTCTACATTAGGCACACCCTGCTACAGGGTTCTCGCCAGCATCGCTAATGCATGATATTTATAGCTTATATCTTAAAACACTTTATCTCTCCCTGTACAAACAGTTATCTGAAAGTTCTGTTATCACTTAACAGTACAGATCAATAACAAGTTCTGCTTGATTAACGCTACATGCAGGTGCCACTATTTACCGGTATTTGCTCCCATAGTTTGGCGCACCCAGCTGCAGGATCCTTTCCAGCATTGCTGAGACATGAGCTGTAAAATTTATCCTGAACACTCCATCTCGCCTAATACAAGAACCTCACCTAATACAAGCACTTACCAGAGAGTTCAGTCCATTTACGAAGAGATATTACTAAACAGTACATGTCATCTGACAAAAGTTAAAAGCACTGAAGCTCACCTGTTACAAGCAATCACTAGACGAAAAGAAAAAGTTGTCAAACTCGCCACTTACCTACAGCTTCAACAAATCCAAGAATACAATAAAATTAACTTGAATTGCTGCCAATTTTCTGTTTACCACTTGCATCTTGCTAAGGGATAATCTCTCAAGCTTTTTCAAAAGCTAAACTTGTAAAACATTTATGTTCTCTTCTAGGGAATATAACTGCACGAAAAACGAAAGAACTGAATTGATAGCTTGTTTCCCCTTCCATGGACGAAGGTTTCAACAGGCCAGGGTTTCATTTTTGCCATGACATTTATTTTGCGTAACGTGACGTCTTCTTTATTGAACACTTACGATTCTCGTATTTCGCGACGTCAATTACTCCCGAAAACGCAAAACCCGGAAAAATGAACCCCTAGCCTGTTTCGATTCTTCTGTCTACAAAACGGAATAAGATATTTCTTCATTTTTTCGCTTTTCATTTTGATATGCTCTTTAGAATGACTCGAGATGGTTTTATCAGAAGTAAAAGTTATGTCGGCGACCGCTCTTAGTACCAAATTTAGTTTGGCGCAAATAAAATCGACGTTATTTGAAGAGGGGGTATAGTTAAAAAAATCTCCTTTTAGAAATATTTACACGGTAAAATCTTGATATTATTTCATCAATATTTCAATATCACATTTCATGTTTGTCGGAGACGTTTTATCTCTGTTTCAGGTTTTACGCGAAAAACTGCAAATTTCAACAGCTAATGAAAATGAATGTTTGCATTAATTCACTCGAAATGCTTAGAGATTGGGTAAAAAGTACAGAACAGGTTAAGGGACCTCTTGATGGCACGCACTTAGGCATGAGATTTATTTCAATACCTCAAAGTACTGCTGAGCAATGTCGATTAATGTGGATATCTGAGAGCTATAAATTTTGCGTAGAAAACGTCAAACCGTCATGTTTTCACGACGTCATCTAAATAGGAATTGTTTGTTTCATGCTCGGAAGAAATTCATTTAGTGAGTCACAAATGACTGAAGGTTTTTGTGATATATTGTTTGACTAGAAGACAGAAAATTTTGGTGTTGTTCTATTCCACCTTAAGTCTAAGGTGCTATACTTGGTATACATGGTCAACTAAATCAACAGATGAAGATATAATGTCACTAAAGGTCAAGGTCTTTCTGTCCGACCATCTGTCGTCAAGATTTTCAAGCATCTTCTCCTCTGAAACCACTGCGCAGATTGAAGCCAAATTTCATATGGAGTCTCAGTGGACTTGGGGAAGGAAAGTTTATACCCGGGTCTGGGTCACATGACCAAGATGGCCGCCTCGCCCATATATGATAAAAAACCTTCAAAAATCTTATTCTCCAGAACCAAAAGGCCTATGACGTTGAAACTTGGTATGTATTATTGAGCATGCGGGCCCATTATAATTTGTACAAATGATGACCTTATGTTGACCTTGACCTAATTTACGACATGGTCAACTTTGGTACGTTAGGCTTTTATGGGAAAACACTTCTACAGTGGATTTCTCGGATACTATTTAAGTCTAAGGTACAATACGTGGTTTATATGGTCAACTGAATGACCAGAAGAAGAAATTATGTCACTGAAGGTCAAAGTCATATTGTCGGTCTGTCCGTCATCCAAATTTTCAAACATCTTTTCTTCTGAAACCACTGGTCTGATTGAAGCCAAATTTTATATGGAGTCTCAGTGTGATGGGAGAACAAAAGTTTGTTCCCAAGGTCTTGGTCACAGGACCAAGATGGCCACCGTGCCCATATATGGTAAAACACTTAAAAAACCTTCTTCTCCAGAACCAAAAGGCCTATGACCTTGAAACTTGGTATGTTTTATTGGGCTGGTATGTATTATTGGGCATGCATGCCCATCATAGTTTGTACAAATGATGACCGTAGGTTGACATTGACCTAATTTATGACATGGTCAACTTTGGTATGTTAGCCTTTAATATGGGAAAACGCTTAAACAGTGGATTTCTCAGAAACCATTTAAGTCTTAGGTGCAGTATATGGTATATATGGTCAACTAAATGACAAGATGAAGATATTATGTCACTGAAGGTCAAGGTCATATTGTCGGTCTGTCTGTCATCAAGATTTTCAAACATCTTCTCCTCTGAAACCACAGGTCTGATTGAAGCCAAATTTCATATGAACTCTCAGTGTGATGGGGGAACGAAAGTTTGTTTCCGGGGTCTCGGTCACATGACCAAGATGGCCGCCATGCCCATATATGGTAAAAGCCCTTCAAAAATCCTCTTCTCCAAAACCAAAAGGCCTATGAATTTGAAACTTGGTAAATAGCTTTGGGCACTCAAGCCCATCATATTTATACAACTGATGATCGTGCGTTGACCTTGACCTATTTAATGACACTGTCAACTTTGGTATGTTAGGCTTTTATACGGGAAAATGCTAAAACAGTGGATTTTTCAGAAAGGCTAGGGTACAATATTTGGTATATATGGTTGACTAAATGACCAGATGAAGATATTATGTCGCTAAAGGTCAAGGTCATCCTCTTACCTTTGCACAAGGTCACTGAGATTGTCTCACCTGTCAACATTTTCAAAAATCTGCTCAGAGGCCACTGGGGCGATTGAAGCCATATTTCATATGGAGCTTCACCAGCTTAAAGGAATCAAAGTTTGTTCAGATGGTCTTGGTCACTTGACCAAGATGGTCGCCATGCCCATATATGGTAAAAACTCTTCAAAAGTCTTTTTCTCGAGAACCGAAAGGCCTATGACCTTTGAAACTGGGTATGTAGCATTGGGCACTCAAGCCCATCATAGTTTATACAAATGATTACTGTATTTCCATATGGCGCCTTAATACTGGGTCAAAGGAATCAAAGTTTATTCAGATGGTCATGGTCAAGGTGGCCGCCACGCCCATATGTGTGACAGTGTCTGGCATTTTGAGCCTTATGGAGCGAAAATCGGAAATTTTGTTTTAAACGTTTCCATATTTATCAGTGCTTCCAGAATAGATTTTGAGAAGCATAAAGAAATACCGTTAAAGTTTACTGCAAAAGCGAAAGAAATTCACACCCACCCGACTTGTTGTTTTCGTTTCACTGATTGGATACAATTAACAGACTAGCTGGATAAACCTTTGTAACTCTGGTTCGTGGCATTGCCTTTCAAAGATCTATAATGCGAACATTCTTAAAGGAGTGTAGATGAAGAAAATTAAACACGCCGATAAAAATGTTGAATCAGTCTTTTCAGGTGACGCTCTGAAATTTATTAGTCAGTGCGCGGAAATACAATTAACTTTACGTGCAAATTTTATGACGTCACTTTCATTTTACGTTTCGTGACGTCAACGTCGCACCTTCACAAGGCTCAAAATTGCAGGCACTGTCACAATTATGATAAAAAACCCTTCAGAAAACTTTGTCCAGAGCCAAAGGCCCATTGACCTTGTGGCTTGGTATATAGAATTGGGATTCAACATTAGTTCCCGGGGGTGTGGAGGGTATCTGCCCCTGCCCTGACCTCGGGCTATATACATGTATAAAAGCATTAAATCTATACAAGGACCAAGTGTCAGGTGAGCTACAGGACCACTGGTCCTCTGGTTTACATATTTCAGATACATGTATGTGCTTCTCAAAATTTAACATGTAATCAACTGTAACTCCTATGAGTTTGACCGAGTCTTCACAATTAATTTCAGTGCCACAGATATTAAGACTTTTACAGGACTCATTACCTTTAGGACCAAGCATAATGGCCTGGAATTTGTCAGGGTTAGCCTGAATTTTATTGTCTCCGAACCAGTCAACGAAAGTTTCACTTTCAGATTCGAGAATTTGTTTTATAGTATCTAAAGATCTGTGGCTATACGACAGGGTATTATCATTTGCGTAATTATAAATACGTGATTTTTTGACAAAATAAAATATGTCATTTACAAACACGCTAAAAAGAAGGGGTCCCATGATAGAACCCTGAGGCACTCCCTTTAAGATCTGCACCCAACTGCTATGCATTTGTCCCATCTTGACCCTCTGCTTTCTATTTGATAAATAACTATGCAGAAAATTGCAAGCCTCGGCAGCGAGTCTGTATGCTTTAAGTTTGGCTATAATGAGGTCATGCGGAAGACAGTCAAAGGCTTTGGACATATCCATAAGCACAGCGCCTATGTAAAGCTGTTTGTTCAAGTCCTGTTTCTAGTCCTCCGCAAGCCTAAGGAGTGTTGTTTGACAACCAAATCCTTTTCTGAAGGCAGCTAGATAATTGTCAAAAATATATTCAAAGTGTTCAGACAACTGTCAAAACATGTCAGAGATCTTCGAAGTTCTTAGAATGAGAGGAAAGAATGCTAACCGGGCTGTATTTTATTTCATAAATTGGTTAGTGTGGGCTCAAAGATTAAAAATGGTGCTAATGGGTCCAGCCTGCTTTCAGGAGCTTGGCGGGTAACTGACCTTTTTGGGGTGAAGTTTATTTATAGATTTGGTGACCATTGGCTGGTCGACGGGTTTGAAACTAATATAAACTTGTCCATACTAATTTTAGTGCGACAGACGCGCGTTTCTGTATTTAACTTCTTCAGTGTCGCTAAACCTCAAAAGTTTGATAGAAAAGAGATAGTGAGTAACCTTCTTCTGGACAATTTCCCTTAAAGGGCTACTGCACTGTTTCTTCACTATTTCCAGAAATATTCCCAATTAACAGATATTTATGAGAGAAACAGATTGCTGAAAACCCCATCGAAAAATTCTTACCCAAACTGTAACTATTGACAATTAAAATTTATGCAAATTAGATTTTAAGCCCCGCCCACTTTTTTCTTTTCTACAGCTTTACTTGCATAATGTGATTTGAATTCCAGTTATTATTACCATATGCTGATGCAAAATATTCAAACTTCTTTCATGAGATGATGCAACTTGTCTCATTAAATCTATTTTAGGGGAAAAAATATAAAAAAAAATTTCAAAATATATTTTTTTTTAAATTTAAATTATATGAATGACTCAAATGACGTCATAAGAGTCCTTGCATATTTTTTAGCTAATTAAAATTTAAATTGCTTATAACTTTTTAACCATTTGGAATTTTTCCTTGCAGTTTTCAACATTCTTTTAGACAAAACAATACCAGTTATTTCCAGTTATTTCAATGCATGTTGAAAAACAGTACAGTAGCCCTTTAATGGCTAGAATGCTGGAGTGACTATCAAGGTCATGTGTCTGGGAATTGATTCCTATCTCCCGAGTAATATTAATGTAAAAGTTATTTAGGATACTAGTGACCTCCTTCTGGTCACTAACTAAGGTGTTATTCTCAATCAGAATTATGTCACAATCAGTTTTAGTGGCTTTTGAGCTGAGATATGGCTTAATGGTAGGCCAAAAATCTTTCGATTTAGGACCCCACTGCATCTTTCAAAAAGGTAAAGTTGAATTGATAGCTTCCTAAGTTTAGCAACGTAATTTCTTTGTTTCCTGTATAGCTCCCAGTTTGATTTGTTTCTATATCTTTTATACCTATTATGGAGCATTTTCGTTTTATAAATTGCTTTCCTTAGCTCAGAATTCATAAACGGATGAGAGTCCTTTTTTGGATATTTTTGCTTCTTGGGGGCGTGCTCATCCACGATATCCCTCAGTATTGTTTCATATGCCCAGTAGCATTCATTTGCATCGAAAATGGCTGCTACATGGAAGGGTACCTGATGGAGATCTCGGGTGAACCCAGCCTCTTTAAAGTTCTTATAGCTTCGAATCCCCCGCTGCACATGTCGAAAAGTAGATCTAGGTTTAGTAAGTAAAAGGTGAATATTTTGTGAATAGAATTGAATACGTTTATCTACTATTAACACATGAGGCACAACGTACTCTCGTTAACACCATCGATCTCCGAACCCATTAAATGCAAATGCTAATTCTTCCCTACACTTTTTTGAAATCGATGTGGGAAGGAAATCTGTATTTGGACCCTTAGAAACTACATGTATGAAACGAACTATTGATTCTGAGATGGTTTTCATATTTGCACTTATAACATGACCAGCTGACGCAGGAATAAATTTGGAATCTTTACAGTCTCATGACTCAGGGGTTTTAGATGGATGTCAAGATCAGAAAGAAGTTTATTGAAATTAAATAGAGAATCTTACATGAGTGCTCATGTATTGCTGAATTTATTAAACGAGTTGGGGAAAAAAAGATAAGATGCGAGGCTGTGCCGAGCATCTTATCGGTTTTCCCCAACGAGTTTAATAAATTCAATAATACAGGAGCACGAATGCAAGATTCTATTTATCATATGACCTTAAAATCGCATTTTATTAGCAAAATTTGCACTAAAACGTCACGATTTCGCCATTAGAAAACACGACGTTTTTATGGACGTCAACGTATAACGTTACGACGTAATTTGCATATTTAATCCACTAGTGGATTATCGTATTTAATGCATGGCTTTATTACACTCTCAGATGCAACGTCATATGATAAATAGTTCTCTTGGGCTTATTATATTAGCTAACAAATCATTGGTGGTTCAGAATTTCGAAAATAAGTAGGCATGGGTGAAGTGACGGACTTATCCTTAAAGATACAAATTCAATTTCTTTATTTATAAAATGAAATTGTATGAAATACCATTTGTGATTTGTTTAAGAGTCGATTAATGGATGAAGAGCATGTTGAGTGTAACATATATTCAAGAGAGCAGCATCATACAATGGATGATTTCTATCGTAGAATTTATTTGCCTCAGTATTAAAAACATGTCATACAGATTTAGGTAGAGAACTTAAAGTGTCTATCATCTTCCTTTAAATCTTTCAACAAATGAGCCCGCGACAGGAGAAAATCAACAAAGATCAGATCAGATCAGATCAGGCTGGGCATCAGCCCTCTGAAATTATCCCTACAGCTTGGGATTTAAGCTTGTTTAAGATAACTTTCAGCATGACTTTGTTCGGATGACTGATTAGGCTGATGGCTTTATAGTTCTGACAGAGCTGTAGGTTGCTCTGTTTTTGGAATGTAATATTCAGCGTCTGAATCCATGAGATCAGCCATTTCTCCGTTCTCCAGATTTGGTTTAACCAATATTTTATTCAGATAATTTATACATATAGCTGGCGCAAATTGACCTGTCTCTTTGACCCTTCATTTAAAGATATTAGTAGGTTCAGTTGATTTCACAGATAGGGATGCATGAATTATAAAACAAACTTAAGGCCATCCTTTAAAATATGTTTGTTGAGCTCCAATGCAGACTTAGCTGGATCGGTAGGTTGGGAGGAAGTTTTTTTCCGGGTGCCACAAAGTACTAGTTGTGACTAAAATACATTTGCAAATAGTGCAGACCCGAATCAAAGTACATGTATTCCTTGAGAGCAGTCTGGTCAGGATCAACAGTGTTTGCCATCTTACACTGACAGTCTTAACTCCGTTCCGCAGCCGTTACCCAATTTAAAGTTGACAATTACATGTATTATGATTAATTATTACTAGATACGAAAAAATGAAAGAAAGGACACAAAGGCAAAATCTTGGATAGTATGGAATGCAGCAAACAGAATTTTTATCATGGCCTTACATATAACAAATCCTCTCAAGATTCACGAGCATTTCTACCAGAAATGATTTACTTCATGCAATTGTGAATAGTTTACCAGATATACTTGCATAAACCTTTAGACGTCTTGCCCTTGTTAACTCTTGGCACAACTGTATGGGGTTGGTACAAATACAGTTTATCAATTCTCAATAGGACTTTTGATTCGGGGCCGATAATGCTATGCATTCAAGAAGACATAATTCGTTTTAATCGCTTAATTGCAAACAGAAGCAACTGCAACAGCATACGCCTCAAAGACGATTCAAGACCTGGGTGGGGAGAGGAGGAATGGATGGATAACGTGCAGTTTTACTTCCTTTTAGACAGTATTTAAGTCATATCAGTACGATGGGTGGGTGATAATGAAAGGCTGTGTGCAATGGAACCCCGTTTACGATCGAAAAGATTCCCGTCTCCAGCGGGACTCGAACCAGGGGCCACTAGATCAGCAGACCACCGCTTAACCTACTGAGCTACCGGGGTTCCTGGACGCGTGTGTCTGAGAGAGAGAGAGACAGAGTTGCATTCTTCATCTTAATAGCATGTTACCCAAAGTGAGAATACAACGTAGCAGAAGATACATAAAGAGATACAGGGATAGTGTATTACATCCATCTACGTATCTGGATATTATTTCAACGTAGTCATGATTCATGGTATGGTAAACAATACCATGGGTGAAAAAGTAAGCATCTTAACTTATTCAGCATCTTGCCTAAACCTACTGCATGATGCTCGTGTTTGCGACGTTTCCATTCATCTAAGCTGAAAATTGAATGCGTACTCTCTCTATTGAATACTCTCTCTCTCTCTCTCATAACCAGCTCTGAAATCAAACATTCATAAAAATGATTATATGATAAAATTTAGGCGATTTTCTATACAGCATAGTTACGCGCCGAAACTCCTTGGCATTTGGAAATGGAAAACCGGCTTTATGAAGCAACACGCTCTATAATAACTAAGGCTCTTTTCTATGGCGTGTAATTTATGAAGGTTTCGGCGCCGAAGCTGCCTTTGTAAAATAAATACATGGCAAAAAGAGTTTCGACGCTGAAGCCAACTATATTTACGTTCCACGAAAACCCGGCTTTAGGATATGGCAGTCATTCAATCGCGTAAATACGTGTAGGTGTGGTTCTGCTAGAAAGCTTTGTCTCCTATTTCGCAATGAATTGTGCTATTTTGCATATTCATGCATAAAGGTCAGAAAGACAGGTCAATTTGCGCCAGCTATACATATAAATAACATGGTGGAGAAAAATAGGATCTGACAGTAAGCCTATGCTTATATGTAGGTGATCTCTCCAGATTTTGTCACATATCTTAGTTAAAATCTCAGTCATGGTCTCGCCACTTGCTTGAACAAGTATTGCAGGTGTATTATAACAAGGTAAAAAGATAAGCAAAGATCAGAAATTAATACAGTCCCACATCCTGCCCTAAAACCCATGAGTGAAAGAAGCATATACACAAAAATTGACAAAAAGTTCACAAAAGACACGCACGAATGAGCAGCTCTTTTCCAAAGTGGTGGTCATTCAGCTAACCTAATTAAAAAAATACAGCAGAGCATCTATTGTTTCCTATTTTCTGTTAAAAAACAACAACAAGAACAAAAACAGAAAGCAGAATGGGCAGCTACTGTAAAACACTTATATTTGGCGGTCACTTTATTTTGGCGATATTGGCGGAAAAAAAGAAAATCGCCAAAATAAAATGCCGCCAATTAAACCACCACTGAGGGATGTATTCCTTCCATTATAATATCAAAGCAAATATAAATCATATGCATTAGTAGAAACGAGAAGTCCAAGTAAAATACCCAGGGCGAAACGGAGCGTAGCGATGGTTATGTCATGCTGCTTAGTACCTAAGCCAATTTAATTAAATCAGAAGCAACACAATAACCTGTATAATGCAAACAGTTTTGTTTATAATGATATAACTGAAATGTAATCACTGCAATCAGTCGCATATTTAACGAATGTCAATTAGAACTAGGACTCAAATGGGCTATAAGACTAAGGCACCTCTCTCCGTTTGTTTTTGTTTTGCTTACATTTTTTTTTTTTTTTGTAAATCGCAAAAACCGCCAAAATAAATATCCGCCAAAAGGTCCATTTATAAAAACCGCCAAATTTTGCTGCCGCCAAATATAAGTGTTTTACAGTATTCAGGTTAATCAGGTTACCTCACTGCTAGAGGCCATAGACAAGCGGACATAACAACTCCTAACATTAATAAACCACAAAACCTCGCCCTCTGTTCATGCGGTGGTTCGAAACATTTATCTGTTTGGTTCGCATTAAGGGTTGCCCTGTCACACTACAACGTTTCAGACAACGTATGCCGACGTATGAAAAATTTATCCAATACCCTGGCATACGCTGGAGATAAATTAAAAAATCAAACGGCAGCCTGTTTGGGAACGCATACATAGCGTACTGAACGACTATATAACGTATAAATAACTTATTCACAACTTATCCCTAGCGTATACATAACTTATACAAGCATATAACTGAGTGTTCCCAGCGTATCTGTAGCGTTCTTGTCTTATGCCGAGCTCATGCACAACGTTAGTCTACCTTACGCCGAACTTATGTATAGCGTGTTGGAGCGTGCTTCGACGATCAGATGTGAAGCGATAGCTCTCTACAAAACTTTTCATTGAAGTGGACGTGGATCAATGGACATGCCTCAAAAACGAAAGTTAGAGAACGTTGCAGATAGTAGCTGACCCAAGAAAACTACATCTTTACCACCTGCATGCCTATCCTTGTCCCAGTCATCACCAGACTACCGTGCCTACGATGGTAGCCAACGTCGCCCAGTTCTTTGGTGGTATTCGTGGTGGCATCTGCAGCAGCTGTGGCGGCATCTGAAGTGTAAACTTCCTCTCAAGTCTCATAATGACAAGCAGAAGTGGTCCTAGAAGATTCCTTATTTAAAAGTGTTGAATTGCTCATCTGTATCCAATATACAAACCACACTATTTCATACTATATGCAAGGGAAGTTACCTGTAAGTCGTACAGGTAAAGACACCTGTCTGTAGTGTAAGTGCAGTTGTATCCCTTATATTAGGGTACCGCAACGGCGCTGACTGGACAGGTAGATCAAGATAATCTACCCAATATCGGATATTGAAGCAACAGTAAAATTGATCATTTCTGAAAAGCTCCATTCAACTTCATTAACATCAGCCCCCTCCCCCTTTTTTTCTCGCACCTTTTATTTATTCACATTTTTTTAAAATTAATTTATTTAATTTTTCTTATTTCTATGAATTAGTATGATTGAATTATTGTTTACAGTAGTTATGCTTTTAAAATTATGTGCGGTAGTATATAATGATAATTATAGTAATAATAATAATAATAATAAGAAGAAGAAGATGATATAGAAGAAGAAGAAGGAGAAGAAAAATAATTTGCAATGAACTTATGATTGTCAATATATAGCACCTCTGTTTTTAGTATATTATCTCCAGATTCTAGTGCTCCTTATTATTATTTTTATTATCATTATTATTATACCCAAATACCGGGGAAAAACTGACAACAAGTAAAATTGCTGAAGCTATCCCAGAACTTGTATCTTGTTGATTAACTGATAAACAGGAAAAACATAATGTACTAACGGCTAGTCCATCATTTGAAATTGTTTTCTTTCTTTCTTTCTTTCTTTTTTATCTATTTTTTTATTTATTGCCTCAGTTTTTTTCAGTCTTCATCGAACTCACTGAATAAATTGATAAATGGTAGACAACAACAAATAAGGTACATTTTTGTAATATATTGCCAAACTACAATTATGACATGACAACAATGTTTGAACATGTAAGCTGACGTAATAAATAATTATAACTGTGCATTCGAAAATCGTTTCAGACCTTAGGCATATTAAGTATTCTTTAAAACGCTTTCGGTGCGAAATAGCATTTTTGTGCTGGTGTGCGGTAAAACCCATATATCTCACTCATTCACTTACCCGAAAATCAAATGTGTACATGTGGCACCTGTGGTTTAAGCTTACGATAATGATCAACGTCGCGTGAAAATCTAAGTTACGACATGTGTAAACACTGAAGACGTAGATCAGCATACGCAACTTCGCATTTCTGGTGGGGTTTCCTTTAGATTTTTTTCTTTCTTCTTAAAAAGGATTTATGTACCCTTGGAAATCTAAACCCACTGCATTGAAAAGACTATGATACGTTTGCGCAGACACGCAGGCTTATTTGAGTATTATAGTATGCGCTTCATTATCTAAAACCATGTTATTGTTTTCCAACAGAAATGATTTTTATAGAAATTTGTTCAAAGAGAGTCAAGATTTTTTATTTTATTTATGTGTTCTATTTATTCACTTTTTTCACAATGCTTACATTTTTAAATATTTTTGTTTTCATTGAAAGGTGAATGCAGTTCGAAATCAGTAGAAATTATGCAAGGGAATATGAAAATTTGACACTTTTCACAGTGTATATTGTATAATCAGTGATCCTTATCAGTTATGACACCTCTCGGTATTGGTCTGGTCACCTTAACATTTCAGACCCCCGGCAATATTTCACTATCAGATCAAATCAGTCGTAACACCTTCTAAGACTGTTCAGGGTATTTACATTCGCTTTTTAGCGGTGCAGGCTGATTTGAAAACTCACTGTTGACAACTTTTATGTGAACAGTTGATATTCAAATCAGCTTTCTCTTCTTTGATGACTGATCAAAGTCTTCGGTTTTGCTGTTTGGGTGTGCAGGCTGTTTTGAATACTCACTGCTGGCATAAATTTATGAGAACACCTAATATCCAAATAAGTCGTTAATTTGTGTAAACTGATCAGGGTCTTCATTCCTGCATTTTAATTTTCAACGATCGCAGACTTTTCATGTGAACTTAATGTAGTCGTCACTTCTGTGTAGACTGACCAGGGTGATCTCTGTGTTTTTTTTTTTTTGTTTTTTTTTTTGTTTTTTTGTAAACACTCAGATTAGCCGTCATACTGTTTAGAAAGATCAGAGTTTTCATCTTTATCCAGGAATCGCATACTGTTCATGCGAACCGACAATACTCTGACTAGACTGCAATGGCAGATCTGGGTCCTCGGTGAGCGAATGTTGTAATGTACGAGTACTTATTTACATGGCCCGAGTTCGACTTTGTCATAGCGATTGGAAAATAAATCCAGAGGAAACACATAAGATTAAATTCCGTTTGATATTCTGTGATAGATGAACAATATACGAACTGACCTTAAAATGAGTAAACTTCATAGTGTATCTTTCACAGTTGGCCAGTTACGTTGAGAATGAAGCCATTAAATGGCAATTAACTTACAAAAGTGTTTTATTGGTATTAAACGATCATTATCGAAACAACTGCTCAGCAACCTGTTAAGAAAGAAAGAAAAAAATTATAATCTAGTCATTAATATATTTGTTTCTCTAGAGAAGTAAGATGAAATATTACACATTTGATATACGGCAGTTTTGTTTCTTTATTTTGTATTTATTGTCTTATTTTTAATTTTTATTTATTTATTTTAATATTCATCTTTTTTTTTTTTTTCTTTTTTTTTTTTTTTTTTTTTTGCATTTCTTAACATTTTCTGTCTTTTTTGTACCACCGGATTGATAATAAAAGCAGTTTCGCATTGACAACAAATAACATTTCGCATACTTTGTCTGGCCTGCTGTAGAGTGTGACATCAGTTTGGACTTAGAAATTTTACGCCTAAGAATTCGGCAGTCGGAATGTATTTTAAAGTTAATAGGAAAGAATGTTAACGATAACTTATTTCGGAATTTTTTATATCTGTGAAAAGTATGCAATGCAAATTTTAAGAAAATATCAGGGAAAAAATTAAACTAGATACAGTAAAATAAGTTTTTACTGCCAAAGTCTAGGAACACGCGTTTTGTAGAATTTTTATATATGCTAAGTAGGAAGCGATGAGCTTATTTTCCAGTTCACCTGGAAGAATGAAGGCACATACTTATTTGGCTAAAAATTATATCAACTGAAAGAGCGTAAATTGAGCTATATGGTCATATCAGGATAAATTTTGGCACATTATGTTAAAGAAATGATTTACGTTGTCAAAAATTGTTTTGACATTAATTTCTATACAAACTGAGTCATAGATTTCAACAGGTAAGGAGACATACGCGTTATCGATACAGGTGTCACATCGTCGGGCTGGGATGATACAAATGAAGAGATTAGTTTAACATGATATAGCTGAAGCCCAGGACCCTGGAGGATATGTTACCTAATACGCTCGGTGCGTTCCTGACACTTTGAATAAGTTCTAAGATCGTCAGGCATAGGTTAAATACGTTCTGGAAACGTTCGGTATAATGTACAGATAAGTTACCTATAGGTTAGAAATAAGTTAAGCGTACGCTACACAATGGACCTGCTGGCTGCCGACGTATGTCAACGTATGAGTAACTTACAAGTTGCGTGCATGAACGTACGCATAATTTACCTGTCGCGTACACCAAACTTATGACTAACTTATAAACAATACGTCGGCGTACGCTGAAAAAGTTATGCATGCACAAAATTTTGGGCCGCATTCGACGTACAACAACTTATACCAACGTATTTTAGCGTGCTCGTAACTTGTTCATAACGTACCCCTAACTTATTCAACGTACACCAGTGTGTTTGCTACATTTCTCATACGTCGGCATACGCTGATGCTATACGTCACTGTGTGACAGCCACATAACCCATATCAATGAAACTAATTCATAGATAGTGTCGGTGATAGAATTTTGAAAAAGCTTTTTTGTTCATCTGCTGAGAATCTCTTGGTCTCCTGTTAGAAAACATTGCTCGCTTTCCAATCTTGAAGCAGTTACAAGTGAGTAATTTCAAATGTAAAATTCCTCAAATGCAAGCACTGTTTTCATTGCTTTTGGTAGCTTGGTAGGTTGGTGGTTGGGTGTCGGACGGACGGACGGAGATAGATAGATAGATAGATAGATAGATAGATAGATAGATAGATAGATAGATAGATAGATAGATAGATTGACGGAAGGGTGGGCGGACAGGCATACAGATAGATAGATAGATAGATAGATAGATAGATAGATAGATAGATTCACTATTAGCTTTATAATATATAAGGATATGACTAGAGGCTATATTTTGTATAAGACTAGAAATCATCGTGTTGGTGTAAACATATTGTTTGTGAATATATGCTGGTAACTTAAACTTAATACAATAAAACTACAGGTCGTATGTGGAATATGATAACAATGTTTGTAGGTTTACTAAAATGACACTGCATTCACCAACCACCATTCCTTCTACCTTTTCCAGCTCAGGGCAGACTGGGTGTGGATTTCATGGTCTACTGGAGAGAAGAAATGGATTGGACATGTGCCATTCATTGAAAGTCACGCCTGTTACCCACCTGCGTGAAAGAAAAACACTCTGTCCACTTAGCCAGGCGCATTGTCAATTGCTTATGCACGTACGTAAAAAAATTACATGCCCACAATATAAATTAAAATCTTAAAGAGTTCCTTCAAGATTCAAGAGCAGAGGATAAATTCTCAGATCTTTTGCTTTGGGATAAAATGTCAAAAGTAAGGAAGAAAACTCTCAGGAACTGACACAATTCAATTTTAGATCAATCCGTTTAAACGGATCACTCTGTCAAGGGGTCGCCTGTCGCTGGCAACCCCCTTTGTGGGATCCTTGAACCAAAGAGTACAAAGCAAAGGACCCGGAGTAGACTCTTTCACACCCTTACAATATAAAATTTCTGCTTAACAGATATAGCAGTGGAACAGTCTAGACCCGGGGTCGTATTTATAAAAGCACTTAAGTCGTTGCTATGCTGTTGCTAAGGCTTAATTTCTATAAAAGAGATATCCTACAACTATTAAATTTGCTCTGGAGGAACAGCCTTTTTCAGACGGTTCCTCCAGAGCAAACTTCATAGTTGTAGGGAATCTCCTTCATAGAAATTTAGCCTCAGCAACAGCATAGCAACCACTTAAGTCGTTTAATAAATACGGCCCCCGGTCTTCCATGTCCTTGGGTCTTCATTTTATGTACGGACAATCTACTTAATCTAATTGACAACTGACCACTGGTTACAGCACAGACTAACAACTGATGTGATTGGTGAGAATTTGTATCAGGAAGTCCTGATATATTTTCTGGAAATCCCTCCTAGTGTTAGCTGTCGTAATGTTTCCCAGGTAAATCTACAACAAGGTTGTAGAGTTTTTGGCCCAAAGTCCTTGCAAAGACTGGATGCAACAGTATTTTAGCTCTTTAGCTCAGCTGAGCCAGCGGCTCTGGGGGAGCTTACAGTAAAGGCAGGCTCCGTTGTTCGTCGTCCGTCCGTCCACCCGTTCGTCTTCCGTCAACAATTTCAAACGACTTCTCCTCTGAAACCATTGAGCCAATTGTAACAAAATTTCATATATAGGCTTCAGGGCTTTTAGGAACAAAATATTGTTCAAGTGGTCTGGGTCATATGTTAAAAACCTATAAAAATCTTCTTCTCCAGAACGAAAAGGTCTATGGCCTGGAAACTTGGTATGTAGCATTGGGTACGCAAGTACGACCAAATTTATTCAAATTATGGCCTTAGGTTGACCTTGACCTTTTTTTAGGGTAAGGTCAAATTTGCTTTCTGGTGCGTTTATATGGAAAAGTGCTGGAACATAAGATATCTTGAAAGCCATTGAAAACTTTGGACTAAATATTGGTATATATAGTCATCTTAATGAGTACATGAAGATTTATGAGTACGAAAGGTCAAGGTCATTATTTGACCTTTGACCCAGGTCTCTCATATTTCTACAATTTCAAAAGCCAATGGGCCAATTGTAACAAAATTTCATTTTGAGCCTTCAGGGGTTGATAGAATGAAAATCTGTTCATACTGTCCAGGCCACATGACAAACATGGCCGCCATGCCCATATATGGTAAAAAGCTTCAAAAATCTATTTCTTCAGAACCAATAGATAGATTGCCTGGAAATTTGGTAAGTTGCATCAGGTACTTGTAAGTGCTTTCAAGATTGCTCAAATGATGACCTTGGGTTGACCTTGACCTTTTTAACGACAAGGTCAAATATTGGAAAATGTTATAACATAAAATTTTATGGAGATTTTATGAAGATTTTGGCCTACAAATTGGTGTGTACAGTTATTTTATGAATACATGAAAATTTATGAGAACAAGAGGTCAAGATCATTATTTGACATTTGACGCATGATTCGCATATTTAGAAAATTTCAATTATCTGCTCAAAAACCACTGGGCAAATTGTAACCAAATTTCGTATAAAGCCTCCAGGGGCTCAGGGAACAAAAAATTGTTCAAACAATCCTGGTCACATGACCAACATGGCCGCCATGCCCATACATGGTCACAAGCTTTAAAAATCTTCTTCTCCAGAACCACTTGACTGATGGCCTTAAAACTTGGTATGTAGCATCGGGTACTTGAGTACTATCAAAACCGTTGGTTGACCTTGACCTAATAAACAGCACGCTCAAGTATTGAAAAATGCTGGAACATGAGATTCCATGGAAACTTAAAGATTTTGGCTCAAAATTGGTATATATAGTTATCTTAATAAATACATGAAGATTTAAGAGTACAACGGGTCAAGGTCATCATTCGACCTGTGACCTAGAACTCTAATATTTTGGCAATTTCAAACATCTGCACATAAAACGCTCAGGCAATTATAACCAGATTTTGTATAGGGCCTTCAGGGGCAGAGGGAACGAAAACTGGTTCGACTGATCCAGATCACATGGCCAACATGGCCTACATGCTCATATATGGTCACAAGCTTTAAAAATCTTCTTCTCCAGAACCACTTGATTGATGGTCTTAAAACTTGGTATGTAGTATTGTGTACTTGAGTACTACCAAGAATGCTAAGATGATGACCTTGGGTTTACCTTGACATTTACCTACAGCAAGCCCAAATATGAGAAAATGCTAGAACATAAGATTTCATTTGAAACGATTGAAGTTTTTGGCCAAACTTGGTATTTATAGTAATCTAAGTAAATACATAAAGATTTATGAGTACAAGGGGTCAAGGTCATCTTTCGACCTTTGACATAGGACTCATATTTTTACAATTTCAAACATCACAAAAAAAACTGAGGCGGTTATAACCAGATTTTGTATAGAGCCTTCAGGGGCAGAGGGAACGAAAATTTGTTCGACTAGTCCAGGTCACCAACATGGCCATCATGCCCATATATAGTAAAATGCTTTAGAAAATCTTCTTCTCTTGAACCAGTTGACCGAAGTCCTTGAACTTTGGCATGTAGCATTGTGTACTCGAGTAATACCAAGATTGTTGAAATGATGTCCTTGTGTTGTTGACCTTGATCTTTTTACCACCAGGTCAGATATAAGAATATGTTGACTTTGACATTTTTATGGCAATATCAAATTTGCTTTCAGGTGTTTTTATATGGGTAAAGTGCTTTTATATACGAGTGCATGGAACTTGTCGAAAATTTTGGTGCTGAAGTTGATAGATAGTCAAATAAATGAGTACATGAACATTTTTTGGAATTGAGGTCAATGTCATTCCTTGACCTTCAACCAATATCTCTCACATTTTGACAGTTTCAAACTGCCATGTTTGTTCAAATGGTGACTCTGGTTTGACCTTTGAGGTTTTTACTTAGGTGAGCTATTCAGGGCCTCATGACCCTCTTGTTTTTGTTTATTATACCCTCGTGAACGTGACGATACTCAGAGGTATTACGTTTTCCCCCTGTCTGTCCGTCAGTCTATCCGTCACACATTTTCATAGCAAGTTTGTGTAATCAACTCCTCTCACAGCTTATGATGGATCAATTTGAAACTTTGCACAGAAGTTGCAGACATATGGAATATGTGCACGGACACATTTTATGGTCAAAAAAATTATTTTTTCACAAAATTACGGGCTTTCGAACTTACACATTTTCAGGGTTGGTTACTGACATAGTGTAGCAAGTCTGTGTAATGACTTCTCCTTCAGTTTTCGATGGCTCACAAATTGAAAATATACATGAAGGTTTAAAAAAGGTAAAGGTGAACCATAGCCTACTAGCCGCGGTGGCAGTGGGGGTTAGAGACCCACTGTATCTTGGGCACAGCTGATGAAAGGCGGAGCCCATCTCTCTCGTTTTGCTGCCTTATCCTACCCTGATTCGGAAAAGATACCCATTTACAAAGAGCTTTCCAGTCGTGAGCCGCGAACTCACGACTTCCGGTGACTTTCTGCACAATAACCGAGCCACTCTAACCACTCGACTACGGCGCCACTCTAACCACTTGACTACGGCGCCTCACGAAGGTTTATGACGGTCAAGAATTAATTTTTGACAAACTTACGGGCTTTCGAACTTAGATATTTTTAAGTGTTGGTTACTGATATAGGGCGCTAAGTTTGTGTAATCAGCTCCTCCTACAACTTATGGTTAATCAATTTGAAACTATGCAAACATTTTGAGGAGGTGCACGAAGAACTTCTATGATCAAAAAATAATTTTTGACAAAATTACAGGCTTTCAAACCTTGTCATTTTCATTGGTGGCTACTAACTTAGGGTAGCAATGGTGCGTAACCAACTTCTCCCACAGATTGTTATTGATCAATTGTAAACTTTACACACATGTTGCATAGATATTGAAGATGTGCATAAATATTTATAAAGGTCAAAAGTTAATTTTCAACAAAATTATGGACTTTTGAATTTAGACTTCTTAGTGTTTGGTATCAGTATATGAAACATTCCTTTTCCCCCAAAGCTTGGAATAGACTTACAACCGATGCTGTCTCTGCGGAGACAGTCGAGGGGTTTAAGTCCAAAATAGTGTGAACCTTGGGTGGGGAAAGAGTAGAGAATGTAGAGCCTTGCCCTGAGGACTGCTTGTAAATACTTTTAATCAGTATGTTTTTTTCATAGGTTCTGTAAATACAATACTTGCTTTTATATGAAACTTAACGCCAAACCCATCATAGCCAGTTACTGACCGAATGCAGTAGCGAGAGAAAGAAAGAAAATATAGGGAAGAAAGTTTGTGTAATCAACTTTTCTTACAGTTCAAGACGGATCACTTTGAAGAGATAAAGGTCATTCCTTGACCTTCAACCAATATCTCTCATATTTTGACAGTTTCAAACTGCCATGTTTGTTCAAATGGTGACTCTGGTTTGACCTTTGAGGTTTTTACTCAGGTGAACATTCAGGGCGTCATGGCCCTCTTGTTTTTGTTTATTATACCCTCGTGAACGTGACGATACTCAGAGGTATTACGTTTTCCCCCTGTCTGTCCGTCAGTCTATCCGTCACACATTTTCATAGCGAGTTTGTGTAATCAACTCCTCTCACAGCTTATGATGGATCAATTTGAAACTTTGCACAGAAGTTGCAGACATATGGAAAATGTGCACGAACACATTTTATGATCAAAAAATTATTTTTTCACAAAATTACGGGCTTTCGAACTTACACATTTTCAGGGTTGGTTACTGACATAGTGTAGCAAGTTTGTGTAATGACTTCTCCTTCAGTTTGCGATGGCTCACATATTGAAAATATACATGAAGGTTTAAAAAAGGTAAAGGAGAACCATAGCCTACTAGCCGCAGTGGCAGTGGGGGTTAGAGACCCACTGTATCTTGGGCACAGCTGATGAAAGGCGGAGCCCATCTCTCTCCTTTAGCTGCCTTATCCTACCCTGATTCGGAAAAGATACCCATTTACTGAGAGCTTTCCAGTCGTGAGCCGCGAACTCACGACTTCCAGTGACTTTCTGCACAATAACCGAGCCACTCTAACCACTCGACTACGGCGCCACTCTAACCACTCGACTACGGCGCCTCACGAAGGTTTATGACGGTCAAGAATTAATTTTTGACAAACTTATGGGCTTTCGAACTTAGACATTTTTAAGTGATGATTACTGATATAGGGCAGTAAGTTTGTGTAATCAACTCCTCCTACAACTTATGGTCTATCAATTTGAAACTATGCATACATTTTGAGGAGGTGCACGAAAAACTTCTATGATCAAAAAATAATTTTTGACAAAATTACAGGCTTTCAAACCTTGTCATTTTCATTGGTGGCTACTAACTTAGGGTAGCAATGGTGCGTAACCAACTTCTCCCGCAGATTGCTATGGATCAATTGGAAACTTTACACACATGTTGCATACATATCGAAAATGTGCATGAATTATTTATAAAGGTTAAAAGTTAATTTTCGACAAAATTATGGACTTTTGAATTTAGACTTCTTAGTGTTTGGTATCAGTATATGAAACATTCCTCCCCCCCCCCCCCCCCCCCCAAAGCATGGAATAGACTTACAGCCCATGCTGTCTCTGCGGAGACAGTCGAGGGGTTTAAGTCCAAAATAGTGTGAACCTTGGGTGGGGAAAGAGTAGAGAATGTAGAGCCTTGTCCTGAGAACTGCTTGTAAATACTTTTAATCAGTGTGGTTGTTTTCATAGGTTCTGTACATACAATTCTTTTTATATGAAACTTAAACGCCAAACCCATCATGGTTAGTTACTGACCGAATGCAGTATCGAGAGAAAGAAAGAAAATATAGGGAAGAATGTTTGTGTAATCAACTTTTCTTACAGTTCACGATGGATCACTTTGAAGCTATGCACATATGTTACAGACACAATAAAGATGTGCATGAATATTTTTGAAGATCAAATATGTTTTAGCGAAATTGCAGGCTTTGGAACTTAGAAATCTTTAGTTTTTGCTCACCAGAACAGGTACCAAGCCAGGGGTCATAAATATACTACAGTATATGACAAATCGGTTTGAGACCATACACTCATTTCCTTGGGTTTGTGATGGTGCTTAGGGTTGGGCAGAGGGTGGTGGGGATAGGTTACGAAGCTTGATGGGAGCACAGGGCACGGGGGTATCACATGCGTCTTGCAGACATGATTTTAGGTATTACTTAGTTTTACTTTTCTGTAACTATGTGACCTACTACTATTTTAAATGTGTATCTTAATTAATGTTGTATTGTGTGCAATAATGTGAGTCTTATGTGCTATTTTAGATTGTGTATAAACTGCATTTCTGTTTCACAAGTCCAATTAATCAATTTACAGTGACAGATTTATTTAATGCTTATATTATTAATTACTAATATTTTTTCTCTTACACTGACTTTATTTTTACTTTATGTTCATTATTGGTTAATTTGTTTGTTCGTAAATAGCTCTGGCATTTAATGCTTTTTGTTACACTGTCTCTTAATAAATATTATTGTATTTTCTTGTGTAAAATTTATTTATGTCTGAGTTATTACTCTTATTAACTTGTAAAATCTAAAACACAACGACTGGATCCAGTCTACTAAAAATGGGGAATATCAAATATAGTTGCTAATATGCATCTATGTTGATTGTATGTATGAATATATGTGTAAACAAGCATTCTTGCATGTATCTATATATGTGTGTAAGCACATGCACCTGAGCGCGCACGTGTGATCAGTGGCTGAATAAAATATTCCATTCAAATTCAATATGCTGTTCTATCTGTATTGTGCCTGTTCTTTAAGAGACCTCAGTCACACTTGATCACTTTGTCTCTGTGGCGGTAGGAAAAGAAAAAGTAGGGAATGTAGAAAAGCAAGAAAACAGTTGATAGACAGATAGGGAGTAAATGAAAGTTTGCGATCTGCATTTACAGATCATCATTGGATAATCAAACCACTCCGGCTACCTTAGTGGCACTTGGGTATAGCACCCAACTGACACAGCTCCAAGAAAACCTCCAACCTTACTTGCAGGTTGCCCCCTACCTAGAAAGTAAGAGTGGAAAGCCGGGCCTCAGCCACATAGTCTGGCAAAGAATTCCACACTGGAATAGTCCATGGAAAGAGGCTGTGTTTGAAGGCTTCTGTTTTTGATGGAACTTGTATTAGCTTCATGGTGTTATCAACTCTTGTCCGTGTGTTGACTGGAGCGAGATAAGCTGATGCTGGAATATCCATTAGGTCAGTGATGACTTTGAAGAGTAAGGTCAATTGGATCTTAACTCTCTTTGACTCTAGTGACTCCCAGTCTAAGTCCTGCAGCATCTCTGTTACACTGCTGGTGTTATGGTAACGACTGGTAGCGTAACTTGCAGCAGCTCGCCTCTGTACCAACTCTATTTTGCACTTTCCAGAGACTGAATGTGGGCTCCACACTGATGAGCAGTACGCTAGGTGTGGCTGAATTAAGGTATTGTATGCAGCTGTTTTGGTGTCGCTCTTCATCGAATATAAAAATCATTTTGCCTAGAATAGAATAGTACGTAAGTTAATGCAAAACAAAAAATTATTTGTTTTGGAAATTTGGCATTGGGGATTTGGTGCATTGGAGTGTGCATGGCGGTTTGGGGTGGTTAGGGGTAATTCGACGCAGTGATTCGAAGGACCGTTGACTTGACACGGCTGTCGGGTTAAGAGTCACTTCGTTTCATTTCAATTCTCAAGATGGCCGATGACTTGCAGTCCAATCTATCCACCTATAAGATTCAACTTCAGCAGGTGTTATGCTTATTAAAGCTGATAATAATCGTTTGAATCAGCAGCTTAGGCCTATTGTCTTAGTTTATATCAGTAGAGTTTACAGTATTAGGGACAATTTTGTCCATCCATGCGGCTAAAGTATCGTGGCATCGTGTTCAGAATCAGAATTGTTTACTGGTGATACGTAGCAATAATAATAGTCGCAGGGGGCGCTGCGTCAAGGTAGGTAACTCCAGTCGTTTCTTTGCAGATTTTTTTCAAACCGAAAGTAGGTATAAAACAGGTTGTTTATCTGAAGATCGGTAATTATTTTCGCTAAAAATCTTGTTAGTGTACTCGTATCCGAGTAGTTCTCGTCATTTTTTACTAACAATTTCCTGTTTTCTCCCAAACAAGCAGGTTTTCTTTCAGTTTGCGGTAGTTATGTATTGTGTACCTAATAACTCTGGTTTCGACACACATGTCATGAATTTATTTATAGAAACGAACCTCAGGGAGCGATCATTATTTGATATGCTATCACGCACAGACAATCTCACGTCCAGAAGCAGTTCTCATCATGTTGCCTTTGAGCTCGATTTTAAAATAAATATAAAACCCATTTTGCTGTTGTTCCTATATAATGATTTTTGACATCTTATTCATGTAACGAAGTCAGTTCGTATGCCGAATGCGCTCAGTATTTTTAATGAGGTCACAGCAGACGAAAACAAACTCAAAACTGAGACGAAGAGTTTGTCTTGTTCACGAGGCTGCTGAAAACGATAAATGATGACTGAGTCAGGTTTGCTATTTTAAAATTTTTGTGTTTTTCCTGCAAAGTTGACTTACATTCGTAATTTGTTTGCAAAGTAGACACAATATTGGAAAACCTGACCCACTTAAGAGAGGTCAGCACGTGGCTTGAACGTACTCACGTGAATGCCCCTGACGTAATCACGCGACTTTGCGAATCCAAAGAGAAAAAAACGGCATTTATATATACACAGCTCGATATCTTGATGAGTTTTTGCACTAGTTTGACCAAATGTATCATAAACTTAGGATTAAGGCAGTTGAAGTGAAGAAAACATACGCGAAAAACTCGTTTTAAGCTGAATGACGAGAACTACTAGCTGACGAGATCTACTCGGATACGAGTATGCCTGTTTATGTGTTGGGTAAGTTCTACATTCGATGACACATAATTTCGTGATTTTAACTGTGCTGTTTTCCGGGTTCCAGGATTCCGAAACGTTCCGGATATAGGATTATGTCCCTTTCATATGTTAGGTATGTTTTGAAAGTTGAAACTATTTTCCTAATTTCGCCGTTTTTAGCGCGTTAATATTTGTGTTTCTGGAATTTTCTCCCTCAAGAGAAGGACAACAACCATTACTAACGTTTTGGGTCATTGAATTTGGTCATTCAAAGTGGACAGGTAAATTCACAGGTGGATGACCTTACTATGCATACTGTGCATGATTTTCTCAAGACCATGTTTGGGAGCAATATGAATTAAGTACAAGTCACTATGATACGTCCAAGGACAATCATTCACCAGGACCTGTGAATCAGGAAAGCTAGTCCCTAGCCCTTATAAGAGAAGTAAACTTAGTAACTGAATCCTCTGCACCCTCAGCAGCAGAAATAAGTGAATCTTCCAGGGAATTCCAATCTCTAATAGTCTGGGGGAAGAAACTGGACTTGTAAATGTCAGTCCCAGCCAATGGGGCTTGAAATGCCAGGGAATGATGATTCCTGGTACGCCTACTTGGGGGAACAAGGTCATTTATGGGTATACTGGCTGCACCCCTCAGACCTTTGTACAGCCAGACGTGTTTCCGATAGCTTCATATATGTCGCGAGGGTTTTTGATATGCCGAGGTCACATCATATGTACCGCTTGTTTGACAGACGAAAGATTTTTCTAGAACTTTGCAAAATCTCTTCAACTGTAATGCTCAGAATAAAGGAAAACTTACCCGTCGACAAAAAATAAAGTTTCTATGTCTATGTAATGTCTATGTTGTGTAAAACAGTACACCATGTTTCTAATCCATTTTCTTTTATAACAATTTTTTGTCCATTAAAAAGCCCTGAAATTTAGCCGTGTATATTCACTGCTTCCAAGGACACTTGTGTTTATTTACCCATCCATGCAAAAAATAGATTGCAGCTACACAGCTTCCCCCGCTGAATATTTAAAGTACAGTGGCACAAAAGTGCCATATATGCATAGGTATGCAGTTTGTAGACTTCTTGCTTATTCATTGTTTTCAGTGTTAAAATAATGTTTGTGGGTTGTTTCAAGCCTGGGATCCTTCAGGAATATATTTCATGAGATCTTATTTATTTTAGATATCACTTAATTTTAATATCAGATATGTATTTCTTCTGTTATTGAGAGGTCATGTCTTTCAGTCCTCAATAAATTTCTATTTCTTATTTTAATGTTTGTTTTAACATTGTTCATAATATACAACATGATTTCATTGTTTTAAGACATGTTTATAACACAGATATGGGCCACTTTAGTTTTTATGCCCCCAATTTCGGAGAAATTGTGGGGGCATATTGGTTTGGGCCTGTCCGTCTGTCCGTCTGTCCGTCTGTCATATCAAGAACCGTAAGAGCTAGGAGCTTGAAACTTTATACACATGATCAGTATGAAAAATAAGCTAACACGTGTTTTTTCTTTTTTCCGCGGGTCACATATTTCAAGAGTTATGCCCCTTTTTCGACTTAGCCTGCGGAACCTTGTGAACAAAATATCTCAAGAACCCCTGATGCTAGGATCATGAGGTTTTGCAGGATGAGAATGCCTAAGGTGTAGATGACCTGATTAACTTTTGAAACAAATTCGTGAATTTTTGACCGAGTTATGCCCCTTTTTCGACTTAGTGCATTGTAAGCCTATGGAACCTTGTGAACAAAATATCTCAAGAACCCCTGAAGCTAGGAGCATGATTTTTTGCAGGAAGATACTGCCTGCGGTGTAGATGACCTGATTAACTTTTGAAAAAAATTCGTGAATTTTTGATCGAGTTATTCCCCTTTTTCGACTTAGTGCATTGAGGCCTATGGTACAAAGGTACCCTTAAATATAGTCAAGAACAATAAGAGCTAGGAACTTGAAACTTTATACACATGATCAGTATGGAAAATAAGCAGACCCGTATTTTTTTATTTTTCTGCCGGCAATGTATTTCCAGATTTATGCCCCTTTTTCGACTTAGCCTGTGGAACCTTGTGAACAAAATATCTCAAGAACCCCTGATGCTAGGAGCATGATTTTATGCAGGAAGATACTGCCTGTGGTGTAGATGACCTGATTAACTTTTGAAAAAAATTCGTGAATTTTTGATCGAGTTATTCCCCTTTTTGGACTTAGTGCATTGAGGCCTATGGTACAAAGGTACCCTTAAATATAGTCAAGAACAATAAGAGCTAGGAACTTGAAACTTTATACACATGATCAGTATGGAAAATAAGCAGACCCGTATTTTTTTATTTTTCCGCCGGCAATGTTTTTCCATAGTTATGCCCCTTTTTTGACTTAGCCTGTGGAACCTTGGGAACAAAATATCTCAAGAACCCCTGATGCTAGGATCATGAGGCTTTGCAAGATGAGAATGCCCAAGGTGTAGATAACCTGATTAACTTTTGAAACAAATTCGTGAATTTTTGACCGAGTTATGCCCCTTTTTCAGCTTAGTGCATTGTAAGCCTATGGAACCTTGTGAACAAAATATCTCAAGAACCCCTGAAGGTTGGAGCATGATTTTTTGCAGGAAGATACTGCCTGTGGTGTAGATGACCTGACTAACTTTTGAAAAAAATTCATGAATTTTTGATCGAGTTATTCCCCTTTTTCGACTTAGTGCATTGAGGCCTATGGTACAAAGGTACCCTTACATATAGTCAAGAACAATAAGAGCTAGGAACTTGAAACTTAATACACATGATCAGTATGGAAAATAAGCAGACACTTTATACACATGATCAGTATGGAAAATAAGCAGACCCGTATTTTTTTATTTTTCCGCTGGCAATGTATTTCCAGAGTTATGCCCCTTTTTCGACTTAGCCTGTGGAACCTTGTGAACAAAATATCTCAAGAACCCCTGATGCCAGGATCATGAGGCTTTGCAAGATGAGAATGCCCAAGATGTAGATGACCTGATTAACTTTTGAAACAAATTCATGAATTTTTGACTGAGTTATGCCCCTTTTCGACTTAGTGCATTGTAAGCCTATGGAACCTTGGAAACAAAATATCTCAAGAACCCCTGAAGCTAGGAGCATGATTTTTTGCAGGAAGATACTGTCTGTGGTGTAGATGACCTGATTAACTTTTGAAAAAAAATTGTGAATTTTTGATCAAGTTATTCCCCTTTTTCGACTTAGTGCATTGAAGCCTATGGTACAAAGGTACCCTTATATATAGTCAAGAACGATAAGAGCTAGGAACTTGAAACTTTATACACATGATCAGTATGGAAAATAAGCAGACCCGTATTTTTTTATTTTTTCGCCAGCAATGTTTTTCCAGAGTTATGCCCCTTTTTCAACTTAGCCTGTGGAAACTTGTGAACAAAATATCTGGAGAACCCCTGATGCTAGGATCATGAGGTTTTGCATGATGAGAATGCCCAAGGTGTAGATGACCTGATTAACCTTTGAAACAAATTTGTGAATTTTTGACCGAGTTATGCCCCTTTTTCGACTTAGTGCATTGTAAGCCTATGGAACCTTGTGAACAAAATATCTCAAGAACCCCTGATGTTAGGAGCATGATTTTTTGCAGGAAGATACTGCCTGTGGTGTAGATGACCTGATTAACTTTTGAAAAAAATTCGTGAATTTTTGATCGAGTTATTCCCCTTTTTGGACTTAGTGCATTGAGGCCTATGGTACAAAGGTACCCTTAAATATAGTCAAGAACAATAAGAGCTAGGAACTTGAAACTTTATACACATGATCAGTATGGAAAATAAGCAGACCCGTATTTTTTTATTTTTCCGCCGGCAATGTTTTTCCATAGTTATGCCCCTTTTTTGACTTAGCCTGTGGAACCTTGGGAACAAAATATCTCAAGAACCCCTGATGCTAGGATCATGAGGCTTTGCAAGATGAGAATGCCCAAGGTGTAGATAACCTGATTAACTTTTGAAACAAATTCGTGAATTTTTGACCGAGTTATGCCCCTTTTTCAGCTTAGTGCATTGTAAGCCTATGGAACCTTGTGAACAAAATATCTCAAGAACCCCTGAAGGTTGGAGCATGATTTTTTGCAGGAAGATACTGCCTGTGGTGTAGATGACCTGACTAACTTTTGAAAAAAATTCATGAATTTTTGATCGAGTTATTCCCCTTTTTCGACTTAGTGCATTGAGGCCTATGGTACAAAGGTACCCTTACATATAGTCAAGAACAATAAGAGCTAGGAACTTGAAACTTAATACACATGATCAGTATGGAAAATAAGCAGACACTTTATACACATGATCAGTATGGAAAATAAGCAGACCCGTATTTTTTTATTTTTTCGCTGGCAATGTATTTCCAGAGTTATGCCCCTTTTTCGACTTAGCCTGTGGAACCTTGTGAACAAAATATCTCAAGAACCCCTGATGCCAGGATCATGAGGCTTTGCAAGATGAGAATGCCCAAGATGTAGATGACCTGATTCACTTTTGAAACAAATTCGTGAATTTTTGACTGAGTTATGCCCCTTTTCGACTTAGTGCATTGTAAGCCTATGGAACCTTGTGAACAAAATATCTCAAGAACCCCTGAAGCTAGGAGCATGATTTTTTGCAGGAAGATACTGTCTGTGGTGTAGATGACCTGATTAACTTTTGAAAAAAAATTGTGAATTTTTGATCAAGTTATTCCCCTTTTTCGACTTAGTGCATTGAAGCCTATGGTACAAAGGTACCCTTATATATAGTCAAGAACAATAAGAGCTAGGAACTTGAAACTTTATACACATGATCAGTATGGAAAATAAGCAGACCCGTATTTTTTTATTTTTTCGCCAGCAATGTTTTTCCAGAGTTATGCCCCTTTTTCAACTTAGCCTGTGGAAACTTGTGAACAAAATATCTGGAGAACCCCTGATGCTAGGATCATGAGGTTTTGCATGATGAGAATGCCCAAGGTGTAGATGACCTGATTAACCTTTGAAACAAATTTGTGAATTTTTGACCGAGTTATGCCCCTTTTTCGACTTAGTGCATTGTAAGCCTATGGAACCTTGTGAACAAAATATCTCAAGAACCCCTGATGTTAGGAGCATGATTTTTTGCAGGAAGATACTGCCTGTGGTGTAGATGACCTGATTAACTTTTGAAAAAAATTCGTGAATTTTTGATCGAGTTATTCCCCTTTTTGGACTTAGTGCATTGAGGCCTATGGTACAAAGGTACCCTTAAATATAGTCAAGAACAATAAGAGCTAGGAACTTGAAACTTTATACACATGATCAGTATGGAAAATAAGCAGACCCGTATTTTTTTATTTTTCCGCCGGCAATGTTTTTCCATAGTTATGCCCCTTTTTTGACTTAGCCTGTGGAACCTTGGGAACAAAATATCTCAAGAACCCCTGATGCTAGGATCATGAGGCTTTGCAAGATGAGAATGCCCAAGGTGTAGATAACCTGATTAACTTTTGAAACAAATTCGTGAATTTTTGACCGAGTTATGCCCCTTTTTCAGCTTAGTGCATTGTAAGCCTATGGAACCTTGTGAACAAAATATCTCAAGAACCCCTGAAGGTTGGAGCATGATTTTTTGCAGGAAGATACTGCCTGTGGTGTAGATGACCTGACTAACTTTTGAAAAAAATTCATGAATTTTTGATCGAGTTATTCCCCTTTTTCGACTTAGTGCATTGAGGCCTATGGTACAAAGGTACCCTTACATATAGTCAAGAACAATAAGAGCTAGGAACTTGAAACTTAATACACATGATCAGTATGGAAAATAAGCAGACACTTTATACACATGATCAGTATGGAAAATAAGCAGACCCGTATTTTTTTATTTTTCCGCTGGCAATGTATTTCCAGAGTTATGCCCCTTTTTCGACTTAGCCTGTGGAACCTTGTGAACAAAATATCTCAAGAACCCCTGATGCCAGGATCATGAGGCTTTGCAAGATGAGAATGCCCAATATGTAGATGACCTGATTAACTTTTGAAACAAATTCGTGAATTTTTGACTGAGTTATGCCCCTTTTCGACTTAGTGCATTGTAAGCCTATGGAACCTTGTGAACAAAATATCTCAAGAACCCCTGAAGCTAGGAGCATGATTTTTTGCAGGAAGATACTGTCTGTGGTGTAGATGACCTGATTAACTTTTGAAAAAAAATTGTGAATTTTTGATCAAGTTATTCCCCTTTTTCGACTTAGTGCATTGAAGCCTATGGTACAAAGGTACCCTTATATATAGTCAAGAACAATAAGAGCTAGGAACTTGAAACTTTATACACATGATCAGTATGGAAAATAAGCAGACCCGTATTTTTTTATTTTTTCGCCAGCAATGTTTTTCCAGAGTTATGCCCCTTTTTCAACTTAGCCTGTGGAAACTTGTGAACAAAATATCTGGAGAACCCCTGATGCTAGGATCATGAGGTTTTGCATGATGAGAATGCCCAAGGTGTAGATGACCTGATTAACCTTTGAAACAAATTTGTGAATTTTTGACCGAGTTATGCCCCTTTTTCGACTTAGTGCATTGTAAGCCTATGGAACCTTGTGAACAAAATATCTCAAGAACCCCTGATGTTAGGAGCATGATTTTTTGCAGGAAGATACTGCCTGTGGTGTAGATGACCTGATTAACTTTTGAAAAAAATTCGTGAATTTTTGATCGAGTTATTCCCCTTTTTGGACTTAGTGCATTGAGGCCTATGGTACAAAGGTACCCTTAAATATAGTCAAGAACAATAAGAGCTAGGAACTTGAAACTTTATACACATGATCAGTATGGAAAATAAGCAGACCCGTATTTTTTTATTTTTTCGCCAGCAATGTTTTTCCAGAGTTATGCCCCTTTTTCAACTTAGCCTGTGGAAACTTGTGAACAAAATATCTGGAGAACCCCTGATGCTAGGATCATGAGGTTTTGCATGATGAGAATGCCCAAGGTGTAGATGACCTGATTAACCTTTGAAACAAATTTGTGAATTTTTGACCGAGTTATGCCCCTTTTTCGACTTAGTGCATTGTAAGCCTATGGAACCTTGTGAACAAAATATCTCAAGAACCCCTGATGTTAGGAGCATGATTTTTTGCAGGAAGATACTGCCTGTGGTGTAGATGACCTGATTAACTTTTGAAAAGAAATCATGAATTTTTGATTGAGTTATGCCCCTTTTTCGACTTAGTGCATTGTAAGCCTATGGAACCTTGTGAACAAAATATCTCAAGAACACCTGATGCTAGGAGCATGATTTTATGCAGGAAGATACTGCCTGTGGTGTAGATGACCTGATTAACTTTTGAAAATAATTTGTAAATTTTGGATTGAGTTATGCCCCTTTTTCAACTTAGTGCATTATTTGCCTATGGAAGCTTGTGAACAAAATATCTGGAGAACCCCTGATGCTAGGATCAGTTTTTGATTTTTGCAGGTTGATATTGCCCAAGGTGTAGATGACCTGATTAACTTTCGAAAACAATTCGTAAATTTTTGACTGAGTTAAGCCCCTTTTTCGACTTAGTGCATTGTAAGCCTATGGTACAAAGGTACACGCATTATTGGATGAACCTTCTCTAGAGACAAGCATATGGTTGGGGGCATAGTGTTTCATAAACACATTTTCTAGTTTTAGGGGAAGCAATTTCTCAGAGCATGATACCTGCCTCAGCCAATGAACTATCGGTAATACATAAAAGACATTTTGATTGGCTTATTTCTACACACTTAAATCCGGGGCGCATATCAACACAATGCAGGAAAACTCCGCTGTAATTTTGCGTAGTAAAGCGTGAAAATAGACTTATTATTTCATATACGGTGAAAAACAGGCAGCATTATTAGTATCTTTAGAATGCTGTGCACTTTCCTGTTAGGCTATCGGTAACACATGACGCCAGGATACTAAAGACTTTTTTCATTATTCGTACGCATCATGGATTCGTTCACTCTCAAGTCTGCGTGGAGATCTTATTAACATAAAAAATTAAATAGTGTACGGTATTATCCTGACTGATAAGCGCCACTGCTCAAATAAATGCTGTTGCCTCTTTTTGGTAAAATAATATTCATATAATTTTTTAATATTGAAAAATCTGGAGGACATAGATTATACTGTAGTTTTCCAGAAATGTGATCACTATGAACAAAATACAGTACAGCCGTCAACGTCTTACTATCAATCGCTACGCGTCGTGACGTGTAGTGGAATGTGAAAAAGATTAAATCCACGCTGTTCCCTCGATATTCCGGCGCTATTTCCGTGCCCCTCCACGCCTGCTTCACTCCCGCGCCGCGCGGCGTGGGAGCGGCGTGGGAATATTTCGCGCTTATCTAGACGCAGCGCAATTGCTCAGCGAAGACTGGCGACCACGCCTCTAGCGATGTTTGAATTGTGTGCAGTCGTAGTCAACTTTTACACAAGTCGTGTGTGTAGTTTTACCCGATGATGTAGATATATACTTAATAAAAATATTCAAACAATATACACCCGCGGCAAAAGTTCGTTAGATCTCGCATCACGCGCGGAATTTTCATTTTCTTCAGCGCTAGTTTCTTGTGACTTTTGCAAGTGTTTTGGAAGTGTTTCGTGCAAAGGTTTCAAGCTTAATGCATGAAATTTGTGTTAATATTCACGCGGGATGCAAGAAACTTCGCGCTTCTGTAGAAGATAAATTTTTTAACACAAGCAAAGATTTCATGCGCGAAGTGTGAAAGTTTGCGTTAGCGTTGCCATTCTCCAGAAAATGATTAAAGCTCTGTTTATTTAACTTACTTCATGCAATTTAAATGATGCCAGCTCTGTGAAGTTTTAGCAGGTTTTACAATCAAAGTAAATAGGGCCTGGGCTGAAACAGTATCATACTTCAAAAGAGAATTTCTATAAATTCAAGCATAAATTTGGGAAATCGTTTTTTCTACTTAACTCCTCTATTATAACTTCCAAGACTAAGAAATCCCTCAAAAATTCTCTGCCTGAGAACTTTTGCCCTGCCGCGCAGCTGTATTACTACTAAATGGTGGTTATTTTGGCGGGAATTCGCACATGCGTTAACGCGCGTGCATCTGCACGTGCGTTTACGCGCGGGCGACTCTTAGTATTTGAGTCGGGATATATGTTTTTCAGTATTTTGCGCCGTGCAGTCGGAAAAAGTGCTTTGTACTGAGTGCGAGCATCGAAGACCCGGATCAGCCTACACCTGTGTGTAGCCAAATTAGCGTCCTCTGAATCTTTATCTTCTGTTGATCCCGAGGAGTCTGTACATATTTACCTAACCGAAAATGATGGAGTTTATGAGGTTGCGAGGGTGCGCAGGTTGAACTGAGTCTACTTTCCCTATTTAGCGGAAATGTGCATGTGGGCTAAAGCTCGTTCGGTATTGAGTACTTTCTTCCTGTCTTTCCTTTCTTTTGCGTTTTTTTGCTAAAGATGTATGAACGGCAGATGAGAAACCGGGGTTGCAAAAAGAAATTGTCGGAACGACATGAAAAACGTTCTGACAAAATCTGTCAAACGGAGAGCACCAACCAGCCTGTGCACATGCATGGTATGTGCATTCAAAGTTTGCAGTAGCCGTAAGACAGTCCACTGGCATTGTTGCCCCGAGTCCTTCATCTGACCATGCACAGTTCCCAATTTAATTTAAGCTTCGAGTTTAATTCACCTACGATACTCCCACCTTAGTCGCATATGCAATAATATAAATCAGCCCGCGTTTCAAAATGGACGTTAGAACACACGGATCGTTAACATCCATATCATACCATGTTCATTTACAAAAATTGACAATGATTATTATGCTGTTCGCAGATGTAGAATATTGCCCCGTTTTCTCGACGTATGGGTCCAACTGCGCATGCCTAGGGTAGTATATCAAAGAAAATTTCCGCATGTGGGGTCAGAAGAAAATGAATGAAAACAAAAATGGTTTCGATTATTTTGATGTTTACTTTAGCTGGAAATTTTGTCTTAACCTGAATTCTAACATTATAAGCTGTCAACCCTCTCGCGAAACAGATTACCCACGACAGAAAAAATGAAACTTGTGTAGCTGGATACTACTGACTGGAAACTACTGACCAGACTGCTCAGTGTATTTTGGCTTTGAGACAGTTCTTCTCGGAAGACTAGTCAGGTGTCCATAGCAGTGTTTGCAATTAACTAATTACACATCGGTTGACAGTGTGCATGGTATGGTGTCACTGTGAAATAGGGAAAGTAAGACCCAATATTTTGAGTGCATGCAAGCTCAAACAACTGTTTGACGTTGCCGTGAGTAGAATTTATTGCTCAAGGGTCCACAGTTTTGTCCAGGAAATAATTGATTGGTGTCAAAAGTGTGATAATAACAGTAAACTATGATTGAAAGAGACTGGAATATAAGACATGCGAGCCGCGACACGAGAAAACCAACAATGTGGTTGTGCGCCCAGCGCAGACTCGGATCAGCCTGGGCATCCACCCAGTCTGATTAGACTCTTTGCTAAGCACTTAAAGGGTAGTCAAGGGACTAAGCTACCTTCATGCGGACAGCGAAGACTCTGATCAGGCTGGGCGGACGCCCAGGCTGATCTGAGTCTGCGCTGAACGCACAACCACATTGTTGGTTTTCTCGCGTCGCGGCTCATGCCTTTTGAATCTGGGCGTACACTGATCATTTTTGGAAGTCTGAGGACGCCTTTGATGTCTGTTTTTGACTTACAGAAGAACTTTTCGGCTGTAAATACGTCGAAAACGTCCATTAGTGCAAGCACTGGATATTCAGTTCGTCTACTTTTGATTGGTTTTTTTTTGTTTTGTTTTTTTCATCTCAGTGCAATGTTCAGGAAACACCTGGACCCAGTGGTTCAAAAGTAACAACGTCTTTAGTTAACAAACGTTAATATCACAAATATGCCAATATTTTTTGTTGTAAAAATGTGAGAAGCTTTTGCAGTGCAAAAGCTTCTCACATATTTTCAACAAAAAATATTAGTGTATTTGGCTATAAAGTCACAAAACGCCTAACGAGTTGACCTCTTAACGAGCTCGTTAGGCTAACGATGCTTTGAACAACCGGGCCCTGATCTTGACCAGCCTAATGGGTTGTGCAGGGCCTAACAAATTCAGGACAACAAAAAATTTTGTTTGGGCATATTAAGTTTATTTTACTTGCTCAAAGATTTGTCCGATATATAGGGAAAGGAAGTGATGGGGTGGGGGAGGGGGAGAAGGGAGAATCATTAGTTTATATAGAGCTGTATAGCTAAAAAAAACTTTCAAAAATCTTCTACTATGAAACTAAGGAGGCCCAGAGGTTATATCAATAGTATGAAGCAACATTTAGTGGTCACCTACATAATATTATATCCTGCCAGTCATGCTCCTAGGATTAAAACTTGCCTCACCCCCAGTGTTTCCCCCAGACTGAAAAAGGGGCAGAGTGCTGCTGAAAAAAGGGAACTTTTAGCGCGGCAAAGGGCATCTGGAGGGGCACTGTTACTCACGTTGTTCGGCTTTCATCTAATAATTAACCTCAAAAGTATGACATTTCAGTGTAGTAAAACTACCATTATGTTTAATATGTAGTGTAATTCAGCAGTACTGTTCATATAAAGTGTTAGTGTGGCCAGTCCATTATTGAATTGCTCAAAAAAATGTTGAATCGCTAAAAAAAAATTCCAGAACTCTCAGACCACCACTACCTCCCCTCCTTTCCCCCACCCTCAATATACACATCCAAAGTTGCACCTCAGATGATGGGTCTGATTTGTTCAAGTGATTTTGATCAAAGCTGACACTTGTTTACACTCAAAATCTGTTTCTCTCAAAACTGAGTTTAATTCTACACTTAGGTGAACATACTTACCTTGAGACCTTTCTAGAGTAAAGGTAAAGGTTTCCCATAGCCTAATAGCCGTAGGGGCAGTGGGGGTTAGACACCCACTGTATCTTGGGCACAGCTGATGAAAAGTGGAGCCCATCCCTCTCCTTTCGCTGCCTTATCCTTCCCTAATTCGAAAAAGGTACCCATTTACTGCTGGGTTGACAGAGAGAGTTTTCCAGTCGTCGGATGGCGACGATGAGCCGCGTACTCATGACCTTCCGGCGACTTTCTGCACAATAACCAGGCCACTCTAACCACTCGGCTACCGCACCTCTTTCTAGAGTAGTTATACCCCCGGCATACGAAGTATGTCGAGGGGTATATAGTTTTCGTCTTTCCGTCCGTCTTTCCGTCCGTCCGTACGTTAGTTAACATTTGCGTTAAAGTTTTGCGTTAAGTTTTTTATTTTGCTTCTGTTAACCAGAACTTGTTCGGAGATGCTTTTTATTTTAGTAGAGGATGGAACCTTATTGATTTGCATCATCTAGATGCTGCTGCTGGCCTAAGGTCAAGGTCACAGACTTTGAAATTTGTACAATAGTGTGTTAAAGTTTTGCATTAAGTTTCTGCTTTTGCTCTGTTTTTCTGAAAGACTTAATTCTAACTTGTTCATATGTACTTAGTGTTAGTACAGGATAGACACATGTTAGTTTGCATCATCTGGATGCTGCTGCTAATGTAAGGTCAAGGTCACCAACTTAGAATTTCGTTTACCATTTGCGTTTAAGTTTTTTGTTAAGTTATATTTTATGCTTATATTTTAAATATACTTGAATATAACCTTTTGCATTACTACTAGATTTACTTCTATGTTGAAACAGATAGTTGACATCATCTGGATGCTGCTGCTGCTGCTGATCTAATGTCAAGGTCACAGACTTTCAAATTTGTGTACTCTTTGTGTTAAAGTGTTATGTTAATTCATACATTTTGGTTATAGTTGGAATATACTTCAATGGAACTTTTTATTATGCTACTAGGTTTACTTCTAGGTTGATACTGATTAGTTGACATCATCAAGATGCTGCTGCTGACTTAAGGTCAAGGCCTTAGACATAGAAATTTTTGTAAATATGTGTTAAATTTGTATGTTTTTTTTGCTTATGCAAATTTTAAATGCAACCTTTTGGCTTTTGTCTATAGGCCTTTCAGTGGGTTTGTTATAAATTATCCACCTGTCTGTCTGTTGACATCTGCTTTAAAGTTTTGTATTAAATGTGTTTTTATTAGGCGGTGGCACTGGCCGGGGGTATACGTGAGCCCCTGCTCACTTGCTCTAGTTACATATCAAATAAGGATCGCGTATTGTTGCATATCTGGGTCGGTAACTTTGTTAAATCGCAAATTTACTGCATGGTGACAGCTGTTGAGATGCTGAAAATTGCGGATTTCCCAATTATTATTAAAATTGACTGGTTCTTGTTCCACAGATAGTACGCCTGAATCGGCGAGAACTAGATAGAAAAACGCGGGAAACTAATACTAAAGTGAACGAACCGGCTTTCATAAACAGAAATCACTGGCACCAGTGACGATTTCATGAAAACATGTATGATCTGATCAGCCTGCACAAATCTAGCATGATCCCTATCTGTGATGACCCCACATTACCATGAAAATAGATATCCAATCATTGCATTGTTGTACGCGTGCCGTAAACTATGCAGTACGCGTCTTAGGCCTCGAATTCTGCAGTAGCGCAACATGCAAAAATAGTTATTAGTATTGATGCGGCAAGCTCCCCTGTTATGGCAAATGAATCCCCTCCTGCCAATACCTCAATTAGGCCTGTGTCATTATCTGAGCGAGGCAAGCAAGTTTAACGGTGCTACACGTTTATTTCACAGTCAGAATAGGCTGGTCACTTTAAGGAGAGTTTCTTTATTGCCCTGGTTACTATCGTCATTTCCACAATGCATATGACATCTTTAAAGCCTTGAGGTTTAAATAAGTATCAGCTTTCATCAAAATAACTGGAACAAATCAGACCCGTCATCCAAGGTGCAGTTTAGGATGTTTGTATTGAAGGTTAGGGAAAAAAGGGGTAGGGATGATGGTTTGAGAATGCCAGATAATAACATTGTTTATTTTTTAGCAGTTCAGCAATGGATTGGTCAGCACTTACACTGAACAGTATTGTTGAATTACACGAAATATTAAACTTAGGAAGGTAGTGTTACTGCACTGAAATTGCATACTTTTGAGGTTATATTTGAAGTATTGGGTAACTCAAAAGTAAAGAAGTTAAACAAACTATACAATAGTTCATGATTTATTTTAGAATAAGAAAAAAAACAAAACAAAAAAAACAACAACATAAAAAAAAAAAACCCAGAAAAGTACGTGAAACGACGCATCAAAGTTGCTGTCAAAAAGTCTTTCTGATGGAGAACTCAGTCTCCCTGAAATGAAATCCAAATCTCCCACATGGTCTTCAAGTCTAGAGCTCATCACATGCATGACAGTTTCAATCTTCTTTTCAAAAGCCACTGGGTCAATTGTAACCAGATTTCATATAGAGCCTCCAGGGGATGAGGGAACAAATGTTGTTGTTTTTTTAGCTCACCTGGCCCGAAGGGCCATAGTGAGCTATTGTCATACCAATGCGTGCGTCGTGCGTCGTCCGTCAACACCTAAAAACAAATATTCAAACATCTTCTTCTGTAAAACTACTGGTCCCATGGTTCTCAAATTTCACATGGAGCATGACCTGACTCCAGGGTCTCAGAATTGTAAAATTGGGTCAGGTTGAAAATCCAAGACGGCTGCCATTACTAAAAATAGCAAAAACAACAAAATCATCTTCTTCTCCAGAACCACTGGGTATATTTGTCTGAATTTTGGCATGGAGCATCAGTGAATCCTTGGTATTCAAAATTGTAAAAATGAAAAAAATCTGTAGTGGAGTTTTGTCACAGTGACCTACTTTCTGTTTACGTGTGTAATTTTGCTCAAATGCCAATGTCAAAAAATGACCTATTTAAACAACTTCAAACGGCTTCTTCTCTAAAACCACTGAACCCATGGATCTCAAATTTCACATGGAGCATGACCAGACTGCAGGGTTTCAAAATTGTAAAATTGGGTCAGGTCAAGAATCCAAGATGGCTGCCGTTACTAAAAATAGCAAAAACAACAAAATCAACTTCTTCTCCAGAACCATTTGGTATATTTGGTTGAAAGTTTGCATGGAACATAAGTGGGCACTTGGTATTGAAAATTGTAAAAATGAAAAAAATCTATAGCGGAATTAGGTCACAGTGCCCTACTTAGCGTTTACAAGGCCGATTTTGCTCAAATGTCAATATCTAAAGAAAATGCAACCAATTCTGACCAGATTTGGTCAGAAATGGTTCTTGAATGGAATTATTTCAATTTTGTGCCAGTTGACTATCCAAGATGGCCACCATGGGGGCCGTTACTAAAAATAGCACAAACATAAAAATGACAATTACTCAAGAACCCTTGAATGGAATTGGACCAATTTTGTGTCAGAATGTTCCTTGCATGAAGTCGTTTCGATTAATTGCAATTTGGCATTCCAAGATGGCCGCCATCTGCCATTACTAAAAATAGCACAAAACATGAAAATGACAATATCTCAGTAACCGCTGAATGGATTATGACGAAATTTGTGTCAAAATGATTCTTGCATTGAGATGTTTCAAAAATATCTAACTGTAGACCAGTCATATTGGCCTCTGTTACTAAAAATAGAAAAATGTGAAAATTAGAAAATCTCAATGGAATTGGGTTAATTTTGTGTCAGAATGGTCCTTTCATTAAGCTTTTTCGATTTTTTGCATTTTGGCATTCCAAGATGGCTGCCATCTGCCATTACTAAAAATAGCACAAAACATGAAAATGACAATATCTCAGTAACCGCTTAATGGATTTTGACGAAATTTGTGTCAAAATGATTCTTGCATTGAGATGTTTCAAAAATATCTAACTGTAGACCAGTCATGTTGGCCTCTGTTACTAAAAATAGAAAAATGTGAAAATTAGAAAATCTCAATGGAATTGGACCAAATTTGTGTCAAAATGGTCCTTGCATGAAGGCTTTTCGATTTTTTACATTTTAGCAATCCAAGATGGCCGCCATCTGCCATTACTAAAAATAGTACAAAACATGAAACTGGCAATATCTCAGTAACCCCTGAATGGATTTTGATGAAATTTGTGGCAAAATGATTCTTGCATTGAGGTGTTTCAAAAGTAAATACATAAAGACCAGTCATGTTGGCCTCTGTTACTGAAAGTAGCAAAATGTGAAAATGAGACATTCTCAGTGGAATTGGACCAATTTTGTATCAGAATGGTCCTGTTGCACAATAGCCAGGTGAGCGATATCAGGCCCATTTGGGCTTCTTGTTTTCAACTGGTCCAGGTCACATGAGAAGCATGGCCGCTATGCCTAATTGTGGTAAAAAGCTTTAAAAATCTTCTCCAGAACCAATTGACCAATGGCCTTGAAACTTGGTATGTAGTATTGGGTATTCCAGTAATACCAACATAATTCAAATGAATGACCTTGAGTTGACCTTGACTTTTTTACAGCATGGTCAAATATGAGAAAACGCTAGAACACAAGATTTCATGGAACGTATTGAAGAATTTGGCCCAGGATAGTTCAAACGATGACCTTGGGTTGAATTTGACAATTTTTTGGCAAGGTCAGATTTGCTTCTGGTGCTTTTTAAGGGGAAAATAAAAAAAAAGTCAATCCCTCTCCTTTCGCTGCCTTATCCTTCCCTAATTCGAAAAAGGTACCCATTGACTGCTGGGTTGACAGAGAGAGTTTTCATATTTTGACAGGTCAAACTATCAGGTATATTCAAATAATGATCCTAGTTTGACCTTTGACCTTATTTATTCCTGAAGGTGAGCGATTCACCTTCAGCGATTTCAGCCTCTTGGCCCTCTTGTTTAAAGTTTTTACCATATATGGGTGTGGCGGCCATGTTGGTCATGCGACCAGAACCATTTGAACAACTTTTCGTTTCTAAGACCCCAGGAGGCTACATATGAAATTTGGTTACAATCGGCCCGGTGGTTTCAGAGGAGAAGTCGTTTGAAAATGTGGATGGACGGAAGACGGAGCCTGTCCATACTATAAGCTCCCCCCGAAACCGCTGGCTCAGGTGAGCTAAAAATGCATTTGATTGAAAAGCCATCCTGTGCAACAGAACAATATTTGCTTCCTAAAGTGGGAAATTGGAGATGTGATTGATAAATGTCTTTGATCTGACTGGTCAGGACACAGCATTCTGCAGAATTCTTGCATCATTAAATTTTGTTTGTTGTCTTGTTTCCAGGTTGAGGCATCACTAGATATTGATCCTGATAATGAAGATCTTGCGAAACTCAGGAATGATCTGCAGGTTAGTGATCATCGCATTGTCTATTGTTGGAAACTAGTGACTATACATACAAAGATAAGTCAATGTTTCAAATGTAATCCATTTCCATAATGTAGTTGCATTGCTAGATAAAACAATTTTCTCCCCTGCAGATAGCAGAAGCATAGCATAGGAATTACTTTTCCAGTGTTGTCCACGTTGACAGCGTAAACTTTGCCTCGAGTTTTCTGGTTGGGCTCTGGGGTTTCAAGTTTTCTGTTGTTTTTATTTATTTATTTATTTTGCTCCAGGGCTTTCAATCTCTGAGATTTGGGGCCGAACTTAAGTCCCATTCCCTAGTCCAAAAGGTGTCTTTTTTTTTCCCTATTCCAAAAGAAAAATTCCAACCTGAATCAGTACTCAGTTCAACTGTCACGGATCTTGATAGAGCATTTTTACACAAAGTAAGCATCTGCAGAAGAAAACGATTTCATTTATCCTGCAGGCAGTTTTTAGCTAAATGTTTTTACTTTTAAGCTTACCTGAACGAAAGTTCAGGAAGGGCTTTTGTTGTCACTATGGCGTCCGCATCCAGATTAGATGTTTTGGTTAAAGTTTTTTTAAAGACCTATATCTCCTGTATCCATGGATGGATTGATTTGATACTTTCACTGTAGTTAGATATTGGTACCGTCCAAAGTTTTACAGGATACCACCTCCACCCCACTCAGTGACCTTGATGTCAAGGTCACAGACTTAGAAAATTGAGTTTTTTTTGGACTGGATGTTTTGGTTAAAGTTTTTTAAAGCCCAGTATCTCCTAAACCCATTGATGGATTCTTTTGATATTTGCATTGTAGTTAGATATTGGTCCAAAGTTTGCCACAGGTCTGGTAACACCCCTGCCCCACTCAGTGACCTTGATGTCAAGGTCATGGACTTAGAAAATTGTCGTTTTATGGATTGGATGTTTTGGTTAAAGCTCTTTAAAGACCCATGTCTTCTGAACCCATGGATGGATTCTTTTGATATTTGCACTGAAGTTAGATATTAGTCCAAAGTTTTACAGATTACTACCCCAACCCCACTCAGTGACCTTGATGTCAAGGTCATGGACTTAGGATTTTTTTAGCTCACCAGAGCCGAAGGTTCACAGGTGAGCTTATAGTATAGGCAGGCATCCGTCGTCCGTCCGTCGTCCGTCCGTCAATATTTTCAAACGACATCTCCTCTGAAACTACAAGGCCCATTGTTACCAAATTTTATATATAGCCTCTATAGACAGGGGGAACCAATAATACTGTTTTTTATCCAAATCGCTTCAGAACTTTGGTTGCTATGGCAACTTAAAGTTTCCATTGACTTGTATGGGAAAAATTGAAAATTTGCATTTATTGCTATGTTACTGCAGATATTTTGACAAAACTTTTACAGAAATGTTCCTTGAGTAGTCCTCTATCAACCACATGAACTTTATGTAAATTGCACAATTTGGCTGGTTGCCATGGCAACCGAATGTTTAAAAATAGAAAAAATATTCAAAAATCATCTCCTCAGAAACTATGCAACCAATAAAGCTCAAACTTCACAGAAAGGATCTTAGTACTAGCGTCTATAAAAGTACTGTTTTTCTTGGCAATTGCTCTAACAGTTTGATTGCTATGGGAACTGAAAGTTGCCATTGACTTATAATGGCAAAATGGAAAATTTGCATTTATTGCTATGTTACTGCAGATATTTTGACAAAACTTTTACAGAAATGTTCCTTGAGTAGTCCTCTATCAACCACATGAACTTTATGTAAATTGCGCAATTTGGCTGGTTGCCATGGCAACCGAATGTTTAAAAATAGAAAAAATATTCAAAAATCATCTCCTCAGAAACTACATGTATGCAACCAATAAAGCTCAAACTTCACAGAAAGGATCTTAGTACTAGCTTCTATAAAAGTACTGTTTTTCTTGGCAATTGCTCAAGCAGTTTGGTTGCTATGGGAACTGAAAGTTGCCATGGACTTATAATGGCAAAATGGAAAATTTGCATTTATTGCTATGCCACTGCGGATATATTGACAAAACTTTCATAGAAATGTACCTTGAATAGTCTTTAACCAGCCATGTTAAATTTATACAAATTGCGCAATTTGGCTGGTTGCCATTGCAACCGAATGGTTAAAAATAGAAAAATATTAAAAAATCATCTTCGCAGAAACTGTGTGGCAAATAAAGCTCAAACTTTACAGAAAGAACCTTAGTACTAGGCTCTATAGAATTACTGTTTTTCATGGCAGTTGCTCCAGCAGTTTGGTTGCTATGGCAACTAAGAGTTTCCATTGACTTATAATGAGGAAAAATGGAAGGCAATTTTTGCTGTCTAACTAACTGCAGTTATTTAATTTTTTTTCTACAGAAATATTTCTTGAGTAGTCCTCTACGGTTCATATGAATTTTCTCCAAATCGCCGAAGGCTCAGAGGTGAGCTTATAGGATGGGAGTCGAGCCGTCGTCCGTCCGTGCGTGGGTGGGTGGGTGCGTGCGTGCGTGCGTGCGTCAACACTTTCAAACATAAATATCTCAGAAACCAGTGGGCTGATTGCAATCAAATTTTATCTGAAGCATCATTGGGGTGGGGGAAAGGCTGCATTAGGTTTTGGTGCAGATCAGCTCAGAACTCTGGTTTCCATGGCAACAGATAGCCCCCATAGGGTTATAATGGGGAAAACGGCGTCATCACCTTTTCTCGACTGTTTTTGATTAGATCCTTATCATACTTGCAGGTAATGATGACATACACAAGAGCTTGGATGAGTTCGAAATTCGGCCGGATTCGAGCACAGACTACGGAGTTAGCTGCCCTTGAGCGTTTGAAAAAAATCCCATAGGGTTATAATGGGGAAAATGGCGTCATCACGTTTTCTCAACTGTTTTTGCTTAGATCCTTATCATACTTGCAGGTAATGATGACATACATAAGAGCTTGGATGAGTTCGAAATTTGGCCGGATTCGAGCACAGACTATGGAGTTAGCTGCCCTTGAGCGTTTGGAAAAAATCCCATAGTGTTATAATGGAGAAAACAACGTCATCACATATTTTTAGAAAAACTTTGTCATCGCTCTATTGCCTACATTTCTCAACGGATTTTAAAATAACTTCACACAAATGTAGGGCATGACAATATCTCAAGCAAGTTCGACTTTCAGGATGCTGCGCCCAAGGTCAAGGTCACTGTGGCTATTTTTAGAAAAACTTTGTCAGCGCTCTAGCACCTACATTTCGTAGCAGATTTTAAAATAACTTGACACAAATGTAGGGCATGACAATATCTCGAGCAAGTTCGACTTTCAGGATGCTGCACCTAAGGTCAAGGTCACTGTGGCTATTTTTAGAAAAACTTTGTCAGCGCTCTATCACCTACATTTCTCAATGGATTTTAAAATAAATTCACACATATGTAGGGCATGACAATATCTCCAGCGAGTTCGACTTTCAGGATGCTGTGCCCAAGGTCAAGGTCTCTGTGGCTATTTTTAGAAAAACTTTGTCATCGCCCTAGCACCTTCATTTCTCCATGGATTTTGAAATTACTTGACACAAATGTAGGGTATGACAATATCTCAAGCAAGTTTGACTTTCAGGGTGCTGCACCCAAGGTCAAGGTCACTGTGGCTATTTTTAGAAAAACTTGGTCATCGCTCTAGCGCCTACATTTCTCAACGGATTTTAAATCAACTTCACACAAATGTAGGGCATGACAATATCTCAAACAAGTTTGACTTCTAGGGTGCTGCGCCCAAGTCAAGGTCACTGTGGCTATTTTTAGAAAAACTTGGTCAGCGCTCTAGCACCTACATTTCTCAATGGATTTTAAAATAAATTCACACATATGTAGGGCATGACAATATCTCCAGCGAGTTCGACTTTCAGGATGCTGTGCCCAAGGTCAAGGTCACTGTGGCTATTTTTAGAAAAACTTTGTCATCGCCCTAGCACCTTCATTTCTCCATGGATTTTGAAATTACTTGACATAAATGTAGGGTATGACAATATCTCAAGCAAGTTCGACTTTCAGGATGCTGTGCCCAAGGTCAAGGTCACTGTGGCTATTTTTAGAAAAACTTTGTCATCACTCTAGCACCTACATTTCTCAACGGATTTTAAAATAAATTCACACAAATGTAGGGCATGACAATATCTCGAGCAAGTTTGACTTTTAGGGTGCTGCAATCAAGGTTTTTGATTAGATCCTTATCATACTTGCAGGTAATGATGACATACATAAGAGCTTGGATGAGTTCGAAATTTGGGTGGATTCGAGCACAGACTACGGAGTTAGCTGCCCTTGAGCGTTTGAAAAAATCCCATAGTCTTATAATGGAGAAAACAACGTCATCACATTTTCATTTTTCATCGGATCCTCTTCATACTTGCAGGTAATGAGGATATGCATAAAAGCTTTGATTAGTTAGCATTTCGGCTAGATCCCACCACTGACTATGGAGTACCTGCCCTGAGCATCCAAAAAATCAATGTCGCCACTTTTTCTTGGTTTCTACTGATCCAATCCTTTTGAGACTTGCAGGTAATGAAGAAATGCATAATATCTTAAACAAGTTCAAATTTTGGCCAGATCAGGCCAACCACTACGAAGTTAGCTGCCCTTGACAGCTCTGTCTATTGTGCTGTTGATCGGATACTTTTTAAACTTGCATATATTAAATGAGGGCATACATAATGTTTTGGATGAGTTTAATTTTCAGCCTGATTGTACCACTGACTGTGGAGTTAGCTGCCCTTGAGCATCTTAAATATCCCTATAGGTTTACAATGTCTCTCAGGTGAGCAATTGTTGCCCTTTGGGCTACTTGTTAGCTCACCTGAGCTGAAGGCTCAGAGGTGAGCTTATAGGATGGGAGTCGAGCCGTCGTCCGTCCGTGCGTGGGTGGGTGGGTGCGTGCGTGCGTGCGTCAACACTTTCAAACATAAATATCTCAGAAACCAGTGGGCCGATCGCAATCAAAAAATTATCTGAAGCATCATTGGGGTGGGGGAAAGGCTGCATTAGGTTTTGGTGCCGATCAGCTCAGAACTCTGGTTTCCATGGCAACAGATAGCCCCCATAGGGTTATAATGGGGAAAACGGCGTCATCACGTTTTCTCGACTGTTTTTATTTAGATCCTTATCATACTTGCAGGTAATGGTGACATACACAAGAGCTTGGATGAGTTCGAAATTTGGTTGGATTCGAGTACAGACTACGGAGTTAGCTGCCCTTGAGCGTTTGAAAAAAATCCCATAGGGTTATAATGGGGAAAATGGCGTCATCACGTTTTCTCAACTGTTTTTGCTTAGATCCTTATCATACTTGCAGGTAATGATGACATACATAAGAGCTTGGATGAGTTCGAAATTTGGCCGGATTCGAGCACAGACTACTGAGTTAGCTGCCCTTGAGCGTTTGAAAAAAATCCCATAGTGTTATAATGGAGAAAACAACGTCATCACATATTTTTAGAAAAACTTTGTCATCGCTCTATTGCCTACATTTCTCAACTGATTTTGAAATAACTTCACACAAATGTAGGGCATGACAATATCTCGAGCAAGTTTGACTTTCAGGATGCTGCGCCCAAGGTCAAGGTCACTGTGGCTATTTTTAGAAAAACTTTGTCACTCTAGCACCTACATTTCTCAACGGATTTTAAAATAACTTCACACAAATGTAGGGCATGACAATATCTCGAGCAGTTTTGACTTTCAGGGTGCTGTGCCCAAGGTCAAGGTCACTGTGGCTATTTTTAGAAAATCTTTGTCATCGCTCTAGCGCCTACATTTCTCCATGGATTTTAAAATAACTTCACACAAATGTAGTGCATGACAATATCTCGAGCAAGTTTGACTTTCAGGGTGCTGCGCCCCAGGTCAAGGTCACTGTGGATATTTTTAGAAAATCTTTGTAATCACTCTAGCGCTTACAATTTTCAACCGATTTTAAATCAAATTCACACAAATGTAGGGCATGACAATATCTCGAACAAGTTTGACTTTCAGGGTGCTGCGCCCAAGGTCAAGGTCACTGTGGCTATTTTTAGAAAAACGTTGTCATCGCTCTAGCGCCTACATTTCTCAATAGATTTTAAAATAACTTCACACAAATGTAGGGCATGACAATATCTCGAGCAAGTTCGACTTTCAGGGTGCTGCACCCAAGGTCAAGGTCACTGTGGCTAATTTTAGAAAAACTTTGTCATGGCTCTAGCACCTACATTTCTCCATGGATTATTTTTAGAAAAACTTTGTCATCGCTCTATTGCCTACATTTCTCAACGGATTTTAAAATAACTTCACACAAATGTAGGGCATGACAATATCTCGAGCAAGTTCGACTTTCAGGATGCTGCGCCCAAGGTCAAGGTCACTGTGGCTATTTTTAGAAAAACTTTGTCAGCGCTCTAGCACCTACATTTCTCAGCAGATTTTAAAATAACTTCACACAAATGTAGGGCATGACAATATCTCAAGCAAGTTCGACTTTCAGGATGCTGTGCCCAAGGTCCAGGTCACTGTGGCTATTTTTAGAATAATTTTGTCAGCGCTCTAGCACCTACATTTCTCAATGGATTTTAAAATGAATTCACACAAATGTAGGGCATGACAATATCCCGAGCAAGTTCGACTTTTAGGGTGCTGTACCCAAGGTCAAGGTCACTGTGGCTATTTTTAGAAAAACTTTGTCATCGCTCTAGCACCTACATTTCTCAACGGATTTTAAATTAAATTCACACAAATGTAGGGCTTACAATATCTCGAGCAAGTTTGACTTTCAGGGTGCTGCAATCAAGGTTTTTGATTAGATCCTTATCATACTTGCAGGTAATGATGACATACATAAGAGCTTGGATGAGTTCGAAATTTGGCCGGATTCGAGCACAGACTACGGAGTTAGCTGCCCTTGAGCATTTGAAAAAAATCCCATAGTCTTATAATGGAGAAAACAATGTCATCACATTTTCATTTTTCATCGGATCCTCTTCATACTTGCAGGTAATGAGGATATGCATAAAAGCTTGGATTAGTTAGCATTTCGGCTAGATCCCACCACTGACTATGGAGTACCTGCCCTGAGCATCCAAAAAATCAATGTCGCCACTTTTTCTTGGTTTCTACTGATCCGATCCTTTTCAAACTTGCAGGTAATGAGGAAATGCATAATATCTTAAACAAGTTCAAATTTTGGCCAGATCAGGCCAATTACTACGAAGTTAGCTGCCCTTGACAGCGCTGTCTATTGTGCTCTTGATCGGATACTTTTTAAACTTGCATATATTAAATGAGGGCATACATAATGTTTTGGATGAGTTTAATTTTCAGCCTGATTGGACCACTGACTGTGGAGTTAGCTGCCCTTGAGCATCTTAAATATCCCTAGAGGTTTACAGTGTCTCTCAGGTGAGCAATTGTTGCCCTTTGGGCTACTTGTCTGGTTTGACAGCCACTTTTTGCATGTATGGTAACTGACTGGCGTGGTCGATAGCACAGGTAACCCCTGCGGTAATTTTCGGTAATTTTCGTAGTAAAGTCTTTCAGGTTCAGACTGAGACATAAGTCCATTTTTAGCTCACCTGGCCTTTTTCGGGCCATAGTGAGCTATTGTCATACCAATGCGTCCGGCGTGCGTCGTGCGTCGTCACGGATTGTGTCCGTCAACACCTAAAAACAAATATTCAAACATCTTCTTCTGTAAAACTACTGGTCCCATGGTTCTCAAATTTCACATGGAGCATGACCTGACTCCAGGGTCTCAGAATTGTAAAATTGGGTCAGGTTGAAAATCCAAGATGGCCGCCGTTACTAAAAATAGCAAAAACAACAAAATAAACTTCTTCTCCAGAACCACTGGGTATATTTGTCTGAATTTTGGCATGGAACATCAGTGAAACCTTGGTATTCAAAATTGTAAAAATGAAAAAAATCTGTAGCGGAGTTTTGTCACAGTGACCTACGTTCTGTTTACGTGTGTAATTTTGCTCAAATGCCAATGTCAAAAAATGACCTATTTAAACAACTTCAAACAACTTCTTCTCTAAAACTACTGGTCCCATGGTTCTCAAATTTCACATGGAGCATGACCTGACTCCAGGGTCTCAGAATTGTAAAATTGGGTCAGGTTGAAAATCCAAGATGGCCGCCATTACTAAAAATAGCAAAAACAACAAAATCAACTTCTTCTCCAGAACCATTTGGTATATTTGGTTGAAAGTTTGCATGGAACATAAGTGGGACCTTGATATTAAAAATTGTAAAAATAAAAAAAATCTATAGCGGAATTAGGTCACAGTGACCTACTTAGCGTTTACAAGGCCGATTTTGCTCAAATGTCAATATCTAAAGAAAATGCAACCAATTCTGACAAGATTTGGTCAGAAATGGTTCTTGAATGGAATTATTTCATTTTTGTGCCAGTTGACTATCCAAGATGGCGACCATGGGGGCCGTTACTAAAAATAGCACAAACATAAAAATGACGATTACTCAAGAACCCTTGAATGGAATTGGACCAATTTTGTGTCAGAATGTTCCTTGCATGAAGCCGTTTCGATTAATTGCAATTCGGCATTCCAAGATGGCCGCCATCTGGTGTTACTAAAAATAGCACAAACATAAAAATGACAATTACTCAAGAACCCTTTAATGGAATTGGACCAATTTTGTGTCAGAATGTTCCTTGCATGAAGTCGTTTTGATTAATTGCAATTTGGCATTCCAAGATGGCCGCCATCTGCCGTTACTAAAAATAGCACAAAACATGAAAATGACAATATCTCAGTTACCGCTGAATGGATTCTGACGAAATTTGTGTCAAAATGATTCTTGCATTGAGATGTTTCAAAAATATCTAACTGTAGACCATTCATATTGGCCTCTGTTACTAAAAATAGAAAAATGTGAAAATTAGTAAATCTCAATGGAGGTGGATTAATTTTGTGTCAGAATGGTCCTTTAATTAAGCTTTTTCGATTTTTTGCATTTTGGCATTCCAAGATGTCCGCCATTTGCCGTTACTAAAAATAGCACAAAACATGAAAATGACAATATCTCAGTAACTGCTGAATTGATTTTGACGAAATTTGTGTCAAAATGATTCTTGCATTGAGATGTTTAAAAAATATCTAACTGTAGACCAGTCATATTGGCCTCTGTTACTAAAAATAGAAAAATGTGAAAATCAGAAAATCTCAATGGAACTGGACCAAATTTGTGTCAAAATGGTCCTTGCATGAAGGCTTTTCGATTTTTTGGATTTTAGCAATCCAAGATGGCAGCCATCTGCCGTTACTACAATTAGCACAAAACATGAAACTGGCAATATCTCAGTAACCCCTGAATGGATTTTGATGAAATTTGTGGCAAAATGATTCTTGCATTGAGGTGTTTCAAAAGTAAATATATAAAGACCAGGCAAGTTGGCCTCTGTTACTAAAAGTAGCAAAATGTGAAAATGAGAAATTCTCAGTGGAATTGGACCAATTTTGTATCAGAATGGTCCCGTTGCACAATAGCCAGGTGAGCGATATCAGGCCCATTTGGGCCTCTTGTTTTTTGTGTTATTAAAGTTTTTTAATTGCATACTGATTCATAATGCCTGAACTGATGTTAGATACTTGTTGGAGTTGTACAAAATACTATATACTAACTCCACTGGGTGACCTTGAAGTCAAGGTCATCCACTTAGAATTTTGTCTTAAAGATTTTGGTTAAAGTTTAATATTTTTGAAGACATAATTTTACAGTGCCACAGTGGAGTCAGTTGATACTAATACTTGGACTGATGTTAGATGATGGTTACGGGTTTTGATACAGCCTGCCTCCCTCTACCCCTCAGTACTTTGACCTCAAGGTCATGGACTTTGAAACTTCTTGGATTTTTTATTAGCTCACCAGAGCCGAAGGCTCCGGGGGAGCTTATAGGATAGGCAGTTGTCCGTCGTCGTCGGCGTCTGTCGTATGTCGTATGTCGTCGTCTTCCGTCAACACTTTTAAACAACATCTCCTCTGAAGCCACTGGGCCAATTGGGCCCAAATTTCATCTGTAGCATCCTTGGGCTGGGGGATTGAAAGTTTGTGTTTTTTTATGAAAATCTGCCCTTTAGTTTGGTTGCTATGGCAACTTACAGTTCCCATAGACTTATAATGGGGAAAATTGAAAAATGGCATTTTCTGCCAAACCATTGCAGAAATGTTGCCAGAACTTTTATAGAAATGTTCCTTGAGAATTCTTCTATCAGCTGTATGTTTTTTTGGCCCACTGCCCCTTTTATTTGTTGCCATGGAAACCAAAATGCAATCAAAAAGTAAAAAAAATACTTAAAAATTATCTCCTGTGAAACCACTGGGCCGATAAGGCCCAGCTGTCATCTGTAGTATCCTCAGGCTGGGGGATTGAAAGTTTGTGTTTTTTATGAAAATCTGCCCTTTAGTTTGGTTGCTATGGCAACTTAGAGTTCCCATAGACTTATAATGGGGAAAATTGAAAAATAGCATTTACTTCCAAGCTATCGCAGATATGCGTACAAGACTTTTATAGAAATGTTCCTTGAGAAATCTTCTGTTAGCGTTGATGTTTTTGGGCCCACTGCTCTTTTTATTGGTTGCCATGGAAACCAAAATGCAAAAATAATGGAAAAAAAAATTATTACGAAATTATCTCCTCAGAAGCCACTGGACCGATAAGGCCCAGATTTCATCTGTAGTATCCTTAAGCTGGGGGATTGAAAGTTTGTGTTTTTTATGAAAATCTGCCCTTTAGTTTGGTTGCTATGGCAACTTACATTTGCATTGACTTACAATGGGGAAAATTAAAAAAATGGCATTTACTGCAATCAAAATATGGAAAAGTTATATATTTTGTTATCAACTCAACAGACTGTCAGACTGAGACTTTGTAGTAGTATATTTTGTATTAGCCTGTACAAATGTGACAGCAGTTTTGAAAGCAATTTTGAGCTAGAGATCTGGTGAGCTTTGTGGCCCGTGGGCCTCTTGTTTTACAGTGTAGAGCTGTTCTTCTGCCATTTTGACATAGGGGTAAAACTTTGACAGAGCAAACAGTTTCAATTTTGGCAGACATAGCAAAGTGAGAGGCTCATACTCTGCTATGTCTGTCAAAATTGAAAAAGACAGTAGAGTTCAGTGATCTTCCGCCATTTTTAAAAAAGGTAAAAACTTAAGTCTCTGAAAAGTGAGGCAAAAATGCTGAGTTTCTTCCTTTGAATTCCTGTTTGCTTCCCTGGATAAAAAAAAGCTTTTTTAGCTCACCCGAATGAAGTTCAGGAAGAGCTATTGTACTACCCCCGGTGTCGGCGTCAGCCTTGGAGGCGGCGTTAGCAAAATGTTAAAGTTTTACATTAAAGTTTTTTAGGTGATGGGCAAGGTGCTGTCAGGCGAGCTATCCTGTCCCAGTGACAGGTCTTTTATAAATATGGCCTGCTCCAAAGAGGAAACGAATTTGCTGCACTAGCCGCAGCGCCTCTGACGGACTTGTGAGGATAGAGTTCTCTGTTCTTCTGCCATTTTTACAAAGGGAAAAACTTCTTTATCCAAAGAAGCAAATAAGGTAGTAACAAGAACTACATTTTTTGCTTCCTTAGATGAAGCTTTTTAAATGGGGTCTGCTCTAAAAGGAGAAAACTGCTCATTGAGGAGCAAATTCTTTCCTAGGAGCAAATTCTTTCGTATTAGAATTGACCCTCATTGAGAGAGAAGGAGCAGTTGCTTTCCTTGAAGGTTTACAAAATCACCTTAAGCACAGATGGAAATATGTTGAAGCCTGTGTGCCTCCAGGCCTCTTCGTAGGTACGCCCTTGAAATATATTTATTATTATTTTGTTTTCATAATTGCAAAATAAAAAATTTACAAATAACTTCTAAAATGTTTATCCACCGCATTTTAGCAATTAAGCTACAAACGCGCATTTTAGCAATACATTAAGTAGACTAGCTACTAGTCTGATAATGAATTTTTATCCCAAATCAAAAATAGTAAGTTTTCATCCATTCTATGGCCAGTCTATAAATAATGATTCTGCTCCCTTTCTTACTGGTACATTATCAAAAGAAGAAGTTGAGCCAGAGAGTATAGACTAGCTACAACTGAACTTATATATTAATTATGAAAATGAGATAAGGAGAAAATTCTTCTTCCCCTAGTGGCTAGGCTATACATTAAGCATCACACCAGAGAGATCTCATTTTCATATACAGTCAGACATAAGTTAAACATCACATGAATAAGTTGCACCGTAGAAGGAGGTACGAGGGGTGTTCGGAAATATTTGCAAATGACGTTATTTCTCGGTAACCACCATACAGCCAGAACTTCTGATTGCAGGAACACATAAAGCTATGATATGCGGAGATAAGTCTGAAAACACGGTGCATTTTTTTTAAAAGAACGTATTTCTAACTTCTTTGAAAGAGGTATACCCTAAAGACACTGCAGAATTTTACTTTAGTAGGCCGTAATTTGTATATCAACAGTCTTTGATTTTTCTTTATCTTTGTTCGTTAAAGACAATGCCCAGTGAATTCTGTCCTGTAAATATCGCGGAAATTATCATTAACATAGGTTCCATACTGACCCGGAAATATGGATTTTCCGTACTTTATGTTGTGGCAATTTCACCATTTCTACCTATATTTAATGATTTTGTAATGAAAATAAGTGTATTAGCATTTAAAATTTTGTCTGCAAGAGCATTTACATGGGTCAACGAAACCCTGTCAATAAATTCAAATAAATGCCAAAAATGAAGCGTCTACAAGCTTTCAAAAATGACGTTAACGTAAATTTCAATAACGTCATAAGAACTGCGCATTGCTTTACAAGGAATAAATCGATAACAGTTGCAACGCTTCTAACTTCTCTATGGATATTATAGGAAACGAAGAACAAGCAAATGACAAAGATTAATTTTGTATTTACAAGGATATTCGACGAATGCCTAACACTGAAAAGATTTTACATGTAAAATTAGCCCAGTGGTATGACTGTGACCTATTAAAATGAGTTGTAACTCAATAAGGAAAAGTGTTTTTGTATAGTGTTTGGTGTCATCGTAAAGACGAAATGCAGTGCTTTCAGTACATGCATAGCAGTTGTACCCAGCGTGCACCTAAACAAAGTCATGAGGCCATTTGCAAAACTTTTCGAACACCCCTCGTATATTTCAAGTAACATTATCACAGGAATGTTTTTACTTTTCGCATCAACTATAATTCTGTCTAAATATTCTTCACCATCCAAAAAACTGAAATATTTGAAATTTTATTTGATGCATATCAAATATGCTGATTTGTCGAATATGAAATTAAACATTCAAATAATTGGGGGTGATGCTTAACTTATGTCTGAGGTTTTGTTTTTTTGGGAAGCATGCCCCCGGACCCCTCTAGCTTAGCTTCAAGATTTCATCACTCGCCATGGCCGCACTGGTCAAAATTTCCTTCCAACGGGCCTGCAACTTTATGAAGTTTCACACCTACCAATCGCTTGCATGCAAAACCGCGGTTCAGAACGCACATCCATGTGAGGAGTTTCCGGTTTCGCAGAAGGGCAGTTGAAAAAGTAAACAAATTTAACAATGGATTTAGGTTTAGGTTTTTAGCTCACCTGAGCCAGAGGCTCCGGGGGAGCTTATAGGATGGTAAGGCTCCGTCGTCCGTCGTCGTCCGTCCGTCGTCCGTCGTCCGTCCACAATTTCAAACGACTTCTCCTCTGAAACCGCTGGGCCAATGGTAACCAAATTTCATATGTGGCCTCCAGAGGAAGGGGGAACGAAAAATTGTTCAAATGGTCTTGGTCACATGACCAACATGGCCGCCATGCCCATATATGGTAAAAACCTTTAAAAATCTTCTTCTCCAGAACCAATGGGCCAATGGCCTTGAAACTTAGTATGTAGCATCGAGTAGGCGAGTACTACCAAGATTGTTCAAATTATGACCTTGGGTTGACCTTGACCTTTTTTACGGTAAGGTCAAATTTGCTTCCTTGTGCTTTTATATGGCAAAATGCTAGAACTTAAGATATCTTGGAAACTGTTGAATATTTTAGGCTAAAAATTGGTATCTACAGTCATCTTTATGAGTGCATGAAGATTTATGAGTATAAGAGGTCAAGGTCATTCTTTGACCTTTGACCGAGGACTCTGATATTTTGACAATTTCAAACAATCTCCTCAAAAGCCACTGGACCATTTGTAACCAAATTTCATATGTGGCCTCCAGAGGAAGGGGGAACGAAAAATTGTTCAAATGGTCTTGGTCACATGACCAACATGGCCGCCACGCCCATATATGGTAAAAACCTTTAAAAATCTTCTTCTCCAGAACCAATGGACCGATGGCCTTGAAACTTGGCATGTAGCATTGGGTACTTGAGTACTACCAAGATTGTTCAAATTATGACCTTGGGTTGACCTTGACCTTTTTTATGGCAAGGTCAAATAAAGGAAAATGCTAGAAAATAAGATTTCTTGGAAAGCTTTGAAGATTATGGCCTAAAAATTGGTATACACAGTCATCTTATTGAGTACATGAAGATTTGTGAGTACAAGAGGTCAAGGTCATTCTTTGACCTTTGACCCAGAACTCTCATATTTTTACAATTTCAAACAATCTCCTCAAAAACCACTGGACCAGTTGTAACCAAATTTCATATAGAGGTTTCAGGTGTTGAAGGAATGAAATTTTGTTCAAACGGCCCAGGTCACATGACCAACATGGCCGCCACACCCATATATGGTAAAAACCTTTAAAAATCTTCTTCTCCAGAACCAATTGACCGATGGCCTTGAAACTGAGTATGTAGCATTGGGTACTCCAGTACTATCAAGATTGTTCAAAATGATGACCTTGGGTTGACCTTGAATATTTTACGGCAGGTCAAATATGGGAAAATGCTAGAACATAAGATTTCATGGAAAGTTTTGAAGATTTAGGCCTAAAAATTGGTAAATACAGTTATCTTGATGAGTACAAGAGGTCATGGTCATTCTTTGACTTTTGACCCAAGACTCATAGTTTGACAATTTCAGACATAAGAAACAGCCACTTTGCCAATTGCTCGGGTGAGCGATTCAGGGCCTCATGGCCCTCTTGTTTTATTAATAATTTTATTTTAAGACATAAATGTGTTGACAGTATGGACATCCGTGCCTGAAGTTTTATGCAGTGCAAGCCACACCACCATAGCAACTGTGTGATGGGCAGGCACCAATTTAGGCGAGCTATGCTGTCAGGCGACAGCTCTTGTTATATATGCCATAATATAATGTTTCTAAAGAAAACCTCACAAAACTAGGTTACGATTTTTCCCAATTTCAATCACAGTGTCGGTAATTTTCCCAATCTAAAGGCCCCAGTCCCAAAAAGTGGTGTGAGAGCCCTGGGCTCTATTTTGTGACTCTGGGCAAACAGACAAGACATGGCATTCTGCAGAATTCTTATTACACCTGTTTAAACTCCATATACAGTTGTCAAGTTCGGACTCGCTGGTTACCAAGGGGCTTGCATGTAGGCTCAATTTTATAACAAAATTTTTGCACCTGCTACCGTCAAGCTGAAAGTTTAAAAAGATATATATATATTTTCTTACGTAAAATTCTGAGCAGCGATGCTTATCACTGCTTATGCTTTGACCATTAGAACTGTCTCACTAAGACTGTTCTCATGAGGAGATGGATGGATGGCTTGCAATTTTCCCTCTATTTCAACAGTATTTCAGTCATATCAGTTAAATGGGAGGGTGTTAATGAATGGCTGTGTGCAATGGAACCCTATTAACAGTTGAAAGGATTTCCACCTCTAACGGGAATCGAACCCGAGACCACTAGATCAGGTCACAGCATATGCTTTAATGTAGAAATAAGAAAAATCTCAAAATTATCATAATTGATCCCTTTATCTCCATTTCAGATGCCCAAATATTAATGATAAATATGGTACCGAAAGATTTAAGCTGTGAAGTTTCCTCATAATTTTGTCTGAAATATAAACAGACCTCTCTGAGCTTGTCTGAAATATAAACAGACCTCTCTAACTTGACAATTATTTTAGAATGATGAATAGGGTTCTTTACTTCTGGGTTTTATAACTTGTAAATGAACAACCTTAATGTGTTTAGAGATTTGTATTTTATAGATGAAAGCGAGCCGTTAATGGCACCGAAATACTTGAACAAGACTCGCTAACGTACAACGTAAGTATGAACAGAAGCTCGATCAATGTAAATCCAAGTCAGGAGAAATTGTTTCTGTATGATATTTTTAATGGCAAGAACATAAAAATCTAGAAGGTCATAAAAGAAAAGAAAACAAATAATCACAAACAAAACTGACAAGAAACCATATTTTTTGTGGGGTCATGGGATGCAGGTGTGTGGTTGGAATGTTTTACGGCACCAAATCAGCCCAGACTTGCATGGATATATTATTGAACACATGAAATAAGCTAATAACGTCCTCCCTTCTAACACAGGCTTTTCCTATCTAAGAGTACCCCAGATATGTAAATCCTTGTTGTGCAATATGGTTATATGGTTATTTGATGTTTTTTACCGTCTGGGGTTGGTCGGGTGGTGTGATGGTGCTGCGTGTAACTTCCAGTGCCGGGGCGTCTTACTGATTTGAATGGTAATGGGGCAAGGGCCTACAGTGCTTGCAGTCAGTGCGGGTGGGGGTTGTTTGGACATTTTTTCTCTCATCTATCATTTCTCTCTTCTTTCTCCCTCTCTCTGGGAGACAGCCTGATATAGACTGAAATACTGTCTCATAGGGCTGTTAAACCCAAAACAACCAACCAACCAACTTTTTCCCGTCCAAAAAAAAAAATCTCAAAAATCTAGATCAACCTTGTAAGACGAATCTAGATTTTTGGAATAGTTTTGGAAGGGATGAAACGGCATCTTATACATTTAATTTAACTGTCGTTGTCTTGGCACCTGAACTAGCTCAGAAAAAGCTCGGTTTAAAGAACAGAAATATTCACTTCAAGTTCTTGTGAATTTTTGTGTAAACATGACACTTTAGAAGATGAGACTTGTTTATAGTTACATGTGAAAACTTCAGAGAATGTTTTCTAAAGTCCTCTGTTTATTTGTGTGTCATTACCTATAGGAGGTGATTCAGTTGACATTAGATCTGATTGGTCAGAAGCAGGGGTCAACAGATGTTACAGCAAATGAAGCGGGATCAAGTGAGGAAGGGGCGGATGCCCGGATACCAGTTAAAGCATGGAAACCAGGGGATAAATGTATGGCTCCATACTCAGAAGATAAGAAGTTAGTGCAACATTTACATCCACATCAAATTTTGTCACTAAACATAAGCAGCTTCCTTCACCAGCTGTTGAACTGTATGATAATTCTAGTCTATTCTATCCCATAAACGTGCAAGCTTTCATAGGGATGCCGCATAATAACTTTACAACTGGTCCTGTATTCAGCTTCCCTAGTTATACTGACAAAGTCCCTGTGCCCTTTTTGTCCCCTGTAGTCAAAGAGGACTGAAGTATTGGGTTCTATCTGTCAATCCATCAGTCTGTCTGTCTGTCCTTCTTTTCATCTGACATTCACGAAAATTTCAGAATATTGTTATCACTACATGACATGGATTCTGTTATATTGGGGTCATGATCAGACCCTTTTTGGCCAAAGTTACAACCCTTTATCTGTAATTTTATCCAAATCTTGTAACCGCAACTGAAGGCTCCTTCAGTTTTGAGCTCACCTCAGCACAAAGTTCTCTAGGTTGTGATCGATATTTGCCAGTCTCTTCATCCATCCATCCCTCCATCTGACTATTGTCAACAATTTCTAGAAACAAAATCTCCTAGACCAGTAAGCACATTTCAAAATAAATCTACACAAATGTTCTAGTTATAGCCCTGTACCAAAACTGTTTAAATGGTTCTGCTCTGCAGAATAAAATGGCCACCAAACTTAAAAATAGAAAAAACCTTTAAACGGCATCTCCTCTCAAGCCAATGGCTCAGTTTCTTTATAACTTCACAGAAATGTTTTACTCATAGCCCTGAACCAAAATTTTTAAAAGGGCTCCACCCCACTAAACAAGGTGGCCTCCAGAGCTAAAAATAGAAATAAATCTTTGAATGATACAGAGAACATAGTTTTGATCCCATCTTGATGAAACTTTGTCAGAATGTTCATCTTTATAAAATCTAGGCCAAGATTGAAACTGGGCCATGTCGGATCAAAAAGTAGGTTACAAGGTCAAATCTTAGAAAAATAAAACTTGTGTACACTCTGGAGGGCACAGTTATGATCAAAACTTCATGAAACTCTTGTCAGAATGTTTATCTTTACAAAATCTAGCATGATTTTTAAACTGGGTCATGTGGGGTGAAAACTAGGTCACTAGGTCAAATGTTAGAAAACTGTGGACACTCCAGAGGGCACAGGTATGATCCAATCTTCATGAAACTTTGTCAGAATGTTTATTGTATGACATCTAGGGCAAGTTTGCAACTGGGTCATGTCAGGTCACTAGGTCACTAATCACTAGGTCAGATCTTAGAAAAAAAATTGTGTACACTGTAGAGGTCTCAGTTTCGTACCAACCTTGATGAAACTTTGTCAGCATGTTTGTCTCCAACAAATCTAGACTAAATTTGAAACTAGATCATGTAGGGTCAAGAACTAGATCACATTTTCCAATCTTAGAAAAACTTCCTGTTCTCTCTAGAGGGCACAGCTTTGATCTTATTCTCATGCTTTGTAAGACTGTTTATCTTCAAGAAAGCTAGAACAAGTTTGAAACTGGGTCATGTGGGGGTCAAAAACTAGGTCACTAGGTCAGGTATTGGAACAACTTTGTGCACACTTTAGAGAGCACAGTTTTGATCCAATCTTTATTTCACATTGTCAGAATATTAATCTTTATGAAGTCTAGGTTAATTTCAAATCTGGGTTATGTAGGATGAAAAACTAGGTCAGTAGGTCAAATCTAAAAAAAATTCATGTTTACACACTACAGGGCACAGTTTTGATACAATCTTCATGACACTTTGTCAGAATGTTTACCTCTATTAAATTTAGGCCAAATTTGAAACTGGGTCATGTTGGGTCAAAAACTAATAGGCATTAGATCATATCTTAGAAAAACCTTAGGTACACAATAAAGGCTTATTTTCCATTGCATCTTCGTGAATCTCTGTCTGTCATAAGTGTGGATGTCTCAGAGGTTTAGTTTGAACATGGGTGAAGTCAGTTCAAAAATTAGGTCACCAGGTCAAATCATTGAAAAACCTTGTTTCATAATTGATGCTTCATATATCTGTGAATGTTTGTAAAACTTTGTCAGAATGTTTGTTTTGACAGTGTCTAGGCCAAGTTAAAATATGGGCCACATCAGGTAAAAATTAGATCAATTCAAATATCTTCTTCAGAACCAGTGGGCTTATTGGTTGATTGTAATGAAACTTGGTATATAGCATTAGGTACTCAGGGGCCCATTATAGATTCTTCATATTTTGACCTTGGGTTGACCTTGACATATTTTACGCCAAAGTTAATAAGATAACTCGAATATCTTGGTTCGCATGTTACTCAGATGAGCAATTCAGGGCCCATCACAGCTCTCTTGTCTTTGATTTTCATCAGACTTTCAGGATCTTATTGCCACCATTTGATGTTGATCATATTTGAGTCGCGACATGAGAAAACCAACAATGTGGTTGTGCACCCAGCGCAGACTCAGATCAGCCTGGGCATCCGCCTAGTTTGACCAGACTCTTTGTTAAATGCTCAAAGGGTAGCTAAGGGTCTGTCTGATCAGACTAGGTAGATGCCCAGGCTGATCTGAGTCTGCGCTGGGCGCACAACCACATTGTTGGTTTTGTCATGCCGTGGCTCATTTGATTCTTTGATTTGAGTCTTTTCATACCCCTGACATACAAAGTATGTTTAGGGGTATATAGTTTTCGTCTTTCAATCCGTTTGTCCATCTGTTTGTCTGGCCATGTGTCCGTCTGGTCATTCTTACAAATTAGGTTTGAATGGCTTTGTTTTGGTACTGAATAGCTTTAAGTGACTCAATCAGTTTGGCTTGCCAGAGAAAAACATTTTACTTTAATAGAAGAGGTATTAGGGTGGTTAGACTAAGACATTTGCGAAAAGGCACATAAATTTTATCCAGAGTCTTTGGACATTGGACATCCATTTTTAGCTCACCTGAGCTGAAGGCTCAGAGGTGAGCTTATAGGATGGGAGTCGAGCCGTCGTCCGTGGGTACGTGGGTAGGTGCGTCAACACTTTCAAACATAAATATCTCAGAGACCAGTGGGCTGATCGCGATCAAATTTTATCTGAAGCATCATTTGGGTGGGGGAAAGGCTGCATTAGGTTTTGGTGCCGATCAGCTCAGAACTCTGGTTTCCATGGCAACAGATAGCCCCCATAGGGTTATAATGGGGGAAATGGCGTCATCACATTTTCTCCACTGTTTTTGATTAGATCCTTATCATACTTGCAGGTAATGATGACATACACAAGAGCTTGGATGAGTTCGAAATTTGGCCGGATTCAAGCACAGACTACGGAGTTAGCTGCCCTTGAGCGTTTGAAAAAAATCCCATAGGGTTATAATGGGGAAAATGGCGTCATCACGTTTTCTCAACTGTTTTTGCTTAGATCCTTATCATACTTGCAGGTAATGATGACATACATAAGAGCTTGGATGAGTTCGAAATTTGGGTGGATTTGAGCACAGACTACGGAGTTAGCTGCCCTCGAGCGTTTGAAAAAAATCCCATAGTGTTATAATGGAGAAAACGACGTCATCACATATTTTGAGAAAAACTTTGTCATCGCTCTATTGCCTACATTTCTCAACGGATTTTAAAATAACTTCACACAAATGTAGGGCATGACAATATCTTGAGCAAGTTTGACTTTCAGGATGCTGCGCCCAAGGTCAAGGTCACTGTGGCTATTTTTAGAAAAAACTTTGTCATGGCTCTAGCACCTACATTTCTCAGCAGATTTTAAAATAACTTCACACAAATGTAGGGCATGACAATATCTCAAGCAAGTTCGACTTTCAGGATGCTGCGCCCAAGGTCTAGGTCACTGTGGCTACTTTTAAAAAAACTTTGTCAGCGCTCTAGCACCTACATTTCTCAGCAGATTTTAAAATAACTTCACACAAATGTAGGGCATGACAGTATCTCAAGCAAGTTTGACTTTCAGGATGCTGCACCCAAGGTCAAGGTCACTGTTGCTATTTTTAGAAAAACTTGGTCATCGCTCTAGCCCCTACATTTCTCAACAGATTTTAAATCAACTTCACACAAATGTAGGGCCTGAGAATATCTCAAACACGTTTGACTTCCAGGGTGCTGCGCCCAAGGTCAAGGTCACTGTGGCTATTTTTAGAAAAACTTTGTCAGCGCTCTAGCACCTACATTTCTCAATGGATTTTAAGATAAATTCACACAAATGTAGGGCATGACAATATCTCGAGCAAGTTCGACTTTCAGGGTGCTGCGCCCAAGGTCAAGGTCACTGTGGCTATTTTTAGAAAAACTTTGTCATTGCCCTAGCACCTTCATTTCTCCATGGATTCTGAAATAACTTGACACAAATGTAGGGTATGACAATATCTCAAGCAAGTTCGACTTTCAGGATGCTGTGCCCAAGGTCAAGGTCACTGTGGCTATTTTTAGAAAAACTTTGTCATCGCTCTAGCACCTACATTTCTCAATGGATTTTAAAATAACTTCACACAAATGTAGGGCATGACAATATCTCGAGCAAGTTTGACTTTCAGGGTTCTGCAATCAAGGTTTTTGATTAGATCCTTATCATACTTGCAGGTAATGATGACATACATAAGAGCTTGGATGAGTTCGAAATTTGGGTGGATTTGAGCACAGACTAAGGAGTTAGCTGCCCTTGAGCGTTTGAAAAAAATCCCATACTCTTATAATGGAGAAAACAACGTCATCACATTTTCACTTTTCATCGGATCCTCTTCATACTTGCAGGTAATGAGGATATGCATAAAAGCTTTGATTAGTTAGCATTTCGGCTAGATCCCACCACTGACTATGGAGTACCTGCCCTGAGCATCCAAAAAATCAGTGCTGCCACTTTTTAGCTCACCTGTCAAGGTGAGCTTATAGTATAGACTTGGTCCGTCGTCCGTCGTCGTCGGTGTCGGCGTCGTCTACAATTTTAAACATCTTCTTCTCAGAAACCACTGGGTGGATTGAAGCCAAATTTCATATGGAGCCTTAACAGGATAGGGGAACGAAAGTTTATATATTTGGTCCAGGTCACATGACCAAGATGGCCGCCACGCCCATATATGGTAAAAACCCTTCAAAAATCTTCTTCTCCAGAACCAAAAGGCCTATAACCTTGAAACTTGGTATGTAGCATCGGGCATGCGGGCCCATCATAATTTATATAAATCATGACCTTGTGATGACCTTGACCTAATTTATGACATGGTCAACTTTGGTACGTTAGGCTTTTACATGGGAAAACGCTTAAACAGTGGATTTCTCAGAAACTATTTAAGTCTAAGGTACAATACTTGGTATACATGGTCGACTAAATGACCAGATGAAGATATTATGTCACTAAAGGTCAAGGTCATTCCGGCGGACCATCCGTCGTCAAGATTTTCAAACATCTTCTCCTCTGAAACCACTGGGCCGATTGAAGCCAAATTTCATATGGAGTCTCAGTGGGATGGGAGAAAGATAGTTTATACCCGGGGTCTGGGTCACATGACCAAGATGGCCGCCATGCCCATATATGGTAAAAACCCTTCAAAAATCTTCTCCAGAACCAAAAGGCCTATGACCTTGAAAGTTGGTATGTAGCATTGGGCATGCGGGCCCATCATATTTTATACAAATCATGACCTTGCGTTGACCTTGACCTAATTTATGACATGGTCAACTTTGGTATGTTAGGCTTTTATATGGGAAAACGCTTAAGTTTATACAAATCATGACCTTGTGTTGACCTTGACCTAATTTACGGCATGGTCAACGTTAGGCTTTTATATTGGAAAACGCTTAAACAGTGGATTTCTCAGAAACTATCTAAGACTAAGGTACAATACTTGGTATACATGGTCGACTAAATGACCAGATGAAGATATTATGTCACTAAAGGTCAAGGTCATTCCGTCGGACCATCCGTCGTCAAGATTTTCAAACATCTTCTCCTCTGAAACCACTAGGCCGATTGAAGCCAAATTTCATATGGAGTCTCAGTGGGATGGGGGAACGAAAGTTTATACCCGGGGTCTGGGTCACATGACCAAGATGGCCACCATGCCCATATATGGTAAAAACCCTTCAAAAATCTTCTTCTCCAGAACCAAAAGGCCTATGACCTTGAAACTTGGTATGTAGCATCGGGCATGCGGGCCCATCTTAGTTTATTCAAATCATGACCTTGCGTTGACCTTGACCTAATTTACGGGATGGTCAACTTTGGTACGTGAGGCTTTTATATGGGAAAGATTTCTCAGAAACTATGTAAGTCTAAGGTACAATACTTGGTATACATGGTCGACTAAATGACCAGATGAAGATATTATGTCACTAAAGGTCAAGGTCATTCCGTCAGACCATCCGTCATCAAGATTTTCAAACATCTTCTCCTCTGAAACCACTGGGCCTATTTAAGCCAAATTTCATATGGAGTCTCAGTGGGATAGGGGAACGAAATTTTATACCCAGGGTCTGGGTCACATGACCAAGATGGCCGCCATGCCCATATATGGTAAAAACCCTTCAAAAAACTTCTTCTCCAGAACCAAAAGGCCTATGACCTTGAAACTTGGTATGTAGCATTGGGCATGCGGGCCCATCATAATTTATATAAATCATGACCTTGTGATGACCTTGATCTAATTTATGACATGGTCAACTTTGGTACGTTAGGCTTTTATATGTGAACACGCTTAAACAGTGGATTTCTCAGAAACTATTTAAGTATTAGGTACAATACTTGGTATACATGGTCGACTAAATGACCAGATGAAGATATTATGTCACCAAAGGTTAAGGTCATTCCGTCGGACCATCCGTCGTCAAGATTTTCAAACATTTTCTCCTCTGAAACCACTGGGCCGATCGAAGCCAAATTTCATATGGAGTCTCAGTGGGATGGGGTAACGAAAGTTTATACCCGGGGTCTGGGTCACACGACCAAGAAGGTCACCATGCCCATATATGGTAAAAACCCTTCGAAAATCTTCTTCTCTAGAACCAAAAGGCCTATGACCTTGAAACTTGGTATGTAGCATCGGGCATGCTGGCCCATCATAGTTTGTACAAATGATGACCATGTGTTGTCCTTGAATTAATTGACAACATGGTCAACTTTGGTAGGTTAGGCTTTTATATGGGAAAACGCTTATACAGTGGATTTTTCAGAAACTATTTAAGTCTTAGGTACAATATATGGTATATATGGTCAACTAAATGACCAGATGAAGATATTATGTCACTGAAAGGTCAAGGTCATTTTGTCGGTCTGTCCGTCATCAAGATTTTCAAAACATCTACTCCTCTGAAACCATGGTCTGATTGAAGCGAAATTTCATATGGAGTCTAAGTGTGATCAGGGAATAAAAGTTTGTTCTCAGGGTCTTGTCCAAGATGGCCGCCATGCCCGTATACGGTAAAAACCCTTCAAAATCTTCTTCTCCAGAACCAAAAGGTGTATGACCTTGAAACTTGGTATGTAGCTTTGGGCACTCAAGCCCATCATAGTTTATACAAATGATAGTGCGTTGACCTTGACCTAATTTATGACACTGTCAACTTTGGTACATTATGTCGGCTTTTATATGGGAAAATGCTTAAACAGTGGATTTTTCAGAAACTATTTAAGTCTAAGGTGCAATATTTGGCAGTCTTCGCGAAACCTTCTGAAGAGTTGCAGGACAGCTGTCAGACAGCCAAAAAAAATTTGTAGGACAGAACAGAAATCTGCAGGACAGAAAAAAAATCACATTCGAGCCAACAAACAAATTTTAGTCATAAAAATGGGAACCATTTATTAATTACTTAAATACTGGGTTCATTTTAACTTTAATTCCCATTTAATCATTCAATCTCTACTTCATTTTAATTCAATTCCCATTCTTGAAAGCATCTGCTATATCTTGTATTCATCTACGCATAGGTTGGGGATAAACTCCAATGCTTTTTCTAAAGCTAAACTTGTTACAGGAAAAAAATGTTTTGATTATTTCCCTTGGTTCGGCCTTGTACCATTCACAAAGTTCGGCCATATTAAATTCGCTACCAGAAGCACCAAAAAAACAGTTACAGTAAGCAGAAAATAACCTGGCGCAGCAGTAATTAAACAAATAATATGGATAAATAGTTTAAAGTTCATTTCATTTTAGCCGAGTCATCGAAATTAAAAAAAAAATGAAGATGAGATTATTACACATTCCGAGACCGAAACCAACCGTTGCGAGCACTCTTTGGGCCGAAAACTATAACGCTAGAAATGATTGGTTGTATATAAATAGTAAGGCATATATTGACCAATCAGATGTCGTCTTGCATAAGCACTTTTGTAAATATGAAATCATAGAAATGGCGAAACATTCGTTTTTGTTTCGGCCAAAAGAGGACTTTTCTGACGATAAATTTGATTTTACCGAGTTGAAAAATGTCAACTTTTATCAGTGTCGGACAGTGCGACCGGCGCCCTGGCAAAAATCGCCGGACATTTTCTGAATTTGCCGGTTTTGTCCGACAGACCGACGGTTTTCGTGAAGACTGATTTGGTATATATGGTTGACTAAATGACCAGATGAAGATATTTTGTCCTTAAAGGTCAAGGTCATTCTTTGACTTTTGTACAAGGTCATTGAGATTCTGTCACCCGTCAACATTTTCAAACATCTTCTCAGTGGCCACTAGGGTCAATTGAAGCCATATTTCATATGGAGCTTCACCAGCTTAAAGGAACCATAGTTTGTTCAGATGGTCTTGGTCACTTGACCAAGATGGCCACCATGCCCATATATGGTAAAAACTCTTCAAACGTCATTTTCTCGAGAACCGAAAGGCCTATAACCTTGAAACTTGGTACCGGTATGTAGCATTGGGCACTCAGGCCCATCATAGTTTATACAAATGATTACTGTGTTTCATATATTATGGAGCTTTAATACTGGTTCAAAGGAATCAAAGTTTGTTCAGATGGTCATGGTCATATGAACATGGTGGCCGCCACACCCATTTATGATAAAACCCCTTCAGAAATCTTTGTCCAGAAACAAAGGCCCAGTGACCTTGTGGCTTGGTATATAGAATTGGGACTCAACATTAATCCCCAAGGGAGGGGGGTTATCTGCCCCTGCTCTGGTGCTATATACATGTATAAAAGCATTAAAATATATACCAGGACCAAGTGTCAGGTGAGCTACAGGACCATTGGTCCTCTTGTTTAGCTCACCTGTGAAGGTGAGCTTATAGTATAGACTTGGTCCGTCGTCCGTCGGCGTCGGCGTCGTCCACACTTTTAAACATCTTCTTCTCAGAGACCACTGGGTGGATTGAAGCCAAATTTCATATGGAGCCTTAACAGGATAGGGGAACGAAAGTTTATATATTTGGTCCAGGTCACATGACCAAGATGGCCGCCACGCCCATATATGGTAAAAACCCTTCAAAAATCTTCTTCTCAAGAACCAAAAGGCCTATAACCTTGAAACTTGGTATGTAGCATCGGGCATGCGGGCCCATCATAATTTATATAAATCATGACCTTGTGATGACCTTGACCTAATTTATGACATGGTCAACTTTGGTACGTTAGGCTTTTATATGGGAAAACACTTAAACGGTGGATTTCTCAGAAACTATTTAAGTCTAAGGTACAATACTTGGTATACATGGTTGACTAAATGACCAGATGAAGATATTATGTCACTAAAGGTCAAGGTCATTCCGTCAGACCATCCGTCATCAAGATTTTCAAACATCTTCTCCTCTGAAACCACTGGGCCGATTGAAGCCAAATTTCATATGGAGTCTTAGTGGGATGGGGGAACAAAAGTTTATATATTTGGTCCAGGTCACATGACCAAGATGGCCGCCATGCCCATAATTGGTAAAAACCCTTCAAAAATCTTCATCTCCAGAACCAAAAGGCCTATGATCTTGAAATTTGGTGTGTAGCATTGGGCATGCGGGCCCATCATAATTTATACAAATCATGACCTTGCGTTGACTTTGACCCAATTTACGGCATGGTCAACTTTGGTACGTTAGGCTTTTATATTGGAAAACGCTTAAACAGTGGATTTCTCAGAAACTATTTAAGTCTAAGGTACAATACTTGGTATATATGGTCGACTAAATGACCAGATGAAGATATTATGTCACTAAAGGTCAAGGTCATTCCGTCGGACCATCCATCGTCAAGATTTTCAAACATCTTCTCCTCTGAAACCACTAGGCCGATTGAAGCCAAATTTCATATGGAGTCTCAGTGGGATTGGGGAATGAAAGTTTATATATTTGGTCCAGGTCACATGACCAAGATGGCCGCCATGCCCATATATGGTAAAAACCCTTCAAAAATCTTCTTCTCCAGAACCAAAAGGCCTATGATCTTGAAATTTGGTGTGTAGCATCGGGCATGCGGGCCCATCATAATTTATACAAATCATGACCTTGCGTTGACCTTGACCTAATTTACGGCATGGTCAACTTTGGTACGTTAGGCTTTTATATAAGAAAACGCTTAAACAGTGGATTTCTCAGAAACTATTTAAGTCTAAGGTACAATACTTGGTATATATGGTCGACTAAATGACCAGATGAAGATATTATGTCACTAAAGGTCAAGGTCATTCCGTCGGACCATCCGTCGTCAAGATTTTCAAACATCTTCTCCTGTGAAACCACTAGGCCGATTGAAGCCAAATTTCATATGGAGTCTCAGTGGGATTGGGGAACAAAAGTTTATATATTTGGTCCAGGTCACATGACCAAGATGGCCCCCATGCCCATATATGGTAAAAACCCTTCAAAAATCTTCTTCTCCAGAACCAAAAGGCCTATGACCTTGAAACTTGGTATGTAGCATTGGGCATGCGGGCCCATCATATTTTATACAAATCATGATCTAGCGTTGACCTTGACCTAATTTACGGGATGGTCAACTTTGGTACGTTAGGCTATTATATGGGAAAACGCTTAAACAGTGGATTTCTCAGAAACTATTTAAGTATTAGGTACAATACTTGGTATACATGGTCGACTAAATGACCAGATGAAGATATTATGTCACTAAAGGTCAAGGTCATTTCGTCGGACCATCCGTCGTCAAGATTTTCAAACATCTTCTCCTCTGAAACCACTGGGCCGATTGAAGCCAAATTTCATATGGAGTCTCAGTGGGATGGGGGAACGAAAGTTTATACCCGGGGTCTTGGTCACATGACCAAGATGGCCACCATGCCCATATATGGATCTAGTTATCTTGGCTAAAGGTCATTTGTCTGTAATGTGTCAACAGTTTTAAAGGACTTCTCCTCTGAAACTACTGGGCAGATTTCAATTTAATTTCAAATGCAGCCTTCAGGCAAAGCGGGAATCAAAGTTTATATATTCGGTCCACTCACATGACCAAGATGGCCACCATGCCCATACAATGGCAAAAACCTTGAAAAATCTTCTTCTCCAGATCCACTTGGCCAATTGCCTTGAAACTTGGTATCTAGCAACTGGGACTGTAGTACTACCAATTTTATATAAATTGAGCATATACTGACAGGTGAGCGATCGTTGCCCTTGGGCGACTTGTCTTGGTTTCTACTGATCCGATCCTTTTCAAACTTGCAGGTAATGAGGAAATGCATAATATCTTAAACAAGTTCAAATTTTGGCCAGATCAACCACTACGAAGTTAGCTGCCCTTGACAGCTCTGTCTATTGTGCTCTTGATCGGATACTTTTTAAACTTGCATATATTAAATGAGGGCATACATAATGTTTTGGATGAGTTTAATTTTTAGCCTGATTGGACCTCTGACTGTGGAGTTAGCTGCCCTTGAGCATCTTAAATATCCCTATAGGTTTACAATGTCTCTCAGGTGAGCAATTGTTGCCCTTTGGGCTGTTATATGGTCAAGCCACATTAAAATTGTGTGTAACGTTGTTAAAAATATATACCGTATTATGGGAAATTTTCGCTTCACCTAATTTTTATCCCCCGACCGAAAGGTTCGGGGGATATAGCGTTATCCCCCGACCGAAAGGTTCGGGGGATATAGCGATGAGCCTGGCGTCCGTCCGTCCGTCCGTCCGTCCGTCTGTCCGTCCGTCCGTCCGTAAACACTTTCTTGTCCGCTCTATATCTTGAATACCCTTTGGAATATTTTCATGATACTTCACAGTTATGTAGAACAGGTCATGACGATGTGTCGCGTACAAGAATGGTAACTCTTGCTATTGTACTTTTTGAATTATCTCCCCTTTGGTGATTTTTTGGCAGATTCGTGTCCGCTCTGTAACTTGAATACCCTTTGGAATATTTTCATGATACTTCACAGAAATGTAGAACAGGTCATGACGATGTGTCGCGAACAAGAATGACAACTCTTGCTTTCTTACTTTTTGAGTTATTTCCCCTTGATAGTTTAAGGTGTGATTTTCTGGCAGATTCGTGTCCGCTCTATAACTAGAATATCCTTTGGAACATTCTCATGATACTTCACAGATATGTAGAACAGGTCATGACGGTGTGTCGCGAACAAGAATGACAACTCTTGCTTTCTTACTTTTTGAGTTATTTCCCCTTGATCATTTTAGGTATGATTTCGTGCCCGCTCTATAACTTGAATACCTTTGGGAATATTTTCATGATACTTCACAGATATGTAGAACAGGTCATGATGATGTGTTGCGAACAAGAAAGACAACTCCTGCTTTCTTACTTTTTGAGTTATTACCCCTTGATGGTTTTAGGTGTGATTTTGTGTCCGCTCTATAACTTGAATACCTTTTGGAATATTTTCATGATACTTCACAGATATGTAGAACAGGTCATGATGATGTGTCGCGAACAAGAATGACAACTCTTGCTTTCTTACTTTTGGAGTTATTTCCCTTTGATGATTTTAAGTGTCCGCTCCATAGCTTGAATACCTTTTGAAATATTTTCATGATGCTTCACAGATATGCAGAACAGGTCATGACAATTTGTCTCATACATGAATGATAACTCTTGCTTTTAGACCTAGTTAATTATTTCCCTTTGGTAGTTTGAGCTGCTGTTTGAGTCTCTGCTCCATAACTGTATAACCCTGGCCAGCTCCAGAATTTGAATAACCGTGAACCTTTCAGAATATTGATGATCATTCTGTGATATCTTATCAGTGTTCCTAACTCTCTCTTACCCCTCCACATTCCCGTGCCCCCTCCCGCACCCCCCCCCCCCCCCCCCCCCCAAAAAAAAAAAAATTTTTTTTTTTTTCCCCAGATTTGGATTCTTTGTCCAAATTCACTTACTAGAGAGCTCAAAATTAGGTTTGTAGGGCTTATACTTTAGAAGTTATTCACACATTTTGAAAGTTGAATGTATCGTATGCTATACATTTGTGTATATGGTGGCTGTTTGAGATATTACCTCTTTTTAGCAGTCAAGCATACTATTTTAGTCTGAGTGTTAGAAAATCATGCGTCTGTTAATAGTTAATGTCAATCAGAAGCATAAAAGAACGACAATATATTACTAATATGTGTTTTGAAGTGCACCCTCTTTACCAAGGCCCATGGGGGTCTTCGGTGGGGGGATTTGCCATCTCCTCTGATGGCTATTTTTGCGGAATTTCGCAGTCTGTAACGATCCGCGAAAATTAAACTCTGCAAAATATTTTCCAAGTTTACACAAAATAGTAGTAAGAAATTTGAATCGTCCAAACATATGGTTTGCGGTTATCAAAGCGCCCCACAAAACCTTAGAAGTAGGTAGTTGTTGAGCTCTTATTTTCGGCGCAATTATGTTAGCTGGTTATTAGCAGGTACACTGGAGCGCCGTTATAACGCGGGTGTCGGGAGACATAAAATCGAACCGCGTTATAAGTGATCACGCGTAATAACGATCTTCACAGAAATACCCCACCCACTAATGTAAAACCCCATGTTTACATGTTCGTAGCGCTTATTTAGCCCTTACGAGGTAGATAGACATGTTTACTGCTTACCTGACACAACAAAAGTCATCGCTGAAGTAAGCTTTCAGTCCCTATGTTCTTACTAATTGTGAAAAATGCGCTGCAAAACGGTTGAAAACCATTTGCAAAGCGAAAGTACAATCGGAACACATCGGCCAATTCCGTATCCTGAATTAAACCTATATCGACGAGGATGTCCGATTGAGCGAAAGTAGACTTGTTCGAGTTAATTCCCTTGTATATACACTTGCAAAAAGGTACCTTCGGACGAATAAAATATACTTATTTGCGCGAGTACTGACGTCGCCTAAAAAACTCTAAGCAGCCTACAGATAACCAAATCGGGTTTAAGCTTTGTTTTTTTTTTTTCCATTTATAAAATTCTTTTATAATGTTTTCTTTGGAAGTAATCAGTGACTGCTACGCACAGCCTTTTTCCTGAGCGTTGGCTTTTGTATTGTGTATATGAGGTGACCTTCGCTAATTGGTGACAAGTGATATGCGCTAATTATCGAATTCTTTCACACCTTGGCAAGACAACCGACGCTTTGATTGTCTGTAATAACTTTTGACACGCTGTTGATTAAAATTATGTAAACAGCCCAATTAACTTTTAATGGTTATTTTCTATTCCAATGTCGTGAACACCTACGGAAACCGCCGAAAAATCCGCGATCTGTAGAAAAAAATTTGGGAGCCACAGGACAACCGCGTTATACCGATTACCGCGATATATCGGTCCGCGGTGTAACGGCGCTCCAGTGTAATTACAGTTTGAACAGGCTGTCACTTTTTTCGCTTGATTAACGGTCACTTGTACTTGATTATGCAAGTACAATTGAATTACTTTTAATGGACTGTGAGTTCTGTTTACTTTTATCCTGAACAAAAGCCATTCTATCAATTGCTCGCATATTTCAGTTGACAGTTTCTGTGTACTAAACATTGATTTGTACAAATGTCTTTCATACCTTTTTTTTGTGAAAAAAGGATGGGTATCCTCTCAGACCCCAAAACCGCAGAGTCTATCTAAACAAAAGTGTTTGAATAATAAACTGATTACAGTTTCTTTACGTTTCTCTTTCCTTGTACGTCTTGATGATTTTCAGTCAAGCTAATATTTTTACAGGACAACACAATTTTTATTTTCTTGGATATTCACTTCCCTGAAAATTAAAAACTGTGAAAATTAATCCTCATTTTTTGGGCAAATCAGCTAAAATTTTGCGACATGAAAATTTCCCATTATACGGTACATGATTAACAAGGTTGGGATCAAAAGTAATGCCACTGGCTATTATTCATTGTAAATTTTGTTATCACACTAACAATAACAATGAACAATTGCCAGTGGCATTACTTTTGATCCCACCCTTGTTAATTATGTATATATTTTATATTTTTGTATTTTCACAGTTACTATGAAGCTACATTTGATGAAATATTGGAAGATGGCTCATGTACTGTAACATTTGCATTTTCACAGTTACTATGAAGCTACAGTAGCTGAAATATAAGAAGATGGTTCATGTACTGTAACATTTGTATTTCCACAGTTACTATGAAGCTACAGTAGCTGAAATATAAGAAGATGGTTCATGTACTGTAACATTTGTATTTCCACAGTAACTATGAAGCTACATTGGATGAAATATTAGAAGATGGTCATGTACTCTAACATTTGTATTTTCACAGTAGATGGTTCATGTACTGTAACATTTGTATTTACACAGTTACTATGAAGCTACAATGGCTGAAATATTAGAAGATTGCTCCTGTATTGTAACATTTGTATTTTCATAGTTACTATGAAGCTACAGTGGCTGAAATATTAGAAGATAGATCATGTACTGTAACATTTGTATTTTCACAGTTACTATGAAGCTACAGTGGATGAGATATTAGAAGATGGCTCATGTACTGTAACATTTGAAGAGTATGGGAATACAGATGTGACGGAGGTAAGATATGGATGTAGAGATGACACGTGGTTATACAGCCCTTTTAACAGTAAATCAGTTTTATTGAGCAGCTGCAGGGGCAATTATTATTGGCTATGTGCAGGGCCTGACAAATAAAAATTTAGTCTGTTTGTCCAGTAAATAACATCTGCTAGAAAATGAAATGGCAGAATTTAGGTCATATATTGTGTGTGTTACCAGAACCTTGTCTAGCCCATAACTCTGTTTTTAGGCTGCAATGAAGGATGTTTGTGTCCGGACCATAACTTTGTCCTGCATGGTGTATGTTTATTTCAATTTCGTACAAGTTATGTACAGGTTACAAATAGTATATGATAAGAACGGGATCTGAACGGAAGCTAGGGGCTTATTTAGCTCATCTCCTGGTGGGATATCAAAATTGTTTGGCATAAATGATCATCATGACTAAGCAATGTTTTGCAAGCAAGAACCATGTCGCTGGCTTCAAATTCAAGGTCACAGTCGGCACTTAAACTTTATGCATCGGCTACAGTAAAACATGTTGATGTGAAGCTCATATCGTTTTCCTGCATGATGGGATTTCTAAATTATTTGGCATAAATGATCAATATGACAAAATGATGTTTCACGTGCAAGAACCATATTGCTAGCTCTAAGGTCAAGGTCACAGTCAGTTTTTATAGTGAAAACCTGTTTGTATCTGGCCCATAACTTCAGCCGGCACGGTGGAATTTCAAAATTATTTGACAAGACAATTTTTTGTGCGCAAGGACCATGTCAGTAGCTTAAAGGTCAAGGTCACAGTGTGCATTAACGCTATGTGAATAGGCTGTAACGAAAACATATTTGTGTCTGCGGTTTGACCTCAAAATAAATGTAAGTCACTTTGACCTATATTTCATGTCACCTTGATTTTCCCTTTTTGGTGCACCTGCTTTAGCAAGGTGTGATATACATGTACTTGTCCAGTTTTCCGTCCATCCATCTGTCTTTCCGTTCACCTTTACGTTAACCCTAGCATTGAAGTCTTTTTAATTAGTTTATCCAAAACCACTGCTCCCATGGTTCTCAAATTTCATACTAAGCATGTCCAGACTGCAACACTTCAGAGTGATGAAATTCAGCCAGGTCGAGAATCCAAGATGGCCTCAAATGCAACAAATTTACGTTAACCCTGGCGTTAAATTTACGTTAACTCTGGCTTTAAAGTCTAATATCTCCAAAACCACTGCACCCATGGTTTTCGAATTTCATATGGAGCATGATCAGACTGCAACCTGCTTTAGCAAGGTGCGATATAGGTGTCCCATTTTCCGTCTGTCCGTCATTCCATCCGTCAGTCAGTCCATGTCATTCTGTTCACCTTTACGTTAACCCTGGTGTTAAAGCCTTTTTAATTAATTTTTCAAACCCACTTCACCCATGGTTCTCAAATTTCATTTGAAGCAAGAGTAGATTGCAACACTTCAGAATGATAAAATTCAGTCAGATCGAGAATCCAAGATGGCGGCAAATGCAACAAATTTACATTAACCCTGGCGTGAAAGTCTAATTTCTCCCAAACCACTGCACCCATGCTTCTCAAAGTTCATATGAAGCATGACCAGACTCTTCTCTTCAGAATGGTAAAATTAATCGAGGTCGAGAATCCAAGATGGCTGCAAATGCAACAAATTTACGTTAACCCTGGCGTTAAATTTAAGTTAATCCTGGTGTTAAAGTATAATTTCTCCAAAACCACTGCACCCATGGTTCTCAAATTTCATATGGAGCATGATCAGACTGTAACACTTCAGAATGGTAAAATTCAGCCACGTCGAGAATCCAAGATTGCTGCCATTGCAACAAAAAATGTTAACATTTACGTTAACTTTGGCGTTAAAGTATATTCAGTTAGTTTCTCCAAAACCACTGCACCAATAGTTCTCTGATTTCATAAGAAGTATGTCCAGACTGCAACACTTCAGAATGGTAAAATTCAGCCAGGTGAAGAATCCAAGATGGCGGCCATTACTAAATATGGTAAAAACAACAAAATCAGCTTCTTTTCCAAAACTACTGGGTATATTTAGTTGAAATTTTGCATGGAACACCAGTGGGGCATGACCTCTGATACTGTGGAAGTGCAATGCAGGTGCGACATAGCATTCCGAGGAATTCTTGTATATTATACAAGTCTGCCTCTATGAACCTAGTTATCCTACAGGTGCCTGTACCTTAAGGCACCATCTTACTCAAGGCACTATGCAGGGACATCTATGTACTATGGACACATTTCTAGCTAATAATTATGTCCCCCCACCAAAGGTGAGGGGGGACATATTGTTTTCAGTGCGGATCCCGTCTGCGTCGGCGTCGGCGTGACAGATTCGTGTATGCGCGATATCTCTTGAACCAATGGATGGAATTTCACCAAACTTGCATGGATATATCGTTGGGACAAGCTTATGAGCTGATTAGATTTTGGTGACCTTGACCTCATTTTCAAGGTCACAGGAGGACTTAGATGACAATTTCTTGTATGCGCGATATCTCTTGAACCAATAGATGGAATTTCACCAAACTTGCATGGATACATGATTGGGACAAGTGTAAGAGCTGATTAGATTTTAGTGACCTTGACCTTATTAGGTCACTGGATGACTTAGATGACAATTTCTTGTACCCAATTTCTTGTATGCTCGATATCTCTTGAACCAATGGATGGAATTTCACCAAACTTTCATGGATATATCATTGGGACAAGTGTAAGAGCTGATTAGATTTTAGTGACCTTGACCTCATTTTCAAGGTCACTGGAGGACTTAGATGACAATTTCTTGTACCCACTACATCTCCTGAACCAATAGATGGAATTTCACAAAACTTGCATGGATACATTATTGGGACAAGTTTATGAGCTGATTAGATTTTGGTGACCTTGACCTCATTTTCAAGGTCACTGGAGGACTTGGATGTCAATTTCTTGTACCCACTATATCTCCTGAACCAATGGATGGAATTTCACCAAACTTTTCTGGATACATGATTGGGACAAGTTTATGAGCTGTTTAGATTTTGGTGACCTTGACCTTATTTTAAAGGTCACTGGAGGACTAACATGGCAATTTCTTGTACCCACAATATCTCCTGAATCAATGGATGGAATTTCGCAAAACTTGCATGGATATATTATTGGGACAAGTTTTTGAGCTGATTAGATTTTGGTGACCTTGACCTCATTTTCAAGGTCACTGGAGGATTTGGATGACAATTTCTTGTACCCACTATATCTCCTGAACCAATGGATGGAATTTCACCAACCTTTTCTGGATACATGATTGGGACAAGTTTATGAGCTGTTTAGATTTTGGTGACCTTGACCTTATTTTAAAGGTCACTGGAGGACTAACATGGCAATTTCTTGTACCCACAATATCTCCTGAACCAATGCATGGAATTTCGCCAAACTTTCGTGGATACATGATTTGGACAAGTTTAAGAGCTGTACAAAATTTTGGTGGCCTTGACCTCATTTTCAAGGTCACAGGAGGATTTAGATATGTGAAAATTTTCACCAAAATTGATGTATCTCTTTAGCCTTTGGCTTGATTTCCACTTTACTTTCATAGATATACCTATGGGACAGCGTAGAGTGTACTGTGTTTTGATGACCTTGACCCCATTTTCAAGGTCAAAAGCTATCTTACAAATGCGTATTTTTCTCTCTTAAAAATGAGATATCTTGAACCAATGGATGGATATTCATCAGACTTGTATGAATGTATCGTTGTGACAGGTTTAAGATATGTTTAGTAGTTGGTGACCTTGACCCATTTTTGAAGGACATAGTCTTCTATGTAGGGTATCTTTAGAACCAGCGGATGGATTTTGTCCAAACTTGCATAGATATTTTATTTGTACAGGCTTTTTATTCATTAGAGGGGATGGGAAATGGGCTGGTGGGGGACATCAGTTTTTCTCTAGAAAAACATTTCTAGTTTTACGGTATTTTTATTATGCAAGAACAGCACCCATGGTAAAGGATTAGTCTAGCAGGCAGGCAAATACTGTTCCTTGGCTAACTGTTTACAGTACCTAAAATTTTTAACAAATGGAGTTGTTTGTACCCTTAAAGCATTGGTAAAAAATTAGTCTTCCAGGCAAGGAAATACTGTTTCTTGGCTAACTGTTAACAGTAGTTTAAATGTTTAATGGAGTTGCTTGTACATTCAGAGCATTGTTATCTTATGGAAGTCATTAGTGTAGATTTCACTGTCTTCTAGTACACATTGGATCTGTTTTTGTGGACAGATGTGAAGGTCATGGAAGATGCTGGTAAGCCAATGCTTACATGTTGCAAGTGCCTGATCTTATTTTGAAAATGGGGTCAGTGATTAAAATTATAGATTGAAACAGTTGTGATAATTCCTACTGTTGGAACACTTAAACTATTAACTTCCTAAAAATTTCACAGTTTGGCTTTCATAGCACTATGCAGTAATATGTCTAAAAGATGCACTTTTTAGCTTTCATAACACTAAGCAGTAATATGACTAAAAGTTACACAGTTTGGCTTTCATAGCACTAAGCAGTAATATGTCTAAAAGTTACACAGTTTGGCTTTCATAACACAAAGCAGTAATATGACTAAAAGATACACAGTTTGGCTTTCATAGCACTAAGCAGTAATATGACTAAGAGATGCACAGTTTGGCTTTCAAAAGCAGTAATATGTCTTAAAGATGCACAGTTTGGCTTTCAAAGCACTAAGCAGTAACATGTCTTAAAGATGCACAGTTTGGCTTTCAAAGCACTAAGCAGTAACATGTCTTAAAGATGCACAGTTTGGCTTTCAAAGCACTAAGCAGTAACATGTCTTAAAGATGCACAGTTTGGCTTTCAAAGCACTAAGCAGTAATATGACTAAAAGATACACAGTTTGGCTTTCATAGCACTAAGCAGTAATATGACTAAGAGATGCACAGTTTGGCTTTCAAAGCACTAAGCAGTAATATGTCTTAAAGATGCACAGTTTGGCTTTCAAAGCACTAAGCAGTAACATGTCTTAAAGATGCACAGTTTGGCTTTCAAAGCACTAAGCAGTAACATGTCTAAAAGATGCACAGTTTGGCTTTCATAACACAAAGCAGTAATATGTCTAAAAGATGCACAGTCTGGCTTCCATAGCACTAAGCAGTAATAGCGAGCATCGCGAGCGGGCCCGAAGGGCGAGCTCTTATGGTTGGACATTAGTCAAAAGAAAATCTAGACGATGTTGCATATGTTGCTTCAGAAAACCATCGTTCGATTTCTCGACCGGAATTTACCTCCATATGGGGGCTGCCATTATGATTAAACAGGAAGTTTGATCGATTTCATGGTTGCTATTCTCCGCAGACACAAAGATATGTGTATGTAAATAATTTTAACGTTCGACCGGAAGTTGAAAAATAAGCCGTGATGCAATCGTAACACTTCGGTCAATTCCATAGGCGAGGATGTCCGATTGCTGCGACGTTGACGGGTTACCGTAAAAAAAAAATCCTGCATCGACATAGAACAGAATAGAATATACAGCCCTTCATAAGGGCTACAGCGATGCTCGCCAATAGGCAGTGCCTATTTTCATATTATGTATAAAAGCTACACAGTTTGGCTTTCATAGCACTAAGCAGTAATATGTCTAAAAGATGCACAGTTTTGCTTTCATAGCACTAAGCAGTAATATGTCTAAAAGATGCACATTTAGGCATTCATAGCACTAAGCAGTAATATAACTAAAAGATGCAGATCTTGATGGAATGCTATACAGAGTAGATCTTGGTCAGACTTCTCCTTCAGTCTGATTTGGGTCAGCTCTGTTTACTCAGATCTATCGGACCCAGTATTGTAGATTTTTAGAGTACAGCTAAATAAACCTTTGCAATAATTATATTACTAGTTACATGTAGTTACTCATCTAATGATTTTATTCATACAAGTTTGTTATACTCATGTTTGAATGCTTGTTATATTATCATGTAGGTGAATATGCTATATTTTCCTGTAGGTCTCTCTGTTAAAATCTGTTGAAGAAGAAAATAAGAAGAAGAGAGGAGCTACAGGAGAGGGTGGTGGCCCTGAGGCAAAGAAACCTATGTCAAAGTAAGGGTTTAAGAATCCATTATGAGTTTCAGTGTAAGTTAGGGAAATCAGAGGGATCAGAATTTCAGTCAGTGACAAGGCTTGCTGAGTTGGTTGAAATGTTGACCCCTGAGGATGAGGTTTTCCTATCCAAGATGGACTAGTAGCTCATGATGGATTGAAGCCGGAGGAATACTGTTTTCCCCATGTTCGTCTTTTTGTCCGTCCATCCAGCACCATAACTAAGTAAGCACTGTGCGGAATGTCATGAAACTTTACTTAAATATGTATCTCTATAACACGCTGATGCACATCAAGTTTCATCATACTGGCTCTGTGATATGGAAATGCAGTGGACTTCAACCCTTACAAACTCTAGCGGTCAAGGTCATTTAGTGACCTTGGCCAAAAGTCACTTGTCCATCCTTTGTCAACATTTCCAAAGGACTTCTCTGAAACTACTTGGCCAATTTCAGTTCAATTTCTTATGTAGTCTGCAGGCAAAGGGGGAAGAAACTTTATATATTTGGTCCAAGTCACATGACCAAGCTGGCCACCATGCCCATATTTGGTAACATTCTTAAAAAGTCTTCTCAAGAACCACTGGGCCGATTGCCTTGACACTGAGTATGTAGCATCTGGGACTCTGGTACTACAAAGTTTATATAAATGATGACCCATTATTAATACTAATATCTATTTAAAGTTAGGACATCATATCTCTGTCTATCCCTTTCTGTGGCTATTTACCTAAAAAAATCAGTCATGATGCCCAGCAGTGGCAGTGTATTATGCGGTGCCTGTGTTGCTTTATTTTTGGAATTACCTCCCTTTGATTAATTTCTAAGGCTGTTCTGTTCTAGTGCAAGTCATAAGAAGGCAAAAGTATGGAATATCCTGATGATAATTTATAGGAGTGTGTATTAGGTTGAGGCGGTGTGTCTTATATAAAAGTAATTGCTCCCCCTACCAGTAGTTCAGTACTAATTGCTTTGTTAGTGAAGGAGATGTTACAATTTCATATAAAAGTAATTGCTCCCCCTACCAGTAGTTCAGTACTAATGGCTTTGTTAGTGGAGGAGATGTTACAATTTCATATAAAAGTAATTGCTCCCACTACTGGTAGTTCCATACTGATGACTTTGTTAGTGGAGGAGATGTTATAATTTCATATAAAAGTAACTGCTCCTCCTACCAGTAGTTCAGTACTAATGGCTTTGTTAGTGAAGGAGATGTTACAATTTCATATAAAAGTAATTGCTCCCCCTACCAGTAGTTCCATACTGATGACTTTGTTAGTGAAGGAGATGTTACAATTTCTTATAAAAGTAATTGCTCCCCCTACTGGTAGTTCCATACTGATGACTTTGTTAGTGGAGGAGATGTTATAATTTCATATAAAAGTAACTGCTCCCGCTACCAGTAGTTCAGTACTAATGGCTTTGTTAATAGAGGAGATGTTACAATTTCATATAAAAGTAAATGCCCCTCCCCCCACCAGTAGTTCAGTACTGATGACTTTGTTAGTGAAGGAGATGTTACAATTTCTTATAAAAGTAATTGCTCCCCCTACTGGTAGTTCCATACTGATGACTTTGTTAGTGGAGGAGATGTTATAATTTCATATAAAAGTAACTGCTCCCGCTACCAGTAGTTCAGTACTAATGGCTTTGTTAATAGAGGAGATGTTACAATTTCATATAAAGTAAATGCCCCTCCCCCCACCAGTAGTTCAGTACTAATGGCTTTGTTAGTGGATGAGATGTTACAATTTCATATAAAAGTAATTGCTCCCCCTACTAGTAGTTCAGTACTGATGACTTTGTTAGTGAAGGAGATGTTACAATTTCATATAAAAGTAAATGCTCCCCCTACCAGTAGTTCAGTACTAATGGCTTTGTTAGTGAAGGAGATGTTACAATTTCATATAAAGTAACTGCTTCCACTACCAGTAGTTCAGTACCGATGGCTTTGTTAGTGGAGGAGATGTTACAATTTCATATAAAAGTAAATGCTCCCCCTACCAGTAGTTCAGTACTAATGGCTTTGTTAGTGAAGGAGATGTTACAATTTCATATAAAAGTAACTGCTCCCCCTACCAGTAGTTCAGTACTAATGGCTTTGTTAGTGAAGGAGATGTTACAATTTCATATAAAAGTAACTGCTCCCCCTACCAGTAGTTCAGTACTAATGGCTTTGTTAGTGAAGGAGATGTTACAATTTCATATAAAAGTAACTGCTCCCCCTACCAGTAGTTCAGTACTAATGGCTTTGTTAGTGAAGGAGATGTAACAGTTTCATATAAAAGTAATTGCTCCCCCTACTAGTAGTTCAGTACTGATGACTTTGTTAGTGGAGGAGATGTTACAATTTCATATAAAAGTAACTGCTCCCCCTACTAGTAGTTCAGTACTGATGACTTTGTTAGTGAAGGAGATGTAACAGTTTCATATAAAAGTAATTGCTCCCCCTACTAGTAGTTCAGTACTGATGACTTTGTTAGTGGAGGAGATGTTACAATTTCATATAAAAGTAGCTGCTCCCCCTACTAGTAGTTCAGTACTGATGACTTTGTTAGTGGAGGAGATGTTACAATTTTTTATAAAAGTATTAAACTGCTCCTACTACCAGTAGTTCAGTACTGATGACTTTGTTAGTGAAGGAGATGTTACAATTTCATATAAAAGTAATTGCTTCCCCTACTAGTAGTTCAGTACTGATGACTTTGTTAGTGGAGGAGATGTTATAATTTCATATAAAAGTAACTGCTCCCGCTACCAGTAGTTCAGTACTGATGACTTTGTTAGTGGAGGAGATGTTACAATTTCATATAAAAGTAATTGCTCCCACTACCAGTAGTTCAGTACTGATGACTTTGTTAGTGGAGGAGATGTTATAATTTCATATAAAAGTAACTGCTCCCGCTACCAGTAGTTCAGTACTGATGACTTTGTTAGTGGAGGAGATGTTACAATTTCATATAAAAGTAATTGCTTCCGCTACCAGTAGTTCAGTACTGATGACTTTGTTAATAGAGGAGATGTTACAATTTCATATAAAAGTAATTGCTCCCCCTACTAGTAGTTCAGTACTGATGACTTTGTTAGTGAAGGAGATGTTACAACTTCATACAAAAGTAACTGCTCCCACTACCAGTAGTTCAGTACTGATGACTTTGTTAATAGAGGAGATGTTACAATTTCATATAAAAGTAAATGCCCCCCACCCCCCACCATTAGTTCAGTACTGATGACTTTGTTAGTGAAGGAGATGTTACAATTTCATATAAAAGGAACTGCTCCCACTACCAGTAGTTCAGTACTGATGACTTTGTTAATAGAGGAGATGTTACAATTTCATATAAAAGTAAATGCCCCCCACCCCCCACCATTAGTTCAGTACTGATGACTTTGTTAGTGAAGGAGATGTTACAATTTCATATAAAAGTAACTGCTCCCACTACCATTAGTTCAGTACTGATGACTTTGTTAGTGGAGGAGATGTTACAATTTCATATAAATGTAAATGCCCCTCCCCCCCCCATTAGTTCAGTACTGATGACTTTGTTAGTGAAGGAGATGTTACAATTTCATATAAAAGTAATTGCTTCCCCTACTAGTAGTTCAGTACTGATGACTTTGTTAGTGAAGGAGATGTTACAATTTCATATAAAAGTAATTGCTTCCCCTACCAGTAGTTCAGTACTGATGACTTTGTTAGTGAAGGAGATGTTACAATTTCATATAAAAGTAATTGCTCCCCCTACTAGTAGTTCAGTACTGATGACTTTGTTAGTGGAGGAGATGTTACAATTTCATATAAAAGTAATTGCTCCCACTACCAGTAGTTCAGTACTAATGATTTTGTTAGTGAAGGAGATGTTACAATTTCATATGTATTCACTATTGTATGCAAAAACACTGCCTTTTGTTGCCTAATGATGTACAGGAGCTTTTGTACAGCAAAAGCACCACATTTTTTAAAATAAATTCTAGTACACTTGATATTATGCATTCTAGATGACTTGGCAACTCCTTGACTAATGACTTTGTTACGTTATCGATACTTTGAATAACTGAGCTCTGGTTGATAATACCTTCATAACATCTTTTATTGTAGCAGTTTAGCAACTAATCCTTTCATAGCAGCTTTTGTTGTAACAGTTTCAACAATTTATTCCTTCATAACAGCTTTTGTGGAAGCAGTTTTAGCAATTCCGTTTCTTTTCAGAAAAGACCAACAGGCAGCACAGAGAGAATACAAACGTAAAAAGTCCCAGAAAAAAGCTCAAAGATTAAAACAGCTGGAAGAAGAAAGAGAAGCAGAGAAAAACAAATGGCTAGATTTTAATGTTAAGGTATTTTAAATGATGACACATTAGTGGTTTTAAGTTTTTAGCCCAGAAACAGACTCACTGTAAATGAGGTTTCATATAAGAAAAGTATTCAGCCATTATTCTTTGTAGAACTTTGTTGGTTAGAACAGGCTTGGGACCATGAAAATTAGTTCCAGCCAAGAGTAGTGCTAGCCATCCGGGGTTAATTTCTATATGAAGTGACCTCTAGGGACCAAGGAAAAAGTTCCTGTCAAGCAGGGTAAAAGAGCCATCAGGGTTCGAGCCACTGAAGTTCTACTGTATATTAATGAAGTCAACTCACTATCTCTCAGATTCAAGATCATCTCAAACTATTGATATCTCAAAGTAAATTTTCTGGTCCCAGAAAATTTACTATGAGATACCATAGTTTCAGATAACAGTAATTAAAATGTAAAGATAAATAGGAAATGTGTGCAAACTATACCCTTGGATATAAGAGGATCCTTTGAGATAACAAGACTCAGATATAACTAAAACATCCATCCATTAGTCTTTGTAGCAGACTGAATAAAATCTTTCAAAGCTATGGAAAACGTACGCAATTTAATGGATCATGTCATACAAAATGCAGGGTTTCAAATTTGCCCACTCTGACTCAGATATAACTAAACCATCCATCCATTAGTCTTTGTAGCAGACTGAATAAAATCTTTCAAAGCTATGGAAAACGTACGCAATTTAATGAATCATGTCATGCAAAATGCAGGGTTTCAAATTTGCCCTCTCTGAGATAAGCAGAATGTGAGACCTAGGTATTGTTTTTCTGCCATAATCTTTTTCATTTGGGATGGTTTAAACTTTGTTTGAGCTTTTTTGGTTTAGCTTTGCTTGTGACTTATAACTGCTTGTATAAAACAATTTTACAAGTTTGCAAATGTAAGTTTTGTAGTCTGCGTTTTTTGGTGCTTCAAGGGTCAAAATATATTATCAGGCCTTTTCCATGATTACAGTTGTTGAAATGTTGCAGACGTAAATATTTTCGTCCTCTTCTTTGTCCATTAAAATCTTAAAGAGTTACTGAAAATTTGAAGATGTAAGTAGACAAAATTATTGTCATTTTTTTTTTTTGGTGCATGGATTACTTAAATAATTGGTGAAATTTTGCAGACATAAATGTTTTCATCTGCTTTTTTAGCTCGCCTGAAGGAAAGTTCAGGCAGAGCTATTGTTGTCACCCTGGTGTCGGCGTCCATGTCAGCGTCCACGTCTGTGTCCGCATCAGCGTCAGCGTCGGCGTCCGGATTGGATGTTTTGGTTAAAGTTTTTTAAAGACCTATATCTCCTTAACCCATGGATCAATTCTTTTGATACTTGCACTGTAGTTAGATATTGGTCCAAAGTTTAACAGCGTACCACCTCCACCCAACCCAGTGACCTTGATGTCAAGGTCATGGACTTAGAAAATTGGGAGTTTTTTTGGACTGGATGTTTTGGTTAAAGTTTTATAAAGCACAATATCTCCTTAACCCATGGATGGATTCCTTTGATACTTGCACTGTAGGTAGATATTGGTGCAAAATTTTCCAAGGTATTACACCCATCCGCCTCAGTGACCTTAATGTCAAGGTCATGGACTTAGAAATTTGTCTTATTATTGATAGGATGTTTTGGTTAAAGTTTTTTAAAGACATATCCCCTGAACTCATAGATGCATTCGTTTTAGATTTGTACTGTAGTAAGATATTAGTCCAAAGTTTTACAGAGCACTACCCCAACCCCACTCAGTGACCTTGATGTCAAGGTCAGGGACTTAGGAAATTTGGTCTTTATTAAAGTTTTCTAATTGCATAGTGATTCATAATGCTTGGAAGAGATTTAGTTTACACTTGAACTGATGTTAGACACTTTTTTTGAGTTTTACAAAACTTTATATACTTTCCCCACTGGATGACCTTGACATCGACTTAGAATTTGTCTTAAAGATTTTGGTTAAAGTTTTATATTTATGAAGACATAATTTCACAGTCCCTGATGGACTCGGTCGATACTAATATTTGAACTGATGATAGATAATGGTTCAAGGTTTTGATACATTGTATCCCCCACCCCCACCCTTTTGTCTATGAAATTAATGTGTTGGTATTATGGACATGCTTGCCTGAACTTTTATGCATAGCAGTCCACACCACCATAGGGACTGTGTGATGGGAACACACATGTTCAGGCGAGCTATGCTGTCAGGCGACAGCTCTTGTTTCTTTTTGCACTTAAAAGTTCTTAAACTATATTTCAGACATTTTCAAAGACTAACAAGGGTAAAGTAAAGAAGAGTATATTTGCCACTCCAGAGGCTGTGGAGGGAAAGGTGGGGGTGGGGACGTGTGGAAAGGGAGGCAGGCCGATGACACATTATATACACCAAGAGAAGTGGAAAAAGTGATACTTTGTGAAACGTAAAAAATGAAATTGTAAATAGAGAATCTTTCAAGTGTCATGTATTATTGAGATCATTATACAGAGTGGAGAAAAAGAAGATTTGTAGCTTTGCCAAGCATCTCACCATCTTTTTCCATAAAAGAGCGAGGTTTCTAAATGTAGTAAAACATGAGCACAAAAGCAAGATTCTGTTTATCACGACTGTACACAAAAAAAGATGATAGAGAAATTGGGAAGTTCAAATGATTGAAAAGAAGTACAATTGTGATGTGCAAATTAAGAAATACTGAAAGAACGAACCTAAACAGATACAATTGCAAATGAAGAAGTTCTGTTTAGTACCATTTGGAATTAATATTGAGAAGTATTGAAAGGATGTGAAATTTTGAAACGGGAATAAAGAAGTATAGTTTGGAATTACAATCTGGAATTCATATTGAGATATTGAAAGGAAGTGAAATTTGGTAATGCTAATGAAGGACATAAAAGCAGTAAAATTTGGGAATGTATATCAAGAAGTACTGAAATGAAATCATTTGTATGATGCAAAACTTTTAATGAGCAAAACAGCGATTATAACACGAGTAAATGTCTTAAGTGTACGGGTACACTTTTTCCTACCATTTTTTGAAGGGAGATAACTTTTGTGACTTCCTACACCACCTTCTTTTTTTACCTATTATTATGCCTCCAACTTCGAAGAAGTTGAGGTGGCGTTTTGCTTCTGATTGTCGTCCATCCTTCTGTCCATCCATTAGTCACGCATACCATATCTTTGGAACAGTGCATGCTATCTAGAGTTTTGAAATTTCATATATGGATTCGTCATCAATAGCTGATCCCTATTTTTAGCTTGTCTGAACAAAGTTCAGGAAGAGCTATTGTACTACCCCCGGCGTCGGCGTTAGCTTTGGCGTTAGCGCCGGTGGCGGCTTCGGCGTTAGCAAAATGTTAAAGTTTTACGTTAAAGTTTTTTATGTAATGGGCAAGGCCCTGTCCCTGTGACAGGTCTTGTTTTTATCCGAGTTGTATCTCTTTGTGGAGTTATGTCCCTTTGGAAAAAATCATAATGAAATCTTGTCAGCAAGGTATCTTGAAGAGTATTTTAGTTAGGGGCTTGAATCTTAGCCAGCTTTTTGGAGATGATGAGTAGATGAATTGATTTACTTTTGAACAAATTCAGTCAATTTTTTTTTTGTTATGGCTTCTGAAAATTTCGGTATTTTAAACTTATCAGCAAGATATCTTTAAAAGTATTTGAGCTAGGGACTTGAAACTTAGTTATCTGATTGGAGATATGAGTAGATGAACTGATTAATTTTTTAACGAGTTTCGTCAACTTTTTAGGAGTTATGGCCCTTTGAAAATTTTGTCATTTCAAACTTGTCAGCAAGATATCTTGAAAAATATCTGAGCTAGAAACTTGACACATAGTCAATTGTTTACCGGATGATGAGAAGATGAATTGATTAACTTTCGAACAAATTCTGTCGATTTTTATACGCCCGTTTTGAAAAAACGGACGTATTATGTCATGGCGCTGTCCGTCCGTCCGTCCGTCCGTCTGTCCGTCCGTCCGTAAACATTCTTGTGCACGCCATAACTCATTAACCCTTTGGGATATATTCATGATATTTGGTAGGAATATGTATTAGGTTGGGGGAACGTGTCGCGTACAGAAGTGGTTGCTCCCCCTTCCTTAGTTTCCAAGTTATGCCCCTTTGATTAATTTTTGCCCTGCAAGTCTTGTGCGCGCCATAACTAGATAACCGTTTGGGATAACTTAATGAAACTTCATAGCAATGTGTATGAAGACCCAACGATGTGTCGCGTACAACAATGGCTGCTCTCCCCTTCTTCTTTTTAGAGTTACATCCCTTTCATTAGTTCTTGTTGACTATTTTTATGTATTCTAACCTTGTGCATACCTTAACTTGGTAACCGTTTGGAATATCATGATGAAACTTTATAACAATGTGCATGATCACAAGACAGTGTGTCACATATAAGAATGGTTGCTCCCCCTTTCTTAATTTTGGAGTAACCTCCCTTTGATTAGTATATTTTAGGCGTTTCTCATTGACTCCATATCTCCTTAAACTTTTGAAATATTAGAATAAAGCTTTGTAGGAATGTGTATAATAATGAGGCAATGTATCCTGAGCAAGAACCACAACTCTGGCTTACTTACTGAATTACCTGCCCTTGCATAAATATCCTGTTTACTCTGTAACATTTCAAAGTTCTGTTTAAAATATTGTAGTGATGCCAAGGGAATGTAATACAACCGAGAATGGTATGTCTAGTATATTTAGTTTATCTCCCTTGACTTGATATACTAATGTTGAATAGTTGAATTCATTTATTATAGAGTGGTTGCCTCTGTTTGTCTGTCCGTCTATCCTTTTGTAAACAGTTTTGTTCATTCTGTAACTCCTTTATGATATTTAAACGGGCGTATTATGCGCCGCTTGCGAAGCCCTTGTTGTTCTGAGTAATTGCTCTTTGAAAGTTTCGGCACTACAACTTGTCAAGCAAGATATCTGGAAAAGTGTTTGAGCTAGGGACTTGAAACTTGGTCAGCTGATTGGAGATGATGAGTAGATAATTGAATAGCTTTCAAATGAATTCCGCATACTGTAAAACACTTATATTTGGCGGCAACAAAATTTGGCGGTTTTTAAATCTGAACCTTTTGGCGGATTTTTATTTTGGCGGTTTTGTGATTTTCAAGAACAAAATATTTCTTCTGACGTCGTATTTTGCTCTTTATTTGAGCTCTATATTGTCATGTTGGTTAAAATAAAAGCAATTATTATTATAGTCATGTTACAGTTTGGGTAGTTAATTGTTTAAAGTAAACAGATTTTGTGTTCCTTCTGATTTAATCAACTTAATTGAAATACTAATTAGTATGGTGAGAACATTTTCTTTCTCCGTTTCCTCCCTCTTGTTGTTTGGGAAGCATCTTCTTTTGCGCTTATATATGTGATGTGTATTAGCTTTGATATTTGGTAGAGGAAATAGGATCATGTGCTCAATAATATTTTTTCTTCTTTCGGTATCATGAGCTTATATTGGCGGCATTTTAATTTGGCGATTTTCTTCTTTTCCGCCAATATCGCCAAAATAAAGTGACCGCCAAATATAAGTGTTTTACAGTATTTTATTCGGAGTTATGGCCCTTCAAAAATTTCAGCAGTTTAAATTTGTCAGCAAGATATGTCAAACAATGTTTGAGCTAGGGACTTGAAACTTGGTCTGCTGATTGGAGATGATAAGTTAAGTGACTGATTAACTTTTGAACAATTTTCTATAAATATTTTTAGTACAGACCATTCCTATTTAGGGTCAGTCATACAGTTCGGGGCTAACACCTTTTCTAGTTCATTGGGAGACACCTTTGGTGACTTCCTGATGCTTCCATGGATGACAAAACTTTTCTGAAAAAGGTCTACTCTCCTTTAAGAGTTGATCCTCATTGATGAGGAAGGTAAAAATGAAAATGGCAGAGTTGCTTCCCCTGAAAGTGTACCCATTTACTTTAAGAAATACATGTATGTGAAATACAATCTGGTTAGGAAAGTGTAGTTCACATCTGCAGTCTATATATATACCACAGACAGGTTTTTAGCTCACCTGCACAATGTTCAGAAAGAGCTATTGTTGTCACCCCAGGGTTTGCTTCCGCATCTGCCTTTTGGATGTTATGGTTAAATAGAGTCTATTAATAGTCCCATTTAAGATACGGGATTTATAAACCGAGGGAGGTTTGAAGATCCGATAAAGAAACAAGTCCGAAAGACGAGTTTCTTTATCGGATCTTCAAACCTCTAACTGGAATGCAGTAATTGGTCCGAAGGTTGCAGATGGAATGGCAAACAGCATAGACCCTGATCAGACGTAAGGACCAGTCTAGTCTGGGTCTGCACTGTTTGCTCAGATCTGTCTGACCCAGTACTTAGAATTTTTATGAAACATAAGTTGTAAAGGTAAAGGGATCAGCATAGGTTTTTTTACGCCCGTTTGAAAAACGGGACATATATTGTTATGGTGCTGACATCCGTCCGTCCGGGGTAAACTTTTCGTTTCCGGATAGTTCCTCCTACAGTTAACATCCGATAGAGTTGAAACTTGGTATATAGTAAGACTATGAGGTGGACCAGCGCATATTGTTTCGAGGTTACGCTCCAATGACTTTTAACGAAGTTACAGCCCTTTACTTAGAATTTTTGGGGTGTTCGTTTCCGGATAACTCCTCCCATAGTTTTCATCCAATTAAGCTGAAACTTTGTAAATAGTAAGACTACGATGTGGAGTAGCGCATATTGAAGGGAAATTTTGCTCCAATTTTTAGCGGAGTTACAGCCCTTTGAAAAAGACTCGTCTATGGCAGTTTGTATGGCCATTCTTTAGCATTCCATAACTGGGTTACTCTTTGGAATACCATGATGAAACTTTATAACAATGTATATGAGGTTAAGACAACGTGTCTCATACAAGAATGATTACTTCCCTTTACTTAGTTTTTGAGTTACTTCCCTTTGATTATTTTGTTAGACTATATTTGTAAACCTCATATCTAACTAACCCTTTGGACTATAGTGATGAAACTTTATAGTAATTTATATTAGGTTGACACAATATGTCACATATAAGAACAATTACTCCCCCTTATTTTTGGAGTAACCTCCCTTTGAATATTTTCAAAGGCTATTCTTGTGCAAGCTGTAAGTAGGCAACCATACAGAATATCTTGATTAAAATTTATAGCAATGTGTATTAGGTTGACGCTGTGTGTCTTATATAAGAATCATTGCTCACCCTTCCTTATTTATGGAGTTACATCCCTTTGATTAATTTCTATGACTATTCTTGGGCAAGTCATTACTAGGTAACCGTATGGAATATCTTGACGAAACTATATAGCAATGTGTAATAGGTTGAGACAGTATGTCTAATTAAGAATAATTGATTCCCCGTCCTTATTTTCTTTTTTTAGTTACATCCCTTTGATTACTCTTTAAGGTTTTCTTTTGAGAACCCTAATGTTTGGAATATCTTGATAAACTTAATAGCAATGTAGACAAGGATGAAAACAATCAGTAACGGGCGTATATTGCCCCGCTTGCGGAGCTCTTGTTGGGTGTATATAATAAGAACAACATTATACAGAATGAATCATTTTAATATTGAGATGTTCATATTATTATAGATATTATGCATATTGTCATATGCATAGTCATTATATATAATATGAAATGAATCGTTTCAATACAGAAATGTTCTAATTAATACAATTATGTCATATAAAAATAGTATGCATATTATCATATGCATAGTCATTATATAAAATATAAAATGAAACATTTTAAAACAGAGATGTTGATATTAATACCATTATGTAATATAAAGGTATTATGCATATTGTCATATGCATGGTCATTACATGACATTCAATGAAGGAGTTCTTGCATTAATCCTTAAAGCACCAGAAATGAATTAACAAACAGCAAAGATCCAGATAAGGCAGCTCATAATGAGTCGCTCCATCTGAATCTAAACTGCTTGCTCCCTAGTCGTTAAACTGCATGGACAAAACAGTTTTTGAAATTATTCGGACACATATTTTGTCATCATTTTTTGGGCGCTTTTAAGGGTTAAGATCAATGAGGGGATAACTGTACTTAATATTGTCATTTGGGGAGGTAAATCGTTGGTTATATGGTCGAAAATTTCGTTTTATGGCGACGCGCTAGCGGAGTTGTAACAGGCAATTTGCGACCACAGGGCTCGAAATTTACACTCGTCCGCTCGTATTTACGAGTAGCTGATTGGTAAGGACGAGTGGAAATTGTCACAGACTTGCCCTGCCGGACGAGTAGGTTTTTCCTCCATGAAAATTGTCTAATCATGCCGTTCAGGAAAAGCACTTTACAAATCGATCAAATTACAGCAAACAAATATTGACTGTAACACAAAAAGCATGAAATCCCGCATCGTGTAATCTAAAAATGAAAACGGAAATGGCAAACTGTAAATAAACGGTGCGCCTGCGCATATCGAACATCGACCCGATGAGGATTCGCACCAACGCGGTTTCGCCTAAGTTGTTTGCGCTCTATAACTGCACGATTACAAATGCATAATCCAACTCAAATAGTTGTATAGGACATTATTTTCACGTCCTCTCTTGAATGAAGCAGAAAAAATCTACTTTGGTGCAGAAATCTTTATTAACGAAACCTCTTTGGCAAAACCTGAATTGGGACGAAACCATATACCTACGGAAAGTACCGGAAATAACCGAGTGAAAATGAAACTGAAAGTAGAATACATTCGAGGGAAAAATGAGTGATATCAGACAGTTTTTAAGGACAAGTAGATTTTTGAAAGGACGAGTAAAAAATTGAAAGCACTTGCCCTGCAGGACAAGTATGTTCACAAAAAAATTTCGAGCCCTGGACCATAAAACTGAAGATTTACCTCCCCTTTTGACAAATTTCAATAGAGTTATCCCCATTCTAATGCACTTTTCACATATTCACCTTTAAGAGTATGCTACTTTGCACCCATAGTAAACGCTTTCAGCGACGGTAAAACCAGATGTCAACCAATGAGAAGCGACGTTACCTATTAAATGACATTGGGTTTCTGACAATATATAGCAGAATATACTGTCACAAATTTTAACGTTATCCAATCAGACTTTGCGTTACATACATATAAGTGCATTAGAATTTTTCGTTCCCAGCATTTTGCTGAAAAATCAAACTGCAACATTTCCATGGAATTACTTGTAATGGAAATGGTTGCAGTTTATTGTTTACATATAATTTTTGGGAGCCAAAAATATACATCTCTAATGGAAGATTTATTGAAAATCTTCCAATTTCAGCATTTTTGACACCCTTTAAATATTCTAAATTTGGCAGATACAGCACAATCATTAACCCAAAAAACATGCTGATATTTGTAGTGGTTCCAGTGCTAAAACAACTGTAATGTGTTTATGTATTTGGGCACCAAAGATCATTAACTTTCCATTTGTCCCAAATGGAAAATTAATGGTTTTGGTGTTCCAATATGTAAGCACATTAGGGTATACAATATTCCATATTAATCCTTGTAAACGCCGCTGCTGTAATAAACGCCCCGTGCCTCTTTTCCGAAAAAAAAAAATCAACTTGCCTGAATTTCTGTTTGCTTCACTGCATAAGTTAGCTCTTTTAAACGGAGTCTACTCTTGAAGGAAAGAATTTGCTCTTAGAGGAGCAAATTCTTTCCTTTAGAGGTTGACACATACTGCAAACGGAGGCTAAAAATAGTAATTGCTTCCTCTGAAACTAGACCTTAATACTGTTAACGAGGCTATTTTGACAGTTGCTGATCTACTATTTTATGCTCTAAATAATGCCCCCATTTCGTAAAATGCAAGGCCTCTGGGATGTTTAATAGGATTTTTACAGTATAGTAGGTTTTGGCTTAATAGTTGTGCTGTATATATGCCAAGGTTTGCAAATCATCAAAAGTGTCAAATACAGACATAATTTTACTGGCTACCCAGTACAGTTCTTTTTTAACAAACACAAACTGGAGTCATTACCTACCCACAAAGTAAACTGCTAACACAACTCGCAGTTTTCAAACCATGTTTCACCCTTTTTGACCAGTGGACTTATCTGTCCTTATTACTTTGGATGTGTCCATTTCTAGTTTTAGGGGTTTCTGGCAGATGCTTTCATTTTTTCTTAGAAATCCTGTAAACAAACAGTGTAGACCCTGTTCAAACACTGTGCTGTCCGGTGGCTGAACTGGGTCTGCACTGTTTGCATATGTCCCTAAAACGGGATTTCAGTCTGAAAAGGGATAAAAACCCGACATATTGGTTTGGAAGTGGCCAGTCATACAGGTCCGTATAGGTAGCCTTGATGCTTTTGTACGTCCAGCAAGTAGGGGCTGTGGTTTGGCTAGTTCTACAGCAGTTTCTTTCTAGATGATATTGGCCTAAATCATAATCATTAAAAATCTCATTGAGCAACATATTGTCAATATAAATTAATCATATTCAAATCTAATTGAACAACATATTGTCAGTATAAATTAAACCTTCATTACCTTGAAAGAAACTGCTGTATGGCTAGCCAGCTTCCCATCCCATCATCCTCATTCACTCGCCATACGGATCTTAATTACGACACTGAGTAATTAAAGACTAATGGTATCATGGTATGTAGGCAATTTTATGTACACGAAAGTCTTAGTTACGAGACATTGCAGGAAACTGCGTGTGACAGGTAAACAACTTTTTTTTCAAATGTTAACATATCTGCATTGACAAAATATTTTACAGATATTTTACAGATATGCTGATGGGTCCAGTGTTGCAAATGATAAAGGAATAAAAACAATAAATGCTGCGTTCTGTCAAAGTAATAGAAAAATGGAAAAATCTGCATGTTTTACTAAAAACGAGGCTTAACACTCCTTAACACTGTGAGTGTACCTTCAGTGTCTAAACGTTTCTAGATAGATAGATACATGCCCAATATCATAGTAAAGACAGACCTGTTAAATATTTGTCCATGCAGATATATTTCAGAAAAACTCTCAGAAAAAAATCATTTGCCTGTCATGCGCATTTCTCGCAATGTCTCATAATAGATACTTTCGTGTACGTAAATTTGCCTACATACCGTGGGTATGGGTCTGTACTGCTAGCTATGGTTTACATTGTGAGGACTTTCTCAGAGTTTTGACTGCAGTTATTGCCTACTGGAGTGTAAGCAGATCTTTTAAATACAGTTCCAAGATTTTTCAAGCACACAGCTGCCACATATTAACAAATCACTGCTTGTGACCAAGATCGGCTTTGGCCATAAGGTGACTGGGTACATTTTCATGGAAAGCAGCTTTGTCATTTTCATTTTTGTCTCCCTTTTCTAACAGGTCAACTCTCAAAGGAAAGAATTTGCTCCCCTTGGAGCAAATTCTTTCCTTTTAGAGTAGACCCTAATTGTCAAGGGCTTTGTCATTCAGGGAAGCAACCAAGGATTAGCAAAAGTTTTTTTCCATGTCAAATAATGGCAGAAAACATTTTTGTACAGTTTTGTTAAAGGAACAAAATGGATACAGTGTAATACTAGTCAAAATAATTTTCTACAATGACACTTAACTATCTTAAAAGAAGATTCAAATGATTGGATCCAAGGCAAGCTAAATATCAATAATGCTTCATATATTTCTTTAATATGAAACGCATACAGCAAAACAATACACAACAATGAACACTTTACAAACATAAATTTATAGCATTTCCAAGCAGTTGAATGATATTAACAGTTTGCATCCTCGGCATACAAACTAGCAGCAGTGTTCATATAACTTAGACAGTAGATTCAAGCAGTTGAATGATATTTACAGTTTGCTTCTTGGGATATACAAACTAGCACCAATGTTCATATAACTTCTTCAGCGGATTCAAGAAGTTGAATGATATTTACAGTTTGCTTCCTGGGGCATACAAATTATCACCAAATGTTCATACAACTTCAGCAGCAGATTCATAGTTGAATGATATTTACAGTTTGCTTCCTGGGGCATACAAATTATCAGCAATGTTCAAATAATTTCAGCAGCTGATTCAATCAGTTGAATGATATTTACAGTTTGCTTCCTTGGGCATACAAATTATCACCAATGTTCAAATAATATCAGCAGCAGATTCAATCAGCTGAATGATATTTACAGTTTGCTTCCTTGGGCATACAAATTATCACCGATGTTCAAACAATTTCAGCAGCTGATTCAATCAGCTGAATGATATTTACAGTTTGCTTCCTGGGGCATACAAATTATCAGCAATGTTTTAATGATTTCAGCAGCTGATTCAGTCAGTTGAATGATATTTACAGTTTGCTTCAATGTTCATATAACTCCAGCAGCAGATTCAAACAGTTGAATGATAATTTGTATACCTTAGGAAGCAAACTGTAAATATCATTCAACCGCTTGAATCTGCTGCTGAATTTATATGATTCAGCATATGTCAGGCACATCTTAGGGAGAATGCTTGATTCTTTTTAGATCAGTTTATATAGTTGTGGTGTAAGCCACGGAAGAAAGAATGAAGCTTATTCATGGGAAATACAAATTATCAATAACGTTCAGATATTTCAGCAGCAGATTCAATCAGTTGAATGATATTTAGTTTGCCTCCTGGAGCATACAAATTATCAACAATGTTCATATAACTTCAGCAGCAGATTCACAGTTGAATGATATTTACAGTTTGCTTCCTGGGGCATACAAATTATCAACAATGTTCATATAACTTCAGCAGCAGATTCAATCAATTGAATGATATTTACAGTTTGCTTCTTTGGGCATACAAATTATCAACAATGTTCATATAACTTCAGCAGCAGATTCAATCAATTGAATGATATTTACAGTTTGCTTCTTTGGGCATACAAATTATCAACAATGTTCATATAACTTCAGCAGCAGATTCAATCAATTGAATGATATTTACAGTTTGCTTCTTTGAGCATACACATTATCAACAATGTTCATATAACTTCAGCAGCTGATTCAATCAGTTGAATGATATTTAGTTTGCCTCCTGGAGCATACAAATTATCAACAATGTTCATATAACTTCAGCAGCAGATTCAATCAATTGAATGATATTTACAGTTTGCTTCTTTGAGCATACACATTATCAACAATGTTCATATAACTTCAGCAGCAGATTCAATCAATTGAATGATATTTACAGTTTGCTTCTTTGAGCATACACATTATCAACAATGTTCATATAACTTCAGCAGCTGATTCAATCAGTTGAATGATATTTAGTTTGCCTCCTGGAGCATACAAATTATCAACAATGTTCATATAACTTCAGCAGCAGATTCAATCAATTGAATGATATTTACAGTTTGCTTCTTTGAGCATACACATTATCAACAATGTTCATATAACTTCAGCAGCAGATTCAATCAATTGAATGATATTTACAGTTTGCTTCTTTGAGCATACACATTATCAACAATGTTCATATAACTTCAGCAGCAGATTCAATCAGTTGAATGATATTTACAGTTTGCTTCTTTGAGCATACACATTATCAACAATGTTCATATAACTTCAGCAGCAGATTCAATCAGTGGAATGATATTTACAGTTTGCTTCCTGGGGCATACAAATTATCAGCAATGTTTAAATGATTTCAGCAGCAGATTCAATCAGTTGAATGATATTTACAGTTTGCTTCCTTGGGCATACAAATTATCAACAATGTTCAAATAATTTCAGCAGCTGATTCAATCAGTTGAATGATATTTACAGTTTGCTTCCTGGGGCATACAAATTATAACCGATGTTCAAATAATTTCAGCAGCTGATTCAATCAGTTGAATGATATTTACAGTTTGCTTCCTGGGACCGTATTTATAAAACGACTTAAGTGGTTGCTATGCTGTTGCTAAGGCTGAATTTCTATGAAGGAGATTCCCTTCAACTATGAAATTTGCTCTGGAGGAACAGTCTTTTTCAGACTGTTCCTCCAGAGCAAATTTCATAGTTGAAGGGAATCTCCTTCATAAAAATTTAGCCTTAGCAACAGCCTAGCAACCACTTAAGTCGTTTTATAAATGCGACCCCTGGGGTATAAAAATTATCAACAATGTTCATATAACTTCAGCAGCAGATTCAAGAAGTTGAATGATATTTACAGTTTGCTTCCTAGGGCATACAAATTATCGACAATGTTCATATAACTTCAGCAGCAGATTCAAGCAGTTGAATGATATTTACAGTTTGCTTCTTTGGGCATACAAATTATCAGCAATGATACATTGTTCATATAACTTCATAGATGTCTTTATGGGTACATGTTCAGGGCAGCAACTCTGTCATTTTCCTATTTGTCTCCCTTGGTAATAAGGTCAGTTCCTTAAGGAGAGAATTGCTGTCCTAGGAGCAGATCCTTTCCTTAAATTGTATCCCTATTTTTCAAGGACTATGTCATTCTGGGAGTCAAGGTTGTTCCCCCTTTGTAGAAATGGCAAAACTGGCAAAACTTTTGCCATTTCTACAAAGGGGAACAACCGCGACTCACTGAATGACAGAACCCTTGAAAAATAGGGATACAATTTAAGGAAAGGATCTGCTCCTAAAAGACATGGCTGTGTATCCACACTCCTTAAATGATTGTGATCCATTGAACAATTTCATTTAAGGGGCAAATTAGAGACAACACTGTAAGCAAAGCAATTAGCTACAATAACAGATAACCATCATAAAAGTATATTCAGCCGATTGGATGAAAACGATAATTTGCTTTCGAAGGCAAGCAAAACCAATAATTTGGTTATTTCATGAACCCCTCTCCATATCACTGTAGTCAAAGCAGTAACATTCAGGCCAGTCATTCATACCAGTTTGCTTACTTTTGCTTCCAATATCTGGTAATGTGCAAAGTGGCTGTCAACCAAAACTTCAGTCGAAAGCAATGTCAGAATGGTAAAATGATACTTTTGTTAGTGGGCACACTGTCAGGGGAAGCAACTATGTTTTTCATTTTTGACTATTTTCAGTTTGGTAAAATCGGAAAGGATCTACTCCCTTTGGAGCAAATTCGTTCCTTAAGAGTGAACTTTATTTTCAGGGTTTTGCAATTCAGAGACGCAAACAGGAAGTCACAAAAATTATTTCCCTTTGTACATATGGCGGAAAAAGCATGGCTGTGTAGCCATACACTTTTACATGATTCTCTGAACAATTTCAATTATGGAATAAACTAGATACAGCCTAACACTGTAATACAACCAATTAACTACAACAACAGTTTAGGATCGGCTGTAGTGTAGTGGATAACACTCCAGACTACCAATCCAGGGGTCGCAAGATTGATCCCCCGCTTCTCCGGTCTTTCGGATGAGGCTTTAAACCAAGGTCCCGTCTCCATATGACCTCGTTGTTGGTGGGACATTAAACCTGAGTTCACTCGCTCACTCAACAATGGTTAACCATCATAAAAGTATAATAATTTGCTTTCTGGTATTTACCAATTATCAACAATGTTCATATAACTTCACAGAGATCTATAAAGTGAATGGGCACACCCTCGGGGGGAAGCAACTATGGTTCTCATTTTGCCCCCTTTCAGTGGAGTAAACTCTTAAACGATCTGCTCCGTTGGAAGTAAATTCGTTCCTTAATAGTTAACTTTATTTTTCAGGGCTTTGCTATCCAGGGAAGTAAACAGAATGTCACAAAAGTTGTTTCCCTTTGTTTAAAATGCAGGGAAAAAAACATGACTGTGTACCGGTACCTACACACCTGAAATGATCATGATCCTTGGAACACTTTCATATGATTAGTAAATAAGCTAAGCAAGTAGCACATCACACAGAGCTTTCACTGTCATTGAAACAGAACTATTAACCACCATAAAAGTATATTCAAATGATCAGACGATATCTATAATTTGCTTTTCAAGGCAAACAAAATATCGGAAATGCATCCATCAATACGGCTTCATTTCTTAAAATGAAATGAACTGTGCTCCATAGCACTGTAGTCAAAACAAAAAAAAACATGGCAGTATTAATACCATTTTGCTTACCTGGGATGCCGACATCTGATACAATGCAAAGTGGCTGTCGACCGAAAATTTGGTCCAAAAAATGTCAGTATCTGTAAATGATACTTTCATAACTGGTGTCTGTCAATCAAGCTTATACTGATGGCGATTGCAATGGTCAACAGCCACTTTTGCATGTATGGTAATCGATTTGCTTGATCGACAGCACAGGTAGAGAAATTGGTATTACTCCCATGAGCATGTAATTTCACCTTGAACTTTTGGGCATATTCAAGCAGCTGAATGATAATCATTACTTCCTTCCTAGGGCATGAAAATTATCATCTATGTTCATATACCCTGATGTGCTTAAGTATTGGAACACCTAAAATAATAAATTTTCCATTTGTCCCAAATGGAAAATTTATTTTTTCAGGTGTCCCAATATATAAGCACAATATGGTAACTTCATTGCAAACTTTAAAGAGAGTGGGCACACTTTCAGGGGGAAGCAACTGTCTTCATTTTTGTTTCCCTTTTTAAATACGATTTAACACTTAAAGAATTTGCTTCTAAAGAATTTGCTTCTAGGAACAAATTAGTGGAGCAAATAAGAATTTGTATCTAAAAAATTTGCTTCTAGGAACAAATTAGGGGAGCAAATAAGAATTTGTATCTAAAGAATTTGCTTCTAGGAACAAATTAGGGGAGCAAATAAGAATTTGTATCTAAAGAATTTGCTTCTAGGAACAAATTAGGGGAGCAAATAAGAATTTGTATCTAAAGAATTTGCTTCTAGGAACAATTAAATCAAACCTTTAAATGTAGGTCCATTTTCAAGGTTTGTCATCCAGGGAAGCAAACAGGAAGTCACAAAAGTTGTTTCCCTTTTGTAGAAATGACAGAAAAGCATGGAGGTGCACCCATACACTTATGATTCTTTGAACAATTTTGTTCGCTACAGTGTAACATTTTAATAAAACAATTGGCTATAACTACAGCTAACAATCATAAAAACACATTCAAATGATTGGACTATAACCATAAGTTTCTTTCCAAGGCAATCAAAATAAAGAAATATATACAGCATAGCCCTGGCATTGAGACAATATGCAACAATGAACAGATTGAACAAATTCAAGTCAATGAATAATATTTGAGCTGCGACACGAGAAAACCAACAATGTGGTTGTGCGCCCAGCGCAGACTCGGATCAGCCTGGGCATCCGCCCAGTCTGATCAGAGTCGTCACTGTCCGCATGGAGGTAGCTTAAGCCCTTAGTGAAGAGTCTGGTCAGACGGGGCGGATGCCCAGGCTGATATGAGTCTCCGCTGGGCACGCAACCACATGGTTGGTTTTCTCGCGTCCCGGCTCATTTATAACTTGCTTCCTTGGTAAACTAAGTATGAAAATTAATGGCTATGGCAGTATTCAGAAAATGTACTTATTCTGTTCAAGGTGAAAGGATGTACTTTCATGAGAGATAGTCCAGACACACCTCCCTCCTCACTGAGAGCTGCTCAAAAAGGAGGGAGCAAATTCATTCCCTTAAGAGTTACCCTCAATTTCTGAGTGACAGCACTATTTAAGTAAAGAGTAAGATAAACTTTTGGATCTATAAAAAGGGGATAGGGATCTGTAAAATGTGAGTGAAAAGTCTGGAATTTCGAAGTGGAGTATAAAGTGGGGAAACTTTTTATCATCACTCCAAACCATTGTTTAAGAAATAGTCAGCTCTAGCAGTGAATTGTAGAGTAATGATTCACTGTTTGGAGGGCAGTTATAAAGTAGCTCATATCATGAGCGCGGAGTGCGAGTGATATATCTATTTACAACTGACCAACAATAATTTAATGCTAGAGCTGAACTATTGTGATTCTAACACTCAAAAACGCTGGAAAAAGTATTATTTTCATTCAAATTTTCCCAGCCTTCCTGCAGGCGTGTTTGTTCCTGCAAGCATATTTATTTGTAACTGTATCTAAGATAAATACATTTTTACGGCCATTTTAGAAAGAAAAAGAGACACTTCACCGTCTAAAATCTCAAAACTCCACAAAATACATCAGTATTGCCAGTGATGTCAGCAATTAGACTCATGCTCTCCGAAACAGTGAATTGTTGCAGAACAAAACATGGAAACTTTAAATTGCTTCTAAAGGCGCATTGTGTTAGAATTAAATTTGCATTAAATTTCTTCCATAAATAATAATTGTGAAGTCGCTACAGTGATGACAGTGTTTTTGTTTCTTTATATAGCCGCAGCAACATTGACCTATTTCACTGTACCATGAAACATAGTATCTAACAACTTCTGGCTATTAATGGCATTAGAATTTTCCAAAATATAGGAATATTGATAATTCTCAACTTTCTTCCTAAAATGTCCAGTAGTGCATCATAGTACCGGCTACGGTAAGAATTTCCTCCTGTCAATTTGTCAAGTTATTCCAGTTTTCATAGTAGTTCTGGCTACAGTGGAATAATTCCTCCTGGCAAATTTGTCCAGTTGTTCCAGTTTTCATGGTAGTTCCGGCTATAGTGAAATATTTCCTCCTGGCAAATTTGTCCAGTTGTTCCATCTTTCACAGTAGTTCCAGTTTTCATTGTAGTTTCGGCTATTGTGAAATATTTCCTCCTGGCAAATTTGTCCAGTTGTTTCATCTTTCACAGTAGTTCCGTCTTCAGTGAAATATTTCCTCCTGGCAAATTTGTCCAGTTGTTCCATCTTTCACAGTAGTTCCGTCTTCAGTGAAATATTTCCTGACAAATTTGTCCAGTTGTTCCAGTTTTCATTGTAGTTTCGGCTTTAGTGAAATATTTCCTCCTGGCAAATTTGTCCAGTTGTTCCAGTTTTCATTGTAGTTTCGGCTGTAGTGAAATATTTCCTCCTGCTAAATTTGTCCAGTTGTTCCATCTTTCACAGTAGTTGCAGTTTTCATTGTAGTTTCGGCTATTGTGAAATATTTCCTCCTGCCAAATTTGTCCAGTTGTTCCAGTTCCAGTTATCATATGGGTGGGTGATAATGAAAGGCTGTGTGCAATGAAATACAAGTTCTGAATAGTAAGGTCTTTTGGAAGCATGAAACTTATCAAAGAACAGACTCGGTTTGACTGTGTCTTCATGACCAGTTAACTCGGGACTGCTAGATCAACAGGCTTTCAGGGCTCCTTATGTCACAAGACTTCGCTAAATAATGATCTGACCAGACCCTGATTAGACTGCTCCTCTTTCAGAAGCAATCTGATCTGGCTCTCTAATGCTCACTCTGGTATTTACCTCACAGTCCTTGGGATAAATTTAGTTATCATTTACCAAAGAGTAGTTCTCTTCAAACAAAAGTAATATTTACCCTACAAATCTAAAAATTAGGACACCTAATTAATATTGTAATTGTCCTGCAATTGTTTACCGTACAAATCTAAAAATTAGGACACCTAATTAATATTGTAACTGTCCTGCAATTATAGTGATATTCTTATGCCGTAATGTTTCTCAAAGATGCAGATGGAATGGGAAACAGTGTAGACCCAGATCAGACTGCTCATGAAGGAGCAGTCTGATCTGGGCCTGCACTGTTTGCTCAAGATCTATTTGTCCTAATATTTACAAATTTTATGGTAACACCTCTAGAACGTGATGTCACTTCTTTTCACTGAAATTTATCAAGTAGAGTACCAGAAACACAAGATTCCTGACTCATAGTTACATAGTAGAACTAAATCGGGATGTCATGCCACTAAGACCACATTGGATAAATTCCTTTTAACATTTCCTAAATCTTTATCTTTATAGAATGTGAGGTCACTTGATTTTCACAACACTGTAATGTATCTGTTGGAGATCATAAGCGTTTTCAGAGTTACATTGTCATACTTAATCAGGGTGTTATGCTGCTAAAAGTATACTTTCTTAACAACTGTAACATTTAACAAATCTTTATCTATAGACTGTTTTGTCACTTCATTTTCGCTGCACTTTAATGTTTTCAGTAGAGTACATAAACATTTATAAGATTCCTGACTCATAGAAACATTCTCCAGCTCAATCTGGATGTTAGGCTGCTCATAAAGCCACTGCCCATTATGCCACTGCCACCATCCCTTAATTAGTACTGTTTGTTCACAATGCCAGCTGTCAAGCCGTACTGTTTCTTCACAATGCCAGCTGTCAAACCGTACTGTTTCTTCACAATGCCAGCTGTCAAACCGTACTGTTTCTTCACCAAGGCTGATATTCTTCATGGTAAGTTGTGTCAGTGCTTTTGACTGCAAGACTTGATTAAAGAAAGAACTTGCCTGTGATTCAGGAAACACGACTTCATCAACCTTTACTGTCCCTAGTCTTTCTGTACTTGAAATGTCTATCCCTGCCAACTTCACATTACTGATTTCAATCTTTCCCAGCTCCTCGCAGTTAAAAAGTCTAATAAAGATGTCGTCAATATTAGGGTTCTTAAGTATCAGCGTGATCAGAGATGGTGACTGTAGAGACTGAAAGACACTGTTCCATGATGGTCCTGGCAAAGTAACAGACTGTAATGAGACATGTATCAGCTTCTTCAGTCTAGTTGGTAGTCTGATCTCACTCACTTTCACATCTTCTAGGTCAAGCCTCAATAGTCCAGAACAGGTCTCTAGGATAATGGTTATGTCATCAATATTAAGGTTCTTAAGTGTCAGCCAGGTCGGAGATGGTGACTGTAGAGACTGAAAGAAACTGTTCCATGATGGTCCTGGCATAGTGACAGACTGTAATGTGACATATTCCAGCCTCTCCGGTCTAGTTGGTAGTCTGATCTCGCTCACTTTCACATCTTCTAGTTCAAGCCTCCTTAGTCCAGAACAGGTCTCTAGGATAATGGTTATGTCATCAATATTAAGGTTCTTAAGTGTCAGGTGGGCCAGAGATGGTGACTGTAGAGACTGAAAGACACTGGTCCATGATGATCCTGGCATAGTAACAGACTCTAATGATACATTTTCCAGCTTCTCCAGTCTAGTTGGTAGTCTGATCACACTCACTTTCACATCTTCTAGTTCAAGCAACCATAGTCTAGAACAGGTTTCTAGGATAATGGTTATGTCATTAATATGAAGGTTCTTAAGTGTCAGCCTGGTCAGAGATGGTGACTGCAATGATGGTCCTGGCATAGTGACAGACTGTAATGTGACAAGCCTCAGCTTCTCCAGTCTAGTTGGTAGTATGATCCCACTCACTTTCACATCTTCTAGTTCAAGCCACTCTAGTCCAGAACAGGTCTCTAGGATAATGATTATGTCATCAATATTAGGGTTCTTAAGTGTCAGCATGGGCAGAGATTGTGACTGCAGAGACTGAAAGAAGCTTTGCCATGATAATCTTGGCATAGTAACAGACTGTAATCTTGCACGACTCAGCTTCTTTAGTATAGTTGGTAGTCTGATCTCACTCACTTTCACATCTTCTAGTACAAGCCACTCTAGTCCAGAACAGGTCTCTAGGATAATGGTTATGTCATCAATATTAGGGTTCTTAAGTATCAGCTTGGCCAGAGGTGATGACTGTAGAGACTGAAAGACACTGTTCCATGATGATCCTGGCATAGTAACAGACTGTAATGTGACATATTTCAGCCGCGCCAGTCTAGTTGGTAGTCTGATCTCACTCACTTTCACATCTTCTAGTTCAAGCCTCCATAGTCCAGAACAGGTCTCTAGGATAATGGTTATGTCATCAATATTAGGGTTCTTAAGTGTCAGCCCGGTCAGAGGTGATGACTGTAGAGACTGAAAGACACTGTTCCATGATGGTCCTGGCATAGTAGCAGACTTTAATGTGACATATTTCAGCCGCTCCAGTCTAGTTGGTAGTCTGATCTCACTCACTTTCACATCTTCTAGTTCAAGCCTCCTTAGTCCAGAACAGGTCTCTAGGATAATGGTTATGTCATCAATATTAGGGTTCTTAAGTATCAGCTCGGTCAGAGATGGTGACTGTAGAGACTGAAATAAACTGTTCCATGATAATCCTGGCATAGTAACAGACTTTAATGTGACAAATTTCAGCTGCTCCAGTCTAGTTGGTACTCTGATCTCACTCACTTTCACATCTTCTAGTACAAGCCACCGTAGTCCAGAACAGGTCTCTAGGATAATGGTTATGTCATCAATATTAAGGTTCTTAAGTATCAGCTTGGGCAGAGATGATGACTGTAGAGACTGAAAGAAGCTCTTCCATGATGATTCTGGCATAGTGACAGACTCTAATCTGACACCTTCCAGCTGCTCCAGTCTAGTTGGTAGTCTGATCTCACTCACTTTCACATCTTTTAGCCCCAGCTCAGTGTTGTTCTGCAGGTATAATGGGTTAATTACGGCATTTTCTATTTTCACTCTCCTATGCTGCATTGTTTTGCCGAAAGTCACACCGACGAAATGTTGTCCATTAGATAAGTGAATCCCTTTGATTGAAATGCTCTCCAGATGCACATTACTAGTAAGATCAAAATTCGTGGTATCTATAGTATTTATACCTTCGCACCTGACATTCCCTACATTGATCTCTAGGAATTGTAAAGATGTTGTTGTACTAGTTAATGTGGTCAGCTGAGATAAAAATGGGATTATATTGACTGATTCAGAGCGACTCACTCTTACTGTCAGTGATTTTAGATGTTCCCTATTGTGGTAAGTACACAGACGTAGTTTCTCATCAAAATCTGAAGTTATAATGAGATCTGTCAAACACAACCGTTTTTGTTCTTTTCTTTCATGCACAATGTCCCATTCTAACATACTCTTAAAAAGCAGTTCGCTATAGTTACCCAAATTGCCTCTTATGTCATGTTGCCTTCTGCTACTACAAACAGAGTCATCTGTATCAGCCAGGCCAACAAAATGTTCGCTAAGATCTGAGCCGATAGATGGATTTAACCCTATAATAAAGAGAATTACATTTTCCATTTCAAATACGGCTGTAAGACTAACCAGTATGTGATTGAATTCTGAGAGGATATCACTGTCGCTAATTATGCTTATAGCAGCAAATAATTCTTGTATTAACTTATGATAAAATGAGATGGAGACCTGTGGTGGTTCCAGTGAAGAGGTAGTAACAGTTGATCCTGTCAATAGTCCAAGTTTATAACAAATTTTCAACTCGTCCGGATCTAGAAACTCGTGAAACTCATCATCCGTAAACACAAGAGAAAGACCTTTCTTTTGATATGTCAGTCCTTTGTAGGCTAGGCGACCAAGATGCTGTAACAGTACTTGATTATCACGCATGAATTTATATTTTCCTGTTAAAGACTTATGAAATACAGAAGGACCCTGTTTCCCCAGTTCCACACGCTTTAAAGCCTTCATGTCAGTTGGCCATAATTTGTTTTCACCTCGTCGGAACAGTACTTGCAGGAGACCTAGAATATTATAGGTCAATGATTGTGATAAAGATTTGTTTTCCAGCCATGTAAGAGCAGTTATGATCAGAATAAGTGGAATTCTTATGCTGTTCGACAATCCTGCAGATCTGGTATCGCGCAGAAACTTGCTTGTCTGCCTTTCTTCATTGCTACTATCTGACCCCACATCTGAGTACTGTTTATTATATGATGATATAACTTTTTTGCTCAGCTCCATAACACCCGTATCAGTTAGACCACGTATTTCACTCACAGCATCTTCTTTAAATGTGTTGTCGTGTGAGCGAAGAACATCATACTTCCAAGGTCTGGTTGTCATAACTATCGTACTCTGACCAAGACCTTGACAATCTAGAGTAAACGGATACTCGTCAAACCCATCTAACAGAATAAGTACATTTTCTGAAAGCTTTGCCAAAATTAATTCGCAAACATTTCTTTGCATAGAAAGTCTCTCTAAGCCTGCAGAGAAAAAAATATCTTTCAGCGAAGACTGTTTTTTAACATGTCTCAGTGTTACATATAAGAGATAATCAAACCTTTTTAGGGACTCCTCCAGATCAGTGTTTGCTTCATCGGCAGACTTGGCTCCTTCCATTCTTAGGGCTCGACGTTGGACCTGACACCAAGCATGAAGAAGCCGCTTACACCAGGTTGACTTACCTATCCCACCTTCACCTTTGATTACAATGTTTTTTATCTCCTTATCGGCGAACATTTCAGAATATGATTCAAGCATGCAAGGGAATGCTTTTTCCCTGTCTTCGCGCTCAGACTGTTTATTACCTTTAATTTTTACAATGTCAAGATCACAGTAAATTTTGTCGATTGGAACCCTCAACGCCTCGTCATTCAATCCATCTCCAAAAGGTGACAGCGAAATTTCCTCGTAGATACGGCTGTATTCCTCTACAAGCTCCACTCTCAATTTACGACAGTCTGTAATAAAATAAGCAAAATCAGGACAAGGGATGGGGTGTACATGTATATTTAATCAAGATATTGAATAAAGCAATCTGGCACACAACGTAGAAATGATGTCGGAGGAACGTCGATGCAACGTCAAAAACTTGCACTGACGTCACTACAACGTCGTTACAACATGCTTAAAAGCCAAGAAGACTGACAATATTAGCGATTTCAACCTAAAATGACTATTACCAGTCAACTGTCAATAGAGATTTTAACGTAAAATTGCTATTGCCAGTCGACTGGCAATAGACACTCCGTTTTTAAAACGACTACATGAAGTCAGTGATTCCAAAGGACCAGCAATTATATCTTCACACCGGGTAGGCGGCAAACGAAAACGTTCGTGCAGCCGACGAACGCGGATCAAAAACAGTCAGAAACAGCGTTTTTGATTGCAAATTGGCGACAATTTGCATTCGAAAACACTGTTTTGCAATCGAAAACGCTGTTTTTGACCCGCATTAATCGATTGTTACGAGCGTTTTCGATTGCCGCCTACCCGGTGTGATCTTGCAGTTGCTACACGGCAGCAATTCTGAAAAGACAGAAACTTTGCAAGCGAGGTGTGCTCGAAAGAAAAGAAAAACAATGGAGAGAAAGAAAGAAAATAGCAGACACAATGTAACTGAGTATGCTCATGACCAGTAACGAAATATGTGACATCGGCCACAGCCCGTAGCACCGGCCTACATGAAGTAAGTGATCCCAAAGGAGCGTTAGGACCTTATGTTATGTCTTATGAATAACTTCATGTTTTATCTTATCACGGTTCACAGCTTTAATTGCATGCCGAAGGCTCGAACCTCAGACTTAATGACGGCTCTGACTATTAGCTTGACTGGCACATGATCATTTCCTGCCTGTAGTCGGGTCGACCAGGTGATACTATACGCTAATGGCGCACCCTCTGTAAGGGTTTTAATTTATTTCTGTATGTAAGTTAATTGTTTCATAAATTACTCTGTAATTCCGTATTACCGTAAAAATCTCAAATTTGGGACACCTAAGATGATTACCGTAATTGTCCAAAAGATTGAACAGTTTGGTTTTTATACGCTCGTATAACTGTAGCTGCGTATTACCGTAAAATCTCAAAATTGGGACACCAAAATAAAGATTGAACAGTTTGGGTTTTCTATGTCTGTATAACTGTAACTGCGTAATACCGTAGACATCACAAACTTCGGACACCTAAGATGATTACAGTAATTGTCCTAAAGATTGAACAGTTTGGGTTTTCTATATCTGTATAACTGTAACTGCGTATTACCGTAGACATCACAAACTTGGGACACCTTAGGTGATTACAGTAACTGTCCTAAAGATTGAACAGTTTGGGGTTTCTATGTCTGTATAACTGTAACTGCGTATTACCATAAACATCTAAAACTTGGGACACCTAAGATGATTACCGTATTGACCCAAAGATTGAACAGTTTGGGTTTTACAGTGCGATGTTATGTTCAAAAGATGCGTATGGAAAGGCAAATAGTGTACACCCTGATCAGACTGCTCCTTAAATATGTTTACCCTTGTCCATCTGTTCGTCTGTCCGTCGCACCTAAAACTCCCATAGGTTTAGAAGGTCGAAAGTGAGCTATTCTTATGGCGTTAATCGTGAATCTTGCATCGTCCTTAAATTTATTCAAGCAACTACTCCGAAACCACTACACCGGTATTTCTCAAATCATACATAGGAAAAATATAAAAAAGATACTTCTTTGCAGAACCAGTTCGCATGTTGGCTGTTAGCATGGAACCTCAGTGGGACCTTTGTTTACCAAATTGAAAAAAAAAAAAAAAAACAGTGCTATGCCTGTCTCCCACTGGGAGGGTTTGGTTATATAAACTTGCCATCCTAAATTAGCCAGAACCTGTAAAATTTCTAAGTTTAAAAAGACCATAATTTTCAAAAATGATTTTTTTCTCATCATAAATGCATCTGCACGTCTTCAGTATGTAACATCAATGCAAACTTTCAAATTGTCCAAGAGTGTGCCGATACATAAAGCATTAAGGTGTAAGTGCCCCCCTCCCATATTACTCCTCTGTTTATACAAAGGGGAACTACTTTTGTAACTTCCTGAGTGGGCCGATACATTATGGTGTAAGTGCCCACCTCTCATATTATGCTTCTGTTTATACGAAGGGGAACTACTTTTGTAACTTCCTGCTTGCCTACCCGGTTAATGTAGCCCTTCCAAATTGTTTACTCTTAAAGAAAAGAATTTGCTTCCAATGGAGCAAATTCTCTCAAGAAGTGTCCCCTATAGAAGGGAGGCAAAATGAAACTTGTAGAGTTTTTTCTCCTTAAAATTTGCCCATTCACCTTAATTCAGTGCTACAAAACTAGTACCCATCATTCACCTTAATTCAGTGCTACAAAACTAGTAACTGTCATTCACCTTAATTCAGTGCTACAAAACTAGTACCCATCATTCACCTTAATTCAGTGCTACAAAACTAGTACCCATCATTCACCTTAATTCAGTGCTACAAAACTAGTACCCGTCATTCACCTTAATTCAGTGCTACAAAACTAGTACCCGTCATTCACCTTAATTCAGTGCTACAAAACTAGTACCCATCATTCACCTTAATTCAGTGCTACAAAACTAGTAACCGTCATTCACCTTAATTCAGTGCTACAAAACTAGTACCCATCATTCACCTTAATTCAGTGCTACAAAACTAGTGACCATCATTCACCTTAATTCAGTGCTACAAAACTAGTACCCATCATTCACCTTAATTCAGTGCTACAAAACTAGTACCCATCATTCACCTTAATTCAGTGCTACAAAACTAGTAACCATCATTCACCTTAATTCAGTGCTACAAAACTAGTACCCATCATTCACCTTATTTCAGTGCTCAAAAACTAGTAACCATCATTCACCTTAATTCAGTGCTACAAAACTAGTACCCATCATTCACCTTAATTCAGTGCTACAAAACCAGTACCCATCATTCACCTTAATTTAGTGCTACAAAACTAGTTACCATCATTCACCTTAATTCAGTGCTACAAAACCAGTAACCATCATTCACCTTAATTCAGTGCCACAAAACTAGTAACCATCATTCACCTTAATTCAGTGCTACAAAACCAGTAACCATCATTCACCTTAATTCAGTGCTACAAAACTAGTAACCACCATTCACCTTAATTCAGTGCTACAAAACTAGTAACCATCATTCACCTTAATTCAGTGCTACAAAACTAGTAACCATCATTCACCTTAATTCAGTGCTACAAAACTAGTAACCACCATTCACCTTAATTTAGTGCTACAAAACTAGTAACCATCATTCACCTTAATTCAGTGCTACAAAACCAGTAACCATCATTCACCTTAATTCAGTGCTACAAAACTAGTAACCATCATTCACCTTAATTCAGTGCTACAAAACTAGTAACCATCATTCACCTTAATTCAGTGCTACAAACTAGTAACCATCATTCACCTTAATTCAGTGCTACAAAACTAGTAACCATCATTCACCTTAATTCAGTGCTCAAAAACTAGTAACCATCATTCACCTTAATTCAGTGCTACAAAACTAGTACCCATCATTCACCTTAATTCAGTGCTACAAAACCAGTACCCATCATTCACCTTAATTCAGTGCTCAAAAACTAGTTACCATCATTCACCTTAATTCAGTGCTACAAAACTAGTACCCATCATTCACCTTGATTCAGTGCTACAAAACTAGTACCCATCATTCATCTCTGAGGTAAGTCTATTTCAATCACATGCTTTGATGGATTATTGTCTTGTGGAACCTCATCAAATAAACCAGGAAGAGTTGCGGACACAAGCTTTTTATAGGTCCAAAACAGCTGTCACACCATAAAAATGATCGAACTAAAAATCCAAACTCACATACAAATCTTCATATAATAGCAAGAAACCTGTAGAGTTTCATGAAAGTCGGATGAGGTGTCCAGGGGAGTGCGGAGCCAAGCCTTTTTATGGAAATTCTAAGTCCAAAAGGGCTGTAACTCTATCAGTAATGATTGAATCGAAAATCCAAAACCCCATTCACATATTCATACTAGAGCAAGAAAATCTGCATAGTACCAAGACAATCAGATGAGGCATCTAGAAGGAGTTGCTGACTCAAGATTTGGGATTGACGGACGCACGCACAGACGGTCGTAGTCCATTTTCTCTCTCCCCCACCCCCTCTGCATACGTCGGGTTACAAAAATTAAAGTATTGAAATACTATGCAGAAAAAGACAAACTATTTTTAAACGGAGTTGGTATCGGTAGTTCAGATAACAACCTTAAAAATTCATGTATTGCATTTTGACCAAACCTTGCTGTTATACTTCATATTTCGGCCTATCATTTTGACCAAACCTTGCTGTTATACTTCATATTTCGGCCTATCATTTTGACCAAACCTTGCTGTTATACTTCATATTTCGGCCTATCATGGGCTGAATGGATCGACCAAACACACCCTCCTTTCTTTTGACCCTCTCCAATCCCCTTCTCCTTATTTACAAAATGGTAACAGAGGTGCCGTTCTGTGGAATTTTAAAGAAACACTGATCTTTTAGACATACCTCTTGAAGATTAACTCCTTTGCTAAACTATGCCAAACATATTTCTTTAAAAAATATTTAACTGACAGCTCTTAAATAGTCCTAATTGACTACTAGCCAATGGTTTAGGGCATATATTTGCAGTAGAATAAAACAACAACAGCAAATCTGGAAGAATCACGGACCGACATCGAAATCATTTGAGCGATCCAAATAAAATTTATAGACAAAACAATTACGTGCACGATTTACAGAAACAAACCTAAAATCATCAAGTGAACGCAGAATCGAATACTGGATTTCTTACAGGCTCTCGATTTTGCTAATTTGCATGTGCAATTTGAACTTACCATTTTTAAATTATAAAATATCTGAAAGTAACATTTTCATGAACTTACAACCAGGATTTAAATATGATATATATGATATAAAATACTTAACTAAATTTAGTAAAATGATTTTATTTAGAAATGGTGAGCTGGCGAGGGAGTATATCTTTAATATGTAAGTAGTTCATAGAAACAATGGTTATAAAGAAAACCAAACTCTTTCAAAAGGAAGACGAACTGTGGAGGTGAAGAAAATGCGCAAAACGGCAATATCAAGAACACACACACACACACACACACACACACACACACACACACACTTTCGAGATCAGTTAAGGCGAATGCCATACTAATGATGTCCTAGACACATTAACGACGTCCACATTTCTGACCATTATATACCCAATAATTGCATAGATGCAGACATGTCTCTTCGGTCAAATGAGCGCTGGCCTGCTGATCTAGCGCTCCTGGGTTCGAGTCCTGCTGGAGGCGGAAATATTCTTAACTATACATGGGTTTCCATTGTACACAGCCATTCATTATCACCTTTGCATCTTCCTGATATGAAATGCTATCAGGCTATTTTTACGCCATGTTGGGTTTAGAACACAAATCCTTGATAGAGTGAAAGCATCTCTATATGGCACGGTAAGGAGCAAGGAACTGGCATTCTTATCCTTTAAAAATAAATTTTGTTTTATGTGAAAATGACGTTTGTTTCAAATGTTATATTTTATAAATGTCAGCCTTCTCAGTTAACAGAAAAACTGAGCCGAAAGTCTCAGCCGTTAGTGCACATACTCATACAGCAGAAATAATAGCAGGAAAGAAAGATTGTGCATTAAAGGGAAATCACCCCATAAAAACTGCTATTGAAATTTTGTTGAAACTTCTCACAGTGGTAGAATATTATATGCTGAGTGAAAAAATGAAATAAAAAAAATGGGGTCACCGTACTACTTTTTGAGATAATGCAGCGCCATCTATGTGCCTGTTTGAAACATGACTATGTCTATTACGAACACTTTATCCGAGAAAATAGATGACCGATCGTTTCGAAATAAAGATTAATTAACTCCTCTTTCTTGTCTCTTTGTTTGCCCATCAAAATCATCATTGTCGTATGTCTCATTATATAGGTTATTTTCAGTTTTTAGTTTCCCGCCATTTCCCATTATTGGAAAAAACGTGGAATTTCTTCAATATAAAAAGTTCCACAATTGAAATTTTTATATACTTTTGGTATAGTAAAGGAACAATCCACCTCGTGCAAATAAGCAAATAAAAGATATAGGTCATCGACCAAATATTCGAGTTATGGAAGGAAAACCACTTTTATTTCGTGCGGTTTTCATATAAGCGCGTTGACGTCAATGTTTTATGCGTTGACGTTGCTTTCTATTTGGCGCCATCAACGGCCATATGGATAACGCTCTTTCCTTTCGATGCTTGTTGATGGCAATGCAATATAATTCCCTATTCAATTTCAGCAATCTTCTTATGTCTTATACATATAGTCTATATGAAATTGTCGCCTTCAAAATTTTCTCGTATGCAGACAATAGATTAATGAGAGAAATTCCAAGGACTGAAACTAGGCAGCATGTTCATTGTTATCTCTAATAGAATTTCGAACTTTTTTTCTTGGTCTGGATTATATCACATTTATATCTGATGAACAAGTTACTGTGCGAACATTCAACTTATCGGATCCGGCCACTGCCAGACATGTGCTTTCACAGAAACGTCTGCAAAGCTTGGTCCGTGGTGCATGATTTCAATTTATCATTTAATGCTGAGACCAATTTCGGATGATATGCATTTTGATAATTTTTCCCTGTTCACGTCGACAATCTATGAATCCTGTGACAAGTCTAGGGCAATTAGTGAAAAATAAAAGTGTCGCCGCCTAGCCGTTGTAAAATTTGTACCTTACGAGAACAATATGGCTGTTCGTCTTATGTCACTTGCGTTAAATCTTATAGGCAACTATTCAAAAAGAAAAGAAAAAGAAAAAAATCATAATTACCTTAACGACACGAGCTAACAATAAAAGCTTAGATCAGCCTGCGCATTTGCTCAGTCTGATCTCCGCTTTCACTGTTTGCATGGGTATTTCATAACTCAAACCAAGGGTACTAAGTCCTTACTTGTATTTATACTTGCATTAAGTAATTACGAGATTCAAAACGCACTTGCATTTTTCACAGCCTCTCTTTACCTGACAAATAATTCCTAAAAAATTTACACACTACCCCACAAAAATTGGCGCTCCCTTTTCCGTATAAAATTCTTGACCCTATTTTTGTCGGGTTTTTTTGCCAATTTTATATATTTACCATTTTTCGGTCGCAAAAAAAATATACGTTTGTTTCAACAAAGAGCCCATGTTGTCTTCGAAAGTGACGTAAACGTTTTAGCGTTACGACAAACGACGTCATGATAACCATAGCAGGAAACAATGACGCTGCGTCAAAATGTATGTTCACAAACATTGAGGCGATTTCCCTTTAAGTCATAACATTTTGCAGACATTCTCAAATAGCAGGACCGGTCTGGCCACATACTTTCGTTTCTCCTTCCGCTGATTCAAGAAGGGCAGTTGTCAGTTACTGGCGAAAGTATGTGCACTTAGTACTGGTTAACCGCTTAGGAGGTCTAAGCCTGCCCAGGAATAGTGTGGTTAGGTTAACTGACCGTCCCGACATGACCTTAGTTGTTTATCGTGGACGTTAAGCATCAAATCAACCAACCAATCAAATAGCAGGAGCTTAAACATTAAGCTACAACAGTGGGTAAATATCCCCAGAGGACACATACCATAAAGTTATAGCAACTTTTATAAATCGAAACAATAAGTCCTAAGAGTGAGTAAATGGTTTTATTATTGCATAAAAAGCAGTGCCGAGAGGTATTAACAGCCGTGCATTAACCTGCGAAAAGCCGTGTTTCAACAACAGTTTTCTCGTGCTGTTGAAACACGATGACAGAACTTTCATCATGTTTGTGCCGGGCCACTAAAAAAATCTGCCATGCAACTTTGTCTCTCCCGTTTCGGTCGAATTACAAAAATTGGTGGTGCGCTACCTATGTGTGCCTGTATGACGTCATCATGTCTTTGTAATCTGACGTCATCAAGTCGTGACTGAGGTTTAAAACGAAGTTGTTTACATTCTTACGATGCCAATTGGAGAGTAAATAAGTGTTAAAGAAAACATGCATCTCAAGCTTTCAGCAATCAAGAACTGCAGGATGGTATATGAATGGATCAGGCTTGTTCTGCATGGAAGTTATTGCTCAAGGTATCTGCATTTTGTTGATTAATTTGCAATCTATTTTCCATCAACTACAACGACCATCTTAGATTGTTTTCCGAAATATTGAGGTTGAATAGGATGATGGCAGCCATTTTGAAAAGCTGATTGCTCCCGGGCCCGGAAGATGAATATTAGTAATATTAGAGGCCTTCGGCCTCGGTTTCCAACATCTCCCTCGGGACCTGGCAAACGTTAATGCATGAAAAACCATGTTTGATCCCTATATTGAAAGAGTAAGATAGGTCAGTCAACACAGAAAAAAAGAACTGAAAATGCTGACAACTACACAACTACGACCGTTCTAAACAACTGATAACTAAGTATCAAGCACAGAAGTTCGTACTTTCTGCAAATAATAGACAACTGATAATTTAGTCACGAGAGAGTAAACACTTAGATGTAACAGGAAACTGAAATAATTCAAATAATTTCAAGTAGAAGGAACATAGATATTAGATCAAGGCAATATGTTAACATTATCGACTAGCCAAAAACTAAATATATAAGGACAGACCATTATTAGAGACCAGAAACCTGAACATAAGGCCATAACATGTGTAAATTTTCTAACACATCAGGAAACATAACATAAGTCATACCTGTCAACGTTTTGAAAATCTCATTAGGGATAAAGCGTGAAAAGAACCATTTCCAACGGATATTTTAAGCAAAGCTGCACTCTTTGAAAGTCATGACAATTTCCATGCGAGAGATATTTCGAAATTTTATACTATTTATAGGGAACGTCTTAAAATATCAAATAAAAATAATAGGGAGATGCCCTTCAAATTAGGGCGATTTGGCATTTTTGGGCAAAACAGGGAAGGAGATCGGGATTCCCTTCATAGTTGAAAGGTAAGATTACGTCTGGACACTTAGTAAACATGATCAGATAGTAGGAAAGTAAATTTTTAAATTGCAGTGATGATTATCTATCTCAAAAAATATGTATACTGGAAATAAAGTCATACTCTGATAACTGTGAGTAAGAAATCTGATAGACATAAAGGCATGACCGTAGGGAAACATTCTCATATAGAAAGGAACTGCAAATTACGTAAGAACAGTAACTACACATTCTCATATAGCAAGTAACTGAACATTAAGTAATGACAGAAAATGAAAAGAAATGTTAGAAGACTGGATTTATGGGAGCTAGACTTTAAACAAGGTCTTGGTCAATATGAAAATGGGACAAATTACGTGAAATGAGATCATCAGCAGTGTCAGAAGAAACAGTTATCCTAAGAATTCAGGATCATGAAATAAAATTCACTGCAGGCTTCTTTTATTTTGAAGTCAAACATCGGGTCACAATGACTTATTATCGCCATTTATAATTTCCATATATCAAATAGACCTCAAGGTTTAAGACAAAGTTGCTTGATCATGAAATATAGGTCACAATGACCTACTTTTATTTTGAGGTCAAACATTGGTCAAACTCAATGATTATTTCATGCTATCATGTTCATATATCAAATATCAAATAGTCCTCAAGGTGTAGGGCCATATCACTGGACTGTGACATACAAGACACTGTGACCTACTTTTATTTTGAGGTCAAACATCGGGCCATAATAAATTATTATGTTTATGTTTATACATGAAATAGTCTTCAAGATATAAAGCAAAAATCACTGAACCATGAAATATAGGTCAATGTGACCTACTTTTATTTCGAGTTCAAACAACAGGTGATACTGACCCATAATCACAAGCTATCATAGCTATCATATTCATATAGCAAAAGGTCCTCATGTTTCAAGGAAAAATCACAGGACCATAAAATAAGAATCACTGTAATCTACTTTTATTTTGAGGTCAAACAGCGGTCACCTATCTTATTATCCCAAGCTATCATGTTCATTCACAAACAGTCTCAAAGTTAAAAAGCAAAAAACCCGGGAACATGAAATATAAGTCATTGTGACCTACCTTTTTTTTCAGATCGAACATCGAATTAAAATGGCAAATATTTCCATGCTTTTGTGTCCATATATCAAATAGTCCACAAGGTATAACGCAAAAAGGGAACTAAACTGTTCCATGAAATTAGGTCACTGTGTTAACATTGTCATACTTATTCATCAGCTCAAACTGTTCAAATATCGAACATTCCTCAAGATAAAGGTCAAGTCAATGGACCAAACAATATAGGTCACTGTGACCTATTTTTATTTTGGGGTCAAACATCGGGCCAAACTAAGCAATTATCCGAAGCTATCATGTATTTACATCAAATAGTCTTCAAGAATTAAGTCAGAACAACTGAACAATGAACAAATGGTGGTCAACGCTGATCTTCGCTTAATGACCCTCAAGTCAGTATCACAAGGCTTAGCCAATCTGACAACAATCTGCAAATGTTGTTTCCAAAACAGATTTGTAGAAAAAACACATTCTAACGGTGTCTAGATTTTGACCTCCCGCCCAACATCAAAACTTTCTATGTTCAATGAGCCTTGGCATATCAGATATGCATCAATGCATTCACTTGATCTTCTTCAGATGTTATTGTGTAACAAGTTTAAAGATTCTATTCCTTTTGTTTATTTAGTACTGGGCTACATGCAACTAGTGAACCTAAATTTTCCATGTTCAGTTTCTCATAAAATATAGGTCATGTCCCGATACACGCCACTGCTTTAAGTAGATCTTCTCGAGGTGTTCCTATTTCGAAAGTTTCAAGACTATTTTCTCTTTTGGTTACTTAGAAACTAAGCTCAACACAAAACGTGAACCAAAATTGTCCATATTAAATAAAGCATGAAGTAAAAGCTTTGGCCGATATGCGTCACCACATTCAGTAGATCTTACCCATATGTATCTCTATTTTGCAAGTTTGAAAACGCTATCCCTTTTGGTATCTTAGGAACTGAACTACACACAAAAGGTGAATCTTTTTGCTGACGCGCAAGCGTACGCGCACGGGCTCATGCACACAAAGTCGTGCTTTAAATTATTATATAGCCTGGAACTGACATGCTATGACAGTGGGTGAACATTTGCAAGAAACTGAGAGCTTTGCCGTGATAGTGAGTCAAGTTTCTTACATATCAGTCAACTGAAAAACTGAACATTAAGAAATGGGAGTGAGTCAATAGTTTTTATATAGCAGGTTACTATACATTAAGTCATGAAAATGAGTCAACATTTTTTATATAGCATGTAACTGAACAGTAAGTCATGACATTGAGTCAAGATTCGAATATAGCAGGTAACTGAACATTAAACTATTTCAGTGATTCCACATTCGAATACAGCCGATAACTGGAAGTAAGTCATGACCGTGAGGCAACATCTCTAATACAGCAGATAACTCAACATTAAGTCATGACAGTGAATCGACGTCCCATAGCAGGGAATTGAACATGACGTCATGAATTTTCAGTCATTATTTCTAATATAGAAGGTAACTGAACATTCAGCCATGCCAGTGAATCAAGGTTCTAATAAACCAGGTAACAGAATATTAAGTCAAGACAGTGAGTGAGGATTTGTAAATAGCAGGAACATAAACATTAAGTCATGACACTGAGTCAACGTTTTGATAAACCACGTAACTGACCATTAAGTCATAACAGTGAGTCAACATGTCTAATAAAGCAGGTAACATGATATTGAATCCACTTTCTAATATAGCAGATAACTGAACAATATATCCTGACAGTACGTCAACATTTCTTATATAGCATGTAACATGATAGTGAGTCAACATTCTAAAATAGCAGGATACTGAACATTGATTCATGACAGTGAGTCAACATATTTCTATTAAAGCCGAGAACTGTATCTTAAGACTTTACAATTAGTAAACATTCTCGTAAAGTATGGAATTGAACAGTGGGTGAACACTCACAAACAAAAAAAACTGAATTTCAAGTCATGACATAGAGTAAACATTTTCGCACAGCAGGGAGATGAGGACAGTGACTGAACAGTCTCATATGCAACTTAGCGTCAAGTCATGACATTGAGTGAGTATTCATTAGCAGCAGGGAATTTTAGCATAAAGTCATGACGGTGAGTTAACATATTCGAATAGTGGGGGCTGAAAATAAAGTAAGGACAGTGATTAGACACTCTCTTTATCTGCTACTGAGCATCAATTTATGACAGTGGATGAGCATTCACTAGCCGCAGTGACCATAACATCAAATCATGACAGTGAGTATAGCGGGGGACTGAACATAAACAAGGACAGTGACTAAAGGGGGGGTATCAATATGGTGGGTTTTCTGCATCCTACCAAAGTTTTCTTTTTTTTAACTGATGGTATACTCCAATGTGTCTAGTTTATTGGAACATATGTGACTGTGGTCGGAAAGCCCTACTTACTGAGATATGGGTCCACAGAAGTGGGTGGGGTAATCCAACATGGTTTTAGCCTGTCTTCTAAAAACATTCTCATTTGGTAGAGGAGTACAGCAGACAGACAGGATTTGATAAAATGATTAACAGAACATCTCAACTATATTTGCATATCATTTTATTTGGTTTAATTTGAACATATGTTGTCAAAAAAGACTTCCTTTGCATTCAGCATTTTTTGATATTTTTGTCCTCAAGTTTCAATATTTCTTGGCCTTATTGTTAAATAAACAGACCAGTTGTCGCCAAACTCATGTCAAGAAAGCACCCTGACCAGGACATTCGGCTGATGTGACCAGAATTTCACAATGACCTAGTTTTCATGGTTGACTGAACACATAAACTTGCTTTGAAGATGTTTTTCATTTAATTTTGACCTAGAATTACAAACCTTTGGCCAAATTACTATTTTAACTGCTCTATTATGCCCTACACCCCGCCACTAAAGGTGAGAGAATACATATTGGCTTCAGATTGGATCTCCTTGGCGTCTGCATCTGTGTCTGTGTCACATACTTTGACCTTGGAAACAAGGTCAAGGTCAGATTTTGATGACCTTGTTTCCAAGGTCACAGAAGGACTTAATATGCGACACATACACAAATGCAGATGCCAACGAGATCCGCACTGAAGCCAATATGTATTCCCTCACCATTAGTGGCGGGGCGTGGGGCATAATATAGCATTTAAAATAGCAAAGGTTCGTAATTCTAGGTCAAAATAGAAAGAAAACCATCTTCCAAGCAAGTTTATGTGTTCAGTCGACCATGAAAACTATGCCATTGTGAAATTCTGGTCACAGGATCTGAATATCCTTGTCAAGGTGCTTCCTTGACATGAGTTTGATGATAACATGTCTGTTTATTTAACAGTAAGGCCAATAAATATTGAAAATTGAGGTCAAAAATATCAAAAAATGCTGAATGTCAAAGAAAGTCTTTTTTGACAACATGTGTTCAAACTAAACCAAATAAAATGATATGGAAATATAGTCTAGATGGTATGTTAATCATTTTAACAAAGCCTGTCTGTCTGCTGTACTCTTCTACCAAATGAGAATGTTTTTACATGACAGGCTAAAACGATGTTGGATTATCCCACCCACTTCTGTGGACCCATAGCTCAGTAAGTAGGGCTTTCCGACCAAAGTCACATATGTTCCAATAAACTAGACACATTGGAGTATACCATCAGTTAAAAAAAGAAAACTTTGGTAGGATGCAGAAAACCCACCTTATTGATACCCCCTTTACATCAACCCATGACAGTGGGTATGCATTCAAAACGTCAGGAATCTTGACATTTTGTCATGACATTCAGTAAACATTCTTGCAAGACAGGAAACTATATTTTTAGTTTTGTCAGTAAGTCAATATTCTCATATAAACGGAAATTGAACAGTGAGTCACGACAGTGAGTAAACAAACTCATATTGCAGGAACTAAACATTTACCCACGACAGAGTGTAAGCATTCTCATAAAGCAAAAAATCTAATTATTCAGTCCTGACAGTGTATAAGTATTCGCAACTGAACTTGCATGGCTGTGCATGTCACTGTAAAGTAAACATGAAACAGAATATATAGCTATAGCTATGAGCATTAGTTAACTGAAAAGACGGGCAATTGTCAGGAACCAATACCATTAGATCCTATATTCCTCCCAAGAAGTATGTGCAAACATTGATAGCAGTTCAAAAAAAGCATGCACAGTAATTTTCAAATAAACAGCTCCTTTCTAGACAGGTGGTCATTCGGCTACCTCAGATTCGCAGTATCATGGTACTGCCCATTGCACCATTGTTGTAGGTAACAAGGGTTTGAAAATTCAGTCACACAAGTGACTATTCAGGGTGCAGATTGCATGGCCGCTTGCTCAACCGCAATATTGACATTTTTATTACATCGCAAATTAATATCTGCTTAAAGAAAATAAAATAATTTTGGTACAAATTATCAAAAGCAGTTTGAACTTGTTAAGCTTTTGTCAGGGAGTTTTAAATCTACTTTCAACAATTCTGCATTAATTCATTCAGAATTTATTTATTAAGTTATTCAGTCATTAATATTTTCATTTCACAGAATTTATATTTTTGGTATTTATTATGAATTTTTGGAATGTTTCACCTGAACAAACATATTTCAACAGCTAGTGAGCAAGGGCCCACGTGTACCATCGGCTAGCAACATCGCCTAATGGCCCTAAACTTCAAACAAAAAACTTAAACAGATTACATGATACTAATTTTAAAGTCTGTGACGTTTTCCGTTAGTCAGCAGAAGCAACAGAGTAAGCCAACTTATCCGCTGCAACTTTGAAGCCAAGCTAGTAATATATCAAAAAGCTCCATTGAAGGATATTGCAGAGATAAAAAAACAAACAAAGAACAACTATGTAAGAGCAACGTAACACAAAAACACTATGGAAAGCCGAAGTCCATGACGTTAACCTTAAAATCAAGGCACGCGAGGGATGGTATAGAATAAATACAGACCAACTATATACTACCAGCATACAAAATGTAACCGAAGTCAACTAAGGTTTTGCTTGATATAATATAAATTCCAAAACTTTAGCAAGCAACTTACACATGAAAACGTCTGTTCGTGACCTTGACGTCTAGGTCACAGACTTGTGTTATTATATCATTTGGACCTTTTTTAGCACTAATCCGTCTTTGAAACGACTGTCCAATTAAAAATAAGAAATTATTGTGCTTTTCTCTAGTTTCATCACCAGATATTGTCAGGGTCACTGATGAGGCTTTATTAGCCGAAACTACTTAGTCTGACCCATGTTTCTTCTTCTTAAATGTGTTCTCTAATCTCTTGAAAGAACTCTCCAAGATTTTAATCGTGTACAGATGGTACAGAATAAAAAAATGGACATGCCACATATAAGCCAAACTGAACATAGGGTTTAAATGATATAAGATCGTATAAATTTTAACACAAAATAATAACATGAAAAATTCAAGTCCATGACGGCGACCTTGACCTCTGGGTCACAGCAGTTTCGATTAGAATTGTACAGATTAAAGCTCTTAACCAACATCTATTATCTTATATTAAGATCTTAAAAACTTCAAAGCAAAACTTTAATATGAAAAAGTCAAAGTCTGTGACATTGACCGTTGAGTCATAAGCATCGATGGGGTACTTCAGAATAAAATTTGGGCTAACATCTATCATCATGCCGAATATGAACCCAGTCCAATATAGAGTTAACTTACGGATGGAGAATGGACGGAGAGACGGACAAGCGGACAAAAGCTGTATACCTCCGTCATATTTCGTATGCCGGAGATATAAAAAATAACTGATAGAAATGTTAATAATTAGAGGTCATACCATCTTCCATTATCGCCGAAGTCTTTAACTCTAACTCGACATGTTTCTCTTCTAACTCAGCAAGGCGACGTTTCACGTCATTATGAGCACTCCTCAAATCTGCATCGGCTTGTTCTAGAGAGTCATGAAGATTCTTTATTTCCTGGCCAATTCTCTCTTCCAAAGTTTTGTCATCTGGTACTAGCTTTTTCAAAGTAGTCAAGGAACAAGCAACCTATACAGAACAGCCGTGTTAAAGAAGTTAAAAAATCGTTATTCAACATAAAACTTCTACGTATTGAGACGTATAGGTCTGAGCAAACAGTGGAAGCCCATATCAGATTGCTGTCTGATCAGGGTCTGCACTGTTTGCTATTTTTATTAGAACAGTGGAAGCCCATATCAGATTGCTGTCTGATCAGGGTCTGCACTGTTTGCTATTTTATTAGAACAGTGGAAGCCCATATCAGATTGCTGTCTGATCAGGGTCTGCACTGTTCGCCATTTCATAAGCATCTTTAAGACGCATTACTGTGCTGTAAAAGCTGAGGTAAAAGTGGTCAACAGGTCTAGTATAGACATAAACTTATAGACAGTCTGTAAATTTAAAGTTATTTTAGGCAAAGGTAAAAGTGGTCAACAGATCTAGTATAGACATAAACTTATAGACAGTATGTAAATTTAAAGTTATTTTAGGCAAAGGTAAAAGTGGTCAACAGATCTAGGATAGACATAAACTTATAGACAATCTGTAAATTTAAAGTTATTTTAGGCAGAGGTAAAAGTGGTCAACAGATCTAGTAAAGACATAAACTTATAGACAGTATGTAAATTTATAGATATTTTAGTTTGTTAATTTACAGATTTGTGCAAATGCCCTGTGAAAAATGGAGCATTACTTAAAACGCATTGCCATATCTGGCATACCGTGTATATTTTGAGTGGAATAACGTGAAAAGTACGCATGAAGGTGTTTTTATCTTGTCCCTGCTAATAACACATTTTCCAAGTTTAGGCCTTTCTGTAAATACAGAACCTCACGGCGTTCTATCCGGGTGGATTCTGTTGAGAATGAGTTGTTTGTGCAAAATATACTTTTGCTGCTTAATCAAGATGCTAGACGTGTAAAGCATCGTCATTTTGACTTCAGAAACATACATATCTATATAGTTGGACTTACAATGGGACGAATTCTATTACATTTCAACTTTGTTGATTATTTACCTTTATTTCATTTTGCGGTCAAAGGGAAAGAACTATGCCCAGCATAGACCTTATTTCAATTTTTATGATAAAAGAGGAAAGCATCCAAGTCAACGAATGGAACTTTCGCCAAAAAAGTTGACCATAATGTGATGAAATTAGAATAGTAAGCGAGAGACTGCGAAGGTTTCATTAAATCATTTCTAAAAAACTAATTTAAGCATGACTGTAAATTTACAGACTAAATATTTGTAAATTTACAGACTGTCTGCCTAACCAAGACCCAGTCAAAATACCAAAATAATGAGGCCGAACTTGTTAATCGTATAAACTTTGGCGATTGCGGGCTGTTTAAATACACAAACATTGACCCCAAAAAAGAGGTGTGAGCAGGTGCGTGGGAGTAGTAAGCACCACCTGCTTATATAATACACCAGTCATATCTATGTATCTGTGGAATAAGTCAGTGAGATGGAAAGTCTGGTATTTAAAACTCTTACTTTGCTTCGGCTAAAGCCTTCAAATTTTGAGACTACATTTTACTGGTGAGCAGCTTCCTTCTTTCAACAAAGTTTTGATATTCGAAACAGGCTCTAGCACAGCGGACTAAATGAGAGACATAAACTCCGTATGCAGGCGTCGAAGAAATATTCTACTCAATAATGGAAAGTTCGCTATGGGAAAATTGAAGTCATCCCTCTTGTTATTAAGATTAGTAACAAACTTTCCACTGTCAATATAGAGATAACAATCTAAGTATCAGGCAGATGAAATGGAATCTTTAAATGGTTTCTTTAATTTCAAGATCACATGGGTAGATGCGGTCAGTTAAGTCCGACATCTTTGAATTAAAGGTTTATATAAAAACAAATAAAGACTCCTTTGCGGCACAAAAATAAAATTAGAGGGACATGAGGCCCTGAATCGCTCACCTGAGTAAAAAGGTCAAATATCAAACTAGGGCCATCACTTGAACAAGCCTGACAGTTAGAAACTGTCACAATATGAGAGATATTGGTAATAGGTCAAAGAATGACCTTGACCTCTATTGCTTACAATGTTCATGTACTCATTTAATTGATTGTATTTATTAACTTTTGCCCCATAATCTTATACAAGTCCCATAAACTCTTATATTTAAGCATTTTCCAATGTAAAAGCACCAGACAGCAAATTTGACATTGTCATAAAATTAAGCTCAATCAAAAGTCATCATTTGAACAATCTTGGGCCAAAATCTTCAAACCTTTCCATGAATCTTATGTTCTCGCATTTTCCCAAATTTGATCTTGCTGTAAGTTCAAGATCAACCCAAGGTCATCATTTGAACAATCTTGGAAGTACTTGAGTACCCAATGCTACATACCAAGTTTCAAAGCCATCGGTCAAATAGTCCTGGAGAAAAAGATTTTTAAAAGTTTTACAAACTATGGCGGCTATGCCGGTCAGGTGACCTAAACAGTTTGAACAAATTTTTGTTCCCTCAGACCCTGGAGCTCGAGGCTCTGTATGAAATTTGTTTACAACTGACCCTGTGGCTTTTGAGGAGAGGGTTTGAAATTGTCAAAATACTAGAGTCCTGGGTCGATTGCTTGATTTGTTGCTTTACGGCCACGGTAAGCAGCTATGGTCATATCGGGACGGTCAGTTTACCTAACCACACTATTTCTGGGCAGGCTTAGACCTCCTAAGCGGTTAACCAGTACCATGTGCACATACTTTCGCCAGTAACTGACAACTGTCCTTCTGGAATCAGCGGAAGGAGAAACGAAAGTATGTGGCCTGACCGGGTATCGAACACAGGACCTCTGACTTAAGATTCAGTCCTAGGGCAAAGAATGACCTCGACCTCTTCTACGCACAACCTTTATGTACTTAATTTAGATGAGAGTATATTCCATCTTTAGCCCAAAATCTTCAAAACTTTCCATAAAATCTTATGTTCTAGCATTTTCCCATATTTGACCTTCGAATTTTTAATTCAAAAATTTAATAGTATTTTACCATCTATTGGCATCTCGGCAATAACGATCATGTGACCCAGACTATTTTCATTGCCTTAACCCCTGAAAGTTCTATATGAAATTTGGTTGCAACTGATCCATTGGCTTTTGTGTAGATTGTTTGAAATTGTCAAAATATACGAGATCTGGGTCAAAGGTCAAAGAAAGACATTGACCTCTTGTACCACAAATCTTCATGTACTCATTAAGATGACTGTATGTACCCATTTTTAGGCCAAAATCTTCAACAGTTTCCAAGAAATCGTATAATCTTGCATTTTTCCATATTTAACTAGCCGTAACAAAGGTCAAGGCCACCTCAAGGTCATCATTTGAACAATCTTGATTGTCCTCAAGTTCTCACTGCTACATACCAAGTTTCAAGGGCATCAGTCAGTGGTTTCTGGAGTAAAAGATTTTTCGGGGTTTTACCATATATGGGCGTGGCGGCCATATTGGTCATATGACCCAGACCGTTTTAACAAATTTTCATTGCCTCAATCTCTGAAAACTCTATATGAAATTTTGTTACAACTGACCCAGTGTCTTTTGCGGAGATTGTCTGAAATTGTCGAAATGTGAGACCTGGGCAAAAGGTCAAAGAAAGACATTGACCTCTTGTACTCACAAATCTTCACATTCACATTAAGATGACTGTATTTACCAATTTTTAGGCCAAAATCTTCAACAATTTCAAAGAAATCTTATGTTCTAGCATTTTCTATATAAAAGCACCAAAGACCAAATTTGGACTTACCGTAAAATAGGCAACGGTCAACTCAAAGTCATAATTTAAATAATCTTGGTAGTACTTATATACTCAATGCGACTGACCAAGTTTTAAGGCCATCGGCCCATTGGTTCTGGAGCAGAAGATTTTTTAAGGTTTTTACCATATATAAACGAAGCGGCCATGTTGGTCCTGTGATCAAGACCGTTTGAACAACTTTTCGTTTCTAAGACCCCAGGAGGCTACAAATGATATTTGGTTACAATCGGCCCAGCGATTTCAGAAGAGAAGTCATTTGAAATTGTGAACGGATGGACGACGGACAGACAACGGACGGACGGACGGACGACGGACAAAGGATCCTCCCATCCTATAAGCGCCCCCGGAGCCGCTGGCTCAGGTGAGCTGAATTTTCATTATTTATAAACAGCATTTATTTAGTTCTGAGGATACGTCAATGCACTGAGCGTAATATCCTATCAATTCGTTTTCCAACTCTTTCACATGTTATCAGAATAAAAAGAGACAAAATAAAAGCCTGTGCAAACATTTTGGACTGTCTTATGTAGGCAACACAGACAGTTTTCCCAAGCTTAGGTTATTTCAAATGCACTCCAGTTAGTCACAGTAATGTACTTTTATACCGTTTGCTCCATACAGATATACCTTCTTACCACGCACATAACAAATGCATCCATTTGTCAACAATATACAGTGACACTGAACTTGGTCGAACATTTCACAGGACGTTTCCTTTTTTGGATAATAGTATATCCAGATCTAAATGTATTTTCAATAATGTTAGTTATTTTAAGATTTTTAAGTCGCAAATTAACCTTTGATATTTTCCTTCATAAACCCTATTTAGCAGCATATCGCTCAGTTTTGTTTTCTGAACTGTAGCGAACAACAGGAAGTCATTTGCGAAGTTATTTATGTATTGTTTATGTATTTTCAAAGTAGATAACCACCGTAACAAAGACCACCATGACCTAATCGAATGATTTTAGCCATTTGACGTTTCACGCTACACTTCATACTGTAAGTCTCAACTCCTAGCAGAGTCCAAACTGGTGTTGAAACTGGAAAAGTTTGCATGTTTTTGACAAGAGCACAAGTATGTGCAGGTTTAGATATTGTAACGCAGCATATTCCTATAGTCTTGCATCATATAATCCGCATCCCAAATATATTAGGACATTAAAGTCATGAGCATACATGTAATAAGAGTGACTATAAAGCTGCAGATAATCAGCAAGGGGAAACAATTTGAACATCATGAATGAGCGTGTATCATTCATATATGAACACATCGCCATGACCTTGTCTGAAGAAATGGGGATGTTATGAAACTATTCCAATGGTTTTTTGGTTACAGGAAAGACATGATACTGCAAAAGGCTATATGAAACGATCAACTGGAAACATCTAGGCGTGTAAACGGCGGAGCTTTCGTTTTTCTTTGAAACCTATGGTATACGGACTTGAGTTATAATTAAAGTGTAAACCAGAAATTTTTTATTCATTTAGACACTTTTTCTAGATCAACGCTTTTAAATCATTCGGACACCTTTTGGAAAAAGACAGTCTCTAAAATCGACTGTCTTATTAAAATTTAGAAATTGCAGTTTACTATTCTGTGGCTTTCGTCAGAGTCACTGATGAGGCTTTGATAGCCGAAACTTTGAGGTACGGCCCAAGTTCATTTTTGAATCTGTTTTCTGCTTTTGAGGGAACTCTTTAAGATTTTAATTTAAATGACGGAATGTACATTTTTGTTTAAACAATTTTATTCGGCAAAAATACATATATGTAAAAACAGTGCATAATGGCACAGGATCTGACAGTAAGCAAAATGATAATATAGATGCCATCTCCTGCGGAACGTCTATTCTATTTTACGTCAAAAACCTTATAGCCCATATCTATATAAACTTACGCGCCGACAAAGGAAATTAACAGAGGTAGTAAATAACTAGTAACAGTGCCCACTCGGAGGGTACGGGATGAGACTGCCAATTCTTAAAAGGCTAGAGTGTAAGATTAGTTGTATGCTTCTTCAAATTTACTCATACGCTCAGATAATTTTCTTACTGCAATGAATAAGAAGGTAGCAAAGCCCATTTTGGACGAGCTGCTATGTCCAGTAATTAAGTAGGTAGCAAAGCCCATTTTGGACGGGCTTCTATGTCCAGGGAAGCAAACAGGAAGTCACAGAAGTTGCCTCCTTTGAGAAATGGCGGAAGAAATAGAAGACTCCCAATGATCCTTAAAGCTGTTGAAACTGAAATATGAGTTAAGAGTATCATACCAAAGACCGGTGGTTTCTTGCATCCAATTTGAAAATTCTGCCTTGCTACTTCTCACTTCCTGCTTCTCACTTCCCAATTCCAATATCCTACATCACACTTATCATTTTGTATATTTATTGTATCAAAACTTAGAACTTAGAAAAAGAAAGTTGGAAGTAAGAATTGAGAACCAGGAGGAGAAAGACGCCATCATCAGTCTTTTGTAGTTTCGTCAAAATTTTCTTTACTTTTCCTTCATTTGATTTATATGTACTGTTGCAGTGGCAATACTGGCATATGTATTTCAGGAAGCATATGCCTCTAAAATTTGAAAGCGTATATAATTAGATTTATACCAATTGTTTCGCTAAACGCAACAGAATTGGTCAACGCTGGAAGTATTGAACATGATTGTTACATTTAGTCAAACTGTTTATACTCTAAATTTTATGTATCTAACATAAAGGCTGTGTCGTGTCAGAAGACTTTTTTTGTTTAATAACATGCTTACTGTATGTGTATGTATTGTAGCTGTGTTTAATAACACATATTTACTTCTGTATTATAGCTGTGTTTAATAACATATTTTTTATGTATTGTAGGTGTGTTTAATACCATGCTTATTGTAGGTATTGTAGGTGAGTTAAATAACATGTTTACTGTATGAGTTGTAGATGTGTTTTATAACATGCTTACTGTATGTTTTGTAATTGTGTTTAATAACATGCTTAATGTATGTATTGTAGGCGTGTTTTATAACAAGCTTACTGTATGTATTGTAGGTGTGTTTAATAACATGTTTGCTGTATGTATTGTAGGTGTGTTTAATACCATGCTTACTGTACGTATTGTAGGGGTGTGTAATAACATGTTTATGTTTTTTATTGTAGGTGTGTTTACTAACATGCATACTGTATGTTTTGTAGGTGTGTTTAATAACATGCTTACTGTATGTATTTTAGGCGTGTGTAATATTTTGTTTGATGTATGTATTCTATGTGTATTTAATAACATGCTCACTGTATGTATTGTAGGTGTGTTACCTCTTTTGCATCCTCTTCCATTTGTTGCATTCGACTTTGAAAATGTTTCTTCTCCTCTTTACTGACATGTTGCATACTAAGAAACTCCATTTTCAATTCCTTTGTTTCTGTTTTAGTATCGTCTGTAGCTTTTCTAAGAGCACTTATCAAATTCTTTATTATTCCAATCTCATCTTCCAGCATAATATGGAAATCAGACTGTTTGACCTAAAATATAATTATCCTTGCTTTCAAGCACAAACTACAATTATATCTGGACAACGAAACTTACAGGGTTTTATTGTTGAATACATATTGTATACCCTGCTTATATAAGATATATCAAATTATAAACTATCAAACATTTTTTTCTGTGGCTGTCAGAGGAGATATCTGCACCGAAATATTTACTTTAACACCAGAATGACAAACAAAAATATGGCAAAATGAGCAAGTTTTGATAAATTTATATTCCTCAGTGAAATATGTAATCTCTTAGAAACAAATAGTTTAGAAATATTGAAAAAACAATTATAACAGGAAACCTTAAGGTGAATAGATACACTATCAGGGGAATACATTCGTTTTTTTCATGTTTGCCTCTATCTCGATGGGGACAATGCTTGAAGAAAAAATGCCCATTGGAGCATTTGTTTCCTTTCAGAGTTGACCTCATTTTGGAAGGGTTACATTGTCATGGGAAATCAAAAACGTTGTTTCTCTTTGTAGAAAGTTTTTAAAAACATAGAGGTATAACCATATAGGTTAAACAGAAATACACAGTCTTATATATGAGACAGTATTATAAACCTTAAAAAGAAATACACAGTCTTATTGAATAGACAGTATTAGAAACCTTACAGAGAAATACACAGTCATATGCATGATACAGTATTAGAAACCTTACAGAGAAATACACAGTCATATGCATGATACAGTATTAGAAACCTTACAGAGAAATACACTGTCTAATGTATAAGACAGTATGGAAACCATTATGGACATATTCAGGGTCTTATGAATAAAGCAGTATTAGGAACCTTAAAGAGAAATTTAACAGTCATATGTATGAGACAGAAATAGAAACCTTAAGGAGAAATACACATCGATATGTATTAGACAGCATTAGAAACAGTAAAGCCAAATACACAGTCTTATGAAGTATTGTAAAACTTTAGGGATATACACAGTCTTATGTATTAGACAGTATTAGAAATCTTAAAGAGAAATACACAGTCATATGTATGAGACAGTATTGGAAAACTTAAAAAGAAATACACAGTGATATGTATGAGATATTATTAGAAACATTAAGCAGAGATACACAGTCCTTTGTACGAGACTGTGCTAGAAACCTTACAGTGAATTACACAGTCATATTTATGTGACAGTATTAGAACCCAAAAGAGAAATACACAGTCTTATCTATGAGACCGTATTAGAAACTTTAAAGAGAAATACATATTCATATGTAGGGGACAGTATTAGAAACATTTGAGAGAAATACATATATATACATATATAAATGAAATAAGAGTTGACATAACATGTTTTGTTATTTAATTATCAACTATGCAAAAATATGTCAACGCGTTTCGCTGAGCTCGTCAGGACTGTTGCATAGAAACGCCGTAACGTTACGACGTTAACTTAATAATGTCTCATGACGTGACTTCACGTTATTAGTCTAATCGTTTATAAAGCGTTTAATTTAGGTTTAAAACATCGAATAAAATATTTTTCCTTCGCTAACCTGGCAGAAATACTTTCTGTGTGCATTTTGAAGAAGGGGAACATTTGAAATTTTGAATTATTTTGCTGCAATTGTCGATGTGTTCACTCAAAGGTATCTGTCTTGTTGAAGGATCTCTGATTTGTTGCGCATGAACAGTTCTTCTAGTGCATAATTTGTCACCTGTTTGTCCAATATATAGTTCTTTGCAGCCATTACATTTGATGACATAAAAGACATTTTTACGTCGCAGGACATTGTTTCATTTACGTAAAATACTTTACCATTAAAACTGTAGGAGTTACCCTTTCCCAAACATTCGCAAAGGGCACAGTTTGGACGATTACATTTGAACACTTTATTTGAGGTCCTTGTTTGCTGCTCCGTAAATTTCGCTTTAGTTATAAGTCTCTTTAGGTTTGGAGGCTGTCGTTTGCTTTTAATAATTTTTGAACCTGAAAGTGCTTCTCGCATAGTTTGGTCATTGGTTAATATATGCATATTACTTTTGAGAATGCCAAACATTTCAGTGTTATTAGGATTGAAGGTTGAAACAAATGGAAGTATGTCTTCTTCCTTCTTTGCACTTGGATTTAAAAGTGAGTCTCTTGGTATTATTTTAGCCCTCCTGATGCCTTCCGTAATAACTGTATCTGGATAATTTCGTTTGTGCAAAGAAATACGTAAATCTGATAAGCGTTTTTCTCTAAGATTCTGGTCTGAAACGATTGTGCAGATTCTTCTAGCTAAGTTATAGGGTATACTTGTTTTGGTATGCTTTGGATGACAAGAATGAAAGTTAAGATATTGCTTGGAATCCGTTTCTTTGAAGTATATGTCTGTACTGATGCGATTATTTGATTTTATTAGCAAAACGTCAAGGAAAGGAAGTCTTTCTTCATTGTATTCTACTGTAAATTTTAGATCAGAATCCAGATCATTTAAAATTGAATGAAACTTCTTCAGAGTTTCCTCTCCTTTAGTCCAAAATACAAAACAGTCATCTAAAAATCGTTTCCAATTGTCCGTGATATAATCGGCAAATTCTTTGCCAAATTCTATTTCAATCTTTGAGTAGGGTTTTTCTTCTAAATAAGCGAGGACTAGGGTTGCATATGTGGGCGCAAATTTTGTTCCCATTGCGGTGCCTCGAACTTGGTTGTACATGATGTCATTAAAATAAAAGTTGTTGTTTTCAAGTACAGTTTTTATGGACTCAAGTATAAATTCTTTCGTGAATCGCTTGTATATTAATTTAGGATATTTTGATAACCAACTTTTTATTGCTTTCAAGCCTAAGTCATGGGATATGTTAGTATAGAGGTTAACCACGCCAAAGGAAACTAATAAGGTATTTTGAGGTACATTTTCAGGAACATATTTAAGGAAATCTATATCGTCTCTTACATAGTTCTTTACTTTCTGTATGAATGGTTTTAATAAGATATCAGTTAAATTACTCAGTCGATGGGTTTCGCATGCAGGGCCTGCCACTATAGGACGAAATTTGAGATATTGTGGGTCTAATAGTTCTAAGTATTCACCATCTATTTTAGTACATTTATTATTAATTAGCAGACTTTTGTGAATTTTAGGGAGGGCATAGAACATGCTTGGTTTGCATTCAAAATCAAGTAAGTAATTTTGTTCATTACGAGTAATGTCCTTTGCTAAACTTATCACTTTATTAATTTTTCTCATGGTATCCCTTGCATTTTGGTTTCCTATTTGTCTGTAAAACGATTGATTTCCCAACATTTCTAGAATCTTTCCTTTGTAGAATTCTGTGTTCATTAATACTATATCCCCTACTTTATCTGCCTCCTTAATTACTATGGACGTATCATTTGCTAAACTGTGAATCGCTTTTCTTTCGCTTCTAGTAATATTGAAAGACATTTTCCTATTGGTGTCATTTCTTGGTATTACTTTAGTAATGTCCACGTATTCATCAAGCCTTTGATTTCTCCCTTTAGGAGGTGAAAAGTAACTATTGTTTCTTACTAATGAGTCATCTTGTTCTGTACTCTCATTACAGTAAAAGTATTCTTTAAGTTTAAGTTTTCTGTGAAATTCTGCAATAGCATTAGATAACTGTTCATCATTACTTTTCTCTGGTGAAGGGGTGAACTTAAAACCCTTCAACAAGACAGACATTTCGTATTTCGACAACTTTCTGCTAGAAAGGTTAAATATTTTTACGCTTTTCTTACCAGTGTTTGTTTCTGCCAGGTTAGTTGTTTCTATGTCAGAGTTTCTGTGCTGGCGCTGTCGGCCAAAAAATCATCCTCATTGTCCGAATTTACAACAATGGGTTTATATGAATATGTCTTTGGTCGTGTGTTTTGTCGAGGCGTCTTTCTAGCTGGCTTAGTCTGCTGTGTTGGAGCTACTTGGTTGCTGAGCTGAGACTGAACTTGCTGTAGTAGGGTCTGTATGGCTTCTATATTTGGTTGTTGCTTCTGTTGCGGCTCTACTGTTGTTGTACCCTGTCGGTTAAAGGGTGATGTCTTCATCTTTGGTTGTGCAGTTATTTCGGCATAAGTGACTTGCTGTCTTTTCTGCATTTTGAAAAATGGATTTGAGCTTAAATGAGTTTGTTTAAAGTTCTCCTCATAGTCTTTTAACCATTTCTCGTTTTTCAGCCACCGTTTGTGCGAAATCTTTTAATTCTGGGATACTTGCGCATTCCACATATCTGACAGGATCTTAGCTGCGGCCAGTTGCTTCTTTCTTGGAACAGCGTCTCCATTTCACGGTCAATTCTTTTGGCTTTCTCTTCTTGCTGGGTTGCCCGTAAGCCCTGTAGTTCAATTTCCGTTTTAAAGTCGTTTAAAACTGCAGTCTCTCTTATTTTTCTCTGATCTGGTTGTTCGTTATTGAACTGTTTCCTTTGGAGGTACTGTGGTATTACCATTTGATCGCCATTCAACCATTTTGAATAGGTGTCTGTATGTCCCTTATTCTTTACATAGTTCCAGTATGCATCCTTTCTTCTTTCTAGCTTTGCGTTCCAAATATTTGCAATTTGTGTTCTCACTTTGGAAGCCTCATCCTCTGCCAAAAATCTTGAGCCAGTTACGCTCGTCTGCGCCATTTGTTGTAATGAAATCTTTTGGGAAATATTTTGTAAAGTATATATATGTGTGTATGGGACAGTATTAGAAACCTTCAAGAGGACAATTCCACATGAATAGTCTACCAAGTATGCACGGAAAATTTACCCTAGCTACGTAAGTTGAGTTTCGACACAGCACACGACAAGTCTACGTGAAGAGACTACCAAGTGTGTGCATTAGACAATGTAAACTAACTGAGTTGATTTGCTACACAATACATGACAAATGGACTTGAAGAATCGTGCACTAACTAGTTGCGACACAGTACACCACAAGTGGACTTGAAGAGACAACCAAATGTGCGTATCAGACAATGTACATGAACTAAGTTGACATTTAACACAAAACACGTCAAGTCTTGAAGAGTCTACCAAGAGTGCACATCAGGCAGTGTATAGTAACTAAGTTGAATTGCGACGCAGTACACGACAGGTTTACTTGACAAGAGCACCAACTGTGCGCATTTGACACTTAACACTAATTGAGTTGACATGCAATAAGAATACATGACAAGTCTACTTGAAGAGTCTACCAAATGTGCGCATCAGACAATGTACACTAAGCTGAGATAGGACACAGTACACGACAAGCCCATTTGTGGAGAAGACTAAGCGTGCGCAGCAGACAATGTACACTATGCTGAGATAGGACACAATACACGACAAGCACATTTGAAGAGACTACTAAGCGTGTGCAGCAGACAATGTACACTAAGCTGAGATAGGGCACAGTACACGACAAGCCCATTTGAAGAGACTACTAAGCGTGCGCAGCGGACAATGTACACTAAGCTGAGATAGGACACAGTACACGACAAGCCCATTTGAAGAGACTACTAAGCGTGCGCAGCGGACAATGTACACTAAGCTGAGATAGGACACAGTACACAACAAGCCCATTTGAAGAGACTACTAAGCGTGCGCAGCGGACAATGTACACTAAGCTGAGATAGGACACAGTACACGACAAGCCCATTTGAAGAGACTACTAAGCGTGCACATCAGACAATGTACACTAAGCTGAGATAGGGCACAGTACACGACAAGCCCATTTGTAGAGACTACTAAGCGTGCACATCAGACAATGTACACTAAGCTGAGATAGGGCACAGTACACGACAAGCCCATTTGTAGAGACTACTAAGCGTGCGCAGCAGACAATGTACACTAAGCTGAGATAGGACACAATACACGACAAGCCCATTTCAAGAGACTACTAAGCGTGCGCAGCGGACAATGTACACTAAGCTGAGATAGGACACAGTACACGACAAGCCCATTTGAAGAGACTACTAAGCGTGCGCAGCGGACAATGTACACTAAGCTGAGATAGGACACAGTACACGACAAGCCCATTTGAAGAGACTACTAAGCGTGCGCAGCGGACAATGTACACTAAGCTGAGATAGGACACAGTACACGACAAGCCCATTTGAAGAGACTACTAAGTGTGCGCAGCAGACAATGTACACTAAGCTGAGATAGGACACAGTACACGGCAAGCCCATTTGAAGAGACTACTAAGCGTGCGCAGCAGACAATGTACACTAAGCTGAGATAGGGCACAGTACACGACAAGCCCATTTGAAGAGACTACTAAGCGTGCGCATCAGACAATGTACACTAAGCTGAGATAGGGCACAGTACACGACAAGCCCATTTGTAGAGACTACTAAGCGTGCGCAGCAGACAATGTACACTAAGCTGAGATAGGACAAAGTACACAACAAGCCCATTTCAAGAGACTACTAAGCGTGCGCAGCGGACAATGTTAAGCTGAGATAGGACACAGTACACGACAAGCCCATTTGAAGAGACTACTAAGCGTGCGCATCAGACAATGTACACTAAGCTGAGATAGGACACAGTACATGTCAAGCCCATTTGAAGAGACTACCAAGCGGGCACATCGGAAAATGTACACTATGCTGAGATAGGACACAGTTCACGACAAGCCCATTTGAAGAGACTACTAAGCGTGCGCAGCGGACAATGTACACTAAGCTGAGATAGGACACAGTACACGACAAGCCCATTTGAAGAGACTACTAAGCGTGCACATCAGACAATGTACACTAAGCTGAGATAGGACACAGGACACAACAAGCCCATTTGAAGAGACTACTAAGCGTGCAAATCGGACAATGTACACTAAGCTGAGATAGGACACAGTACAAGACAAGTCCATTTGAAGAGACTACTAAGCGTGCGCAGCGGACAATGTACACTAAGCTGAGATAGGACACAGTACACGACAAGCCCATTTGAAGATACTACTAAGCGTGCGCATCAGACAATGTACACTAAGCTGAGATAGGACACAGTACACGACAAGCCCATTTGTAGAGACTACTAAGCGTGCGCAGCAGACAATGTTCACTTAGCTGAGATAGGACACAGTACACGACAAGCCCATTTGAAGAGACTACTAAGCGTGCGCAGCGGACAATGTACACTAAGCTGAGATAGGACACAGTACACGACAAGCCCATTTGAAGAGACTACTAAGCGTGCGCAGCGGACAATGTACACTAAGCTGAGATAGGACACAGTACACGACAAGCCCATTTGAAGAGACTACTAAGCGTGCGCATCGGACAATGTACACTAAGCTGAGATAGGACACAGTACACGACAAGCCCATTTAAAGAGACTACTAAGCGTGCGCAGCGGACAATGTACACTAAGCTGAGATAGGACACAGTACACGACAAGCCCATTTGAAGAGACTACTAAGCGTGCGCAGCGGACAATGTACACTAAGCTGAGATAGGACACAGTACACGACAAGCCCATTTGAAGAGACTACTAAGCGTGCACATCAGACAATGTACACTAAGCTGTGATAGGGCACAGTAGACGGCAAGCCCATTTGTAGAGACTACTAAGCGTGCGCAGCAGACAATGTACACTAAGCTGAGATAGGACACAGTACACGACAAACCCATTTCAAGAGACTACTAAGCGTGCGCAGCGGACAATGTACACTAAGCTGAGATCGGACACAGTACACGACAAGCCCATTTGAAGAGACTACTAAGCGTGCGCATCAGGCAGTGTACACTAAGCTGAGATAGGACACAGTACACGACAAGCCCATTTGAAGAGACTACTAAGCATGCGCATCAGACAATGTACATGAAGCTGAGATAGGACACAGTACACGACAAGCCCATTTGTAGAGACTACTAAGCGTGCGCAGCGGACAATGTACACTAAGCTGAGATAAGACACAGTACACGACAAGCCCATTTGAAGAGACTACTAAGCGTGCACATCAGACAATGTACACTAAGCTGAGATAGGACACAGTACACGACAAGCCCATTTGAAGAGACTACTAAGCGTATACAGCGGACAATGTTCACTAAGCTGAGATAGGACACAGTACACGACAAGCCCATTTGAAGAGACTACTAAGCGTGCGCATCAGACAATGTTCACTAAGCTGAGATAGGACACAGTACACGACAAGCCCATTTGAAGAGACTACTAAGAGTGCACATCAGACAATGTACACAAAGCTGAGATAGGACACAGTACACGACAAGCCCATTTGAAGAGACTACTAAGCGTGCGCAGCGGACAATGTACACTAAGCTGAGATAGGACACAGTACACGACAAGCCCATTTGAAGAGACTACTAAGCGTGCGCATCAGACAATGTACACTTAGCTGAGATAGGACACAGTACACGACAAGCCCATTTGTAGGGACTACTAAGCGTGCGCAGCGGGCAATGTACACTAAGCTGAGATAGGACACAGTACACGACAAGCCCATTTGAAGAGACTACTAAGCGTGCGCAGCGGGCAATGTGCACTAAGCTGAGATAGGACACAGTACACAACAAGCCCATTTGTAGAGACTACTAAGCGTGCGCAGCGGACAATGTGCACTAAGCTGAGATAGGACACAGTACACGACAAGCGCATTTGAAGAGACTACTAAGCGTGCGCAGCGGACAATGTACACTAAGCTGAGATAGGACACAGTACACGACAAGCCCATTTGAAGAGACTACTAAGCGTGCGCATCAGACAATGTACACTTAGCTGAGATAGGACACAGTACACGACAAGCCCATTTGTAGGGACTACTAAGCGTGCGCAGCGGGCAATGTACACTAAGCTGAGATAGGACACAGTACACGACAAGCCCATTTGAAGAGACTACCAAGCGTGCACATCGGACAATGTACACTAAGCTGAGATAGGACACGGTACACCACAAGCCCATTTGTAGAGACTACTAAGCGTGCACATCAGACAATGTACACTAAGCTGAGATAGGACACAGTACAGGACAAGCCCATTTGTAGAGACTACCAAGCGTGCATATCGGACAATGTACACTAAGCTGAGATAGGACACAGTACACGACAAGTCCATTTGTAGAGACTACTAAGCGTGCACATCAGACAATGTACACTAAGCTGAGATAGGACACAGTACACGACAAGCCCATTTGTAGAGACTACCAAGCGTGCACATCGGACATTGTACACTAAGCTGAGATAGGACACAGTACACCACAAGCCCATTTGAAGAGACAACCAAGCGTGCACATCGGACAATGTACACTAAGCTGAGATAGGACACGGTACACCACAAGCCCATTTGTAGAGACTACTAAGCGTGCACATCAGACAATGTACACTAAGCTGAGATAGGACACAGTACACGACAAGCACATTTCAAGAGACTACTAAGCGTGCGCAGCAGACAATGTACACTAAGTTGAGATAGGACACAGTACACGACAAGCCCATTTCAAGAGACTACTAAGCGTGCGCAGCGGACATTGTACACTAAGCTGAGATAGGACACAGTATACGACAAGCCCATTTGAAGAGACTACTAAGCAAGAGCAGCGGACAATGTACACTAAGCTGAGATAGGGCACAGTACTCGACAAGCCCATTTGAAGTGACTACTAAGCGTGCAAAGCGGACAATGTACACTAAGCTGAGATAGGACACAGTACACGACAAGCCCATTTGAAGAGACTACTAAACGTGCACATCAGACAATGTACACTAAGCTGAGATAGGACACAATACACGACAAGCCCATTTGAAGAGACTACTAAGCGTGCGCAGCGGACAATGTACACTAAGCTGAGATAGGGCACAGTACACGACAAGCCCATTTGAAGAGACTACTAAGCGTGCACATCAGACAATGTACACTAAGCTGAGATAGGATACAGTACACGACAAGCCCATTTGAAGAGACTACTAAGCGTGCGCATCAGACAATGTACACTAAGCTTAGATAGGACACAGTACACGACAAGCCCATTTGAAGAGACTACTAAGCGTGCGCAGCGGACAATGTACAATAGGCTGAGATAGGACACAGTACACGACAAGCCCATTGGAAGAGACTACTAAGCGTGCACATCGGACAATGTACAATTAGCTGAGATAGGACACAGTACACGACAAGCCCATTTGAAGAGACTACTAAGCGTGCACATCAGACAATGTACACTAAGCTGAGATAGGGCACAGTACACGACAAGCCCATTTGAAGAGACTACTAAGCGTGCGCATCAGACAATGTACACTAAGCTGAGATAGGACACAGTACACGACAAGCCCATTTGAAGAAACTACTAAGCGTGCGCATCAGACAATGTACACTAAGCTGAGATAGGACATAGTAAACCACAAGCCCATTTGAAGAGACTACTAAGCGTGCGCGCGGACAATGTACACTAAGCTGAGATAGGACACAGTACACGAGAAGCCCATTTGAAGAGACTACTAAGCGTGCACATCGGACAATGTACACTAAGCTGAGATAGGACACAGTACACGACAAGCCCATTTGAAGAGACTACTAAGCTTGCACATCAGGCAATGTACACTAAGCTGAGATAGGACATAGTACACGACAAGCCCATTTGAAGAGACAACTAAGCGTGCGCATCAGACAATGTACACTAAGCTGAGATAGGACACAGTACACGACAAGCCAATTTGAAGAGACTACTAAGCGTGCACATCAGACAATGTACACTAAGCTGAGATAGGACACAGTACACGACAAGCCGATTTGTAGAGACTACTAAGCGTGCACATCAGACAATGTACACTAAGCTGAGATAGGACACAGTACTCGACAAGCCCATTTGAAGAGACTACTAAGCGTGCGCATCAGACAATGTACACTAAGCTGAGATAGGACACACTACACGACAAGCCCATTTGAAGAGACTACTAAGCGTGCGCATCAGTCAATGTTCAGCTTAGTGTACATTGTCCGATGTGCACAGTACACGACAAGCCCATTTGAAGAGACTACTAAGCTTGCGCAGCGGACAATGTACACTAAGCTGAGATAGGACACAGTACATGCGAAGCCCATTTGAAGAGACTACTAAGTGTGCGCAGCGGACAATGTACACTAAGCTGAGATAGGACACAGTACACGACAAGCCCATTTGAAGAGACTACTAAGCGTGCGCATCAGACAATGTACACTAAGCTGAGATAGGGCACAGTACACGACAAGCCCATTTGAAGAGACTACTAAGCGTGCGCAGCGGACAATATACACTAAGCTGATATAGGGCACAGTACACGACAAGCCCATTTGAAGAGACTACTAAGCGTGCGCAGCGGACAATGTACACTAAGCTGAGATAGGACACAGTACACGACAAGCCCATTTGAAGAGACTACTAAGCGTGCACATCGGACAATGTACACTAAGCTGAGATAGGACACAGTACACGACAAGCCCATTTGAAGAGACTACTAAGCGTGCACATCGGACAATGTACACTAAGCTGAGATAGGATACAGTACACGACAAGCCCATTTGTAGAGACTACTAAGCGTGCGCAGCAGACAATGTACACTAAGCTGAGATAGGACACAGTACAAGACAAACCCATTTGTAGAGACTACTAAGCGTGCGCAGCGGACAATGTACACTAAGCTGAGATAGGACACAGTACACGACAAGCCCATTTGAAGAGACTACTAAGCGTGCACATCAGACAATGTACACTAAGCTGAGATAGGACACAGTACATGACAAGCCCATTTGGAGAGACTACTAAGCGTGCACATCAGACAATGTACACTAATCTGAGATAGGACACAGTACATGACAAGCCCATTTGAAGAGACTACTAAGCGTGCGCATCAGACAATGTACACTTTGCTGAGATAGGACACAGTACAAGACAAGCCCATTTGTAGAGACTACTAAGCGTGCGCATCAGACAATGTACACTAAGCTGAGATAGGACACAGTACACGACAAGCCCATTTGAAGAGACTACTAAGCGTGCGCAGCGGACAATGTACACTAAGTTGAGATAGGACACAGTACACGACAAGCCCATTTGAAGAGACTACTAAGCGTGCGCATCAGACAATGTACACTAAGCTGAGATAGGACACAGTTCACGACAAGCCCATTTGAAGAGACTACTAAGCGTGCGCATCAGACAATGTACACTAAGCTGAGATAGGACACGGTACACCACAAGCCTATTTGTAGAGACTACTAAGCGTGCCCAGCGGACAATGTACACTAAGCTGAGATAGGGCACAGTACACGACAAGCCCATTTGAAGAGACTACTAAGCGTGCACATCAGACAATGTACACTAAGCTGAGATAGGACACAGTACACGACAAGCCCATTTGAAGAGACTACTAAGCGTGCGCAGTGGACAATGTACACTAAGCTGAGATAGGACACAGTACACGACAAGCCCATTTGAAGAGACTACTAAGTGTGCGCATCAGACAATGTACACAAAGCTGAGATAGGACACAGTACACGACAAGCCCATTTGAAGAGACTACTTAGCGTGCGCATCAGACAATGTACACTAAGCTGAGATAGGACACAGTACAAGACAAGCCCATTTGTAGAGACTACTAAGCGTGCAAAGCGGACAATGTACACTAAGCTGAGATAGGGCACAGTACACGACAAGCCCATTTGAAGAGACTACTAAGCGTGCACATCAGACAATGTACACTAAGCTGAGATAGGACACAGTACACGACAAGCCCATTTGAAGAGACTACTAAGCGTGCGCATCAGACAATGTACACTAAGCTGAGATAGGACACAGTACACGACAAGCCCATTTGAAGAGACTACTAAGCGTGCGCATCAGACAATGTACACTAAGCTGAGATAGGACACAGTACACGACAAGCCCATTTGAAGAAACTACTAAGCGTGCGCAGCGGACAATGTACACTAACTTAGAACAATTGGTCCACGGACCACAAAGCTCACTAGATTCTTAGCTCAAATTTTCTACCACATTTGTACAGGCTCAAAACTGCTGCCACATTTGTACAGGGTAATACAAACAAGAGGGCCATGAGGCCCTGAATCGCTCACCTGAACAATTGTCAAGCTGGCTTTTACTTAACATGTCTGAAATTGTCAAAATATGAGTTTTGGGTCAAAAGTCAAAGAATGACCATGACCACTTGTACTCATAAATCTTCATGTACTCATTAAGACAACCATATATACCATTTTTAGGCCAAAATCTTCAAAACTTTCCATGAAATCTTATGTTCTAGCATTTTCCCATATTTGACCATGCCGCAAAAAAGGTCAAGGTAAACCCAAGGTCACCATTTGAACAGTCTTGGTGGTACTCTAGTACTCCATGCTATTTACCAAGTTTCAAGGCCATAGGTGGATTGGTTCTGGAGAAGAAAAATATTAAAGATTTATACCATAAGTGGTAATGGCGGCCATGTTGGTCATGTGACCTGGACCGTTTGAACAAATTTTTCATTCAATCAACCCCTGGAGGCTCTATATGAAATATGTTCACAATTGGCCCTTTGGCTTTTGAGGAAATGGCTGAAAATGTCAAAATATGAGCGATCTGGATCAAAGGTAAAAAAATGACCTTGACCTCTTGTACTCATAATTCTTCATGAACTCATTAAGACAACTGTATATACCAATTTTTTAGGCCAAAATCTTCAAAACTTTCCATGAAATCATATGTTCTACCATTTTCCCATATTTGACCTTGCTGTAAAAGGTCAAGGTCAACACAAGGTCATAATTTGAACAATCTTGATAGTACTCAAGTACCCAATGCTACATACAAAGTCTCAATTTATAAAGGTATTTACCATATATGGGCATGGCGGCCATGTTGGTCATGTGTCCAGGAGCGTTAGAAAAATTTTTCATTCCCTCAACCCCTCGAGGCTCTATATGAAATTTGGTTTCAATTGGCTTAGTGGTTTTAGAGCAGATTCTTTGAAATTGTCAAAATTTGAAATTTCTGGGTCAAAGGTCAAAGAATGACCTTGACCTCTTGTACTCACATATCTTCACGTACTCATTCAGATGATTGTATATACCAATTTTTAGGCCAAAATCTTCAAAACTTACCATGAAATCTCATGTGCTAGCATTTTCCGATATTTGACCTTGCCGTAAAAAAGGGCAAGTTCAACCCAGGGTCATAATTTGAACAATCTTGATAGTACTTGAGTACCCAATGCTACATACCGAGTTTCAAGGCCATCGGTCTACTGGTTCTGGAGAAGAAGATTTTTAAAGGTTTTTACCATATATGGGCGTGGTGGCCATGTTGGTCATGTGACCTGGACCGTATGAACAAATTTTCATTCCCTCAACCCCTGGAGGATCTATATGCAATTTAATTACAATTGGCCTAGTTGTTTTTGAGGAGATTGTTTGATATTGTCAAAATATGAGAGTTCCGGGTCAAAGGTCAAAGAATGACCTTGACCTCTTGAACTCATAAATCTTCATGTAGTCATTAAGATGACTGTATGTAACAATTTTTAGGCCAAAATATTCAACAGTTTCCAAGATATCTTATGTTGCAGCATTTTGCCATATAAAAGCATAAGGAAGCAAATTTGACCTTACCGTAAAAAAGGTCAAGGTCAACCCAAGGTCATAATTTGAACAATATTGGTAGTACTCGTGTACCCAATGCTACATACCAAGTTTCAAGGCCATCGCCCTATTGGTTCTGGAGAAGAAGATTTTTTCAGGTTTTTACCATATATGGGCATGGCGGCCATGTTGGTCATGTGACCAGGACCGTTTGAACAACTTTTCGTTCCTAAGGTCCCAGGAGGCTACATATGAAATTTGGTTGCAATTGGCCAAGCGGTTTTAGAGGAGAAGTTGTTTGAAAGTGTGGACGGACGACGGACGACGGACGACGTACGACGGACGGACGACGGACGCCGGAGCCTTACCATCCAATAAGCTCCCCCGGAGCCGCTGGCTCAGGTGAGCTAAAAATACAACTGAAAGTTTCAGTCCGACAGTCTGTTGAGGTTATATCAGAATAAATAACAATCTTTCATAATTTGATTGCTGTTGCAACAAAAAAGGATAACTTTCAAATGCTATTTTGCTACTTAATCATTTTGGTTGCCATGGCAACCGATCGAAATGAGCGGTGCGCAGAAAAAGAAACATAGGGCTAATAAAAGGTCACTCATGGAATATTTCTGAAAATGTTAGGTCAGAATATCTGCAATGGCTCAGCAACGAATCCCATTGTTTCCATTAAAAGTTGCCATACCAACGATGTCCTTTGAACAATGACAATAGAAACCATGAAATTTGTAAAGGCTAAATTACTTAGTATGTCTATGAAGCCTCTACCTTATAGAGCATATGGTTTCTAATAAGATAATTTAAGGTATTTTTTTCTATTAATTGCAATTTCGATTCCAGGGAAAAAACAAACATGTGCAGAGAGGCATAAAATCATATGGCTGATAGAAGACTTCTCAAAAAATTTTCTATAAAAGTTTTGTCAAAATATTTGCAATGGTTTGGCATTTAATGTCATTTTTCAATTTCCTCATTATAAGTCTATGGAAACTCTTAGTTGCCATAGCAACCAAACTATAAAGCTGGTTTTTCATCTAAAAACTGTAAAATCTTTAATTATGAATTTTTCTATAAAATCTCAGCCTCGAAGAGCATATGGTTTCTGAGAAGATATTTATTAAGTATATTTTTTTCTATTTCCAGCATTTTGGTTTTTCATGGCGACCAATGAAATTTGCAATGGGCCAAAAACATATGGTTGATGCAGACTTCTCAAGGAACACTTGTAAAAGTGTTATGTCAAAATATCTGCTATGGCTTGGCAGTATAATGCCATTTTTCAAATTTCCTGATTAAAAGTCTATGGAAAATCTAAGTTGCCATAATTACCCAACTACAGATCTGATTTTCGTGGAAAACATAAAATCTTTCAAGGCTTTGAATATGATGAATATTTCTAGTAAGTCTCAGCCTCGTACAGCATATGGTTTCTGAGAACTTATAAATATTTTTTTAATTTTTGCATATTGGTGTACATGGCATCCAATGATTAAAAGCATCGTAAACCACTGCGTAATACCCCGCCACTGCAAACAAATAGCCCTTCATTTATCTTTTATATATTTTTACACTATTCTATTCATTTTTGTGGGAGCTAGATAACCGCCTTGGGACATATTTTGACTAGCACTGCCGGGAGTTTCTACTGCTTTGACCATTTATAGTAAATTTCAGAAAATCCTTTTCAACCCTGATTTAATATAGATTTTGTTATAAATCTATACATGTTTATAGCTCCGTGGCATGGGCAGATAACCCCTAGGGACAAAAGTTTGATCCTCACAGGAAGTTAATTTTACCTTCATGATTTGTTTACTGAGTTTCAGAAAAATCCCTTACAACTGGCATTTTATATATATTTTTATTACCATTTTATACATGTATATAACCCTTAGTCAGGAGCAGATAACCTCTGGGTATGAAATTTTGATCATGGCATCAAGCTCATATTACCTTGATACAGTGTTGCAAGCTTCAGGAAAATCCCGTTCATCTTTGATTTTATATAATTTTGGATAGGGGGTTCAAACTAGCTGAAAGGGGGAGGGGGGAGGGGGGGGGGGGGGGTTCGATTCATGCAGTTTGACCAATTTTTCCTGAAATTCCACATGAAAATAAAATAATTTGGGCTGAGAAGGGGGTTCTTTTGAACCCCCCCCGAACCCCCTCTGGATCCGCCACTGCACTTCAATCATTTCTGTGAATTTTCATTAAGATATACCAAAAGTTTGATTTAATATAGATTTTTTAATGATTTTATACATGTATACAGCTGGTATCAGGGGCTGATTACCACTGCGAGACAAAATTTTTATTATGTCGGAAAGCTTATATATTAGTATGATAATTTGTTACAAGTTTCAGAAAAATCCCTTTCAACTCTGATTTTATTTTTTTTCGTTATTTATTACATGTATATATCCCCAAGGCAAGGGCAGACAACCCAGGCGGACAAAATTCTGCTTGTAACAAAAAGTTAATCTTACTTCGATCATTTCTGTGAAATTTCATCAAGGTATTTCATCGTATTAAGGAACTACAGACGAAAAACTACTTTTAAAACCTTGACAAGGGCAATAACTCCATCAAAATTTGCCCATTGATAATCCCAACCTAGATATTTCCATGACCAATGCACATGCCAAGTTTGGAGAAAATCTGTTTATAAATACTCAAGTTATCGAACGGAAACGTAGTGCTCATGGCCGGAGGACGCCTGTCGGTAAACATAATACCATGCCATTAACGTGTGGCGGGGTATAAAAAGCTGGTCAAATAACCTATAGCTGATAGAAGTCTTCTTATGGAACATTTCTATAAAAGTCTTGTCAAAATATCTGCAATGGCCTGACAGTTAATATGTCATTTTTCAATTTTCCCTATTATAAGTCTATTGTAACTCTAAGTTGCCAAAGCAACCAAACTAAGGGCCGCTTTTCATAAAAAAAAACACACGAAAAAACTTTCAACCCCCCGGCCCATGGATGCTTCAAACGAAAATTAGGCCCAATATATAGAGTCTCCAAGGGCTGAGGGAACGAAAATTTGTTCAAACGATCTATGTCACATGAACAACATTACCAGCATGTCCATATATGGTAAAAATTACTTTAAAAATCATCTTCTCCAGATCAAATTGAACAATGGCCATGAAATGTGGTATGTAGCGTTGAGTACACGAGTATTGAAGATCATTCAAACGATGACCTTGGCTTGACCTGGATATTCTTAACGGCAATGTCAAACATGCTAAAATGCTAGAACATGAAGTTTTATGGAAATGTTTTAATGATTTTGGCCTAAACTTGGTATATAGTTGCCTTAAAGAGTACATGAAGTGTTTTGTAGAACAAGAGGTCAAGGTCATTCGTTGACATTTGATCCAGGACTCTAATTTTGACACTGTCTAACTTCTCAAAAGCCACTGGGCAAATTGTAACAAAATTTGACAAGAGCATGTGAGCAGTGGCTCACGTATACCCCCGGCCAGCGACACCGCCTAATAAAAACACACTTCATAAAAGACTTTATAGCAAATATCAAATAACAGACAAATGGACAATCTATGACAAAGGCATACTAATACCAAAACATTCTATTAAAAATTTGCAATAAGCAAAATAATATACAAATTTAACACAAAATTTCAACAAAAAATTACACAAACTTCTATGTTTGTGACTTTGACTTAAAGTCAGCAGCAGCAGCCAGTCGATGTTAACTGATCAGTTTCAAGCTTTACTTGAACCTAGTAATAAAGCAATCTGAAAAGTCGAAACATAAATTTTCCCATTTATTACATTGGAGTGAAAGATGGAAAAAAGGAAAAACGGAAAAAGGAGCCAAAATAAATCTCATCTCTTGTTTTTCTTTCCCACAATATACTTGTCCATTTTCAAGATGTATACACACTTTCTGACAGAAGCCGAGAAATCTGTGACAAAAAATTTAATTGGAAAGAAAGAAAAACGGGACATACAAAGGGAATGATATGCAGAAGGCGGCTGATTCTCTCTTACACAATACAAATAAAAATACCCAATGTTATACTAATTTTCAAAATCCTTGCTGTAATGGTTCCTGAGAAAAGTTTGACAGAAATTTAATTGGAGAGAAAGAAAAACTGGACAAACAACAAGAATGGTAGACAGCAGGAGGCTGATTCTCCCTTATATCGTACAACTAGTCATACCAAACATTTGTACCAAATTTCAAAATCCTAGCTGTAGTGGTTGCAGAGAAATTGTTGACACAAATTTAATTGGAGAGAAAAAGAGAAAGAAAAACTGGAAAATCAAAGAGACTGATAAGCTGGAGCAGGCTGATTCCATCTAACGCTGTACAACCAGTCATACCCAATGTTTGTATGAAATTTCAAAATCGTAGCTGAAGTGGCTGCTGAGAAATCTTCGACAGAAACTTAATTTGAGACTTGGAGAGAAAGAACAAGAGGGCCATGATGGCCCTGGATCGCTCACCTTAGTTTCCTGTGAACTTAACCTCAGAGACATCCATATGACCGACAGACAGAGTTCCACAAAAATTAAATGGAAAATGAACCCTTTATTGTGTACCTAAGGTTTTTATAAGATTTAACCTAATGACCTAGATTTTGACCCCACAAGACCCAGTTTCAAACCTGGTCTAGATGTCTTGGATATGAACATTCTGACAAAGTTATCAAAACTGTGCCCTCTAGAGCGTAAACAATGTTTTTCTAAGGTTTAACCTAGTGACCTACTTTTTGACCCAACATGACCAAGTTGCACCCTTGGTCCAGATTTGCTGGAGACAAACATTCTGACAAAGTCTCATGAAGATTAGAACTAAACTGTGTCCTCTAAAGCATTCACACTGTTTTTCTAAGAACTGACCTAGTGACCTAGTTTTTGACCTGACATGGCCCATTTTCAAATCTGGTATAGATTTCATGAATATAAACATTCTGACAATGTTTCACGTAGATTGGATCATAACTGTGCCCTCTAGAGTGTACACAAGGTTTTTCAAAGATTTGACCTAGTTTTTGACCCCACAAGACTCAGATTCAAATGTGGCCTAGATTTTATATAAATAAACATTCTGACAAAGTTTCATGAAGATTGGATCATAACTGTGCCCGCTGCAGTGTGCACAAGGTTTTTCTAAGATTTGACCCAGTGACCTAGTTTTTGACCCCACATGACTCAGTTTCAAAGATGGTTTAGATTTCATTTAGATAAACATTCTGACAAAGTTTCAAGATGATTGGATCATAACTGTGTCCTCTGTGTCATTCTAAGAGTTATTTCTATTTTTAGCTCTGGCGGCCATTTTGTTCAGCGGAGCGGAACCGTTTTAGCAATTTTTGTTCAGGACCATAAGTCAAACATTTCTATAAATTTTTTTTGAAATCAAGCCATTGGCTTCAGAGACGATGATGTTTAAAGCTTTTTTCTATTTTTAGCTCTGGTGGCCATATTGTTCAGCGGAGCGGAACTGTTTGAGCAATTTTAGTAGAGGGTCTCCTAAGGAACATTTCTGTGAAATTATTTCAAAATCCGGCCCAGCAGTTTTGTAGGAGAAGTCGTTTAAAGGTTTTTCTATTTTTAGCTCTGGCGGCCATATTGTTCAGCGGAGCGGAACCATTTGAGCAAGTTTGGTAGGAGACGCGGAACCATTTGAGCAAGTTTGGTAGAGGGTCTCCTAAGGAACATTTCTGTGAAATTATTTCAAAATCAGCCCAGCAGTTTTGGAGTAGAAGTCGTTTAAAGGTTTTTCTATTTTTAGCTCTGGCGGCCATATTGTTCAGCGGAGCAGAAACGTTTGAGCAATTTAGGTAGAGGGTCTCCTAAGGAACATTCCTGTGAAATTATTTCAAAATCGACCCAGTAGTTTTGGAGAAGAAGTCGTTTAAAGGTTTTTCTATTTTTAGCTCTGGCGGCCATATTGTTCAGCGGAGCGGAACCGTTTGAGCAATTTTGGTAGAGGGTCTCCTAAGAAACATTTCTGTGAAATTATTTCAAAATCGGCCCAGCAGTTTTGGAGAAGAAGTCGTTTAAAGGTTTTTCTATTTTTAGCTCTGGCGGCCATATTGTTCAGCGACGCGGAACCATTTGAGCAAGTTTGGTAGGAGACGCGGAACCATTTGGGCAAGTTTGGTAGAGGGTCTCCTAAGGAACATTTCTGTGAAATTATTTCAAAATCAGCCCAGCAGTTTTGGAGTAGAAGTCGTTTAAAGGTTTTTCTATTTTTAGCTCTGGCGGCCATATTGTTCAGCGGAGCAGAAACGTTTGAGCAATTTAGGTAGAGGGTCTCCTAAGGAACATTCCTGTGAAATTATTTCAAAATCGGCCCAGCAGTTTTGGAGAAGAAGTCGTTTAAAGGTTTTTCTATTTTTAGCTCTGGCGGCCATATTGTTCAGCGGAGCGGAACCGTTTGAGCAATTTTGGTAGAGGGTCTCCTAAGAAACATTTCTGTGAAATTATTTTAAAATCGGCCCAGCAATTTTGGAGAAGAAGTCGTTTAAAGGTTTTTCTATTTTTAGCTCTGGCGGCCATATTGTTCAGCGGAGCGGAACCGTTTGAGCAATTTTGGTAGAGGGTCTCTTAAGAAACATTTCTGTGAAATTATTTCAAAATCTGCCCAGCAGTTTTGGAGAAGAAGTCGTTTAAAGGTTTTTCTATTTTTAGCTCTGGCGGCCATATTGTTCAGCGGAGCGGAACGATTTGAGCAATTTTGGTAGAGAGTTCCCCAAGGAACATTTCTGTGAAATTATTTCGAAATCCGTCCAGCAGTTTTGGAGAAGAAGTCGTTTAAAGCAAAAGTTGACGCCGGACAACGGACGACGGACGACGGACGACGGACAAAGACCGATCACAATACCTCACCTTGAGCACTTCGTGCTCAGGTGAGCTAAAAACTGGACAAATAAAGGAAATTATAAGCTGGAGCAGGCTGATTCTTTCTTACACAGTAAGACTAGTAATGGTTGCTGTGAAATCTGTGACAGAAATTTAATTTGAGAGATATTGGAGAAAAAGAAAAACTTGACAAACAATAGGAATGATGAGCAGCAGGAGGCTTATTCTCTCTTATATCGTACTACTAGTCATACCCAATGTTCGTACCAAATTTCAAAATCCTAGCTGTAGTCTTTCCAGAGACATCTGTGACAGAAACCTAATTGGAGAGAAAGAAAAAAATGACAAACAAAGGGAATGCTAAGCAGGAGGAGGTTGATACTCTCTTACACGGTACAACTAGTCATACCCAATGTTTGTACCAAATTTCAAAATCCTAGCTATAGTGGTTCATGAGAAATCTGTGACAGAAACCTAAATGGGGAGAAAGAACAAATGGACTAAAAAATGGAATAATAATCAGGAGGAGGTTGATACTCTCTTACACGGTCAACTAGTCATACCCAATGTTTGTACCAAATTTCAAAATCCTAGCTATAGTGGTTCATGAGAAATCTGTGACAGAAATTTAATTGGAGGGAAAGAATAAATGGACAAACAAAGGGAACGATAAGCAGGAGGAGGTTGGTACTATTTCAAACGGTACCACTAGTCACACCCAACGTTTGTACTAAATTTCAAAATCCTAGCTATTGTGATTCCTGTGAAATCTGTGACAGAAATTTAATTGTAGAGAAAGAATAAATGGACATACAAAGGGAATGATAGGCAGGAGGAGACTGATACTCTCTTACACAGTACAACTAGTCATACCCAATGTTTGTACCAAATTTCAAAATCCTAGCTTTAGTGGTTCATGAGAAATCTGTGACAGAAATTTAATTGGAGAGAAAGAATAAATGGACAAACAAAGCGAATGATAAGCAGGAGGAGGTTAAGACCCTCTTACACAGTACGACTAGTCATACCCAATGTTTATACCAAATTTCAAAATCCTCCTAGCTATTGGGATTCCTGAGAAATCTGTGACAGAAAAAAAGGTTTACACACACACGAATACACAAACATATAAATGGGAAAGACAAAACTATATACCCCCGTATACTTCGTATACCGGGGGTATAATAAAGAGCCTCTCCAGGGGACGGAGGAAACATTTGTTTTTTCAATTGGCCAAGGTCACACGAAAAATGGCCGCCATTCCCATATATGGTAAAAACTTTCAAAATCTTCTCCTCTAGAACAAATTGACTGATAGCTTTAAAACTTGTTATGTAGCACTGACTGCTCAAGTACTACTAATATTGTTCAAATAAAGGCGTTGGATTGACCGTGAATCTGTATAACGGCAAAGTAAAGTAAAGGAAATGCTAGAAAATGAGATTTCATGGAATATTTTGAAAAATTTGTCCTAAAAATTGGTATATAGAGTCATGTTAGTGAGTACATGAAGATTTGTTAGTACAAAATGTCAAAGTCGTTCTTTGACCTCTGACCCACGACTCTCATAACTTGAACATTTCTTAACATCTCAAAAGCAACTGGGCCAATTGTACAACCAAAATTATTCACATGATGGCCTTGGGTTGACCTTGACCTCTTTAATGGCAAGGTCAAATATCTGAAAATACTAGAATAAATTTTAAAGATTTTGGCCTAAAAATTCGTATACGAAGTTATGTTTATGAGTACGTGAAGTTTTGTGAGTACAAGAGGTCAAAGTCATTCTTTAACCTTTGACCCATGACTCTCATAATTTGAAAATTTCTAAACATCTCAAAAGCAACTGAGCCAATTGTAACCAGATGTAATATAGAGCCTCCGGCGGCTGAGGAAACAAAATTCATTCAATCAGTCCAGGTCATATGACCAATTTGGCCAGCCTGCCCATATATGTTAAAATCTTTAAAAATTTTCTTCTCCAGAACCGATTGACCAATGACCTTGAAACTTGGTATGTACGTAGTATTAGGTACTTGAGTACAACCAAAATTATTCACACGATGGCCTTGCGTTGACCTTGACCTTTTTAATGGCAAGTTCGAATATCTGAAAATGCTAGAACATATGATTTCAAAGAAAGTTTTTGAAGATTTTGGCCTAAAAGTTAGTATATAAAGTTATGTTTATGAGTACATGAAATTTTGTGAGTACAAGAGTCAATGTCATTCTTTGACCTTTGACCCATGACTCCTATATTTTGACAATTTAAACACATATCCATCATAGCCACTGGGCCTGTTCTAACCAAATTTCATACACAGCCTCCAGGGGCTGAGGAAACTAAAATACTTTCGATTGGTCCAGGTCACATGACAACATGGACCCAGGCCCATACATGGTAAAATCTTATTCTCCAGAACCCACTGACCGATGGCCTTGAGTATGCTGCATTGGGTGATCAAGTCAAAAATTTGTTTTCTGGTGTTTTTTTTTTTTTTTTGAGGGGGGGGGGGATGCTTAAATATAAGAGTATATAGAACTTGTAGACGATTTTGGTGCAAAAGTTAATAAATACAGTCAGTCAAATGAGTACAGAACATTTTTAGCAATTGAGGTCAAGCTCATTCTTTGACCTTTAACCTATGTCTTTCATATTTTGACAGTTTCAAAACATCAGGTTTCTTCAAGTGATGACCCTAGTTTGGCCCTTTAACTCAGGTTAGCGATTAAGGGCCTCTTGGTCCGCTGGTTTTATCGTTGCTTTATAAGAATCAGTGGCTTGACTTCAAACCTTTATCATAGAGATAAATTAGCTTTCACTTTGTTTTATTAAGATTTATAAAGTTGTTCTTTATTTGAGAAAGGGTGACATCTTTAAAATGGTCAATGCAAGCAGATGTACAATAATTTGATATTCTTCTATCTTTTGTAGGTTCTTTAAAGTTAATTTATTATTAACATGACTTATGCTGTTTAGCCAATATTTACCAACTGGTCAAAAACACACAATAAGATTTCTATTAATTATTCAAAGACAACATGTGCATAGGTGCATCAAGGTATCTTGTTCTTGTTCTTGTTCTTGTTCAAAACCTCCTTCAAAGGAGAACCGCACCAGAGTGCGTCGTCACGGCTGGTAGAATATCCCTTCTATATCCCTCCACCAAGAATATACATATGTACACTTGCTCTGCGTTAAAGTTTCATTATAATATTTATTTCTAGGTATTAGTATCAGTGTCCGCCTTGCTGGACCTATTCGCCACTGACTTTAAAAGTCTAAATCTATGAGTATGCAGGATGTATAACAATCTTCGACTATGATACTCAACTGCTGTCAAATCCTTCAGCTTAATTCGCCCGACACCAAGCAGCACTGAACTGTCTATAATAATCTGAACTTTCTGCTCCACAGTAAGGTTAGTCCAAACAGTATTAGAGAGTTCTGAGAATTCCTTAATAAGCTGACTCAAAACTGGACGTCTAACGCCATCAAGAAGTGGACAAATCAAAATGAAATGCTCGACTGTCTCTGGATCAGTACCACACAATTGACAAATTGCACTAATCTCGTTCCCATTGAATTTTGCCCGATTTGTTTGAAGGATATATGTACCAGTTATTATTTTCAATTTTACTGGAAAACGTGTATTTTCTCTAGCTGAGCCTGTACTGTTTTGCAGAACTGGGTGTAATTTTCCAAGTCTTACTGAGTCAGAATTCAGATATTTGAGAGATCCATATAATGGCTTAAGAGTTTGCAATTTCTCTAACCAATATGAGAAAATTGCTGTATTCACTGTAGATTTCCATAGTAACCGCTCAACCGGATTGTCCAAATAAACTTCCATATCGTCAAGATCGTACAGCCATAAGATCCTCTTAACTTCAATAAACCAGCTGTTACTCTTAACATTCTTAACTGCATACTGACGCCGTGCAAGTCTCTTTTCAATACTGTCCTCGGACTGATTACAGATATTGTTAAAAAAGATAAGTACTTTCAGATGAATTCTGGCTTCCACTGGTAGTATGCCTGATAGTAGATACACTGCCACATCTGCAGTATTCGACGGGAGAGGCAATATTCTTTTTAGGAATTTCTTTTGGAACAGTTCTAAACGTTCTAAATGCGGTCCTTTAGGTACCAAAAGTTCCATTCCATATAGAAGTACCGGAAGAACATATGTTTTATAAAGATGAACAGATGTTACTGGGTCCAGTCCATTATGACCGTGGAGTCCACTCGGTATCAGGCTATAAACTGTTCTAGTGGCTTTTTTTATGTTTTCCTCAACATTTTCGACTATATTCTCTTTAACTGTAGTGCACCGTTTCATTCCCAAATGAGTACCAGATTTAACATCAGGCATTTCTGTCTCTTTAAGTTTAAATTTTACTGTACTAGCTTTATTTTCTTGAGAACTTGTTGGATGTATATTCAGTGAAACACTTTTCAGTGGCTGCAACTTGTACTGCTCCCTATCGGAATAATCCACCGAAGCATCTATCAGCACTTGAGTATCCTCACTGTCATTAGTATTAAGAGCTAGATCGTCTGCACAGGAACTAGCATTACAGACTATATTTCCTATCCTAGCACCTAATCCAGAAGACTGCAGTGTATTCAACAGAGGGTTTTGATACAATTTGTATAAATCAGTACTTAAAATTCCGCCTTGCCGTATACCCTGAGAGATTTGGAAAGGTGAAGACATCTGTCCGTCCCACTTGACCACACTGGCAGCCATTGTATGCAAGCTTTCAATCAAAGTCCAATGCCTATTTTGTACTCCACTATAGAATAACCTCCTCAGCATATGAGTATGCTGAACAACATCAAAAGCTGCTTTCGCATCCAGTAAGATCAAGTATGCCGGCACATTGTTGTCCTTCGATTCTCTATAAAACTCCTCAACTATGAATGCTGCATTCAGCGGTGAACAACCGGAGGTGAAACCCCTTTGAGCTGCATTTTGTACTTTTAGAATATTTGACTGTATCCTATTCCTAACAATTGTCTCTAAAACTTTACAGAGAGTTGGTAGCACAGTAATTCCTCTATAATTCTTTGCTTCTATATTCAAACCTTTCTTCTTATATATAGGGGTTAAAAGTCCAATTTTCAATTGTTCCGGAATAACGCCATTCATGAATATAATGTTGATAATGTCCAGGAGTAAAATCTCAAGCTCTTCTCCACCGAAGACAAAATTTTCCACAGTGAGTCCATATATATCAGGTGATTTTCCTTTATTCATCGACTTTAGGGCTACTTTCAATTCCGACATTTCAACCGGAGGTACCTGCTCCTCACTTGCAGTTCTCTTCATAACGTCCACTTCTTGCAAAACATGTTCATGAAAATTGTAATCAAAAGCTTCATCCTCTACTGTTGTAGCTAAATCGTTAAAATATTGCCTAAAACCTTCCAGAATATTATTACGTCCAGAATAAACTTGTTCACCAACATGCAGGTCCATAATAAAGTTAGCGGATTTCCCCCTCTGCCTCCGAATAAGAGAATGAAATAATTTGGGATCTCTTGTTCTAGTCTCTAGGATTAAATTTCTTTGCATGAGGTTTCTTTTAGCCATTTCAATTCTACATAAACTTCTGAATTTCTGTTTACACTCCTTTTTGGAAATAAGGAATGGATCTGTGGGCGAATTTGGTTTCTGTCGGATTACCCATGCCCTATTAGCCTCTCTCAAATCTCTGAGAGCCATTGCGATCTCTGGAGTCCAAACTTTTAATTTAGGTTTCGACTTCTTAGGTTTTCTAGTTTTAACACAACTTTTTGTGGCTTGTACTAAAATTTCACTCACTTCCATAGTAATGTTACCTAAATCTTCACTTACTAACTTTTCAGCTGTGAATTTACCACGTAGGTTACTTTCAACTGCATCCTTATATTGCTCCTTATCAAGTCTCTGCCAGTTCACCTTTGAGGGTAGACTATTGCTCTGAGTTTCACGCCGCTCCACATATTGACACTCGACAGAAATCAGAACTGGGTAATGATCTGAGACATTTGCGCTCAATGAAGAGAGAATTATTTTACTAGAAACAGTTTGATGCTGCAAAGGCTTCACTAAGAAGTAGTCCAGCTCTGAGCACTCCTCGCCACGGGAATTTACAAATGTTTTCCCTACATTATTATACTGGAACTTACACTCATTAATGAGCTTCAACAGTTCTTTTAGCCGAGGGTTACTTGAAACTGATGACTCCACACAGTTCAGATCTTCATTCAGATCACCACCTATTATTATCCCATGAGTATTGCTGAATTTTTGGGTTATCTCAAAAAGTTGCTGTAGACAATCTAAGTACTCAGACGAGGCTAATTTATTTCCTTGGTTGGAAGATACACTGACACAATAAGGAGCTTTCTTCCTTCCGGTTCACACAATTCCACGCACTGTATTCTTTCTGAACCATCTGGCAAGGGTCTTATAAGATGATTTATGCACTTTTTCCACACAACTGCTACGCCCCCATACCCCCTAGGCATTTGAATAGGTAAAATTGGATCATTCATATCTACTCCTTTTGCTGCAAAACAAATTTCTTCACTAATATTTCCGATTTGATCAATCTGGTTTTGAAATAGCCAATGCTCCTGGAGCAGAATAAGATCAGAACACTTTAGCAATTCTTCAAAAACATGACCACAAGTTTTTATGTTTTTACAATTGAACGAAGTTATATTCAGATTCATTCTGGGAGTGTCTAGAGTGGCAGAAGGAATTCCTGCTATCTTCTCATCCTTTCCCTGCTGGCCAGGTACAAAAAAGAATTCTGTTCCTGTGTCACTGGTACATGATCTCTTTCTATACATTCTCTCTGCGGTAACTCTCCAGCGTTCGAGTTCTGCTGATCTTGCCGTGACGACGTCTGCAATCGGCTCTCCCCTGTAGCAGGTCCCAGGATCAGATTGTCAGGTACAACAATATGACCGCTTTCTGGGGCTTTCTTCTGCTCTGATGCCCTTGTGTCTAGCTTACGTTTCTCCTGGCCATACGGAGCCTGCTTCTGGTTTCCCCCTGCAGCTAATCGTGGTTGCTTTACTGGTGCCTGATAGGAATAATACAGGGGCTGACCCATATAGGCCTCCGCCAGTGTACGCTTGTCCCCCGCAACCAGGGTGTCACCATCCTGCTGCCGAGACGAATTGACCTGCACCTCGCTTCGTTGTTGACTCTGAACCTGTTGCCCACCATCTCGATGGCTGGTAGTATCCATGTGTCTGTGATTAACTTCACTGTTCATGAAGTCTTCCATTTTCTGGAACTGTTTATCAACCTGTCTAAGTACAAATGATGTCACTCTGTCATTAATTGCCTTCAATTGCGAGCTCACCGGCTCATGTGAGGGAAAATTATCATTAACTTTTAATTTACTAGATAGCGTGTCAAGTTCAATGCTGTCAACTTTTTTGGTTAATGTTCTAATAATCTGCTCAAGCTCTAAATTCCTCGCCTCTAACTTCTTACTGTATGATTCCAATTTTGTCCTATCTTTTTTAGAGTCATTTAATGATTTCTCTTTTAATTTTAAGTCCTGTTCCCACTTTTTAAGTCTTAATTCTTTTTCTCTCAATTCGCTTAATTTCACACTTTGGTTAACTGCCTTCCCATACTTTATCGGAGCTGCTGGTTTATCATTAGAGAACATTTTATCCTGCGTTACTCGAGAAAAAACCATATTATCCGGCGTTACAGTTTTATCTGGCGTTACCAAAAAATTTACTTCCTTAGCTGGCGTTACTACTGTTAAGTCCTCTATCTGCGTACCTAACTCACGGCCCAGATTACTGTCCCTTTCATTCCAACTTTGCTTAAGATTAGTCTCTTGATCATTAGTAGCCTCAGGATTTTTATGGCCATGGCCTGACTCATCACTCAAATCAATTTGGTCATTCGTTGCCTGGCATGAAACACATACGTTCCCAGTGTCCACAGCACCAAAGCAATCCGGGTGGACCAGAATATCACACTGATCGCAAGCAATACAGTTCTCAACAATCTCGTTGTTGCAGCCCCCCCACAAACCAGTCTCGAACTCTTCATCTAAAATATCCCTAGCAAAGTCTGTATCATCCACATGTGTTGAAGGTACTGGAGGCAATTGTAGGACACGATTGGACCGATTAATACAACCAGAACACTGAAAATCCATATCAGGATTACTTTCATGCTCCTGAATTATTTGGGGCGACAACTTTTCACACCTATAATGAACCCAATGCTGTCCCGGGGTACAATACAAGCTTTTCGTTCTACAATTTCTGCCACATTTGACACAAGCAATTGAAGCACTCTTTTCCTCCGCCTGCTGTTCAACATTAAGCAGAGGTTGCTGCTGGGACTGCTTATCATTAATCACTTTCTGTAATTGCTCTGCCAACTTTTCATTTAGGGTCCTAATACTAAAGGATCTACCATCCAGCTTAGCATTGTTTATTAGTTCATGTATGCTTTCCAGGTCTTTTTCAATAAACGCTCGCACATCTTTTCCATTTACCATGCACCTGCTCGTAGTTGTATACAGATTAATCGTGTATGTGCCTCTATCACTAGGTGAAACCCGAATAACATATTGCACGACATTGGCGTTAGTATTGTCTGTGTTTGTCTTAATTTGGGCCACCCCTTTGCTTTCAGGATATCCCCTGTAGTAATGAATTGCTGCTCTCTTAATCAGTTCAAATGTGGCTGCATCAGCCGTAATAACAAGCCCACCATCTGTTTGCTCATATGATATCTGCTGCACCCTTTTTGCTGCTTCCAACTTTTTAACCAATAACTTGTCAATATTAAGGGAATAGTCTATCTGTTGAACCGCTCCTACCAAAGTCGCTTCAGACACAGCAATATGACCAATAGCCTTTTCAGAATGCTTGCCCCGTGGCAAACTCACAGCCATGTTGTATTTATTGTTAGTCAAGGTATTTTCCAGGTCAGTATGGGGCCGAACAAAGACCAGCAATGCGGACACCAACACCACACCACCATTTCTTTGTTTCACTATTGGAAACTCCAAAACAAAGAGGGCAATATGCCTCTTACCAAACAGTTCAGGTTTAGCTTTTGAAGAGTGAAGACATGTTTATGTATTGAGAATAATAACACAAAATAAAAATGTGACTTTAATATAGTTTAAGAAAGTCAGGGGCTTAGGCCCCTGAGCTCAAAATATTGTGACAAGTGGACATGTACATATACATAAAATTGTGAATTTGTATATATGGTTTTTATTCAAAGTAAAGATCTACAAAAACATACAAAATAATAAAATATAAAAATTGACACTGAGGACTTCTGTCTCATTTCGTGTGTTTTACTACAGTCTCTGTAGTTCTGGGACAATGTTAAAAATACAGAGTGATAAAGGAACTAGTTAAACCAACAATTTTCTTTATCACAAATGGTGCTTGAATCCGCGGTAGGAGCACTTTCTAGCTGCTCCGCGATCCTGATATCTTCTCACAAAATTGGAATATTAACATGGACAAAAGCGAGTTACTCTACCAACAAAATAAACAGAAGAAAATCTCCGGGACTATGTGAAGTGAAATTCCCCAACAACAAGAAGTGTTTCTATGATGAATTCCCCAGGACTTTTACCTAGAAGATGTTACTAATCTTTGGAACTACCGACTTTTACTTTGAGGATGCTACTAATCATTGGGACAACTTCTAAAGAAGTGAAATTTAAGAAGGATTTTATAAGGAACTCTGATTTACTGTGAAAAAAAATCAACCAAAAATGGAAGTGTACATGAACTTTTTGACAACTACAGATTTATACTGGAACTTTTTGATAACTATTGTTCATCATGTTTAAATATATATGCATATGTTTCATACGTCATCTATATCATATGTCATTGATTCAGTATATGTATTTTATATGTATTTGTACATGTCACAGTAAAATTATTAGTCACGCAGTATAAAAAGAAAAAGAAAAAGAAAACAAACATAAAACAAAGTTATTACCACTCAAAAGAGCTACAGAATAATTTAAAGAAATTTTAAACAAATTGATGATAAATTGAACTAGTTGAAGACCAATACATTTGAGAGATAAAAAAAAAATGTAGAGCTATAAATGATGCAAATGTAAATTTCCACTTCACCCATAATCAAGGTAAATATGTGTTTGAAATTATTTTGTCTTCTGTTTCTTTAGGGTTTTTAAGCTTACTTTTAATAGAAATTACAAAAAGGGGTTCTTGTTGATATTATAGTGTAAGTTTGGTTAAAAAAATGAATACCTGCTAGCATGCATTGCCGATGAGGACAGAAGCTTGGCATGAAATAGGTGAAACTTAATTAGTATTCTGGAAGAAGTTTGATCACCTTCTTCTTGTATACAGTTTTACTTGTTTTGTCATGCTGGCCCTTTGATAATCATTGGTTTTCTGTTTTCTACATTGAATGCACTATTTAGGAGAAAAAGATTAATTGTAAATGATAACTGTTTGATTACTTTAAGCAAATGTAAAACAATGACCTGTGGGATTTAGTTGTATCATAGAATAGTGACTGTTCAAGACAAATGATAATTATAATAAATTAAATAAGGAGATAAGATGAATAGATGAATAAAAAGAGAGAAAAAAAAAAAACAAGTTACTTAATACTAGTCCGGTAACTTGTCAATCAGAAATAAATACAGTATGTGATTAATGCATTTACCAAAATGATACCTTAGAGAAGCAGGTAGTGGACTAATGCAGAGAATCGACATATGTATCTGATTGAAATAATAATTATGTCTTGTAACATTATGAGGTAACAGATAGAACAAAGACTAACAGAATTTAAGTCATTAAAACTTATTGTAATCAAGCAGAAATGAAACTGATTAATCCAAAAGTACAAAATTCAATAAAATGCTAAGAGACAAAGCAGCATAATGTATGTCTGCCTTGATACCAGGAATCCCTAGATAGAACTATATTTTAAAACATAGTAGTTAATTACACCTATGCATTTCATTTCTTTTAAGCAAATGGTAACATAGCTAATTGCTATTTTCACATGTATTTAAGATGATGTTAATGATTTCTTTAGTATTTAGTACTAAATTTATTAAATGATGAACAATGTGATGAGGACATCACAATTTTAAAACAACGGGAATATTATCATAGAGATAAATTAGCTTTCACTTTGTTTTATTAAGATTTATAAAGTTGTTCTTTATTTGAGAAAGGGTGACATCTTTAAAATGGTCAAGGCAAGCAGATGTACAATAATTTGATATTCTTCTATCTTTTGTAGGTTCTTTAAAGTTAATTTATTATTAACATGACTTATGCTGTTTAGCCAATATTTACCAACTGGTCAAAAACACACAATAAGATTTCTATTAATTATTCAAAGACAACATGTGCATAGGTGCATCAAGGTATCCATTTCTTTGTTTCACTATTGGAAACTCCAAAACAAAGAGGGCAATATGCCTCTTACCAAACAGTTCAGGTTTAGCTTTTGAAGAGTGAAGACATGTTTATGTATTGAGAATAATAACACAAAATAAAAATGTGACTTTAATATAGTTTAAGAAAGTCAGGGGCTTAGGCCCCTGAGCTCAAAATATTGTGACAAGTGGACATGTACATATACATAAAATTGTGAATTTGTATATATGGTTTTTATTCAAAGTAAAGATCTACAAAAACATACAAAATAATAAAATATAAAAATTGACACTGAGGACTTCTGTCTCATTTCGTGTGTTTTACTACAGTCTCTGTAGTTCTGGGACAATGTTAGAAATACAGAGTGATAAAGGAACTAGTTAAACCAACAATTTTCTTTATCACACCTTGTTAAATCACTTTCAAACATGTGGGAACCATACTGTCCGGTAATATTGTCATTCATTGTTATGAGCAGAAACGTAAATCACAGAAAATAGTTGCCTAAATAGTGAAATTCGACGAAAAGGTACATCGAAATTCGCTCTGACCTTGCAACAGGAAGCTTGCCACCGCCATGTTTGATTAATGCCATTTCATCACAATTACATAGACTTTAATGTTCAGATTTTCCCCCATATTACTACAGATTTCATACTAGCTAGATATGTATAGTGTCCTCGGCTAGTGTCCGCAGCCATGTAAGTTTACAGATTACATTAGTTAATCTTTTCGTGTATACCTAAATCAGTGCCATTGAAGCCTAGAATATTAAGAATACAAATATATGAAGACAACCTAGAACATTTAAAACGGAAGTGATAGATATTTTATAACTCAATAACATATATTTTTCTGACTTACCCTTTGTATCTCTGAAACTCCCTTTTGCGCCGATGGTAGCTGGGCTAATGATTTTGAATCAGAGAGAAGATCCACCATTGATTGTGTGAATGTCTTGAAGTCATTTGGGGACACTTTCATATCAGAGGTGTGCATTACTGAATTTCGTGCTTTCCGTACCTGAAAGTAGATAACGTGGCAAGAAAACAATTCATTGGTAAAATAAGTTTAAGATCTTATGTTACTCTGTCAACAAAATATATCACCTGCGTATATTGTATCTGAAAAGCAACATTCAACGATATATTGTCAATCTTTTGATAACTGCTATCTTTTTCAATCGAAAAATTATGTGTTCATAAGCTTACATGATTCTGTTTTTCTAAGTTGTTACTGTTGTAGGATTTAACAGCCAATTTCTCCGTACTCACTTGAATTTTTACATAAGGTCGCGGCACGATCACCGATCTTACTCGAACATTCCAATATTACTTATTGTGACATAAAACCAAGAAAACAGTATCACATTCATCCATATTGATGCATGTTGCCATGGCAACGTCAATTGAATATTTTAATGGAAAATGTGATCACAACAGTACAACTAGCATTTTTCAAACAAACACAGATTCCTGCAAATGCAGTACAGGCTCTAAATTTCCTTCTCATATAATTGACAGACCTGGGGCCGATTACATGCCAATGTAATCGATTACAATTACAATTACTTTTTAAAATCATGATTACAGATTACATTACAATTACATTTTTTCTCAATGTAATTGATTACAATTACAATTACTTTGCAAAGTAATCATGATTACTTTATGATTACATGTGATTACATTATACAAGTGTACAGATTGATCTTGGCTGTGAAAGTGCAAAGACTCGATATTCAAAAAGACCTAAATCAGCAAATAATTGGTGGCTTACATTTGTGCTTATACACCCCGTCCAATCGAAACGCCGGAAAAGCGGTACGAACGCCGGATATGCGGTATTTTCACGCCGGATTGTGGTCTTTTTGTCAGAATCGCCGCCATTAAATTTGACAGCGGGTTACAAAAGTCGGATGAATTAATAGTTAAAAACGGTAAGTGAGTATAACGAATTAGCCTATCTGGATCTACATAGATTTTACTAACTGTCGAGACTTCATTTAGTTTAGAAACTACGTTTGTTTGTCGTAGCATTCAAAGTGATTATTGTCTTATATGTTCGGCCTTTCGCTTAGACCTTATTTACGTCCTCAAGTTTCGTACTTTTTTAATTTTCATTGAAAAGGGTCACAATGAGTTGGCTAAAGTAGAATTCTACACATCCTCATACCATTATCGGGAACCGAGCGATGCATTTTCCACCGAGGAAACGGAATTGGAGGCACAGTCACAAAAATTGAAAGTAACGCCGGATAAAATGGTATCGGTTTCTTTTGAAACTGCTTATTTTTTCCATTAGACAAATAAATGTGTATGCAATCAGCACATCTTTATAGTCTGATCACTCATCCCTGCTCGCATGAAAAATCTACTAATCCTAGTGAGAGGCGAAGATTGATCTGTGCTGATGGATGGATGAATTGATGGATGAATTATTTGGGGATTTACGGTCTTTTATCATATCGGGTCAACAGGGTTACTAAGTGAAGAAGGGGCGTAAAGGCTAGAGAAGAACAGAATTGAATCCTAGTTCGGAGGAAATTTAAATCAAAGGTGTTTACCCATTGTCCAAAACGACCTGACTCTGAAAATGCAGATGTGCATATGTTGTAAGACCTATTGTTTTGTGACAAGGCATCTAATGACAAAGCCAAATGGGCCACGGATGCTATCCACGGAACCTCCAACTGATATTTTTCGAAAATAGTCCCACTGGACAAAAACTAATAAATGTGGTGACGTTGAATCAACGTTGAATCAGTGCTGATCATGTTCAACGATGTGTTCTGCTAGGGCGAAATGTATACATTCACAAATGCATATATCGTGTATGAAGGAAAAAACTCAAGTAAACAAACTCTATTCATAACGGCTTTTATCCTAAATATTGGGATAATATCCGGGAACCAATTATTTTATTTAATATGTATTTACCTAAATATTGGGACACCAACTGGGCACAAAACGTTAAATCAACATTGAACTGGCGTCATGACTGACCCAGCGTTGTTTTAATGTTTCAATGTTCTGTGCCTGCTGGGACACATAAATTCAGTATTCTAAAATTCGAGCAAATTAGATTTTACCATCAACAAAACAGTGTAGATCCTGATCAGGCTAAATGCTTTGATCTTGGTCGACACTGTTTGCTCGGGTACTTCTGTCGTCATGACGTTGAATCGATGTTGATTTAACGTTGTTTCGCTTTTGTGTGCCTAGTGGGAATACTTCGGGTCAAAAGGCAACACCAAAAAACCCCTGACATAGCAGTCTAATCGAAAATGAAACAAACACGACTTACCTGTATAACCGTTACTACACATCCGTATCTTTGCGATTTGAAAACAACTATGTGTACGTGGCTGGGTTCCAATGAAAATGAAAGTATACCAGCACATAAGCAGTGGGCTCCAGTTAGGCAGCCTACTAATTCTGGGATCCAGAAACATAGTGACACAAGGGCCAACTCGTACAGCTCAAATAGTATAACAGCAAAATATAGCAGCCTCATCTTATACTAACAAGGGAAATTATTCTTACATTGTGTCCCATGTCACAGATGGCAACAAATTTGTACAGAGAAATTTGCATTTGCTGTCTGTTAGAAAAGTAGTCATGCTCTTACCAAGTTTAGTTTTATATACCACCGATAAGACATTTTGCTTGCGTTATTGATAAAAACATTCAGAATCGAACATAGCATCCAATTTAATAATGGCAACTTTTGATTTGGCGATCATTTTTCACAATTTTATAGGCAGGTTTACCGTTCCAAGGCGGTAGTTCTGTTGTGGTTCTCTGTTTCCTGTTTTTGGTGTCAGAGTTTCTGTGATGTTTTACCTTATGTATGTTCTTATTATTTTTGGTTCGGTTTGGGTTGCTGAGTGGCCACCTTTTGGGAACAAGCTACTCACTCGGTTGGCCATATGTTCTCTGTATCTTGATTATTTGTAATCTTAGTTGTTTCCAACTATGGTTTGAGGGCTGGATTTGGATTTTGATTGTTTCAGTTCCTGGTCTTTGCATACTTTTTCAGTGTTCCCACTCAATTTCTAAATTGCGGGTTTTCATACCCCCAATTAATGAAATCTGCGGGTATGAAGCTGAAATTTCAGGGTACAACAACGTAGGGAAGCAAAATAAAACAAAGACAACATGCTGGAATAGCTGTAAATTAGCTGTTTTTAAAAGGAAATTGTAAAAGTGACTTAGTGTATGCATATACATTAATTCAAGTATAAAAGGCAGTTAATTTCAGCTGTGCCATAACCGTATGTAGCAGACGCTAAGTCACTTCATCAAGGTCGTAGTGAAAAGGGCTAATTACCGACACAAATATCACGGAAATTTCCGTAAGAATTTACTCATTACGAAATACAATACACTACTATTAGCGAGGTGCTGGATATTACCAGTTTACTGGCTTCCGTTATTGTAACAATCTTCAGTGTGAACCGGATACCAGGCACTTAGCAACGCATAAATAAACTGCGGTACTATTTTTAGAACGCACATCAAACGCTTTTTCCGGGGAAAAAGTAAAAACGAGCAATAAAAACAAGTAAACAAATAAAAAGCTAATCAAAATAGCAAACCCAGCAATGAAATCCGATGAGATTTTATTTTTATTTTTCCTAAAAAAACGTGCGTGAATGCACGTGTTCGGTAAAACATTTATGCGCGATTTTTTAAATCTTTGCGTGAATCACGCACAAATCTACGTGAATGGGAACACTGCTTTTTACTTTTTACTTTTACAGACTTAGAGCAACAGCTACTAAAATGGTCTGAGGAACGTCAATACTACTACAGCTTACACCTGAAAACATGCTGATTGTGTACTTATTTATTTGCCTGATGGAAAAAATAAGCACATTCCAAAGAAACTGATACCAGTTTATCCGGCGTTACATTGAATTTTAATGACTGTGCTTTCAGTTCGGTTTCCTCGGTGGAAAATGCATCGCTCGGTTCCCGATAATGATATGAGGATGTTTAGAATTCTACTTTAGCCAACTCATTGTGACCCTTTTCAATGAAAATTAAAAAAGTACGAAACTTGAGGACGTAAATAAGGTCTAAGCGAAAGGCCGAACATATAAGACAATAATCACTTTGAATGCTACGACAAACAAACGTAGTTTCTAAACTAAATGAAGTCTCGACAGTTAGTAAAATCTATGTAGATCCAGATAGGCTAATTCGTTATACTCACTTACCGTTTTTAACTATTAATTCATCCGACTTTTGTAACCCGTTGTCAAATTTAATGGCGGCGATTCTGACAAAAAGACCACAATCCGGCGTGAAAATACCGCATATCCGGCGTTCGTACCGCTTTTCCGGCGTTTCGATTGGACGGGGTGTTATAGGTAAGACTGAAATAATTTCTGAAGAACTTGACTTACTTTTTAATCTGAACGAAATCTATTTAGCAATCTGCAGTTAGATGTAATGTGCATGCAATGGCTGTATGCTATTTATGAAGTTTGAGAAATTCAATAAATGCTATGTGTCAGGTCCTAAATATCAAGCACATGCTTCAATATTTTTTTCTCCATCACTTATTTTACCTTTTATTTCAAACATCAGAAATATGATTCTACATTGTTTCCAATGTCATAAAATTGCTTGTGAAAGACTAGTTCAAAGTCTTCAAAGCAAGGGGCCAAACACTTCCTGTAAAATTTATTAATTTCATTTTAACTATCACTGTATATTTTTATTTTTTTCTTGCTCGCAGTCTGGCAAAAAATTCAAAGTTAATAAGTTGGCCCATAAATGGGAAAGAAAGGAATTAAAGTATTGGCTTTTTGTTGTTTGCAATACACAGGTGTCATTAAGTAGACAGATATTACAGTTAGCTCAATCCACAAAGAAGGTGTGAAAATCAGAGTTGAGTTGCACTGCTCAACTCTGCACCAATAAACACAAAACGAAAAACATCTTTAACACTTGAACCTGCCTGTCCAAAGTAAAGATGATAAATCATGTAAATCAGTCATAAAAATACAAGTCAACCAAGGCAGCTACCAGTCATAACCTGAAATACCCTGCATTCAAGAGTACCAAAATCACATAGTTTTTACATAATAACAAATTTATCGTTAAATATTAACCCATTTATGCCTAGCATCTCATAAAAAGAGACAGGTAGACATTGCAGACCCAGATCAGATGCTCAGATGCAGCATTTAGATCAGGATCTTCACTGCTGGCATAAAATTTTAACAGCTTGTATAAAAAGATGTAAAAAAAGAAAAGAAAAAAAAAACTATCCAATTTGTGATGATAGAAGAGTCTGCCAGTCATAAATGGGTAAAAGAGAGCATATTTATAACTATGATACTGCTTAAATTTTACTCCCCAAAAGAGTATTTAAGGGGAATTCTGTCAGTTTCTCAATTTGGTCTGCTGCCTTTTGTACACAAATTAGACCAGTTTTTCTCTGTCTTATTCAGTTTGAAGACACTTTGAATAATCAACTGCTTTTTTTGTTATTATTTTGCTCAAGTCTTTTCTTCTAACTATTAAAAAGAAGAGCAAGTTTCTTTTTTTTTCTTCTTTTCTCATTTCTGAAAATGAATCAAAGTAATCAAAATGTAATCATAAAGTAATCATGATTACAGCCCATTTTGTAATGTAATTGATTACATTATGATTACTTGTAATCATAAAAATGCACGATTACAGATTACTTCACGATTACTCAGAAATTGTAATCGATTACAAGTAATCACGATTACAGATTACAATTACCCCAGGTCTGATAATTGATGCGTTTACCTAAGCTTGTAAAAGGAAAAATGAAATATATTTTGAATTTTACCAATGCTGCCAGGTTTAAGCAGAATGGGTGGAGGTTCTGTAGCCTACAAAACCCAATTCCAAACATATTTATGGACATATATAACTGTGGCCAATCATCTTATGAAATAATGTTTCATAACACATTATCTGGAAAAACATGTCTGTTATGGTATACTTCCTGAAGGGTTATCACAGCACAACTAATGGACCATTGGAAATATCAAATTTCAAGGGTAAATTATTCTTTTCACAAAAAGTAGGGGATATTTATCTATCAAAAATTGTATAAATAAGTAAAAATATCAAATCAATCTGAAACGGCATGTGTCCATCAGACAAATATTCGATAGGACATTTTGCATTACAATTTGGATGGTACGTGTATATCCTGTCATATGATTTGCATGCAATTCGATTTTATTCTTTCTCTCCTCAGAGTTACACGTAAATACGGGTAAATAACATGGCTTTACATGTAATGGCAGGAATGCGGAGTATTGGCACCTCCATTTACAGGCTGTTACGTGAATGCGTAAAAAAAGAAACAAGATACTTGAAAATCAGATTATTGACCACGTAAAAAGATACATGTAACTTCACGTATTTTCATGTAATTACATGTAGAACGTCCTTTAATGCGTAAACTTTTAAGCATTCACCAGGTCCTCATAAAACTGCCTTCGAAACTTAAACCATAGTTTTAGCCGTAATGTCATGTAGTTACATGTATTTAAATACGTATTCATAAATTTACATGTAAACTTTAGCATGTACCTTTTACGCGTAGAAAATGCAGGCATAAAATTTTACGCGTATAATTTTTACGCATAAAATTTTACATGTAAAATTCTGGAAAATTTTATGGGTAAAATTTCTGGCCTGCTGATGTAGCAGTCCTGGGCCCGAGACCTGCTGTGGGTGGAAATCTTTCCATCTCTAACATGTTTCATTGCACGCAGCCTTTCATTATCACCCTCCCATTGTCCTGATATGGCTGATATACTGTTGAAAAGGATGTAAATTCGCAAGTCGGAAATCGTTCCAACTGTAACAGGTTTTATTGCACGAAGCCTTCCATTATCACCCTCCCATCATCCTGATATGGCTGAAATACTGTTGAAAAGGATGTAAATTGGCAAGTCAGCCATTCAGTTATCCATGGGGTAAAATTCTTCTTGTCATGAAGATGATGAAGAATAGACATAAACGATATTTCTGCCAATGCCAGGAAAATACATCAAATGGTGTTGATGGCTGCATGTAACAGTAAAATACAGGTATCCAAGAACACAAATTCTTGTTCAATAGTTTGTGGTAAATCTGATGTTCATTTTATCCTGTCAAGATCATTTCTCTGCTTTTGAGCCAAGTCAAGGTAAGGTGAGGCAAAAACAGGAGTCTCTTAAAAAAACTACTTGACCAACAGCAAGCAGAATTACTGGTTTGTCTCCCATGGGAGCCAAGCTAAGGACATGGCAAGCAATTAAGAATGCTTAAGATCAGCATTTTGAGCTACCATGCAGGCTAAGTGGGGCGCATACCTTACGGAGACAGTAGCCATGTTTAAATTTAGTTTCACTGGGGATACCCCAACTAATAAAAAATAAAAGGCCATCGGCCAAGTGTCACCCGACGTTTGAAATGTGTCACAAACTGCAGCCCTTTATTCCGTTTCAGAGTAACTGTATGGCCAAAACCAAAACATATGTGAACAACAGAATCTGGTAAGGAAATAATAATTGAAGCATAAGCAAAGACATATACCCAATTACTGGGCCTCTATGAGGTTATAAAATACTTAAGTTCAGGACTGGGCGTATGTGTGTAAAATCAGGTTACTGAAACTTAAGGCCCTAACAGAATGCCTAAACATCAAGCCCATATACCCAATAACAAAATAACAAGGGCCATAATCCTCCTAATATGAATCTGATGAAAAATGAACAATGCATTTATGAAGATTCAGCCCATTAATATGAATAGTTCTTGAGTTATCCTTTTAAATTTAAGTGAATGTCTATTATCTATGAAAGGGGAATAACTCTGTCACTAATAAATTTAGCATATCCTAACAATAATCAGAATACTCAATTTACCAAATGCTAATAGCATACTAAATTTCAGCTCTCTCGGTCAAACGGTTCAAAAGTTGGAAAATTGCCAAAAACGACAAAGGGCCATAACTTTGTAAAATATAGGGCAATTGAAATTCCAAAATCACATGCACATCTTCAGATCTAGATGAAACATACTGCACAATTTCAAGTCAATCTGATAAAAGATGTGGCAGGATTTGCGGGGACAAGGTCTGAGTTAGCAAGGGCTGTAACTCCATCAAAAATGGCCGAAACAAAAATCAACAAGAGCTGTCGCCTGACAGCATAGCTCGCCTGAATTGGTGATTGCCCGTCACACAGCTGCTATGGTGGCGTGGACTGCCATGCATAAAACTTCATGCAAGCATGTCCATAATGAAAACACATTTATAAACAAAAGCTATCTCAGAAATAAGTCTTAAAATAAAATTAAAATAAAAAAAATGAAATTTCAAAGTCCATGAGCTTGAAGTAAAAAAAAACCTGACGTGTGTGTGTGTGTTGGGGGGGGGGGGGGGGGGAGGGGGAGGGGGCTATGTGGACTGCTATGCATAAAACTTCATGCAAGTATGTCCATAATGAAAACACATTTATAAACAAAAGCTATCTGGGGAAGGGGGGGGGGCTATGTGGACTGCTATGCATAAAACTTCATGCAAGCATGTCCATAATGAAAACACATTTATGAACAAAAAAAACAGAAATGATTAAAATAAAAAAAAAATGAAATGAAATTTCAAAGTCCATGAGCTTGAGGTAAAACTGACGGGGGGGGGGGGGGGGGGGGGGGGCTGGGGGGGGGGGGGGGGGGGGGGGGGGGGGGGGGGGGGCTAGGATGTATCAAAACCCTGAACCATTATCTAACATCAGTCCAAGTATTAGTATCAACTGAGTCCATCATCGTGGCACTGTGAAATTATGTCTTCATAAATAGAAAACTTTAACCAAAATCTTTAAGACAAAATTCTAAGTCTATGACCTTGACTTCAAGGTCACCCAGTGGGATAAGTATAAGGTGTTTTGTAAAAACTCAAAAAAGAGTCTAACACCAGTTCAAGTATAAACTAAATCTCTGCAAAGCATTATGAATCAGTATGCAATTACAAAACTTTAAAAAAGACAAAAATTTCCTAAGTCCCTGACCTTGACATCAAGATCACTGAGGGGGGTTGGGGAAGTACTCTGTAGATCTAACTACAGTGCAAATATAAAAAGAATTCATCTATGGGTTCAGGAGATATATGTCTTTAAAAAACTTTAATCAAAACATCCAATCATTATAAAGACAAAATTCTAAGTCCATGACCTTGACATCAAGGTCACAGAAGGGGGTGGGGGTAGTACCTTCGAAAACTTTAGACCAATATCTAACTTTAGTGCAAGTATCAAAGGAATCCATCCATGGGTTATGGAGATATTGGGCTTTATAAAACTTTAACCAAAACATCCAGTCCAAAAAAATACCAATTTTCTAAGTCCATGACCTTGACATCAAGGTCACGGAGTGGGGTGGGGGTGGTACCCTGTTAAACCTTAGACCAATATCTAACTACTGTGCAAGTATCAAAAGAATCCATCCATGGGTTAAGGAGATATAGGTCTTTAAAAAACTTTAACCAAAACATCCAATTCGAACGCCGACGCGGACGCGGACGCGGACGCCGACGCCGTGGTGACAACAATAGCTCTTCCTGAACTTTCGTTCAGGCGAGCTAAAAACCACATGCACATCTTCACATCATAAGAATACAATCTGTAAAATTTCATATAAATCCGATGAAAGATGAAGGAGGAGTTGCGGGGACAAGATTTCGGACAGACGGAAAATGCCAAAAATGACAAAGGGCCATAACTTTGTAAAATATATGGCAATTGAAATTCCAAAATCACATGCACATCTTCAGTTCATGATGAAACATTCTGCAAAATTTCAAGTCAATCTGATAAAAGATGTGGCAGGAGTTGCGGGGACAAGGTCTGAGTCAGCAAGGGCGGTAACTCCATCAAAAATGGCCGAAACAAAAATCAAAAACCACATGCACATCTTCATATCATAAGAATACAATCTGTAAAATTTCAAATCAATCCGATGAATGACGTAGGAGGAGTTGCGGGGACAAGATTTCGGACGGACGGACGGACGGAAGGACGGACGGAAGGACGGATGGACGGACGGACAAAGGGCCATAACTTTGTAAAATATAGGGCAATTGAAATTCCAAAATCACATGCACATCTTCAGATCTAGATGAAACATACTGCACAATTTCAAGTCAATCTGATAAAAGATGTGGCAGGATTTGCGGGGACAAGGTCTGAGTTAGCAAGGGCTGTAACTCCTGTAACTCCATCAAAAATGGCCGAAACAAAAATCAAAAACCACATGCACATCTTCACATCATAAGAATACAATCTGTAAAATTTCATATAAATCCGATGAAAGATGAAGGAGGAGTTGCGGGGACAAGATTTCGGACAGACGGAAAATGCCAAAAATGACAAAGGGCCATAACTTTGTAAAATATAGGGCAATTGAAATTCCAAAATCACATGCACATCTTCAGTTCATGATGAAACATTCTGCAAAATTTCAAGTCAATCTGATAAAAGATGTGGCAGGAGTTGCGGGGACAAGGTCTGAGTCAGCAAGGGCGGTAACTCCATCAAAAATGGCCGAAACAAAAATAAAAAACCACATGCACATCTTCATATCATAAGAATACAATCTGTAAAATTTCAAATCAATCCGATGAATGACGTAGGAGGAGTTGCGGGGACAAGATTTCGGACGGACGGACGGACGGAAGGACGGACGGAAGGACGGATGGATGGACGGACGGACGGACTGACACACGGACGGACGAGGGTCATTTCTATAGTCCCCCTCCGCCTACGTCGGGTGACAAAAAAAAAAGACAAGAACAAAAACATGCAAAATTATAATTCAATACTTCATATAGATTGATATGTTGTTGCCTGTCTTTGTAAAGTTCTGTCCTTTGTCCTTTCACTAATAACGGAAATATTGGCAGTCAAAGCTACTGCCATTATCTAAGACAACTTAAAGATGACAGAAAACCATCACTAATAATACTAAAATCCTGACAGTGTAACTATGTAAAGTAGCTGTCGACCAAGGATTATAGCTTTCAGTCAAGCCATAATGTAAATGGTACTGTTGCTATCTCCTGTAGACTGGAGCTGTTACAGTTTTAGATAAGCTTAAACAATAGCTACCGTATTAATCCTATTAAATGCCCCGGGGAGGAGAATAGTGGTGGGGATCAGCTTTTCTCTAGGAGCCAATTCTTTTTTTTAAGAGTAGACCCCATTTCAAGGAACTACCACATCCAGTGAAGCAAACAGGAATTCATGCAAGTTAATATAATATAGTTTTTCGGAAAAGAGGCTGGGGAGGGGGCGAGGGGTTATCAGAGCAAGGACATTAATTAGGATTAATATGGTATTTTGCGTGTGTGGTAATGACTCAGCTCTATCCACAGGACATGTAGAGAGAGTGGCATTACCATCCTACCAACCCCATTTTCAAGAAAAGTGTTTGTGATTTGGTTGTTTTCAAGGAAGCAACATAATGTCTCATACATTGAAAATTTAAATAATCAGTCCTCATTCCAGCTGCTAGCCTTCAGTGTCTTCACTTCAGCCTGCTTGTTAATGCAAAATATATGGGCTGAATTATTTGCTCAATGATGTCAAGTACAATTTGACATGTTTCAGCTTCTGACCAGGGTGGCCACAAAATTTTGGAAATCAAATTCCCTGATTTTTCCCTGATCTGGCTTGATTTTCCCTGATAAAATTTCCTGAAGTCATTATGACAGAAAGTATCTCCATTTTTTATGAAAAAAACCCTCAAACTATGATATATAATGCCTTCATAATGTTAATAATTTTCAATTTACTTACATGGTAACGAAAATCAATTGGTCAAATATTTATATTGCCTCCAACATTCCCTCATAGCCATACCTTCACCTCCAAATGAATGTTACAAACATTACTGTTTTAATGTTTTTAATCATTTATTTTGCCTTGTTTTATTTTTATTTTATTCATTTATTTATTTATTTTTATTTTTTTGGGGTACATGGTAGACTGTCTAAACAGTTTGCCATGTCCAAGCTAACAGCAGTGTTGTGCAAACACAGACCAAGGCTCAGCCTGAGGGTAATTGAGCCAAAAAGAAATGCTCCTCCTTCTGAGTTTCAGTTCAGAGAATTTACAAGCTAATATGTATGGAAAAGAAGGGAAGACAAAAAGTTTGGTCCAAATTTCTCAAAGATATTCAGCAAGCTTCTCCCTTTCTGGAGCCCTTAGCTGAGTCCTGAAGACAATAAAAAAAGACCATTTGAAACCTATTAAACTATTAACAAGATGACCCTAGGACTTCAGACAATACAAAATGTCTCCTTACACAACATTAAACCAGTGGTGTAAAATGTTCTATAACTTACATATTTCTGGTGTACAGATTACTTAGAACTGTTCTTAGAGGCACAAAAAATACTTAACACTTTATAGAATTATACTTAATTTTCCAGTGTCAGTAACTTAGCATCAAGGATCATTTGATGTCAACATTTGGCTATTTGACAGTCTACCATACACATGTTTTATACTTTATTTGAACCATAAAGTAAATTAACACATGCATATAAATGTAGCTGAAAACTTGCTACTCATAGAATACTTTCAGTGTTTTTTTCCTAAAACTACTTTTTGCTAGCTTAAAAATAGCTTTATAATTTCAAGAAAATAAGTAGGTAAGCATACAATGCTAATTCAGAGAAGCATGCAATACTGAATTATGTAACACACATGACTGTAACCACACAAACTGGACATTCATATTTCAATTTAGATTGTTTTTCAATTCTCCACTACAGAAAATCTCTTTGATTGTATTAAGATTTTTACAAATCATTGCTTTCAGATAAATGCTCATTACGAAGTTCGAAACCTATGGAAGGAAAATGCTTATTCAATACTTCCCACTATACCCCTTAAACTAATTAAATTGTACATGTATATCATACAGTTGTCAGGAGACTTACACTTATTTTATTGCAGAAAGAAACCACCAGTAACCATGATAACGGCTTGAAAAGTTTCATGTTATCAAAATAGAATTTTTAAAATTCCCTGATTTTCCCTGATTTCATCAAATTTTCAAATTTGATATTTCCCTGCAGGGATTTTTTTCATCATTTTCCCTGTTTTCCAGAGCTTGTGGCCACCCTGTCTGACATAGATTAAAGCTTTTGAAATAGAGTTTAATCATTGCAATGTCAATCTATCTGCTCACTCTGATAACACTGCATCCAGTACTGTATGTTTTGTCCAAACTGAACTCCAAATTATTATATTTTCATTTTTACATCTCTACACATGAACAAGACTTCAGAATTTGAAATGCAAGATTGTGTCTTTCCCTCTCATTTAGCTGGTACCCTCATATAAAGTCATTTCCTCATAAAACCATAGCACAAAAAGGGAACCAGAAAGTTTCAAGTTACACACACAGATGATTAAGTTCTCAGTTTTACATGATTTTACGTGTAGAATTGTTCTAAGTCCTCAGATTGTTTGTTTTGCAGGCTTTATTTTGACAAAGTTAGATTTCTACAGGTTTCGCTAGGTGTGTTTTTCTAACGAAAAACTTTTACATGTAAATACATGTAATATTGTACTTGCTGTTTCTGGTTTTGCTGTTGCCGTGCATACTTTTACATGAAGTTACATGGTTTAACGTGGCAAGCGGCAGTTTTACATGTAATTACGCTTTATTTTTCACGTAATTACGCCTAAATTGAATTGAAGTTTTACGTGCTATTGTGAGGCGGTCGACACCCACATTTCATACGAATCTGTTATGGCAACAGACCCCTTACAGATAACAAAATGTACACAGAAACATTCGTCATGATTACTTAAACAAGATGATTCTTTATTTTACACACTTACATAGCAACTTTATATCTTTATCTGCTCATTTAGTTAACCATCTATACCAAATATTTTACTTTGGACTTAAATAGTTGTCATTGTGATATTTTGGGTTATTCGTTGTTTCTCCTATTTTGTTATTTTCCTTTAATTTGGAAATCCCAGAAGTATTAAAGTTGAATCTAACAAAAATGAAAATAACCATTTTATGTGTTTCTATTTTAAGTCCCAGAAGTAAACAAGACGGCCATGATGGCCCTGGATCGCTCACCTGAGTATATCCTGTGAACTTAACCTGTGAGGCATCCATATGTACGACAAACAGAGTTTAACTAAGATTCAATGGAAAATGAACCCTTTATTGTGTACCTAAGGTTTTTCTAAGATTTAACCTAATTACCTAGTTTTTGACCCCAAATGACCCAGTTTCAAACCTGGTCTAGATTTCTTAGATATTAACATTCTGGCAAAGTTTCATGAATACTGGATCAAAACTGTGCCCTCCAGAGTATACACAATGTTTTTCTAAGGTTTGACCTAGTGACCTAGCTTTTGATCCAATATGACCCAGGTGCCGCCTTGGTCCAGATTTGTTGGAGATAAACATTTTGACAACGTTTCATGAAGTTTGGAACAAAACTGTGCCCTCTAGAGTGTTCACATGGTTTTTTTAAAATCTGACCTAGTGACCTAGTTTTTGATCTGACAAGGCCCAGTTTCAAATTTGATCTAGATTTCATAAAGATAAACACTCTGACAAAGTTTCATGAAGATTGAATCATAACTGTACCCTCTAGAGTGTACACACGGTTTTTCTAAGATTTGGCCTAGTGACCTAGTTTTTGACCCACATAACTCAGTTTCAATCCTGGCCTAGATTGTATTTAGATAAACATTCTGACAAAGTTTCATGAAGGTTTGATTATAACTGTGCCCTCTAGAGTGTACACAAGTTTTTTCTAAGATTTGACCTAGTGACCTAGTTTTTGACCCCACATAACCCAGTTTCAAACTTGGTCTAGATTTGATTAAGATAAACATTCTGACAAAGTTTCATGATGACTGGCTTAAAACTGTGCCCTCTGAGTCATTCTAAGATTTATTTCTTTTTTTAGCTCTGGCGGCCATTTTGTTCAGCGAAGTGGAACCGTTTTAGCAATTTTGGTTTAGGGCCATGAGTCAAACATTTCTGTGAAATTAATTTGAAATCGAGCCAGTGGCTTCAGAGATGTCGTTAAAAGTTGTTGTTGTTGTTTTTATTTTTAGTTTCTATTTTAGCTCTGATGGCCATTTTGTTAAGCGGAATGAAACCGTTTTACCAATTTTGGTTCAGAGCCAAGAGTCAAACAATTTTTAAATCGAGCCATTGGCTTCAGAGGATATGTCGTTTAAAGGTTTTTCTATTTTTACCTCTGGCGGCCATGTTGTTCAGCGGAGCGGAACCATTTAGCAATTTTGGTTCAGGGCTATAACCCTTGCGAAAATTAAACGCAGCTCTGTATAAAAGCTGCGCAAAAGCCGGCTTTTCTGCAGCTTTTCTGCGTATTTTTTAAAAAGCTGTAGAAAAGCTGCGTTTCTTTTCAGACCTGCGGAAAAGCTGTCCTTTTTTTCAAATAGCTGTGCAAAAGCTGTACTTTTTTGTGTGAGCTGCGCAGAAGCTGGATATTTAATTTGGTTAATTTCAGAAAGCTGCGTCTTTAAGTCAAAAAGCTGTAGAAAAGCTGAATATTCTTTTTTATTCAACAAATAAACCATAAAGATAAAATCTGCAGCTCCTGAGAGCTGTAGAAAAGCTGCATATTACTTAAATTTAAGTCCAAACCATCTTAAACATAAAGACGCAGCTATTCTACAGCTTTAAAAAGCTGCGTATTTAAATTTTCAACAATTGCCTCACCTAAAACTGAGATTTTGTTTTGCCATCTTGGACTATATACAATATCTAGGGTTGTGGCATGTCGGTTGGGTAGAGTATATTTTTGTTAATTTTCTATCTTTTGTTTCTAATGATTTTGAGCACTAAGGGAAAATTTGTTCTACAAATTAGAATTGCATGAAGATCAACATGTTTGGTTTAAATTACGGAAAAATGAATATCTGAACATTAGCATCACACATGGACACAGGGGCCTAGCTACATTTGTTTGCTTAATAATATGAATTGTTTGGGTGCATATTTTATAAAGAAATTAAAGAAACGCAGCTTTTAAGCAGCTCTGCAAAGCCGCGTAAATTCATCAACATTAATCTGGTATTATGTAATATTAAGCAATATTACCTTGTTGCTATGGCAATTTTCCCTGAGGGGGCCATGTGGCATAAAAATCTTTCCAAAACACTTTTTAAGTCATCATTTATAAAGAGTCAAGTAAAAAGAAAACAGTGACTTTAAGGCTAAACATGTGGAGATAATGTTTGTAACTTGTTCATTTTCACTGGATTTGGATTCTGGTAAGCTTTAATTTTTCTAGAATTTCATTTTGTTCTTAATCTTATAAATTTTGCATTATTTAAGACCACAGACAGATAGATAAAATGACATACAAGCAGACAGGCAGACATGCATGCAGGCACCCCCCGCCCCCCCCCCCCCCCCCCCCCCCCACCCCCCAGTGACCTCCCACACACACACAAAATGGGAAAGACTTGAATTTGAATTCCTTTTGATTGTTTTCCCCCTAAATTCATCATTATCTGTGAGTAAAAGTCAAGGGAATGGGATAAGCACTGAAATTTAATAGTTTTATGCTCAGTTTGTATTTTTGTTACTGCATGATTTCTAGTCAGCTATCTGATAATTTACCATACCACTGTTGTTACCTTTTAAAGGTGTTTGTATAGCACTGTTTTATCATATTAAATTCTATTTGTTTTTATTTTTGACCTTTCTGTTTTTCTGTCCTCATGCAGAACTTTTAAAGACGCAGGTTTCTGACAGATACGCAGCTTTTACGCAGGTTTGCTTTTAAAGCAGTAGAAACGCAGTTTTGACCTAAAGCTGCGTTGAAGCTGCAGAAACGCAGCTTTTATGCGGCTTTGACCAAAAGCTGCGTTGAAGCTGCGGAAACGCAGCCTTGACACGGCTATAACGCAGCTTTGTCATAAAGCTGCATTTTAGCTGCAGAAACGCAGCTTTAACGCAGGTCTGAATCAGAGCTGTATAAAAGCTGCGCAGAAGCTTCGCAAAAGCCGGCGGTATTGGCACCTGCGGAAAAGCTGTGTTTCTGCAGCTTAAACGCAGCTTTTGAGTTTGACGCAGCTTTTATGTGCCTCTGCGTTAAAGCTGCGTTAGAGCTTCGCTAAAGCTGCGTAAAAGCCAGCTTTTCTGCAGGTTTGTATAAAGCTGCGTTAAAGCCGGCTTTTCTGCAGCTCTGCGGAAAAGCTAGCTTTTCTACAGCTTAAATACGCAGGTGCCAATACCGCCGGCTTTTGTGAAGCTTCTGCGCAGCTTTCAAAGCTGCGCTAAAGCTGTAGAAAAGCTGGATTTTTTTCGCAAGGGAACAGAAACATCTGTGTGAAATTATTTTGAAATTGGCTTACTGGTCTAGGAGATGTCGTTTGAAGAAATTGTTGACGGACGGACGACGGACAAATATCGATCACAATAGCTCACCTTGAGCACTTTGTGCTCAGGTGAGCTAAAAAGTTGAATGAAAGAAAATTCCATTTTCGTGTTTTTATTTTCTTTTATCTTCTTTGTGTTTTCAGCCTCATAAAGATAAATTTTATAATATAACATGTCCAGTATCACACATGAGTCCATTTTGAGATCAGGGGTCTTAGGCTCCTGGCTTTCTTAAATTAGTTTCTTAGGTAAAGTTACATGTTTATTTTGTACATATTTTTCAGATATAAGTAAATTAACCTTTCTCTTTGAAAACTAAATGTTAACTGAACAAAATCTAAAAACTAAAGTACGATTAGGTAATAAAATGTTATACTGACCAATCAAACAGCCCTTATAAATGTAAATCGCTTAAAATGCGATATCCTCATCATAAAAATTAATGAGTTTGAAAGTCAGTTAATGGATCCCCATTGTCCGTTAATAATGTTTATTAATTCATTCCATCAAGTTTCAAGCTAATCTAGTGTAGGTAGTTTTGATATTACAATTTTTACGAATTGGCAGTTGTAACAAGAAAGACGGAAGTAAACCAGCTGTAAGCCTGTTTTAAAACTTACTAAAATTTATTTACATGTACATCAAACTAAAACAGCAATTTATCAATCAAGAAAAATCTAATTTACAGTATCTTGTTTTATCCTGATTATCCTTCAGGAGATTTTAAACACAAGTCCCTTAAAAGGTTCTGATCCTAGAATTTAAAGTCAGTTTTATAAAATTACAAATTTTCATTGTAAACTGGAATTTAAATATATTGGATTAATAATCCAATATATTTAAATTCCAGTTTAAAATGAACATTTGGGCTCTTTAAATATTATCTAAGAACATTTAGGAATTAACTAGTGACAGATTTTACCAGAAAGTTCCCCGTTCTGACATAATTTCAAATCAGCAGATTCTTAATGTTTACAACGGCAAGCTCTACAATTCTCTTCAGTATTAAAGTATGTTATTCTAGAAATTCTCGAACTATCTTGAAAGTTCTCTAAGTCTTCTGAAGCTTCCACAACCTTCTTTTGACAATGGGAAGCAATTTCTAGAACTTTCTAGGCAATTCTTTCTATTTCAGGAACATTCTAGAATTTTCCCCCAACTTTCTAGAATGTCCTAGAGTACATGTAAACAAATTGTTTATTTCCGTCTTAAAAATCATGGTTAAAGAAAATATTTTCAATATTTAAACACCATATTTATACTAAAATATGTTATGCTTCCAATCAGTGAATTTCCATAGATCTATGGTACCATTTATTTTGCAAGTTGACTGTGACATCTTCATAAGTATTAACAACCGTGTGGAAATACATTTATGTTTAATGCACACCTACCTCTCACAATTTCCTGCTGATCCGCTATATTTTTTCTATTGTATTTTATTTCCAGCAGAACCGTAATTCAGACGCCATTACATCTATCCTGACTTATTAGTAATTGTTACATTAACTATATATGGACACCTTGATACATTAGTCGGGCCCTTTGAAACCGAAAATTAGCAGGAGAATGCGGCTCATGGCTTCAACAATACAATAATGTTTTTTTGATTAATGGTTAAAGGTAGGTTCCTGGACTAGCGATAACAATTATGTTCACAAAATAATTTCGCCTTTTTCTGGGTAGTATTGAATTCTCTTATTTTTCTGAATCTGTTGCTACTGAGAAAATCGTCAGATATTGAAGAAAATAGTTGTTTTCCCTTTTGGTTTATTTTCCTTCGTTGGAATTCCAGTTCTAAAAATAGATGTGTTATATGTCTATAATTGTGCGATTTCAGATGCCATTCTCCAAAGGTAAATTTTCTCTTGCCATGAGCTCTCCTAGAGGGCCTGGCATGACAGATGGGTTTAAACTATTCCAAAATGCAATGCAGCATGACGTCAGCTAACGTTATCTATTTTGAGCGCGAACTAAAAAAAGCACTAACTGGTGTGCGAAGCAGAGTTAGGAAATCCCTTGCAAAACAACTTTTCTAATAATATTTTGATTTACTCTTTTAAGTGAAGCTTATTCATTCCCTTTTTATAAGTGCTTTCCAACAACTTGGATGAAAAATGGTCAAAATTATGATGCATTCCAAAGTACAGGAACCTACCTTTAAATAACGAAGGGCAACTAAACAACAATACAAAATCAAGTTTAAGTTTTGTCAATTAGTCTGTACTATTTATAAATATTTATATCAATATTTTCCTTTGTTGTGTAGCCATATAAAATTGTTGCTAATAGTTGTCAGTACTTTTTCTCTCATTAGTCTTACTTCTACTCATATATTACTTTTATTTGTTTTATGCATATCTCTGTTTAACACCATACTTCATTTTCATTAAGTTTAATTTCGGCATTATACACCAAATGTCGCATATTATAATAAGCGGATGAAGCCATAACTACAGATCATATTATCAATGAGAACACATTTTATTTTTTCATTTATTCTTAGGATTTTAAAATTATTACTATCTCTTTATTCTTATTGAATTTTTACTATTTCTATCATTATTATTAAAATGTTTTCACTCAATAGCTTTGAGATACTAACTTAGTCAAAATTTTATTGAACTTGTAGGTGTAATATGTTTTTTCCCCCTTCCTTTACGAAAGTAAAAACGTGCAAGCTGGCTGGAAACGGCATATTAGTATAAAGCCTATATGCTGGCGAAATGAGACTCACATACTGAACCGATGACTAGCTTGAAAGTTTGAAATGAATCATCCTGGCTGAGGTGGTCACCCAAGTGCTTGCAAAATAATCTTGTACAGCTCTCATATGTCACACATAACCATTTATTTTACACTTTCATATAAATTTCTTTTTCAGTTTCTAATAACATCTTTGAATGAATTTTTTTTTTTACGAAACGTACCTTTAGAATATCCTTTTATTTCTATTTATTTGTCTATTTGTCTATTTTATTTATAAAATGTTTTTTTTTTTTTTATTTTTTTTTTGGGATGTTAACTATACTTAAATGTGTTGGTTTCTGGTGGATTTTCGAAATCCAATAAAATTTATGCAAGGAAGTCCTGGTATCAAATAAATTATTCACAACTATAACTGTATACTCATGAACTGTTATCATGTACAGTTATCATGTACAGTTTTGAATAGATCAATCATTTCAGAACTGCAATTATACAAACTTCTGTTTCCGTAAACTCTACTGTTTGTTTTTTGGTCACAGAAAATTCGCTAAGGGTATTCATTTGTCGCCCCCGGCTTAGGTGAGTCTCCACAACATATGTTATACAAAAATAATACATTAACCCATATGATTGCATTCGACTCATCTTTGAGGTTACAGATGGCTACCAACTTTTTGTGCGGAAAATGAGCAGTGAATTAAGGTTATGGTTAACTTTGTGGGTAAGCTACTCTGCCATTTTCATATTGGCGAGGTCTCCTGCCAGCCGGCTGGCAGGAGACTTTTTGGTCTCCTGCCAGCCGGCTGGTAGGAGACCTAAAAGTCTCCTGCCAGCCGGCTATTGAATTGCTAATAAATAAATAGATAGACATCATATTCCATGGAATTCTTGGGTATATTTAAATGTATTTTTTTACAGTTGATGTGACATAAATATTATAATTACATTAACAAAAATATATGCAAACAAGCAAGCAAAAGATGTAAATGAGAGAGACATTCTAAAAATAGATTTTCCAAGGGAAGTAACTCAAATTGTACTTTGCAAGGGAACTAACTCAAAATACTACTTGACAACTACTGGCATAATTCCATTTATCATAAAGGTAGTTTCATAATACGAAACTGTGGCATATTTTTCCTGGTAGAAAGAACTAGTTGATAAACAAATTTGCCTGACTGAACTGCAAAAATGCAACTATAGGGAACAGCTTATGAGAAAACTTGTAAATTTGTGTAAAAACTTGATTTGGTGCACATTGAAACTTTTAGATCAAAAAGGGGCTTTTCACACCTATCTGTCTACAAGACTAACTTCATAAAAAAGTTAAGCAATATAGTGATAAATAAATGATAGTACATGGGCGATCTCCAGCTGATTTTAAGATTGTTTAATGTCCAAACAAAATGGGTTTAATGTTTCAATTTACATATTGAAAGCCAGACTAAAAAGAAAATTTAAGTTAATAAATTGATGAGTTAACTAAATGTTTAATACAGTAAAATATTGCTGTCCATCATAATGCCATGCAAAATGCAGTTTTATCATCAGCATTCCAGTAGCCGGCTGGCAGGAGACTTTTAGGTCTAGTGACAGCCGGCTGGCAGGAGACCAAAAAGTCTCCTGCCAGCCGGCTGGCAGGAGACACCTTCTTTCATATTACTCCCTTTTCAATGAGGGACAACTCTTGAAAGTAGGAATTTGCTTTAGGAGCAAATTATTTTCCTTAAGAGTAGACCACTGGGAGGAGTGATCGAGAGAAGCAATTTGTTCCCTTTGCATAAATGACAGAAAAACATGGATGTGTACCCATACATCTTAAAACATACATACTCATGAATTAAAGGAGTCCCTATAACATATGTTATAGTCGAAAACTGTTAATTAATCCACTGAAACTTGTTGGCAATCCATATAAAGCGGCACGCCAGCGAGGTTATTTCAGTAACACAAAAACTTTTAGTTGAAAAAAGCAGCCTGTAAGTCATGGGTTCTGATCGAACAGATACAACATACCTGGTAATTGGAAAAATGAAAACTCAAACGTATATTATTCCTCAAAATTATTGAGATTTTTTTGCAAAGTGAAAATTAAACACTGGTACTTGACAGATCATGTACATGCTTTATATTTTTGTTTACTTAGTTAACAATGTCCCCCTGTGAAATTTTAGCATACCAGTATTACTCATATGTTTGAGTCACAAGTGTTATCTCCCCTTAATTTGTGCCGCCTAGAGATTTATATATTCTTACTAAATAAAATCGATATTTGTGGAAAAGATGATGACAAGTCATATATTGTTCAATGGTTTTCTCATCTAGTGATAAACTTTTGGCGAACTAAAAACAAAATTATATGTGAGGTTGTCAGCTGTAGATGCTGCTGGTTTTCAAACATGTGACTTCATTTCAAAAATGTGCCCGAAATAGGGAAAATTGCAATTTTGGCAGAGGGTATGTTGCTCTAATTCATTCTAATTCCATACATCTCGACGGAAACGACACAAAACCATTTTTTTGAAAGGTTTAGTAAACATGCTTTTATGGAAATGAGTTTTGACATTATTATCTCTACCTTGCCAAAAATATTCCGTTCAGATAACAGATCAGATTTTTTATTGTTTCTGATGCCTTCTTTATTCTTCGTATATTATAACAGCCAGTCACTGTCTAAGAAATTGGAATTAATACTATTAAACCATGCAAACTATTAAAGGCATCATAGATAATGTATATGATGTGAACAATGGAGAAAATAAACTATTTCATCTGCGATAGTCTGTTTCTACCAAAAGTGGTACAGCAAAACATAGTAGAAATCAATGGACATATTTAACAGGGTCTGCCCTAGCCCATCCTTTCCTACCACTGACAAAAGAAAATGCATTATATTGTCATTTTTGTACATCAAACTTGAAAATGAGGTTCTTTTATTGTATTTTACGCATTTAAAATATTGTTGAACATGTACGGCTTGTAACTATGTGCCAAAATGCGTCTCTCAATAATTTTGAGAAATAGTGTATGTTATTAAAATAACCCTAACAATGTGAGATTAATAAATACCCTAACAAACATTTTCTGCAGAGATTACCCAACAAAAATTGCTTTAACTGCAGCCAAAATTGCTGGTCTTAGCTCTTGTATGTTCCATGTTAAAATGCGACAGTCTGACTCAAATTTCCCTTTGATCATTCAAACTGTTTCTGCTTGGTCAGGTTACTGATGACCTTAGTGCATCAGACAGGAAGGTCCATTTTCCAGACAGGATGAGGCAGGTTGAAAGAGATAAGTTAAAATAAATAGATAAAAAATATTTTTATTGGTTTAAGCATTTAAAGGGCTCGTCAATTATACCAATTATCCTTACCCCTGACAATCAGTTCTAATTATACCCCCGGCATACGAAGTATGTCGAGGGGTATATAGCTTTCGTCTTTCCGTCCGTTTGTCCGTTCGTCCGTCCGTCCGTACGTTAGTAAGCGTTTGCGTTAAAGTTTTGCGTTATGTTTTTTATTTTGCTTCTGTTAACTGGAACTTGTTCATAAATGATTATTATTTTAGTAGAGGATGGAAACTGGTGAATTTGCATCATCTAGATGCTGCTGCTGGCCTAAGGTCAAGGTCACAGACTTTGAAATTTGTACAATAGCTGCGTTAAAGTTTTGGCCTTTGCTCTGTTTTTCTGAAAGATATATTTGTAACTTGTTCATGTGTGTTTAGTATTAATACATGATAGATACATATTTGTTTGCATCATCTGGATGCTGCTCTTGGTGTAAGGTCAAGATCACAGACTTAGAATTTCGTATACCATTTGCATTAAAGTTTTGCGTTAAGTTGTATTTTATGCTTATATGTTAAACATACTTGATTAGAACCTTTTGCAATGCTACTAGGTTTACTTTTATGTTGAAACGGATTAGTTTACATCATCTGGATGCTGCTGCTGAACTAATGTCAAGGTCAGATACTTTGAAATGTGTATACTCTTTGCATTTAAGTCTTATGTTAATTCATATTATTTCTTTTCTTTTCTTTTAGTTTGAATATACTTCAAGGAAACCATATGCTACTATGTTTACTTCTAGGTTGAAACTGATAAGTTGACATCATCTGGATGCTGCTGCTGAACTAATGTCAAGGTCACATACTTTGAAATTTGTATACTCTTTGAATTTTAGGCCTGTGTTAATTCATTTTTTCTTTTCTTTTAAGTTTGATTTTACTTCAAGGAAACCATATGCTACTAGGTTGACTTCTAGGTTGGAACTGATTCTTTGACATCATCTGGATGTTGCTGATTTAAGGTCAAGGCCACAGAGAATTTCTTTTGAAAATTTGTGTTAAAACTTCGAGTTCATTTTGTATGTTTTTTTTGCTTATGCAAATTTTAAATGGAGCCCTTTGGCTTTTGTCTGTAGGCCTTACACCTGGTTAGTTATAAGTTGTCTACCCCTCTGTCATACATGTGATGAATTCCTGATGACCATGTGGGAGATTTGGATTTCATTTCAGGGAGATTGAGTTCTCCATCAGGGAGACTTTTTGACGGCAACTTTGATGCGTCGTTTCACATACTTTACTGTATTTTATTCTTATTTTAAAACAGAACATGAACTATAGTACAGTTTGTTTAGTTTACTTTTGAGTTACTCCCCCAGCCCCTCCCCCCCACCTTCTCCCCCCACAAAAAACACCTCCTTTCTTTAATTATTATAATTATTCATTTATCATTATATTACTGTTATTTGTATCATTTGTTTGGTATCTGTCTGGCACAGAATCTAGCTTTTGCAAAAGGGTATACTTGAGATTTCATACAGATTTGCCTCCCTTGAAATTTCTATTCTAGTTTTATCTACTTATCTTCTTTCATAAACAAATAAGTTTTGTTTAAAGGTACTCAGAGCTGTAAAAACTGATAAAAATGTATATAACAATGTTCAAATTCTGTTTTTGACACAAACTATACCCATGCACAAGACAGAAATATCAAAACTTTCATGCATAACTTTTACACCATTAACGATCAAAGTTATCGGACATATATAATAAATTCAGATGTCATTTGCCATTCGGGAGAAAAAGTACCTTACGGAGTGAGCGACAAGTGAAGACACCGATCAGCCTGCACCTCTGTGCAGCCTAAACAGAGTTTTGCATTTGTTGCCTATGCGTCTAAGGGAATCTAAGCCGTGAAAACAACTCTCCGACTGTATTGCGCAATGCGCATGTTTATTTTGTGTAGTTGTGAAACAGGGCTATCGGCTTCTTTTCACGTGACATATCTTCTTAAACACATTTGGTCGGTAATTCTTACACGGGTCAGTGAGTTTATTAGTGACCTGATTAATGGGATTAATGTCAACAGACATGATGGTTTGTTTATTGCACAGTCAAAACAATATTTGATGCTGTGAATACAGGTCAATACACATGTGGATATCTCCTTACTGGCAGGGAAAAAGGGCATGGCATTGGAAAAGGGGTATCAGAAAAAAATTATGAAGGGAAAACTCAGCATCCGGGAGATTCTGAAGGCTTTCCGGGAGCGCGGGAGATGGACTTCATTTCCGGGAGACTCCCGGATGATCCGGGAGACATCACATGTATGCTCTGTCTGTTAACATTTGCTTTAAAGCTTTGTATTAAAGGTGTTATTAGGGGATGGCGCTGGCCGGGGGTATAGGTGAGCCCCTGCTCACTTGCTCTAGTATTTATTGATACATCTCAAAAAGAATGGATATATCTAGTACTAAGTTAAGGAGGTAATAATCATTGATTTTGGGCGAAGTAAAAAATCTGCAAAAAATGCTGAAAATATAACAGGTCTTCCCAAAAATTAGCAGATGCCTTCTTTATGTTGTTTCTCACGATTCAGAATCAACAAATGCAGGACTTGTTGAAGTTAAAAAGGGTTTATATAAGAAAATGTCAAAGGGTTATTTTGTGCGCAAAAATCTGAAAACTAACCATTGTTATTAAAAATGTAATAGGGTCTGAAGGTTCTTCAATACATTATTGAGAGCGTCCTAGCAATTATTTTTTCCATTTTTTCACACATTTTTAGGCTGGGCAGTTAAAAAAGGGTCTTTTCTGTGTCAAAATACTTGCCAAAATACACAATAAAGTCCATTTTCAAGGTTGAACAATTTTATATACACACCTGTGTCATAGCGGTAAAAATTCTAAATATTGGGACACTAAAAATAATTACCATAACTATCCTAAAATTTGAACAGTTTGGTTTTATAGTGCAGTTATGTGCCCAAAAAATGCAATGGGATGGCAAATAGTGTAGACCCTGATCATATTGCTCCTGTCTGATCTGGGTTTGCACTATTTACTCAGACCTAACTGTCCCAATATATAGAATTCTTATGGTATACTGTGAGTATGATAAAGGCATAGCTGCTCTACCTGTATTTAATTAATGCATGCAGTGTACATGCACCATACATGGTCAGACATTTGAGAAAAAGTGACTGTTTTCATCTAGTCTACCTTACAAATTTGAGAAAGAGTTGGAACAAATAATTGCTAGGACGCTCTGTTTAATGCATTAAAAAACTTAAGAGCTAAGTAAATTATCAAGAAGGAGGTTAATTTTCAAGATTTCCGCGCACAAAATTACCCTTTGATTTTTTCCATATAAAACACATTTTTAACAGCAGGTCCCTCTATTCTGTATTCTAAACAATGGAGAACAACAAAAATAATAAGTCAGCAAACTTTCAGGGAGGTATGTTAATTTCTTATGGTTTTATTCAGATTTTTGTATTTACCACAAATTACCACCTTAACCAAAGAAAACTTTCTTGCTTAAAAGAATCAAAACAGAAAGGCATTAAAAGTTTTATTTTTTAATTCATTCCATTATATCGGAAATAATGCTAATTAAAATCTTAAAAGAGTTTCTGCAAGAGTAGACAACACATTCAGGAGAAAAAAAAATGGGTTATACTTAGAAGTTTTGGCTAGTACCTATAAAAGGAAATACTTCCTATAATTATCAATTACTCTAAGCAATGACTTGCAATTATTGGTACTAATCAATTTGCATTTAATCATAAGTTAAAAGTTATTTTGAAAACAAAGCGAAATAAATTTGCTTAATGTGTGGATACTGAACATGTTAACATAATAACACCATGTACCAGTTATGAATTATATAAAGACATATGAAATCTTTTAAATTAAATCAAAGGGAAATACTTTGAAAGTTTTGAATCTTTAACCTTTACTTTCAGGGTGTGAATATGATCAACAAAGGAGTTTAAAGCGCTTTCTGTGTATAGTGGAACTAATGAGGGAAGTTTCTTCTGCGCATGTGCAAATTAAAGTTATGTTATGATTTGTTTAAATAGGAATATGTTAAATAACTCCGGGTACAAACAGTTTTCTATGAATTTTTAACCTGAACTTATCCATATTTACATAAATCTTTGCTTGTTTGGCCCGAAGTATGAAATAATAATAAAAACAATCTAAAATTGTTATTTTTTCTGTATATGTAGCAGCAGGCTAAACAACACATTGGTATGGACGGAAACTCGGCGTCAAGTGTGTGCAATTATGGTTACGTACCGCTGAGCCACTTGGTGAACGTCGTGATGAAAATTGAAACATAACAGAATAGAACAACACATTGATTATGACACTCACACATAACAGAAGAATTAGTTGTACACCTAAGATAACTAGAGAGTTATTATATATTTGATGATGTAGCTACATCCGCATTTTGACGCAGCTTCACATTTTGACAAGCAAGTGTTCGATCGCCGTAGGAGACCTGTAACTCCTCCTAAGGTATCACAGTAAATCCGTACATAAAATTATATATAGAAAGTGCGCTGAAACATGCTGAGGACGCTATAACAGCATGTCGCCAGAGCAAACATCCAAAATTGAAGAGATCAAAACACAAAGAGAACAAAAGAAATTGAATTTTCTGTCCAATATAGGAATGCATATATTTACTGCCGTGATATGCAAATACGTGTAAAGAATAAATATAGTTCAAACAATAAAAAAAAACAGTTTTGACCTACCTCATCAATATGTTGGACGTTGTGAATTCCTTTCCTGGCTATATCATTGTGATCTAAGAAATTAATAATCCCGCTCAGATCAGTCTGACTTGGCATTTTTTGATTTGGCTTCTGTCCTGGATTCATAAACAACTTCGCCAGCTCCCAGTGATCGGTGTGCCAAAGCTTGACATCACAATTGTCTGTATTTGCTTTCCGAATTGTAAATTTCTGATTACTAACTATTCCTTCTTGAACAATAGCATCCAGGAAGCCTTGGCAAAATGTATGGTTACAGGTGATTTTACCTTGGTTGTTGTTATTAAAGGATATTCTTTCATTATCACATACAGATTTTTGATGTGTTTTGAGTTTAGCTACAGAAGCTAAAACAGCATCATGGAATTCTATACTTTTTATATCAGCATATTTCTCAAGTCCTTCTTTGACCAAGGCCAGACAAAGTCCAGTTTTGACCCAGTTCTTATAGACTGGATCTTGAAGGCGGAACTCTAGAGTGCTCATCTTTAATGTTTCATTAGCAGGTTCAAAAACGTCTTCCACGCTGTGAATAATCCCATTCCATCTGGTACAGCAGTAACCATATAAAGATTTGGATACTTGCACCTAATTCAGCCATTCCTTCTCATTCTTGCTCATGTTATCTATGTACCAGTTGCATCCTGTAATTCAGAAGCAGAATAAGATGATATGTTTTTTTTACCATGACAATGTTTCACCGAATCGTGAATCATGACAACGTTGCATTAATATCCAGATGCATGTACTCTGTGGGATATAATACAATTACTGACCTTTGTTGAGGTTAATATGCAGTTTTCTTGACCTACAAACCACATATTAACCGATGAAAAGTGTAGGTCAATATGTTGTTTGCAGGTCAAAAAAACTGCATATTCACCGAAATAAAGGTCAATAAATGTTTTATTATATAAAAGCTCAAAATGCAGTTGCCCCTGACTGGTATGACGCTACCAAATGGTGTTATTTCGCGACGTTACGCCTTTACCAAGTATTACGTTTTCTACATTCTTGTGTTTTCCCCAGCAAGTGCACAACGTTGAATCAATATGAAATTAACGTTGATTTAAGCATCAAGACGTTGAATCAACATTGAATCAATGTTGATTCATCAAAGTCGTGTGCCCTGTCGGTTGTTGCATTGCCTCTAGTTATACCTCAGCTAATTTTGGGCATTTTCGACCATTTCGCATACATTTAGGCTAGAAACTTCTCACCTCATTCCGTAAATGTACACAGCTAATGTGAGCATAAAATGCCATTGAAGAACGTCAATAATATGTGAAAATTCAATTGTGCATATTCATTGGGTGACACCTAATTTTACACGTTTTCCTTTGTCTGGAGCAAAATGTCCCAGAAAAAGAAAATTCATTACAAAGTGATTTTATATCTGCTTGTAGACAAAAACAAAACAGAAAAAAAAACACATGCAGTGGGCATTCTTTTTCTTAATTAGAACACAAGGAACAATTTGATACAAATTTTGTGTTGATCACGTGACTTTTTTTGGTTTGCTTCTCCTAACTACTCGTACACCTATGGGCCTAGAATCACAGATTTCTATTTTTCAGCCCTCTTAAGAGTAACACTAATATTTATCTCCCTGTCAGCAACAACGTCCATAAATATTTGCTGTAGCTATTTGATACTTAATAATCTAGGCAGCTTGTTATTATACAGACACAGGTCTAATGCTGATATTTCAGTTTTGGAGAACAGCAGACGGTCAGAGTGAAACAAGTAAATAAACAATGTTTTAGAAACTAAAAGTAATATACAACTAATTTATTTAACAAAACTCTTAGAGTTGCCAAACTCTTTGACTGAAGCAGACAATGATGCAGGTTGTTTCTCCAGAGGTAAGAAATCTCTCTCTCCCTCTTAACTCAAAAATATTGCACTCCATCCCAGTAAGGGACATTAAGCAATTTATTATCAGGTGGGGGTGGAGGGGAATGGGAAGTGAATACCGGGTACAAATGATTCACAAAATGTTCATGACCCTCTCTGTTTCACCAGATTTTTTTTCAGGCCCCATTTCCCCCCTCCCCCCCACCACCCCCACACACACCCAAAGTAGGCTGAAAAAAAGTTAATGACCCCCTGCCCCTCCTCCGTACAACGATTCACATACAGGATAATACCCAGAAATCGGATGCTGAATGTTCTATACAGCTTAAAATAATAATATGAGGGTGGGTGGGATGATGTCTGGGGGCGCAGCCCCAAGAAACCAGAGCAGTTTTGACAGGTACCCAGGAGATCAGATGTCACAAATGCAGGCATTAACTGATCGGCATTATTTTTACAGGCTATTTTATTCTGTCCTACTAGCAAATCAATGAATGAAATATATGAAAAATATTTTTTTCTGGATTAAGAAGACATAAGATTGAAAGAATAGAATTAATTGGAAACTGTAGGAATAACGTCGGATTTGGGAGGCGCAGCCTCCGAGAAAATGGGTAATTTATTTTTAAGACGAAGAGTGATGGAAAAATTCTGTTAAAAACCTCCGCATATGCCGAACAAAATAAATATGAACCCCACCGCCCACCTCTTTGGCTTATTTAGTTTCGCCCCCCCCCCCCCCCTCTGTTGACCCCCCCCCCAAAAAGGGCCCACCCCCTCCCCAAAATATAATATGTCCCCTCCCCTACCTATCCACCTGATAATAAATGACTTAATGAATTGTCTGTAAGGGGCGAAAAGAGGGCGGTGCATTTGGTATTTATACCATTTTCATTTTAGTAAACTACTCTTAAATATCCTACCTTGGTTATCAGAATGGAAACATTTTAATGTACTTTTGTTCCCCCAACCCCTGAAGGCTACACATGAAATTTGGTTTCAATCAGCCCAGCAGTTTCAGAAGAAGATATATCGTTTGTAAGTGTGGACAACAACTGACACTGTCAAACCGTGATAGACCACAATAGCTCGCCCGGATAAGCTAAACACTACCAGGGATAGCATGCAGAAAATGTAACGTTCAGAGTACATAAAATCTTATGTTATCTACTTTATTAAGTTAATACCTTTATATTCCTGTTAAATTACATTTTGTACACTGTCACCTCTTCATTAAGGCTGACAGTGATACTTTTAATACGGCAGTACGGTACAATAATGAAACAAACCTCATTACTGATCAAATAATGAGGTGCTGATTTACTATAAGTCCCTTTTTAAAAATGATTTCTAATATGTGATATCACATATCATTTTGTGTTGGATGGATGACTTGCGACTCTACGTCCTTTTTAACAGTATTTCTGACATACCAGGACGATGGGTGAGTGATAATGAAAGGCTGTGTGCAATGGAACAAGTTTACAATTGAAAACATTCCCGCATCCGGCCGGGCTCGAACCCGAGACCGATAAATCAGTAAGACAGTGCTTAACCTACTGAGCTACAGGGCTTCCTATTATTTTGTGAATCAATAATTATGTGATATCACCAAATCGATTAAGTGATTTTTTGTGATATCACAAAGTCCATTTAATGATATCACTAATTCGATTTTGTGATATCCCTATTTCAATTAAGTGATCCCAAAACTAATAATATAAGATTTTGTGATATCAAAAATTCGAATAAGTAATATCACAAAGTAGCTGTGATTAAGCCATATCATAAAAATCGATTAAGTGATATCACTAAACAGGAATGAAACAGTGATACCACAAAATAAAATTTGGGAAGTCACAAAGTCGATGTAGTGATTCCACTAATTCGATTTTGCAATGTCACTAATTCAACTTAGTGATTAAAGAATTAGTGATATCAGATTTTGTGATATGGAAAATTTGAATTAGTGATATCATAAAGTAGCTGTGATTTAGTGATTTCAGAGAGTCGATTTTGTGTTATCACTTATTCTATTTTGTGATATCGCTAATTCCATTTTGTGATATCATTAAACCGAACATACTTTGTGATATCACTAATTTCAATTAGTAATGTCAGGGAATTTGTAGTAAAACGGCACCTCATAATCAAAGAGTGAACTAAAAGAACAATAGGAAATAAGCTGCTCTATATCAACTTAAACATAATGATGAGGAATGAACATGTCTTTCAATAATAATGATAATAGTAAAACAAATAATACAAATGACAAAATAAATGCATGTTAGTAATAAACTGAACAGACTGACCAGCACTTTCACTAGGCACATATTATATTTTTATAATGCATTTGTCTAATAATAAGAGTAAAACCACATGTTGGAAATTCTAAACCATATTCCACTGCAGTTACCAGTAGACCTGTCAGATACATCATTTTAATGAGATTTTAATGGTTCACAGTATCCGAAATGACTGTACCATACGCCGGATATATCTGGTGTGTATACCGAGATGACACAATCTCGCTTATAACGTATAGTCGGAAATCGGTGTGTTAGGACTTTTAATCAAGCATAAACTGCGTAATTCATAGTTGTTCTGCTTGGAGAACACCAGAGAGGTAGGTTTATATTTATGTTTTCTTCGCTAAAATATTTTATTGCCTTGAATGATAATAAACTCCCTGCCGCTACAGGAATTTTATCCCGCACAGATAAATGCAACGCAAGCCTGTGGTAAGAAAAAGACAGTTATTATCCTGTTATTTAAACAAACAGATTTTAGATTGCTTGCGCCTTCGGATTCTTAAAAGATTTTTATCAGATGTATGTGAAAAAGGTTGAGAATGGTGTTCAAATCAAGCCCCTCGGGAAGTAAATACTGTACGCCTTACTACCGATCTACTGTACGCCTTGCTAAGAGTATACGATGAAGTAACTGTATGCCTAACTACAGATGAGATATGTTGCCCTTGTAGATTTACAAAGCAATGAAGGCCCTGATTAGATGCCTGGTTGCTTCATACTTTTATTTTGTTAATGCACTCTCTTAACAAACTTGATAACTGCCTTTTTAAGGTGTTTGGTACCAAAGTGTTTTCAGAGTATTTTTTTTATTATTATTTCTGTAAAATAATAGAATATAAAAACAATTCAGGTTAGATTCTTTCCTTCGTAAACATTTCAACTAACATCTTCTCTGCCCCGAACGAGTACTCGGGTACCCTATATGGGGTAGGGACCAGCTTTTAGGGTACAAATTTACTAATCATTACCTGAATGCCTATTGTTATGTAAAGTATAATTATTCATTTTCACTATTTTATTTCTACTTCTATAGTTTGACATCCTAGGGATCTACAGTAGTTGCAATACGTTGTTTCTGTCGAGTCCGCATCTCTAATTCACCATAGGTCTTATCCGTGATTTTTTAAAATAATTCATCGATGGATTAGAAAAAAGCCTCATGCGGACCAAACACCTAACTAAAAATTTGGAACCACTAAAGAAGCAGAGGGCGAGGATTTGAATCCAATAACAAGCATTCCGCGGAATGTGGTGTCTCGCCTATGTGCGATGTGTCACAAAATAAAGCTAAACCTGGAAACAAAGATAACACCGCTGATGACACCAGAAAAGTTATACCAATACTCAATATTGATGTTGCTTTTGAGCTTTACTCTTCTTGATGTATGCATGACCCAAGTTTCATGGCTCTAGCCCAACTGCGAAAACTTGATAAAAACTGCTTAGACTGTAAAACGTAACAAGAGGGCCAAGAGGCCCTGAATCGCTCACCTGACCAAAAAGGTTAAAGGTCAAACAAGGGTCATCATTTAACAAACCTGATAGTTTGCAACCACTTCCAAATGGTTTTGAAGAAGATTTTTGAATATTTTCTATGTATTGCTATGGTTCAAACCCTGGACCCCCTGGGGCAGGGCCATTTTGGACCCTGTGGCCATCATTTGAATAATTTTGGTAAAGGACCACTAGGCATACTAAATTTCAAGCATCTGAGCCAAGTGGTTCTGAAGAAGAAGATTTTTTAATATTTTTCTATGGTTCAAACCCAGGACCCCCTTGGGTTGGGCCATTTTAGACCCTGGGGCCATCATTTGAACAAACTTGGTAAAAGACTACTAGGCAAAGCTACATACCAAATTTCAAGCATCTGAGCCTTGCGGTTCTGAAGAAGAAGATTTTTTTTAAATTTTTCTATGTATTTCTATGGTTCAAACCTGGGACTCCCTGCCCCGGGGCCATTTTGGACCCTGGGGCCACCATTTGAACAAACTTGGTAGAGGGCCACTAGGCAATGTAACATACCTAATTTCAAGCATCTGAGGCAACCAGTTTTGGTGAAGAACATTTTTAAGTATTTTTTAGTTTCGAATCAAAGAACCCCTGCCCCAGGGCCATTTTGGACCCTGGGGCCACCATTTGAACAAATTTGGTAGAGGACCACTAGACAATGCTACATACCAAATTTCAAGCAGCTGAGCCTTGCGGTTCTGAAGAAGAAGATTTTTAAGTATTTTTTAGTTCCGAAACCCAAGACCCCCTGCCCCAGGGCCAATTTGGACCCTGGGGCCACCATTTAAACAAACTTGGTAGAGGACCACTAGGCAATGTTCCAAACCAAATTTCAAGCATCTGAGCCAAGCAGTTCTGGAGAAGAAGATTTTTAAGTTTCGAACCCAAGACCCCCTGCCCCAGGGCCATTTTGGACCCTGGGGCCACCATTTGAACAAACTTGGTAGAGGACCACTAGACAATGCTACATACCAAATTTCAAGCCTCTGAGCCAAGCAGTTCTGGAGAAGAAGATTTTTAAGTATCTTTTAGTTTCAAACCCAAGACCCCCTGCCCCAGGGCCATTTTGGACCCTGGGGCAACCATTTGAACAAATTTGGTAGAGGACCACTAGGCAATGCTTCATACCAAATATCAAAGCCCTAGGCCTAGCGGTTTCAGAGAAGATGTCATTTAAAGCAAATTGTTGACGACGCACGACGGACGACGGACAACGGACGACGGACGACGGACACTGGGTGATCACAATAGCTCACCCTGAGCCTATGGCTCAGGTGAGCTAAAAAGTAGCTCAAGACAGTATTTATGGGTATCTTTGAGCTTTACTCTTGCAGATATAGGCATGGCCCAACTTCATGGTTCTAGCCCTTGTAGTACTTGCAGACCTAAACGCGAAAACTTGATAAAATACGAAGTCAGTGTACCGTAAAATGTTGGTCAAGATTCAATATATTTGTAGCTTTGAGTTTTTCTCTCTTCATGGTGAAAACATGGCCCTAATTTCATGGCTATAGCCCTTATAGCTATTGAGAAATGAACCTAAACGCGAACGCTTGACAAAAAATTGCAGGTCAGTTAAGCGTAAAATGTAGGTCAAGACTCATTAGTAATGGTAGCTATCAGCTATAGTCTTCCAGATGTAAACGAATGATAATTAATTCTCGACCTGCGACCTTTTTCACCTGTTGCACGGACATTCATTTAATGCTTTGCTGTTGTTAAAACAATATCGTCAATTATTAATGCCGAGACAGAAAATACATTTGTTTCGTCATATTATTATTTACTTATTGCGACTTTGTTTATGTCGTTGTTCCTAACAACAGTCGCGTGACGTAAGTAGTCCCACGTCATACATCCGAGGTTGATTCACGGAACTGGCCGAGCGGTGTTCCGATTGGTGTCCTAGCAGACGAAATAATCTCTGCGGAAAAATGGATAATTTGCAAAGAAAACATTTAGAGTTCAAGTTTATCTCGATAATATAAAAAGAAGAAAGTACGATTTTCTGTTTATTTTTCTATATATTTCTTTTTGGTAAGAACCGACCGGCACTGCAGGGTTCGAAATCTTCTTAGGGCGTCCTTTGTTTCGACGGCAAAATAGAGTAGAACACTTCTAATTAGATATTTATTTGTTCGTTTTTTAATTTTTATTTGATCTCATCAACATTTGTTTGTCTGTCATGTTCGAAGAAGTATGAAAGACGCATAAAACAATGAAATTGCTGTTTTTTTATTGAGCAAAAAATGACCTTAACTCGGAGAACGTTGTTTTCTCCGAGATTTGCAATGTTTACAAAGGAACACGCAAGGTAAAATCCATAGGGTTAAACTTTTTTGTTTTGTTTTTCCTACGTGTTACCTATAGGCAGGCTGTCCGCTGGCCCCTTCGGGACCATCCGACGTTGCTTTGCAACGTCGGGCCATGCCCGTAATAATAATAATAATAATAATAATAATAATAATAACATGTTAGCACATTTTAGAATAACAGCGATAAGATTTTTTCATGCATTAACATTTGCCTGTGCAGGTTCCAAGTGAGCTGTTGAAAACCGATGCCGATGGCCGAGGTTTCCAACAGCTACCGAGGTACCTGGCAAATGTTAATGCTATGAAAAACCATGTTTGATCGCTTTTATTCCAAAATTCAACCACACTGCTACAAAAACAAGGAAAATATTAAGGCACTTTTATTCTGCCTTATCGCCAGTACCTAGTAGACACCTAAACGCACCATGTATTTCTATCCAAGTCCTTGTTTTAGGCCATGGTCAGCCATCATGATTTTTTAAACCTTGAGCAGCAGTTCATAAGCGAAACTCTTGTTGAGTAAAGTCCTCACTCGATATCGTCTACACTTTCATTTTTACAATATCTGAATTTGTATAACTCTTGTGTACAATAGTTTTTTTTAAAATATCCGCAACTGCAAACGTTCCGCTTTATTCTGTATGGATGAAGTATTGACCTGAATCTGGCATATGAAAAACCGCAAATCTGTGCATTAAGAGCGCGTGAACTTCCTTATTAAGGCATGGCTTTTCGCTGGTTAATGCACGTAAGTTAATAGCGCATGGCGCTGCTTTTTGCAATAACTTTCATTCAATGTTGTTTTAATGTTGTGTGCCCGTTGGGACGTGACTCCTTGAGCATTTATCAGAACCCTTTTCACCGACGACACGTACTTTAAAAAAAAAAAAAAAAAACATTGACGCGATGATGAGCCCCTGACGTGTTCGAACCGTTCTCTGATGTCCTACTAAATGTGATGTAATTGCTGCTTATGGTATTTCTGGTCGGGAAATTTTTGGCTCGGCTACTCAGTTATCTCATATTACTTCCTGAGTATTGCCATTTTCATTCTCTTTTGTTTAGCCTCTTAATGTAATACTGCTAAACATGATTCAGGTTTCCTAAGTAAGCACATGTTTTCGAGTAGCAGAGTCCGACTTACATTTCTAAGTGACAAAGCCAATGATGCATTTATTTGCAGAAACCATGCTTTTGCTGGACCAGACTACTGGAAAGTGTTAAAGGAAATCATAGAATAAAACGTCATCTATCTCTATGTGGCATCCGATGTACTTTTGAAGATTTGTATAATGTTCGAAAGCGTTACGTAACATCGTAACGGCTTATTTCGTCATGATGCCAAATGATCGCGTATAAGCCAATGATTATTCTCAGGCGATATCATGACACAGGTGATGTTCTGATATTTGTGAGCAAATTATTATTATTATTATTATTCAATTTGTTACACCTAAATCAGAGACGAATGTAACTACAATTTGACAATTGAAGGTATAGTGATCAAGACATCCCAGTCAAAACATAAGCTTAATCCAGGGTCATCATTTTCAAGTTTGGTTACTCTTTTGCTAATTAAGCAGAAATTTGATGTTTTTTTAAATTTTTGAAATGTTGACAGACGGAAGACGGAGCCTGGTTATTCTATTGCTCACCTGATAGCCCCGAGGCTCAGGTGATCTATAGGAAACTGCAGGTAAATGTTTAAATTTCATGTTGGCCCCAGCTTATGCTTATTCTGCCTTCTGGTATAGAAAGGCATAAAATGGAGTTCTTTTCAAAGCACACGAAAAGTACAGAATCGTTGTTAAATCGTTTTAATCTTTTAATGTTAACATTTCTGATTTCATTATGAACTAAACTAAAGGAAAATATAAAAGAGTAACTCAAGCTATCAAGCATAAATTGAAAAGTTAAACTGCTGAATATCAATACCTTCGAACATTTATGAAAACAAGTGTGATAGCAAAGTAAAAGGCAATGACTGCGCACAAAAACTGAATCGGGTTAAAAGCTAGTAGCATGCATTATTACACCAAAGTTGCTTAATGGAAGAATACAATAAGCAACTTTGGTATAATAGCGCAATTTAAGACAGTCACTGTTATACGAAATTCATATTATCTGTTGTGATACCATCGTCAGAGATCCAAATCGTTACTTGAAAGTATTCATTACAGATGTATGTGCATTATCTTTACTGCTCATTCTGTTCAACTAAGTTATACTTCACTTTTTGGTACAATAAGATATACCCATAATGCGGCATTAAACTAATGTTCACGATTTTTTATATGGGTTTTACGACTTATTCATCAATATTTCACTTAATTCTGGCTCATTGTTATGCAGAGTTTGGCAAAACCGCAGCTTCCGGGTAAAACCATCTGATCTTTGCCTTCGTCGCACGTGCCCCGCCGAAGCTTAAACACTCAGGGGTGAGGTAATGTTTGAAAGTCAGTGCTCTTATGCATTAGGCCACGGAGGCCTGTTTATATGGACACTAATGCACTTTTTCGATGACCAAACTATTTTCTTCTCTATCTTTTATGACTTGTATCGTACCGACCCCAGTTTGATTTGAAAGTGTCAGTCTTTTACTTTAAAATCAGATATATTTGTGACGTATCTTTGCAGCTAGTCTAGTTAAAATAATCTACATTTGAAAGTTTGGTACAATCTGACATGTAGATGGTCATACCTGGGATATACACACACATTGATATGTTGCTAATATATCTGGGTTTACGGAAAGTGAGTTAAGGGTTCATCAGAATGTGAAGTGGGTGGGGTAGGTTGAAAAATGTGAGTTACATTTTTTTGAAAATAACTGGGTCTGTCACAAAGCTTTCAAGCCTTCAATGTTACATACCACCTGAACACCATTCTAGGGTATAGCATGTATAATAAAAGCAATTATGAAGAAAATTAGCATACTTGAGACTTGGCTATCCCAAGGACGCCAGAAGTCCATGTGGATGAAATTCTATCCAAAAATAATTACCCTGATAAAATCTCCAAATACCCCTCTACAATGTCCCAGAATGAAATTGCACAGAAACAAATAACAAATACAAAAAACAATTCAACAGACACCCACTACTTGAAAAAAAATCTGAAATATCCACCATGTTTTAGTCACAAAATAGTTCTAAAATAAAGGTATGGTGGACATTATAAGCAATAAAATAAATCTTGGGGAGATAAAGTAAGAGCATGCTTTGAGTAATATACTGTTTCCCGCACAACTGTTTTGGACAGCTATAAATATTATTCTCCTATCCCTTCCCTCCATTCCTCCACACTCTTCCCCTCCACAACACACACACATACATTAGCAGTCAGTGAAGATGATTGAAGGTTAATACATGCAAATCAACCCAATTAAAAACAAAACAAGGCAAAAACAATATGCCTCTTCAACTTTGAAGAAGAAAGAAAAAATATTGTATTTTTGAAATTTTCTTCTTCCTCACTGGTATTGACTTTGTTCCAAAAAATGGAACAAAGGGCTTTAAAGTGCCAAAATTTGAGGGTCTCTGAAAATGATAATCCACTCAAACAAAATATGTTGGAAAAGCCAGTAACTGAGTAAGCTTATAAGTACATTGTAAATCAACATGCATGCCCCAACTAAGACAGTATTCAACGACATACATTTTAGAGGCAGCTCACCTACAAAATTGAAGAATTTTCATGGATACAGTTGATAACAGTTCATTATGAAGACTTGATTTTGGCCTTCAAATTCTGTAACCATCAAAAAATGTGGATGTGTAAAATTAATTCAGGGCTCCAGATAAGGTGTTTTTTTTGGATAATTCTCAGATGCTTTTTCTTATTTCTTAACAAAAAATATGTTGTGACCCCTCATTAGAACTGTCTCAGTGAGATGGTTCTAATGAGGGGTCAGAACTTATCTTTTATGCAGAAGTATCAGAAATTATCTTTAAATTATCCCTGTAACCTCCTCTTATCTGGATCAATGTGCAAAAATCTAATGTAAAAGTCAAATACTTTGTACCTATAGTACACAGTTACAATATTTTTCTTCCAAAAAATTAACTTCACAAAAACATCTTTATTTTTTTCCATGAAGTTCACATGAAATGGACTGAAATCAAGTATAAAATGAATAATTCACTCGCAAGGAAATGAACGAATGGCTAATTTTAATTTAACCAACAGACAAATTTCTAGTGGCGGAAATGTAATAATAATTCCAGGGTTGACGGTATTTCCCCTGTCATGGCACTGTCATAAAAGAAAGCTGAATCAGAAAAGTTGACAAAAGTTTAGGCTGCTGACATTAATAATGCTGCCAGAAAAGTAATACTTATGTTTGGACTTATACTTATGTCTCACTTCTGATAGCCGCAGATAAGACAATAAAATAGAATCTCTCTGTAAGTCTCAGTTGAGCTTTCTCACTTTCTTTAAGCGCTTCTGACTTTTCTGTCCTGACCTGTTTGTTGTGGGTCATGTAGCCTGTGCGATAACATTTAAAAGGATGGTTATGCCAGTGAATGTTCAAACTATTCTTGAACACGTTAATATTAAAGGCTGCCGAAACAACAATCTGGCAATGTGTTCCAAATGTCAACAATATGGTTTGAAAAACTGCTAGACCATATGATTGTGGAGTCTGGCACAAGACTTATGTAACAGGAATGGGAATGGCCTCTGGTTGCCTGATATGATGATATTAAATGTGAAAAATTTAATTTATCACTGTCAACTTTTTTCTTTTCGATGCAAAATCTTCAAATGAAAGATGTGTCCTTGAACTGCTGCCCCAAAATATTGGTTTTATTGTGAAAAAAAAAAAACAACAAAAAAAAAAAAAAAAAATACACACACACAAGGGTGTCACTGACACATTCAGATTTTCTTATACAGTTCTCAGACCCAGATCCAGACCACGCCGTACTGGTGGGGTTCTGGATAACTGGTGGGGTTCAGAGGTACCAAAATGTGTGTGTGGGTGGGTGGGTGGGGGGGGGGAATGTGGGCTTAGAAATATATGACATTATAAGGGATGAATTTGATGAGGTTTTTATGTCAATTTCGCCGTGAAATATATGTTGTGATATATCATTAGAATCGCCTCAGCGAGGCGATTCTAATGAGATATCACACTATATATTCGAATGTAACCAGGCCCAGATGGCAGGGCTGAAGCCCCAAAGCCCACCACAAAAAAATGGGACGAATCGTCCCGGAAGAAACGTCCCGGTGCGAACTGGTTGTGGCACGAAACGTCCCGGAACCACCCCTTGGATCCGGGGCAGGTTCTGCATCTTTTTTGCCATATTTATTTTCAATAAATTTGCACTGATGTGTCCACAACACCAGTATACATTTATAAATTAGGACACAGCTAAGCCAAAATACACAGTCACTGCTGTGAGTTGTCCTTGAACCCACAACTTTATTTTCTAACTCATAAACATCTGTTCATTGTATGAATGTGCCACCCTACTCGTCAAAATTGTGAAGAGCTTGCCTAGCACGTGTTTTTTTCACTTTCACGTAAACACGTGTCATTGAAATGTGTAAATTGTTTTAGAAGCTTTAAATACCTTTAATCAACGTAACACAATCACAGATTGTTTTCATCCGATGCAGAACAACTGTCTGTGTTTTTATTCAGCAATACTTTCCTTGATTAACGCTTTCTTCAGAATATATTGGCGAAAAATTAAGTTTCCATCGCTTGTTTAGTTTGTTTATGTTTGGACCGGAAAGGCCTAACAACTCATCTTGAAAAAGGTGCGACATAAAATAAGTACCCACCTTATTTCATTATTTATAACACAGACTGCTTTGCTTGAAAATACGGAATAATCCATGGATAAGCGCTGTAGTAATTAACTATATTTAGTAGCGTTTAATACCTTTTTAATCATCGGAATTGTTTCTCGAAGAGTTACTCAGGATAGCAAGATTAGTCTCCCGTGCAGCATTCTAAAAACCCAGATTGCAAATCAAAAGCCGGGACCCGATTCCGGTACCACAGTTCCATTAGTAAATCTAAGCGGAAAATCACCCAGTGTTATGACAATATGATCCTACAGCTTTTTCCTAAATATAAATTCAGAAATGTCGAACCTATTTAGATACTATATTGTGAATTTATGCTTTATTCTGGGACCTTTGAACATGTTTCTACTGGATCACAATTTTCATTATTGATATTGTCTCATTTTTTTCTTTGACACGGAGACAGGATTCAAAGACCGGGTACTGTGACATGACAATAAGATAGACTTAGACTGTTAAATTAATGCAAACCATATTGTTGTGAAGCGGTACGTAAATTCACCGGATCGGACCGGATCGGGCCTAATCACCGGATCGGACCGGATCGGACCCGAATTTCAGCATCTATAGCTGTTTTATGATACTTTCTTTGACTGTTAATGTATATATTTTGCATAAGATTGTGTATACAAAAGATATATTACAATAATATTTGAATTTAATGAATTTACAGTTTGTTGTTATTTCGTGGAAATTTCACTGAGACAGATACGTAAACATGCATATGCAATATAATGTGATTGAAATGGCTAAAATATGAAACGGTCAGATGAAATAATGTGATTTTTTTTCTTTTTTTTTTCGAAATATAGAGTGTGGGTACACGTTATAGAGGTGATTTAGAGTAGAGCAGTGACCTTTAAATACATACAGGTCACTGAGCAGAGATAATATGTGCTGGATACATCATGCTAAATGCAATGCAGGCCCCCTTTAACCCCAAATATTACTGCAATATATCCATTGGGCATACTATCTTCTACAAAATATAAACATAAACAGTCATAGAAAGTATGATAAAACAGTAATAAATGGTAAAATTCGGGTCCGATCCGGTCCGATCCGGTGATTCAGTCCGATCCGGTCCGATCCGGTGAGTACACGTACCCGTTGTGAAGTTGGTACCGGGAAATTAGTTCCGGATTTTTGTATCTGGTTCGGGTTTTTACCAACCCCGCGAAATGCGCAAGAACAAATTGTTAAGCGGTTCGTGTGTTCTAGTCTTATCATATATGACCAACAAGATTTGAGGTCATACACCCAGTAATCAGACATTTTATAAACCCCCAGCGAAGAAAACCGAACATCACCGCGGATGGTATTTCTCCAGCTATCGCGTAACTGCCGTATATTTAGAATCAAGTGTTTTATCACTACTCACTAGCATTACCGCTGAGAGATATCATATTAGGACACGAACTGAAAACATGAGAAATGTGCATTTCTTTTATATATCCATGGTTGATCTTGTTTCATTTTTACTGAGCTGATAGAAAATTTTGGCACTTTTAACTGTTTTGTAGCTTTGATTTTAATTAATTAATGATTATAGTTTTGAATTTAATATTTCTTAACTGCCATAGAAACGTAAAATATTCATGCTACATATTAAAGATAGCGGGGCATAGTTTAAAACATGGAATGGAATGGATGAGATAATCAACATTCCAATGGCTACAGTCCGGGGCTACAGTATGTCCCCAGAGCTTGGGGTGTTACTCGTACTGAACGGAATTTATCGCCTTGAGGGCAAACCAACTAAATGCCATCCCAAATCCATGGAATGAAGTGGAGAACATTTTCTTACCTACGAGACAGAGTTTGTTCTATTTTTAGCAGTGCTGGAAAATTCTCTGTCTTGCCCATGGGCTGGGACAGCTCACACGAGCTTGAATTCTGTGTACCACTACGCGCTCCTTGAAATACGGTGCGCCCGGCTTGGCGATTCCATACTTTATGCATTATTCTTTCATCGATAAAATCCAACCCAAGAAAGGATATTCATTCTTTATAATCCCAATATAGCCTGTTTCAAGGTCTTAAAATAAAAATAGTCAATGTTTCACCGTGACAAACACTGTCGAGGAGGCCGCCATTTTGAAGACGTTATACCAACTGACGTTTTAAATGACGTTGACGTTACGTCACAATTAACGTCATACACGCGCTTTCTGTAGTCGTCTCAATACAAATTTTGTTCTTTGATATAAATTTCAATTAGAAAATCTAAAAATAAGGGTTTGTCAAGGACCTATTTTTTACTTGTCTGTTCACTATGTGCAGCAGCCATGAGGGTGACACGGTTGTACTACTTACATTTGTACACGTTCGCATGAAATAGGCCTATTAGTTCCCCGTTCAATTTGAAGTAAATATTAATGTAGGTAAGAAAAATAATCAATCATTGGTCTCCGATGCGGACAGGGAAATCCCAACCCTCGGGCAAACGGGGTGTGTAGGAAACTCGGCAAGCCTCGTTTCCGACTCACCCCGTATGCCCTCGGGTTGGGATTTTCCTGTCCGCATCGGATACCAATGATAGATTCTATTTGTCCATTCCATTCCACTTCATAAAATAGCAGTTCAAAGTTTAAACTATACCGATTAATTAGACCTCATAAATAACTTAACAACTGACATTGGCTACAAAACTCTGAAGTGTATCAACACCTGTTAATCGGGTCGCAACGCGAAAAAGTGGCTTAACGTCATGGTATCAATTGTTTAATAATATTGTAGAGTCACCCAACCTGTGCAAACCACCACAAAATTATTACGAAAGAATGGAGGGTATGGTCACATAGTGTAACCCGTGCTAATCTGAATCTTCTAAGTTCTAACAAGACGAATATTTATTTTTCTCACAAGGCCCCTTATTGATAAACCACGGTTTTGTCTGCAGTGTTGTACTTCTAGCAGACGATTTTTATAATCTGCGCGTTGAGAATGCGCAGTAGCCCGCGCAGAAAATATTGTGTGTCGGATTTACTGGGTGCCTCACCTATAAGCGTAGCCATTAGCGTAGGTTTAGGGGAGGTAACTACCACACTACGTGTGTTCTTGAGTGCAATGTAAATGTCACTGCCCGTTTGGCAATCCTGCCGATTTTAAAATTGACTGCGATCCGTTTCGGAATTTCTAATTTAAACGCCTAATTTTAAAATTGATCATCGTCTCTCACTTCAAAAGAGCACGTGAAAATTTATGTTTTCCTGGCCGAAATATGCTAAAACAGCCGATAAACATTGTTTTTATAAAGCATTTGGCGCTCGGTTAGGGTTACAGTAATTACCGAAGTAGTACACCTAATAACCGAAATACCGGAATACACCAAAATCTGCAATATTATTATTATATATTATCATATAATACACTTAATTAGTGTGAAGACAAGTGCGTTAGAAACATACTATACGAAAAATGTATAGCTAATAATAATCGGCTTAAATTCGGTTGCTAAATACCGGAATATTCAACTTTACCGGAATATACCAAACTACACAGGAATACACCCAAATATACATCGTTACTTACCGAAATACACTTTGATATATACTATCAAAATTTGTTATTGTTTAGCAAATACTGCATGTACATGCTAGCAAGTGATTGACCCAAACCAGCTTGCAACCTGCACCTATCAAGACCCATACGTTAGTCTATTTATTCTCACTTCGGATCCAAAAATAGCCAACTATGAGATGGAAATAGTTTTTTGTTTTACCTATTCTGGCAATTATAAGATTTAATTTGAAAACAATAATGTATGTTTCAGTGTATTCCGGTAGCAAGTTGTATTCCGGTATTTCTAGTATCCCTGTTTTAGGAACCCCTCTGACTAGCATTGAACCGCGTACTTGTAAGGCTTTGATGACAGGAAACATTCTATTTCAACAACCAAAACTTTTATTAAACTTAAATTCCGGTTCCGCCGTCACTACCATGGCAACTCATGAATACCTTCTTAAAGGATTCAACAGTTCAGTAGCTGTAGGATGGGTAACTTAAGTAAAGATCTCATTTGACCAATACAGCTTCATTGTTGACTAGCACCCTAAAGTCCAAAGGCTTGTTATGAGATATGTTGGTGAGACAGGATCGCTCAACACATGCAGAATGACACCAGCATAATACCTATGAACGCATGTCTGATTTCAGCCGGCTTAGACACACTCACCATACTACCTAGAAACATGTCGTGGAACACCGGTCTAATACCTACCTGCTCAGACACTTTCCGCACTACTTAGAAACTTGCTGATGAACACCGGCCTAATACCTACCTGCTGAGACACCCTCACCCCACTACCTAGTATCATATCGTTGAACACCGGTCTAATACCTACCTGCTCAGACACACTCTCCGCACTCCTTAGAAACTTGTTGATGAACACCTGCCTAATACCTACCTGCTGAGACACCCTCATCCCACTACCTAGTATCATATCGTTGAACACCGGTCAAATACCTACCTGCTCAGACACACTCTCCGCACTACTTAGAAACTTGTTGATGAAGACCGGCCTAATACCTACCTGCTGAGACACCCTCATCCCACTACCTAGTATCATATCGTTGAACACCGGTCAAATATCTACCTGCTCAGACACACTCTCCGCACTACTTAGAAACTTGTTGATGAAGACCGGCCTAATACCTACCTGCTGAGACAACCTCATCCAACTACTTAGTATCATATCCTTGAATACCGGTCTAATACCTACCTGCTCAGACACACTTACCGCACTACTTAGAAACTTGCTGATGAACACCGACCTAATACCTACCTGCTGAGACACCCTCACCCCACTACCTAGTAGCATATTGCTGAACACCGGTCTAATACCTACATGCACAGACACACTCTCCGCACTACTTAGAAACTTGTTGATGAACACCGGCCTAATACCTACCTACTGTGACACCCTCAACCCACTACCTGGTCTCATATCCTTGAGCACTAGTCTAATACCTACCTGCTCAGACACACTCTCCACACTACTTAGAAACTTGTTGATGAACACCAGCCTAATACCTACCTGCTGAGACACGTTCATCCCACTACCTAGTATCATATCGTTTAACAATGGTCTAATACCTACCCGCTAAGACACACTTTTTCGCACTACTTAGAAACTTGTTGATGATTACCGGCCTAATACCTACCTGCTGAGACACCATCAACCCACTACCTAGTATCATATCGTTGAACACTTGCCTGCTCAGACACACTCACTGCACTCCTTAAAGTTAGAAACATGTCGATTAACAGCTGCCTGATTCCTACCTGTTAAGACACACATACTGCACTACTTAGAACATGTTGATGAACATCAGTCTGATTCCCGCCTGCTTAGATGAACTAATTCAATTGCACTACCTAGAAATGTGTCCATGAACACCGGTCTGATTCCTACTTGCTTTGGCACACTCATCACACTACCTAAAAACATTTCAATGAACACCTTTCTGATAGTTATCTGGCCAGACATACTCACTGCACTACCTTGAAACATTTTGATGAACACCTGCCTGTCTGTTACCTATCTGGTCAGACACAGTCACCGTAATACCCAGATAAATGCAGATGAACATCGGTCTGGTTCCTACCTGTTTTGGCACATCATCACACTACCTAAAAACAGTTCAATGAACACCTTTCTGATTCATACCTGGTCAGTCAAACACTTACCACACTACCTAGAAACATTTTGATGAACATCTGTCTGATACCTACCTGGTCAGATATACTGCACTACCTAGAAACATGTCAATAGACATGGTCTGATTCCTTCCTTCTTCGACACACTCACCCCACTACCTGTGATGAACACCTTTCTGATTCCTACCTGGTCAGATACACACTCACCGCACTATATAGAAACACTTCTGTGAACATCTGTCTAATACTTGCTTGGTCAGACACTCACACGCAACCTAGAACATGTTGATGAACTTCGTTCTGATTCCCTTCTGCTTAGACATACTCACTGCACTACCTAAAAATGTGTCGATGAACATCGGTCTGATTCCTACCTGCTTTTTTCTAACTCTGCTGCCAAGGTCCATGACTCACAGGCATACAGGAAAATGGATATGACAAGGGAGCACATCAGTTTCATCTTTGATCCAAAACATATGTTGCTTTCTCTCCATGTTGGCTTCAGCTTTGTCATAGCTGCAGTGGCTTGTGCAATCATTGAGAGGACCTCCGATTTTGAGCCTTCATCTGAGACAAATGCTTAATGCAAAGACAAGGGAATCTGTCTTCTTTATGACTGCAAATCTTGTACGGAACATGTTTCATACATCACTTGTGTCTTCCGCATTGGATTTTTGGCAAAATTTTGAAAATTCCAAAATGGGCAGGCAATACATTTGGGAATATTCAGTTAAAACACCTTAAGTACCCATTCCAATGCCAAGACAAGTGAATCTGTCTTCTAAATGACTACAAATGTGGTACGGAACATGTTTTATACATCACTTGAATCTTCTGCATAGTATTTTTGGCAAATTTTGAAAATTCCAAATTGGAAAGGCGATCCATTTTGGAATATTCAGTTAAAACTCCTTATGTACCCATTTCAATGCCATTACAAGGGAATCTGTCTTCTAAATGACTGCAAATATTGTTTAATTTCCTTAAGTAACCTTTTCAATGCCAATTCAATGAAATCTGTCTCCTAAATGCATGCAAATGATGTATGGAACGAGTTTTTTTACACCATTTTATTCTAACACATTGAATTTATGGTAATTTTATAAAATTCTAAATTGGACAGGCGATCCATTTGGGAATATTCAGTTAAAACACCTTATGTATCCATTTCAATGCAAAGACAAGGGAATCTATCTTCTAAATGACTGCAAATGTTGTATGCAACAAGTTGTTTATACTTGGACATTGAAATATTGACAAATTTTGAAGATGCCATATTGGACAGGCGATCCATTTGGGAATACTCAGTTAAAATTCCATATTTAGCCATTTCAATGCAAAGACAAGGGAATCTGTCTTCTAAATGACTGCAAATATTGTATGGAAGTGTTAAATACATAATGGGTATTCTTTAACATTGAATTTATGGCAAATTTGAAAATTCCAAATTGGACAGGCGTTCCATTTTGGAATATTCAGTTAAATTCCGTATTTAGCCATTTCATCGCAAAGACAAGGGAATCTGTCTTCTAAATGACTGCAAATGTTGTATGGAACGAGTTATATATATATTTTTTATTCTTGGACATTGAATCTTAGGCAAATTTTGAAAATTCCAAATTGGACAGGCGATCCATTTGGGAATATTTAGTTAAAATCCTAATGTACCCATTCCAATGCCAAGACAAGTGTATCTATCTTCTAAATGGCTGCAAATGTTGTATGGAACGTGTTTTATACATCGCTTGAATCTTCCGCATTGTATTTATGGCAAATTTTGAAAATTCCAAATTGGACAGGCGATCCATTTGCGAATATTCAGTTTAATTTCCTTAAGTAACCATTTCAATGCCAATTCAATGAAATCTGTCTTCTAAATGCATGCAAATGTTGTATGGAACGAGTTTTTTACACCAGTTTATTCTAGCACATTGAATTTATGGTAATTTTATAAAATTCTAAATTGGACAGGCGATCCATTTGGGAATATTCAGTTAAAACACCTTATGTATCCATTTCAATGCCAAGACAAGGGAACCTGTCTTCTAAATGACTGCAAATGTTGTATGCAACAAGTTTATTACATCTTTTTTATACCTGGACATTGAAATATTGGCAAATTTTGAAGATTCCAAATTGGACAGGCGATCCATTTGGGAATACTCAGTTAAAATTCCATATTTAGGCATTTCAATGCAAAGACAAGGGAATCTGTCTTCTAAATGACTGCAAATATTGTATGGATGTGTTAAATACATAATGTTTATTCTTGGACATTGAATTTATGGCAAATTTGAAAATTCCCAATTGGACAGGCGATCCATTTGAGAATACTCAGTTAAAATTCCATATTTAGCCATTTCAATGCAAAGACAAGGGAATCTGTTTCCTAAATGACTGCAAATACTGTATGGAAGTGTTAAATACATGATGTTTATTCTTGGACATTGAATTTACGGCAAATTTGAAAATTCCCAATTGGACAGGCGATCCATTTGGGAATATTCAGTTAAAATCCCTTATTTAGCCATTTCTATGCAAAGACAAGGGAATCTGTCTTCTAAATGACTGCAAATGTTGTATGCAACGAGTTTGATACATCTTTTGTATTCTTTTGTATTCTTGGACATTGAATTTATGGCAAAATTTTAAAACTCCAAATTGGACAGGCGATTCATTTGAGAATATTCAGTAAAAATTCCTTATTTAGCTATTTCAATGCAAAGACAAGGGAATCTGTGTTCTAAATGACTGCAGATTTGGTATGGAACGAGTTTTATACATCTTTTGTATTCTTTGAATTTATGGCAGATTTCGAAAATTCCCAATTGGACAGGCGAGCCATTTGGGAATATTAACTTAAAATTCCTTATTTAGCCATTTCAATGCAAAGACAAGGGAATCTGTCTTCTGAATGACTGCAAATGTTGTATAGTACGAGTTTGATACATCTTTTGTATTCTTGGACATTGAATTTATGGCAGATTTTGAAAATTCCAAATTGGCCAGGCGATCCATTTGGGAATATTCAGTAAAAATTCTTTATTTAGCCATTTCAATGCAAAGACAAGGGAATCTGTCTTCTAAATGACTGCAGATTTGGTAGGGAACGAGTTTTATACCTCTTTTGTATTCTCATACGTTGAATTTATGGCAGATTTCGAAAACTCCCAATCGGACAGGCGATCCATTTGGGAATATTCAGTTAAATTCCTTATTTAGCCATTTCAATGCAAAGACAAGGGAATCTGTCTTCTGAATGACTGCAAATGTTGTATAGTACCAGTTTGATACATCTTTTGTTTTCTTGGACATTGAATGTATGGCAGATTTTGAAAATTCCAAATTGGACAGGCGATCCATTTGGGAATATTCAGTTAAACTTCCTTATTTAGTCATTTCAATGCAAAGACAATGGAATCTGTCTTCTAAATGATTGCAGATTTGGTATGGAACGAGTTTTATACATCTTTTGTATTCTTGGAAGTTGAATATATGGCAGATTTCGAAAATTCCCAATCGGACAGGCGATCCGTTTGGGAATATTCTGTTAAATTCCTTATTTAGCCATTTCAATGCAAAGACAAGGGAATCTGTCTTCTGAATGACTGCAAATGTTGTATAGTAAGAGTTTGATACATCTTTTGTATTCTTGGACATTGAATTTACGGCAGATTTTGATAATTCCAAATTGGACAGGCGATCCATTTGGGAATATTCAGTAAAAATTCCTTATTTAGCCATTTCAATGCAAAGACAAGGGAATCTGTCTTCTAAATGACTGCAGATTTGGTAGGGAATGAGTTTTATACATCTTTTGTATTCTCAGACGTTGAATTTATGGCAGATTTCGAAAATTCCCAATCGGACAGGCGATCCATTTGGGAATATTCAGTTAAATTCCTTATTTAGCCATTTCAATGCAAAGACAAGGGAATCTGTCTTCTGAATGACTGCAAATGTTGTATGCAACGAGTTTGATACATCTTTTATATTCTTGGACATTGAATTTATGGCAGATTTTGAAAATTCCAAATTGGAGAGGCGATCCATTTGGGAATATTCAGTTAAATTCCTTATTTAGCCATTTCAATGCAAGGACAAGGGAATCTCTCTTCTAAATGACTGCAAATGTTGTATAGTACGAGTTTGATACATCTTTTGTAATCCTGGACGTTGAATTTATGGCAGATTTCGAAAATTCAAAATTGGACAGGCAATCCATTTGGGAATATTAAGTTAAGACTGCTTATGTACCCATTTCAAATCCAATACAAGGGAATCTGTCTTCTAAATGACTGCATATATTGTCTTGGGACTTTTTACTGAATAATCCCAAATGGATCGCCTGTCCAATTTGGAATTTTTAAAATTTTCAAAAATTCAATGTTGAAGAAAACACATGATGTATAAAACATGTTTCCTACAACATTTGCAATCATTCAGAAGACAGATTTCCCTGTCTTGTCACTGAAATGGGTACATATGGATTTTTAGCTGAATATTCCCAAATGGATCGCCTGTCCAATTTGCAATTTTTAAAATATAACAAAAATTCAATGTGGAAGATGTAATAAACTTATACAGTACAACATTTCCAGTTAGTCAGAAGACAGATTCCCCTGTTTTGGGTAGTTAATTGGCTTTATGGGGATTAGTTAACTAAATATTCCAAAACGGATCGCCTGTCCAATTTGGAATTTTTAAAATTTTCAAAAATTCAATGTTGAAGAAAACACATGATGTATAAAACATGTTTCCTACAACATTTGCAATCATTTAAAGGTCAGATTTCCCTGTCTTGGCATTGAAATGGGTACATATGGAATTTTAGTTGAATATTCCCAAATGGATCGCCTGTCCGATTTGCAATTTTTAAATTTTTCAAAAAAATTCAATGTTGAAAAATATAAATGTAGTATAAAACCTGTTCCCTACAACATTGAAGTCATTTAGAAGATAGAACTCCCTGTCTTGGCATTGAAATGGGTACATACGGATTTTTTACTGAATATTCCCAAATGGATCGCCTGTCCAATTTGGAATTTTTAAAATTTTCAAAAATTCAATGTTGAAGAAAACACATGATGTATAAAACATGTTCCCTTCAACATTTGCGATCATTTAAAAGACAAATTTCAATGTCTTGGCATTGAAATGGGTACATATGGATTTTTAGCTGAATATTCCCAAATGGATCGCCTGTCCGATTTGCAATTTTTAAATTTTTCCAAAAATTCAATGTTGAAGAATATAAATGTAGTATAAAACCTGTTCCCTACAACATTGAAGTCATTTAGAAGATAGAACTCCCTGTCTTGGCATTGAAATGGGTACATACGGATTTTTACGGAATATTCCAAATGGATCGCCTGTCCAATTTGGAATTTTTAAAATTTTCAAAAATTCAATGTTGAAGAAAACACATGATGTATAAAACATGTTCCCTTCAACATTTGCAATCATTTAAAAGACAAATTTCAATGTCTTGGCATTGAAATGGGTACATATGGATTTTTAGCTGAATATTCCCAAATGGATCGCCTGTCCGAGTTGCAATTTTTAAATTTTTCCAAAAATTCAATGTTGAAGAATATAAATGTAGTATAAAACCTATTCCCTACAACATTGAAGTCATTTAGAAGATAGAACTCCCTGTCTTGGCATTGAAATGGGTACATACGGATTTTTTACTGAATATTCCCAAATGGATCGCCTGTCCAATTTGGAATTTTTAAAATTTTCAAAAATTCAATGTTGAAGAAAACACATGATGTATAAAACATGTTCCCTTCAACATTTGCAATCATTTAAAAGACAAATTTCAATGTCTTGGCATTGAAATGGGTACATATGGATTTTTAGCTGAATATTCCCAAATGGATCACCTGTCCGATTTGCAATTTTTTAATTTTTCCAAAAATTCAATGTTGAAGAATATAAATGTAGTATAAAACCTGTTCCCTACAACATTGAAGTCATTTAGAAGATAGAACTCCCTGTCTTGGCATTGAAATGGGTACATATGGATTTTTTACTGAATATTCCCAAATGGATCGCCTGACCAATTTGGAATTTTTTAACTTTTCAAAAATTCAATGTTGAAGAAAACACATGATGTATAAAACATGTTTCCTACAACATTTGCAATCATTTAAAGGTCAGATTTCCCTGTATTGGCATTGAAATGGGTACATATGGATTTTTAGCTGAATATTCCCAAATGGATCGCCTGTCCAATTTGCAATTTTTAATTTTTTCAAAAAATTCAATGTTGAATATAAAGGTAGTATTAAACCTATTCCCTACAACATTGAAGTCATCTAGAAGATAGAACTCCCTGTCTTGGCATTGAAATGGGTACATACGGATTTTTTACTGAATATTCCCAAATGGATCGCCTGTCCAATTTGGAATTTTTAAAATTTTCAAAAATTCAATGTTGAAGAAAACACATGATGTATAAAACATGTTCCCTTCAACATTTGCGATCATTTAAAAGACAAATTTCAATGTCTTGGCATTGAAATGGGTACATATGGATTTTTAGCTGAATATTCCCAAATGGATCGCCTGTCCGATTTGCAATTTTTAAATTTTTCAAAAAATTCAATGTTGAAGAATATAAATGTAGTATAAAACCTGTTCCCTACAACATTGAAGTCATTTAGAAGATAGAACTCCCTGTCTTGGCATTGAAATGGGTACATACGGTTTTTTACGGAATATTCCAAATGGATCGCCTGTCCAATTTGGAATTTTTAAAATTTTCAAAAATTCAATGTTGAAGAAAACACATGATGTATAAAACATGTTTCCTACAACATTTGCAATCATTCAGAAGACAGATTTCCCTGTCTTGTCACTGAAATGGGTACATATGGATTTTTAGCTGAATATTCCCAAATGGATCGCCTGTCCAATTTGCAATTTTTAAAATATAACAAAAATTCAATGATGAAGATGTAATAAACTTATACAGTACAACATTTCCAGTTAGTCAGAAGACAGATTCCCCTGTTTTGGGTAGTTAATTGGCTTTATGGGGATTAGTTAACTAAATATTCCAAAACGGATCGCCTGTCCAATTTGGAATTTTTAAAATTTTCAAAAATTCAATGTTGAAGAAAACACATGATGTATAAAACATGTTTCCTACAACATTTGCAATCATTTAAAGGTCAGATTTCCCTGTCTTGGCATTGAAATGGGTACATATGGAATTTTAGTTGAATATTCCCAAATGGATCGCCTGTCCGATTTGCAATTTTTAAATTTTTCAAAAAAATTCAATGTTGAAAAATATAAATGTAGTATAAAACCTGTTCCCTACAACATTGAAGTCATTTAGAAGATAGAACTCCCTGTCTTGGCATTGAAATGGGTACATACGGATTTTTTACTGAATATTCCCAAATGGATCGCCTGTCCAATTTGGAATTTTTAAAATTTTCAAAAATTCAATGTTGAAGAAAACACATGATGTATAAAACATGTTCCCTTCAACATTTGCGATCATTTAAAAGACAAATTTCAATGTCTTGGCATTGAAATGGGTACATATGGATTTTTAGCTGAATATTCCCAAATGGATCGCCTGTCCGATTTGCAATTTTTAAATTTTTCCAAAAATTCAATGTTGAAGAATATAAATGTAGTATAAAACCTGTTCCCTACAACATTGAAGTCATTTAGAAGATAGAACTCCCTGTCTTGGCATTGAAATGGGTACATACGGATTTTTACGGAATATTCCAAATGGATCGCCTGTCCAATTTGGAATTTTTAAAATTTTCAAAAATTCAATGTTGAAGAAAACACATGATGTATAAAACATGTTCCCTTCAACATTTGCAATCATTTAAAAGACAAATTTCAATGTCTTGGCATTGAAATGGGTACATATGGATTTTTAGCTGAATATTCCCAAATGGATCGCCTGTCCGAGTTGCAATTTTTAAATTTTTCCAAAAATTCAATGTTGAAGAATATAAATGTAGTATAAAACCTATTCCCTACAACATTGAAGTCATTTAGAAGATAGAACTCCCTGTCTTGGCATTGAAATGGGTACATACGGATTTTTTACTGAATATTCCCAAATGGATCGCCTGTCCAATTTGGAATTTTTAAAATTTTCAAAAATTCAATGTTGAAGAAAACACATGATGTATAAAACATGTTCCCTTCAACATTTGCAATCATTTAAAAGACAAATTTCAATGTCTTGGCATTGAAATGGGTACATATGGATTTTTAGCTGAATATTCCCAAATGGATCACCTGTCCGATTTGCAATTTTTTAATTTTTCCAAAAATTCAATGTTGAAGAATATAAATGTAGTATAAAACCTGTTCCCTACAACATTGAAGTCATTTAGAAGATAGAACTCCCTGTCTTGGCATTGAAATGGGTACATATGGATTTTTTACTGAATATTCCCAAATGGATCGCCTGACCAATTTGGAATTTTTTAACTTTTCAAAAATTCAATGTTGAAGAAAACACATGATGTATAAAACATGTTTCCTACAACATTTGCAATCATTTAAAGGTCAGATTTCCCTGTATTGGCATTGAAATGGGTACATATGGATTTTTAGCTGAATATTCCCAAATGGATCGCCTGTCCAATTTGCAATTTTTAATTTTTTCAAAAAATTCAATGTTGAATATAAAGGTAGTATTAAACCTATTCCCTACAACATTGAAGTCATCTAGAAGATAGAACTCCCTGTCTTGGCATTGAAATGGGTACATACGGATTTTTTACTGAATATTCCCAAATGGATCGCCTGTCCAATTTGGAATTTTTAAAATTTTCAAAAATTCAATGTTGAAGAAAACACATGATGTATAAAACATGTTCCCTTCAACATTTGCGATCATTTAAAAGACAAATTTCAATGTCTTGGCATTGAAATGGGTACATATGGATTTTTAGCTGAATATTCCCAAATGGATCGCCTGTCCGATTTGCAATTTTTAAATTTTTCAAAAAATTCAATGTTGAAGAATATAAATGTAGTATAAAACCTGTTCCCTACAACATTGAAGTCATTTAGAAGATAGAACTCCCTGTCTTGGCATTGAAATGGGTACATACGGTTTTTTACGGAATATTCCAAATGGATCGCCTGTCCAATTTGGAATTTTTAAAATTTTCAAAAATTCAATGTTGAAGAAAACACATGATGTATAAAACATGTTCCCTTCAACATTTGCAATCATTTAAAAGACAAATTTCAATGTCTTGGCATTGAAATGGGTACATATGGATTTTTAGCTGAATATTCCCAAATGGATCACCTGTCCGATTTGCAATTTTTTAATTTTTCCAAAAATTCAATGTTGAAGAATATAAATGTAGTATAAAACCTGTTCCCTACAACATTGAAGTCATTTAGAAGATAGAACTCCCTGTCTTGGCATTGAAATGGGTACATATGGATTTTTTACTGAATATTCCCAAATGGATCGCCTGACCAATTTGGAATTTTTTAACTTTTCAAAAATTCAATGTTGAAGAAAACACATGATGTATAAAACATGTTTCCTACAACATTTGCAATCATTTAAAGGTCAGATTTCCCTGTATTGGCATTGAAATGGGTACATATGGATTTTTAGCTGAATATTCCCAAATGGATCGCCTGTCCAATTTGCAATTTTTAATTTTTTCAAAAAATTCAATGTTGAATATAAAGGTAGTATTAAACCTATTCCCTACAACATTGAAGTCATCTAGAAGATAGAACTCCCTGTCTTGGCATTGAAATGGGTACATACGGATTTTTTACTGAATATTCCCAAATGGATCGCCTGTCCAATTTGGAATTTTTAAAATTTTCAAAAATTCAATGTTGAAGAAAACACATGATGTATAAAACATGTTCCCTTCAACATTTGCGATCATTTAAAAGACAAATTTCAATGTCTTGGCATTGAAATGGGTACATATGGATTTTTAGCTGAATATTCCCAAATGGATCGCCTGTCCGATTTGCAATTTTTAAATTTTTCAAAAAATTCAATGTTGAAGAATATAAATGTAGTATAAAACCTGTTCCCTACAACATTGAAGTCATTAAGAAGATAGAACTCCCTGTCTTGGCATTGAAATGGGTACATACGGTTTTTTACGGAATATTCCAAATGGATCGCCTGTCCAATTTGGAATTTTTAAAATTTTCAAAAATTCAATGTTGAAGAAAACACATGATGTATAAAACATGTTCCCTTCAACATTTGCAATCATTTAAAAGACAAATTTCAATGTCTTGGCATTGAAATGGGTACATATGGATTTTTAACTGAATATTCCCAAATGGATCACCTGTCCGAGTTGCAATTTTTAAATTTTTCCAAAAATTCAATGTTGAAGAATATAAATGTAGTATAAAACCTATTCCCTACAACATTGAAGTCATTTAGAAGATAGAACTCCCTGTCTTGGCATTGAAATGGGTACATACGGATTTTTTACTGAATATTCCCAAATAGATCGCCTGTCCAATTTGGAATTTTAAAAATTTTCAAAAATTCAATGTTGAAGAAAACACATGATGTATAAAACATGTTCCCTTCAACATTTGCAATCATTTAAAAGACAAATTTCAATGTCTTGGCATTGAAATGGGTACATATGGATTTTTAGCTGAATATTCCCAAATGGATCACCTGTCCGATTTGCAATTTTTTAATTTTTCCAAAAATTCAATGTTGAAGAATATAAATGTAGTATAAAACCTGTTCCCTACAACATTGAAGTCATTTAGAAGATAGAACTCCCTGTCTTGGCATTGAAATGGGTACATATGGATTTTTTACTGAATATTCCCAAATGGATCGCCTGACCAATTTGGAATTTTTTAACTTTTCAAAAATTCAATGTTGAAGAAAACACATGATGTATAAAACATGTTTCCTACAACATTTGCAATCATTTAAAGGTCAGATTTCCCTGTATTGGCATTGAAATGGGTACATATGGATTTTTAGCTGAATATTCCCAAATGGATCGCCTGTCCAATTTGCAATTTTTAATTTTTTCAAAAAATTCAATGTTGAATATAAAGGTAGTATTAAACCTATTCCCTACAACATTGAAGTCATCTAGAAGATAGAACTCCCTGTCTTGGCATTGAAATGGGTACATACGGATTTTTTACTGAATATTCCCAAATGGATCGCCTGACCAATTAGACCGGTGTTCAACAATATGATCCTAAGTAGTGGGATGAGAGTGTCTTAGGACGTAGGTATTAGGCCGGTGTTCATCAACAAGTTTCTAAATCGTGCGGAAAGTGTGTCTGAGCAGGCAAGTATTGGACCGGTGTTCAAGGATATGATACTAGGTAGTGAAATGAGGGTGTCTCAGCAGGTAGTTATTAGCCGGTGTTCATCAACAAGTTTCTGAGTAGTGCGGAGAGTGTCTGAGCAGGTAGGTATTAGACCGGTGTTCAACGATATGATACTAGGTAGTGAGTTGAGGGTGCCTAAGCAGGCAGGTATTAGGCAGGTGTTCATCAACAAGTTTCTAAGTAGTGCGGAGAGTGTGTCTGAGCTGGTAGGTATTAGACCGGTGTTCAACGATATGATCCTAAGTAGTGGGATGAGAGTGTCTCAGGAGGCAGATATTAGGCCAGTGTTCATCAACAAGTTTCTAAATAGTGCGGAGAGTGTGTCTGAGCAGGCAAGTATTGGACCGGTGTTCAAGGATATGATACTAGGTAGTGAAATGAGGGTGTCTAAGCAGGTAGGTATTAGCCGGTGTTCATCAACAAGTTTCTGAGTAATGCGGAGAGTGTCTGAGCAGGTAGGTATTAGACCGGTGTTCAACGATATGATACTAGGTAGTGAGTTGAGGGTGTCTCAGTAGGCAGGTATTAGGCCGGTGTTCATCAACAAGTTTCTAAGTAGTGTGGAGTGTGTTTCTGAGCAGGTAGGTATTAGACCGGTGTTCAACAATATGATACTAGGTAGTGGGTTGAGGGTGTCTCTGCAGGTAGGTATTAGGCCGGTGTTCATCAACAAGTTTGTAACTAGTGTGGAGAGTGTGTCTGAGCAGGTAGGTATTAGACCGGTTTTCCACGACATGTTTCTGGGAAGTATGGTGAGTGTTTCTAAGCAGGCTGGAATCAGACCGGCGTTCACAAGTACTATGCTGGTGTCAAACTGCATATATTGAGCGATCCTGTCTCACCAACATATCTCGAAACAAGCCTTTGGACTTCAGGGTACTAGTCAACAGTGTAGCTATATTTGTCAAATGAGATCTTTACTGAAGTTCCCCATCCTATAGCTACTGAACTGTTTAATCCTTTAAGGTGGTGATAATCACTGATTTGGGGCAAAGACAAAAATCTGCATAAAACACTCAAAATACCACTGATCTTTCCAAAACTTAGCATATGCCTTCTTTATGTTGTTTCTGACAATTCAGACTCCCAAAATGCAGCATTTGTTAATGCTAAAAAGTGTTTTTTATAAGGAAAGATCAAAGGGTAATTTTGTGCGCAATATTCTAAAAAAATAATATTGTTATTGAAAATATACTTAGTGCTGAGAGTTCCTTGTTGCATAATGGAGAGCGAGCTAGCAATTATTTTTTCAAACTCTTTCACACATTATCAGGCTGAGCAGATGAAAACAGATGTGGTCTGTGTCTAAATTTTTTTGTCAAAACACACAGGTGAAACAGGTGAGACTATTTTAACAAGGTTGAACAATTCATCTACACACCAGTGATCATGTAAGTAATGTATTATTTATACTGTAGGTGTTATATAGGTATGCTTGCCAACCCTATATTTAATAAATGCTTCCAATGTACATTACCTTGTACATGGTTGAACATTTGAGAAAAAGCTATTGTTTTCATCTGGTCTACATTACAATTTGAGAAAGAGTTGGAATAAATAATTGCTAGGTCGCTCTGCATCATGCAATAACGCACCTTCAGTACTACGTAAATTTTCAATAACGATGTTAATTTTTTTGATTATTGCGCAGAAAAATACCCTTTGATCTTTCCTTATAAAAACACTTTTTTAAGCAGCATGTACGTCTATTTTGTATTCTAAACTGTAAAGAACAACAAAAATAAGAAGTCTGCTAACTTTCAGGGAGATACCTTACTTTTTAATGGTTTTATGCAGATTTTTACATTTACCATAAATCACCACCTTAAAAAGGTATTCATGAGTTGCCATGGTAGTGACGGCGGAACCGGAATTTAGTTTTAATAAAAGTTTTTGTTGTTGAAATAGAATGTTCGCTGTTATCAAAGTTTCAGCCTTACAAGTACGGTTCAATGCTAGTCGGAGGGGTAAATTTCCTAAAAAAGCAGGGATACTAGAAATACCGGAATACACCTTGCTACCGTAATACACAGAAACATACATTTTTGTTATTAAATTAAACTTTAATATTACCAGAATAGGTATAATAAGCACTATTCCCATCTCATAGTTTGCTATTTTTGGATCGGAAGTGAGAATAAATAGACTAACGTATGGGGTATCATTTTGCAGATTGCAAGCTGGGTTGGGTCAATCACTTGCTAGCATGTACATGCAGTATTTGCTAAACAACAACAGTTTTTGATAGTATTAAGTATATTTTAATATCAAAGTGTATTTTGGTAAATAACGATGTATATTTGGGGTGTATTCCGGTGTGGTTTGGTTGTCCCGGTGTTTTTGAATATTCCGGTATTTAGCAACCGAATTTCAGCCGATTATTATCAGCCATACATTTTTCGTATGATTTCTAACGCACTTGTCTTCACACTAATTAATTAAGTCTGAAAGTTTCTTTCCCGTGAAAGTTTTCCCCCGTTCTTCTCCCGTTCTGGCACAAGCGACGGGACCGTCGATTTTAAAATGGAGTGCCCCAATTGGGAATGCTGAAAAATTGCCAAATGGATCGTGATTATAAGATGTCGGCCGTGAAAGGAGGACGTGTGAAACATAAGCTCTCTGGATTATATTAGATTTTAATCAGAATATTATGGAAATGGATTTTAACCAGCCAAATATTGTGTTACCAGATGTGCTTTTACGCGTGATAAGTATTTTAGAGGATGGAAAGGGCCCAATTTCGTGGACATTAACCCGATCTTGGAAGGGAACGTTTTCACTGAACATTACTCACCCTCCCGCCAAACCTGAAAATGCAAAGCCCTCTGACTCAAAACTGCAGGATTCGGACAAGGCCGCCCCTGTTAGAAAAGTCAGACCGTTTAAACGGAAGAAGTCACCGTCAATGATAAAAAGAGACAGAGAGCGCTGGAATCAATGGCATCAGAAGCGTAAATCTGGCTCCAGAGCTGACCAAGTGCCTTCTGTACCAGTTGTAAATGATCAACTGGATCCCAACCGAAAGGTTTTGGACACACGGTGCTCAAATAACATGAATAAGCAGGAAACTATCGCCAAAGGCCAGAATAAATCCGGGCATTTGGAACAGTCAGATTCCAACAGATGGGTATCAGACGTACGGTGCTCAAATACGCAGGAAAATATCGCCAAAGGCCAGGATAAATCCGAGCATTTGGAACAGCCAATATGTGGTGGTGAAGGTGTCTTATCCTGCTCAGAGGTCGACAGTGATGATGATTATGATGATGGTGTTATTGAATTGCCGGACTTTTGTTCTAATTGTAATTGCAAGCCATTTGGAGTGACGCTCAAAAGATGCTCCAGATGCCAGCTTTCCCAATATTGTAGTGTGAAGTGTCAAAAAGAAAACTGGAAAGAACATAAGTTTGCATGTTCAGTGATATCTAGTCAGCGGTCGTCAAAGGTGAACTGTAAATAGTTCAGGGTGCATGAGTGGTCTTAACAAAATTTTAAATAATCATCCTATTGTGTTTTATTCGGGGACTTTTTTAATACTTTATACCTGTAATTTGCCCGGAGCGTTTTTACTCACCTGTGTTCAATGTATTTAAATAGCCTTTTATTGGAGTAGACTAATGTTTTATGAATTGTCGGTTTCATTGTGTGACTCTCTTAATCAAGTTTAATCGTGGTGACTTTTATTATTTACTGTGTTTTTTTCCTTTATACGTTTAACATGTAAAATTATATCGTAGGGTGGTGCACCTTACAAACTACACGCAGGTTTTAATGCGTGGATTGTGGTGTGGATTTTAATTGGTGCTGGGAACTGGTCGTATTTATTATAGTCTTTTTATTCTACCATATTTTAAACTGTGAAAGAAAGACTGGTGGCGGATACCCTACTCGGGGTTTACGAGGTGTGCCTAAAATGGCAGAATTTATAGAACAGAACAGAACAGATTGCCAAATGGTTCATAACATAAACAAGACAGAAACTTATCTGAGACCTTGCAGATTGTACTGCTACAATGTCGACATCTGTGCATTGATCGTCCATATCATGCACATGTTTGCATTTAGAATAGTAGTTGCTTGTAACTGATACAGTCATGCAGTGTGCAATACTTGCTTTGTTGAGAAACCCAAATCCCCCTTCTTAATCGCTCGGCTCCTTTCATGGAGGACATTCATGTTTCGGCAGAAGGTGTAACGAAACTTCTTAAGGGCTTGAACCCATCAAAAGCTTTAGGACCTGATGAATTGCATCCTAGAGTCTTAAAGGAACTAGCATCTGAATTAGGCCCAATATTTGCTCATCTCTTCCAACAATCTATTGACACGGGTGAAATCCCCAAGGAATGGTCTCTTGCAAATATATGCCCGCTCTTCAAAAAAGGAGATAGGTCTTTGGCTTGCAATTACCGGCCGGTTTCTCTAACTTGTGTACCATGCAAGTTACTCGAACACATTGTCTGCTCTAATATTATGGCGCATCTGGATGAACCCTTACCAAAAAAACAGGCCTCTGGCGAAGTCTGCGGCAACCCTACGGCAGGCTTGCGGCTGCTCTGTCGCAGACACTGCTGCAAGGTTGCGGCAGTGCATTTTTAACATGCAAATGAAGATTGCTGCAAGCTTACTGCAAGGTTGCCGCAACTTTGCGGCAAGATGATTTATGCATATGGGCCACTCGCAATGTTCCGGCATAGGGCATCCCATACCCATCTCTCCATATTTGGTTTTGGCAAGGTTGCGGCACACCAGTGAATTCATGAATATTCATTAAGATCTTTTTGGCAAGCATGCGGCGAACTTTGCCGAAACATTGCCACTCCATATATGGAAAATGGTGGTTATGAATATTCATAAAATATATTTAGGCAAATCTCTGGCAAGCTTTGTGAGAGGGCTGCCATACCATATATGGTCAAAAACATTCTATGAATATTGATATAAATAATTTTAGAAAGCCTTCGGCAAGCTTTGCAGAAATTCCTCTGGTTATTGGTGAAAGGCAGTTCATAAATGAGCTGCGACACGAGAAACCAACAATGTGGTTGTGCGCCCAGCGCAGACTCAGATCAACCTGGGCATTCGCCCAGTTTGACCAGACTCTTTGTTAAGCGCTTAAAAGGTAGCCAAGGGACTAAGCTACCTTTATGCGGACAGCGAAGACTCTGATGAGACTGGGGGATGCCCAGGCTGATCAGAGTCTTCGTTGGGCGCACAACCACACTGTTGGTTTTCTCGTGTCGCGGCTCAAATAATTATTTGGGGTTAAGGCTTTTTCATTTTCCCTCATTTATTGTTTTCCCTCTTATTTGTATTTAATGACATATCTTATATATATCTTATAATTGACATATCTTATATGAAATATAAGATAGATCTATGTATAAGATATCTAATATAGCATATTAGGTTATAAGATATCAATATATAAGATATCTTAAATGTTTAAACAATGATAAACAGTAAGGCCGCATGCCATAGAAAAATGTCCTGATATCCAGAATTTCTGGTGGAATACAAGAAAAACTATTAAATGTTCATGCTAAACTGACTTACAGCAAATGGCCCAAGAGAAGAGGGGATCTCGGTATAAGTGGGTTAAGCACTGGCATGCAAAGCTAGCAGTACGGGTTCGATTCCAGCTAAAGGAGGAAATCTTTTCAATCACAAAGGTTCCACTGCGCACCTGCAGTATTTCATTATCATCCTTTCATTCCCTCGATATGACTCAAATACTGTTGAAAGGACTATAAAACCGCAAAACTGACCATCCAGGACAAGAGGAAAAAAAAACATTTGCTCAGTCCTCAAGATATAACAACTCTAAATATATTATATATGGGAAAGCCATGCCTGTGCAGAGCCCCAACTCAGGATGCTGACATTAGAGGATATCAGTGTAGTTAGTGCATACAGAAGATGAACTGTTTGCCATTCAGTTACTAGTAACATTTAATATGCTCTCTTCAAGTCTCTTGGAATATGTATGAATAGTAAAAGCTGCAGCTTGCATATCATTAAATTTTAGCATATTTTAAAATGATACAAATGAAAATAAGACTTACCAATCAACTCATTGAAAAGTTTCATCAGAATAATGCTAAATCAGAACACAATTTTAATATTCCAAGGACAAGAAGTCAGATCATAGTCACTGTATATCACTCTCTAAAAACCCTAATTTCTAAGTGAATGGTAGCACAATATGCACAAATCAATTAGTGTTAATGACCCTAGCTGACTTTCCCATATGGGGATTGGTCATATTACATCATACAGTGGCTGGACTGTGAACCCCTGGAGATTTATTCATTGTCTTATCAGTAACTAATTGTGCATCTAAAATTGAACACACCTGCTGCTTTCCAGTTTAGAACTACATATAGACAAGTGTTAAAAACCAAAATAAATAAATAAAATAAACAATCAGAGAAATAAATGAAAAATGATAAAATAAAAAAAATGAAAATTTAGAATAACGTACCAACTGTGGAAAAAAATATACTACTCCAAATAAGTACTAATTAAATTATAGGCATATTACATGTATAATTCAGAAATCCAAATGACTTTTTTAAAATGTTTATAAACTTTGGGGGCATTGTAGATGGCCTACAGCTTTAAACTCTTAGTCAAATACAGTAACATGTGAGTTGTACGCAGACATTTCTAACTTAAACATAGAGTTCAAAATGACCCGACATTCCTAAACTGTAAGTGCAACAAGGGTAGTTTTAGTTACTCATTATGTCTGTTTAAAAAAGTTACAATTTAGTTTTGACTTTTTGGCAGACTAAAGTTTGGTTGTTTTAAAATCAGTTACAGCGATGTCAAATTAAATTTGTTCTAAGTTTCTGGCAAAGCTGTGGCACTTTAATAATCATAGTATAAGTTTATGGCAAAGTTTTGGTTAACTTCAAGCCAAATTCTAAGTTTGTGGCATAGTTTTGGTAAGGTTAAGGAGAAAGTTTAAGTTTCTGACAATGCATCAGCAAGGTTTCTGATATATAATACTTTCTGGCAATGCAATGGCGAAGTCACCGCTAGCGGCACAGGTGCTTGCCGAAAGCTTACCTCTAGTGGCAAAGATCGGCACAGTTTTCCGGCACAGAATTTCATTGCGGAAAGGTTGCAGCAAGGCTGCAGCAACCTTGCGGCAAAGAATCTTTTTGGTAAGGGAACATAAACTTTTGTCAGACAGACAACATGCATTTCGGAAGAAACATAGTTGCGAAACTCAATTGATCACAGTTATAAATGACTGGGCTAAAATCTTGGATAAGGGTGGTCAGGTTGACACTTTTATCTTGGACTTCGAGAAAGCTTTTGACACTCCCCCTCATGAATTACTTAAATGTAAGCTATTCGGCTATGGTATTGGTGGGAAGACTCTGAAATGGATAGATTCTTTTCTCTGTTACAGGCAGCAGCGTGTGGTGGTAAATGGAGTTAAGTCGGATTGGGCCCCGGTTTTGTCAGGTGTTCCCCAGGGCACCGTGCTTGGACCACTGTTATTCTCGTTGTACATTAACGATATAATAGAAAATATTGACTCGGAATTAAGACTTTTTGCTGACGACTGTGTTTGCTATCGTGTAATCAGAGATATTGAAGACACGGTGAAACTTCAGGAGGATATAGATCGTTTAGGTTGTTGGGCAAGGAGTTGGGGCATGAGATTTCAACCTGTCAAATGCAACATAATGCAAATTACAAGGAAACGGATCAAGAAGATCAATGCTTCCTACACCTTAGAGGGAACGGTCCTCAATAATGTAGAAACTATCAAGTATCTCGGCATAACCATTACCAATGATTTGAAATGGAACACTCATGTCAGCAATATTTGCACAAAGGCTAATAGGACCCTCGGCTTCCTCAGACGTAACTTGGCAGCATGTCCACAAGATGTTAAAGAGTCAGCATACAAGGGACTGGTGCGTCCAGTCCTGGAGTATGGCAGTTCAGTTTGGGACCCTCAGAGTATACTTCTTCAAGATGAACTTGAGAAGGTGCAGAAAAGGGCAGCTAGATTTGTAACGGGAAATTACACATATGAAACTGGGAGTATGACTGGCATTCTGGAGAAACTTAAGTGGGAATCCCTAAAAAAGAGAAGGAAAGATAGTAGACTCATAATGCTGTACAAAGGTCTGAGGGGTGCAGCCAGTATACCCATAAATGACCTTGTTCCCCCAAGTAGGCGTACCAGGAATCATCATTCCCTGGCATTTCAAACCCCATTGGCTGGGACTGACATTTACAAGTCCAGTTTCTTCCCCCAGACTATTAGAGATTGGAATTCCCTGGAAGATTCACTTATCTCTGCTGCTGAGGGCGCAGAGGATTCAGTTACTAAGTTTACTTCTCTTATAAGGGCTAGGGACTAGCTTCCCTGATTCACAGGTCCTGGTGAATGATTGTCCTTGGACGTATCACCAGTAAACAATTCTGATTCTGATTCTGAGAAAGGGTACTGAAAGTTTTTGTTTACACTTTTATGAATGAAAAAATGGCGACCTGATTGACTTTATGATACACGAGGCCAACATTGAAGGGGGTTTTTAAAAAGTAGACATTTACAGGCTTTGCAACTCTGGGAGATTGTAGTTCATGCTTGACGCTTTCAACGTGCCGAAATAGTTTTATGCCATTATCTCTGGTTTACGAGTTCTAATGGAAGTCCTGGCCACCTCGTATTTTTCCTCTAATTTCTCATTTTAAATGTTATGTTTAAAGTTACTCTCAAAATATATTGCTAACACTAAGAAATTACATTTGGTATAAGCAAAACTTCATATTTCACAAGTATATTAAAAAAAATTCAAAGTCTGATTTCAGACCATTCCCCACCCACTTGGTGGTGTGATGAACCCTTAACACTTTCAGACTTAGTTGCTTTGATAAAAGTCACACATAATACACAAGAACAGTGGCACTGCTGCAACAAAGTTGTTTAATGCACAAATGGGAGTAAGTATCATTTTACCCAGCTTGAAGCATAATTGCGTCACAGGAACAGCAAAACAGATTATTCCAAATACAGTCAACTCTCGATATATCGATCACTAATATCTCAAGTAACCTGATATACCAAATAGTTTTGACACATTTCATACTTTTATTTACATTTCAATTCCTGTTATCTCAAACTACCGATATTTCAAAGTAAGTTTTCTGGAACCAGAAAATTTGCTTGGAAATATCAGTAGTTTGGGATGGGCTTCGACTTTGAGATATCGAGAGCTGACTGTATACCAATGTTTAAGGTAATTGATTAAAGCTTTCACACGACATTCTTCTTGATGTCCATAATTTATATAAAATATATTTATATTCTCGTAATCATAACTGGAAATTATGTAATCCCTTCTTGGGTTTGCTATAAAGATACTATCGGCCGTTCGTTATCATATGCGAAACCTAAAATGTGAAATATTCTGTATTTGTAACACCCCTGGTTAACGATGTATACACAAGGGCTGTTACGCAACGAAAAAGAGCTGTTGACCAGTTCGTAGGTAAATGACTCTTTTGCGTTTTGTAACAAAACGAAAAAGAGCTGTTACGAAACTAACGAGTCATAGTTACCAAACGACCTGATCACAAAACAACTGGTAGATTTTAATGCATGAAAACCATGTTTGATCCATATAACAAGAGGCCCAAATGGGCCTGATATCGCTCACCTGGCTATTGTGCAACGGGACCATTCTGATACAAAATTGGTCCAATTCCACTGAGATTTTCTCATTTTCACATTTTGCTACTTTTAGTAACAGAGGCCAACTTGCCTGGTCTTTATATATTTACTTTTGAAACACCTCAATGCAAGAATCATTTTTCCACAAATTTCATCAAAATCCATTCAGGGGTTACTGAGATATTGCCAATTTCATGTTTTGTGCTATTTTTAGTAACGGCAGATGACGGCCATCTTGGATTGCTAAAATGCAAAAAATCGAAAAGCCTTCATGCAAGGATCAATTTGACACAAATTTGGTCCAATTCCATTGAGATTTTCTAATTTTCACATTTTTCTATTTTCAGTAACAGAGGTCAATATGACTGGTCTATAGTTAGTTATTTTTGAAACATCTCAATGCAAGAATCATTTTTACACAAATTTTGTCAAAATCCATTCAGTGGTTACTGAAATATTGTCATTTTCATGTTTTGTGCTATTTTTAGTAACGGCAGATGGCGGCCATCTTGGAATGCCAAAATGCAAAACATTTAAAAAGCTTAATTAAAGGACCATTCTGACACAAAATTAGCTCAATTCCATTGAGATTTTCTAATTTTCACATTTTTCTATTTTTAGTAACAGAGGCCAATATGACTGGTCTACAGTTAGATAATTTTGATACACCTCAATTCAAGAATCATTTTGACAAAAATTTCATCAAAATCCATTCAGCGGTTACTGAGATATTGTCATTTTCATGTTTTGTGCTATTTTTAGTAACGGCAGATGGCGGCCATCTTGGAATGCCAAATTGCAATAAATTGAAATGATTCCATGCAAGGAACATTCTGACACATAATTGGTCCAAATTCATTCAAGGGTTCTTTAGTATTTGTCATTTTTATGTTTGTGCTATTTTAAGTAACACCAGATGGCGGCCATCTTGGAATGCCAAATTGCAATTAATTGAAACGGCTTTATGCCAGGAACATTCTGACACAAAATTGGTCCAATCCATTCAAGGGTTCTTGAGTAATTGTCATTTTTATCTTTGTGCTATTTTTAGTAACGGCCCCCATGGTGGCCATCTTGGATAGTCAACTGGCACAAAATTGAAATAATTCCATTCAAGAACCATTTCTGACCAAATTTGGTCAAAATTGGTTGCATTTTCTTTAGATATTGACATTTGAGCAAAATCGGTCTTGTAAACGCTAAGTAGGTCACTGTGACCTAATTCCGCTATAGATTTTTTTTATTTTTACAATTTTAAATACCAAGGTCCCACTAATGTTCCATGCAAACTTTTAACCAAATATACCAATTGGTTCTGGAGAAGAAGTTGATTTTGTTGTTTTTGCTATTTTTAGTAACGGTAGCCATCTTGGATTCTTGACCTGACCCAATGTTACAATTTTGAAACCCTGCAGTCTGGCCATGCTCCATGTGAAATTTGAGATCCATGGGTTCAGTGGTTTTAGAGAAGAAGTTGTTTGAAGTTGTTTAAATAGGTCAGTTTTTGACATTGGCATTTGTGCAAAATTACACACGTAAACAGAAAGTAGGTCACTGTGACAAAACTACGCTACAGATTTTTTTCATTTTTACATTTTTGAATACCAAGGTTTCACTAATGTTCCATGCCAAAATTCAGACAAATATACCCAGTGGTTCTGGAGAAGAAGTTGATTTTGTTCTTTTTGCTATTTTTTTAGTAACGGCGGCCATCTTGGATTTTCAACTTGACCCAATTTTACAATTCTGAGACCCTGGAGTCAGGTCATGCTCCATGTGAAATTTGAGAACCGTGGGACCAGTAGTTTTACAGAAGAAGATGTTTGAATATTTGTTTTTAGGTGTTGACGGACAAATTTCATGACGACGCACGACGCACGCCGGACGCATTGGTATGGCAATAGCTCACTATGGCCCTTCGGGCCAGGTGAGCTAAAAATAACCGCAAATTACGCACATTTTCCCATAGGCTTCCATAGATAAACACATGTGCCAATTTGGTTCTTATGAGAACATTGGGGGACGTGCTTGTTAACATTCGGACTTGCATACGATCTAATATAGGTACTAGAAATGAAAAGTGTCAAAATGCAGAATCGCATTCAACACGCGTCTCACAGGCACAAATAAAACGAACAGAAGAGGAAATTTTGTTGAGTCTCTTCTTTTGCAATTTGACTCGAGTCGCTTCGCGAGAAAACCTTTAACGTTATTGCAAATCTAACCAGTAGGCCTATGCAATTTAATCAACAGATAAAAGTAATACCTCAAAAGTAGAACTTCAATGGCTCGAACCCTGATGGCTCGTTCACCCTGCCTGGCTAGAACTCTTTTCTTGGTCCCTAAAGATCACTTATATGGAAACTAACCCTGGGTGGCTAGAACTACTCTTGGCTGGAACTAATTTTCACGGTCCCAAGCCTGTTCGAGCCAGTGAAGTTCTACTAATCGCCACTAATCAGACTGCACATGTGTACATGCTGATCTGGCCAAACACAGTTCGCATGTACTTTCAGACCGGATTTATCATCAGAAAAACAAACCAAAATCATGAAACATTGCTGCCTGAAATGCAGTCGCCACAAGAGAACTTCGTCTGGACAGTAAAGCCTGATCTAACAAGCGATTCTTCACTATTTGTACATTCTGTTTTTGAGGAAAACAGATCCAGATCATTTTTACTTGTTGACCAAACCTGCGCAAGTTTGATCAGGTCCACAAGAAAAGGATCGACATGGACACGGTTTAGTAGTGGACTAGTACAACTAAGGCGACTAAGACTAAAGACTAAAACGCTATGCCAAAAACTAACGATGGCGGATTGTCTGACAAGTTTGCGAAAACGAAATTCCCGACTTCAGAAACCTTTGGTGGCATATATAAGGTCTCTAAGTTCGTGAACGAAGTTTTCCAGTTTCTTTCTTGAATAGTAATCAAATAATAAATCATAATCCCTTCTTTTCAAATAAAGCAAAAAAGGAAAACGAGCTAGATCCGCCACGCTTTGTTATTTATTTAACCGTGTCCAGTCACGTGTGTATTTCACCGTTGCGCATAGTTGTACATCTTTACTAAAATGAGTTGTTGTTATTCATTTGTGTGATTGACATTTGGGTTGAAAATGGCTGAACAAGCCAGTGGAACAAGCATGAGTAGGATGAAAATTCGAGTGGAAAAGTCCTCCGAGGGCGAGAAAGCCTTGGAGTGTTTTCTACCTCTAGTGGGTTGACTGGGCAGTCGGGTCGGGCGATGGTGATGGGTAGCTTTCAGTACTGGTGCGTCCTACTTATTTGGATTATTTTGGGGCAAGGCCCGGCAGTGCTTGCTATCTTGCAGTAGATACGGGAAGGGTTGTTTGGACGTTTTTTTCTCATCTGTCCTTTCTCCTTTCTTGCCTACTCTCTGGGAGACGGCTCGATATAGACTGAAATACTATCTCAAAGGGCCGTGAAAACCTAAACGACCAAACAACTAATTACCACCCGCTGTCATTGTCGTAAACAAAGAAATATTTTTTTAAAAAAATCCTACAACTACATATAGTACCCTGGTGCAATGGTATGAGAGTCGGACCTGTATATGGGCTCCGGCTGAAAGCAAATATTTTTAAACATCTTAACGCGTTACAGCTCTTTATTTTCCTTCTCTCTCTTCCCCCCTCCCCCCCCCCCCCCACACACACACACACAAAAGGAAAACGAAATTATCAATGGAATGGTTTCATTAGTTTTCATCACCTCCAGAGCCTTCAATTTTTCTCATTGTTTTGCAAAATTTCGTAGCATGCGGGGCAAATCGGATATTTTGCCAATTCTAGTAAGCTCCTAACAGTGTAGAGCCTATATAAATATACTGCGATAGTGAACTAGCATACACATTTTTCCCCAATGCCTCCAACAACGGGTCCTTCCCAGCGGCTCCGCGGAACGAATCCATAATAGAACCGTCTGGGTGCCCGAGTCCGTCTATTATCTGTGTCAAATTCAAAGATAGTGTGCACGTTGTTCCTGGGATCGGTATCCGACCTAGCCGCCCCAAAACGTGCCTGAGTACGATCGATTGATTGGGGCCTCGGTTTAAATTATTATCTGGAATAGAAGAAGAGCGAAACGTCGAAATTTATGACAAGAACGCTCATACGAACGGCTAAGCAATGCTTTGTGTAAAGCGCTCAATAGACTTACAAGACCAGCACCACTATCCGAGGTATAGGTCCAAATGCAACATAACTGCATGTAAAACACTTCGAAGAAAGCTTCAGAATAGAATAGAATGACGACATTAGGAGAATAAGTTGCAGAGTTCTAGATGCGAGTGGGCAATGGGTGACAATTTTTGTCAGATCTGCTAATAAACCCCTCATCCGAACTGCCTCAACGAGGCTGGATGAGGGACCACAAGCCTGTCAGTTCATCTGCCGTCACACTGTGTCTCGGCAGGCTTAGACATACTAAGCGGTTAACCTGGTTACCAATACTGAGTGCACATACTTCCGCCAGTAACAGACAACCCTTGCCGGCAGCCCGCTAGCGCAGTCGGCAGCGCGTCAGACTGCATGTCAAGGGGTCCTGAGATCGATTCCCAGACAGGCCACATTACGCTCGTGGAGACTGATCATGAAATATTTTCTACGGTCATTCATTCCCTTCTGCTGATTCAAGAAGGGCAGTTGTCATTTACTGGCGAAAGAATGTGAACTAAGTACTGGTTAATCGTTTAGGAGATCTAATTAAAATCTTAAAGAGCTTCTTCGAGAGCAGAGAACACATTCGAAAGAAGGAACATGGGCCATACCATGGAACAGTGTCATGGAATAGTTTGAGTAGGTTAACTGACCGCCTAGACATGACCTTAGCTGTTTACTTGGCCGTAAATGCTCAACAAAACAAACAAACTCACAACTGCCCTTAAGTCAGCGGAAGGGAGAGAATGAGCGTAGAAAATATTTCATGACCAATCTTCACGACTGTTTAGGGGCCGGGCTTTGGAATCGAACTCGCGACCGCTTGATCTGCAGACCGACGTGCTGCCGACTGCGCTAGACGGCTCGGTAGGACACATGTCAAATTCTGAGGGTACCAAACTCTCTGCATAGGGTAAAGGTGATTTCTAGAATCTCCACATGTAACGCCTTTCGTGCCTGAACTGGTCCTCCATGTGTGAACGAGACCTTGGCATGTAAATGGGCGGTTCATCAATGAAAACAACGAAAACAACAAAAAATAAAACAGGTAATGTGAATTGAATCTCCTCCAGTGACCGGGTCCTCCAATGTCGGAAAGGATTCACCACGACTGAACGAAACCGTTATAGGTGAACCAAACAAGAAGATGTAAACTTGATCTGCACGTGTGAACATGTATTCTACGTCTGACAGGGCCTCCATGTATGAACATTTCTGCTTGTTAGAATGGCTTCTCCAGGTGTGGACGAGATACCCACATATAAACGGGACGGGACGTGTGAACGAGATAGGTACATATGTACGTATGAACGGGACATCCACCTGTGAAAAGGTGCTGCACGCTAGATGGAGACCTTTGCGGGTCATCGGAATGTTGCCTTTCTTACTTATTGTTCAGGATTGGGGAAATGTTGAGTACAAGTTCTAAACATAATTCACACTGAGGTTCAAACTTTCCACGCGTCTCGTATTGTTACAAAAAGTCCAGGTTTCCACTCGTCTCTGTAGGCCTCGTTTTAATTTAGCCATATACCTAAATCTTGGGCCACTGCTCACACCGGGTAGGCGGCAATCAAAAACGCTCTTAACAATCGATTAACGCGGGTCAAAAACCGTTAGAAACAGCGTTTTCGATTGCAAATTGGGGACAATTTGCAATCGAAAACGCTGTTTCTAATGGTTTTTGACCCGCGTTTGTCGACTGCATGAGCGTTTTCGATTGCCTCCTACCCGGTGTGCTGCTGATGTAATATTAAAATTTGAACCTGTTGAAAAAATGACCCAACTGGCCACTTTTCAATGTTGAATATCGACCCATAGAGCCTTTTTCAGTGTTGAAAATTGACCTGGGTCAAGTTTCAACATTGAGAATTGACGCGTGGGGTCATGTTTTCACGGGGTCAAAATTTAATGTTATCCGGCTCAAGAACCTCGGGGCGAATACCCCATCATATAAAGTTTACATTGTAGTATACAAATCAGTTTTCCCGATTCAATATGATTTATATTTGATGTGACGCAAAGGATGTAAATTTTTATCAGGTTTGGCAACGTCGAAATCTACAGTCACATTGGACGCTTCAATGGATAAATATATATAGCCGTTCACTATTCTAAACAGTGAGTTTAGTCTTTAGTCAATAGCCGATAGCAGCATTAGTTGTACTAGTCCAGTATCAGTAAATGCCGAACTTTTCTAAACATAGGTCACTTTTATTTGGTGACCAATCTTGCTGGCTGACTGGCTAAGGGTAATTACTTGCAATCTTACCTGAAATCTACTAGATTAAAACCAAGAACAGGTGAAGATTGACTTGGGTTTGGTAGAGGCGCGATTCGATCACGGTGGCAATCCAATGATGTGTGCTTAGCGTAGACCCAACCTTTTTGTAAAAGCTAATACTTGTCATTATTTTTGTATGGATGGATTGTTTTGGATTGATTTGTTGCTTATTAACAACAATGGTCATGTCGGGCCGGTCAGTTAACCTAACCACACTATTCCTGGGCAGGCTTAGACCTCCTAAGCGGTTGACCAGTACTAAGTGTACATACTTTCCCCAGTAACTGACAACTGCCCTTCTTGAATCAGCGGAAGGAGAAACGAAAGTATGTGGCCAGACCGGGTTTTGAACCAAGGACCTCTGACATGAGTCCGATGCCCTAGCGATTGCGCTACGCGGCCCGGCTGTTTGACTTGCGATTTTACTTGCTTTATATCAGTATTTCAGTCATATCAGGACGATGGGTGGGTGATAATGAAAGGCTGTGTGCAATGGAACCTAGTTTACGATTTAAAAGATCAACGCTTATAGAAGGGCTCGAGCCCGGGACCGCTGCATCATCAGGCCAGCGCTTATCCTACTGAACTACAGGGGCTCCTATAGTATTGTTGTTATTATTATGACGATTATAACTGTAATTTACGTAATAATATGTAAGACTAACCTTAATCCATTAATTTTTGTATAAGGAGCACCGGTAGCTCAGTAGGTTAAGCACTGGCTTACTGATCTAGCGGTCTCGCGTTCGAGCCCGGCTGGAGGCGGGAATCTGTCCAACCGTAAACGGAGTTCTATTGCACACAACCTTTCATTATCATGCTCCCGTCATCCTTATATGACTGAAATACTGTTACAAAGGACGTAAAATTGGAATTCTTTCATCCACCCTAACTGTTTGTGTGCAAATATTTACCGCATTCGTGCTCGTGATACATGGATTGAAAAGACTTCAGCGCGTGGAAATGTAAATGTCTCACCGGTAGCGTGGCTCGCTGCTCACAATTCCACGTACTGAGGTATCTTAAATCCATGCACTCTGCGCAGTCACCCAGAAACTACTACATCTCTAATGTACGCTCAAAGAAGACGCAGATCAGCCTGGACGGATGCACACTTATGCTATCCGAATGTAGAAAATGTGGGACCTAAGGTATCTTTCTAAGCGCATAACACCCTGATCAGATTGGATTAAGTACGCAGGCTGATCTGAGTCGTCGATGGGTGCACAATAGTTTTGTATTTTCATTCGGCTTCTCATTCACAATTATTAAGTCACGTAGCTGATTGTGAAACAACATTGTTGCAAATGGTATGACTAATGTGATATCACAAACAGATTTTTTCTTATATAAAGATCATCCTTATTTTGTCATATTATGATATTCTGATATCACACAATAGACGATTTTTGTCACAAAATAGATCACAATTTCGATTGTTGATAGAACAATATTATCGTGATGAAACATGCGCGTGATTAATGACTGATATTATTATCTAACAGAATAGGTCATTAGGGTAAAGCTAGACTAGCGCTAGTCTGATAATGAAAAAGGTTACCGTTAATAGAAAAGAATTAACTTTTTTTTTCTTCTTTTCTCTGGCCGGTCTATAAAACTTGAATCTGCTCCTTTTCTGATATATACATTATCAGACTAGTACTTTACGAAACCTTCCCATTAGAGTGATTGACATTTATTGCTATCAAATTGCCCCTTCGCCGGGCCGGGTAGGGCAATCGGTAGGGCACCTGACTCGTAAGTCAGAGGTCCTGGGTTCGAATCCCGGTCTGGCCACATACTTTCGTTTCTCCTTCCGCTGATTCATGAAGGGCAGTTGTCAGTTACTGGCGAAAGTATGTGCACTTAGTACTGGTTAACCGCTTAGGAGGTCTAAGTCCGCCCAGGAATAGTGTGGTTAGGTTAACTGACCGTCCCGACATGACCTTAGTTGTTTACCGTGGACGTTAAGCATTAAATCAACAACAACATCAACAACAAATTGCCCCTTCCCAATTCTTCTGCTGGTCAGGTCAGAGAATTATTTACATAATCATTTTACAGATTCCAGAATGAAAACCTTTTCAATTCTGTCCGAAGAAACAGCCAGTAGCCTGATTCAGAGGTTGAAATATGTTACGACTGGCAATGATTTGCATTCTGCGCTTAATTCTATTTTTTTCCAAAAAAATGTTGGAACATAAGTGCCTGAACATAGAATATTCTGATCAGGGCCTGCACTGCACTGCATTGGTATGCCATTTACTACTGTAATGACCCTAAATGTTGGAACATAATTGCCTGAGCATAGAACATTCTGATCTGGGCCTGCACTGCACTGTATTGGTATGCCATTTACTACCGTAATGACCCTAAATGTTGGAACATAATTGCCTGAGCATAGAGCATTCAGACCTGGGCCTGCACTGCATTGGTATAGCATTTACTATCGTAATGACCCTAAATGTTGGAACATAAGTGCATGAGCATAGAACATTCTGATCAGGGCCTGCACTGTCTGCCATTCCATCAGCATTTTAGTAAGATAACCTCATTCATACTTAGGATAATTATTGTAATCTATCATGGTTTCCCAAGATTTATGGTAATTATGCCAAGAAGTCTTTTATAGTACTTCAGGTACTTAAAGCAAACTTTTTTGGAATATGATAGATCTGTCTAAATCCCGGGGTCTACATATTTTATACCAAAGGTGCTATGCATGATGTGATGCAGAAAAACATATCCCTGTTATACACTGAATTTGGTAAAATGAGAGCAAATGACAAACTTGCTTAAATATTTTAAAAAGATGAAGACAAAATGTTTGGCAACAATTTTAGCAGAGGCATAAAATTTAAAATGTTTTGATGACTAGTATAAATGTTTCATTTGAATTGGCTCAAAATTTGCGGCAAATTATATGAATGTTCCATGCTTATCTCCCAACCCACATTGCCTTAAAATAATAATGATAATAATCCCGCCCCTTGCCTTATAACAATAATGATAATAATAATCCTGCCCCCTTGCCTTATAACAGTAATAATAATAATAATAATGATAATATTGACTATTTTCAAAGAATAACTCAGTATAGGGGTCCATGTCTGTGTATCTAAATTATGTTGAATTTGTCAATGCTTCTCTGTTAAATGATTTCGGTAATTTGATCACTTTTACTAGGACAAGTCGAATCTTCCAAAAGGTGTATTTGCTCAGCATCTAAAATGCATTAAAATCTAGCATTCTGTCACCCTATATCCTTGAAAGAATCGGTTGTACAATGTGCAATAGACAAAATAATACTTAATCACTAGGCTGCAGTGCCAAAAAAGCTTGCGACAAAATTTCAAAACTATTTTGATCAAGCTATATCAAATTGAGAATTCAAAGACTAGATGGCAAACTATGTAGACCCAGATGAGGCGGCTCATGAGGAACTGCCTTATCAAGGTCTACCATGTGTGCAAAATTCAACTAATTTATTTTCTAAATTGTTGGTGTCGCATGAAAACGTATCATTTGGCATGTGCGAACAGGATAGAACTGGATCAGCCTGCACATCCACACATTGTTCTTTATTCGCATTTACAATTTATAAATCCAGCGGAATTTGTACATAAATAAGTGAAGACTGAACAATTTACACAGATGCACAGGCTAATTTTTGTATCTATTGTACACACATGGCCTAAGGTTCATGCTCACGTGGTGCCAATAATAGCTCCCTAACTTGATTTGAACCGTGATTAGTTTATGGTTTTAGCTCCTTCCAGATGTAATAATTATCTGTGTAAACACTAAAACCATTAAAATGGCAATACTTGACAGTGGCTGTGAAGCTGATAAATGCCCTTGCTAGATCTTGCGAGGTACCACTAACGCTCCGAGCTAGGCGAAGAAGTCGAGCTATAAGTATAGACTAGCTGTAAGAACTGGGAAAATAGAATGGCTGACTGATATAACTTCTTCGCCTAGTGGCTAGGCTAGGGTAAAGCGTGCAATTACTCACCAGTAAGGAATACAGTTGTCTGGAAAGACATGATAGTAAAGAGTACAGCTGTATCTGCAACTCTTCATCCGTTTGACTTGAAACTTGCAAACAGTAACAATATCAAGTATATGTTCATGTCAAAAGATAACTCTAAATTACATTTAAACAATGCAAATTGCATACTTACTTACTTTCAGACATACAGCGACTCTTTTTTGGCTGAACTTCGAAATTTCACACTGCGTTGGAAAGGAGTTTAATAATAAACTCATGAAATTATTTTTAGCAGAGTAATAGGATTTTATTTCTTACCTGTATAGAGGAAGCAGAACAACTATAAATGATGCAGTATATACTGGATTAAAAGTCAAAACATACCGATTTCCGACTACCCGTTATAAGCAAATGTTTGTCATCTCGGAAAACACACCAGATACATCCGGCGTATGGTACAGTCAGTTCGTATACTGTGTGGTTGCTTGAGCAAAGTAATTCTCAGACCCTTAGAAGTAGGACTAAACACGCAAAGTTGAGTGAATAGGGAACCTGCTATGGACCTTGCATAGTACACACGTGCTTAGTAGTGCTGTCTCAGCTGTTTACTATCACCAAAAGCATATTAACTAGTGTTATCAAAAGCTTTTTTGACTGTCGTACTCAATTGAAGTAAAACGTTTTAAACACAATTGTTTTCGCATTTTTTTCTTCAATTATTGAAACCACATAGGCATGTCAGAAATATTTTTCTGAGGATTCATGAAGAAGACTTAGGCGATTACAATATCAAATCCTTTATTTGTCCTGTCTGTGAAATTAAAGCTAAAATTTAAATGGAAGTGCCCATGAAAGACAACATCAACAAAGCACAGTCCACCAAAGACACCGAAACGAGAATGGAGAAAACCAATAAGGCCTCAAATAATATAATTTTTTCAGCGCTTATTATGAGAAATGCAAGGATGCTATAGTTGTCGAAAGCTCGCCATTCACTGTCATTTACAATGAGAAAACTAGTGAAAAGCTTACAGCGATATCTCATGATACATCCATAAATGTCATTTATGTGTTGGACATGTCTGCTACAGTATAAGGGTTGGCAGCATTTTAACGAAATAGATGACCCATATGTGTGTCACCATACTACATGATTTTTTTGCGCTTCAAATTTTGACATTTTTGTGCCTAAAAAGTCGGAAAATATTTAGAACAGTCAATATTTGATTGATTGATTGATTGATTGAATTTTTGCTTAACGTCCACGGTCAACAGCTATGGTCATGTCGGGACGGTCAGTTAAACTAACCACACTATTCCTTGGCAGGTTTAGACCTTCTAAGCGGTTAACCAGTACTAAGTGCCCTACCGATTGCGCTACGCCGCCCGGCTAGTCTGTTTTTGAGCCACGACACGAAAATACCAACAAAGCGGATTTGAGCCCAGCGAAGACTCAGATCAGACGGGGCATCCGCATTAATCAGAGTCTTAGCTGTCCACATGGAGCTAGTTTAGACCCTTAGCTACCGTTTAAGCTCACAACAAAGGTTCTGATCAGATTGGACGGATGCACAGGCTGATCTGAGTCATCGCTGGGCGCACATTCCACTTTGTTAGGTTTGTTTTGTCGCGGCTGCTTCGTGTTTCAAACAAAATATTTTCGAGGGTATTAACACCTAACGTTCGATTTGACGCGGAAGTGACGTCATAACCAAAGTCATAGATGCGCCCGTTTAAGTCATATCAATAAATATACTGGGTTTCAATTTCATCATTTTATTCATTATTTATTGATAAATGGTAGCACAAGAGTGTTTATCACTTTTTCTTTCTTGCTTAACAAGACCTGTAACACCAATTCGCTTGTATGCATCAAACGAACCTACAGGTTGATAAGTGCCGATAAAACCAATTTCAGTTTCTCACAGTTTTATTATATATAACAATTACAATATGGTCAAATTAAAAAGCGGGTGTAAATTTGAAAGTTGGAGGTCAAATGAATCTGTTTGAGCCCAGGAAAATAATTTTTGCTTTGCAAAGCTCGTGATTGTTACACTTCAGTGCATATTAAAACGTGTTTTGTCATATGAAGTCAATACGAAGTCCTCATAGCAAGCTCTATTTTTATGTAGAAACGTGAATAAATGAATACAATGATTCGATTTTACCAACTGCTTCTGACATGACAACACGCATTTTTATTGGAAGAGCACTGTTTAAGCTCTGTGGCCAATTGGTTAGCTCTTTCGACTTAGCTTACTTCGGCGAGCGGGCTCAACTCCCACTGGAGTTTCAGCATTGTTTATGTATATTCAGTGCTCGGTATAAGCCAGGGCCTGTTTACAGCATATGGATAAGCGAACATTATGTAAGAAAAACTGTTCTTAACGAACCATAGGGCATTAACAACAACAGTATGGCCACCCCAGAATGGCGAGTGATAAAACTGGTAGACTCTGGTTAATATTCAAGTTGTCTTTTCAGGAACATCGTTCATCTTCGCCGCAAAATCGTTTCAGTATTGGGTTCTATATACGAAAAGAACTACTATGTTAATTAACCACAGCAGTTCCATGACCAGGGGCTATCATTGTCCCTATTTCAAGTTAATGTGCCTCTCCTGGTTTATGCTAATTGTTTGATGTGCAACGTTTCATTTAAGTGAGTTGAGTCGACTCTCTTCAATAAGATGAAGTCAAAAAAAAAAATAACCGCCTGACCACAAAAAGTTAATCAGTGTCACGATAGTGAGTTTTTCCAACAAATGAGGATTTACATCTAACAAGCAACTAGTAAAATCGAATCGTTTTTCATTATTTCATTATTTCCACATCAAAATCAAGCTTACTATAGGGACTTCATGTTGACTTCATAGCAAAATCGCTTATTTATAATACGCAATGAAGTAAAAAACAGACTAGATTTGCAGAACAATATTTTTTTCCTAGTTCTGACATTCAGCATGCATTTCCTTCTTTTAGAGTTGATTAATTTTTCCAGTGCTAATTTCCATTTGATAAATAAATCGCATCATATTCAAACTGACCTCAGATAAATATGCGGTCCGCATGCAGTTTCTTCAAAGTGTGTTTTGAACGCAGCTGTTTAAGCTACATGTCTTATAGATTAGATTTCACAGAAAGCCCGCAAATGCACTCACAAAGACAATTAACATGTGCAGGGCTCTCTCTTTATTTTGATTTTGGTACTGAGCTTGGAGCACAGGGGTGATGTCAAAAAGACCGCTAAAGACTGTTCCATATTATATGGATTCAATATACAACTGTAAAATATACATCACGACATTCTCCGATTTTTGGAATACATTTTCTAGCTAGAAAAATCTGACCAGAGACATGTCCGTAAACCCCGAAAATTGATGACAGTCAGGGTGTTTTCATATTGACTACAGGTGTAACGAAGTAAAGTGACCCCCATAGAATAACGACCCCCGGTCATTATTCTTTAAAGAATAGTGACTCCCCGGTCACAATATTATGACTCCCCGGTCATAATATTATGACCCCCACACACGAAATAAATCGACCCCTCCCAAAGAATTGTGACACCCCATAAAATAACGACCCCCGACCATTATTCTTTAAAAAATATGACCCCCCCCTCCCCCACCCAATCGGTTATAACTTTATTACCCCTCTACCCGAACAAAAATAATGAACAAAATAAATGAATAAAGAAAGAAAAATAAAGTCATTCCGAGTATACTGTATACGCGCCTATGGCTCATACGATTTCAGTAACCCATTTAGGCCTGGCGTCCTTAAAATGGGACAGAGGCAAACATGCAGACCAAGATCAGACGCAGCAAAAATACGCGTCTGATCTTTTTCTTCATTGTTTGTATAAACTTTACAGTAATTTCTATGAAATGAAAAACAAGAGGGTCATGAGGTCCTGAATCGCTCACCAGAGTAAAAATGGTCATAGATCAATCAGTGTCATCGCTTGAACAAACCTGATACTAACGGTATATGAATCCCAATATGCTGGATATCATATTTTCAATATCATTAGATATTTGAGAGAAGAAGAATTTTAAAGGTTTATAACACATGGGCATAACGGATATCTCGGTCATGTGACAAAAACCGTTCAAGCAAACTGTTTTTGCTCTGACTCATGGAGGTTCCATGTGACATTTTCCTTCAACCGGCTCAGTCATTTCGTTTAACAGACCTGTATGAAGCTGTTGAAATACGATCATAGAATGGCCTTGACCTCTGATACTTATATTCTTCAAATATTCATTAAGTTGATGACCATAACAAAGTCTTCAAAAATATGTTATGACATTTTCTAATATATAGAAAATTTGACCTTGTGCTAAAAAGGTCAAGGTCAAACCAATATCATCATTCGAATAAATCTGATAGAACGTCAGTGCCCAATGCTCTATACAAGGTTTCAAGGCCATCAATCTTTTGGTTCCAGTGCAGAAGATTTTTAAAGGTTAATTTCCATGAACTCTTATGTCCAAGCATTTTCCCACATAAAAGCACAAAAAAGCAAATTCGACCTTACTGTAAAAAAAGACAAGGTAATTCCAAGGCCATCACTGGAACAATGTTGGTACTACTTGAGTACCTGATGCTACCGTTAATGACCTGTATGATTACCCATAGAATGACGATTCCCGGTCATTATTCTATAGAAAAAGTGATTTTTTTTTCTATAAGATACTGACTCCCGTTAACCCCCTCGATGATAGCTATAAAAAATTAATCTCTACTTAGTCGAACACTAACTGATTATTAATTAATGCAAGTTTTATTATTGCTAATACTTATTGATGATGTTGGGAAGGATGTGTGTGTGTGTGTGTGTGTGTGTGTGTGTGTGTGTGTGTGTGAGGGGGGTTATAATATTATCATATTATGACTGCGGAGTCATACTGTTAAGACCGGGTCACTATTCTTTAAAGAATAATGACCAAAGGGTCATTATTCTATGGGGAACTCATAGAATAACGACCCCTGGTCATTATTCTTTAGAAAAAATTACTCCGTTCTAAAATATACTGACTCCTGTTATCCCCCTTGATGTTAGCTATAAAATGTTAACCCAACCTAACCGACCACTAACTGATTTTTAACTACTGCAAGTTTTATTATTGGTTTTTACTTGTTGATAGTGTTGGGAAAGATGTGTGTATATGTTTGGGTTGAGGGGGTGTAATGATATTATAATGATACAACCGCGGAGTCATAGTATTATGATGGGGTAGGGGAGTCAATATTCTTTCAAGAATAATGACCGGGAGGTCTTTATTCTATAGAGAACCCATAGAATAACGACCCCCGGTCATTATTCTATAGAAAAAATGCCTCTTATTAAAAGATTCTGACAACCGTTAACCCCATCGATGATAGCTTAAAATATTAATTCCCACCTAATCGAGTTAATAGTCAGTTCTCGATTAGGTGGGGATTATCATTTTATAGCTATCATTGAGGGGTTAGCGGGCGTCAGTATCTTTGAGAAACGGAGTTATTTTTCTATAGAATTATAACCGGGGGTCGTTATTCTATGGATTCCTTATAGAATAACGACTCCTCGGTCATTATTCTTTAAAGAATAGCGAGCCCCTACCCCGTCATAATATTATGACTCCGCGGTCATAATATTATAGTATCATAACGCACCCCCCTCACCCCCCTCCAAATCCTTCCCAACAACATCAACAAGCATTTTCCATAATAAAACTTGCAGTAGTAAATACAGTCAAACCTGCTCATGTGTTCACCTCTTTTAAGGGATCACCTGTCTTAAGCAGCCACATTTTCTGGGTCCCTTAAGCAAATGAAATTAAAAAGTATGCAAAGACCAGGAACTGAAACAATCAAAATCCAAATCCAGCCCTCAAACCATAGCTGGAAACAACTAAGATTACAAATAATCAAGATACAGAGAACATATGGCCAACCGAGTGAGCAGCTTGTTCCCAAAAGGTGGTCACTCAGCAACCCAAACCGAACCAAAATTAATAAGAACATACATAAGGTAAAACATCACAGAAACTCTGACACCAAAAACAGGCAACAGAGAACCACAACAGAACTACGGCCTTGGAACCTGTATTAAGGTGTCACCTGTCTTAAGCAGCCAATTTCTGTCCTTCCCTTGGCTTGGGTGACCCCTTAAGACAAGTTTGATTGTAGTCAGGCCTGGCCGGGTAGCGCAATCGGTAGGGTTGGTTGGTTGGTTGGTTGATTTGATGCTTAACGTCCACGGTAAACAACTAAGGTCATGTCGGGACGGTCAGTTAACCTAACCACACTATTCCTGGGCAGGCTTAGACCTCCTAAGCGGTTAACCAGTACTAAGTGCACATACTTTCGCCAGTAACTGACAACTGCCCTTCTTGAATCAGCGGAAGGAGAAACGAAAGTATGTGGCCAGACCGGGATTCGAACCCAGGACCTCTGACTTACGAGTCAGGTGCCCTACCGATTGCGCTACCCGGCCCCAATCGGTAGGGCACCTGACTCGTAAGTCAGAGGTCCTGGGTTCGAATCCCGGTCTGGCCACATACTTTCGTTTCTCCTTCCGCTGATTCAAGAAGGGCAGTTGTCAGTTACAGGCGAAAGTATGTGCACTTAGTACTGGTTAACCGCTTAGGAGGTCTAAGCCTGCCCAGGAATAGAGTGGTTAGGTTAACTGACCGTCCCGACATGGCCTTAGTTGTTTACCGTGGTCGTTAAGCATCAAATCAACCAACCAACGACTGTAGTCAGTAAGTGGTCGATTAGGCGGGGATGAACATCGAGGGGGTTAACGTGAGTCAGTATGTTTTAGAAACGGAGTCACTTTTTCTATAGAATAATGACAGGGGGTCGTTATTCTATGAGTTTCCCATAGAATCACGACCCCGGTCATTATGTTTTAAAGAATAGTGACCCCCGGTCGTAATATTATGACTTCCCGGTTATAGCATTATAATATTATGACCTCCCCGCCCCCATCCCCCCACAGACGCGCCCTTTACACACACACACTCTTCCCACGCGAAGTTAAATGGCTCCACACGAAGGATTGTGACCGCCTAGAATAACGACCACCGTCACTTTTTTTAAGAATATTGACCTCGACCATTATTTTGAAAGAAAAGTACCCTGGTCATAATATTATGACACCTCTTACGCAAAATTAAATGACGATACGCGCAGAAATGGCTATATTCAATATATACATTAAATGTGAGTGGCATGCTTAGGCAAAGGGGAGGGGCAGATAGTATACAGCTAAAAAATCTGAAAAAAGGGTGGGGTAATTAGACCATCTGCATCTTAGAATAAGGCTAGCATACTATTCATTTACAAATTATTGCATACTATGAGCAGCTGTAGTATTTTCTTCATTGTAAGCATATTTAACAAAATAAATTCAGTAAATAAGAAAAATCGAAAAATATATTTGGAAGACTGAAAATGTCATGTATCCCTCTTGAGAAAGGCAATGAAAGTAAATGTGCAGACCTGATAATTTTTCAAAATCAACAGCGAAACCTCTTTTTAGTGCATGAGTCTACCTGTTACTGCTAAAATCTTATATTACATTAACATCATAAGTTAAACTACACACACTGTCATTTATCTTAATTTGTGACATTGACTTTAATTTTTGAGGTCGGGACCTATATCTTGCACGCGATACATTGTCTTCATGTGGCTAACATTTTGTTTCCAATTATTTGAAAGTCTATCCACAAATGACAAAGTTACAGGTCAGACACGAGATTCTGTTTGCCAGAGTCATATAGCAGGACACCATTATCTTTGAATGATCTCTGTGATCTTGACCTTCTAGCTAGGTACCTAGGACTTGTGCGAAACACATCGTCTTGACATTTATGCCAAGTTTTTTTTTCAAAATCAATCGTCAAACAAGAGAGTTGTAACAGACAGGACAAAACATCCTGTATGCCATAAGCATATATGAAGACACAATTGCTTCATGGGGAGTAATAATATTGTGACCGAGATGAGGGTGGGGTCACTATTCTTTAAAGAAAAATGAACGGGGGGTCACTATTTTATAGATATTATCAGGGGGGGTCATTATTTTTTAAAGGGAGTCAATATTTTATAGAAAAGGGGTCACTTTTTCTGAAGCATAATGATCGGGGGGTCGGTATTCTATGGGGGTCACTTTACTTCGTTACACCACCAAACAATAAAATTGTTTCTCAATATACCTCCGCGGAGGTCAATTTGAAACATTACCACGCGTGTATAAGCCCTATGCAGCCAAAACAAATGGAAAAAATGGAATTATTTGGAAAGAATTTCGCTATTTGGTGATATTGTAGATGTGTAAACGCTTCCAACACAACTTTTCTGTCAGTTTGCGAGTAATTCGGCGGCGTTTACACATCAATAAAATTAAAAAAAAAAGAAAAAGAAAAAGAAAAATCATTCCTATAGCGAAACCGCCAGGAAAGGCCAGTCTTTGAAAGAAATCTGCACAATACACAGTTTAGCAGCAAACGCTCTCATCAGACTGCTCGGATGCTGTGATTGGCCTCAGGCTTATACAGTCTCCAACGTGTAATGAACTGTTAAACAAATCCATTAGTCACCGTTAGAGGGTAGCCCCTCCCCCGCAACCCCCCCCCCCCCCCATGGAGAAATGGCTATATGAAAGACGGCGTTAAAGTGGAATATCCCCAACGCATTGTCAGTCCGACCTCGCCTCTCCTCACCCCTTGTCATTTTGTCCCTGTAGGCGTATTTGATATATATTGGGATTTCACATTCCCATTATAGCTGAACCCCTCTCCTCTAATTACACACACATATGCTGGCACACTCAAAAGAACACATTTACACCCGCAGAAATCCAAAACACAAGTTTGGAATTACAGTCTTCAGTCAATAGATACATAAAAAAGACAGCTACTATGTATTTATCTGTGCAAAATTATTTCTTCCCAGACAGACAGCCGGACAGGCATACATTCATACGCATATGTTATGTTTGCAACAGTAAAACAAAAACCAACTTGACTGCTCTAAATATACTTTAATACTACACAAGCATGCTATCTTAGAGAAACAATATACTATCAAGAATTTGGGCGTATCTAAAAGGTTAATACCCTCATTAATAGAATGGAACAGCTGTGACGTATACACTACATTCCTCCCTGCTGAGTTTATTGTCCAGATAAGAAAGAACAACTTGCCCTTAATTTGTCAAGATAAAGTTCATGAGAAAGTAGCCTGTAATTGTGCTTATTTCAGAAACTGACACATAATAAAAACAGACTTTAATGCAAAGCAAAAAGTAAGGCACTAAAGATTTTAAAGAAACAGTTGCTGTAAGCGTAAAGCAAACTACACTGTATATGAACACTATTTACATTTCTAAACGTTTTGGTGGTTTTCTTATCCTGAGTGGATAACGTCTTTCAGTTTCAACCACAGTCTTTTCTGGCTTTTCTGACCTTACACAAGGCTGCGCAACTTCAGGCATTCTGGGTGTAGAAACTACTGGAACCTCTGCCTTAACTGGTGATCCAGTCTGCGATTGCTCCACAACAGTGGGTATGACACTCTCAGTCTGCGCAGTGACTAACTGTGATTCAGGCATCATGCTCAGATTACTATCGCAAAGCTGATCCGCGTGTCGGCGCCACGATGAATTAGAGCCGATGTCAACCTTGTACATCAACGGTCCAATGCGTTCTTGCATACGCCCCGGTACCCATTTGTCCTTATCGCGATAATTTCGCGCAATTACTGACTGACCTACCGTAAACTCTCTATCTTTCCCCTGTTTAGAAGAAAATGACGATTTCATTTGAGAATCGGCAACTGTACCTTTAATATCAGGTTTTATTAAATCTAATCTGGTACGCAAATTTCGACCTAGGAACAATTTTGCAGGAGTTTCCTTTGTAGTAGAATGCACTGTGTTTCGATAACTCAACAGAAAGTTTGCTATCTTCTTGCTAATGTCCCCAGATTCAAATTTCATTGCGCGCATGCTGTTTTTGAATGACTGCACTAGACGCTCTGCCTGGCCATTTGTTGCAGCGTGGTACGCAGCTGACCTCAAATGCAGTATACCATTGCTTTTCATGAACTCTGCGAATTCCTCAGAAATAAATTGTGGCCCATTATCGCTCACTATCTGTTTACATAGACCATTTCGGGCAAACACAGTTCTCTTGATTTCAATGGTTTTTGTGGTAGTAGTCGATTTCATCATGAAGATTTCAGGCCATTTAGAATGTGCATCAACCATGACAAAGAACATTCTGTTCATAAATGGTCCTAGAAAATCTATGTGAACACGTTCCCATGGAGAAGTCGGCCATTCCCATGGATGCAAAAATACTTGTCCTGGTGCATTTTGTTGCTTTTGACAACCATGACATTGCTTGATAAGATTTTCGATATCTTTATCAATTCCCGGCCAAAATACATAACTTCTTGCAAGGGATTTCATTCGAACTATCCCTGGGTGAGTGGAATGGAGTAAATTCAGAATTTTACTCTGAAGTTTGCTAGGAATAATTACCCTTACTCCCCAAAGTAAACAACCCTGGTAAATCGTAATTTCATTCCTACGATTGTAAAATGGCGCTAACGGACTGCCCTTCGGTTGAAATGTCCAACCGTTTTGTACTTGCTCATACACTTGTGACAAAATCCTGTCACGTTTGGTTTCGCGCTGAATAACAGCATGTGTTATTTGCAGTTTTTCTATCTGTGATATGTGAAAAAATATCTTCAGCACTTGTTTCATTATCAACATCTGATGTAGGTAGTGGTAATCTACTTAAGGCATCGGCGTTTGTGTGACGTTTAGTACTTTTGTACTCTATGTCATAATTGAAACCCGATAGAAACAATGCATATCTTTGCAGTCTTGCGGCTGATGTGACTGGTATGCTCTTACTTGGACTGAAGATCGATGTTAACGGCTGATGGTCAGTTAACAACGTAAACTTTCTTCCAAATAAATATGCATGGAACTTTTTCACAGCCCAGAAAATTGCACATGCCTCTCTGTCAATCTGTGCATAATTACGCTCGGCCTTTGTAAGTGACCTTGACGCAAACGCGATCGGTTTTTCGGAGCCATCGGACATCACGTGAGATAAAACGGCACCTAAGCCATAAGGTGAAGCGTCGCACGCGATTCTTACCGGTGCTTTAGGGTCATAGTGCGTAAGAACAGGTTCTGATGTAATCAAGCGTTTTACGTTTTCGAACGCTCTTTGACATGCCTCAGACCAGACCCATTTTCGATTCTTTTCTAGTAACTCATTCAATGGTTTGATTACCGTCGCAAGATTTGGAAGGTAGCGGTTATAGTAGTTAATCAACCCCAAAAGTGATCTCAGTTGCGCAACATTTTCAGGAACAGGTGCATTTAACACTGCATCAACCTTGTCTTTTGTTTTCCATAATCCAGTTTTGTCAATTTCATGACCACAGTAAGTAACACGTTCCTGCATGAAAAAGCATTTGTCTTTATTCACTCTCAAATCATATTGGTCTAAGCGGTGCAACACTTTGTCAAGATTTTCTATGTGTTCAACATCATTTTTACCAGTAATAATCATATCATCCAAAATACACTGAACTGCAGGTAAGCCTTGTAGAATAGTATCTATTGTTCTCTGCCAAATAGACGGTGCTGGTGAGATTCCGTAGGTCATCCTGTTATAGCGATATAATCCCTTATATGTGTTGATGGTGAGTAAGGGTTTGGATTCTTCACTTAAGTGAAGCTGAAGATAAGCCTGTCTAAGATCAAGCTTTGTGAATTTTTCACCACCTGCCAAGCTAGCAAAAATATCTTCTATTTTAGGTAGCGGGTACTGATCAACTTGTAGTGCTGGATTGAGTGTAACCTTAAAATCACCACAGATTCGAACTGAAGAATCTTTCTTAGGAATTGCAACAATTGGTGTAGCCCATTCACTTGTATCGACCTTATAAATAATCCCTTGTTTTTCAAGGTTATCAAGTTCTTCCTCAACCTTGGGTTTTAATGAGTATGCTACAGGCCTTGGTTTCATGAATTTAGGTAAAGCATCCGGTTTAAGGTGTAAAGTAGCATTTATATCCTTAACACTTCCAATACCATCCTGGAAAACACTAGGATAGCTATTCAAAAATTTTATCCAAATTTTCATGTTGGTTGATATTTGGTGTAACATGGTGTAAGCACTTAATATTTTTCCAGTTTAACTAATTTTCTCCAGCCATTCACGACCAAAAAGTGCAGGCCTACCTTTCTCCACAACGTACAGATTCAGTATAGCAGATTGACCCTCGTATTCTACTTTAATTTTGCAGACACCAAGAGGTATTATTTTCTCTCCAGAATAGGTTTTCAACGTTACAGACGTGTTCTGTAAAACATGGTCCCCAAAATTGGACTTATAATTATTCTGGGAAATAACTGAAACTGCTGAGCCAGTGTCAAGCTCCATCTTTAAAAGTTTCCCATTTACACGGGGTGTTATCCATATCATGTCTGAAACAGACTTTTTGTCTTTTACACTATTACAATCCGCTGTCAGAGTGGATATGAAATAATCATCATCACTGTCCTCTGTATTTTCCTCAACAGCATGAACCTTCTTTTTCTGTTTCTGCTGTTTAGGTTTCTTTTCTGACAAGCAAGCCCTTTTAATGTGTCCCTTTTTCGAACACGCATGACAAATTTCATCTTTAAATTTGCATTTATCTGGTGTATGGTTCGTCCCATTACAACGGTAACACTGTTTAGCTTTCTGCTTAATCTTATGTGTTGACTTGTGCCCTTTTGAGAATTTGTGAAATGTTGCCTCCTGTTGTTTTGACCGAAGCTCTAAAGCATCCTTAGCAGCAGTTTCCATTGCTACAGCTATTTCTAATGCTCTGGCCAATGTTAAATTCGCTTCAGATAATAAGCCTTTTTGTATTCGCTCATCTTTCAGTCCACATACGAATCTGTCCCGTAGACTGTCATTTAAGTTTGCCCCAAAATCACAAAATTCCGCCAATTTTCTCAGCTCTGCTAAAAACTGGTTCACTGTTTCGCCCTCATGCTGACTACGTTTATGGAACCTGAAACGTTCAGCGATTATTAGCGGTTTTGGTGACAAATGATTTCTCAGTAAAGCAACTTGTTCCGCATAAGTCTTCGTAGACGGTTTGTCTGGAGCAGTCAGGTCCCTGAGCAAACTGTATGTTTTCCCACCGAGGAGAGTTAATAATGCAGGCACTCTTTTTTCAGCCGCTATTTCATTTACTGTGAAATATTCTTCCAGCCTCTCCTGGTAACTTGACCATTTTTCTAGTCCCTCATCGTAAGGTTCTATTTTGCCTATATACACTGTCATTGTTAATAACAACCAAGAAAATCTCACAATTTATCCACAAATAAATGAAGAAGTCCTCTGAATTGTTATTTAGTCAAAGACAGAAAAAGCGTGATCCTCGTCGCCAATTTGTTATGTTTGCAACAGTAAAACAAAAACCAACTTGACTGCTCTAAATATACTTTAATACTACACAAGCATGCTATCTTAGAGAAACAATATACTATCAAGAATTTGGGCGTATCTAAAAGGTTAATGTCCTCATTAATAGAATGGAACAGCTGTGACGTATACACTACAGCATATAACTATGAATTAGCTTGTATTACACTAGACAATGGAGTTTTGAATTTCTTATCTATTTACCCGTAACAAAAGTAAAAAGTATGCAAAGACCAGGAACTGAAACAATCAAAATCCAAATCCAGCCCTCAAACCATAGTTGGAAACAACTAAGATTACAAATAATCAAGATACAGAGAACATATGGCCAACCGAGTGAGCAGCTTGTTCCCAAAAGGTGGCCACTCAGCAACCCAAACCGAACCAAAAATAATAAGAAGAACATACATAAGGTAAATCATCACAGAAACTCTGACACCAAAAACAGGCAAAAGAGAACCACAACAGAACTACCGCCTTGGAACGGTCAGTAATGAATTACTGGGGGGCTTAAATCGATTTTACAGGCCCAACCTCACCCTCAGTTTCTGAAGTGGTACAAAACATTTAGTTGGTTGTTCGGTTCGCATAATAACCCTAGATTCATATGTAAATATTCACACACACATACATATCAATGCAAGCTTGCAAAAGCCGAACACGCTGTACGTGCATGTGTTAACGAAAGTTTCAAAATCACACATGTATAAAAATACACCCACCCACAAACACGAAAGTCTTTGCATGCCATACATAGAAAGACAGGATGCCTATTGCCCCTCATCCCCCCCCCCCCCCCCCAACAAAAAAGGCACAGATACTTTCTTACTGTTCTACCGTGTTAACATTGGACCTCACTGTTATGAGAGAGCGGGGGTGAATACCATTTTGTAAAAAACGCAAAAACGCGTATAGGAGATATGGGCTAGTATATAGTCATACTTCCGGGGAGGGTGGGAGGGGGGAAGGGATGTAATTCTGGTGCATTCATATGGAGGAACAACAATCGTAGCCACTTCTGAGGGGAAAACTGATACATGGTGGGAGAGGCGGGGATGTAGGGGCTGCTCTCTGACAATCACATCAAAACCAGGTTCAAAACAGATCATACCCTGTAAGGAGCAATATGTTGGGTTTTAATACAATGTTTTCGTGGGCATTTCTGTACGAATAGTTACTATCTTCAGTTAACCCAGGTAATCTGAAGAAAACCCCAGTCAACCTAATTGCATAATTCTCAGCAGCTGCCGGTAATAAGAGTACTCTTGGGACGGTTTTACAGTTATGACTTAAATGCTAATTCAGAAATGGTTATTAGATCTTCCGGTCTTGTTATCTTCTCCCATTGAAACCAATTAAATAGAAATTGTTAGGCATCAACAGTGACACCTTTGCTGCTATCAGAGTGTTCTGAAGGTCTTGATAAGTTGTTAAATTGAATATCTTTGCAGTAACTAATATTAAATGACTCATGGTAGGACACTAAATTCCATTTTTCATTACATAATTGTAACTGTTGTGGAATACTGATGCATTTGTTAACAGATTTTATTTTCCTTGATGAATACTATAAATTTGTTAACAAATGTTTTAAATTATGTTCACTGCATGCTATGGCAGTCCCAGGGCTGAGGGAATGAAATGGTTCAATTCACATGGACAACATGGCCACCATGCCCATATATGGTAAACACATTTAAAACTCTTCTCTAGAACCAATTGACAGATGGCCTTGAAACTTGCCATGTAGAATTTAGTACTTAGGTAATACCAAGATTCTTTAAATGATGAACTTGGGTTGACCTTGACGTTCTTTACGGCAAGGTCAAATATGGGAAAATACTAGAAGATAAGATTTAATGGAAAGGTTTGTAAATTTTGGCCTAAAAATGGTATTTTTGAGTACAAGAGGTCAAGGTCATACACTTACCTTTGACCCAGGTCTCTCATATTTTGACAATATTTCAAACATCTCCTCAAAAGAACCTGGACCAATTGTAACCAAATTTAATATAAAGCCTCCAAGGCCTAAAGAAATATAAAACTGTTCAAACCGTCCAGGTAGCATGACCAACATGCCCAAAAATTGTAAAAAAAAAAATATTAAAATTTTCCTCTCCAAAACCAATTGACCATTTGCCATGAAACTTGATATGTGGCATTGAGTACTCAAGTACTATCAAGGTTGTTCAAATGATGACCTTGAGTTGACACTTAATTTTTTTACGGCATGGTCAAATATCGGAAAATGTTAGAACGAGTCTTAGATTTCATAGATGTTTTGAATATTTTGGCCTAAAACATGGTTTATACGGTCGTCTTAATGAGTACATGAAGATTTATGAGTACAAGATGTCTTTCTATCTATCTTCTATTATGTCTTAACCCTTGAGGGTGGCACAGACGTTGTACTTGGGTACACTCCGTGTTGCAGGATGAAAACCTACATATAGACATGTAGCTACAGTAGAGATCTTTAACCTGCACAGGGGGCGACTCTCCCTGCACCTCAAGGTCATATTCTTTGACCCAGGTCTATCATATTTTGACAATATATCAAAACCCTCAGAAGCCACTGGGCCAATTGCTCAGGTGAGCAATTCAGAAGAGCCTCATGCCCCCCTTGTCTTTTCAAACCTGTATGTGGACACTTGATTTCAGAACTTCAAATAACAGGACAACGTTTGACTGTCGGTGATCATAATCTATTGTGGAATAGACAGATTCAAGTCAATTAGGACATTCAGTTGAGTTAGACTGGAATTAGACTGAAGGCCAGTAAGGGCTTGTATCAAATGTATCAATTATTACGCACCCTAGGCCTTGGTCAGTTTGGAGCCTTGAGTGTTTGGGTTGTCCGTTCATCCATACATCCAGGTTGAGAATTTTGGTTAAGATTTTGGGTTCAGGTAGAATGTCAAGACCTATTAGTGATAGCAAATTAATATTTCACATGAGGATATAACCTCAATGAGAAGATCAGGAACATACAAGAGCCATGACCTGATGACCTATATATTACATAGTCACTGACTATGGACTTTGGCTAGATTTGCAAGTTCAGGTTTTTTGTCCAAGATGATATCTGAAGTAGCATCCTATTACCCTGGTAGATGAAGCATGTTGATGCAGAAAAACAAAAAGTTGTCTAGTGACCATTGCTCTGATGCAAGACAGGGACATGTCAAGTTTATTTTTTGGCAACAGAAAGCTAAAAAAAATTTCACAGTGCTTGAAAATTTAGGTAGTTCTTTTTTGCGTTGAGAAAACAAAAGAACATCATAGGCTAGAAATGTACATGTATTTGGTTTATAATATACATGTACAAGTACATGGACCCAAGTTTTTCTTGCAAACATAATACTATGTCATGGTTTTCTTCTTATTTACTTAATTGCAAACAAGGAGTAACTGTCAACATCCTCTCAATGATGAAATAATTCTTAATGGAGTTCCCCAAGGTTCTATAATGAGCCCACCAATGTATTATTGTTCATTATTGTTTGCCTCTTTAAACAGCTTCAATAGATACTGATCTTTACACTGATGATACCATCCTGTATAAAACTGGAATTTCACGCTCAGCAATTGACAGTAACTTGCAAATTGCCCTGAACAACCTTTCTGAATGGTGTAAATTTAATGGTATGGCTATCAATACATCAACGACCAATCTGATGTTAATTACTACCCATCAAAGGAGAGCAGTTCTAGATTCTGATAAATTATATTTGACTTTAAACAATGTAAACATAAATATCATAGAGACAAAATACTTGGAGATTTTATAGATAATAATTTATCTTGGTCAAGTCATACGTACCAAATATGCAAAAAGATATCATCTGATTTATGGCTTTTATCTAGAACTAAAGAATACCTTTCTACTGAAAACAGAACGCAGTTTTTCAAAACTTACTTTCAGCTTCATACATACAATTGTAACTTAGTATGGGCTGGGACGGCCCAACTGAATCTTAACAGACTTTTCCGTCTGCAAAAACATGCATGCAAGATTATATTGGATTACAATGTTGAAAATGTTCTTGAAAGTGTGCAAGAATTGAAAATACTAACTATATAATGTTATGAAAGATTATTTTTACAAAACTCAAACTTCATGTTCAAAGTTTATAAATCAGAAACACCTCTATTTATCAATGAATTTTTAATCATAGAATTGCTATTGATAATTTGCCTTTGTTACAGTTAACTGTATCTTCAAATTTCATCAGACACTGACCTTACAGAGAAATATTTAAACAAAGCATCACTTGTCTGGACCAGTTTACCTTCTGAACTTAAAAATTTAGATACTGTTATTTCTTTTCATAATAATTTCATACTGGACTAGTACAACTAGCGCTGCTATCGGCTATTGACTAAAGACTAAACTCACCGTTTAGATAGTGAACGGCTATATATCCATTGAAGCGTCCAATGTGACTGGTGACTGTAGATTTCGACGTTGCCAAACCTGATAATTATTTACATCCTTTGCGTCGCATCAAATATATATTACATTAAATCGGGAAAATTGACTTGTATACTACAATGTAAACTTTAAATGATAGGTATTCGCCCCGAGGTTCTTGACCCGGTGTAACATTAGATTTTGACCCCTTGAAACAGGACCCCACGCGTCAAGTCTCAATGTTGAAACTTGACCCAGGTCAATTTTCAACATTGGAAAATGTTCTATGGGTCGATATTTAACATTGAAAAGTGGCCAGTGGGGTCATTTTTTCAACAGGTTCAAATTTATATATCACACCGGCAGAGGCCCAAGATGTAGGTATGTGGCTAAATTAAAACGAGGTCTACAGAGACGAGTGGAAGCCGGAACTTTTTGCAACAATACGAGACGCGAGGAAAGTTTGAACCTCAGTGTGAATTATGTATAAAACTTGTACTCAACATTTCCCCAATCCTCAACAATACGTAAGAAAGGCTACAGGTCACCTGAAAACAAATATTTAGGTGAAAGGGTGCAAGTCAATGTGTTTCCTCCATTTTTGGAAAGGGAAAACAACAATGTTAGTGACTTCCTATTTGCTTTCCTAGAAGATAAATCCCATTAAAATGGGATCTACGCTTAACGGAAAGAACTTTTCTGCAAGGGGGTGGGGGGGGGGGGGGCAAGTTATTCTGTTTAACTTTGTTAAACGTAAATTCTATCACTTCATCTTCAAAACGTTCATGTGTAACGTCACGACATGGCCGAGCCCAAAGCGATGACTGCTCTCTCTTTGGCTAGAGCTCTTGCCTGTATGACGTCAAAATTTGAGAGAAAGATTATGCTATTTACGATTGCTTTTGAAAAGCTGACGTCAACATTAACTTTGCACTGCACGGCGGTCCTGAACGTTGAGTGACGTTTTTTTTTAGGTTGTTGTTGTTTTCATTGATGGTCCGCCCATTTACATGCCAAGGTCTCGTTCACACATAGAGGACCAGTTCAGGCACGAAAGACGTTACACATGGAGGTTCCAGAATTCATTTTTACCCTGTACAGAGAGTTTGGTACCCTCAGAATTTGACATGTATCCTACCGAGCCGTCTAGCGAAGTCAGCAGTACGTCGGTCTGCAGATCAAGCGGTCGCGAGTTTGATTCCCAGCCCGCCCCCTGAACAGTCGTGAAGATTGATCATGAAATATTTTCTAAGCTCATTCTCTCCCTTCCGCTGACTTAAGAAGGGCAGTTGTGAGTTTGTTTGTTTTGTTGAGGTTTCACGGCCCAGTAAACAGCTAAGGTCATGTCGAGCCGGTCAGTTAACCTACTCATACTGTTCCATGGCAGGCTTAGACCTCCTAAACGGTTAACCAGTACTAAGTGTATATGATTTCGCCAGTACTTTAACTGACAACTGCCCTTCTTGAATCAGCAGAAGGGAAAGAATGACCGTAGAAAATATTTCATGAAGTGTTTTTTATGCAATTATGTTGCATTTGGACCTATACCTCGGATAGGGGTGCTGGTCTGGAAAGTCGGCCCTTTACACAACTGCATTGCTTAGCCGTTCGTATCAGCGTTCTTGTCATATATTTCGACGTTTCGCACTTCTCCTATTCCAGATAATAATTTAAACCGTGGCCCCAATTAATTGATCGTTCTCAGGCACGTTTTGGGGCGGCTAGGTCGGTACCAATCCCAAGAACAACGTGCACACTATCTTTGAATTTGGCACAGACGACAGACGGACTCGGGCACCCAGACGGTACTATTATGGATTTCTTACCGCGGAGCCGCTGGGAAGGACCCGTTTGGAGGCACTGGGTGCTAGGTCACTATCGCAGTATTTTCATATACGCCCTACATTGTTAGGAGCCTACCAGAATTGGAAAAATATCCGATTTGCCCCGTATGCTACGAAATTTTGCCAAACAATGAGAACAATTGAAAGCTCTCGAATGAAACCATTTCATTGATAAATTCGTTTTTTTTTTTTTTTTTTTTTTTTTTTTTTTTTTGTGAGGGGGGGGGGGGGGGGGGGGGGGGGGGGAGAGCGAGACAGAGAGAAGGAAAATAAAATAAAGAGCTGTAACGCGTTAAGATGTTTAAAAATATTTGCTTTCAGCCGGAGTCGAACACTGGCGGCCCATATACAGGTCCGACTCTCACACCATTGCTCCAGGGTACTATATGTAGTTGTACGATTTTTTATTTCTTTGTTTACGACAAGGACAGCGGGAGTTTATTAGTTGTTTGGACGTTTAGGATTTGACGGCCCTCTGAGACAGTATTTCAGTCTATATCGAGCCGTCACCCTGAGAGTGCGGGCGAGAAAGGAGAAAGGACAGATGAGAGTAAAACGTCCAAACAACTCTTCCCGTATCTACTGCAAGATAGCAAGCACTGCAGGTCCTTGCCCCAACATAATCCAAAGAAGTAGGACGCCCCAGTACTGAACGCTACCCGTCACCATCGCCCGACCCGACCGCCCAATTAACCCACTAGAGGTAGAATACACTCCGAGGCTTTCTCGCCCTCGGAGGACTTTCCCACTCGAATGTACATCCTACTCATGCTTGTTCCACTGGCTTGTTCAGCCATTTTTAACCCAAATATCAATCACACACATGAATAACAACAACTGATTTTAGTAAAGATGTACAACTATGCACAACAGTGAAATACACGTCATTGGACACGGTTGAATAAATAAAGAATGCGTGGCGGATCTAGCTCATTTTCCTTTTTTGCTTTATTTAAAAAGAAGGGATTGTGATTTATTATTTATTACTATTCAAGAAAGAAACTGGAAAACTTTGATCACGAACTTAGAGACCTTATATTTGCCACCAAAGGTTTCTGAAGTCAGGAAATTTAATTTCACAAACTTGTCAGACAATCCGCCATCGTTAGTTTTTGGCATAGTTTTTAGTCTTCAGTCGTTGGTCGTTAGTCGAGCCTTAGTTGTACTTGTCCACTAGTAAATTGTGTCTGTAGACACGAATGATGCCCAGTGCAGTGCCTGTCACAGGGCAGTGTACATCACTGAATTGCCCATTGTCAAAACATATTGTTTCAATGCACTATACTTCTAGCCTGAATGTCAAATGACTATGTTCAAAATGCTAAATTTTTAACGAAATTAATGTTACCTCTGAAAAATTTACTTGCACAAACACCATAACTTACAATGCAAACAAGTGATAAAATATCAAAGTTAAGAAGACCATTTTTCTGTCAAAATAATTTCTAGCTCCATCAAAAACCCACATGCACATCTTCAATATGTCAACAATATGTAAGCAAAGTTTCAAAAATATACATTGAACACTCTGAGAGAAGTTGATTACACAAACTCAAAATCGTAAATTGTGATGAACGGACGGACAGACAGACAGACAGACTGACGGACAGATGGACAGGAGCAAATCTTAATGCCCACGGACTGTCGTCACGGGGGCATAAAAATGCTTGAAAAGCAGATTTGTATTATCATTATTATACATTGTACTCAGGGTTTTCACCATAAAAATATGGATTTTTGTGTGTTTGTATTTGTGTGTGTATGTGTGTGTGTTTGTGTGTGTGTGTGTGTGTGTGTTTATGTGTGTTTGTGTGTAGTTTTAGTTTTTAGCTCACCTGGCCCGAAGGGCCATAGTAAGCTACTGTCATACCAAAGCGTCCGTCATGCCTTGTTCAGCGTCTGTCAACAATTAAAAAAAACAGTTATTCAAACATCTTCTTCTATAAAACCACAGGACCAATGGTTCTGAAATTTCACATGGCGCATCACCAGACTCCATGGTCTCAGAAGTGTGTCAGGTTGAATATCCAAGAGGGCCACCATTGCTAAAAATTCCAAAAATAACAAAATATTTTTCTCCAGAACCACTGGGTATGTCTAAATTTTGGCATGAAACATCAGTGGACCATTAGTATTCAAAATTGTAAAAATAAATAAAAATCTGTAGCGAAGTTTTGTCGCAGTGACCTACTTTCTGTTTATGAGTGTAATTTTGCTCAAATGCCAAAGTCTAAAATTAACTTATTCAAAAAACTTCATACATCAACTGAACCCATGGGTCTCAAATTTCACATGGAGCATGACCAGACTGCAGGGTTTCAGAATTATAAAATTGAATCAGATTGAGAATCAAAGATGGCCAGCATTACTAAAAAAGCAAACCAACACAATCAATTTCTTCTCCGGAACCACTGGGTATATTTCCTTGAAAGTTTTCATGGAACGTTAGTGAGACCTTGAAATTGAGAATTGTAAAAAACATAAAAATAATAAGGCGGAATTAGGTCACAGTGACCTACTAAGTGTTTACAAGACATTTTTAGCTCCAATGACAATATCTCAAGAAAACATGCATGGATTTTAGTAAGATTTGGTCAGAATGGTCCTTGAATGGAATTATTTCAAATTAATGTCAACGGACTATCCAAGATGGCCACCAAGGGGCTGTAACTAAAACTTGCAAAAATATAAAAATGACAATTTCTCAAAATCCCTTGAATGTAATTGAATAATGCATTTTGATATTTAGCATTTTGGCAGTAGTCCAAGATGGCCGCCATATGCCGTTCCTAAAAACAGCATAAAACATGAAAATGACAATATCTCAGTAGCCGCTGAATGGATTTTGACGAAATGTGTGCCAGAATGATTCTTGCATGTTTCAAAAATTAATAAAAATAGACCAATCAATTTAGCCTGTGTTACTTACAATAGCAAAACGTGAAAATGAGAAATTCTGAATGAAATAGGACCAATTTTGTGTCAGAATGTTCCTTGCATAATGCCATTTTCAGTTTTGGTGATTTGGCATTCCAAGATGGCTGCCTACTACTGTTACTAAAAATCGAACAAAACATGAAAATGATAATATCTCGTAACTGCTAAATAGATTTTGATGAAATTTGTGGTAAAATGATTCTTACATTGAGGTGTTTCAAAACTTAATAAAAATAGACCAGTCAAATTGGCCTCTGTTACTAAACAAAATGTGAAAGTGACTTAATGTCAATGGAATTGACCAATTTTGTGTCAGACTGGTCAAGATAGCAGAAACATAAAAATGACAATTTCTCAACCCTTGAATGTAATATGATCAACTTTGTGTCAGAATTTCTTGGCATGAGGGCGTTGGATTTTTAGCATTTTAACATTCCAAAATAGCCGTCATCTGCCGTTACAAAAATAGCACAAAACTTAAAAATGACAATATCTCAGTAACCCCTGAATGGATTTTAACGAAATTAGTGTCAAATGACTCTTGAATTGAGGTGTATCAAAATTATTAGAACTGGTCTAGTCCAGTTGGTCTTTGTGACTTACCATAGCAAAAGGTGAAAATGAGAAAATATCAATGGAATTGGGCCAATTTTGTGCCAGAATGCTGTTTGCATAAAGGCTTTTTAATTTGTTTGCATTTTGGCATTCTAAGATGGCCACCAGCTGACATTACTAAAAATAAGCAAAACATGAAAATGACAATATTTCAGTAACCTCTGAATGCACTTTGACGAAATTTAGATCAAAATGATTTTTGCCTTGAATTGTTTCAAAAATTAATAAGAATATACCAGTCAAGATGGCTTCTGTTACTTTATGAATAGCAAAATGTAAAAATGAGAAAATCTCAATGGAATTGGACCAATTTTATGTCAGATTGTTCCTTGCATAAAGCTATTTTGATTTTTTGCCATTTGGCATTCCAGGATGGCTACATTCTGCCATTACTAAAACTAGCACTTAACATGAAAATGACTATATTTCAGTAACCGCTGAATATATTTTGAGGAAATTCGTGTCAGAATGTTTCTTATAGTCAGATTATTTAAAAATACATAAAATAGACCAGTCAAGTTGATCTTTGTTACTTACAATAGCAAACGGTGAAAATGAGAAAACCTCAATGGAATTGAATCAGTTTTGTGTCAGAATGGTCCTGAGGCAAAATAGCCAGGTGAACGCTAACAGGCCCATTTCGGCCTCTTGTTATCGTGTTATTTTGAGTATATATGCGAGCGTTACAGATTTGTAGAAAATGTGACCGTACGGTAATAAGTGTACATTATTGGGACATTTCTGTTCAAGTGGACTGCTAATTTTAAATTTTCTGTAGTCCTTTTTCCAGTTGGGAGACATTTTATCAAGCTTTTACTGGCTTGCAAATGGTGCAGACCTTGATTGCAAAGTTAGGTGTAGGTGGTGTAATCTGGGCCTGTAGTATTTCTCTTGGTAGTTCTGTCCTGATTCTTGCAATTTTTGCAGTACGAAGCTAACAGGCTGGATGTATGTGTTCTTGAAATATGACATGCTGCATGTTTTTCTGTTTTGTTGTTTTCTTTCACATTGCAACTGCAATCAAGAGAAGACCACACGGAAGATTAGTGTTTAACTAAATGTGTATTACCCTCTGTAAATAAATTCTATTATTATTATTATTAGTATTATTATTAGTATTATTATTATTATTATTATGCTTCAAATTTAGTCATCTAGAAACTCTTTAAAAACTCTTTAAAACTTAGTTATATTTTTTAGCCTCAGTTTCCTTGGAACAGCATGTAATACTTTATTTTATTACACACTCAACCCAATGTTCAGCATTTAGTTATCAACCTATTCCATTTGTCCAAGACAGGTCATGAGGTTAACCCAGGTGTTATGGGCTTGGGTTTTCTGATGTACTCATGGGTAACCAAGTTTTCCAGTGTCAGATAAACAAAGGTTCAATTTACACAGCTAGAACCCCAGCAGTTGCTTAGCAGAGTTGTTTTTGTCTATATTTTTTTCAAACCATGATGGAGGAAACCATTGGTTTATGTAAAGGAAACTTTATAATAATAATAAACAATCATTATAATGACAAAACTGAGAGTCACAAAGAGTGATATTTGTGGACAGGACTTAGTTCACCATACAGTGAATAATTAAGAACAACCCTTCTTACAGGGAAGATGATCACGTGGTCTTCACGTCACAGGAAATACTGGGAATTCAAGTACAACGATTGCTACTTGGTTATTTTTTTTTCAAGATAACTGTTTTGTTGTCAAATGCAGTCTCATAGAATATAGCACAGTGAATGCATGCTTGTATGTACTTTTAACTGGTGGTCTTGATTTTACTGACAGTAGACTTGGTTTCACGTTTAAACCTCCCCCAGTTTTAGAGCAACAACATCATTCATGTACTGTAGCATACTTTCGGATGTTGGGGACGATTAAATACAAAAGCCATATAGCTCACAACAAAATCGCGAACATCGTCTGAAAGTGCTCATGACTATACGAGGGGCATTTCAGAAATAGTGTAAATGATATTAGGGTAGCCTATTGGCTAATATGTAGCAGTGGTGTAAAAAAATCAGTGGAAAGCTAAATTCAAGTGCTTTAGACCGGTATGTGTTAAAAGAATTTCTAGTCACCCATGCATGACAGCACGTGCTTATACGTCATAAGGGTGTGGATACTGGAAACTATACATTTTCACTGAAAGTCTCCTGTGTTCTATCGCTGTTTGTTCAATGAGAAAATGATAAAGTTTAATAAAAAACACGTAATACTGTCCTTTCAATGTAAAATAAGAAAGTTATACAGAAATCGTTTCCAGATTCTACATTACTAATATACTAAACGAGATTTTTGGTCTGCTGGGTGGTTATAAATGCAAAGTTATTATAAATGCATTATATCAATAAAATTATGATTCTGACTCAATCACATCCAATTTCAACAAATGACAGACACTTTATTACTGAAATGATCAGTTCACTTTAGTTTGTTACGACTGGCATCAAATCACTGATAAAACTGGTAGGATGCAGAAAACCCACCTTATTGATACCCCCCCCCCCCCTTTGTGGAAACTGCTGGACCTAAAACAGCCATTCAGAAGACCTTGAATAAACAGCACATAAGCAATACTTAAGGTCTCGAGAAACAGTTTCAAACTATAAGAACTTTTGACCTGGCTTTCACCATGGCAGTTTAGGTTTGCCAGAACTGATGCTTATTAATATATCTCCTTGCATAGACATAACAGGAACCCAGAGCTATTTCCCTCTTCATCTTATTGATTTAATGCTGTTTACCATGTACATGCATATACTTGGATTTTCACTCAAAGTGATATATAAACACAAGTACGAATTTGGTCTTACAAGCAAATAAATGTTCCAAAATGATATGCAAAACTTGCAACACCTCACTAAACATTGGGGCAGAAATGTCTGGGTAAACACTGTAGACCAAGGCCAGAATTTTCAGGGACTGTAGTAGTATTTCCCATTCTGCCAGAGCAAATTGATGACAGTCAAATCAATGAAGGTAAAATCAACTTTATTTAGGTTTACAGGGGCATCTGCTGCAGAGATGGCTTCTGACAATATAAAAGCTGCCATGATAAGGTGTTATATCAATAAGCAGTCAGCTTTGCAGAATTGGTTTAAATTGTGCTAAAATGGGCAGTCAACCTCAGCGAAAAGTGGACTTGTCGGTTACGTATCAGACCTGTTCTTAAAAATTGTATAAGACCGATACACATTCACTGCGCTGCATTTTGAAAGGATGCATGATAAACAATGATATTATTAACTTAAGCGTGAAGAATTCCCGAGGCGTTCTTTTCTCTAACTCTGCTGTCAATGTCCACGATCCACAGGTATACGGAACATGGAAATGACAAGGCGGCGCATAAGTTTAACCTTTGATCCAAGAGATGTTGTTATTTCCCCGAATTGGTTTGAGCTTGGTAAGAGCTGAAGTGGCTTATGAAATCCTTGATAGAACCTCCTGTTTTGAGCCATCATCTGAGGCAATTGCTCCAAGGTATTTGAAGCTTGTTATGGTACCCAGCTTCTGCCCTCTTACCTTAATCTCACTCTGGATGCCACCTGCGCTGTTCGTCATCAGTTTTTACTTCTCAGCACTGATCTCCATCTTATGCCTTGTGCAGGTTTGGTCAAGACTTTCAACTACAGCTTCTTGTTCCTGCTCTTCTTCAGCTAGAACGTCTATGTCATCGGCTAACCGCAGATCGGTAATGTTTCTGCCGCCTATGCTAACCTTTCCGTCATGTTCTTTTAGAGCATCAGACATGATCCGTTCGACAAAAATGTTTAAGAGGATGGGTGACAGAAGAGTTCCTTGTCTTACTCCAACTGTTGTTCTGGGCCATTCTCCTGTGCTGCTATTTATCAGGACTGCACTTGTAGCCTTGTCGTAAAGCTGCTGAATGGTGCGAACTAGATTTGCTCTGATATTGTACTTCCGCATGGTGACCCATAAGGCTGCACGCCATACCCTGTCAAAGGCTTTTTGAAATCAATGAAGACATGGTATAGATTCTGCTGATATTGGAGATACTTTTCACACAGGATTCTAAGGTTGAAGATCCATTCTGTGGTGATCCTTCCTGCTTGGAACCCAGCCTGTTCCTCAGCAATCATCTCTTCGGCTTGTGGTTTAAGCCTGTTCAAGATGACTTTCAGCATGACTTTGCTTGAATGACTGATTAGGCTGATGGTTCTGTAGTTCTGGCAGAGCTGTAAGTTGCCCTTTTTAGGGAGTGTAATAATCAGCGACTGAGTCCATGGGGTAGGCCACTCTCCTGTTCTCCAGATCCTGTTACAGGTATCTGTTAAAACATCAATCATGGATTCCCCGCCAGCTTGAAGCAGTTCTGGTGGTATATTATCAACTCCGGCAGACTTCCCCTTCTTTAGTGCTGCTACTGCAATCTCAACTTCCTCACGAAGGATCGGTTGTTAATCTTCTTCTGGGGGGCTGATTGCAGTCAAGAACCGTATTGTTACCGTAAGTTTCATGGTTGTATAGTTCTGAGCAATATTCTGTCCATCTGCTGAGAATCTCTTGTTCCTCTGTTAGGCATTTCCCAGACCTGTCCTGGATAGTTGTGGATCTACCCTGTTTCTCTGAAGTTAGATCCTTCACCAGCTGGTATGCTTTCTTGCTGTTTTTGTTTTTGTTCAGGCAAGTTTTGATCTCATCACACTGGCTAGCTATCCAGTCCTCCTTAGCTTTCTTCACTGCCTTATGAACCCTCTTGTTTGCTTCCCTGCATTTTTTCTCCTCCTGCTTCGTACCGCTTCTTCTTCAAATTTCTCCTCTCATCAGAGAGATCGAGAACATCTCTGGTGACCCAGGGCTTTTTCCTACGACCTTCCTTCCCAAGATTCCCACTGGCTGCATCAGTCACTACTGTATTGTAGGTGGTTATCATGGTATCTATGTCCATGTCATCATCCCTCAGACCAATAGACCAATGAGTGGTGCGAATTTTCCACCTACTGTTGCTTGAAAAGTGCATGCCATTTATGGGTCCCTTAACTTCTCATGATCTAACTTCAGTCTTGGCTGGGTTGGCTTTCTAGCTTTCTTCAGACGAACTCGGAAGGTCATCATCACCAGGTCATGGTCACTTCCTTTGTTTGGTCTAGGAAAACTCGTCCTATGGATGTTGACTCCTGATCGAAAGCGCTTCCTCACCAAGATGTAATCAATCTGATTGTGTTGTTTCCCATCTGGGCTGTGCCATGTCCATCTTCGTGATGGTTTGTGAGGGCCAAGGGTGTTTGACAGTACTAGGCTGTTACAGGTTGCAAACTCTACCAGTCTGAGACCTCTCTCATTTGTCTCGACATTGCAGTATGGTCCACTAACGTTTTCCCAGTCTACCTGTGCATCCTTCTCAACTTTAACATTCCAATCCCCTTGTACAACTTACTTGGCTGCACATACTTTCCGGCAAAACTTTGGATTGATAAATATTGTAATCATGTGATTTGTTGTTTTCAAGAAAAAGATTGGGATACCAGACATGAGATGTCACAGAAAAAAATTATAACATTATGGCCACTATTTTTAGTGAGCGATGAGTTTACTTGGGCCAAGGGATAGAACCTCACGGAAAACATGCTAATTTCAAGATTCGTATAAAAGAAAGAGTGTACTCTGCAGGAATCAAGGCAATTCCCAAAACTTCTCTACAGCACAGAAGTTAAAACTTGCGGTTGAAGAAGTAGTTTTGTCAATACTCAATACGCAGTAAGTTTATTGAGATACAACAAAAATGTAATTGCTGTGATATTAAGGAAACCTTAAAATAATGAGAAACGACTATGATTTAACATTTTTATCGGAAAGAAGCAGGGGGCATTTTAGAGCAGGGGTGTTATTAAGATTAATATGGTATTCTTTCTCATTCGTTCTTACACATACACACACAAAAAGCACACACAAAAAACAGCCTTAATGTAATGTTTCAAGCAAATAATGACAGCTCACATGATGCACACTTTTGTCTTTATGTTTTCAGAACATTGTGTGGTTTGGTGTGTCTAGAGTGTACTGAAATGTTTAATTTATGGACAAAATGTGTAAGGAAAATGTATCATTCCTCTCGCCTAATGTGAGATACATTTCCACTCAGCATTAGTAAATGCAATTTCCTCTCTATACTTTACCATCAGATTTTAGAACGGAATCGTTTGGGATTTAGGTGGCATCATTATTTTCAATCACCCGTCAGTATGAACAGTCTTTCCTTTCAAACAAAAGTAATTTACTTCTCTGGTCAGTTTGGTAAAAGTTCATAAACCAATTTATTGATAGTAATATGTTATAGGAATTCAGTGCAGGATGTTTATCATGAATACACATATATTCGCCAAAATAAGTTACGCCGCAATTTTAATTGTGAAATTGCCGATTTCAGATATAATATTTTCAAAGTATTTGCTTTCAATCGGTTTTCCAAACAATTGCCTACGGAAATGACCAGGCGTTTACTGCGCAGGCGCAGTACAGTTATATTTTTCGTTTAATTGACGAGAGCCCCTACAATTCAGAAACATCTAAATCAAACCCGAACAAACTTTAAAAAGAGGTTGCATCTTAAAATATACAAGATCGAAAATTATCTTCCTTCGGATCTAAACGATAGGAAATTTCATTCTCGAGTTATGGACGTATTAGTCATAACTTTTAGTTCTGCTTTTCAGGACATGTAAATAAATGTCTTCGCAACAATCTTAAATAAGAAAATAAGAATGCATCAGTTTATTGTAAAATTGTGACAGGCATACGCTAATGAAATGTCTGTGGCAATGCCACTGCAAATTAAGGAAGTTCGGCTCAACCGCCTACACTTTGAAATTAAGAAGTGCTAGATTATCGTAAAATCTGTTTTGAATGCCGATTTTCTTCAGTATGTAAGAAATTTTGGAATCCCAAAACAGTATTAATGAGGAACAAACGGGAGAATGAGTATAAAACTAAAAGAAATGGCGAGTTTAATTCGTGTGAAATCTCGGAAAAGTAGAAATACCCCGCCCCCCCCCTAAAACCTTAAGTTGCACAAACTGTAGGATTATATTAAAGGTTAAAAACTTGTCTGTGTAGCATTATGAAAATGGGATTTCGGTACCTCAATGAATGTTTTACTTCATTCATTATGGTACATTTTCAGAGAAAGATACTGTGGTCACTGCGGCGGAACTTATTTTGACTAGTATATTTGAAATATTTACCTTAATAAGCAGTATGTGATGAGTACTCACAACGTTTGCTTCTGTGAAAACAGTGCAGTATTGCCAGAGTAATGATGAATAAGTATCTTCAACATATTTTATGAAAACTTATCAATTAAAACATGTATTGTGGGTACTTATCAAATACTGTAACTTCATCTATGTTATGTGCCATCAAAATGTGGTGGGTATTAATGATGTACTCTCACTCCACCTATATCATGTACCATCCAAATATATGTTGTAGGTGAACAGCAATTACACTCACTCTACCTATGTTATGTGCCATTGAAATGTATGGTGTTTGTACTTATCAATTACTCCCACTTTACCTATGTTATTAGCCATCACAACCTATGCTGCAGGTACTCATCACTTACACTCCCTCCATCTGTGTTATGAGTCATAAAACATATGCTATTACTCTCACTCCGTCTCAGTGTTATGAGTCATACAACATAGTTTTGGGTACTAATAAGTTACTCCTACTTCACCTTTGTTATGAGTCATAAAGCATATGATGTGGATACTTGTCAATCTCACTCCATCTCTATAGTGTATGGTGTTTGTACTCATCAGTTACTCCCACTTCACCTATTTTATGAGCCATCACAACCTATGTTGCAGGTATTCATCAATTACTCTCCCTCCATCTGTGTTATGAGTCATAAAACATATGCTTTGGGTAGTCATTAATTACTCTCATTCCATCTCTATGTTATGAGTCAATATACAACATAGGTTTTGGGTAGTCATCAATTACTCTCACTCCATCTCAATGTTATGAGTCACACAACATATGTTTTGGAACATGTTTTGGGTACTCATCAATACTCCCACTTCACCTTTATTATGAGTCATAATACAGATGTTGTGGGTACTCATCTATTTTTCTCACTCCACCTGTTACCAGCCATTAAACATATTATGGGTATTGAGCAATTACACACCTCTTTCCATTGTATGAGCCATCATAATGTATGTTGTGGGTAGTACTGGGTACTCAATTACTCCCACTTTATAAAACATGTGCTTTGGGTACACATCAATTACTCTCACTCCATGTCATGGGTACTCAGCAGTTACTCTCACTCCCTCTATGTTAGGTACCACCAAAACCTATGAGGTAGGTAACCATCACTTACACACACTACACCTATGTTATGCACCATCAAAGCACATGTTGTGGGTAATCATTAATTCCTCTTACCTATGTTAAAAGCCATATAAACATTTTTGTTGTGTGGACAAAAAATCAACTGTACATGATAACTGTACATGATATGGGCCACTCATCTGTGAAGACTTGCCTGAACAATCAGAGATAAAAGCATGACGTCACTGATAAGACACCTGGGGATTCCCCGAAAATGGTTGGCAGAAAGATTGATACAGTTTTATAGTATACAACTAAAGCGCATGATTGTTTGTGTAAAATACGAATCTATTTTTTATGTTTTAGACAGATAATATGTAAGGCTTACATTTTCATGAATTTCATGATTTATTTGCGTGCTAAGATGTTTCAAAAAATATATATTTATTCCTTTCTATCTCACATGTTCATAGCGCAAATTTATAGAAGTCTAGATGATATAGCGTGTAAAAAGGGAAACGGAAAATACAACGAATGAACGAACGGACAAACAAACCGTTAAATGAATGAATGACTAAATAAATGGTGGTAAATCGTTGATGAATGACTCAGATGCATATCTTTCTTCTTTATATACTTCTTAGTTCAAACTTTGAACTTCATGTAATTTTCAAAAAACACTGTTGGCTTAGCTCTATTATAGAATTTTATAAACTGCTTTGAAATCAATATTTTAGATGACATAAATTTGCTTGTTTTAGGATATAGCTAAAGCTTACACTGAAACGAGATGAAATGCGAAATTCAATTTTATCATTGAATTGTTGTTCGCATTATACTCTCGCCTCAGCCAAGATCAGATCACATTTTTAAATTTAACCTATGTTATGCACTTGCATATCAAATTTTACATAACTGAGATACATGAACTACATTGCAGACTGTCAGAAACAAGCATCTCGCACTGGCCTAAAGATTTCATGTTGATCGGAATAGCCATTTCTTTACAATAATGATTAAAATAGTCAAAGATAGCCAAAAAACAGGTGTTATGCTGTTTCACCTGAAAAAGCATATCATTTACGACAGAGATAGTTTAAACCCATCTCTCATGCACTGTCAAAAACTTTTGTTAGAAAGCACATTTTCCCCTTTAAAACGTAGTTTATTTGAATGGGCTACGACATATGGTCTGGAGTTATAGCAAAAATACTTCAGCTGCTGAAGTGTGACGCTCTGAGGTATTTTGAAATATCAACAGGAGCTGATCTGCCAGATAATTAAAACTGTTATCCCATGTATATATAATGTGTTATAAACAACACAGACATTCTTTAAGTGTAAAAATAACCAATAATATGAATAAAAATTAACACTAAGTGAAAATTTCAATTTCAAATAACCATGCGAAATGTCACGCAAAAAGTGTCCTGTCCGTAGACACACTTTTCTCTATAGAGTAGCATATCTCTGGAAATAAAAAAAAATCTTATTAAAGAATGGACTCCTTACTACTGTTGATTGTTCAATATAGGACATAATACCACCACCGAAGACAGAGCAGCAACAAGGAAAAATCTGTAATTTTGTCTTGTTCGTAGATTTTGTCCTGTCCGTAGATCAACAGTATTTGGATAAACTATGACTGGTGACCACCAATTTTCAAACTACTATGCATTTTGGTTGTTAAAACGATTCTATAGTCAACTATTTAAGTAAACTAAACTATTCATTTGATGATAAGTGCATTTTCTTACACCATTGATGTCCAGTTTCTCAAAAACAGAGACAGCAATGTCTTGTTTCTAAAAATATTTAAAAAGCAATTTATGTAAAATGTCTAAAATGGCCTTAAATATATCTGCTTATTTTTTCACTACTACAAAAAGTTAACTTAAAACATTTCATGACTTTTAAGTTTTTTATTATGCCTGCATTCCAAGTACAATGTGATCTACGGACAAGACACATTGGACAGTATGCACCGTGTATGGTTCTCTGGTATATCATTGGTTACAGAATCTTTTCTTTGTTACGAATACATTGTCAGTAGGGAAAAGCATAATTGTCTCTTTCTGAATGCTGTCTTAGGCGTCATACCTCCCACCTTATAATCCACTATCATATCTCCAACATTACTCACTTATATTCGGCACCTAATTTGATGTGGAGAATATTTTCTATTTATATTTATATGGAGGCGTCCAATTCTTCGGAAGAAGATATTTGAATTATTGCGAGGTAGGTGAGCCATTAAAGGCTGGAGTCATTGGTCAAGGGTAGTTTATTATTACTGGATTTTACAAAATTCAATTTCAGGCCCTCCCCGACCCCACCCTTTTCTCTCATGTCTTCTGCGTCAAAACAGTTCGAAGAAATTTGATAACATTTAAACCTCTGCAGCCGAGGCTATTTGATTTCAGTTAACTCAAAGTGCTATCCCTGTTATGATAATTACAAATGTTGTCTCAATTATGTCTTGTCCATATGTATGTATGTACACATTTAATACAGAAATCTACATTCAAGATGCACATATCTGCTTTTAAATAAAGATTTCTTTACCTTGATACAGATATCTACATTTTAATGCAGAGTCTGTATTTTAAATATAGATATCTGTATTAGAATTGAAGATATATCTTCTTGATTATCGAATAGAGATATTTCAACTTTAATAAAAGATATCTACATTTGAATAAACGATATCAGCATTTCAAACGCAGATATCTATTTAAATCAGAGATATCAGCATTTTTAGAAACTCAGCTATCTGCATTTGAAATACCGATAGCTGTAATCGAAAAACAAATATCTCTTATTGAAAAATACAGATATCTCTTATTAAAGAAAAAGATATATCTAACTGAAATGCAGATATTTACATTTATCTTTTAAATTAAGATATCTGCAATTCGAATGAAGATTACTGTATTTAAGCTGCTGATATCTGTATTTTAAATAGATATCTTTATTTGTGAGAAAAAACACAGATATCTTTAGTTTTGAAAGAGATGTCTGTATTTGAAATGCAGATATCTATATTTTTGAATCTGATTATTTTCAACTTTTATTTTCATTAAATAATCTATACACCATTGTTCAAGTTTTTGTACTTGCTTGATGTTGCCTGAAAGGAGGAGGATCAAATCCACTTCCTCCTTATCTACAGTGAAACACGCAGCGGAATGAGTATCGGGCCCCGTTGGTTGGTTGTTAAAGTGCTTAACAACCAGTAAAACAGCTATGGTCATCACCGACACGGCAAGACGCCCAGTAATCTAATTACACCTTTTCCTGGGCAGGCCCACCATTCAACCATTCACTGACACCTGCTGTATTTTAATCAGAGGTAGGGAGAAACTTTTCTACAGAAGGATGTTGTGGGTCTGGACTTGGATCGAACCAGCGTCCTCGTTGCCAGTCCAATGTCCATAAAACTTAACTACTGGGCCCAAGCTATTTGGCCTGGATTTTTAATAGAACTGGACCCTGGATAGGATCATTTATTTACAGTGCAGTAAATAAAGATTTATCTATTTCGACCATTAACGCACAAATCTGTAACTGAAAAATATTCAAAATTCAGACATCTGTTCTTAGTATTTGAATTTCAAATACAGATTTCTGCATATCAATTACAGATTTCTGTATTTCAATTGCAGATATATGAATTACAGCATCTTTTAAGATATCTCTAATTGAAATGCAAACATCTGTATTCGAAATGCAGAAGTCTCTTACTGAAATGCAGATATTTATATTATGATCAAAACTACAGATACCTGCATTTTTCAATCGGATATATCTCTCTTTCAATAACAGATATCTGCTTTTCAATTAGAGATATATTTGATGATAAAAATACAGATAGCAGTTTTTATCAATAGAGATATCTGTATTTGAAATGCAGATATCTGTATTACATGGGTAAAAACCCAAAAAGGCCGTCATATATATGCTGTATTTTTAGAAATTACTCATTTACATTAATGTTCACATTGTATAAGTTTTTTGACCATCATTAATTTATAAAAGCTTGTTTAGAATTAAAACAAATGATAGCCACAGACTTCTGGCAATTACAATTTTCACTTCAAACTTTTGTATGTCTCGTCCGTAGTCACACTTGGATATCAAAACTGTATTAATGTTTCCATATTCGGTATATTTTGACTAGTGGTAAAGTTTTTTTGCCAGTTTGATAAGGTTTTTGGCTTGACAGTATTCTCTGTTGGTATATAATTAGAGATCTTTTTTCTTATTAAGGAAAAGTGGGGTTCAGAACACATAATATGATACGACAAGACACAATATTGTGATGTTTATGCCCCCGCCACGAAGTGGGAAGGGGCATATAGTTTTGCCCTTGTCCGTCCGTACATACGTCCGTCTACCCGTACGTACGTCCGTCCCACTTTGTAGTACTGTTCTTGTCTCCGCAACTCCTCCTACAGTATTTGATGTAGGGAGTTGAAACTTGCAACAAAGTTCCGACATGCATTAAATATATGCATAAAGGAAACAGAACTTTAATTAAGGTCTTTATTGCAGAATTATGTCCCCTTGAATAACATAAATATTTTGACCATATTTCACATTTGTAGTACTGTGTGTGTCTCCACAACTCCTTCTACAGTATTTAATGCAGGAAGTTGAAACTTGTAACACAGTTCAGGCATGCATCGAACATGGGCATAAAGGAAACGGAACTTTGATCCAGGTCATAATAGCAGAATTACATCCCCTTTAATGACATACATATTCTGACCATATTTCACACTTTGTAGTACTGTTCTTGTCTCTGCGACTCCTCCAGTAGTATTTGATGTAGGGATTTGAAACTTGCAACACATTTCAGACATGCATTGAACATGTGCATAAAGAAACACAACTTTGAGTCAGATCTCTATTGCAGAATTATCTCCCCTTGAATGACATACATATTTTGACCATATTTCCATGGCTTATATACAAGCTCATTTTTTGTCGTCGCTCTAGCGGCCTCATCTATTTTTCGATTTTGGTATTACATCACAACTTCATTGGGTATTACAATACCTCGAAGAAGATTGCGTTTCAGGTTGGTAGGATCAAGGTCAAGGTCACAGTTGTTTTTTTTTCAGAAAGACTAGGGCATTGCTCCAGCGCTTTTATTTATAAATCGATTTTGATGTAACTTCACATAAATGTTAAGTCTAACAATATCTTGAATAAATTACGATTTTCAGCACCGCAGGTCCAAGGTCATGGTCACAGTTGCTATTTTAGAACAAAAAAACTTTATCATCCCTCTAGCCCCTTTATTCATTGACAATTGTGATGTAACTTCACCCAAATGTTTAGTGTGACATTATCTTGGACAAGTTCGTGATCCAGAATTTAAGAGTCAAGGTCAGGGTCACAGTTGCTATTTTTAGAAAATACGTTGTCATCCCTCTGGAATGATTTTGGCATAACTCGACACAAATATTTAGCATGACAATATCTGGGACAAATTCACGTTTCAGCATTGTAGGTCCAAGGTCAAGGTCACAGATGCTATTATAGGTACATATAAAACTTTGTCATGGTTCTAGGGCCTTTATTTTTAACTGATTTGGATATTACTTCACACAAATATTAAGTATGACAATATCTTGGACAAGTTAACCTTTCAGGGTTGTAGTTCTAAGGTCCAGGTCACAGTTGCTATTTTTAGAAAAACTTAGTCATCCCTCTAGCGCCTTTATTGATTGACAGATTTTGATGTAACTTCACACAAATATGTCTTAACACATTACTCATCTAGTGAGGCATATGGCAGGGGCATTCATCACCTTTAGTGATTGTCTAGTTTAATTCAACAAACAGGTCTTTGGTGACTATATGAAGTAAATATTTCTTTTTCACCTACTGATCTGTTCTACAGTAATTTTATAGTATAAGTATACATATTTTGCAGTGTTCATATACTAGTCAAAAGTGTCCTGTCCGTGATTTTTTTAAGTTAATTTGGGCACATTTGTTTCTTCGCATTTATCTCGCATTTCATTTTACATACATATATAAAAGGCTGTTTACTTTACTTTTCAAAATTGAAATCATTTGAAAATCAGGTGACCCACAGAGAAACTAGACAAAACAATACAAGGTCTATTCCCAAATTATGAAAGCATTTTCATTAAATGAAACATGAAATAAAACGAAAAAAAAAAATAATATTTTACTTTTTTTGCGCATAAAATTTTCAGTGTTGATATGTTGTTGTTATTCATAATAAATTATCAAAATTTATTCTTGTTTTAAGTTGAAAAGATAGATATTTACAAAAATGGGGTCTGTGTTTTTAATGAGTCAAAGACAGCCTGTTTGACAAAAATGAATACCAGATTATGAAATGTTATAGGTGACATTTATATTTTTTAAAACTGCTACATCTATAGATTTCAGAAATAAAAGAATTCAAGCCCTCAGAAAACCTAGAAAAATCACCTCTGGTGAAACATAAAATTCCATCTGATCTTAGCTGATGCGACTGAGTCTGTATCCTATGTTAATTTTCTGAATTAAAAATGTTTATTTCCTGTTGTTTAATAGTATCTTTGCTGTCTTCAGTAGATCCTTGGATCAAGGACGTCTTAGCATAGTTCAGAAAAACGCCGCTGGGGTCCTGTGGTGACAATTTGAAATAAACATGTATCTAAAATAAATTGTTTGTGCGCCCAGTGCGGCTTATTATCCGCTAGCACAAAGGTATGGCTTCCTCTGATTGATTTATTTTTTCTTTCTTTCTTTATTGTTTATAATTTTTTTAGAAATTGCAACCATCGATAGATATTATTGTTTCTATTATTCTTGTTTAAAATTTTCTTGTCCCTAAATCCGATCGACATTTTACAGTAATTCCGCTTAGGTTGTCTTAGATATATTCTAATTATTTTTTTTTCATCTCATCCTATTTATACTAATAAATATACTAATAAATAGACATTATAATTTTATTAAGATACTGATCTACAGTATTTTCATTTTATTCTGTTAATATATTTTATAAGTCGTAGTTATTAAGAAAAACAGTCCGGTTAAGTTGATGGGTGTACCCAAATACGCGTTTTACTGGATGCATTTAATTAATTAAATGATTAGTTTTTCGTATGACAGGTGACTAAGACCTTATTTCCAATTGTTTTAAATCGGAAGCTATTTATTCGCACTTATTTTAATTATCTATTACGCATTTTAGCAATTACATTTCAGACTATCCTAGAAAAACACTGTCCGCTGCTAATCTTTTGGCAACCAAGCTTCCCACGTGATCATCCGATGACGTCACTGCAAAGAATCCCGTTATCTCCTATATTATTGTGATGAATATCTATAAAATATGGTTTTAGTAGGAAAATAAAGCACTAAAACATGTGGGCACTGACATCACATCTCACAGCAATTATTTCAATAAGTAGAATATGTTGTGGGCACTTATTACAGTAATATGGTAACATCTCTAAAGAAAAGCATCAGAGCATACATGGTTGTTCCTAAAAGCTATAGCTACATTCTGAATTTCCACTAGATTTAGCTTTAGAATTTGCAGAATGAGAACAAGCCAAAATAAAATTCTTACTAAACTCTTGTTCACCAGGAGCTGACCACCTTCTCACAGAAGAAATGTCAGAGCAACAAGTTCGATGAATTGCTCTTTGACCCATCCCACAGAGACTAATTTTTTTGCTTTGGAGAAAGGTTATTATGAAATATTTGGCTAGACATTTTCTAATACTGGTTCAGTTTGTAGAATATTTGTTAGAAAATCTTCATTTTTCCAATGATTGCAGTATAATACTGATCTGTATATCAGTTCTGCCCAGCCTGCACATTTCTGACAGTTTAGGACTTGTTGGTAAATATAAATCATGACCAGCTTGCACATCACTCACATCCACTACCCAGCTGATGTATTATATAAATTCAGACCAGCCTACACATCACTTATCATTCTGAATATATAAAACAACATGTACAAAATATTTTATACCTGCTTTTAACCGTATACATAATACAACCAGTATTTACCATATATGTGGCAATTTTCGCTGTCCCTCATTTTTTGCAATATTTCGCTATCACTATGAAACCATGAAAATTGGAAAAACGCCAAACCTTTTCCTATTCCTGGCAAGTACACCTTCATTATACATTGTGTTCATATTGGCTGCTTTGGTAACCATGGCGCTTTTCATTTGATATTATACAGCCATGATACAGGTCGTGTATTCATTCACAAGTTTTATCATTGGCAATATCAACTATAATTAAATGAATTCTTAAGACCGGATTATGCAAAATTATGACAAGCTGAGTTAGAAAACAACTACTACTAGCTTGTTTGTTCATATAAATCAAATGGATAATTGCTGATGACACCCTCACCTGTTGTCTTCAAAGTCACTTTTAAGGCTATGAATACAGTTAGCCTGCCTTTCACCTAAAATGAACCTATTTTCATTTGGGCTCAAACATTCGAGTCCAGCCCACTAGCCTAGCCCAGGTTTTACAAGCTACTGTATCAAGGGCATTAGTCTGAAATTTCAGAACCACGAGTCTTGGCAGCTACAGATGTAAATCTGCTTGGCTCCAGTCCCTATGTTTTATGTTTCGTTTTGACCATTGGGACTAGTAGGGGTTTTCCCAAAGTGTTTCCTGAGACATATTGGTCAGTTGCCTAAGCACAAGAGCTTGAGTGAGTTTTATTGTCTGTATCTAGTTATGTCCCCCCACCAAAGGTGAGGAGGAAACATATTGTTTTCAGTACGGATACCGGCGGCGTGGGCGTGACAGTTTATTGTATGCGCGATATCTCTTAAACCAATGGATGGAATTTCACCAAACTTGCATGGATATCTTAAAAGGTGATTAGATTTTGGTGACCTTGACCTCATTTTCAAGGTCACTGGAGGACTAAGATGACAATTTCTTGTGTGTGCAATATCTCCTGAACCAATGGATGGAATTTCACTATACTTGCTTTGATTTATCATTGGGACAAACTTAAGGGCTGATTAATTTTGGTGACCTTGACATCATGTTCTAGGTCACTGAAGGACTTAGATGACAATTTCTTGTACCAACAATATCTCCTGAACCAATAAATGGTAGGTATTTCACAAATCTTGCATGGATACATCATTGGGACATGTTTATGAGCTGATAAGAGTTTGGTGACCTTGACCTCATTTTCAAGGTCACTGGAGGACCTAGATGACAATTTCTTGTACCCACTCTATGTCCTGAAGCAATGGATGGAATTTCACCAAACCTTCCTGGATACATGATTGAGACAGGTTTATGAGCTGTTTAGAGTTTGGTGACCTTGACCTTATTTTTGAAGGTCACTTGAGGATTAAGATGGCAATTTATCGTACCCACAATATCTCCTGAACCAATGAATGGAATTTCGCCAAACTTTCATGGATACATCATTTGGAAAAGTTTAAGAGCTGATCAGATTTTGGTGACCTTGACCGCATTTTCAAGGTCACTGGAGGATTAAGATGGCAATTTCTCATACCCATAATATCTCCTGAGCCAATGTATGGAATTTCGCCAAACTTTCATGGATACATCATTTGGACAAGTTTAAGAGCTGATCAGATTTTGGTGACCTTGACCTTATTTTCAAGGTCACAGGAGGATTTAGGTATGTGAAAATTTCACTACAATTGATATATCTCTTTAGCCTGTGGCTTGATTTCCACTTTACTTTCATAGATATACCTATGGGACGGTCTTAAGAGCGTACTGTGTTTTGATGACCTTGACCCCCTTTTCAAGGTCAAAAGCTATCTTACAAATGCGCATTTTTATGCCCCCAACTTTGAAAAAGTTGGTGGGGCATATTGCTCTTGGCTTGTCCGTCCGTCCGTCCTTCCGTGCGTGCATCACACTTTTTCATGCTTGCTGTAACTTTGGGGCCCTGCTAGCTAGGGTCTTGAAATTTCATATATGGATTCCTCATGGAAAAGTAGCTGACATATATTTTTTTTTCTTTCCTAATTATGCCCCATTTTGGAGTTATGCCCCTTTTAGAAAAATGAGATGACTGTCTTGTTAGCAAGATATCTCAAAAAATATTTGAGCTATGGCCTTGATATTAGATACACTGACTGAGTATGAGGAGTAAACTTTTGATTAACTTTTGGGAGAATTACGTAAAATTTTGATGGCGTTATGGCCCTTGTTTGAGTTTGGCATTGTTCCAACTTTTGAACCGCTGAAGCTAGGAAGTTGATTTTTGGTATATTAGTAGTTCTTGATGAGTTAAATACTTTAGTACAGGTTAGGTAACTCTGCACCCATCAATAATGGAGTTACTTCCCCTGATGTTAAATACTTTTGCATCTTCTGGGTTCCAGAACCACTGGGCTTAGGGTCTAAAAATTTTATATATGGATACCTCATGGAAAAATGGCTGACACATACTTTTTTTCATTTCCGAATAATACCCCATTTTGGAGTTATGCCCCTTTAAGAAAAATGAGATGACTCTTGTTAGCAAGATATCTAAAAAAGTATTTGAGCTATGGCCTTGATATTTGGTACACTGATTGGGTATGAGGAATAGATTACCTGATTAACTTTTGGGAGAATTTCATAAAAATTTGATGGAGTTATGGCCCTTGTTCAAATTTGGCATTGTTCCAACTTTTGAACCGCTTAAGCTAGGAAGCTAATTTTTAGTATAATAGTAGTCCTTGATGAGTTAAATTTTTAGTACAGGTTAGGTAATGCTGTATTCATCAATAATGGTGTTACTTCCCCTGATGTTCAATACTTATGCAGCTACTGTGTTCCAGAACCATTGGGCATAGGGTTTAGAAATTTTATATGGATTCCTCATGGAAAAATAACTGACATTTATTGTCTTTTTTCCAAGTTATGGCCTTGATATTTCGTATACTGATCAGATATGAAGCGTACATTACCTGATTAACTTTTAGGAGAGTTCCGTAAAAATTTTGATGGAGTTACAGCCCTTTTTTGAATTGGCATTTCTCCAACTTCTGAATTGTTTAGTCTAGGAAGCTGATATTTGGTATAATAGTAGTTTTTGATGAGTTTAATATTGTAGTAAAGATTAGGTGACACCTTTTCAGACTTAGACATTCTAAAGTTTGACACCTATAGTTGCAAGCATTTGGTTGGGGGCATAGTGTTTCACAAAGACAATTTTTAGTTTTCTCTTAAAAAAGAGATATCTTGAACCAGTGGATGGATATTCATCGGTCTTGCATGAATGTATCGTTTTGACAGGGTTAAGACATGTTTATAAAGTGGTGACCTTGACCAATTTTGAAGGACATAGTCTTCTATGATTTGGACGTAACATAATACTTTTAACATTTGATCGTTTTAGAATCTGTCTTATATATAGAAACGTTTAAAATTGCTGACGTTTAGACGCTGTATGCCCTTACCAGGGTTGAGCGTCTATAGATAACTTAACATTCATTCAGTCATCTATGAAGGATATCTTTAGAACCAGCGGATGGATTTTGTCCAAACTTGCATAGATATTTTATTTGTACAGGCTTTTTGAATTAGAGGGGATGGGAAATGGGCTGGTTGGGGACATCAGTTTTTCTCTGAAAAACATTTCAAGATTGACCTGTACTTGGGGTGAAAAAAAGCACTCACTTTCTTGTTTCATTCAGATGCTTTTTCAGGGATTCAAAGCTTCAGTTTTACCAGAGATCTTGACAAGAAGCATAACATGGAATAAGATGCCTTGTCATGTTTTAATTTAGTTTGTACAAACACCAACACCAAAGATTCAGATAAATCTTTAGATCTGTGTGGTCTGATCTGCCCTAGGTTGACAGCTGATAGTGAAGAATTTGATCAGCATGTTGCTGACTAACTAAACAAAGCCAGTCTTATATAGTTTGTCAGAGTCCAATCTTATATTGTTTGTCAGACGCCAAGAAAACTAGTTATATCAATGGTCAGAAAATGAAGAGTAAGCTCAGTCTGTTCATCCACACAGTCTACTTAGTCTTTGGCTTTTTGATATTGCATAAACACAAAATGAAGAGGTAGATTAGCCTGTGCGGTCAAAAGTTGGATCAGTCTAATGGTGAGTTGTACAAAATGGAGAAAGGGTCTCTTGGGACTCTTTTATTCCAATATATATTTTCTGGATGCAAACAGCAGACCTGGGACAAACTACTTTAAAAAGTGTTCAAATACATTAAGTTACTTTCACTGATTAATGATTACAATTACATTACACTTGCAGGATCTGTAGAAATGTTATGATTACAATTACAATTACTTTAGAAATGTAATCAAATAATTACTAAATACTTTGAAATTTTCATTTAAAACTGTATGCTATACTCACTTTCAAAGCTATAAGCAGATTTCAGGGCATATGCAGTTTTTAGCTCGCCTGAACCAAAGTTCAGGAAGAGCTATTGTTGTCACCCTGGCGCTGGCGTCAGCGTTCAAGTCCGCATTGGATGTTTTGGAAGTTTTTCAAAGGCCTATGTCTCCTTACCCACGGATGGATTCTTTTAATACTTGCACTGTAGTTAGATATTGGTTTAAAGTTTAACAGGGTACCACCGACTCCGCTCAGTGTCCTTGATGTCAAGGTCATGGACTTAGGAAATTTTGGGTTTTATTAAAGATTCCTAATTACATACTGATTGATAATGCTTGGCACAGATTTAGTTTATTCTTGAACTGATGTTAGACACTTTTTTGAGTTTTTTACAAAACACTTTATACTTACCCCACTGGATGACCTTGAAATCAAGGTCATCAACTTAAAACTTTGTCTTCAAGATTTTGATTAAAGTTTTATTTTTATGAAGACATAATTTCATAGTGCCATGATGGAGTTAGCTAATATTTATACTTGGACTGATGTTAGATAATGGTTCAGGGTTTTGATACATCCTGCCCCCCTGCCCCTCAGTTCTTTGACCTCAAGCTCACTGACGTTGAAATTTCATGTGTATTTTTTGCCCACCTGAGCCAGCGGCTCCGGGAGAGCTTATGGGATAGTGAGGCACCGGCGTCCGGCGTCCTCCGTCTGTCCGTCCACAATTTCAAACGACTTTTCCTCTGAAACCAAGGGGTCAATTGTAACTAAATTTCATATGTGACTCAAGGGACCTCAGGAGCGAAAAGTTGTTCAAACGGTCCTGGTCGCATGACAAACATGGCCCCCACGCCCAAATATGGTAAAAATCTAGAAAAATCTTCTTCTCCAGAACTAATAGGCCGATGCCCATAAAACTTGGTATGTAGCATCAGAAAGGCAAGAGTACTACCACGGTTATTCAAATTATGACCTTGGGTTGATCTTGACCTTTTTTACGATAAGGTCAAATTTGCTTTCTGTTGCTTTTATATGGGAAAATGCTAGAACATAATATTTCTTGGAAACTATCGAAGATTTTGACCTGAAAATTGGTATATACAGTCATCTTTACGAGTACAAGAATTTTTATACGTACAACAGGTCAAGGTCATTCTTTGACTTTTGACTCTGGTCTCTCATATTTTGACAGTTTCACACATCTCCCATAAAGCCAATGGGTCAATTGTAACCAAATTTCATGTAGTGCCTCTATGGGGAGGCGGAACGAAAATTTGTTCAAAAGGTCTTGGTCACAGGACCAACATGGCCGCAACACCCATATATGGTAAAAACCTTTGAAAATCTTCTTTTCCAGAACCAATAAGCCGATGGCCTTGAAACTTGGTGTGTAGCATACGGTACAGGAGTACTACTTAGATTGTTCAATTTATGATCTTTGGTTGACCTTGACCTTTTTACTGTAAGGTCAAATTTGCTTCCTGTAGCTTTTATATGGGAAAATGCTAAAACGTAAGATTTCTTGGAAACTGTCAAAGATTTTGACCTGAAAATTGGTATATACAGTCATCTTTACGAGAGCAAAACGATTTGTGCGTACAAAAGGTCAAAGTCATTCTTTGACCTTCGAACTTGGTCTCTCATATTTTGACAATTTCACACATCTCCCCAAAAGTCAATGGGCCAATTGTAACCAAATTTCATGTAGAGCCTCTAGGGGGCGGCGGAACAAAAATTTGTTCAAACGGTCCTGGTCACATGACCAACGTGGCCGCAACACCCATATAAGGTAAAAAACTTTAATAATATTCTTCTCCAGAACCAATGGGCCGATGGCCTTGAAACTTGGTATGTAGCATCGAGTATAAAAACTATACCCAGATTGTTCAAATTATGACCTTGGGTTGACATTGACATTTTTACTGTAAGGTCAAATTCGCTTTCTGTAGCTTTTATATGGGAAAATGCTAGAACATAAGATTTCTTGGAAACTATTGAAGATTTTGACCTGAAAATGGGTATATACAGTCATATTTATGAGTACATGAAAATTTATGCGTACAAGAGGTCAAGATCATTCTTTGACTTTCGACTTGGTCTCTCATATTTTGACACTTTCACACATCTCATCAAAAACCACTGGGCTAATTGTAACCAAATTACATATAGAGCCTCTAGGGGTTGTGAGAATGCAAATGTTTTCAAACGGTCTGGGTCACATGACCAACATGGCCGCAATGCCCATATATGGTAAAAACCTTTAAAAACTTCTTCTCCAAAACCAATCGACGGATGGCCTTGAAACTTGGTATGTAGCATCAGACACACGAGTACTGCTGAGATTGTTCAAATTATGACCTTAGGTTAATCTTGATCTTTTTCTGTAAGGTCAAATTTGCTTTCTGTAGCTTTTATATGGGAAAACCCTAAAACACAAGATTTCTTGGAAACTGTTGAAGATTTTGACCTGAAAATCGGTATATACAATCATCTTAATGAGTACATGAAAATTCATATGAAAAAAAATGTCAAGGTCATTATTTTATCTTTGTCCCTGGTCTCTCATATTGTGACAATTTCTCGCATCTCCTCAAAAGCCACTGGGCTAATTTCATATAATTTCATATAGAGCTTCTAGGGGCTAAGGGAACGAAAATTTGGTCAAAGGACTGGGTCAAATGACCAACATGGCCGACATGCCAATATATGGCAAAAACCTTCACAAATCTTTTTTATGCATAGCAAGCCATACCACCATAGCGACTGTGCGATGGGCAAGCTCCAATTCAGGCGAGCTATCCTGTCAGGCGACAGCTCTTGTTGAGTATATAACTTCATATTGATTTTTTTTCGAGAAAATCCTAAGCTTTACTGTAGTTTCGTAAATAAATGACAATGAACTAGCTATGCAGTTTAGGTCATACACACGTGGTAATAATGTAATAAGTCTTTACTCTTGACATATCAGATTTGCCCAAATACTTTATAGATCTGTTTTACTATATGACAAGCATGCCACACAGTAAGATAGATCTATAAAGTACGTAAAATGGATATTGTCTTGTACTCAACTTCGAATTTTGGAACTGTCAATGCTCAGTTGACCAGCTATTTGTTATCAGATTTACTGTGATGATTACATTTAATCATAATTGGTTTTTTAAAAGTGTCATCATTGTTAGGCCTAAAACCATTTTGCATTATGCATTTTTTGTTTCATAATCTTAATCCAGCACACATGCATATACATGAACATGTAGCTATTTAATGGATCATATGTACTTTTTCACATGTGCTGGCTATATTCAATCTTCTAACAAAAAACAAAAAAAGAGTTTTAACACCTTTGAGAAGTTGAGCTATAAGGCAAAACAAAATGAATTCTGTGGTTTGTGTCAATTTTTACCCATAAAAAGATAGCAATTTTTCCACATCCAAATTCCTTATCAAGATTGGACCAAGTTTAGTCCTAACCTTGATACCAAATTAAGCTCTTCTGCAGAACACCCAAAGACTACAACCTAGCTGATTAAGCCGGGGTGATATAAATCTATAAGAACATATTTTTTACGCTCTGGCCTTGATAAATTTACCTGTGAAATCAGCTAAGCATGTTCACATATGAGCATAACTAATTGTGTATGTCAAATTTCTTGACGTCTCCAGCTATTAAAGGGGAACATAGAAATGTTGTCAGTGTTAATTTTGCTAAGGCAAAAATGTACTTTATACCATGTCATAACATCTATTGCAGTATTTTTAAAGTTAATTTAAAAAAATATGTCGGACCTTTTATTTGTATACACAGTGCACCTTTTTCTCAAATACCTGAATGAAAATGATGTTAATTCTGAAAGTGACTAAATATTTAGAATTCGCTTATATCATTGTCAACGAAAATCAATCTGATCTTTTATTTATACATTGTACACAGTGAACCTTTTCCCCAATCATCTGAATTAAAATAATGCCATTAATCAGCAGTTAGTTTCTAGAGGTTACCAAATTTTCTAAGTAAATAGCCACATGTATTTGAAACGTATTTGAAAGTAATTGACGAGGTCACCTATTTATCTCCCCTCTGACCATAGAACCAGCCAAAATATGCTTTTAAAGAGGTTGCAAAATTTTTACAAAGGTCCTATCTCGAAATTAAGAAAAACGGAGATAGGTACCTTGTTGCACTGACCCCTTCAATTATAATTACAGCTAAAATATTTTCAGTAATTGTTATCATTATATCAAATGTATTTGAGCCAAACCATAATTACAATTACATATGATTACTTTGAAAATTTTATTTAATTACAGATAAGTACAATTACTGATTATGATTACCCCGGTCTGGCAAACAGAGAGACTGATCAGAATGTGTGGGCGTGCAGGCTATCAAAACATAGGTGTTTCATCTCACATAAAATAAGTTATGATACAGGAAACAGCATGTATAGCATGTGTACAAAAAGAACTCTCATGTCAGCTGCCCACCCATGTAGTCTGGTTAGGCTATTTGATATTGCAGGCAAAATAAAGACATTTCTTGTAGCCTGCTCAGACTCACCACATTATATACATAAAAATATACATGTATATCTGGATGCAGATAAGCCGACGCAGATGTACATGTTAGACTCATAAATATCTTAACCTCAAATCTAATGAGCCATGACACCAGCAACAGTATGCATAGCGTGTGGTCAAAGTGAAGAGGCAGGTCAGCCTGTGGAACTCACATGCTAGCAAGATTACAAGAACAGTATTTCATATAGGATTAATTTGAAAACTGTTAATACACTACTATTGCAAAAGTCACAATTTAGTTCCATATTCATTATGCCATAATTTCAGTACCCAAGAAATTTTATTTATTGTCTGACTTGGCCACCAACAAATCTATTAGGGGAAATCTATTTAAATGGGCTCAAGTCAGTAATAATGAGTCATGTCAAGTTGAGAAGGTGGTCATGTGGTATTTATATAACTGGTACTCAAGACATAACTGTTACTCAGATCAATGGCCTTGAGTCTAGGCCAGATTACACCAGGACAAATGGGAGGTTTCAATAATGACCCCTGAAACCATTTAGTATCAGAAACTCCTTGCTATCTAATGATCTATAAGATTACCAACTGTTTAATAGACAACAACACAAATTTGATGGACCTCTCACTACCGCAGATGATATAACAATTGGCTATTTTTAGGTAAACCCAAGAATACTGGGGCAACCGCAGAATACCGGAGGTAAACCCTGAGGTAACCTAATTGAAGCATTGCCTAAGACGCCTGAGGCATGAACAAAGTTCCAAGACTCAGACCAGCCTACACCCCTGTGCAGACAAATCTGAGATATCTGTCCTGTATCAATAACACATTATCACAGTAAGGGGACCTTGCGCATAAATAAAGTGCCCAGACCGGAAACTAGGTTTTTTTGACCCTGGTAAAACTCTAGTTCTGGGATATTCCTGGAAAATCTTACAATCTGGAAAACAGCGGTACCGAACTAGCCTTTTTTCTACAGTTTCAAGAACGTGGCCTTTACCCTACAATTAATGGCCTTTGTCCTGCAGTTTTATCCGCAATAAACTTGGCCAGACCAGCCTACACCCCTGTGCAAGCAATTCTGAGATATCTGTCCTCTATTAATAACACACTATCACCAGTAAGGGGGCCTGACGCATAAACAAAGTTCATTGACGCAGAGCAGCCTACACCCCCGTGCAGGCAATTCTGAGCAATCTGTACTCTATTTATAACACACTATCGCCAGTGAAGACGCCTGACGCATAAACAAAGTTCCCAGACGCAGAACAGCCTACACCCCTGTTCAGACAGTTCGGAGCAATCTGTACTCTATTTATAGCACACTATCACCAGTGAAGACGCCTGACACATAAACAAAGTTCCCAGACGCTCAGCAGCCTACACCCCTGTTCAGAAAGTTCGGAGCAATCTGTACTCTATTTATAACATACAATCACCAGTAAACACGCCTGACGTGCCCAGACGCAGACCAGCCTACACCCCTGTGCAGACAATGCGGAGCAATCTGTCCTCAATTAATACCAAACTAACACCAGTAAAGGCGCCTGAAGCATGACTAAAGTTCCCAAACTCAAATAAGCCTACACATCTGCGCAGACAATTCTGAGAAATCTGTTCTCTATTAATGACACACTTTCACTAGTAAAGGTGCCTGATGCATGAACAAAGTGCCCATACTTAGATCAGCCTACGCTTGTGCAGACATATCTGAAAAATCTGTCCTTTTTCAATAACACTTTAACATCAGTTAAGTCGTCTGACGCATGAACAAAGAACCTAGACCAGCCCTCATCAGTGTGCATACAATTCTGAATATTAATCTGTCCTCTATTATTGATACACCATCACCAGTAAAGACGCCTGGTGCATGAACAAAGACTCTAGACTCCGATCAGACATCCCCCCCTGCAGACAATTCTGAAAAATCTGTCCTCTAATGGCACACTTTCATGAGTAAAGACACGTGGCGCATGAACAAAGAGCTACAATTCAAATCCGCCTATCCGCCTGTGCAGACAATACTGAGAAATCCATCCTCTAATAATGACAAACCATCACCAGTAAAGATGCCAGACGCATGAACAAAGAGCCCATACGCAGATCAGCCTACACTCCTGCGCAGACTTTTCCTGAAAATCCATCATCAAATCATGACATACTATCAATAGTAAAGACGCCTGACGCAAGAACAAAGAGCCACGACTCAGATCAGCCTAACCCCCTGTGCAGACAATTCTGAAATAGCTGTCCTCTATTAATGACACACTATCAATAGTAAGGACGCCTGACGCATGAACAAAGAGCCCAGACTCAGATCAATTATCCGCCAGTACAGACAATTCTGAGCAATCTGTCCTGTATTAAAGGCACACTATCAACAGCAAGGACGCCTGACGCATGAACAAAGAGGCCAGACTCAGATCAATTATCCGCCAGTACAGACAATTCGGAGCAATCTGTCCTGTATTAAAGACACACTATCAACAGCAAGGACGCCTGACGCATAAACCAAGAGCCCAGACACAGATCAATTATCCGCGAGTGCAGACAATTCTGAGAAATCTGTCCTCTACTAATGACACAGTATTACAAGTAAAGACGCCTGACGCATGACGCCTTCACCCTATGCAGAGATTCTAAACAATCTGTCCAATATTATTGGCACACAACACCAAACACAAGTAAAGATGCCTGACGCATGAACAAAATTCCCAGACTCAGATCAGCCTAACCCCTGTGCAGACAATTCTAAGAAATCTGTCCAGTATGAATGACAGAATACCACCAGTAAAGACTACTGTCGCATTACCAAAGAGCCAGGTCTCAGATCAGCCTTTCCCTCTTTCCCTCTATGCAGACTACTATGAGAAATCTGTCCTCTGGTAATGACACACTCTCACCAGTAAAGGCGCCTGACGCATGAACAAAGTGCCCAGATACAGACCATCTATACCCCTGTGTCCCTGTGCAGAGAGTTCTAAGATTTCTGTCCTCTATTTATGACACACTATCACCAGACTAAGAGCAGCCTACACCCCTGCGCAGACAATTCTGTGAAGTCAGTCCCCTATAAATGACACACAACACCCACCACCAGTAAAGATGCCTGATGCATGAACAAAGTGCCCAGACTCAGACCAGCCCACACCCCTGTTCAGATTATTCTTAGAAATCTGTCCTCTATTAATAACATGCTATCACGAGTAAACAGGAATGATACATGAACAAAGAGCCTAGACTTAGATCAGCCTACCCCACTGTGCAGCCAATTCTAAGCAAATTGTCCTCTATAAGTGACACAATGTTACAAGTTAAGGTGCCTGACGCATGAACTAAGAGACATAAGGTAAATAAGCCTACCCCTCTTTGCAGACTATTCTGAGAATTTCAAATCTTTCCCCATCTAAATGGCAAAATTTACTAGTAAAGGCGCTTGACGCATGAACAAAGTGTCCAGACTCTTCTCAGCCTTCCCCCTGTGCAGACAATTCTGAGAAATCTGTCCTCTTTTAATGACACATTATGACCAGTAAAGACGCATGACGCATGAACAAAAAGCCAAGACTCAGATCAGAATTTCTTTCTGTGCAGACAGTTCTGAGAAATCTTTCCTCTATTAATGACACATTATGACCAGTAAAGACGCCTGGCACATGAACAAAAAGCCAAGACTCAGATTAGCCTTCCTTTCTGTGCAGACAATTTTGAGAAATCTGTCCTCTATGAAGGACAAACTATCAACAATAAAGATGCCTGACGCATGAACAAAGAGCCACGTCTCAGATCAACCTATCCCTCTTGGCAGACAAATCCGAGAAATCTGGCCTCTTTTAATCACACACTATCACCAGTAAAGACACATGACGTCTGAACAAAATGCCCAGACTCAGACCAGGCTACCCCCACCACCACCCCCGGTGCCAACTATTCTTAGCAATCTGTCCCCTATTACAGATATACTATTACCAGTAAAGACGCCTGACTCATGAACAAAGAGCCCAGACTCAGATCACCCCCCCCCTCCTGTGCACACAATGCTGAGAAATCTGTCCTCTATTTATGACACAATATTGCAAGTAAAGGCGTCTGCAGCATGAACAACAGGCCCAGGCTCAGATCAGCCTACACCGCTGTGTTAACTCATCTTCGAAACCTCTTTCAAATGAGGACACCAGGACAGACTCTGATCAGACGTCATAAGTGTGCAGTTTGCTTTGAGTTTTCGCTGTTAGAACATGCCATATTTTCCCTTTACTTTCGTGCAGCCTGATTTGAATTTCCGGTTTTCACTAGCGATCAAAGTTGATCCGGAACTGATCTGAGTCTTCGCAGTTTGCTACTGAGAGCACGCTATGATGCGCTATCTTTTCCGTGTCTACGTTGTTCGCACATGCTGCAGTGCACATGTTTCGTGCAGTGTCCCAAAGGACGAGTTACAATTTGCTATTGCAATGTGCCCACTGAAAAGGCCGATTTTCGAAGGTAAAGGGATAACCACACAAACATGCAGAAATGTTAGTGACATGTTTCTGGTTTATTCTGTGCGATTTCATGTTCTCATATTGTAATGCCTTCTAGGGAAATTTTGCGATTGAATACATATACTGTTTTCAACATTTCACATTGAACCTATGGGAATTTGAACTACCAACGTCCACTATGCATCCAAAGTTTACTTTATCCTACCCTCGTAATAACAATGATTTTTATACATAAATATTCCTCATATATTTGTTCGCCATAAGCGGGTGACATTACAGTGGATACGAAGATAGGAGTTAACGAAAAAAAAACTTTATGGGTAAATTTTTATGAATCCAACACTAGGACTGAAGGGTTTATCAAGACGCATCAGTATATTTTATAAACTATAGCTAAACAGAGGCATTATTCGACACAACGCATCTTTTGCAAAATGTTCATCTATGAAGCAGTACGAGGAGCGATCGAAAAATTCTAAGCCCACCATGTTTTGAAACATTTAGAGCAAATTTGAGTTACTGATTTTAAACAGCCCCTACACAGAGGAACAATCACCAAATTTCGGGAATTTATCTTAAATGTCATTTAGATAACACTTCACCTTTTACAGTTACCCCAATGAGTGTACTTTGACCGAGCATAACTTAAGCAGAGTCAAACATTTGAAATTGTTTTTGCAAATATATGTCCTACAGCATCCCGGTAAATGATGATATTATGCAAACATAAATTTATTCCAGAATAAAAAGCAAAATTTTGATTTCCAGAAAGTTTCTATTTTGAGAGTTATTACAGACAGTGCACAATCGGATTCGCATGCTCTGCGTGCACAGAAGCGGCTATCTTGTAATTCTTTTTGACAAAAATCATGTAAGATGCAAATGTTTATATGTGTGTAAACATTGTTTGATTTTGCCCACTAACACGGAAGTAGGATATGGGTCTCTATATTTCAGGGTTGCAATATTTAAGGGTTTACGGTAAAGCCACCAGATGCCAAAATAGTTTCCGTTTCCATCAAACTATTGACAAATTATCATATTTTTATGGAATGCAAGAAGAACCGTTTAAAACTTGTAGAATGTGAAAAAAAAATTTTCAACATAAGGCAAGACAAATAGATTTTAAATTTTTATTTAAAAACGTGCCACTTCCCTTGTGTTTAAGGTGCAGTAAAAAGGAAACTTTCGCCAAATATTTTTGAAACTTCCATCAATAGCTAGTAAATGACAACTAATTACATTCATGTTAAGCACGCATGTGCAGATTTACTAGAAGTATCTTAGGCTCAGAACTTTTCGATCGCTCCTCGTTTGATACTTATCAGAACTCTTCCTAATGCCCCCGAAAGACTTCGCATGTCTGTGTGTGTTTGGGGCGGGGGTTGGGGGAGAGAGGGGGCGCTGCGAGGGGCAGGGGTATAGGTTTGACGTTATGTGTGTATGTGAGTAACGGCGCTAGACTGAATGCCCTCTATCATCATGCTGTGATAAAACCTACGTGGCTACGGGGACAGATGATGTATCCCTCTGCCGGAAGCTGCAGCATTGTAGAATTTTGTGTCCTTGAACTTCTGATCAACTGACTTTATTTGAATTTTTACTGTTTTGGGTGAGCTTTAATTTTTTCCTTGCTTCTTTTGATATCTCTGGGATAAGAGTGGTGACATTTTATCAGATCATATCCTTAAAAGGTAGGAACTGTAAAGCATCCAGGCACACTGAGTCCTTAAACTTTATGCATGGAGCAGGATTTTCACTTATATCTCCAACAATGTTTTGGATTGTAGGTCACTGTGACATATATTAAATGGTACACATTTTCCCCGTTTATATTCAACATTATAGATGCATCATACATAAGTCAATGGTGCAGTCAGACATTGCAAATGACGTCATTCTATTTGTAGGTCATTGTGACCTGTATTTCATGATCCATTGAATTTGTGCTTTATTTCTAACTAATTCATCGGACGTGGAATAGACAGTTACTCAACGCTGCGTCTCACCTGGTACTACATGTAGGTCCCTGTGACCTATATTTCTTAGTTCACTGATTTTTTCTGATATATTAAACATCTGTAACATCTCTGCGAAGCGCATCCCTGCTGTTGCACGCCTATAGATAACATGCACCGGCAATACAACGTTGAAACAACGTGTGTGTGCCAGCAGGAAATGTACCCTGTGTAAGTGATCTCCATTCTGGGATCAACTTTGGTTGGAAGTCTACACAATTGGGTCCAATTGAATCAACGTTATGAGCCTGCAGAATATGCATCTTTTCATATGCATGATATTCCCATTCTGGAAGCCAACACATCGGACACACAACGTTGAAAAAACGATGTGTGCCTGCAGGGTATGTACCGCCTTTGATTGCACGACATCCCATTCGGGTACCTACACGTAGGGCACTCAACGATGAATCAACGTTGTGTGTCTACAGGGTATGTGCCTCTTTGTATGCATGTCACTTCCATTCTGGGAGCCAACACATCAGATACACAACGTTGAATCATCGTAATGTGCCTGCAGGATATGTCTCCTTTGTAAGATGACATTCCAGTTCTAAGAACCCGAACATGGGACTCAATTTTGATTCAGTTAGGGTGCCTACAGTGTATGGAACCCTGTATGCAAACGATCCCAATTTGCCGTCATATCGGGCACCCAACATTGAATCAACGTCGTGTGCCTACAGGATATGTACCAATTATCGGATGAATTCCCATTCTTGGACCCTACATATCATATACACAACGTTGATTCAACGTTATTTGCCTGCAGAGTATGTGCCGCTTCATATACAGTCATCCCCATTCTGTGATCCTCTAATCGGACACACAACGATCCTACAGTGTGTATATCCCTTTGTATGCCTGACATCCTGTTTTGGGCGCCTACACATCGGGCATACAATGATGATTTTTTATTTGATTTGATGCTTAACGTCCACGGTAAACAACGAAGGTCATGTCGGGACGGTCAGTTAACCTAACCACACTATTCCTGGGCAGGCTTAGACCTCCTAAACGGTTAACCAGTACTAAGTGCACATACTTTCGCCAGTAACTGACATCTGCCCTTCTTGAATCAGCGGAAGGAGAAACGAAAGTATGTAGCCAGACCGGATCTCGAACCCAGGACCTCTGACTTATTAGTCAGGTGCCCTACCGAATGCGCTACGCGGTCCGGCATACAACGATGAACAAACGTCGTGTGCCTGCAGAGTATGTATCTTTTGTCGGCTTACATTCCCATTGTCGGGCTACGATGAACAAACGTCGTGTGCCTGCAGAGTATGTATCTTTTGTCGGCTTAGATTCCCATTGTCGGGCTTAGACATCGGATACGCAATGTTGATTCAACGTTGTTTGGCCAACGGGGAATGTAACCATTTATATGCATTACATAACATTCTGGGAGCCTTCACATCGGGCACACAAAGTTGATTTAATGATGTGAGCCAAGAGTATATGCCCCTTTGTATGCACGATCCCCATTCTAGGAGTCGATATAACAGGCCCATTACTTTGAAATAGCGTTTTGCGGCCGTAAAACGTCTCCCTGTACAGCATCCATTGTGCAGATTATATTTTATTTACATCCTTTGAGATCAGAGGATAGATTCTGAGAAAGCTAAAATTTGAGATCGATTTAGACTATTATTCTAGATCATCGTAGTTTATTTTATTTGGATCCTTTTGAAACTTATCAGTCTTTGAATCGACTGCCTAATTAAAATTAAGAAATTACAGTATGCTTTTTTCTGGTGTCGTCCCCAGATATTGTCAGGGTCACTGACGAGGCTTTATTAGCCGAAACTACGTAGTCTGGCCCATGTTCCTACTTCTGTATGTATTCCCTGCTCTTGAAGGAACATTTTAAGATTTTAATTGTGTGACTGCATAGTATGAACCCTTTGTATGCATGACATTTTTATTTTAAAAGCCGTCACATCTGATACACGGCGTAGAATCAATGTTGCATAGGACACCAAGCATTGAACTACAGGGCATTTGCATCTTTGTATTCATGACATCCCCATTCTGGGATTATACGCATCGAGTCTCCATCGCTGAACCTGATGTGTGTGCCTGCAGGGTATATACCCTTTGTATATATGACACTTCCATTCTAGGAGCTAACACATTGGGCCACAACTTTGAATCAGCTGGATATGTACCCTTTGTAAGATGACATCCCATGCGTCGGACACTCAACGTTGAATCAACGTTATGTGCCTACAGGATAAATATCTCTTTTCATCCATGACACTTCAATTCTAGGAGCCTACACATCGGGTATACAACGTTGAATAATCGTTGTGCTCCTGCAGGATATGTACCCTTTGTAAGATGACACTCCCATTCTTGGGGCCACACATCGGACACAAAACGTTGAATAAAAGTTGTGTGCATACATGGTATGTACCTCTGTGTATGCATGAAATTCCATTCTGGGAGCCTACAAATCGGGCACTCAAAGTTGCTTAAACGATGTGTGCCTAAAGGGTGTGTAACCCTTTGTTGGCCTTTGGGAGCCTACGTTTTGGGTACACAACGTTGAACCAGGGTTGTGTGCTTGCAGAGTGTGTTCCTCAAATTACCCCAAAATTGGCTGCTTAAGACAGGTGACCCTTAATACAGGTTCATTTCTCTACTGTTTGGTTCAAGGGACCCTAAAAAGGTGGCTGCTAAATGCAGGTGGCCCCTAAATAGAGGTGACCACATAAGCAGGTTTGACTGGATTTGGCACGCACCGTTCGATTAACATTCAAACAATGTTGGTTCAACGCCATGACTCTGAACCGACGTTTAATCAATATTGATTCAATGTTGCTTTCCTGCAGGGTATATACCTATTTGTATGCTTGCCCAAAACTATTGCTGTATACTGCTTCCTGTCTACTGTTTACTTTCAACTGCCTCATTGACTTTGTGCACATGCCAAAGTTTGAGTAAAAGCTTGGTGTGTGCGCGCATACTCTTGCATATGCGCAAAACCTTGTCGGAATAGGCAGTAGATAATGAGCAAGACACAGCAGAAAGTAAGCAGTACACAATAGAACAAACACAGCACATAATTTGCCGTAGAAAGAAAACAGTTGGTTGGTTAGTCTGGGTGTAACGGGCCTTTGAGGCAGTATTTTAGTCTTTATCGGGCCGTCTCAAAGAGACAGGAGAAACAAAGGAAAAATGATAAAAGAGAGATAAATGTCCAAACAACCCGCACCCTCTTTAAGCACAGTAGTTCCTTGCCCCGCAATTAGCCAAATTAGTAGGACGTCCCGGCACTGAAACTTACCCAGCACCATCGCCCTACACCGACCAACACCGTACAAAGAAAACAGTTTACAACGGCTGCATGAGTGCATGCTTTTATACGTGTGTAAAACTTCTGTCACAGTAGACTGTGCACAGAAACATGAGGAACCGGTACACAGGCAACGTCGTACATCCCTGCGAACGATAAACTATATGTGCTTATTTTAAGTGGCTCGGAAAATGAAAATCCCATTGCCATCACAATGGTTTATTTTATATAAGTTATCTCTGAGAGATTTTTACAAGAGTTTCATCCTTTTAAATAACCGTATTTTCTCAGAAATAGACTCGAGTTTCTGACAAAAAAGTGTTGAAAATTAACTTGGTTGGCGATCAAAATAACTTACTTTAGATATCATAAACTTTGCTATGACGAAAGTCAGGGGGGCATTGTGTTTTCCCCTGTCTGTCCGTCTGTCTGGCCTTCAGGCATAAAATGTTTGTGTATTCAGCTCATAGGAGAGTTTCCAAGCAATCTATATGAATCTTTGCAGAGATGTTACAAGCATATTGAAGACGTGCATGTCAATCCAAAGCCAATTTGACGATGAAAAGAATGAAAACGAGTTTCGCTGAGGAATCATTTACCATACCGAGTGTGTATTTCTCGTTTGGTTTGCCCCTCTGCATGAAAAAAAATCTAGGTAAGGTTTTTTTCCTTAACAGTATTAATTGGCAGTTAGGAAGAAATTACTGATATGCTGTCGTTTAGAGGATTAATTGCAGATCACATAATTCCTATGACGTAGATATGTGTACGTCATATATAGAACGGATATACGCCATAAAGTGCTCACTTTAAGGAGGGGAGCCAACTTTTATGACTTACGTTTTTGTTCGGCTGGATTGATCCTTTCGGGGTTTTTTTTCGAGGAAAACAGTTTTAGTTTTTCGCTCTTTCCTTTGGTAGTTTAAGAGGGGGGGGGGGGGGGGGGGGGGGGGGGCAGTCTGACTGGGGATGTTATGTTGCACCCCCTGAAGGGCATCAGTTCACCTCAATGTTATATACTTTACGTTTTATGTATTTATTTGTGGGGTAGTCGAGTCGGGCAATGATGCTGGGTGACTTTCAGTGCCGGGGCGTCCTACACATTTGGATAACAGTAGGGCAAGGGCCAACTGTGCTTGCAGTAGGTGCGGGTTTGGATATTTTTCCCCGCTTGCTTAATAGCATCGTTTTTTCTCTCTCCCTCTGGGAAACTGCTCGATATAGACTGAAATACTGTCTCAAACCCACAACAACCGAAAAACAAACTTATTTAATCCAGCGACTGGATCTAATTTGATTTTTCGATGAAGGGAGAAAGTTGCCATGAAATTCGGACATAGTTTAGTTTTTATTTATTTTGTTGTCTGTTTATTTATTAAATCACTATTTTTCGGCTTTATCCGTATAACCTTAGTATTGACCTACATTTTAAGTATTTCATTGGCAAATATCAATACACCTGGGATTTTGATGTAAGTAGCTTACTTTTGCTTTCTCTTCCTACTTTCAGTTTTATTTGACTGTTGGCCTATAAACCGTTTCGTGATGAATTTAGATATTTCGGTCCACATCGCATATCGCCAAAGAACACATTTCGCCTGTTATGTCGCTCATGTAAAATATAAAACCAACAAGATAACTTGACACAGAAATCGAAGACGAAATTAAGTAATTGTTGCTGGCTTAGTTGTTGATGTATCAACTGCGACACTTTTAAGGTTATATGTGTGGTGATAAGCCAACCAATCCTCATTATGTGAAACACAGACAGACCCCAGTTAAAATTCAACAGCATTTTTGAAATTGAAACCCCAAAATCAACAACAAAAATTGCATATCAGCATGGATTGTGCATCCGTACAATCTGATCAGCCCATTCGATATTTTACAAGTACCTGACTCAAACATATAACAATACACACTTCTATTTAATCTAAGCCAATTATCTTTTTTAAAGACAGTTCATGTTTCTATTTGTTTAAAAAATTCACCGATATTTTTATGAAAACCAGCTTGAAGCCAAAGGTCGAACTTACTGCAACAGTCGATGACAATGTGCAAAACAATGTGCAAAACAGAGATAGCGCGATTATTAGCAAATAACTCTCAAAAAGAGATACTCTGAAAGAGAGACGTTTGGGTTCTTTTTATTGTCTTTGAATCGACTGCCCAGTTAAAATTAAGAAATTACAGTATGCTTATCTCTGGTTTCGTCACCAGATTTTGTCAGGGTCACTGACGAGGCTTTATTAGCCGAAACTACGTAGTCTGGCCCATGTTTTTTCTTCTGAATGTATTCTCTGCTCTTGAAGGATCTATTTAAGATTTAAATCGGCCGTTTGCATACCAGTGCAATTAAAAAAAACTTGAAACGTAGGTCTAATCTAAGTTTCCCCAAGTCAGAATATAATTGCTTTCAAGAATTTTTATTTACTTATTTTTTTCTGCTGGTCCCTAGGAGTACTTTAGCATGTTTTCCTGTTCTCTAAAATTTCAGGGTTGAAATCGCCTCCACAACCCGCACAATTATTGAAACATAAGTCTCCAACTACATAAAATTTGGTCATTAATCGCTAATCATGAGACCCCATTCAGACCCTCATCTATTCTAATTTAAAAGTTTTGTGTTGTTAAATCTACGGTGCGAACAAATTCAGAAATATATCAAGGACTCAAGAATAACTAGATAAAACTGGTGGGAATAGATTTTAATTGCTTAAGCCCCTATCTCACTGGGATGCGACAGTTTGCGACTGATTGCAAATTGCATTCGCGGATGAGTCTCAAAACTGTCTTGAAACGTTCGCGGGGATTCGCAATATCCTCGCGTGAGTCGCAAACTGGCGCAAACGGTTCGCATTGTCGCACAAAAAAGTTTTACATGTAAAACTTTTTTATGCGACAAAATTTCTCGCAATATAGTCGCAACATAGTCGCAAAGTCATCGCGGGTGTCGCGAACACGTCGCGGACCCATTGCAATTTAGTTTCCGGCGAGTCGCAATGACCGTGAACACGAAAAATTTGCGAAATAAATAAGACTATATTGCGAACAAATTGCGACATAAATAAGACACTTCCACGACTAAATTGCGAGCAAATAAAACTGAGTAACTTTCGCGCGAACGTCGTGAGACATTCGTACGAATATCTTACGACTATCGTACGAGTGTCTTAAATTACTCGCAATGTCGCAAAAGTGTCGTGAATGGTTCGTATTTTCGTCCCATGTGACTCGGACAATTATGTTTCTCGCAAACAGTTTGCACTCATTCAGTTCCAACATGGGAATCATGCCAGCAAAGGCCAGAAAAGGGCGAGGTAGGGGTAGGGCTGCCACTGCACCCGGCCATCAAACCACAACACAGGAAGCCGAAACAGTCCCAGCATCTGTTCTCTCCGACGACGAGAGCTCGGGAGCTCCCACGGTTTCTCTGACGGGTGAAACAAGGAAGAAAAAGAAACTGGGCATTGAGAGTAAGATACAGTACCCATGGAAGGATGCCCACCAAAATGTACAGGCTGAGTTCTGGCTGAACCACCCCATATTTTACGATAAAATACAATATCCGCCTTTCTGACGTCTGATGATTAGAAAATTGCTGGAATGTCAATAGGTTCTCATTTTCTCGCAAAATCATTGTACAACTGTTGCACGACCTTCGCGCGACAGTCGTGCGACGTTCGCAAGAGTATCGTGACACAGTCGCACGAGATAAATAATCGCAATTTTATTGTGCGAACGTCGCACGAGTGTCTCACGAATGTCGCACGACCCTCGCGCGACGTGTGTGCGAACTCCAGGCGAATTTGGGCAAGACTCGTGAGATAATCGTACGACATTCGTGCGACATTCGCGCGACACTCGCAAATATGTCGTAATCACCATTTCAGTGAGACCCAAATATGAAAAATGTCGCAAAGTCGCGGATTTTATCGCAAATTTTTGTCTCAAACTAGTCGCCAGTTGTCGCATCCCAGTGAGATACTAGCTTTAACCAGTGCGCGAAAATCCAATTAAATAGCACACAGTCCTAATAACGTCACGTTATTTTGTTCCTCTGATGTCAGACAAACTCGTCATTAGCGCATCATCATCAACTTATTACGGTTTAATGAGCGCTTGATACAAACGGACTTAATGCCGTCATTAACTAATTTGTCGTTAGGTCTTTAATGATAGATTAGCGGTTAATTTGTCATTAGTTTAATGACGTTTTGATACAACCGTGTCCTGAACTAATTAGAAGTTAAATTGCCGCAGATTATATGCCCTCAGCTTTGTAAAAGAAAACAATTTGCTTTTGCACGCATTTATGTAAAACCTATTTCATATCATTCCATATTTGTTTAATATTCGGTATGATGGCGTTTTCAGTCGTAACTGTGAACTATATATATATATATATAGTGGATAATGCTTAATAAAAGAAGGTTGATGACTTTTCACCCACTTGCCAGAGCACAAGTGCGCAAAAGCATTTCGCCGAAAAATACATTTGCTTGACAATATCGGTTGTAATCGAGCACCTTTACATATGTTTCACTATTTTTATAAAATCGAACGCTTTACATGCTTATTATTGTGTAAATAAACACCTTTTAAATTTACTGTTTTCTTCTTACTTGATAGTTTGAGCGACAATATCTCTTTTGTATTATGGATAAGAAACAAAAGTATTATATCTATCAGTTGTCAGCGAGCGGAGTCGTTGGTTCTATCGAAAAACCGCAGACAGTCATTTTTACCCAGTTCAGCACCCCATATGGAGTAAAACGGAAGTCACATGATTATTTATGAAACTCCAAACTTAAAAATATACTTAATAAACTGCCAAATGCAAAGTGTTTAAATACATAAATTTTATAAAGATCGGTTGTCGGCACAAAATCGGTCAAAGTGTAACCCGTACTTTAGTAATTTTATCTTTTTATTTACTTGTAATACCAATTTAAGAAGTATAATTTTATCTCAGCGCATTATATCATCATTTACCCTTGTAAATTACAAAAGTTTCATATATTATGTGTCCATGTGTACATGTATGTCTTTCCGCTTCTCGAAGGGTAAGCACATTGTTGCCATCCGTCCCTCTGTCCGTCCGTAACATTTGTTTGGAGTATATCTACTTGAAAGCAGGTACAAATTCATATAACGAGCAATGAGAGAAAGTGCAGAATGCAAGAACCATAAACCATTCCTGTATTTTGCAACAATAAGCTTGTCTGGAGAATATCTCTTAAAGCAATGAAAAAGGGCAATGAGAGGAAGTGCAGCGTGCAAGACCCATGACCTTTTCTCAAGTAGTTACAGGGCTATTACCTTTCCAATTTTTTGCTCTGAAAGTATCGAAAACGAAGTAAATGAAACTTGATACATATGTAGAGGGCAAGATTACAAGAACACAAATTTTGTCATAAGTAATCACTGAGTAACTTCTCTTCCAGTTTTGCTGCAATAATAAGCTTGTTGCGAGCATATCACAAATTATCTTTTCTTTTACCTCGCTCTTATTTTCAACTTGAGACATTTTCGAGGTAATGAGAGAATGTGAAGGGTGCAAAAACCTAAATTATATCACAAGTAATTATGGGGCTTTACCTCGCTCCTATTTTAGAATTCTCCCCGAAAGTATTTAGGGATATGAAAAGATTGTGGACACATTGCTGTGAACAAAAAGAAGGAATTCTGGTTTTCTTTTGCGCTTGTTCAACATGGGCATTTTCCAATTTCTGAACCGTTTCTTCCAGGAAGCTAAGTTTTGGTATACTAGTAGTTAGTGTAAGCAATATTTTATTAAATCTACTGAGAATACACGAATAATACAATCTCACAAGAACAAGAACTCTATGCAGTAGCTTTAAAGGAATTCAGAAGGAAGTCTACTACTTATATAACTGTTTTATTAATAACGAGTAATTTGAAGAAAACTTTAAATCCAAAAATGATTTATCAAACAGTAATCCATTAAGTTTAAAGAAACAATATTTTATTAAACCTGCTGAGAATATATGAATAATTCAATCGCAGAAGAACAAGAACTCTATGCAGTAGCTTGAAAGGAATTCAGAAGGAAATCAACGACTTATTTAACATTTTATTAATAACGAGTGATTTGAAGAAAACTACAAATCCAAAAATGATTTATCAAACAGTAATCCAATAAGCATAAAGTTAAAAAGTAGTTTACTAGTAGCTGATCTGTAAAGTGAGGAAATTCTGCTTTCATTGCTTACAAAGTCATTGCCACTGCCTGCTAGAACTTAGGTGATATAAGGCTTAAGACTTGCAGGGCTTTGGGTTTTGAAAAATTCATATTTGAAATATTCATGAAGAGTTAGCAGACCCGTAATTGTTTTTCGCCCCTGTAGGACCTGTAAGTTTATGTTATTTCCCTTTTGCCAATTGCAAACACACACACGCACACACACAAACACACACACACACACACACACACGAACGTTGAGTCTTTTCATCGCGAGGTTGACGCGCGATTAACTTATAGATCCCTCCCATAGCTTTTTTATAAACTTTTTCTGTTTAGATGTTTTTGTTGAACGCTTTATCATAATATTAACAGGAAAAATACCAACCGGTGCTCAAAATCGAGTTATTTCATACAAATATGAGGAAAATTAAATGTAAAATGCAGTGAGGTCTACGTAAATGAGATTGTGTTGAATATTGTTTCACAGCGGAAATGGTGTCCTCATCTGCCCATAGGCTTCAAAAGAACATATAGCTGATAATTCTGTAAACTGAATTTTTAGGTTATATATTTCAAAGTCATCATATAGTATCGTTTGCATTATTTATAGAACTGATAACAAAAAGCAGCAATGTCATAGGTATGCCGAGGTTAAACAAAGTTGCAAAACGTGTTTTGCACAGAAAAAAATTACATGTATAGTATTACATATGTTGATGCATAATACCGTAAAAATTCTAAAAGTCGGGACACCTATAATAATTGCCGTTATTGCCCTAACAATTGGACAGTCTGGTTTTACAATGAAGTAATGTGTCCAAAAGATGCAGCTTGCATGACAAACAGTGTAGACCCTGATCTGAGTCTGCACTATATATGACGAGACCTAGCTGTCCCAATACTTACAATATTTACGACAAGCACTCTTTTAGGACAGATTGCATCTCAGATACACAAAGATACTGCAAAATAAATCATGTCTAAATTGTAGATTTAATACGATACCGTCGAATTGGATAAATGAATGGATTGACAGATGGATGGATAAATTGTTTGTTTACGACCTTACAAGAACATTTCAGTCATATCACGCCAATGTGAGGGTGGTAATGAAAGTCTGTTGGCAATGGAACCGTGTTAACTGTTTGAAAGGATTCGGCCTTCGGTTGGATTTGAGAACCTGCCCGGTGGTACATGTAGTAACAAAGCAACAAGTTTTAGCAACATTGTGTGATTAAGAAGGTTAAGCAAGGTGCAAACGAAAAAATTGCTGTTCGGTCTCTGCGTTTGAGCAAGCTGTCGGATTCTTCTTCTTTTTTTTTGTTTTTGCTACAGCCAAGATTCATGTGACCTAGGGAATTTCACATGACCAATCGCTGTGGGAAGCGTGGGGCTACTTAATCTAAACGGTTATACGCAAACATGCAATTTGGACCGACAAAAATAATATTAATACGGTTAAATTGTAAACACTGTTAACTTAAACCATATTTTATTCTGTTGGGGCTGCAATACGACTTCAGTTCGTTGAGTCCGCCTTGGATACTGTTAATAAAAATCAATGTAGATAATTCTATTCACTGAATTTCGCTAAATGGATATGCTTGATATTTCCATCCAATCGCTACCACGGGTCTACCAAGACATTGTACCGGTATGACAGAAGCTTGTGCAAAATGTCCTGTAAAACACTATGCAATCAGAGGGTTCCATGTTTATAAGGACTTTTTGGCCAGGAACTATTTTGTGAACAACAGCCTGATGATGAGTTTGATAAACAAGCATTGGCAGTGAACAACAAATCGTGGAACATATACCGCATACAAACTAAATCTATCTGCCTTTTCCAGTTGCAGGGATGAGGATACTGGAACTCTGCCGTTTTTTTAAAACGACGTAATATAGACGAGTTTCTGTTTCGTATTTTAGCGCTTTTTCAGCGTCAGCGGTAATTGGGAGAGTACACTATGCGGTTAAACTTTGTGCGCTTAAAAGGACGTAAAGAGCTTATCTCAGAAACACCCTGCCTGTGCGGTTATCAGAGCATATTAGTTACGACGGTAGTTACGGCAACTACGGTATGTAAATAACACGCTTGAATCATGGACTTGCACAATGCCCCAAATCGAAAAATGGAAAATGACACCATTTAAAACTTGTGCCAAAATCTCTTAATGTTACAATGGCAGACAGTATTGCGGTGACTATGTAATTTAAACGATATATCATACGATATAAATAAACGAAAAAAGTGACCGCCATATTGTCTTACATTGTAATACTTTGCGATTTGGTACAAGTTTTTGGGTATCATTTTTCGATTTTGTTTCTTAAGACCTGTGCCTCTGCAAAGTCTGATCAGTGTCTATCCAGTTCACATTAACAGTTAGTGGATCATTTAGAATCCAAAATTAACTGCAAACTGTAAACTGCTCTGATTAGTCTGGGCGTCATCCCAGACTGATTTGAATCTTGTTATATTTGCACTTGCGATATATGCATTTTTTCTTGTGACATGCATATACATTACGGATTTTTAAGAAACCTGGTTAGAGGCACGTGATGGAAATGTGAGAAATAAATAACACAAGAGGGCAAAACATATTTCCTTTTAGTGACTCTGTCATATCAGATAAATTTTAAGTACACGCATATAGTTATTTTTATCTCCATCATCATTATCACTAAAATCATCTTTTGTCTTCGTCGTTTTAGTTTTCTCCTAATTTTATTATATATTTATCATAAGCGTTTTAATTACTATTACTATTATTATTCTTACTAGGAGGAGAAGGAGGAGGAGAAGCAGCATAACTAGAACAGAACCGGGCAAGCGAGGGTGATGCATGTCGGTTTTTCGCTCGGGTACTTGTATCATAGGGGCGGACAACTGAAAAAGTCAACAGCGTTTCCTGCTCAGACAAATAATTCATTCAAGGTCCTATACAGTTGCAATATGGGGTCTTTTTTTCGTGATGCATGCCCTGGAAATCATGGAATGCGGGTTTAGTCCTACTCCCCCATTTTGCAATGAGTGTTTAAACCAGCCACAGGCGGCTCCATTTTACTAGACTTTTGTTGAAAGGGCCATAATTACATTACACACAAATTGTTAAGCTGTAAGTGGCTTGCGTTTTGCACCGTGTACGGCTACTTTCGAAAATAGCTAATCAGTTAGTTGTAAACGGAGGAAAGATACTGCGTAGCAATAGTCGAGGTACTGCGTGTCTGTATTCGTACGATATGGTAACTAGAAACATGGTAACTAATGGGGTCCCGCCTTTATGGAACTATTGACAGCATTTAAGTCATATGTCCCCAACCAGAAAAAACAATGTCAGCTTTATATGCTTTATATTATCCTGTTGTTCCTTCAAATTTAATATGTTGTTTCGAATCAAGCCCTTGGTAGAGCCATAAGGATATAGGCAAAATACAAATTCATATCTGATTAAAACAAAGGCGACAACTCTATAAAAAAAGGTGTAACCATTCTTAAAGATCTGATTCAGTCAGTTCCTGAAGTGTAGTTACTCTTTAAATTTAAACTCTGCAAACCTTCAGATCATCTGATGATGCTTTATATTTGTACCATGTTTTGTGAAAATATCTTCCAAGGCTTTAAATCAAAAGAGTGGACTTGATCTCAATACCTAAAATTAGAAGGGAAAAAATTCTGTTAAAAATGAAGGTGTAGTTACCATTCTTGTTCTCTGCACACCATCTGATGATGCTTCTTATTTGTATTAAGTTTTGCAAAAATATCGTAAACGGTTTGAAAGCTCTAAAGCAGAAACTATTTCTATAAAGAGGATTAAAAAGGGTATAAGTCTGTAAAAAAACTGTGCAGGTGAAGTAACGGTTCTCATTTTCTGCACATCATCTGATAATGCTTTATTTTTGTACAAAAACTCATAATAATATCTTTGAGGCTTTTGAGTTAATAGTTGGGACACAATATCCTTAGTACTTAAACTTACCAAGGGGCATAATTCTGTAAAAATGTAGGTGGAGTTATAGTTTTTATTCTCTGCACATTGTCTGATAATGTTTTATATTTGTACCAAGTTTTGTGAAAATATCTCAAACGGTTTCAGAGTTATGGAAAGGACACGATTATCATACTAAAATTACAAAGAGGCATAATTCTGTGAAAAATATAGGTAAAGTTATGATTCTTGTTCTCTTTACTTTGTTTGATAATGGTTTATATTTGTATCAAATTTTGTGAAAATATCTCAAACGGTTTCAGCGTTATGAAGCGGACTCTGTGAAAAATGTAGGCGGAGTAACGGTTATTGTTTTCTGCACAATGTCTGATGATCCTTTTCATTTGTTCATTTGTATCAATCTTAAACGGTGTTGGAGTTATGGAGCAGACACAATCACCATACCAAAGATAAAAGGGGCATTTTTCTGTTAAAAGTATCTCAACCCGTGTCAGAGTTATTGAGCGGACACGAAATCCTGATGGACGGACAGACGGACGGACAGTTGGACATACAGACGGAAAAAGTGATTGCTATAGGTCTTACGGAGACTTCGACTGGCGGGGCCCTAATAAGGAGTATAACTGTATTCAGAGGATGACATTTTCCCTCTATATGAAGCTACCCTAGATAACAGAAACAGTAACGAATCAGTGTCATAGGCTTGTGGACCGTTGTTTTTTTAAGTTGTTCTCCATCTGTTGGCTGCTATAAGTTTTTTCTAAATCTATTCTGGAGACATTATAAAACATGCCTGTGCAAATTACTTGTTTTAGTAGCTCTAGACTTATGGACCCTGAATTACATTGCGCGAATAAAGATACATGTATATTGAAATTCAAACAGGCTAGCATCATTTCTGTAACGCAGTGGCTGATCAGGATCTTCACTCATAATCTCCTTATTGCCCAGTATCCACATACCAAGTTTATAAAATCTTGTCAATTCGACGGTTTAATAGACCCTTTTCATAGACAGGGCTTACACTATAATACCCTCCCGGCTACTGAAACCGCCATAATTGAAGCTTAAACAGCTGAACCTTTATTCCTAGCGACGCATGTTTATATATGAATACAGCTTCTCAATCACAAAAGCACTTTTCGGACCACTATAGCTACCCAAGTAGTTATATTTGAAGCTAGCCGCATACAGAGCGACTCTTTCTTTCCTCGTACTAACTTTTGAAGCTGTCTTCTATCTACTAAACTGACCACATTTCTTTTAAAGTAATGTTATCAGCTCTATGACTTTGAGAAAAGTTACCGTCAAAGAAACAACAATAACGCAAGAGCAACTACAGTTTACCCAGCCAAAGCAAAGCTATAAATCATGGCATAACTGAACTACAGTCAAGGGCTAAAAGTGATTTCACGAAATATTTTCCATAAAGACTTATGTATTTACATGTTTACAAGAAAATCAATTTTGGCAGTTTTCCTGGGGCAATATCAGAAAACAGTTACTATGGTTGAAAAGCTAGAAAAACAATGCAGTAATTTCTGTTTACAGAATTTAAGCTTATTACAATGTACCTCAGTGTCAAGGTACATCTGGTCAAACTTAGCATAAATGCTGAAAGTAAGAAAATTCTATTGACGTCAGTGTCGAAAAAAAAACCGACTAAAATCTCGAACAAGAAATTTACAGTAATGCTGTATTTAGTACAGCATAAACAAAGAAAGTGAAACAACAATAATTCTGGCATTGTTCATTAAACTGTCTAACAGTACCAAAATAATTGTAATGCAAGATGATGAAATTCACTGCTGCGTCAATGAACTGATTCCCTCTGAGTTTCTCCTTCTGATGAAATTTGATTATTGGGACCCCAGTGAAACAATGAAAGGTGAAGTCTCTTCCGTTCAAAGCACGAACTTAAAGCAATTGTTCTGAATGATTTATGTATATTCTCATTATTTACCTTTTTCTGTTAAAAGATAATTTCCAATATGTTTAGGCCCTATCACTCTCGGGCCACTGTCCGACAGCATGCGAGAATAATTTATCTTACCGTCCTTATAGCTGCAAATTATAAATCAGTCTTAGTGTCTAATGGTGCTTCCTAAAATGATATATTGATGTGTTTACAAATGCTTGATATTGGAGTGATGGTCAGTTATATCGCTTAGATATTTCAATCTATCTCACAAAAACTGCAATTAATTTCACTTGGTATATTCGGTTTGACATTTTACGTTTACAATTCATACCTGGTCTACAATATACCATGGTACAGGATCTGACGATAAGCGTTTGGCTTACCGTCAGGTCCTGTACCATGTTTTATTGTACTTTTCTGGTACTTATGTAATTTACATTGCATAAATATTGTTTAAACCATAACTGGACTAGTCAATATTTTCGTTATATGTACAGAACTATGGCCAAAATGAGGTAAAATTGTTGTGTATTGGCATGAAAATGGTTTTCCAGTCATCTGAATGAGCACATAAAGATTTCCGAGTACAAGAGGTGAAGGTCACTCTTTAACCTTTGACCCTGGACTCTTATATTTCGATGATTTCAAACATATGCTCAAAATCCAGTGACTAGGTCTATTCTATTCTATTCTATTCTATCCCATAACCTTACAAGTTCGTTGGGGCACCACGGATGACTTCGAAACGATCCCTTTCCACCGTGTCCTGTTTTCAGCTGCCCTATTTGAGCTGGCAAAGTCTATTCCTGACCACTCTTTCATTTGTCTTCCCACTTCTTCTTCTGTCTGTCTCTTCTTCTCTTTCCTTTCACTGTGCCCTGTAGAATCGTTTTTGCTATACCAGAAGACCTTGAGACATGACCAAACCACCTTAGTTTCCGTTGCTTGACCAGGGTCAGGAGTTCATCTTATTCTCCAATGGCTGCTTGGATCTTTCTGTGAACCTCCTCAATGGTTATATGGTCCATGAACGAAATGTTCAGTAACCTTCGGTAGCATCTCATCTCAAAGGCCTATTTTTAGCTCACCTGAGCCACAGGCTCCAGGGGAGCTTATAAATAGGATAGGGTAACTAAATATGGATTTCTTAACTTTCTTTAACATCATGAACATTAGTAAGATAATTATCTGGATCCCTATACAATAAACCTGATGCCAAAAGTTACAAAAGCATGTAACATACCCTGGCAGGTACGGCAAGCGGTGAAAAGCAAAAAAAAAAACAAACATGACAGAATACTGACAAGTTCCTCAAGACATCTTGGCATAACATTCGATACTCTAAGGGTTTGCACAATAATTTCTGCTTGCATTTCTTGCACTCGTGGTACAGTTGAGTGAAGTTCAGGGTACTGCATTGCTAATTAATGCAAGGTCAAAGGCAACAACAGGTTGCAATCAATTCTAGAATTGTCAATGTTTATATCACTTACAAGTTTGGACTCATAATTTTGGTACTTCGACTATTTTCATTTTGGAGGGTACAGTTCCATCATAGTCTGTCTTGCCCATTACCTTAGAGAATCCGAATGCTTACTTACCAGCCGCGATCAGGACATGCTTGCGTAACAACACAACATTAGGACAGGGCTATATATCTTGCTCATCTGTAACAACACCACCTTACTGCTATTGAAATGGCTATCAATTTTGAAAGCACTCATAATGATTGCATTGACCCCAAAACGTTAAAGAACCCACTGCTTGAGGTGAGTCTGCGAAGTAGACATCCCTACATTGGCCTACCCAATACAACTGATCCATTTTACTTTAGGATACTGGGGGTACCGTCAAATTGATTTCAGTGACTCAAAAAATAAAGGCACCATTGCTCTATCAGCATGAAAAAATTTATCATGAGGTATCGGTGCAAGCTTCTCTCTATATAATAGTTTTATCATTGTAAATGACCATAATTAGACAGATTTAAACAAACAAAACATCCTAGAGCTTCACACAAAAACGTTTTGAAAATGTATTTGTGTCATTTTAGTTGGCAACTAAGATGACCTACTTCCGGTTTTTATAACATTGACTAAAATGACAAAAATACAATGTACAGGCTGGAGCCTCAATCACTATACCACTAATGTTTATATAGCATCAATTGCTAGACTGGAAACTAGAACAGGAAATTGTATTTTATAGAGCGATTTGTTATTTTTTCAAAAACTTGTTTTCTCCACTTTTTGCCAGTTAAACGACTCATTATATGCATATCAACCCAAATGTTATTACCAAACGTGAAGGTTGAACCGCTCATTAAGTGATTTAAGTTTAGACGTTTTTACCTCTGTTTGAACTATGGAGACTTTTTAAAACATTCAAAAGCCAGTGCAATTTTCTGAAACACTTGATAACAGAAGTCGGTCTGCGGAGTAGACATCCCTACATTGGCATAGCCATACCCAATACCGAACAGTTATGAACTGATCCATTTCACTAAGAATACTGGGGATGCCGTCAAATAGTTTTCAATTACACAAGAATTAATAGTTAAAATACAGTGAAATTTTCTGAAATACTTGATAAAAGAAAGCCTTTGACAAATTTATAAAAAATATTATATAACATTCAACTATGTAACTTTCAATCATCCCTAATTAAATAAAATATAATGTTTTATGCACTGTTTTTCAAATGCCAGCTGTAAGACAGATACAAAAAATGGTAACTTTAAGACCATAGCATAGTCAGTTTTTTTAAAATGTCATTTCATTAATTCATTTTAAATTTTCTGATGGAACTATGAACAGCAAATCAGTGATAAAACAATAAATAACCAACATTCTGTCCTTATTCTTGTTGTGCATAGAGGAAAAATGAAATGTCTTGCATAAACTGCAGGGCCGCCTTGAGTTATGTATCAAAGCCATGGACAATCATAGTATTTCCCACCTCTAAAAGACGTATGCCATAGGACCCCTAATGAAGAGATCCTACAACAAAATGCTCCAGTAGGTTTAAAATCTCAACCCAAAAATTTAAGGGGACCATGGACCATGCATTACTAGAGGTTTAAAACACAAACTGCAGCCTTTAGTTCAGTTTCACATACCTGTATGGCCAAAACAGAAAATACATGTATTGCAGAACCTAACTAGAAGAAACAAAACAATAAATAAAGCAAAACTATAAATCTAACACTAGAAATGGGCCCACTATGAAGCTGAAATACTTAAGTTTACAAAGGGGCATAACTCTGTCTTCAATACACCAACTTTTCTCCCTATTATTTATAACATGCTTTTAGACAAAACGGGAGCTGTAATGTTGCAAACATGGACAGGCTTCACTTGCACATTTCTGGGACATGATTATGCACAGGGTTCAGATACACATTCCTTGGACATGATAAGCATCATTTCCTAGCTACAGACACATTTCTGTGAAAATGGTTTGGTAAAAAATAATAAGATCAGTATAGGTATACAGATACACGTTGAATACCACACTACTAAAAATGGGCATTTTCCGAAAGTAGTCAAAGAAAAATATACTTATATGCTGTCTATGATAATTCAATCTTCATTCTAACAGGGACAGTTTGTTTCAATGTCAGATTTGAGATTAATTTTGGGAACGGTGTTAGATTAAAGCAAAGAGGGGTTTATTAGCAGGCAATTGGGCCTATCCATACAACGTTTGATATTTTGGTCATGGGTAAACAAGTGGTACTAAGGCAGAAATCTCATCCCAGTACAAAATTATAGTCTACTGCAGTTTGAAAGAGTTTTAAAAGTAATATTCTAATATAAGAACATTCTAAAACTTGAAAGATTAACATTTTTCTCGAAGTAAAAATCACTTACGATAGTTTTGCGCTAAGTGATTTTAAGCTATGTACAAATTTTGTGAGCGCAAAACTATTGTAACTGCAGAAAATTTGCAGTTACAATAGTTTTGCGCTCAGTCCTAAAATGGTGAATATCTTTTGTAGTCAAGTAACTTGATAACTATTTATATTTAGTCTTTTCAATGCTGTTTTTGTACGTAGATTTTAATTGTAAAAAAAGAACACTTTTATTAAAAAAAGTATTTTTGATAAAAATGTAGTTACCATAGTTTTTCGCTCAGCAGACGAAATGATGACCTTTGATTGACCCTAAGCTTTACTACGGAAATATCAGATTTGTTTTCTGGTGTTTTTATATTGGTAAATGCTAGAACATAGTTTGTTGTTTTCTGGAGCTTTTATATTGGTAAATGCTAGAACATGAGTTCATCGAAAACTATATAAGCTTTTGGCATGAAAATTGGTAAATGGAGTCAACTTAATAAGCACATGAACATTTGTAAGTACAAGCGTTCAGCTTATTCTTTGACCTTTGACCGAGGTTTTTCATATTTGGACAAGTTCAATCAAGTCCTCAAATATCACTGGGCCAACTGTAACCATATTTCATATAGAGCCTCCAGAGATTGGGGGAACGAAAATTAGTTCCAATGGTCTATGTCACATGTTCAACATGGCTAACTTGGTTTGTATCATCGGGTACTCTAGAACTACCAAGGTTGTTCAAATGATGACCTTGGGTTGACCTTGACATTTGTTTACAGAAAGTACAACTTTTTAAATAGATCTCATTCTCCAAAACGACCCATGACATTTAAACTGATACGCAGCATATGACATTCATATACTGTCAGGTTTGTTCAAATGATGAACCTAGTTTGACGTTTGACCTTTTTACTCAGATGAGCGATTCAGGGCCTCATTGCCCTCTTGCTTACTGAGAGTTAAGCGGTTTTCATTTTTTAATCCCAGCCCCTAACCCCCGCATTACCCGCCCAGTTCCGGAGCAACACGGAGATCTAGAACGCCGACGCCCACTTTAACTTTCGGTTACCGAAGGACCTTATAGAACAAACATTATAAGACCCACATAAAGATCACAAGTATATCGTCTTAAAGTTCTGATGATTATGCGCTAGTAAGCGTTATTTCGTAAGAATGCATATAGAAACAATGAATATAGCAAGTTAGACTAGAACCTATTTCCGAATTTCGTCATTCAAAACACGTAGAAAATAATACAGTGAATACGTGATCATCCGCTCTGATGAAGTGTGACTTATTTATCATATGAGCCGCGACACGAGAAAACCAACAATGTGGTTTAGCGGCCAGCGCAGACTTAGATCAGCCTGGGCATCACCCCAGTCTGATCAGAGTCTTCCCTGTCCGCATGGAGGTAGCTTAAACCCTTCGCTACCTTTGTAAGCGATAAGCGAAGTGTCCGATCAAACTGGGCGGAATCCAAGGCTGATCTGAGTCTGCCCTGGGCGCACAACCACTTTGTTGTTTTTTTATGTGTCGCGGCTTATATGATGTGCAGTATAAATTATGAATTATGACGTATAAACTGTCCACTGTGACATGTAAGGTATTGAGTATGAAAGGTGAAGCATGAAATGTGAACTGGCATGTATGAATGTTGAACTATGAAGTGTAAAGTTGGCCCAGGAAACACAGAACACAAAATATCTTAACTATCCGCAGTTTTCACTGAACCTCAGGAAAGTAGAACTGCAAAACTTTGAAGTTCTATGGAAATGTTATCAATGGTGACATTACATATGCACCAAATTGCTCTAAGTCTATGTTTACTTCCAAAGCGTACAAAGCTATTTAGCTCTCAGGCTAGGTACTTTGCAATTTACATCTAAATAAAGACACTCAATTTTTTGGATATTTCTTTCATTTGCTTTTGATAAAGAATAATGATATATTGTTCTAACTACAAATGATTTTACGTTCCCGTTCCAAGCAACTGAATTTCAGCAGCCCCTTCCTTTCAGGGATAGTCTTACTGCGACCTTGAAAACTGGACCAATGTCATCAACCCTTGGAGTCCCCATTAGTTTGAACTGATAATATATGCATTCAGTTTGGTGAAAATCCAATCACTGATTCCGAAAATATCTTTATTTTCAAGGAAAATGTAGGAGTGACTTTCAGAAAGGGGTCAAAATTGAACTGGCGATTATGTCTTGATGTAACTTTTCTCATGCCCATCATTGCTCAACGATAGCATCTAATGGCCATTACTGACTAAGCAATAAACTGAAAGTGCCCGTTAAGTAGGATTTAAAAATTCATGAACATTTAATGAAGAAAACATGTAATAGTGCACAAAAAAACTGGATGATGGCCATTAATTCTGCGTGTAAGTAGAAAATACGAAAATGCCGTTTGAAACAGATAAGACTTTATTTCATGGCCATTATAAATATCATGCAAACAATTATGACCATTCATGCAACCATTTAAACATCAATATTAACAATAATGGTCATTAAGATTGCACCTATTGGTCATTAACAAAACAAGCGCCACTTTATATTTTATCATGCTCATGGTGTTTAATTGTATGGCCATTAATATAACAATTAATATATAAATGCAAAAAAATCATGACCTTTACTGTTACCATTAAAACATCAATATTACCAGTAATTAGCATTAACATTGAATATTTTGGGCATCAACAAAACAAGTTCTGCTGATGTGATTTTATGACATGTCCATGGTTAGCATGGTGTTAAAATGTTTGACCATTAATATAACAACACATGAATGATATTAGTAATGGTATTAAAATGTTTATCTTATGGGCATGAACAAGAAGAAAATATCATTTTTAACTAATGTGAGTTTTATTCATGGCTATGATAAACATTATGTAGAAAGTCATGGTCATTGTTTTTCAAATTAATTATTATTAGAATAGTAGTATATGAAGTTGAGTATTTCACTACCATCAATTTATTACATAGCCTTTTTTCTAGACAACAAATTTTCAAATTTACATGTTTTTTTATAGCCAGGTGTGCTGTAAACTTGATTTAAAGACGTACTTAAGATAAAGTTTTATCTAAAGTTTTATCATGAATCATGATACAAATCTTTGTTTTACTTTGCTTTGAAGATTCTAATCTTCAGAAAACACTTCCATGTTTTAATGATATCGACTTGATATGGTATATTTTATGCAATTAGATGCTGTATAATTCCATTGCTTCTACCGGAGAGCAATCTTTTTTTATAGTTTGAGCTTGTTTGTTTTCTTCAGGTTTTTGTGTCATCATTAGGAGGAGATTTGGCCAATAACACAAACCGGTGATTTTGGTGCCATTAAAAATATTCGTATATTTTCCAAGTAGATACATTACTGTGCCTTTGCCTTCAAGACCATTAATTCAAATAAGTTATTTAGGTTATTAAATGCAGCCCCTTAAATAGATCCCGTCTGTTCATAAAGGAAGCTATGTTCAAGTGTTTCAATTTTACAGAATGAAATATTGAGAAAAGTGATCATTTTTTTTTCGAAACAACCATGCATAAGCTAACACTGAAATAGTATTTGATATTATATATGATAAATATGAGGTTCCCATGTTAAAGGATGACACTGAAATGGGCGAAATACGATACTTTATTAAAACACTGACTCAGATATCTTTGCTTTCATGGTATGATATTCTTGGACTTGCCAGTTGAAGAATAACAATCAAAACATGCAATAATTTTATGTGACCAAATTTAATGGCTACTGAAATAACAAAGACAGTTATCAAAAGGTAGAGTGGTTTCCCTTGAATAGGTTATATTTTTGCATAAATAGTTAGTTTAATAAGCAAACTTGAATCAATACATTTCTTTTTTTCTGAAATATTCTGACTAATAAATTAGCACAATTTCCGATTTGTTTTACAAACACAGAGTGAGGTTATGGCCTGACTTCAGTAAACTTCATGAATGTACCAATTTGTGATTATTCTTTCACTAATATAAATTATGATGGAGCAATGAGTAGTTAGCATTTATTTGTTATTTGACCTGTTTATCTCTTAAGATAATAGGGGGCTAAGTTGATAGTCCAGAAATAGTTTTGCTGGTCATTACTGCTTCTAAATAAGAAACAGAATAAAGCACGAGCCACTGAATCTTGAAACAGAGGAAAATATACAAAATTGTAAAATAAATAGCCATTAAAACTAAATTATTAATGTCCTTTCAAATAATTAATGGCCATTGATTTGGAATCATTTTTGCTAAGTATAATAGTCGTTAAAATTTTATGTTCTTATAATGTAATGCTAATAGTATTAATGGTCAACATTTTTTTCATCTATTGATGTCTGCCCATTACTCAGTCATGAAAATTAATAATGTTTATTTATCAAATTGACTGGTAGTTTCTGTTTACAATGAAAAATTATTTGAATGGTAATGAGTAATGGGAATAGTTTTCAATTAAAATGGTAATCGTTTAAGTTAATGCGGATGAATAATTAATTGCCTAGAAATTTTGTCGCATTTTATGGACACCTGCTCATTGCGTACTACGACGAAAAGTGTCAACGGTTTTTATAATGACCTTTCAAAAAGTCATTAACATTAATTATATCGCTTTTCATGGTTTGCATTTTCATTCGTTTTTCATTGCTCATCTATGAGACATTAAATGGCCGTTCCTGCTGTAGTGTTTGCAGCTTGTCATTTTTACGGTTCTGTCAGCTGATGATTGGGTTCTATTTCAGCTAGTCAGACAGTCAACGAAATGATATGGGTGAAATACGAGAATGATCGTAATTTATATATATTCAAGTACTGAAATTTTGTCAGGCATCTAATTTCAGTAATCTTATTCGCCAGCTTTACACGTGATAGGTATTTTAACATGCGCTAATCACGATCATGCAGGTATTTTAATATGTACGGCTTCACACGTAAAGAATGACAAGCATAATCTGAAGGTCAAATGGTCCTTTACTTCTCAGTCAAGACAAATGAGGCAGAAATGAAACATATTCAAGACCTCACCACTGTTTTCACCGCCATTTTGCTTTAACGTTGATGACCTTCCTCTACAACATTCTCTGCTGATGTGATTTCAATGTCAACAGCAGGAGAGGACACTTCGGTTGAGGCTTCCTACGGGTGTGTTTTTACACAAATAAGTATGTAATGATCCCCTTGTCAACAAAATTGTTAAAACAATTTTGTTGACTATGGGGTCCTTACATACATATTTGTTTGAATTGAATTTTGAGGTAACTTCACAATTACAGTCAAACCTGTCTTAAGGGGCACCCAAGGGAAGAACAAAAAGTGTCTGCTTTAGACAGGTGACCCCTTTATACAGGTTCATTTGCGCTGTATTTTGGTTCAAGGGACCCAGAAAAAGCGGCTGCTTAAGACAGGTGCTCCCTTAATAGAGGTGACCACATAAGCATGTTTGACTGTAGATAGAAATGGTTTCTACTTACCCTGTGACTTTATTTGCACATCTTTCTGAAATAGAGGTATGTGCCGTTGGTTTCTGTTTGTTCTATATTTTCTTCCTACTATCGTATCTCCTTGAGAGGGGTATCTTCCATGAATCCTTGCTAAGGTTTTACTTTCCTGTTAACTCCATTGTGAAAACTAAGAATAAATAAAAAAAGAAATTCTATATTTACAGAAAGATTTTTCTAGATATCCCACAAAATAAATTGCAAGTAAATCTATTTTATTATATGCTTCATTTATTCCATGTGGTAACTCCCATTTCAAGATTACATCAGTAAGTGGAATCAGAATACTGTGTTTTTAATACAGCTATGGTATATCTCAAACAAGGAGGTTTTGAAAGATAGATATTTGCTTTTTATGGTTATGCCCCCAACTTCGAAGAAAATGAGGGGGCATATTGCTTTTGGCTTGTCCGTCCGTTCGTTCGTCCGTTACGTCCGTCCGTAACACTTCGGGTATGCTCTGTAACTTAAGAACTGTAAAGGTTGGGGGTCTTTATATTTCATAGGTGGATAGATAATGAAAAATTAGTGCATCTATATTTTTTTCTTTTCCATCAGCCATGTACTTTCAGAGTTATGCCCCTATTTCTAAAAATTAAATGTAAGTTTGTTAGCAAAATTTTGGTAAAAGTGTTTAAGCTAGGTTGTTCATATTTGGCATACTGGTAGGGCTTAAGGTGTAGATCATTTGATTAACTTTTGGGCTAATTTCGTAAAAAATTGAATGAATTATGCCCCTTTTTTAACTTTGGCATTTTTCCAACTTTTGAACCGTTTGACCAAGAGACCTGATTTTTAGTATACTTATAGTATTTGATGTGTCAATCATTTTGATGATACTTACATTGTGTTGAGTTCATTATTGACAGAGTTATGCCCCTTTTACTTATTTTTACAAAAAGCATAGGTATGATCCATTACTCAAGAACTGTAACTGCTGGAGCCTTGATAATTCATAGTTGGTAAGACCATTGAAAATAAGCAGACCCGTATTTTATTTCTTTTTCATTGACCATGTAGTTTTAGAGTTATGGCCCTTTTTCAAAAAATTAAATGTAAGTTTGTTAGCACAATTTTCAAAAAAAGAATTTGAGCTAGGTTGTTCATATTTGGCATACTGGTAGGACCTTAGGTGTAGATCACCTGATTAACTTTTGGGCTAATTTCGTAAAAAATTGACTGAATTATGCCCCTTTGTTAAGGTTGGCAGTTTTTCAATTTTTGAACCATTAGACCTAGAGACTTGACTTTTGGTATACTTATAGTATTTGATGTGTCAATCATTTTGATGATAATTACATTGTGTTGAGTTCATTATTGACAGAGTTATGCCCCTTTTACTTATTTTTACAAAACAGCATAGGTATGATCCATTACTCAAGAACTGTAACTGCTGGAGCCTTGCTAATTCATACGTGGAAAGACCATTGAAAATAAGCAGACCGGTATTTTATTTCTTTTCCATTGACCATGTAATTTTAGAGTTATGGCCCTTTTTCGAAAAATTAAATGTAAGTTTGTTAGCAAAATTTTCAAAAAAGTATTTGAGCTAGGTTGTTCATATTTGGCATGCTGGTAGGACCTAAGGTGTAGATCACCTGATTAACTTTTGGGCTAATTTCGTAAAAATGACTGAATTATGCCCCTTTGTTAAGGTTGGCAGTTTTTTAATTTTTGAACCATTAGACCTAGAGACTTGACTTTTGGTATACTTATAGTATTTGATGTGTCAATCATTTTGATGATAATTACATTGTGTTGAGTTCATTATTTACAGAGTTATGCCCCTTTTTCTTATTTGTACAGAACAGCATAGGTATGATCCATTACTCAAGAACTGTAACTGATGGAGCCTTGATAGTTCATAGGTGGATAGACCATAGAAAATTAGCAGACCCATATTTTATTTCTTTTCCATCGGCCATGTAGTTTTAGAGTTACGGCCTTTTTTCAATAAATTAAATTTTGAGTTTGTTAGCAAAATTTTGGAAACAGTATTTGAGTTAGGTTGTTCATAATTGGCATTCTGGTAAGGCCTAAGGTGTAGATCACCTGATTAACTTTTGAGCTAATTTCGTAAATATTTGACTGAATGATGCCCCTTGATTGACTTATGCAGTTTTTCAACTTTTGAACTGTTTGACCTAGACATTTTAATTTTGGTATATTAATAGTATTTGATATGTTGATCAATCTAATGATGGTTACGTTATGTTGCATTCATTATTGACAACAGTTATGTCCTTTTTCTTGTCTGTACATAATATTTTAGGGTTGATCTATTACTCGAGGATTGTAACTGCTTTGGCCTTGATATTTTATAGGTAGGTAGAAAATAAAAATTAGCAGACCTGTATTTTTGTTTCTTTTCATTGACCTTGTTAGGGTCAGGCATATAGTTGGGGGCATAGTGTTTTACAAACACATTTTCTAGTTAAATCCTTATCATTCGTGGTATTGGGTCCAAATTAATGGTTATACATATTTCAGGGAAATGTCATTCCCAGCTGCCTTCCGCATCAAGAAAGTGTCGCCAAAGTTGGTAAAATTCAGAAAGTCCAGTTTATGAATTAGTTCAGATAACATATGTTATAAAGATTTAGAATTTATTTGTTTTGCCTTTGTACATGAAGCGGAACAGATCTGAAATACCCTTTGGGTCACAGAAATCAATATATAGTCAGATCTAAAATTCACTGGTGCAGACGTGAATTTTATTATCTTTCCTAGCAATTGGTGATTCAAAGTACCAAAATCAAAGCTGATATAGATAAGAACTTTCATATACATTTAATTTTCCCAGTTTCTCGATGCTTTATCCTTAATTATAAACTTTATCAATCGGTTTGAAGACAATGTCGTTAACTGATTGCGGCTTCTCCGGTTGGAAGGGCTGTCCAGTAACAAAGGTGTGTCTCATCAAATGAATATTATTAACCTTTTGGTACTCTAATCTATTGCTGAGCCAGTTTAGCCATTAATTTTTCTACGTTTTTTCTTAAACAATATAAAATCTGCTAATTCACCTAATACATTGTCTGTTTTTTTTTTCTAATGCATATCTACTTTATTCTTTAGTCAGTTTAGCAACTGGTAATTTCAAAGGACAATATAAAATCTGCTAATTCACCTAATACATTGTCTGTTTTTTTTCTAATGCATATCTACTTTATTCTAAAGTCAGTTTAGCAACTGGTAATTTCAAAGGATTTTCTTATTAAACAATACAAAATCTGCTAATTCACCTAATACAGTGTCTAGTTTTTTTTCTAATGCATATCTACTTGATTATTGAGCCAGTTTAGCAACTGGTAATTTCAAAGGATTTTTTTATTAAACAATATACGAGGGGCGTTCGGAAAGTTTTGCAAATAGCGTTATATCTCGGTAACCACCATAAAGACAAAACTTCAGATTGCAAAATCACAGAAGGCTATGATATGCGTAGAGAAGTCTGCAAACACGGTGCATTTTTTTAAAAGGACGCATTTTAAACTTCTTTCAAAGAGGTATACCCTAAAACACTGCAGAATTTTACTTTAGTAGGCCGTAATTTATGTATCAGCAGTCTTTGATTTTTTCAATCTTTGTTAGTTACAGACAATGCCATGACAATGCTGTCCTGTAAATATCGCGGAAACTATTTATAATCTAGGTTCCATACTGGCCCGGGAATATGGAATATCCGTACTTTATGTAGTAGCAATACCTCCATTTCTACTAAAATTCAGTAATTTTGTTATGAAAACAAGTATATTAACATTCAAATCTTGTCAGCAAGAGCATTTACATGGGTCAACGAAAATCTGTCTATAAATTCAAATTAATGCCAAAAATTAGGCGTCTACAAGCTTTCAAAATGACGTTAACGTAAATTTCAATAACGTCATAAGAACTGCGCATTGCTTTGCAAGGAATAAATCGATAACAGTTGCCACCCTTCTAACTTTTGTATGGATATTGTAGGCAACGATGAACAAGAAATTACAAAGATTAATTTTGTTTTTACAAGGTTTTTTGACTTGAATGCCTAAAACTGAAAAGATTTCATAATAAAATTAGCCCAGTGGTATGACTGGGACCTATTAAAATGCGTTGTAGCTCAATAAGGAAAATTGTCTTTGTATAGTGTTTGGTATCATTGTAAAAACGAAATGCAGTGCTTTCAGTACATGCATAGCAGTTGTACCCAGCATGCCCCTATACAAAGTCATGAGGCCATTTGCAAAACTTTTCGAACGCCCCTCGTAAAATATGCTTATTCAACTAATTAGCCTGTCTTTTCTAATGCATATCTACTTTATTGTTGAGGCAGTTTAGCAACTGGTAATTATAAAGGTTTTTCTTATTAAACAATATAAAATCTGCTAATTCAACTAAAACAGTGTCCGTCTTTTCTAATGCATATCTACTTTATTATTGAGCCAGTTTAGCAACTGGTAATTTCATAGTTTTTTTTTATTAAACAATATAAAAGCTGCTAATTCCACTTACACAGTAATTACAACGAGGTCTGTCTCTTCTTATGCACATCTACTCTATTGTTGAGCCAGTTTAGCAACTGTTTATTTATTATTATTATTATTTATTATTATTATTATTATTATTATTTTGTCAAAGTCTTGCTTTTAAACAATATGATTTAACTTACCTGGCTCAATTTGCTACCATTTCGTCACCATGCGAGTATTTAGGTTCACTGGTAAATAAAAGAATGGGTAAAGGTAGACTGAACTACTGAATTACACTGCCTCGCTGCGCGCATGCGCTAATCACTATCATGCAGGCAGCTGCATCCAAAAATACTTGGCCTTGTCTGTGACATTTAGCAAAAGTACACTACCCTCTGTATCAAGGCAAAATTGCACTGGGATTTGGCGAAAAAAATATATATGAAACAGAATCGGGTAGATTAAAGATACAATTTCTAGCATGTCGTGTCAAACGGTCGCCGATTACATTGGGCAACAGTGGCTATACCTGACTATATCTGTATCAGAAACAACAATCCGCTCTTCTTCGTAATATACCCAAATGCATTTGCCATCATCGGCTTTTCCAATAGTTCTCTGTCTGTCCGTCCGTCCGTCCGTCTGTCCGTCAAAAACCAAATCCGCTCCTTAACTCTGAAACCATTTGCGATATTTTCATGAAACTTGCAACAAATATAAAGCACTATCAGGCGATGTGCAACGAACAAGAACCGTAATTCCACTAACATTTTTACGGAATTGTGTCCCTTTGTAATTGTTAGTATGGATATCGTGTCCACTCCATAACTTTTAAAACGTTTGAGATATTTTCATAAAACTTGGTACAAATATAAAACATTATCAGACGAAACGCAGAAAACAAGAACCGTAACCATATCAACATTTTGACGGAATGCCCCTTTGTAATTTTTAGCATGGAAATCGTGTCGGCTACATAACTCTGAAACCAGTCGAGATATTTGTATGGAACCTGGTACCAATATAAATCATCACCAGACGATGTGCAGAAAAGAAGAATCATACTACAAATTTTACGGAACTATGCCCCTTTGTACTTTTAGTACGGAAATCATGTCCGCTGTGTAGCTTTTAAACCGTCGAAGATATGTTCACGAATTTTTGTACGAATATATTGCATCATCAGTCAAATGTACAGAAAATGAGAACCATTACTCTATCTATATATTTTACAGAATTATCCCTCTTGGTAATTTTCACTGAGTAAAAAAGTCCTGTCCGGCTTAAAACCTTAAATTGGTTGAAGATGTTTTCACAAAAAATGTACAAATATAAATATTATAAGACGACGTTCCTAGAACAGGAACCATGACTCAGATTACAAATTTTAACCGAATTCCGCTCCTTTGTAAATTTTAGATTGGAATCCGAGTCCGCTCTATACCTCTCAAACCGTTTGAGATATTTTCAAAAAATATGGTACAACTATAAAGCTTTATCAGGATATATGCAAAAAAAAGAAAGAATCGCATATCGATCTACATTTTGACGGAATTATGTCACTTTATTATTTTTTGTATGGAGATCGGGTCCGCAGTATAGCTTTAAAACCGTGGAAGATGCTTTCCCAAAATTTGGTACAAATATAAAGCATCAACAGACAATGTGCAGTATACACAAATCATACCTCCATCTCCATTTGTTACATTTGATACGGATTCATGGCCCTTCGTGATTTTCAGTATCCAAATCGTAGCCGCTCTATTACTTCAAACCGGACGAAATGGAAGATATTTTCACCAATCTTAGTACAAATATAAATAAACATCAAGTGATATGCAGGGAACAAGAACCATTACTCCCTCTACAGTTTTGATGAAATTATGTCCCTTGTCGTTTTTATGAAAATCATGTCCTCTGTATAACTTTCAAAACGTCAAAGAGATCTTCATAAAACTATGTACAAATCTAAAGTATAATAAGACAACATGCAAAGAACAAAAACCATTTCTCGATCTTAACATTTAAGAGAATGATGTCCCTTTTTAAATTTGGTAGGGAAGCTGGTTCTCGCTGTAACTTTTCAACCGTTGCAGATATTTTCACGAAACTTGGTACAATTATAAAGCATTGTCAGTTGATGTTTAAATAAGAATCATAACTTCACCAAAATATTTAATGAAAATATGAGCATTAGGTCACGCGTTTTATTATTAATTATTTTTATTATCATTATTATTATCATTATTGCTCACAAATAACATGATTGTACGCTATTTTACTGTTTATTGGCCCCGTTGATATTAAGCAATTTATTTTATCAAGCTGCGCTGTGCTCTCACAAATCACTTACAAGAATGTACATAAGTACAGGCTGTTCTGGCCATTCACAGTTCGCATGGTATTCTTACGATAAAGACATGATATGGCTGACCGAAATGAAGTGGCCACCAGCGAAGCTTGTTTACACTCTAATCAATAGAGCAGTCATTGTGTCTGATCCGCAGGCAGAATCTTTAAATTACAGGTATCATACCGTTTTCTGGGATCGGTTGATTTCATGCTAATTCTGGCTCGGCGCAGCTAATAATGGTGGAACTGTTGGGGGATGCTGTTGACAAATGGTAAATTATAGATAATCAGGCTGTTTTTGAAAATAAAAGATTTATGCAAACAGAACAGTTCTGAACCACCTTTGCACTCGAACGATCGCTATCTTAGCAAAACGTTCTGTTCATTTGCAAAACGAATAATAATAAGAAGGAAGCGGATCAAAACGGAAAACAAATGCGTTCAGTCGACTTAAGCGTTGTTGATAGTTTGTCAGCATTATAAAATCTTTTGTAGCTTTGAAGCTAAATTAGTGGTAGATATTTTATCAAAATGCCAGATTGATCTGACCAAGCAATCTATAGTAATCGCCACTAAAACAGGATGCCTATAACTCCAAATGTTGGTCTGTACCGCGGATGTGTGTTTTGCAGACCGCGGTGCAGACATTGTTTCGGTTAATCCTGACCGTGGCTAAAATGCCAATAATGACGCCGGTAAATCGCATGTTAAATGGACACTCATCAGCAGAAATAAGGGAATCTTCCAGGGAATTCCAATCTCTAATAGTCTGGGGGAAGAAACTGGACTTGTAAAAGTCAGTCCCAGCCATTGGGGTTTGAAATGCTAGGGAAAGATGATTCCTGGTACGCCTACTTGGGGGTACAAGGTCATTTATAGGTAAACTTGCAGCACCCTTCAGACCTTTGTAAAGCATTATGAGTATACTATATTTCCTTCTCCTTTTCAGAGATTCCCATTTAAATTGCTCCAGAATGCCGGCCACACTCCCAGTTTCATATGTGTAATTTTCCGAAATAAATCTAGCTGCCTCTTTCTGCACCTTCTCCAGTTCATCGCATCGGAAATGCACGATGCACCCATTGCCAGTGTAGGTCATGAGGAGGCTGATTCTTCACCATAGATCACCAACATTTAGCAGACACTTGCATTTGTCATTTGTTGTTCCGCCATCTTTGTGTAAGCTTGTGAGACGTAGTAACAGTAACTTAGCAGGCGGAGCTCAGCGGCGATTCTCGGAACTGTGTATTGAGCACCGTTCCCTCTAAGGTATAGGAAGCATTGATCTTCTTGATCCGTTTCCTTGTAATTTGCATTATATTGCATTTGACCGGTTGAAATCTCATGCCCCAGCTCCTTGCCCAACAGCCTAAAAGATCTATATCCTGCTGAAGTTTCACCGTGTCTTCACTATCTCTGATTTCACGATAGCAAACACAGCCGTCAGCAAAAAGTCATAATTCCGAGTCAATGTTTTCTGTTATATTGTTAATGTACAGCGAGAACAACAGTGGTCCAAGCACGGTGCCCTTGGGAACACCTGACAACACTGGGGTCTAGTCTGATGTAACTCCATTTACTATTACCTGTTGCTGCCTGTAACAAACAAAAGAATCTGTCCATTTCAGAGTCTTCCTACCAATACCATAGCCAAATAGCTTACATTTAAGTAATTCATGAGTGGGAGTGTCAAAAGCTTTCTCAAAGTCCAATATAAAAGTGTCAACCTGACCGCCCTTGTCCTAGATCATAGCCCAGTCGTTTATAACCGTGATCAACTGAGTTCCACGACTATATTTCTTCCGAAACGCATGTTGTCTGTCTGACAAAAGCTTATGTGGTAGGCATGGGGGTTGGGGATTGCGGGGTAGGGGGGGGGGGGGGAAGAGCGGAGTTCTGTTTTGCAAGACTATTTATTTTTCCAAAAGGACTTCAGTAAGAAATTATAGGAGACTTGTCATTGTGTGTGTCCCCCCCCCCCTCTCTCTCTCTCTCTCTGAAAAAAAGTCCTTTTCGCATAACGGACTTCCTTTTTGTCGCTTCTGCTTTGGCAAGGTGCGATAAGGGAGTTCATTATTCCGTCCGTCAGTCAGTCATTCAACAATAACATCGACCCTAGCGTTTAAGTATATTTCTGAGCAACCTGATCAGAGGTTTCACCTACCCTATTCGTGCACTTACTGCACTTTGGCAAAGGTTTATTTTTTCTATTCTATTCTATCCCATAACCTTACTAGGTCGTTGGGGCACCACAGACGACTTCAAAACAATCCCTTTCCACCTTGTCCTGTCTTCAGCTGCCCTAGTTGAGCTGGCAAAATCCATTCCTGCTGTCCACTCCTTGATATTGTCTTCCCACCTCTTCTTCTGTCTACCTCTTCTTCTTTTTCCTTTCACTGTGCCCTGAAGAATTGTCTTTGCTAAACCAGAAGACCTTGAGACGTGGCCAAACCACCTTAGTTTCCGTTTCTTGACCAGCGTAAGGAGTTCATCATATTCTCCAATGGCTGCTTAGATCTTCCTGCGAACCTCCTCATGGGTTATATGGTCCTTGTACGAAATGTTCAGTAACCTTCGGTAGCATATCATCTCAAAGGCCTGCATTCTTTTCTCTAACTCTGCTGTCAAGGTCCACGATTCACAGGCATACAGAAATATGGAAATGACAAGGGAGCGCATAAGTTTCACCTTTGATCCAAGAGATATATTGTTATCTCTCAAAATGGGTTTCAGCTTGGCAAGAGCTGAAGTGGCATGTGCAATCCTTGAGAGAACCTCCTGTTTTGAGCCATCATCTGAGACAACTGCTTCAAGGTATTTGAAGCTGCTTACTGTACCCAGGGTCTGCCCCTTTACCTTGATCTCCCTCTGGATGCCATCTGCGCTGTTTGTCATTAGTTTGGTCTTCTCAGCACTGATCTCCATCTTTAACCTTGTGCAGGTTTGGTTGAGACTTTCAACTAGAGCTTCTAGTTCCTGCTCTTCCTCAGCTAGAGCGTCTATGTCATCGGCAAACCACAGATTGGTAATATTTCTGCCGCCTATGCTAACCTTTCCGTCATGTTCTTCCATCAGACATGATCCGTTCGAGAAAAATGTTGAAGAGGGTGGGTGACAGAAGACATCCTTGTCTTACTCCAACTGTTGTTCTGAACCATTCTCCTGTGCTGCCATTTATCAGCACTGCACTTGCAGCCTTGTCGTATAGCTGCTCAATGGTGCGGACTAGGTTTGCACTGATATTGTTCTTCCTCAAGGTGGCCCATAAGGCTGCATGCCATACCCTGTCAAAGGCTTTTTTGAAATCAATGAAGACATCGTACAGATTCTGCTGATGTTGGAGATACTTTTCACACAGGATTCTAAGGTTGAAGATCAGTTCTGTGGTGCTCCTTCCTGCCCGGAACCCAGACTGTTCCTCAGCGATTATCTCTTCAGCTTGTGGTTTAAGCCTGTTCAAGATGACTTTCAGCATGACTTTGCTTGAATGACTGATGAGGCTGATGGTTCAAGCCAGTTCCATCAAACCGCCACAATTTGTGATTTTACATACCCGTCAAGAACCGGCTGAGGGCTTATTTTTGCATGAAGTCATAATGGAGTTTAAAAGAAAAGGTAACCATTAATATAAGGCGTTTAGATTAAAGACATTATTAAGATAACATACAAATGCATGAAATACATAAATTCAGCTGTTCGTACAACAACTTGCAGCCCGCAACCAGCGGCCCGCAGAATAGTCAATTTGCCTACATTAAAATCAGAAACAAATTTTTCATACCGGGACGAAGCTAGCACCCAGTAAGCAAGTGCATAAGACGTTACCCCAATTTCCAAACGAGCAAATATTCAATTGGTTTGTCAACGGGGAATATGTCACTCAATAGGCAATCAAAACAGTGGAGCCAACATTGGAGAACAACCATTTAGAAAATCCAATCCATTTTCACGCCGAGGGCAAGGAAACAGCTTGAACTGCGCTGCGGATTGTAAACATAAACAACTTTCTCAACCGATACGGTATTAGCATCACGGTTTTGCGCCGTAGAATAGATTAGCATCTAAAACTGTACCGAAGCATTAATGACAACTTTTCCCTAAGACAAAAAATGGACTCACTCACCTTCTTTTCTGAATAAATCGATTCCTAAATAAAGCACTGCGCCGCGGGCAGGAACGCAAATCTCGGCGCCCATGAAAACATTACCAAAGATTGCTCCGCGGTCATTATTCGCACTAAGTGAAGGGGTTGTGCCCCAAAAACGATATTTTTCACTATTTGTGATAGATTTAATAAAAGAGCTCCCATATGGAGAGGTAGAATTATTATTTTCTCAAAATGCCCAAAAGCAAATTATCATCATTAACGCAAATGGGAGTTATTGCTGGCCAAACCCAAATCATTGTCATTTTTATGTTTCGATCCAGATATTTTGTCCCGATGTACAATTATTACTGCTTGCAACAAATCTTAATCATTTTAACCTAATGGAGAAATCTTTTAAAATAACATGTATATCTTCATTTAGTGGTGATGATCGTTTGTTCTGATTTTATTAATACTTAAACTGACCGCCTATACTTACTCCGAGCTAAAACAAACTCACGCGGATCCAAGATTAGCATGAAATCAACCGATCCTAGAAAACGGTATGATACCTGTGTTAAATGTACAAACACAGATCCAGATCGTACAATGCGGGTACCCTAAAGTGCGAAAAGGACTCCTTTTCGCGAAAAGGACCTTCCTGTTACGAAAATGATTCAACATATTGACTGTATGGGAATCATATAGATTATTTTTGCTGTATCTTGCTATGAATATATCCATGGCATCAAACTTCAAACAGAGTTTGACACTTTTGATATTTTTATGTTTAATTCTGTATGGTAGATTCTAATTTAGCTCTTATAGCAGCAGTTTAACTTGACACGGCTTAAATGATCAGTCCAATAAGAAAATTGTTATTTTTCGACCTACGCCTGGAGTGACAAGTCTGTAAACATGTACACTCTATATTAAGCATTATAGCTTATAAAGACATAAATATGGGCCATGTAGATTTTTAAACGCGAACTCTAGGCTGCCATTGTACTGAAGGGATTTAAAATCTTCCACCCATTAGTTTTGAATATCTTAAAAATGAATGAAGCTACGTCCACCGAAATTTTACAACATATATATTCTCTTATACCTAATGATATCAGTATTTCGAGTTTGAAATCGTTCAACAGAATCGGTCATAAATAAGCTCCTCGTGTTCTTAGTACCGTTTACATATGGATGAATCGCTTCATATATACAGTTTTCTGATAAAACATTTCTATTTCAAAATCAGACTAAATTTTAAAAGTGTGAACTCAGTCTGTGGCTTATTTGGCCTAACGCGCCTAAATATCGCAAACAGGTGCAGAGTTCTGTATACGTTAAATGCTGAATTTTCAAACAGTGACGTCGCGAGACAATGTGCAGCGTTAATTACGGTAATTTAAAATCTCAGACGACGTGCACGGTTTACAAGCAGCTAAAAAGACCGTCAGAAAAGCATCTAACCGAGATTAGAAACTAGAGTTCATGACGTTTACTTACGTAGACGCCGTCTCCGTTATAGGTTTTGTGTGACAACATCAACTTGCAAATATACTTGCAAATCAACGTAGATGAAGTAAGAATATTAAGACAGTGAGAAATGTTCTAAAAGAGTGTTGCATAAGATAACGTCGTAATCGCCTTATGCATTTCAGAGACGTTACGCTCTTTTACTGACGTCAATTAAGCAAATGACACGAATTAACTGCGTAATCTTTAAATTTGACAAGTTTCAAGCATTTTGTCGTTAAATGTTAAACACTGCCATGAGTGAACGAATCAGCAGCCAGCAATAAAAAGTGGAAGTTTTTAAGAGAGGCTGACTGTAAACATCGAGCATTGGCCCATAATAACGTGGAAAGTCGAAAATTACGGATTTGGCTCAAATTTTGGGAAATTGATATATACCATACTTGTTCGTATTTCACAAATTTTTAGAGGTCAACGTTCGGCCGTTTCCATGGTAACCAGGAATCCATTTTGAAAACATCAATATTGAGACATGTATGTAATATTTCCTGGATAAAAATCAAACAACAAATATTATCCCATTCCTATTTGCTTGTATAGTTTGAAAATACATACCTATGTAATAAGATAAGATGATATAAATGTTTTCTGTCCCTCATTATCAACGGGAGAGCTTTTACTGGAAAAAATTGACCCAATTTTGAGTGAAAAATTAGTGTTTTATTCGCCTGATAACTAAAAATGGCAGTCACATCTGACAATAAGGCAATATATGTATGATAGAGTAAGGTTTGAAGTTAAAGAAAGTAAAAAAATTAGGTGTAAACTCGCAAAACTTTAAAAGTTATCCATCTTTGAAATGTGTCAATACTGTAAAATAGTAGGAAGGGAGATAATTCAAACTGGTATTATCTACCTCCCTTGACGATTACAAATCTGCGAACACTACAGGTAGTATCCATGATCTTTAATAATAGAAGATAGTATCTTTGAAAGAATAAGATTACTGTCAACAATGCTCACCATGACCTTTTTTTTTTATCTATGAAATAGGTCCATTTACCATGACTGCAGTTGCAGTTGTATTCGGTACATTTGATGACAAGAGTTGTCCCGAGCAAAACGTCTGCAGAAATCACGGAATAGAAGAACGGAGTAAAACCGTTTTATTTGCAGCAATATTTTTGCCTTATCTTTATTTTATGTTGAAATAAATAAATTTACTAATGTTTTTGAATGAATTGCCTCTGTGAAGCAGGTAATACGCCAAAAGAGGCATTTTTCAGGACAGAAAGTGGTGCGTCTATTCACCGAAGGATACTGAAATTTTAAGCAATGTTCTGTTTCCTATGATCGTCATACTACATAGAACAGCTAAAATGGATGGATGAATGACTTTGGATTTTATGTCCTTTTTAACAGTATTTCAGTCATATCAGGACGATTGGGGAATGTGGATGGAGGGATGGTGGGAAGTGTGTGTGTGTGTGTGGGCGGGGAGAGGGGGCGGGGGAGGGATGAAAATGAAAAGCTGCGCAGTGGAGCCAAATTTGCGGTTGAAAAGATCAATGCATCAAGCAGATCTCGAACTCTGAACCACTTGATCAGCAGGCCAGGCCTTAACCTACTGTGCTACCCGGGGCTTCTAGAATAGCCAAGAAAGTCGTGTAATTTAGGTAATCCTGATAGGGGTGCCATCTTAGGTATACGAGTACTCATGAGTGATTTATTCATCCCATCTAATTTCATCCACTTTTCTGTAGCTTAGCGAGGGAAGCGCCTGCGTGCTAAGCTAGCAGTCCTTGCTCGAATCACTTTTTTTCAATCACGGGGTGCCATTGCACACAGCCTTTAAAAATCACCCATGCCTTGTTGCATGACCTAAGTACTGTTGAAAGGGCCATAAAACTACAAACCTGTCATTAACTCTCTTCGTTTTCCAGTCTGCCATTTAAATGTTAATTTGTGGTGCCATAAAAATGTTTGAAATGTCCATTTTGTTATGAAATTATTATTGGTTGAGCGTGAGATTTTTCGGCTTGTTTCTTACATTTAGCTTTTCTTAACTCACTCCGGCTTCGCCGTCGAGATATAAACTACGATTCGCGCTCAACACCATGTTTACATCAGCGACAATTCACTGGTAAGAAAAAAAATTGTTCTTAATCGTGTAGTTCTATATCACATATTTTTTTCACATTTGTACACACTTTCTCTTTCAGATTTTAATTTCTCTTCACAAAACGGTGATATTGCTATTGCATATACAGTGGGTGGGGTATCTAAGCAGCAAATTTAAATCTGTTTATTAGAAAAAAAAAGAAAACCAATAGAGATACGGAAACCAAGAACTGAACTACATTAAAACCATATCGATTCTACTGCAAATTAAGAGTTGTATATTAGTTACATGGGTTTAGGGTCGTTTTGATCTGATGTAACACATTTTTATGCATCGTAACCATAGAAACAATATCAAACACTACATTTCTAAGCCGTTACTGTAAAACACATATATTTGGCGGCAGCAAAATTTGGCGGTTTTTGAATATGGACCTTTTGGCGGATTTTTATTTTGGCGGTTTTATGATTCTCAAGAACAAAATATTTCTTCTGACGTCGTATTTTGCTCTTTATTTGAGCTCTATATTGTCATGGTGATTAAAGCAAAAGCAATTATCATAATAGTCATGTTACAGTTTGGGTGGTTAATTGTTTAAAGTAAACATATTTTGTGTTCCTTCTGATTTAATCAACTTAATTGAAATACTAATGAGTATCGTGAGAACATTTTCATACTCCGTTTCCTCCCTCTTGTTGTTTGGGAAGCATCTTCTTTTGCGCTTATATATGTGATGCGTATTAGCTTGAATATTTTGGTATAGGAAATAGGATCATGTGCTCAATAATATTTTTTCTTCTTTCGGTATCATGAGCTTATATTGGCGGCATTTTAATTTGGCGTTTTTCTTCTTTTCCGCCAATATCGCCAAAATAAAGTGACCGCCAAATATAAGTGTTTTACAGTATTTGCAAAGATGGGATAAAAATGCGACTCTTTATTTGTTTAATAAGCCAATTCAAACTGAAAGTGTGGAAATTGGGTAAAGAAATCTAAAAAAACTGTTGTTTCTGTAAAATTGTAAATGCGACAGGGACACCCTTTGCACGTGCATTTATTCTGTAGTCAGTGAAAGTTTACAACTAATTGCTTTTGCTATGTACCGTACTAATGTTGCTGTTTGAGGACATGTTAATGATATATTCAGGTCAGGCTGCCATTTTCAATAACCTCGATTTGAAAAAGAGCTATTTTCACAAATTTTATTTTTTCTCCGACTATATGTACTTCCAGTTGCCATGGTTTCAACAACGTGCAGTAGCCAGTGCCCTGAAGGTGCAGAAACTGACAATTACATTTAGTCCTAAACACCATACCAGTTAACTATTTGATACATGCTTCAGGACAGACACGTTTTCCCTTTGAAATTCATGAAAATATGTAAAATTTGAGCGGCCTAAAAATGGTTGCCATGGCAACAGTAATTGCTTAGATATCTCGAGAACCGTTAGACATATTTCACCAATTTTTTCACTAATCTTCATCTTTCGTCGAGAGCTTTAAACCATGACATTTTTAGCAAAATACAAAATTTTGAGTTTCCATCCAATGCTCGATCCTTACAGTCAGCTTCTCTTAAATCCTCTCAGTATAATATGCATGCATTCAAGACATTTGTTCAACAAATAGGCAATATTACATAAAAACAAGTCAAGAACATACCAGTTTGTTACAACAATCCGTAGAAACAGTGTAGCTGCCTTATAGGCAAATATGCTGGTGCGTATTAAAAGTTCGTCGAATTAAAACATGCTCCTTTGTATACCTAACGTACATGTATATTATTGTTATCATTATTATTATTATTATTATTATTATTATTATTATTATTATTATTATTATTGTAATTTAAGAAATTTGTAACTGCAGTTTAAGTTACTGAAATATAACACTAACCTACATCTATTTTTGAGTTGTTGTTATCTTTTTATTGTTGTTGCTTTTTTTTGTTTTTGCTTCTTTGTGCCGAGGTGCTATTCAGTTATCGGGCTCGTGCTCGTGATGCCTGGATTAAAAACACCATAGTAAGTGAAAATGTAAATACCTCGATCCCTCAGGTCTCGGGGTTTACACGTTCACCTGCTGAGGACTTTTAAATACATGAATCCCTCTCACTCATCATGCTCGACATATTTTATATATGGCCGGGATGTTTAAGCCACAATATAAAGCCGTGAAGGCATTTTCCCACTTACTGGACATTCTATCAGATGAAGGGTACCGGCATGCTGCTTTGAATGAGCATGGATTTATCATGCCGCCCTGCGTTAACAATGCAAGGCCTGTATAACATATTTTGGTCAAATCTGGCAATAAAGTACATGACTACTGTAAAGAAACCATGCGAAATAAATAAATAAACACGTCAAAATAAATATAAAAAAGATGAAGTATTTATATATCGGACTATATTTCTAAAAAGCTAGGCGTGCTTCATTCAATTAAGGGGTCCCAAACTTATGTATTAGTATAAAACAGATCCGATCATTTCAGCCAGGATTATGTTCATGACCGTCCGTTTTAAGATCTGTGAGTTCATCTCTATATTTTTACCAGGGGAAGCAACTTTCATGACTTCTGTTAGCTTTCCCGGATGCCGAAGACCTACCAAAATGAGGTAGTCTCTTAAAAGAAAATAAAATGCACCTGGAGGAGCAAATGTTTTCCTTTAAGAGTTGACACCAATTGAGGAGGGTGAAAAGTAAAAATAGAAGAGTTGCCTCCCCCGGAGAGTGCACACAAACATCTTAAGGACATTTTTTATGTCATCAGATCAGACTAACATAGGCCAGAAAGTGAAAGTTCTTAAAACAGACTGGTATATTATTATTATAGATTTTAGGACTGGCACTGTTCGATCTCTCTGTTATGGTGCTCTTTTAGATGAAGCCACTTTGTCATTTTCATTTTTGCCTCCCTTCTCATTTTGGGTGACCCCTTCAAGTTCAGAATTTGCTCTTCTGTGAACATATTCTTTCGTTTAAGAATATACCAACTTTTTGAAGGCGTCGTCCTCCAGGGAAGCAAATAGGAAGTCCCGAAAGTGTTTCCTTTTGGAAAATTGGTCAAAAACGTAGAGGTCAGGGCACACACATTATCAATCGAATGTTAAGGGTGTTAGGCAGGGCTATAGAATTTTGTTATGTTTTATTTTATTTATACATTTTCAGGGAAGCAACTGTACCATTTATACTCATGGGAATCAGCTCTTAAAGAAACGAATTTGCTCTTCAAAGTCTCTCCTTTAAGGGAAGCATACATGAAGTCACACAAAAGTTATACCCCTTTGTTAACTTGGTGGGAAAACATGGAGGTGTAACCATAAAATTCAAGTAACAGCAAACAGTGCGCCTAGGGTAAGTACATGTATTGAATTATCGACTCTGAAGCTGGTGCTTCCGAGGTTCACCAATGAATGGTCCGCTTCTCTTTCTGCTGTATATAAATGACATGGTATTGAACATTAAGGCGGTGATTTGTGGTAAAAACAGAAATCTGAACAAAACCATAAAAAAAGATAACGTATCTCCCTCAAGGTCAGTAGACTTCTTATTTTGTTGTTGTCTATGAGGCCCTGAATCGCTCACCTGAGCAATTGGCAAAGTGCCTTTTTCTTATGTCTGAAATTGTCAAAATATGAGTCTTGGGTCAAAATTCAAAGAATGACCATGCCCTCTTGTTCCCATAAACTTTCATGTACTCATTAAGACAACCGTATATACCAGTGTTTATGCCAAAATCTTCAAAACGTTCCATGAAATCTTATGTTCTAGCATTTCCCCATATTTGACCATGCTGCAAAAAAGGTCAAGCTAAACCCTAGGTCATCATTTGAACAGTCTTGGTAGTACTCTAGTACTCCATGCTATTACTTCTTCGTAATATACCCAAATGCATTTGCCATTATCGGCTTTTCCAATAGTTCTCTGTCTGTCCGTCCGTCCGTCCGTCTGTCCGTCAAAAACCAAATCCGCTCCTTAACTCTGAAACCATTTGCGATATTTTCATGAAACTTGCAACAAATATAAGCACTATCAGGCGATGTGCAACGAACAAGAACCGTAATTCCACTAAAATTTTTACGGAATTGTGTCCCTTTGTAATTGTTAGTATGGAAATCGTGTCCACTCCATAACTTTTAAAACGTTCGAGATATTTTCATAAAACTTGGTACAAATATAAAGCATTATCAGACGAAACGCAGAAAACAAGAACCGTAACCATATCAACATTTTGACGGAATGCCCCTTTGTAATTTTTAGCATGGAAATCGTGTCGGCTACATAACTCTGAAACCAGTCGAGATATTTGTATGGAACCTGGTACCAATATAAATCATCACCAGACGATGTGCAGAAAAGAAGAATCATACTACAAATTTTACGGAACTATGCCCCTTTGTACTTTTAGTACGGAAATCATGTCCGCTGTGTAGCTTTTAAACCGTCGAAGATATGTTCACGAATTTTTGTACGAATATATTGCATCATCAGTCAAATGTACAGAAAATGAGAACCATTACTCTATCTATATATTTTACAGAATTATCCCTCTTGGTAATTTTCACTGAGTAAAAAAGTCCTGTCCGGCTTAAAACCTTAAATTGGTTGAAGATGTTTTCACAAAAAATGTACAAATATAAATATTATAAGACGACGTTCCTAGAACAGGAACCATGACTCAGATTACAAATTTTAACCGAATTCCGCTCCTTTGTAAATTTTAGATTGGAATCCGAGTCCGCTCTATACCTCTCAAACCGTTTGAGATATTTTCAAAAAATATGGTACAACTATAAAGCTTTATCAGGATATATGCAAAAAAAGAAAGAATCGCATATCGATCTACATTTTGACGGAATTATGTCACTTTATTATTTTTTGTATGGAGATCGGGTCCGCAGTATAGCTTTAAAACCGTGGAAGATGCTTTCCCAAAATTTGGTACAAATATAAAGCATCAACAGACAATGTGCAGTATACACAAATCATACCTCCATCTCCATTTGTTACATTTGATACGGATTCATGGCCCTTCGTGATTTTCAGTATCCAAATCGTAGCCGCTCTATTACTTCAAACCGGACGAAATGGAAGATATTTTCACCAATCTTAGTACAAATATAAATAAACATCAAGTGATATGCAGGGAACAAGAACCATTACTCCCTCTACAGTTTTGATGAAATTATGTCCCTTGTCGTTTTTATGAAAATCATGTCCTCTGTATAACTTTCAAAACGTCAAAGAGATCTTCATAAAACTATGTACAAATCTAAAGTATAATAAGACAACATGCAAAGAACAAAAACCATTTCTCGATCTTAACATTTAAGAGAATGATGTCCCTTTTTAAATTTGGTAGGGAAGCTGGTTCTCGCTGTAACTTTTCAACCGTTGCAGATATTTTCACGAAACTTGGTACAATTATAAAGCATTGTCAGTTGATGTTTAAATAAGAATCATAACTTCACCAAAATATTTAATGAAAATATGAGCATTAGGTCACGCGTTTTATTATTAATTATTTTTATTATCATTATTATTATCATTATTGCTCACAAATAACATGATTGTACGCTATTTTACTGTTTATTGGCCCCGTTGATATTAAGCAATTTATTTTATCAAGCTGCGCTGTGCTCTCACAAATCACTTACAAGAATGTACATAAGTACAGGCTGTTCTGGCCATTCACAGTTCGCATGGTATTCTTACGATAAAGACATGATATGGCTGACCGAAATGAAGTGGCCACCAGCGAAGCTTGTTTACACTCTAATCAATAGATCAGTCATTGTGTCTGATCCGCAGGCAGAATCTTTAAATCACAGGTATCATACCGTTTTCTGGGATCGGTTGATTTCATGCTAATTCTGGCTCGGCGCAGCTAATAATGGTGGAACTGTTGGGGGATGCTGTTGACAAATGGTAAATTATAGATAATCAGGCTGTTTTTGAAAATAAAAGATTTATGCAAACAGAACAGTTCTGAACCACCTTTGCACTCGAACGATCGCTATCTTAGCAAAACGTTCTGTTCATTTGCAAAACGAATAATAATAAGAAGGAAGCGGATCAAAACGGAAAACAAATGCGTTCAGTCGACTTAAGCGTTGTTGATAGTTTGTCAGCATTATAAAATCTTTTGTAGCTTTGAAGCTAAATTAGTGGTAGATATTTTATCAAAATGCCAGATTGATCTGACCAAGCAATCTATAGTAATCGCCACTAAAACAGGATGCCTATAACTCCAAATGTTGGTCTGTACCGCGGATGTGTGTTTTGCAGACCGCGGTGCAGACATTGTTTCGGTTAATCCTGACCGTGGCTAAAATGCCAATAATGACGCCGGTAAATCGCATGTTAAATGGTAATACAGATCCTCGGAGCGGCTGTTTAGGCTTGGCTGATGCCATTCAAAAATCAGATTTGAGCTTGCATTGAAAATGGTGAACGTTTTCTATACACAATGAATGCAATCATCTTCTATACCTAATAAATGCAATCTTCATATCTTCCACAAATGAGTCATGTTCGAGGAAAGTACGTGCAGGGGAGCACTTCAATAAGACATTTTAGCAGACTGTAGGTACTGTCCGTCGTTATACTTTGTAGGGGTAGAGCTGTGGAGTTTTTGAATATTGAATGAATAAGAAGCAGAATTAGAAATGTTTACTGGTGATACGTCTAAGGACAATCACTTACCAGGACCTGTGATCAGGGAAGCTAGTACCTAGCCCTTACAAGAGAAGTAAACTTAATAACTAAATCCTCTGCACACTCATCAGCAGAAATAAGGGAATCTTCCAGGGAATTCCAATTTCTAATAATCTGGGGGAAGAAACTGGACTTGTAAAAGTCAGTCCCAGCCATTGGGGTTTGAAATGCTAGGGAAAGATGATTCCTGGTACGCCTACTTGGGGGTACAAGGTCATTTATAGGTAAACTTGCAGCACCCTTCAGACCTTTGTAAAGCATTATGAGTATACTATATTTCCTTCTCCTTTTCAGAGATTCCCATTTAAATTGCTCCAGAATGCCGGCCACACTCCCAGTTTCATATGTGTAATTTTCCGAAATAAATCTAGCTGCCCCTTTCTGCACCTTCTCCAGTTCATCGCATCGGAAATGCACGATGCACCCATTGCCAGTGTAGGTCATGAGGAGGCTGATTCTTCACCATAGATCACCAACATTTAGCAGACACTTGCATTTGTCATTTGTTTTTCCGCCATCTTTGTGTAAGCTTGTGAGACGTAGTAACAGCAACTTAGCAGGCGGAGCTCAGCGGCGATTCTCGGAACTGTGTATTGAGCACCGTTCCCTCTAAGGTATAGGAAGCATTGATCTTCTTGATCCGTTTCCTTGTAATTTGCATTATATTGCATTTGACCGGTTGAAATCTCATGCCCCAGCTCCTTGCCCAACAGCCTAAAAGATCTATATCCTGCTGAAGTTTCACCGTGTCTTCACTATCTCTGATTTCACGATAGCAAACACAGTCGTCAGCAAAAAGTCATAATTCCGAGTCAATGTTTTCTGTTATATTGTTAATGTACAGCGAGAACAACAGTGGTCCAAGCACGGTGCCCTTGGGAACACCTGACAACACTGGGGTCTAGTCTGATGTAACTCCATTTACTATTACCTGTTGCTGCCTGTAACAAACAAAAGAATCTGTCCATTTCAGAGTCTTCCCACCAATACCATAGCCATATAGCTTACATTTAAGTAATTCATGAGTGGGAGTGTCAAAAGCTTTCTCAAAGTCCAATATAAAAGTGTCAACCTGACCGCCCTTGTCCAAGATCATAGCCCAGTCGTTTATAACCGTGATCAACTGAGTTCCACGACTATGTTTCTTCCGAAACGCATGTTGTCTGTCTGACAAAAGCTTATGTGGTAGGCATGGGGGTTGGGGATTGCGGGGTAGGGGGGGGGGGGGAAGAGCGGATTTCTGTTTTGCAAGACTATTTATTTTTCCAAAAGGACTTCAATAAGAAATTATAGGAGACTTGTCATTGTGTGTGTCCCCCCCTCTCTCTCTCTCTCTCTGATAAAAAGTCCTTTTCGCATAACGGACTTCCTTTTTGTCGCTTCTGCTTTGGCAAGGTGCGATAAGGGAGTTCATTATTCCGTCCGTCAGTCAGTCATTCAACAATAACATCGACCCTAGCGTTTAAGTATATTTCTGAGCAACCTGATCAGAGGTTTCACCTACCCTGTTCGTGCACTTACTGCACTTTGGCGAAGGTTTATTTTTTCTATTCTATTCTATCCCATAACCTTACTAGGTCGTTGGGGCACCACAGACGACTTCAAAACAATCCCTTTCCACCTTGTCCTGTCTTCAGCTGCCCTAGTTGAGCTGGCAAAATCCATTCCTGCTGTCCACTCCTTGATATTGTCTTCCCACCTCTTCTTCTGTCTACCTCTTCTTCTTTTTCCTTTCACTGTGCCCTGAAGAATTGTCTTTGCTAAACCAGAAGACCTTGAGACGTGGCCAAACCACCTTAGTTTCCGTTTCTTGACCAGCGTAAGGAGTTCATCATATTCTCCAATGGCTGCTTAGATCTTCCTGCGAGCCTCCTCATGGGTTATATGGTCCTTGTACGAAATGTTCAGTAACCTTCGGTAGCATATCATCTCAAAGGCCAGCGTTCTTTTCTCTAACTCTGCTGTCAAGGTCCACGATTCACAGGCATACAGAAATATGGAAATGACAAGGGAGCGCATAAGTTTCACCTTTGATCCAAGAGATATATTGTTATCTCTCCAAATGGGTTTCAGCTTGGCAAGAGCTGAAGTGGCATGTGCAATCATTGAGAGAACCTCCTGTTTTGAGCCATCATCTGAGACAACTGCTTCAAGGTATTTGAAGCTGCTTACTGTACCCAGGGTCTGCCCCTTTACCTTGATCTCCCTCTGGATGCCATCTGCGCTGTTTGTCATTAGTTTGGTCTTCTCAGCACTGATCTCCATCTTTAACCTTGTGCAGGTTTGGTTGAGACTTTCAACTAGAGCTTCTAGTTCCTGCTCTTCCTCAGCTAGAGCGTCTATGTCATCGGCAAACCACAGATTGGTAATATTTCTGCCGCCTATGCTAACCTTTCCGTCATGTTCTTCCATCAGACATGATCCGTTCGAGAAAAATGTTGAAGAGGGTGGGTGACAGAAGACATCCTTGTCTTACTCCAACTGTTGTTCTGAACCATTCTCCTGTGCTGCCATTTATCAGCACTGCACTTGCAGCCTTGTCGTATAGCTGCTCAATGGTGCGGACTAGGTTTGCACTGATATTGTTCTTCCTCAAGGTGGCCCATAAGGCTGCATGCCATACCCTGTCAAAGGCTTTTTTGAAATCAATGAGAAGACATCGTACAGATTCTGCTGATGTTGGAGATACTTTTCACACAGGATTCTAAGGTTGAAGATCAGTTCTGTGGTGCTCCTTCCTGCCCGGAACCCAGACTGTTCCTCAGCGATTATCTCTTCAGCTTGTGGTTTAAGCCTGTTCAAGATGACTTTCAGCATGACTTTGCTTGAATGACTGATGAGGCTGATGGTTCAAGCCAGTTCCATCAAACCGCCACAATTTGTGATTTTACATACCCGTCAAGAACCGGCTGAGGGCTTATTTTTGCATGAAGTCATAATGGAGTTTAAAAGAAAAGGTAACCATTAATATAAGGCGTTTAGATTAAAGACATTATTAAGATAACATACAAATGCATGAAATACATAAATTCAGCTGTTCGTACAACAACTTGCAGCCCGCAACCAGCGGCCCGCAGAATAGTCAATTTGCCTACATTAAAATCAGAAACAAATTTTTCATACCGGGACGAAGCTAGCACCCAGTAAGCAAGTGCATAAGACGTTACCCCAATTTCCAAACGAGCAAATATTCAATTGGTTTGTCAACGGGGAATATGTCACTCAATAGGCAATCAAAACAGTGGAGCCAACATTGGAGAACAACCATTTAGAAAATCCAATCCATTTTCACGCCGAGGGCAAGGAAACAGCTTGAACTGCGCTGCGGACTGTAAACATAAACAACTTTCTCAACCGATACGGTATTAGCATCACGGTTTTGCGCCGTAGAATAGATTAGCATCTAAAACTGTACCGAAGCAGTTTTAATAACAACTTTTCCCTAAGACAAAAAATGGACTTACTCACCTTCTTTTCTGAATAAATCGATTCCGAAATAAAGCACTGCGCCGCGGGCAGGAACGCAAATCTCGGCGCCCATGAAAACATTACCAAAGATTGCTCCGCGGTCATTATTCGCACTAAGTGAAGGGGTTGTGCCCCAAAAACGATATTTTTCACTATTTGTGATAGATTTAATAAAAGAGCTCCCATATGGAGAGGTAGAATTATTATTTTCTCAAAATGCCCAAAAGCAAATTATCATCATTAACGCAAATGGGAGTTATTGCTGGCCAAACCCAAATCATTGTCATTTTTATGTTTCGATCCAGATATTTTGTCCCGATGTACAATTATTACTGCTTGCAACAAATCTTAATCATTTTAACCTAATGGAGAAATCTTTTAAAATAACATGTATATCTTCATTTAGTGGTGATGATCGTTTGTTCTGATTTTATAAATACTTAAACTGACCGCCTATACTTACTCCGAGCTAAAACAAACTCACGCGGATCCAAGATTAGCATGAAATCAACCGATCCTAGAAAACGGTATGATACCTGTGTTAAATGTACAAACACAGATCCAGATCGTACAATGCGGGTACCCTAAAGTGCGAAAAGGACTCCTTTTCGCGAAAAGGACCTTCCTGTTACGAAAATGATTCAACATATTGACTGTATGGGAATCATATAGATTATTTTTGCTGTATCTGGCTATGAATATATCCATGGCATCAAACTTCAAACAGAGTTTGACACTTTTGATATTTTTATGTTTAATTCTGTATGGTAGATTCTAATTTAGCTCTTATAGCAGCAGTTTAACTTGACACGGCTTAAATGATCAGTCCAATAAGAAAATTGTTATTTTTCGACCTACGCCTGGAGTGACAAGTCTGTAAACATGTACACTCTATATTAAGCATTATAGCTTATAAAGACATAAATATGGGCCATGTAGATTTTTAAACGCGAACTCTAGGCTGCCATTGTACTGAAGGGATTTAAAATCTTCCACCCATTAGTTTTGAATATCTTAAAAATGAATGAAGCTACGTCCACCGAAATTTTACAACATATATATTCTCTTATACCTAATGATATCAGTATTTCGAGTTTGAAATCGTTCAACAGAATCGGTCATAAATAAGCTCCTCGTGTTCTTAGTACCGTTTACATATGGATGAATCGCTTCATATATACAGTTTTCTGATAAAACATTTCTATTTCAATATCAGACTAAATTTTAAAAGTGTGAACTCAGCCTGTGGCTTATTTGGCCTAACGCGCCTAAATATCGCAAACAGGTGCAGAGTTCTGTATACGTTAAATGCTGAATTTTCAAACAGTGACGTCGCGAGACAATGTGCAGCGTTAATTACGGCAATTTAAAATCTCAGACGACGTGCACGGTTTACAAGCAGCTAAAAAGACCGTCAGAAAAGCATCTAACCGAGATTAGAAACTAGAGTTCATGACGTTTACTTACGTAGACGCCGTCTCCGTTATAGGTTTTGTGTGACAACATCAACTTGCAAATATACTTGCAAATCAACGTAGATGAAGTAAGAATATTAAGACAGTGAGAAATGTTCTAAAAGAGTGTTGCATAAGATAACGTCGTAATCGTCTTATGCATTTCAGAGACGTTTCGCTCTTTTACTGACGTCAATTAAGCAAATGACACGAATTAACTGCGTAATCTTTAAATTTGACAAGTTTCAAGCATTTTGTCGTTAAATGTTAAACACTGCCATGCGTGAACGAATCAGCAGCCAGCAATAAAAAGTGGAAGTTTTTAAATCCTCTCAGTATAATATGCATGCATTAAAGACATTTGTTCAACAAATAGGCAATATTATATAAAAACAAGTCAAGAACATACCAGTTTGTTACAACAATCCGTAGAAACAGTGTAGCTGCCTTATAGGCAAATATGCTGGTGCGTATTAAAAGTTCGTCGAATTAAAACATGCTCCTTTGTATACCTTACATACATGTATATTATTGTTATCATTATTTTTATTATTATTATTATTATTATTATTATTATTATTATTGTAATTTAAGAAATTTGTAACTGCAGTTTAAGTTACTGAAATATAACACTAACCTACATCTATTTTTGAGTTGTTGTTATCTTTTTATTGTTGTTGCTTTTTTTGTTTTTGCTTCTTTGCGCCGAGGTGCTATTCAGTTATCGGGCTCGTGCTCGTGATGCGTGGATTAAAAACACCATAGTAAGTGAAAATGTAAATACCTCGATCCCTCAGGTCTCGGGGTTTACACGTTCACCTTTAAATACATGAATCCCTCTCACTCATCATGCTCGACATATTTTATATATGGCCGGGATGTTTAAGCCACAATATAAAGCCGTGAAGGCATTTTCCCACTTACTGGACATTCTATCAGATGAAGGGTACCGGCATGCTACTTTGAATGAGCATGGATTTATCATGCCGCCCTGCGTTAACAATGCAAGACCTGTATAACATATTTTGGTCAAATCTGGCAATAAAGTACATGACTACTGTAAAGAAACCATGCGAAATAAATAAATAAATAGGTCAAAATAAATATAAAAAAGATGAAGTATTTATATATCGGACTATATTTCTAAAAAGCTAGGCGTGCTTCATTCAATTAAGGGGTCCCAAACTTATGTATTAGTATAAAACAGATCCGATCATTTCAGCCAGGATTCGGTTCATGACCGTCCGTTTTAAGATCTGTGAGTTCATCTCTATATTTTTACCAGGGGAAGCAACTTTCGTGACTTCTGTTAGCTTTCCCGGATGCCGAAGACCTACCAAAATGAGGTAGTCTCTTAAAAGAAAATAAAATGCACCTGGAGGAGCAAATGTTTCCCTTTAAGAGTTGACACCAATTGAGGAGGGTGAAAAATAAAATAGAAGAGTTGCCTCCCACGGAGAGTGCACACAAACATCTTAAGGACATTTTTATGTCATCAGATCAGACTAACATAGGCCAGAAAGTGAAAGTTCTTAAAACAGACTGGTATATTATTATTATAGATTTTAGGACTGGCACTGTTCGATCTCTCTGTTATGGTGCTCTTTTAGATGAAGCCACTTTGTCATTTTCATTTTTGCCTCCCTTCTCATTTTGGGTGACCCCTTCAAGTTCAGAATTTGCTCTTCTGTGAACATATTCTTTCGTTTAAGAATATACCGACTTTTTGAAGGCGTCGTCCTCCAGGGAAGCAAATAGGAAGTCCCGAAAGTGTTTCCATTTGGAAAATTGGTCAAAAACGTAGAGGTTAAGGGTGTAAGGCAGGGCTATAGAATTTTGTTATGTTTATTTTATTTATACATTTTCAGGGAAGCAACTGTACCATTTATACTCATGGGAATCAGCTCTTAAAGAAACGAATTTGCTCTTCAAAGTCTCTCCTTTAAGGGAAGCATACATGAAGTCACACAAAAGTTATACCCCTTTGTTAACTTGGTGGGAAAACATGGAGGTGTAACCATAAAATTCAAGTAACAGCAAACAGTGCGCCTAGGGTAAGTACATGTATTGAATTATCGACTCTGAAGCTGGTGCTTCCGAGGTTCACCAATGAATGGTCCGCTTCTCTTTCTGCTGTATATAAATGACATGGTATTGAACATTAAGGCGGTGATTTGTGGTAAAAACAGAAATCTGAACAAAACCATAAAAAAGATAACGTATCTCCCTCAAGGTCAGTAGACTTCTTATTTTGTTGTTGTCTACAGTTTAGAATTTAAAAACAAGAGGGCCATGAGGCCCTGAATCTCTCACCTGAGCAATTGGCAAAGTGCCTTTTTCTTATGTCTGAAATTGTCAAAATATGAGTCTTGGGTCAAAATTCAAAGAATGACCATGCCCTCTTGTTCCCATAAACTTTCATGTACTCATTAAGACAACCGTATATACCAGTGTTTATGCCAAAATCTTCAAAACGTTCCATGAAATCTTATGTTCTAGCATTTCCCCATATTTGACCATGCTGCAAAAAAGGTCAAGCTAAACCCTAGGTCATCATTTGAACAGTCTTGGTAGTACTCTAGTACCCCATGCTACTTACCAAGCTTCAAGGCCATATAGGAATTTGTTCTGAAGAAGAAAAATATTAAAGGCTTATACCATAAATGAGTATGGCGGCCATGTTGATCATGTGACCTGGACCGTTTGAACAAATTTTTGTTCAATCATCCCCTGGAGGCTCTATATGAAATGTGTTTACAATTGGCCCTTAAGCTTTTGAGGAAATGTTTGAAAATATCAAATATGAGAGATCTGGATCAAAGATAAAAGAATGACCTTAGCCTCTTGTACTCATAATCCTTCATGACCTTCTTAAGACGACTGTATAGACCAATGTTTTGTCCAAAATCTTCAAAACTTCCCATGAAATCTTATGTTTTAGTATTTTTCCATATTTGACCTTGCCGTAAGAAAGGTCAATGTCAACCTAAGGTCATAATTTGAACAATCGTGACAGTACTCGAGTACCCAATGCTACATACCAAGTTTCAAGGCCATCGGTCAATTGGTTCTGGAGGAAGAGATTTTAAAAGGTTTTTATCATATATGGGCATGTTGGCCAAGTGCAATGGACGTTCAAACAATTATTCATCCCTCAACCCCTGGAGGCTCTATATGAAAATGGTTTTAGGAGATTGTCTGAAATTGTCAAAACATGAGAGTTCTGGGTCTGGTTCTAGTTCTATCAATTATGTGCTGGGTTCCTCATGAGCATCTTCGCACAGTTACTATTTACAGGCATGTGACAAGCGGTATGAAGTCCTGTACAGCTAAAACTGGTTAAAAACACCCGTCTGTACGAGTACCAACCCAAGATCTAATTCTTGAAGGATTCTAGGGACTGGGCACCGACCGTTTCAGTAGGCAGGCTGTTCCACAACCTTATCCCTGATGGGAAGAAAGCATACTTGTATGCATCTACACAGCAGTATGGTACGCGATATCTGTGGTTATGTCCTCTTGTTCGGGATGCACCAACAGGCTGGAGAATATAAGATGCTGGTATCTCAATAAGATGATTAATGATTCTGTACACCAAGATCATCTTAACATGCTGTCTACGAGTGTGGAGGTCTTCCCAGCCAAGATGTTCAAGCATGCTTGTAACACTGCTTGTTCGTCTGTAATCACCTGTTACAAATCTTGCCGCTCAACGTTGCACAGCTTAAATCTTGTTGATATTTGACTGTGTGGGTTCCAGATGCCTGATGTATACTCTAGCTGGGGGCGCACAAGTGCTTTGTAGCAGGTAGCTTTAACATCAGGCGGGCAGGATGAGAGATTCCGTCTGAGGAATGCTGTTGTATTGTTTGCCCTCTTCGTGATGTTGACGATGTGCTGACTCCAAGACAAAGTGCTGTCAATGGTAACTCCCAAGTACTTAGCCTTGTCAGTGCGCCGTAGTTTCATGAATGATATAGTCTGAGTCAACCACGTTCCGCTTGTTGTTTATGCGGATGAAATAACACTTGTCCGTGTTTAATTTCATCTGCCAGTCCTTCTCCCATTGCTGTAGATTGTCTAGGTCCTCTTGGAGAGCCTTGGTATCTGCTGAGGGGTTGATCCGTCTACTCATGAGACGGTCATCAGCAAAGAGGCGTGCGCTGGACTTGACCCTAGATGGGAGATCATTGATATATACAAGGACTAGCAGCGGACCCAGGACAGTGCCTTGGGGGACACCTGATGAAACTGGTGCTGCTGAAGATGCAATACCATCAAGGACAACTCGCTGGGTTCTGCCATCTAAGAAGCTCTTTATCCATTCCAGGATGTTGCCGCGGACACAGTAGTGATGGAGCTTGAGAGCTAATCGTTGGTGGGGCACTTTGTCAAATGCTTTACTGAAATCCAACAGAATGGCATCTGTCTGGCTCCGACTGTTCAGTCCAATGGCTAAATCTTGAATAGTTAGGACAAGCTGGCTCTCACAGGATCTTCTTTTTCTGAAGCCATGTTGAGCATCACAAAGGATCTTATTATCTTCAATGAACCTCATTAGATGGCTGTGGATGATGTGCTCTAACACTTTGCAGCTCACAGAAGTAAGAGACACTGGTCTATAGTTGGATGCTTTGCTTCTGTCTCCTTTCTAGAAATTGGTGAGACAGTGGCATTTACCCATTCTCTTGGGATTTTACCTTGTTCCACTGATGCCTGGTATATTATAGTAAGCAGGGGGGGGGGGGGGGGGGGCGGAGTTTTCAGTGGCCATTTCCATCAAGAATCTTGAAGATATTTAGTCTGGACCTGAAGCTTTGTCAGGGCGCGAGCCTTTCAGCATCTTCGTGAGTCCTTCTACTCTGATGTTCAGGTTTGATGCCATACGGTAGGATTTGTTTCCTAGGTTTGGCAAGCTTGACATGTCTTCTTTGGTGAATTCTGTGAAAAACTGCTCATTTAGAATCTCTGCCTTTTCTGCGGGATTGTCATGAGTCCTTCCATCGATCGTCAGGGGGGCAACGCTAGAGCTGTCACACTTCCTGCTTTTCACAAAAGCGTAGAGCTTCTTGTTGTTTTTGCTGTCCTCGGTCATCATGCTACGGACATATATATGGTATGCCTTTAGACATTCTTCCTGGCTAGTTTCTGGATTTTCCTGTACCTGTCCCAGTCTTTATTCCTTCCTGTACGTCTCACTTTTTGAACGCTTTTTTCTTCCGTCTTGCTATTCTGCGAATGACTCTATTTGACCATGGTTGGTTATGTCGTGTAGAAGTCATCTTTGAAGGAACATGTTTGTTTATGATCTGGAGCCATGTTTGTTTAAAGCTGGTCAATAACTTGTCAACATTTGTGGAAGTGCCTTTGTCTGCAAGGAACCTGTTCCAAAAGCCACAGATGCTTCTTTCATACCGTCAAGATTAGCTGATTTCCACAGATATACAAGCCTTCGGGTAGGCTTCCTTCTGGCTGGTGAAATATTTGTGTCTACCAGAACTATGTCGTGGTCACTAAGCCCAGGGATTGATACACATCTGTACATCTGTGTAAGGGGAAGGCGTATTTGTGCAGAATACATTCAATGTGTTATCCTTTCTGGTTGGAAATTTCACCATCTGTTGGGACCCGGCATCATGTAGCACACCAATGAACCCTCTGCTAATTGGAATGGCATAGTTGTTGCCAGTTATGCTGTCTAAAGTCCAGTCAATATCTGGGAGATTGACATCACGAACTATGTTAACAGTATACTCTTTGCACCGCTGGTGTAGGGTTGTGATGGCTGTGTAGAGCCCAGTGCTATACTCCATGATGATGTCAGGAGTCCTATATATATGGATCCAACAATCAATGGCTTTCTCAGGCTAGAACAGGCGAATGCAGCTGCTGGAAACTGTGAACTGACATCAGTCTCAGTGGCGTCAATATTGATTTTAGCAATAATGGCTACACCACCATGGGCACTTCGGCCATTTCCTTTCCTGTCTTTCCTGGCAACAAACCTATAGTTTGCAGGTAGGACTTCACTCTACCCTATGCCTGCATGCAACCAAGTTTCACTGGCGATAACAATGTCTGGGTCGCATTCTTCAACCAAACTCCAAAATACCTCCTTCTTTGCATTAATGCTCTGAAAGTTTATAGTAAGAATCCTTAGTTGCTTCTTATTGAATGGAGTAGGCTTACCTTTGTTGGGGGGAGAAATAAGTTGAGTTTGACCAATATGCAAAAAGTCACTGACTGAATCAACCGAAGAAACCGACGCGTATGTTGTGTCATGATTCATTGAAGAAAACTCAAAATCCTCGAAGAGACATGTACTAAAGTTCGGTAAACCACAACTGCAACAGTGCGAGCGTATATCGGTGTTTGCGAGCGCATCATAAACAGCCGTGTTCATTGCTAAACAGTTCTTATGAAACCACTTATCGCAGCAAGAACAAGCGATCGATTGAATGGTCTTTGACCAGCGACAGGCCTTGCTGCAGACTTCAAACGGGAACTTGACATGACGGGGCCCGGGGTTTGGATGACAGTCAGATGTTTTCAATAGCAACAGGCCCAACACTTATAACAAATGCCCCGTAATATACTTCTTTTGGCAAGAAACAAGCCTATGCGTGATCTGGGTTGATACACTGCATGGGAACATGCCATGGAAAATGCGGAAGTTTCCACATGGAAGTGGTGGTTCTTTTCCCTGTGGTAGCGCCAACAGATCGTACGTCAGCCATATCCTGACCAACAAAGTGGTCAGCAATGGAATTAACATCTGGGAATTCATCTTTGCTGACACAATTTTCTACTTTCGTTTCCATAGCGGATGCAAACAATGACGGACTATTTCTGTTTTGCAGAGCCCGCTCTGTAAACGTAAGATTAAGGACAAATGCGGTCGTTTCAGGCCAAAATTGTGAACAGCAGCAATGAATTAATTCTTCTGGTAACCAAGGAAGTCGTTTTGATAGCAATCTTGCACTAAAGACAAGAAAACACAACTCTTTTCTCCAGCCGCCAAGAAAGCTTGCACCCCTCGTCACGTTACATAGAATGACATTGACCTACTGTACTCACAAATCTTCATGTACTTATTAAGTTGACTGCAGATACCAATTTTTAGGCCTTAATCTACAACACTTCTCACATTATAGTATGTTCCTGCATTTTCTCATATTTGACCTTGCCTGAAAAAAGGTAAAGGTCAACCCAAGGTTATCATTTGAACAATCTTGATAGTACTCAAGTACCCAATGCCACATAACGAGTTTCAAGGCCATCAGTCAATTAGTTCTGGAAAAGCAGATTCTTAAAGGTTTTTACCATATATTGGCGTGGCGGCCATGTTGGTCATATGACATAGACCGTATGAATACATTTTTGTTCCCTCAACCCCTGAAGGTTCTATATAAGAGTTTGTTTCCTTTTGAGGAGATTGTTTGAAATTGTCAATATATGAGAGTTCTTGGTCAAAGGTCAAAGAATGACTATGACCTCTTGTACTCATAAATCTTCTTTTCCTTATTATGATGACTATAGATACCAATTTTTCGCCACAATTCTTCAACAGTTTCCAAGATATCTTATGTTTTAGCATTTTGCCATATAAAAACACAAGGAAGCAAATTTGATATAAACGGAAAAAAGGTAAAGGTCAACCCAAGATCATAATTTGAACAATCTTGGTACTACTCGCGCACCCAATGCAACATACCAAGTTTCCAGACCATCGGCCTATTGATTCTGGGCAAGTAGGTTTTTTTATTTTTTTCCAAATTTTGGGCATTGCGGCCATGTTGGTCATGTGATCAGGACCGTTTGAACAATTTTTGTTTCTAAGACCCCAGGAGGCTTAATATGAAATTTGGTTACAATCGGCCCAGCGGTCTCAGAGGAGAAGTCATTTGGAATTGTGGACGGACGGAAGGACGATGGACAACGGAACCTTACTATCATAGGGCACTTAATGCTTCAATATGGCGGAAACTACCGATAGCGACTTACGGGTTTATCCGAGAGCTTACCTGTTCAAATAATGTCGAGTGTTACATGCAATTACATAGAAATATAATATAAAATGTGAGATTAAATACATATATGATACTACGACAATTTTTTATAAGTTATGATCATAAACTTCAGTCTTTGTCCGTTAATATGGTATAAAATTATACAAATTAACTTCATGTTTTGATACTTCCATCGGCTTTTGAAGTTTGAAGCTTCAGTCACATGAAATTATATAAGAATAATGTCGAAAATGCCTAAGAAGCTATGTTCAGCCTAAAATTTGAAAATGATCGGATTTTCTCTAAAACTTTTATAAGTTATCACCACTGAGAGATTTTTATAAGGTTTACATTGATGTAATTCATTATAAAATAAGTATACTATAAGTTTCTTCCATCGATCTCTAAACATACAGAAAATCGCATTTCGAAACAACCTCGCTCTTAATAGTTTCAAATAGTTTAAGTCCAAATCCGCCTATATTGCTCAAAGGTATTTCTTGGTATTCGTGTTTTGTTTATGTATCTATATATGTGCTTTTATGATCTAACTAAGAAAGGAAGAATATTCATATTGTCTTATTAAGAAAGAAAGAAGGAAAGAAAGAATAAACGAATGAACACAAGAAAGGAAAAAAGAGAAAAGAAGTCACGTTACTTCTACACGTGACCATCAAAAATGAACAGACAGTTAATCGACTACTTGTAGTTTTAAAAATCCCTTTATAAGCTAAAAAAAAACTTTGCAAACCAATTACATATTTTTTGGTAATGTTCGATCAGTCTATTAATTATTATCATAATTGCTAATGTTTGTTCTAACATTTTTGATTGAATTTTATTTGAGTGTGGTGGGACGTTTTTTATCAAAGAAACCGAAATATGTTTTGTGTATCCCAGGGTAGAATCTTAGAATCCATAGAATTATATTTTTGACTGGCAGATTTGCTCATTCATAATCAGGAGACACGAAGATACATACACTGTATTGCTCTCTTAAGATATTACTGTCGGAAAAAAAATTATGTAAGAAACTAAATCATGGGGAAGATTTTCGCGTAACCGTGGTAGTGTAAGAATTAATCGCTATGGGAAAAAATTGCCATGCAACATTTTTCTTGCAAGGCTATAAATTAACTTTATTAGTAATATTTCTGTTCATAATGCAAGTTTGTCACTTTAATTTTGTGACTGTTTTAGTGAAGCTAGCAGATATTTGAAAGACATTTTTGTGATTCTTTTTTGTATTTTTGCTATAATATGAGTACTTACGATAATAAACCTGTGCACCTGCGGACACTTATCAGCCTCTGATATGTGCGAACTGATAAGACTGAACAATGTCTGATCAGTTTCGCAAGCTGATCGGAATTTGTTGACAATATACAGTACAATTAACATACTTATAATTGCACGAGGATTAATCGATTATCGATCATAAAATCCGATATTACCTCTAAACTGTTTTCGTAATTGTCAAACCGTTAAAGTTTGTTAAAGTCATCATGACTTGAACAAAAATAAATGCAAAAATATAAAGCTGCAATAGTCAATTTATGGAATTAATTATGTAGATAAGATAAGATAAGATAATTTTATGTATGCAAACTGACTCAGACCAACTTATGCACTTGCAAAACACTGGTCTGAGTCTATGATCAGTTAATAATTTGTCAATTTTAGTTGAATATGAGTTTGTACATAACCTTAATCGTGTTTCTGCACAAACCAAACTGATCCGAATTTCTGTTCAAAATATTTTGAACATTTGTTATCAAATCAGGCTGTGACTGCGAAAACCATTTAAAATTATCATGTGGAAATTAAATTGAGATATAATTAAATGCAGTAAGAAATACGGAAACAACAGTTGAAAGCTGCAAGGCACTGGTCAGCGTTCCGCCCATGGACAGGTCACTTTCTTTTCTGCTCAATGTTCAAAAGTTTCCTCATATGAGCCGCAATACGATAAGATAAACAAATTGGAATGTGCGCGCAGCGAAGACGCAGATCAGCCTGGACAGCCACCCGGTCTGAGCAGAGTCTGAACTTGCGTTTAAAGGGTAGCTAAGACTCTAAGCTACCTCCATGCCGATAGCGAAGCCTGTGATCGGATCAGGCTGATGCCCAGGCTGATCTAACACTTCGCTGGGCGTACGTGCACCTTTGTCGCGGCTCATTTAATTGTTTGCTAAAGACATCAACTGAGTAGTCGCTGTCGGTCGGAAGGTGTGAAAATACAGTTGGTCACACGTCTTGTCAAAACAATGCAATTTCAAAATTAACACCTGCTAACGGCAATGAAGGTCAGAAATGGATATTTAATCCGAACGTCATTCTTGTGATTATTTTTGTATGAAACAGTAATTTCAGTCGCGTCGCAACAAAATCAACGCAGTGCCATAGCGCCCTGCCAAGACTCAGATCAGCCTTGGCAGCCGCCCAGACTAATCAGAATCTTCGCTGTGCGCTTACAGGACATGCAATGGTCTAAGCTACCTCTATGCGGACAGCGAAGGCCCAGATCAGATGGGCGAACGCACACGCTATTCTGAGTGTTCGCAGGGCACACATGCCAATTTGTTTTTGTCGTGGTATGGCTCATTAGTTTATTTACTTTTGTTCGCAGAAAAACAGAGAAAGTCAGACTAATCTTAAATTTCTATCTTATTGTTTTAAATAGCGCAGCTTAGTGACATGCCGAAAGACACAGTTTACATAAAACTTTTAAACAGTTTTGTCAAAACAGAAAATCAAGAGAAAACGTTACCGTTCCTGTTGAGTAGTGTTTTAACGTCCCAGTAAATGAAATTATGATATTTCTATCCCTTTGACGGTCTCATCTTTATGGAAAGATTAAGCCTGATACAGATACCCATCCACCCACATAGTTTTTCTCATTTCTTTTTTTTTCCTTTTACCCCGCCCATCGGGGCTCGCGAAATAGATTGGCTGCCTGGTGCTTCTGCGACAGAGCTGCTAGTCCTGGGTATCATTTATCGCAGGCCGAGCAATACTTGCAGTCCCACAAATTCAGAGGCAACATCTCGACGACTAAAATTATAAGAAGTTTTATGTTTTTGTTGTCAGAAACTAAAACAAACCGCAGTCAAAAACTGACCAATAATCAGATTTATTTTCTCGCCAATTCTTACGAAATTTGACCTAAATATCAGAGAGAGGGGAAAAACGAGACTTATTAAAACGAGAAGGAGCAACTGAAAAAGTAAATTGATTTGATCTGAGAAAAAGAAAATGAAAATCCACATTGTTAAAAATTAAAAATGTTTCCATCCAGCGCATTCATATTGTTAACACAGTGATGACACAACCGGCTTCAGAGAAGTTCAACACCTGTCCTGGGATATGGACATCGATATGACATTCCAAATATTGATTAATGCCTATCGCTCCCCGGGTCTAAGGGAAATAACTGCATTCACATTAATACTCTCTCCAGGTAACAGGTAACCGATTACACTACTCAGCCCGAATTGAAGACATAAGCTCCAGTTGCCTATAAGCTCCCCTGGAGCCGCCCGCTCAGGTGAGCTAAAAAAAAGTGACTAGCTGTTTAAAAACAGTGTTTTATATGGAAATATGTCAATATGGAAAAATGGTAAGTTTTGCGCAGAAATATAAAAACCTATAACGCCACCTATGTTTGCTAGATAACACCAGTCTTACGTAACAAATAGCGGCCTTTGTGTCAGGAAACCAATTCGGAAAACGTCAATTTTGCTGTCAGGTTTCAGGAATAGAGCGGAATATGTACTTATTTGGTTTTAAATATGCAATTTAGTATCTATGACTTTAGAACGTCGTTGTTGACGTCACGCTTGATAGTGCCTGTTTGCGAGCAAACTTTTACTGACAAATATATAAATTCGATGCAATAATGTTAACTTTTATTGCTGAGAAATGTGTTAAATAAACACCAAGAGGACCATGAAGACATGGTTTGCTCTCTTGAGTTAATAGGTCAAATGTCGAACTAGGGTCATCATTTGAACAAAGTAATATCTTAAAGAGTTCCTTCAAGAGGAGAGAACACAATTCAAAAGAAGGAACGCTGGCCCATTTCGAAGTTTAAGCTTTTCGAGCCTCATCAGTGACCCTGAAATAACCCGTCGACGAAAGCCAGAGAAAACATACTGCAATTTCTTAATTTTTATACGGCAGTTATTTCAAGGACTGATAAGTATCAAAATGTGTCCAAATTTAGAAAAAGCGATGATCTAGAATATGAATCTAAACTGATCAACATACTTCTAAGTTTCGGCTTATCAAGCCTCGGCTAGTCAAAGACTGATTAGTATCAAAAGGAGTCCAAATGATTAAAATGCGATGATTTAGAAGAAAAGTTTAAACCAATCAAAATTTCTGATTCCTCAGGATTTATCATCTGATCTCAAAGGACAAAAACAAAATATAATCTTCCTATGGATGATGTATGGTAGACGTTTTACAGCCGCCACACAGAACAAGACCAAAGTGTTCAAACCGGATAGTTTAAAACTGTCAAAATATGAGAAAAATTGGTAAAAGATCAACGAATGACCTTGACCTCTATTGCAAAAATGTTCATGAATTCATTCATTTAACTGTATTTATCAACTTTTGCCACAGAATCTTATGCAAGTTCCCTGAACTCTTATATTAAAGCATTTGTCCATATAATAGTACCAGAAAGCAAATTTGACCTTGCCTAAAAAAATGTCAAGGTCAACCCAAGATCTTCATTTGAACAATCTTAGGCCAAAATCTTCAAAACTCTCCATGAAATCTTATGTTCTAGCGACCAAATAAGACCTGATAGCACCTGAAAGCAATTTTACCTTGCCGTAAAAATGTCAAGGTCAACCCAAGGTCTTCATTTGAACAATCATAGGCCAAAATCTTCGAACCTCTCCCTGAAATCTTATGTTCTAGCAACCAAATAGGACCTTGCCGTAAATAGGTGACGGTCACACAACCCAAGGACATCATTTGAACAATCCTGGTGGAACTAGATGCTACACACAAAGTTTCAATGCCATTGGTCATTTGGTTATGGAGATGAGGAGTTTTAAATGATTTTACCCTATATGGGCATGGAGGCCATGTTGGCCATGTGATCTAGCCCGTTTGAACGAATATTTGTTCCCTAAGCCTCTGGAGACACGTTATGAAATTTGGTTAGAATTGGCCTAGTGGCTTTTGCGAAGTCGTTTGAACTTGTCAAAGTTCAGAGAATGACATTGAACTCTTGTAGATACAAATCTTTATGTACTCATATAGAAGACTGTATATACCATGCTTTGGGGCCAAAATCTTCAAAACTTTACATGAAATTTTATGTTGTAGCAGTTTCACCTATTTAACCTTGCCAATAAAAACAAACAAGGTCAACCCAAGGTCATCATTTGAACAATCTTGTACATCATACCAAGTTTCGAGGTCATCGGTTAATTCGTTCTGGTTAAGAAAATTTTAAACGTTTTTACTTAATATGGGCGCGGCGATCATTTTGGTTATGTGACCTGGATCGTTTGAATAAATTTTTGTTCCCGTAGCCCCTGGAGGTTCTATATGAAATTTGGTTACAATTGGCCCAGTTGCTTTTCAGGTAATGTTTGAAATTGTCATAATTTGAGAGTCCTGGGTCAAAGAGGTCATCCGTTGAACAATCTTGGTAGTATTCGTGTACCGCAAACTACATGCCAACTTTCAAGGCCATCGGTCAATTCATTCTGGAGAAGAATATTTTTTAAGGTTTTACCATATATGTGCGTGTCGGCTATGTTGGTCTTGTGAACAGGATCGTTTGGACAATTTTTTGTTCCCTCAGTCCTTTGAGGCTCTATGTGATAGTTGGTTACATTTGGTCAAATGATTTTTGGGGAGATGTTTAAATTTTCGAAATATGATAGTCCTCGGTCAAATCTCAAAGAATGACCCTGACCTCTTGTACTCACCAATCTCCATGTACTCATTTAAATGACTACATATACATTTTTAGGACAAAAAATATCGAAACAACAAACCCTTTTAGTTATTCAGCCTGAATAAATAGAAGAGTTTGTTGTTTCGATATTTTTAACTCACCTGAACCAGCGGCTCCGTGGGGAGCTTCTTTTGGATCTCTTTTTATTTCCATGAAAATATCTTAGATGTTGAGATATGACAGAACACCTTTGAAATCAGACAAAATCGAGTTAAAAATATGACATATGTTGCCATGACAACGCTTAATCCATCGTAACCCCAATCCCGTAAAAACGTATGGTATACCATCACAAAGAACTATAATGTGTAAAAGAATGTTGAATCAAGCTAATTATCATGTGCCTGCTGTAACTAACATGTTCAATGAGCAATCACATTTCATTCTAAGTTGTTTTGCCAGTTACACGCACCAAAACCTCGTACAAACAAACGCTATGACGTTGACGTCAATTTATTCTTGCACGACGTAAATAACGTCATGTACAGAAACAGCACTACCTGTGTGATTCAAAAGCCCATATCTTCGTAATAAATAATGGTAGCCCTCTCAAATTTTCAAGAAACATTTAGAAAAGCTTAAACTTTCCAGTGATGTAGTGATCGAAATTTTTATTTTTATGTCATTAAGGCCGGTTTTCACAGAGACTGGCTTATACATATTTGTACGCGAGGCCTTCCGACTGGCTTGTCACTCCTAACCCATTTATGCTTAGTGTCCGATAGAAAAGGATATACGGAGCCAGTACTGACTCAGACGAGACGCCACAAAACCCGGCGGCTGATCTAGGTCTACAGTGTTTGTAAAAGCAACAAAGGCACATCTCTTTATAAGTAAATAACATAAACTAAATCAGACACCTCCTAATTGACAGATGGACTCATCCAGTCCACTGACATTAATGGGTTAATCGTACTACCGTAAAATTTTAAGTATTGGGACAGATTGGTCTTAGCAACTGTAAAAACCCAGACCAGAGTTAGAGTAGTCTAATTTAAAAAGCGTTCAGATCCAGGTCCATACTGTCTGCCATTCCATCTGCATCTCACATCAGATGACTGCGGCAATCTCTTTTCACCTGGTCGTATCTTCAGCTGCCCTATCTGTGCTGGCAAAGTCCATCTCCGCCCACTGTTCAATATATCTTGAAGTTTGGATATAAGTCCTGTGTCTCAGCTTCAGTAACCCTCAACCTTTCATATTTTCATTGGTCATGTTGGTACATGCATTTCTGCACGATGGCACCCATACGTGGCCTACTTTTGTGAAAATCAACATATGAGCCACGACACGAGAAAACCAACAAAGTTGTTTTGCGATCAGCGCAGACTCAGATCAGTCTGGGCATCCACCCAGTCTGATCAGAGTCTTCACTGTCCGCATGAAGGTAGCTTTGACCATAAGGTACCCTTTAAGCGCAAAGTGTCTACTCTGATCAGACAGGGCAGATGCCCAGGCTGATATGAGTCTGCACTTTGCGCACAACCACTTTGTTGGTTTTGTCATATCACAGATAAATACTATCGAGTTTGTCGGTCGGTCAGATGATAACATTGCAATGACTATGGTGAATCTGATAGCAAAAGAATAATGTTAAATTAAAACAATAGGTTGTGTGTACAATAATGCACTTTTGTTTTTTTTTAACCCTTACTGCGCCATAAACGAAAATAGTTGACTCTATAAACAGCGTAGATCCAGATGAGGCGGTTCATCATGAGCCGCTTTATCTGGATCTACATTGTTCGACCTATATCTTTAAATGCGCGGTATGCAGATGCTGGGATGAAATATTATTTAGAAATTTTGCAGACGTAATTTTTTATTGTCTGCTTCTAGCACTTTAAGGATAAAAGATAAGTACACCCAAGTCGGCAGAACTATCTATGCGAAATGATAGATTTTATATAATATTTCATAACCTGGGTGAAATATCGGGCAAAAATAAATGTTATACAATCGACCCGTATTTTGGACACCAAACATACAGGAACTATCGTCTCAGTTCGGTACACGAATGTAAGAAAAACATGGAGGGGCTGACATAGAATACGTTGCTTCTTTTTTATCTTTTTTTTATTTTATCACTTTTCAAAATGCATTCTACTCTGTATTTATTAAATGCATGTGTGAATGTTTTGGAAGTACACGGATCTCAGCTAACATAGTCAGCGTCACTGATGTCCGTTTGTCAGTAATCAAGTAAACACACACTCAATTAGGAGTTTTATTGTTGTGTTGAAACAATAGTCCAGATGCAAATTAAATGTTGAGATGGTGCACTACTTTACTTTATCAGCCACCGAGATGTGGTAACGTAACTGGACTATTCCAAGAGAATATGGTGACGTAAGACCAGGCCCTGAGGTTATTAACCATTTTTCATGTTCAAATCAGCTGAGTATGAAATGTTCTCCGCTGATAAATAGTAATGCTAACTAATGTTGGCAGGTTCATATTCATAAGCAGAGACAATTTCATACTCAGCTAAACTGAACAAGAAAACAACTGTACTTATCAAAAATAATATAATATTTATTAGCAGGTAAAGTTTCATGCTCAGCTGAGTTGAGCATGGAAAAAGTTTTATAACCTTGGGGCCTGGTCTTTTTCCTCGTGTTCTGTTTCTAAAAAAGAAGAATTTTTCAAAAGTATTTTTATGGTACCTTATTTCTAGGCAATAAATAACTTCCCGAAAACAAATAAATTCCATAAAGATTTCGACTAGAAACGCCGTTTTAATTCCATAACGTTGCAGTTAAGGAACAGGAACTAGAAGCCCTAATGGAAAGCTTCACAAGGTATAAAACAGATATAAGTGCTGAGAAGGCCAAACTGAACAGAAACGGTTCCAACTGCATCCAGTGGTAGATCAAAGCAGAAGTAAAACGTCTCCCCGTACATCATCAATAGCTCAGATTATATTTTATTTTTGTCCTTAAAGAGCAGAGGAAATATTCTGAGAAATCAGAAATTCTTGAATGGTTTTGACGTTTATTCTAGACCATCGCTTTTTATATTCATTTGGACCCCGCTTTTGAGATACTGATAAGTAAAGTAAAAGGATAGGCAATGATCAGGAAAAAATAACTTTATATGAGCCGCGACACGAGAAAACCAACAATGTGGTTGTGCGTCCAGCGCAGACTAAGATCAGCCTGGGCATCCGCCCAGTCTCATCAGAGTCTTCGCTGTCCGCATGGAGGTAGCTTAGACGCTTAGCTACCCTTTAAGCGCTTAGCGAAGAGTCTGATCAGACTGGGCGAATGCCGAGGCTGATCTGAGTCTTGGCTAGGCACACAACCACTTTGTTGGTTTTCTCATGTCGCGGCTCATATGTATATGTGTGAGAACACGTAAGTCTCTCCTCATTACATTTGAATCGACTGCCTTATTAAAATTAAAGAAATTACAGTATGCTTTTCTCTGGCTTTCACCACAAGATTAATCAGGGTCACTGATGAGGCTTGGATTGTCGAAACTTCAAAGTATGGTCCCTTTTCCCTCTTGTGAATGTGTTCTTTTAGAGCTGTAGTAGCTGTAGCTTGACTTGAGTGCCATTTATCTCAGGTCGGGTAAAAATCTTACATATTCGGAGACAAGTACTAGTTAAAGTCTACATAGTTGCCATTCCATCTGCGCATTTTTATAGGCATTACTCTATGGTAGAACTGGAATAACAGGAAAATAAATAGTAGGTCAAGGACCGGCTGTGATTGCAGTAGGTGCGGAATGGGGGTTTCTGTTTTAGGGATATTTCTGAACTTAAACATTGTTAACGGTGAAATGTTTGGGTCTTTGGCTTATTCTGTAACATACAATGTAAGTTTTACCGAAACAATATGCATAAGCACGCCCCATCGGTTACAAATATTGTTCATGAAATTCAATTTTCTTGCATTTAAAAAATGTTAAACTGCTTGTTCATTATCAAGATAATGCATTCTTTTTATCAGTTTGATTCCAATACCCTATATTATAGATTATATAAGGTGCAGAAATAAAAGTGCATTCATGTGCTGGAAATTGTGTAAAATACTTTTTTTCAGGAAAACAAAACGGTGATTTTGTTTTTCTTATCCAAATGATTTATAGCTTTTTGGTTTATTTAAATGGTAAAATGGTTTGAATGCCCCGTCAATATTTCCATTCAGTATCTTAAAACGTATCCTATAATCATGATTTGGTGCATTGATAATCAAATAAACCTTTTTATATTCCCATGCTTGCATTTGGATGAAGTTGTTTATTTCATGCCAGATGGTGTCCTGTTGAGGACGTTTAGGTGCCGTCCTGTCACTTCCGAATCTTTGCATAAAAAGCATTCTCTAGAAAAAAAAAAACAGCTATTCTCAAATGTTGAATGAGTTGACAGAATATGATGTAATTTTGTTATTATTCCAATAACTTGTATGCACTTGGATGTTCTGTAAACATTCTAAATATCGGTTTTTTAAAATAATTTCAGTATTCCCTAGAATGGAAAAATTCTGTTTTTCAATGCAATAATATGTTCAAAAGATACAGATGAAATGGCGAACAGTGTAGGCCCCGATCAAACTGCTCTTGCAGAAGCAGTCTGATCTGGGTGGGCAGTGCTTGCTCAGACTTATCTGTCCCTATTCTTTGACGTTTTATGGAAATTTTAATATCACCTTGGTGGACACGTGAACCTCATTACAGAACACTGTTTGTTACAAAACAACCTTGACTGTAATTTATGATACCTAACAGATTTATGCTCTGTTTTTTTAAGAAACTGACACTTATGAATACATCCCAGTATTTAGGGTAATTGCGGTAAAGTTCGCTTAACATTAAAGATTACTCAACAGTTTTATGTCTTTATTTTTAGGAAACGGACATTTATGTGGTGTACATTTCACCGATAGTTACAAATACAAACGTATCTTCAGAATTCGGGCTTTTGTTTAGATATGAGCACGATTATTAACAAACAAAATCTTTCAATATGATGTGGATTTTAACAATATACAAATCTTAAAAGTTTTTTTTGTCAATGGTTGAACTCTGTTCTAACTAGTAAGCATAACTTCTGAAAATTGACCAAATGACTTATTTATAATTTAAGCCTGTTTCAGTGGCCATGACTTTGAACTTAATGCTCGGTAAGATTAAAACTGAAACTGAAATGAAACACAAGAAGCCTTGGTCATATGAAACCATGCAAAGAAATACTTTTATCTCGACTTTCAATTTTGACCTTAACATGGGGACCAAACATGGCGTTAACGCACGTATTTCTGCAAACAATTTGAATAAATATTTAGATTTGAGAGTCGCAAATATGAATGACGTTTTGAAATTAGCATTCGTTATTAGTAAAAAGGTACCACAATGCAAATTCTAATCTTTTTGGAACTTCGAACTAAAAGATACTCGAAATTTTGTTCAAAGAAAATTAGTGTTCATAGATGACGACACAGACGACCTTGTGTATATTAATGCGGCTGCTCAGAAAGACTGTTAAATGGCAAATATTTATAATAAACTCTTAATGTCTCTAAGACCTTTTTGAAAATTTAATGCCGTTTAACGATATGTAGTTGCGTAAAGCAAGGCAGTTGCATTTTTGTATGAAAAATACACCCTCATCGCTGCACTTTAGAATGGAAAATTCTAAATATATGACATTGAACTCTAGGTCACAGTAAACGTTACCACGTTCTTTCTATTCTATTCTATTCTATCCCATAATCTAACTAGGTCGTTGGGGTGCCACATATAACATCAAAACAATCCCTTTTCACCTTGTTCTGTCTTCAGCTGCCCTAGTTGAGCTGGCAAAATCCATCCCTGTCAACTCCTTATTATTGTCTTTCCACCTCTTCTCCTGTCTACCCTTCTTCTTTTTCCTTTCATTGTGCCCTGTAGAATTGCCTTTGCTAAACCAGAAGACCTTGTGACGTGGCCAAACCACCTGAGTTTCCGTTTCCTTACCAGCGTCAGGAGTTCATCATATTCTCCAATGGCTGCTTGGATCTTCCGGCGAACCTCCTCATTGGTTATATGGTCCTTGTATAAAATGTTCAGTAATCTTCGGTAGCATCTCATCTCAAAAGCCTGGGTTCTTTTCTCTAACTCTGCTGTCAAGGTCCACGATTCACAGGCATACAGAAATATGGAAATGACAAGGGAGCGCATAAGTTCCACCTTTGATCCAAGAGATATGTTGTTATCTCTCCAAATTGGTTTCACCTTGGAAGAGCTGAAGTGGGTTGTGCAATCCTTGAGAGAACTTCCTGTTTTAAGCAATCATCTGAGACAACTGCTCCAAGGTATTTGAAGCTTGTTATGGTACCCAGCTTCTGTTCTTTAACCTTGATCTCCCTCTGGATGCCATTTGCGCTGTTCGTCATCAGTTTGGTCTTCTCAGCACTAATTTCCATCTTATACCTTGTGCAGGCTTGGTCTAGACTTTCAACTTAAGCTTCTAGTTCCTGCTCTTCCTCAGCTAGAGCGTCCATGTCATCGGCAAACCGCAGATTGTTTATGTTTCTGCCGCCTATGCTAACCTTTCCGTCATTTTCTTCCAGAGCATTAGACATGATCCGTTCGAGAAAAATGTTGAAGAGGGTGGGTGACAGAAGTCATCCTTGTCTTACTCCAACGGTTGTTCTGGACCATTCTCCTGTGCTGCCATTTATCAGGACTGCACTTGTAGATTTGTCGTATAGCTGCTCAATGGTGCGAACTAGATTTGCACTGATATTATACTTCCGCATGGTGGCCCATAAGGCTGCATGCCATACCCTGTCAGTGGCTTTTTTGAAATCAATGAAGACATGGTACAGATTCTGCTGATGTTGGAGATACTTGTAACACAGTATTGTGGGAATTCCGATGGGTACTAACTGCGCCCCTCTTGTAGCAGATTTGTTTTTATTTTGCTATGAAAGAGACTTTATAATGTCTCTTTCTGATGATACTCAAGCTCATGTCATTGAAGCATTCAACTCAACTAGTCCGGCAGAAAAATATTTTGACCTGGAACTAAGGTCTAAAGTTTTTTTCTTTACTGATTCATGTTCTACAGACATTACCTTTGAAGAATCCGAGTGATGCCACCTTGTCATCATTGAGCATTTTCATATTTTCAAGATGGCATCCAAGATGAAAGCGGACTTATGGCAAAATCTATATTTGACCAGCTTATACCACTCAGTGGGGATTTTCTTTGCTTTTTTTGATGTTTGGCATAGCTTTTGAGTTACTACATGTCTATTTGTCTTTATCACAGATGTGTCTATGATATAATGGATGGCATCCAAGATGGCAGCCAAATATATATTATGTACAAATGGCGTTTCTTTTCTTTATTTTACACAGAGCTTGCATTTGGCACATAATACTAATGATTAATTTTCATACAAGGCATAGATCTTAAAATACTAGAGGTCTTGCTATTTCACCTTCATATACTTGTGTCCATACAAGATGGCAACCAAGATGGCTGCCAAAATATAAAATTTTACCAGGAAAAGGTAATTTTTTATGGAGCCTGTGTTTGACATGTAATTCTAATGACTAATCTTTATGTAAGCCAAGGATTTTGAAGAACTAGAGATCTAGCTGTTTACTACTGAGAGAAGATATATAGAATGGCATCCAAGATGGCAGCCGAAATATAGAAACTAAACGTAGGTTGTCCCAAAAACGTGCATTTGACGCATAATGCAAAACATTTTCCGCAATCTGAGATAAGATGTAACAAATGTCTCATTCAAAAGTGAAGAATAAGCAATGACCATCAAAACTATCATTTCACCTTTGTACTTATTTCTATGTGGGTCAAGTAGATGATGCCTTACACAAAACAATATGTGCCGTTGCATGATGAAAACAGTGATTTGAGCTTTGCATCCTGGGATGTCCCGGCTCAGTTCAGTCTGACTAGATACATGTCAAACACAGGCTCCATATAAAATTACCTTTTTCTGGTAAAATTTTATATTTTGGCAGCCATCTTGGTTGCCATCTTGTATGGACACAAGTATATGAAGGTGAAATAGCAAGACCTCTAGTATTTTAAGATCTATGCCTTGTATGAAAATTAATCATTAGTATTATGTGTCAAATGCAAGCTCTGTGTAAATAAAGAAAAGAAACGCGATGATTTTGATTTCGACATTGTTAATTTTCCGTTTTTGGATGGTGATGTTCCCCGCACCACTTCTTATGGTGTTTACATTTCTCAACTTATTCGCTTTGCTAGGGTGTCTAGTCATTTGGCTGGTTTCAATGCTCGTAATAAAAGTTTGACTGCCAAGCTTTTACAGCAGGGGTATCGGTATCATAAACTTCGGAAAGCTTTTTCTAAATTTTATCGTAGACACTTTGAATTGGTTTCTAAATATAATACAGGATTAAGGTCACTTTTGCAACAAGGCCTATCGGAACCTGAATTTTATGGTGACTTAGTATATAAATTGCGCAAAATCGTAGGGAATAGAGAATTTCCTGATCAATTTAAGAAAATTATCATTCGATTTAAACGCATTGGCTATAACATAGATGTAATGCGACAGTCTGCTTAGTGGTTAACCCAATCACGGTTGACAACTTTGCTGTCCTCTTTAATTGCACGCCGGTGGGTCGGGGTTCAGACTCTGTAATAGCCCCTACATAAAGCTATATATTAGTTGGTTGGGGCCGGATGTTTGTCTGTTTCTTGGCCCACCGGGGTTCAACTGGTGGTCTTCTTTTGCTCCAGTGCTCCAGTGGTGTTGCTGACGCCCCAGGGATCGCCAGGTGTCTCAACACGTTTTGGCTGTCGAGTCCTCATCATTGCTTCATCACGGTCTTTTCTTGATTTTAATTGTTGCCCGTGATGACTCTCTGATGAGTTAGGGGATCTCCATACGAACCGAACTACTAACTAATTGTGTGCACCGCGGTGGAGGGTGAGGGTGAAGGTTTGGGCCCAGTAAAACCGGTTTAAACCCCCCAGTAGTTATTACTGACCGTCCCAAGGCGGTACTTTCGTTGCGCTTGCATTTGTTTTATGTTCGGTGCTGTTAAATTTATAACCATTGTATTAATTTAACAGACTCAGTTAAGCTTAGGCCTGACCGGTGTTGCACACTTCACTACTGGACAGGACAGACTCAGTCAAGCTTAGGCCGGACCGGTGTTGCACACTTCACTACTGGACAGGACAGACTCAGTCAAGCTTAGACCTGACCGGTGTTGTACACTACACTACTGAACAGGAACAGACTCAGTTTAGCTTAGGCCTGACCGGTGTTGCACACTTCACTACTGGAGAGGACAGACTCAGTCAAGTTTAGGCGTGACCGGTGTTGCACACTTCACTACAGGACAGGAACAGACACAGTTAAGCTTAGACCTGACCGGTGTTGCACACTTCACTTCTGAACAGGAACAGACTCAGTTAAGCTTAGGCGTGACCGGTGTTGCACACTTCACTACAGGACAGGAACAGACTCAGTTAAGCTTAGGCCTGACCGGTGTTGCACACTTCACTACTGTTCCTGTCCAGTAGTGAAGTGTGCAACACCGGTCAGGCCTAAGTTTCACTGAGTCTGTTCCTGTCCTGTAGTGAAGTGTGCAACACCGGTCAGTTCTAAGCCTAACTGAGTCTGTTCCTGTCCAGTAGTGGAGTCTGCAACACCGGCCCTGCCTTGGCTTGACTGAGTCTGTTCCTGTCCAGTAGTGAAGTGTGCAACACCGGTAAGGCCTAAGCTTAACTGAGTCTGTTCCTGTCCTGTTCCTTAACTCAATTCACTACTGGACAGGAACAGACTCAGTTAAGCTTAGACCTGACCGGTGTTGCACACTTCACTACAGGACAGGAACAGACTCAGTTAAGCTTAGTCGTGACCTGTGTTGCACACTTCACTACTGGACAGGAACAGTTGTGAAGTGTGCAACACCGGTCAGGCCTAAGCTTAACTGAGTCTGTTCCTGTCCTGTAGTGAAGTGTGCAACACCAGTCACGCCTAAGCTTGACTGAGTCTGTCCTGTCCAGTAGTGAAGTGTGCAACACCGGTCAGGCCTAAGCTTAACTGAGTCTGTTCCTGTCCAGGAGTGAAGTGTGCAACACCGGTCAGGTCTAAGCTTGACTGAGTCTGTCCTGTCCAGTAGTGAAGTGTGCAACACCGGTCAGGCCTAAGCTTAACTGAGTCTGTTCCTGTCCAGTAGTAAAGTGTGCAACACCGGTCAGGTCTAAGCTAAACTGAGTCTATTCCTGTTCAGTAGTGAAGTGTACAACACCGGTCAGGTCTAAGCTTGACTGAGGCTGTCCTGTCCAGTAGTGAAATGTGCAATACTGGTCCGGCCTAAGCACAGGAATAGGCTCAATTAAACTTAAGCATGTCCTTGCAACTTTTCTTACAGTTTTAGCCTGAATATCTTTTTATTTCGCATGCTTCGATGGTACAATCTGGCATAGAGCATGTGGTTTATTTTTTTAGTTTAAACAGATACATTATTTTTTTAGCCTCTATCTATTTAAGTCTTACAATTTAAACCAGAGTATTTTTTGAAACCATGCATGTTTTAGCATTGTCTGCAGAGACTTAGAATTTCAGACACATGCAGGCATGACTATGGAAGCCTGGAGGATCATCTGTCGTTTCTTGTTTACTCCTCTAAGCCGGAGGCTTACCAGGTACGCTTATAAAAGGGTGACAACCTATTTCATAGCACTGATATTGTAACCTTTCTTTCAGCGGCCATCTTGGCGTAAATAAACTACATGTATATAGTTTGTACAATTTAAGTCTTTGAAATTACTGACACAGACCAATATCTAGTTGATGTGGTTCCGGTAAATGCTTTGGACTTGTTATCACCAGAATTAACATAATGAACATGCTAAATCTGCAAACACTTCATAACAGTGACCGGTATCGACGCTGGTTACATGTAACACATGTACATGTTAATCACAGCTGTCCACATCAAAAAATATAGTAAGGTTTATATTTCTCACCTGATGATGAGTCATGTCTTATTCACTTGAATCATATGTACTTTCGTGTGTTATAATGCTATCGGTCTTCAGACCTTTCCACTGTGTTCACTTCACAAACAGGGCATTTTAATCTGGTTCTGCATTTATTACTCCCAAATCTATCATCGCCGACATAGAAAAAAATCGATATCCAGTCCAAAATCACAGTGCTTATTAAGGTAGGGTAGGTAACAAAATCTATTGCAAATTTTCTCTGTCTTGAATTACGTACGGCGTAGTATTGTGTGTTGAGCATTCCACATTTTATGACGCAACGAATGCATTTTTTAATTAATGTGAATTGTTTCTACTAAATCTTATTAGCAAACTAAAACTAGACAACATCATTCATTCCTGAATAGATATAAAACAATCAATAACGATACAGATGATGCGCTGTACCTTAGTAAACACTAAGATTTGAAGCTGGGTTTAACTTTCTCTCTCTTTTTTCAAGTTTTATGCAATATTCATGTTTGCAAATAAGAGTTGTTTTACCTGATCTTATAGGTAAGCTAAATGGAAATCATTTTCTTTTTAGCCAATGATATGCAACAGCCAAATAAGAATAAATTTTATACCCCCGCGCACACATGTGCTCGTTTTTTCCTTCTTTTGGAAGGAAATGTAACACAATACACGTTGTGTTATTACCACTCCTCATTGGCCATCGGATTGAGAGACTCACTGAGGTCCCGGCATGGAGGTAGGAGCGTCTTATTTCCTTCCAGCAAGTTAATGACTTGCCCACTGCTTGTAATATAAACGACCAGACTCAAAGAGCCGAAGAAATTGGGCCTATCCCTAACCTACAAGGACCCCCTTAATCTAGCTTTTTTACCAAGTGCCCGCTCGGGTATTACCGGTAACACTTGACTCAGATTCGAGTTCTATCCTGGCAGTAGACTTCTGCGATAAAGACTTCTGCCCAATGATGCTGTGTTCACTGCTTTTGTTTAATCTATAGCCGACCCTTCGTGAGACTGTTGAGATTGCAGTAGCAGCACTGAAAAAGGGGAAGTCTGCCGGAGTTGATAATATACCAGCTGAACTTTTCCAGCTGGCGGGGAGATCATGGCTGATCTTTTATCAGAGATTGGTAACAAGATCTGGAAAACAGGAGAATGGCCTACCCCATGAACTCACTCACTTATTATTAACCCCCCTTAATAGGGTAACTAAAGCTCTGCCAGAACTACAGAACTATCAGCCCCATCAGTCATTCGAGCATAGTCATGCTGAAAATCATCTTGAACAGGTTTAAACCCCAAGACGAACAGATAATCGCTGAAGAACAGAGCCGGAAGCAGCATCACAGAACAGACCTTCAACCTCAGAATCATGTGTAAAAAGTACCTCCAGCATCAGCATAACCTGTATTATGTCTTCACTCATATAAAAAAATCCTACGACATGCGGTATGGGTCTTCATGCGGAAGTACAATATAAGTGCAAATCTAGTTAGAACCATTTAGCAGCTCTTGACAAGGCTGCAAGTGCAGTCAAGATGAATGCCAGCACGGCAGAATGGTTAAGAAGAAAGAAAGTTTGAGTAAGGCAAGGAAATCTCCTGTCACTCACCCTCTTCAGCGTAAGTAATAAGATGGAGATAGTGTAGAATAGACAAACGATAATAACAAACAGCGCCAATGGCATCCAGAGGGAGAGCAATGTAAAAAGACAGAATCCGTGTACCGCAACAAGCTTCAAATACCTTAAAGCAGTTGTCTCAAATAATGGCTAACAAACGGAGGTTTTCTCAAGGACGGCACAATTCATCGCAGCTATAATAAAGCTGAAGCCAAGTTGGAGAGAAAACATCATACCTCTTGGATGCAGGCCTTTGAGATGAGATACTACCGCAGGTTAGTGAACATTTTGTACAAGGACCATATAACCAATGAGGGGGTTGGTAGAAGGATCCAGGCAGCCTTGGAGAATAAGATGAACTCCTGACCATGATCAAGAAACAAAAACTTAGGCGGTTTGGCCACATCTCAAGGTCTTCAGGTTTAGACGATTCTACAGGAAACAGTGAAAAGAAAAAGAAGAGGTAGACAGAAGAAGAAGTGGATAGAAAATATATGAAACAGTGGACATGGGTGAATTTTGCCAGTTCAGCTAGAGCAGCTGAAAACAGGACGGTGAAAAGGGGTTGTTGCGAAGTCATCTGTGGTGCCCCAAAGACTTGCAAGGTTAATGGATAAAATAGAATAGATGGCGTCTACATTTCTGTTAGCGGTACGTATGCAAATTTTTGAAACCTAATCACTAAATTGGGAATTAGATCAATGACCAGTGTGACTATTATCTCCATTGACTACTAACAACCGGGCACCTGATAATGAGACCTTTCAGATCCATACCGTTTCTAGGAGCCCCGGTAGCTCAGTTGGTTAAGGGCTACTGGCCTAGCCGTCCCAGGTTCAAGACCCGCTACTGGGCTAGAGGCGAGACTCTTTCTAACCGTAAACGGGGTTCCATTGCACACAGCGCTTCATTATCACTCTCCCATTATCCTGATATGAATGAAATATTGCTAAAAAGGACGTAAAACCACAAGTCATCCACCCATCCATACCGTTTTTGCCTTCTCAAATGCTTGGGCCGTTGTATATACAGTAGTGAGGTAATGTAAATGACTGCCCTTATGGTTATTAATATTATTTAAATCTGACATGCAGTTACATTATATGCAGCAGAACCCACTGCCGAGGTCCTGATTGAAAACCGGCTACTAGACTGCATAAGACACTGCAGCAGACCTTTCTATGGGATTCTTTTTAAAGATGACTTACGGAAAAACACCACTACCTGTGTACGCTGTGACGTAGGTTGTTAACTCAGTTATAGCATACAAGCAGTCTAATGTCTGTCTACCCATTTGAACAAGAATATTTTAAAGGCCTGGTGACCTCTCACGACACAATTTTATCTGTAGCATGTATAGAGCGAAACAAAAATCAGATTCAATAGCAGACCCGATCATGTTCCCTTTAACTTAAAATAGAGAAACCAGATACAATTTATCCATCTTTTAGGTGGGCCGCGTAGCGCAGTCAGTAGGGCACCTGACTTTAAGTTATGTCAGAGGTCTTGGGTTCGATACCTGGTCTAGCCACATACTTTCGTTTCTCCTTCCGCTGATTCAAGAAGGGCGGTTGTCAGTTACTGGCGAGATATGTGCACTTAGTACTGGTTAAACGTTTAGGAGGTCTAAGCCTGACCAGGAATAGTGTGGTTGGGTTAACTAACCGTCCCGACACGACCATAGCTGTTTACTGTTGATGTAAAGCAACAAAGCAATCAATCAATTCTCCATCTTTGTCAAACGTGTAGGTGACAGGCATTTATTGTCTATGAGATTTATTTCCTGGCAAACCCGACCAGCACCTTCGAAGTTATTGTCATTAAATCGTAAATAGGTTTCCTAAATACTAATGATTGTAAAATAAATGGGGCCCGTCTCAACACTAGCACGTTCATTTTTGATTGCATTTTTTGTCAAACTTGCTACTTATCAGACCAGATGGAGTTCAAAGCGGGCCGTATCGGATAAGTCACATAAGAGTTTCACACCCTTGAGCTGGAGTAACACGCCCTCGCCCTTAGCTTCTGCAATGGTTCAACTTAACTAAAACAAATGGCTTTCTTGCCTGTTGCTAGGCCATTAAGAGTTCTACTGATGGTTTTCGCACAGTTTGTGCAGAGTCGTCCATTTTTGGCATATACAATTTATTAGTCCTAGGAAATCTATAAAGTGAAAACTGAAGTCTGTAATCGGTTCGTGCAGCTGCACAGTCTGATTTGAGTGTATATACGATACGCACATGGCTTGAAGTTCCTTTCCACACGACGTTGATCAATTATTTTGTGATAATTGTTGAACCTGTCCGGTTTCAAAGAGGTTAATGGGTTTATGGATCTTATAAACTTTGGGCTAAGAAACAGCTTATTATGATCTAAACAAGAACCATTTAAACTAATACTTACTTTTACAAAGAAAATGTTATCAATACCCCCCTGAATCCTTCATACTACCGAATTCCCGACTTCAGTGATCAGATACAACAATACACGTCGCAAGAAACGATAGCGACAGGAAAGAGGACGATTTTTTTTCTTCATTTTGTTTCTATTTAGAAAAGGAACCGTGAGCTGTAAGTTTTCAAAAAGCAAATCATACACCACTGCTGTATTCACCGTCCTCATTCTAGTAAATAGCAATTCACATAGCTGAAAAAGTGCATATACCCAGGAAACATCGAATGAAAAGCACAAAACCCGTTTACAATAGTCTTTTTTTTGCCCCTGCTCTGTTAAATCACATCGAGATTGTTTCTGGACATACCATAAATATTCCTTGTCTCATAACAGCAAATGATACTCTTCAACTCAAACAGGCTTCCGCAGAAGATTGGCTCGATTGATGTTTATTAGAGGCATGGCCCTTTGTCAGTTTTACCATTTTTGTCAACAGAAATTCTTGTCTCCACAACTCCTCCTTCATTTTTTAAAGGATTTTGATGAAACTTTTCAGTTATTGTAACCATGACCCGAAGATGATCATATTTAATCGAAGTCATGCTTGACTGATTTTTTCTTGAGTTATGGGCCTTCGATATTTTATATACATATAGGGACAAACTTGTGAACAAAACATTTGAAGAACCGCTTAAGTTAGGATCCTGATATTTGGCATACAGTTACAGACTAAGATGTAAATAGCCTGATTAACTTTTGAGCATAGTTCGTGAATCTTCGGAAGTGTTATTTCCCTCTTTCAGACAGACATTTTGCATAGAAACAAGCTTGTGAACAAAATATCTTAATAACTGCATAAGCTAGGATCCTTATATTTGGCATACAGTTACAGGCCAAGGTGTAGATGACCTGATAAATTTTGAGCCTATTTCATAAATTATTGATTGGTTTTTTTCCTTTTTGGACATTTTGTATAGGAAAATGCTTGTGAACATAATATCTGAAAAATGGCATAAGCTAGGTATCTTATATTTGGAATGCATGTTTAGACGAAGGTGTAAATGACTTGTTTAACTTTCGAGCCTGTTTCATAAATTTTCAATTTAGTTATTTCCCTTTTTCGGACAAAGGCAATTTGTATGGGAACAAGCTTGTGAACAAATTATCTGAAAACGGTATAAGACAGGATCCTTATATTTGACATGCAGTTTTTTTTTACCTAGATGTAGATTACCTGATTAACTTTTAAGTCTATTTCATAAGTTTTTGATTGTGTTATTCCCCTTTTTTCAGATATAGGCATTTTCTATAGGAACAAGGTTGTGAACAAAATATCTGAAGAACCGCTTAAGCTACGTTCCTTATATTTGGCATCAGTTACAGACTAAGATGTAGATGAACTGATCAAAACCCTTTTCTGACTGATATATTATCGGATGAACCTTTTTTAGAGGCAAACATACGGTTGGGGGCATAGTGTTCAATAAACACATATTCTTGTTTTCATTAGATTGTCTCGTACCTTTTATAATATTGTTGTCACTATATGACGTGGGATCATGTTATATTGGGGTCATGATCAAACCCTTTCTGCGAGAGTTATGCCCCTTTGTTAGTAAATTGGCAGATGCTTGTGGCCGCAACTCCTACTTCAGTTTTCAACAGATTTTTATCACATTTTCATGATAATTTTTGTTATTACATGACTTGAATCATATTTAATTGGGGTTCTGATTGGATCATTTCTGCCAGAGTTGTGGCTCTTTGTTAGTCAAATCAAAGTTTGTGGCCGCAACTCCTCCTTCAGTTTTCAACCGATTTTCATCAGTCTTTCTGGACATTGTTGTTACTATATGCATTATATTTTATTGGGGTCATGATTGGACCCTTTCTGTCAGAGTTACGGCCCTTTGTAAGTCTGTTCAAATTTTATGACCGAAACTCTTCCTTCAGTTTTCAACAGATTATCAATAAACTTTCAGGATATAGTTGTCATCATTTATGTGGGTCATATTTTGTCATGAGTGGATCCTGCTGCCAGAGCAACGGCCCTTTGTAACTTATTCAAGTCAAATCTTGTGGCCGCAGCTCCTCCATAAAAAAGAGACTACATAATCTTGTAGCAGCAGCTCCTCTTGCAGATTTCAACCGATTTTAATCAAACTTTCAAGATGCTATAATTACTATGTGACATTGATCATGTTTTGGGGGTATCATGATTTTACATCCATGAAGACACCATTTCTAGGGATGACAATTAAATGTGTTTCATCTCTGGACGTCCCCCAGTGTCTTCATGGACATCCATTGTGACTTCCGGGAACGTCAATCATTTTACATGGTCTCCTAAAATCAGTTGCTTGGTGGATGTCAGCCATATAATCCATGGATCCATCATATTCAGTATCTTAAATGGCATCCATCATGACAGCCATGGACGTTTACCAATTTTATAAAGACATCAATAATAACAACATTAAATTGTGTCGTCTACTACTTTAAGAGATGCCAGTTATATATAGGGATTATTACACAGTTGTTTTGATTCTAGTCCTGATTTCAGCCGGAAGGGTACGGGCTGATAGCGTCCAGGGTCTGAGATAATGGCTGGGATCAAAACAACCTGTGTTTTGATCTTTGTATCATATACTTTCGTTTAGAAATTGAACTTATGTAAGAGATAGTGTGCCTGTTTTTCTCCTTTTATTGGATGAAATAACATGAAGATGGTCGAGTCTGAAGGTCATGGGTGGTTAGCGTCATTTTTCTTTCAGCTGGAAGTACACGTGAGTATAACGTCAAGATATCACAACAAAAGTGTTAGGTATTGTAAATTGTAATCATAAACGCCTCAAATTACAACAAATACTTACCGAAACTGATTTTCTCTCATTAGAACAGATTACACAGCATCTGCGAATCCACTTTCAAACAGTCGATATGCGGCAATGAAACCTGGCGCCAGACGTCGTTTAGCCAGCTGAATTGTTATGATGACGTCGGTGACAATACTTGACATAATCGCCGATACAAGAGCTGGGATATAGCGATTATTATACGGTTGTTTTGATCCCAGACCTTATCTTAACCCGAGTTGACAGTATAGGCCCGAGCCCGAAGGGCGAGAAGGCTCGGACCGATACCGTCGACTCGGGCTGAGATCAGGGCTGGGATCAAAACAACGGTGTTATGACATTTATATCTTATACATTATTTTAGAAATTGAGTTTCTGTAAGAAAAAATGCAACATATATTTTTGATCTAGTAAAATATGTCTGTTTCCCCCTTTTTATTGGATAGAACGACCTGAAGATGAACGAGTCGGAAGATGGTGGATGGTGCGCGCCATTTTCCTTTCAGCTGGAAGTACTACTGAATATAAAATCAAGAAAACACAACAAAATTGTTAGATATTTAAACGTAAGTGGCCCTAAATGCAAAATAAAACATACGGACAAAAATTTTCTGGAATCAGACAATCTACACAGCCTCTGCGTGTCCACTTTCGACCAGTCGACTTGCGGTAATAAAACATAGCGTCAGACGTCTTTTATCCCGCTGACTGTTTCGTATGACGTCAGCGACAATACTAGACGTTAGCGCCTAATTCGAAGGCCGATTCAAGGGCTGAGATAATTCTGTCCCGCCCTACACATGATGTGGTCTCTGCCCTACACGTGCCTTTTGGAAAACAGAGCTGGACAGCGCTTTCTGACAGGGCTATAGTTGTTAGGTCAAATATCTAGTATCAAGGGCATTTCTAGTAAAAGTATATGATAAAATTTTGTCCCGCCCTACACGTGATGTAATCTCGGTCCTTCTCTCGACTTTGGAAAACAGGGCTAGACAGCGCTTACTGACAGAGCAATAGTGGTTGGGCCAAATATCCAGTATAAAATGCAAATACAAGTAAAAGTATACGATAACATACATGGACGTCCACAAGAGTCTTAATGGACGTCATATAATCCTTGGTTAATCATCATATCCTGTGTGGAATCCGCAAATGACATTTGTGGACGTCCACTATTTCTTTATGAAATTCCATGATCACATCCACAGAAGTCCATCGTCTATAATATCCATCATCATTTCCGTAGACGTTCCCTTATTTTTTTACGAAATTTCATGACCACATCCACAGACGTCCATCGTCAATAATATCCATAATGGCATCCGTGGACAACCCTTAATTTTATATACACACCCATGAATACCTAACTGGACGTCCATCATCACTGTGACAGGAATCGTATCATACATGGATGTCCACCAGTGTCATTACTGACGTCCGTCAGTTTTATATAGACGTCTATCGTCTACAATAAGTTTCCCGGGGGCGGGTGGCGGCGGGGGGGGGGGGGGGGGGGGGGGCTATAAAATGCAGTTACATGAACAGAAACAGCAAGATTGCAGCTGGACGTACATAACACTTGGAGTAAAAGCGTGTCACTTATCTCTATCGACGGACTTCTGTGGCTGCAGCTTAATACACATGCACAAAATACTCAGATCAGCATACATATCCGTGCAGTCTTTTGCTGTGGTATAATCTGTGAACCCCCATTAAACGGATCACTCAAAACAAGGGGTCGCCTGTCGTTAGCAGCCCCTTTGTGGGGTTATTGAACCAAAGTACAAGGCAAATGACCCGGTCTTCCACGCTCACAGTCACCTGAGGCTTCATTTTATGCACATGCAGTAAATATTGTTTCTCGTGTCGATCTCATTTATGGTTGGATTTGTTTACACGATAACATGCAGTAAGTATTGTTTCTCGTGTCGATCTCATTTCTGGTTGGATTCGTTTACCTGATTACATGTAGTAAGTATTGTTTCGCGTCGACCTCATTTCTGGTTGGATTCGTTTACCTGATTACATGAAGTAAGTATTGTTTCTCGTGTCGATCTCATTTATGGTTGGATTCGTTTACCCGATAACATGCAGTAAGTATTGTTTCTCGTGTCGATCTCATTTATGGTTGGATTCGTTTACCCGATAACATGCAGTAAGTATTGTTTCGCGTGTCGATCTCATTTATGGTTGGATTCGTTTACCCGATAACATGCAGCAAGTATTGTTTCTCGTGTCGATCTCATTTATGGTTGGATTCGTTTACCCGATTACATGCAGTAAGTATTGTTTCACGTGTCGACCTCATTTATGGTTGGATTTGTTTACCCGATTACATGCAGTAAGTATTGTTTCGCGTGTCGACCTCATTTCTGGTTGGATTTGTTTACCCGATTACATGCAGTAAGTATTGTTTCGCGTGTCGACCTCATTTCTGGTTGGATTTGTTTACCTGATTTCATGCAGTAAGTATTGTTTCGCGTGTCGACCTCATTTCTGGTTGGATTTGTTTACCTGATTACATGTAGTAAGTATTGTTTCGCGTGTCGACCTCATTTATGGTTGGATTTGTTTACCTGATTACATGTAGTAGTATTGTCTCTCGTGTCGATCGCATTTATGGTTGGATTTGTTTACCTGATTACATGCATTAAGTATTGTTTCTCGTGTCGATCTCACTTATGGTTGGGTTTGTTTACCCGATTACATGCAGTAAATATTGTTTCTCGTGTCGATCTTATTTATGGTTTGGTTTGTTTACCCGATTACATGCAGTAAGTATTGTTTCTCGTGTCAAGCTCATTTATGGTTGGATTTGTTTACCTGATCAGTATAAGAAACTGCAAAGCACATTACAGTCTGATCAAAGTGTTCAGGTTCAGCTATATAGGCCTATATATATTATAAGCATATAAGTATTAGTAAGGAAAATCCGTGACGAGGGTCATTGTTTGGCACCACGAGGCTTGCCGAGAGATGCAGAACAGTGATGTCGAGTGACGGATCTCTTTATCCCCACCTCATAATCATGATAGATACTTTTTCGTGACCACACTTAAGAACTTGTTAAAATGAGTACGTTTACCAGAACAACAGAACTTTATTAGCACTCAGGTCTATACAGACATTTGAGGATATGAACAAGTACATGATATACATTAAGGCATGGTGGAATATACATATAAAACTGGATCAACATTGCAGAATAATCGAAATATATGACACTTTCTTACCGAGAAAAAGTTTGAAACTAATATGAAACTTATGTGGGGATGGGAACAGCATGAATATTTAATATACGTGTATTAAGTATAGCATCTTTTCGCAGCGTAAGCATGGTAACTCATGGACTACTAAGGCACCCAGGGAAACCCTATACACGGGAATCGGAGGTTCGAGGAACTCGGAGGTAAACAAACGGAGGCGGCTTGGATAGGGTCAGTATTTGTCTTGTTGTATTTTCATCAGACACGGTCTTTTGGATGTTTATTTTGCGCAAATGTTAAGTTAACATGTCAATGAAAGCATTAAAAGATAGTGATTTTAACTATCATGTCTTTTTAATTTTAACTATCATGTCTTTTTAATATCTCAATTTTAGTACAAATTGGAAATTTCATTCTTTTCAAGGTTGAATCGAACTTCGACCATCTCATTTTGAATAAAGCGATATTTTCTGGCAAAACGGATACTGTTTTCGAAAAATATGGTGTTTTGTGAGTAACAAACACATTTTCAGCTTTTAATATGATGGAAAGTTTGTCTTTTTACCGAGACGAAAGGTGGAGGTATCGCATGTTTGGGTACAAGAAATCTGGGAGGTATGATATTGTTTGCTCGGAGTATTATCATATTTATAATATGGTGAACTCGGAGTGACAATCTACTGAAAATGTCTACAATTGTTGGTGTTCTCTAAATAATTTTGACATTTGTTCCATTAAATACAGCCTTATATACCCATTGCTAATATGACATTTCAAAATCAACGTTTTAAAGCAGAAACGCTGCCATTGTCTTTATAAGTAACTCAGTACAATAATGTTTAGGTGCCGTCTTCGAGCTAAGTATTGAACAGTGCGCTTTACCTTTTTAAGAGGAAAGAAAGTGAAGATATCAACATTTTACATTTACATGTATAACGCACATTTGATGCTGACTGAACTTTTAGATGGGGTCTCTTAGCAAAGTGAAATGGACAGATGTAATCCAAATACATGTATTGTCGAATCTATTCATTCTGAGATACATGGGTGAAAGTAAACAAACTCAAAATAGCGTGTTGGAGAGTTTTCAGTCTGCTCACTTATCAGATATTTAAAAAAAAACATGTCTAGTAGCCCACTTGTATATAGCGTCCCATAAAATGGACATAGGTAAACATAGCAGGCCGTGATCAGATGCCACATAATGATATACCTGATCAGGATCTACACCGTTTGGCTTACAGGAAATTCTATTAGAATGAAATAAAAATAAAAAGTACTCCGGATGAAAACATAAGGCAAACTGTTGATTTCTTTTACTCAAACATTGTAAAGTCGTTTGACCGGTTTTGACACACTTTTATTCGATACTGTGGTACATTATAAGTAAAAAGATAGGCAACGATCAGGAAATAATACAATCAAATCCCACATTCCGCTCTCAAAACCAATAGGAAAAGAAGCACATACTCACAGAAACTGACACAAGTTTACGAAAGACACGCACAGTAAACCGAATGAGCAGCTCTTTCCCAAATAGATGGTCATTCAGCTAACCCAATAACAGCATCAACATCTATTTTTACTTATTTTTTTTTTATTTTAATTACAAAACAAAACAGACGGCAGATTGGGCAGATATACAGGTGACCAAACCGCCAGAGACCATAGACAAGCGAACACAGCACAATATAACATCAAGGAACCGCAACAGAAATACCGCCTTGGAACGGTCAGCAAAAAATTACTGGGGGCTTAAACAAGTTTTACCGGACCCAACCCGCGCCCTTAGTTTCCGCAACGGTCCAATCAGTAATCGTCAGTAATTCTTTGATTCCTCTGTACCAGAAAAAGTCTAAAAGCCTCTTCTCTAAGGCATATTTTTTTCAAGCAGAAATTATTTAAGAGTCCTAGAGAAATGTTAGGATAACTTAACATGGTCATTTGACCTAATCCGGCGGACTTTTTCAGTTTCGGCGGACCAGTACATTATTTGCCATATCGTGAGCTCAAGCTCCAAAGCGGTAAACTGTTTCATTATTACTAGCCCTGTGAAAGATAATTTTATGCAAAAACAGCAAGTTGTTGCTACGAAATCAGTGACCAAAGGATACCGCCATTGTGCTGATTGTGTCATTATCTGGTCAGAAGGTTATCACATCTGCTGTATTTAAGGATAAAATTCCGCCTTGACATAAGTAATGAAAACAATACAATGCTTTGCTTTTCTCGGAGGTAGGGAAGAAACAAATACATATAATAATAAAACTGACTAGCAAGAAAACGCCGACTTACAAATAAATTTGATCTCATGCGTTGCTACTCAGTCCTATATTTTCTTCATGCCGAGAACGAATTTACAGCACTATTCCTTACTCTTTTTTGACGATAAAGGACCTGGCAGCCAGCATCTTCGCAAGCCAAGGGTACTAAGTCCACTTTGTTCCTCTTTGCAAGCCAAAGGTACTAAGTCCACATAAGAACAAAGTGGACTTAGTACCTTTGGCTTGCGAACAGGAACAAAGTGGACTTAGTATCCTTGGCTTGCGAAGATGGGCAGTCAACGAAGGTTGTTGAGAAAATCGAATATTTATCTAATATTTACCTATTTGTTCGAAGTTTGATGACAACACGAGATTTCTGTGTGTGACGGAAAAAGATGTGTTTGTCATTTACTGTTTCCGTAGTATAGTGCCCAGTGACCTAATGCACAAATAGCTTCTGATGGTGCCTTTACAGTATATTATAAATTAAAGAATACTTACCCTAGTCCAAAGCACCTCCGTTTATTTAAATCCGAGTTGCACAAACCTCCGATTTCCCTGTATCGGATTTCCCTGGGTGAGATAAGATAGGCCAGTCTTCCAAGAATAAATACCTGCGCAAGGCAATCCGTTGTGCCTAACAACAGTCATGTGATTTTAGAAGTCCCACCATATACATCCGTGGTTGATTCTCACGGACCTGGCCGAGCGGTGTCCCAAATGGCGTTCGACCAGAACCGTAGGAACCTATGCCTGGGTAAAATCTCGTACCGTGCCAGACCGCCTAAACAGGATAGCACAAAACACCGCCCCTCAGTTAAACTGCACGGGAGAAACAGATAATTATAGAGTGCGAAACTAATTTTGGTTGATTGCTTAAAGCTAGTTCTAAAATGTCATGCCCGTTTCTAGGCGGTGCCTAAATACGTATAAATGAAAGTTTTCAGTAAATCATAAAGGGTGGTGGTGGTGGTGGGGTTTTCTGCATCCTACTAAAGATTTTTTTTTAACTGACGGTATACACCAGTGCGTCTAGTTAATTAAATCATATGTGACTTTGGTCGGAAAGCTCTAGTTACTGAGCTATGGGTCCACAGAAGTGGGTGGGGTAATTCAACATGGTTTTAGCCTGTCTTCTAAAATATTCTCATTTCGTAGATGAGTACAAGAGACAGACAACGTTTGCTAAAAAGATGAACAGAATATCTAAAATGTATTTCCATATCATTTTATTTGGTTTAATTTGAACGAATGATGTCAAAAAAGATGGTGAAGGTTTGGGTCCAGTAGAACTGATTTAAACCCCTAGTAGTTATTACTGACCGTCCCAAGGCGATACTTTCGTTGCGGTTGCATTTGTTTCATGTTCGGCGCTGTGTAATTTATTGTGTTCTCATTTTAACCCTTCTATAATAAAAATAGAAAATAGGTAAAAATAGTTGTTAAATGTTTTTCGTATAATTTGCTTAGTCTGCTGTAACCCTTCTGTTGGTATAAATTATTTAGTTCAATAAAGATATCTGAGTTGCCACCTATTTGGGAAAAAGCTGCTGACTCAGCTTATCACTTGTAATTTATTGTTTGTTGGGATGCCTTTGTCAATCTTTCCCTTTGATGTTGGAGATAGGGTTTGGGATCTGATTCAGTCAGTTCCTGAAGTGTAGTTACTCTTTAAATTTTCATTTGACATGTAGCATTCTTTGATATGTTTGTCCTCTATTTCCAATATTTCTTGGCATCCTCGCTAAATAAACTGACTAATAATCATCAAACTCATGTCAAGCACCTTGACCAGGACAAGTGGATGATATCATCAGAATATCACAATGACCTACTTTTCATGGTTGACTGAACACATATACTTGCTTGGAAGATGGTTTTTATTCAATGTTATGACCTAGAATGACGAAACTTTGGTAAAATTAATATCTTAACTGTCCACTGTTATACTATTTGCTATAAACTGTTAACTGTGTACTGTTAACGTTCTATTGTGTTCTGTTTTCTTTGTCCTGTTTTCTGTCTTCTTCCTACTTCAAAATACTTTTTTTCGCCACTTCGGGAGCATGCCAACACACATCTTGCTTTAGGCATGTTTTTTTTTTCACTTATGAAAAATCAGTGTCGCAGTTGACAGTAATCAGTGAACAATAGACAGGACGCAGTAGCCATTAAACAGGACAAGTTGGTTTGGGTTTGAAGGTTCCTTGAGACAGTATTCCAGGCTATAACGATCCGTCTCCAAGGGAAAGGGAGAAAGAAAATGGATCTGATAGATCAGAGAAAAGAATTCCAAACAACGCCCACATGCACAGTAGGCCCTTGCCTGCTATTAGTCAATTAGTAGGACGCCCCGCCACTGAAAGTTTCCCAGAACCAACGCCCGACCACGACCACCCCCAGGTCACACAGACAATAAACATGGCATTATAGACACTATATAGTCAGGCTATGTGCATGTTCTATGATAGGTAGTAGTAAGTAGAACACATAAAGTAGATTTTTCTTCTTCTTCTTTTCAGGCAAGAATATTTTCTTTCCTTTAGCGGCAGTTTTTCTCCATGACAATCAAGGGCACACTATCATTATTAGGATTAATATCATTATCACAATCACATTTTGATTATAAAAAAGGGAATATCAGACCCCACAAAAGTATCATATGATGGGGCCCTTATTTTTTATTTTGAGACCAAATGACAAATGCTACAAGGAACAAGCTTTTAATGGATATTGGCAGTCTGTGTTATCTTTTACATCCTCGTCAACTACCAGTATTATGATTTTGAGAGCATGCTCTCAAGTTCCCTAAAAATAATTGCAAGTGACCCAAACTCCTTGAAAAGAAACATTTCAGCTCCCCAAATGTCAAGGGAGGGTGTAACACGCGGTAACCCTAAAGTGCGAAAAGGACAAAGAACTTTTCTGTTACGAAAAGGACTCACAATATTTATTGTATGATGACCATAGGGATTATTTTTGCTGTATCTGGTCATTTAATATTTCTATGTTTTATTCTGTATGGTAGATTGTGCGTTAAATGCACGTCAGACAGGAGTTTTAAGATAGCCTATTATAAAAAGGACCCATCTAGTTTGGCTATTTAGTCTGAATAATATTTATGACCTTTACCTAAATTAGTTTTATTCAAATATGATGATAATTTTAAAGAGTAACTACACCTCAGGAACTGACTGAATCAGATTCCAAACCCTATCCCCAACATCAAAGGGAAAGATTGACAAAGACAACCCAATAAACAATAAATTACAAGGGATAAGCCGAGTCAGCAGCTCTTTCTCAAATAGGTGGCAACTCAGGTATCTTTATTGAACTAAATAATTTAGACCAACAGAAGGGTTACAACAGACTAAGCAAATTATACGAAAAACATTTAACAGCTATGTTTACCTTTTTTTTTTATTATTATAGAAGGGTTAAAATGAGAACACAATAAATTAAACAGCACCGAAGTTTAACAGAGTAAGGTTCTTTTCATAATGGAAATAGTCTTTTTGGACATTTACTTGAGATAAATTCTGCTGCCGGGAATAAATAAAAAATCTACTGAATTAATCATCATTTTTGTGTTCCCCATATAAGTAAAGTATGAGTCCTTATGTTAACAGGAAAGTCCTTTTCGCAAAAAGGATAACACATGTCACTACCATACTTCGGGCCAAAGAATAAAAAAAAATGTAATAGCGAACGCACGTAGTATGATCGCTTTACTATTTAAGTTTTGGTACTATATACGAGGGATGATAAAATAAAAGACGTGGACAACTGCTTTGGCGGTAAGGGTAATGCAGTTGTAGTAATTTTTCTCTGGGGCCAACTCCCTAAAGAAAAAAGAAAATGCTCCCTTTAGAGAAAATTTCCTCCTTTAGAGCGGACCATCGCACCCCCACCCCCTCTCCTCCTAACAGAAAAAGAAATCACTTAAATTGATTCCCCTTTTGTAAAAATGGCAGAAACCTGTACACACAGCAAAAGTTGCCTTACCTGTCCTTAGCTATCAATCAGTAAATGAGCAGCATTGATGCCACATGAGCTGCAGATGTCGCCATTACCACCATTATAGCATGAAACATAGTTTGCTGATCCAGAAGCGTGCCACTTGAGCCAAGTGAACCAGACTACAACAACAAGGTGGGGTGGCACTTCACCTCCTCAAAGATCTTCAAGGACCGTGAAGAGTGTGTTCGCATAAAGGCAGTTCCTGAATTTCATATCAGAAAATACCTTAATTTATTTATCATGACGTCAGAACAGATCAGAACGTCATCATGACATATGATGGCACAGATGTTTACCTCAGCTGCTTCAATATTGGGTGGTTTGCGGGTATTTCGACGGACCAGTCAATTGGACACGATCGGATATGAAACCCACCACCCGCACCCGTGCTCAAAACCCACCACTGGAAATTTTAGTGGCGTTCTTTGAGAAATAAACAAAAGTTTAATTTTAGATTTTTGTGGTTATATATATGGGGATTTGTATGAACTATTTGTCACAGGGTGTAGGTAATTAGGTATATTAACACTTGTACTGCCTTGCGGTACAAAGTTTGTATAAGTTTGAGGTGTTCGTGATGATGACCCTCTCACTTACATTTTCACCACAGCAAAGCTTGATGCTACTGGACAACGTTGGGTGGCTTCCCTCTCCAACTATAACTTCAGCATCAAGTACAGGAGTGGCATGAATAATTCTGATGCGGATGGCTTATCGCGATTAGAGACTTCAGAGTCGGAAAATATCATTTTCCCGGAAGTTCTGAAAGCGATTTGCCAGTCTGTCACCGTCAGTGCAGATGAGTGTCCGTTCATTGAATGTATGGCTCTCACTGATCCCACAGATCCCACAGACGGCATCCCTGAACAGATGCTGGAAGCTAACGCCTTATCTTCTAAAGATTGGCGGAAAGCTCAGCGAGACGACCCTACCCTTAGATGTATAATCGACAATCTACAGACAGGATCGCGGGTTCCAGTTTCGCTAACCCGATCCAGTCCTACAATAGACCGTCGTTATCTCAAGGATTGGGATCGTCTCTTTCTGTCTGAAGATGGTGTTCTGTACAGAAGAGCTGTCATCAATGAACAGGAGTTTGGCCATATGTTCTCTGTATCTTGATTATTTGTAATCTTAGTTGTTTCCAACTATGGTTTGAGGGCTGGATTTGGATTTTGATTGTTTCAGTTCCTGGTCTTTGCATACTTTTTACTTTCAACAACTGGTCATACCCCTTGACTATAGAGACACCATTTTCCGTGCTCTACACGATGACCTTGGTCATCAAGGGAGAGACCGTACCATATCACTGGTCAAACAACGTTTCTTTTGGCAAGGCATAGACTCGTATATCAGAGACAAGGTGGGACAGTGTCTTAGATGCACACTCCGTAAAACTCAGCAAGAGAGGAGTGCTAAGCTGGTGAACATTGTCTCATCCGCACCACTAGAAATACTATGCCTGGATTACCTCTCTTTGGGACGTTCTAAGGGAGGTTACGAGAACATTTTGGTAATCACGGATAATTTCTCTCGTTACGCCCAAGCATTCCCTACAAGGAATCAGACGGCTAGATCAACGGCCCGGATATTGTTTGAGAACTTAATTGTCCACTACGGATTTCCAGCGAGAATACACAGTGACCAAGGTCAGAACTTCGAGTCTAACCTCATAAAGGAGCTGTGTAGTATCGCTGTAGTCGAGAAGTCTCGGACAACGCCCTATCATCCTATGGGGAATGGGCAATGCAAGAGATTTAACCAGACGCTTCTGAAAATGCTGGGAACGTTGGAAGAGAGCCAGAAGAGTGATTGGAAGGCGCATGTGCCAACATTGGTGCATGCATACAATGCGACCTTCCATGACTCAACTGGTTACTCCCCTTATTTTTTGATGTTTGGGAGGCATCCGAGAGTTGCGATTGATGCATTTCTCGGCCTGTCTCCTGGTACTCAGTCTGCGTCCAGTAAGACTGAGTATATTAAGAAATTAAGGGAACGCCTGCACTTTGCATACAAGAAAGCGCAAGAAACTGCACAGCAAAGTGCAGCCCAGCATAAGAGGCACTATGACCTCAGAGTCAGGAGCTCTGGTAGTTTGCATCCGGGTGACCTTGTCCTCGTAAGAAACGTTGGTCTGTGCGGCAAGCAGAAACTGGCGGACCCATGGGAGCAGCAACCATATCCTGTGGTGCGCCAGCCAAATCCTGATATTCCTGTGTTTGAGGTTAAGTCAACCCAATCAAAGAGCAGGAAAATCAGAAGGTTGCACAGGAATTTGCTGCTACCATTCATGGCTCTCCCTTGTAAACAAATTAGCCGGGAGAACAGTCAGCATGACACTCTGTGCGATGAACTCATCCATCAGAACTCTTCTTCTGCGTTGGATATTTCGATATCGGACAATGCTGATGCTGAGTCAGAGAACCATATACAGGAGGCAGCACCAGCTCGATATAACATCCCACAGAGGAGAAGGCCTGGGTCACCAGGACTTCTACCTCGCACTCTTGAGGTAACGCAGGAGAGTCCAAAACCAGTGCGCACGATGCGGAAACCAGCCTGGATGGATTCGCGGGACTAGGTGTTGTAATGTGGTATAAAAGCTTTTTTCCGACAGGTTTAGTTTTAAGACAAAAAAGCGAATTGTTGCAATTTCGGGGGTATGAAACCCACCACTCGCCACCGGAAAATTTTTATCAGTTATTTCCATTTATAGCTTTATTAACTGAGGCTAGTTTCCTTGATTGTTGCTTTTTACCTTTTTACCATAACCTCGCCAATTTTGTTTGACAACATTGAGAAAGCTATAATATATACAGAAATAAACGACTTTTTTTGAAACTAATATTCGTTCTAAAAATAGATATCCATTACGGCATTTAGGTACACCAAGAAACCGCAACGTACTGAAATAAAGGGGACAAACAGTAATTCAACAGTCTGATGGGTTGTTTAGTTTTATCATATATGACCAACAAGATTTGAGGTCATACACCCAGTAATCAGACATTTTATAAACCCCCAGCGAAGAAAACCGAACATCACCGCGGATGGTATTGCTCCAGCTATCGCGTAACTGCCATATTTTTAGAATCAAGTTTTATCACTACTCACTAGCATTACCGCTGAGAGATATCATATTAGGACACGAACTGAAACCATGAGAAATGCGCTTTTCTTTTATATATCCATGGTTGAACTTGTTTGATTTTACTGAGCTAATAGAAAATTTTGGCACTTTCAACTGTTTTGGAGCTTTGATTTTAATTAATTAATGATTATAGTTTTGAATTTAATATTTCTTAACTGCCATAGAAACGTAAAATATTCATGCTACATAAGATAGCGGGGCATAGTTTAAAACATGGAATGGAATGGATGAGATAATCAATATTCCAATGGCTACAGTCCGGGGCTACAGTATGTCCCCAGAGCTTGGGGTGTTACTCGTACTGAACGGAATTTATCGCCTTGAGGGCAAACCAACTAAATGACATCCCAAATCCATGGAATGAAGTGGAGAACATTGTCCATCATAAAATAGCATGTCAAAGTTTAAACTATACCGATTAATTAGACCTCATAAATAACTTAACAATTGACATTTATTCCCGAAAATTTGCTACAGAACTCTGAAGTGTATCAACACCTGTTAATCGGGTCGCAACGCGAAAAAGTGGCTTAACGTCATGGTATCAACGGTTTAATAATATTGTAGAGTCACCCAACCTGTGCAAACCACCACAAAATTATTACGAAAGAATGGAGGGTATGGTCACATAGTGTAACCCGTGCTAATCTGATTCTTCTAAGTTATAACAAGCCAAATATCTATTTTTCTCACAAGGCCCCTTATTGATAAACCACGGTTTTGTCTGCAGTGTTGTACTTCTTCTAGCAGACGATTTTTATAATCAGCGCGTTGAGAATGCGCAGTAGCCCACACAGAAAATATTGTGTGTAGGATTTACTGGGTACCTCACCTATAATCGCAGCCATTGCGTAGATTTAGGGGAGGTAACTACCACACTAATGGGTTGTTGTGGTGAACCCTGAACAACATTTATTTATTAAGGACGTCTTATTGGCTGAAGATAACCTTTTCAATTGTTCAACTCTAAGAACTTTCATTAGATCAAGCCAACAGAAACCGTTACGCTCGTCATGATAAGCAACATACCTCCAGCAACCGTGCTTAAAACCCACCACCAGAAAATTTAGTGTGGCCTATCTGGGTATACATAAAATTTTATTCTCATTAAATATTGTTATAGATATAAGCATTATGTATGATAAAACTGGTTAAAGATTTTTTTCTAATATATTATGAAAAAGCAACATTATTCCTGTCAAGTTTATGAAACCCACCACTCGCCATTAAGAATTTTTTTCATACTTGAAGTTCTATTAATTTACTTAATTTCCGCCATCATTATCTTTTAATATATTTGCCAAAATGTACGAATTACTTGACACTGTGTCTGAGAGCAAGGTACAAAAAATATATTATGGTTGTTGGCATTTGGTGAACTCCCATCTTAGGAAGAAAGATAAAATGAAGATATCTGCAGGAGCTGGAGTCATGAAACCACTAAACGCTGACACATAATTAGACGGCCAACAAAGGGGTCAGCTCTCTCTTCTTTCATAATGTGATCACACACACACACACACACACACACACACACACACACACACACACACACACACACATCCTCCATAACTCGATCGTCATTTTCTACACACGCAGTCAGGTCAAGGTAAGTCACTAAACATATAAAATTTATGACAACGTGTATTACGCGGTCTGTTCTATGTATAACCTGTGTAGCATCTGTCAATTCATAAACTGTAACAAGGTATCATTAGTTTTACAGGCTTAAAATGTCTCAGTGGGAGAAAAAGAGAGAGAGACATACAGACAAACAGACATCATCTTCAGCCATAGTGCAGATTATATTCATTTACATTCTTTGAGATCAGAGGATGGATTCTGAGTAATCTAACATTTGAGATTGATTCGGACTATTATTCTAGATCATTGTCTTTTATAGTATTTGGATCCTTTTGAAATTAATCAGTCTTGGAATCGACTGCCTAATTAAAATTAAGAAATTACAGTATGCTTTTTTCTGGTTTCGTCACCAGATATTGTCAGGGTCACTGATGAGGCTTTTATTAGCCGAAACTACGTAGTCTGGCCCATGTTCCTACTTCTGTATGTATTCTCTGCTCTTGAAGGAACTTGTTAAGATTTTAATTTTACTTCACTGCAGCTGGTGTTGTGCCGTGTGGCGGCCGTAAAAAGTCTCAATCATCCATAGTGCAGATTATATTTCATTTACATCCTTTGAAATCAGAGGATGGATTTTGAATAATCTAGAATTTGAGATTGATTTAGACTATTACTCTAGATCATCGTCTTTTTATAGTATTTGGATCCTTTTGAAATTAATCAGTCTTTGAATCGACTGACTAATTAAAATTAAGAAATTACAGTATGCTTTTTTCTGGTTTCGTCACCAGATATTGTCAGGGTCACTGACGAGGCTTCATTAGCCGAAACTACGTAGTCGTGCCCATGTTCCTACTTCTGTATGTATTCTCTGCTCTTGAAGGAACTTGTTAAGATTTTAATTTTACTTCACTGCAGCTGGTGTTGTGCCGTGTGGCGGCCGTAAAAAGTCTCCCCGTACATCATCCATAGTGCAGATTATATTTCATTTACATCCTTTGAGATCAGAGGATGGATTCTGAGTAATCTAAAATTTGAGATTGATTTAGACTATTACTCTAGATCATCGTCTTTTATAGTATTTGGATCCTTTTGAAATTAATCAGTCTTTGAATCGACTGCCTAATTAAAATTAAGAAATTACAGTATGCTTTTTTCTGGTTTCGTCACCAGATATTGTCAGGGTCACTGACGAGGCTTCATTAGCCGAAACTACGTAGTCGGGCCCATGTTCCTACTTCTGTATGTATTCTCTGCTCTTGAAGGAGCTTTTTAAGATTTTAATTTGTACCATGATGAGAGTAAGCTTTGCTGTTTTAAAAGTTTATAGGTTGACTTCATGAAAGTTTTCTAAGTAATGCAAGTAAAAATAAGTAAATATCAGTCAATGAAAGTGGTCAAAGTACTCAAATCATAAGTCCAAACTAGTAAGTCATTTTAACATTAACAAACCGGAATATTTTATATTCTCAGATATGGACCCCAAAATAGAGGTGTGATAAGATAAATAAAGGATGTCAATGTTTCGCTACTGTAACATAATAGACTCCCTCTACAATCACTGTTTTCCCCTTTATTTCAGTACGTTACGGTTTCTTGGTTTACCTAAATGCCGTAATGGATATCTATTTTAGGACGAAAATTAGTTTCACAAAAAGTCGTTTATTTCTTTATATATTATACATTTCTTATTACTGTCAAACAAATTTTGCGAGATTTTTATTAATAAGTCGAAATAGTAATAATCAAGAAAACTAATCTCAGTAAATAAAGCTATAAATGGAAATAACCGATAGAAAATTCCCGGTGGCGAGTGGTGGGTTTCATACCCATGAAATGGCAACAATACGCTTTTTTGTCTCAGAATCAGAATCAGAATTGTTTACTGGTGATACGTCCAAGGACAATCATTCACCAGGACCTGTGAATCAGGGAAGCTAGTCCCTAGCCCGTTTAAGAGAAGTTAGCTTAGTAACTGAATCCTCTGCACCCTCAGCAGCAGAAATAAGTGAATCTTCCAGGGAATTCCAATCTCTAATAGTCTGGGGGAAGAAACTGGACTTGTAAATGTCAGTCCCAGCCAATGGGGTTTGAAATGTCAGGGAATGATGATTCCTGGTACGCCTACTTGGGGGAACAAGGTCATTTATGGGTATACTGGCTGCACCCCTCAGACCTTTGTAAAGCATTATGAGTCTACTATCTTTCCTTCTCTTTTTCGGGGATTCCCACTTAAGTTTCTCCAGAATGCCAGTCATACTCCCAGTTTCATATGTGTAATTTCCCGTTACAAATCTAGCTGCCCTTTTCTGCACCTTCTCAAGTTCATTTTGAAGAAGTATACTTTGAGGGTCCCAAACTAACTGCCATACTCCAGGACTGGACGCACCAGTCCCTTGAATGCTGACTCCTAAACATCTTGTGGACATGCTGTCAAGTTACGTCTGAGGAAGCCGAGGGTCCTATTAGCCTTTGTGCAAATATTACTGACATGTGTGTTCCATTTCAAATCATTGGCAATGGTTATGCTGAGATACTTGATAGTTTCTACATTACTGAGGACTGTTCCCTCTAAGGTATAGGAGGCATTGATCTTCTTGATCCGTTTCCTTGTAATTTGCATTATATTGCATTTAACAGGTTGAAATCTCAAGCCCCAACTCCTTGCCCAACAACCTAAATGGTCTATAACCTCCTGAAGTTTCACCGTGTCTTCAATATCTCTGATTTCACGATAGCAAACACAGTCGTCAGCAAAAAGTCTTAATTCCGAGTCAATATTTTCTGTTATATCGTTAATGTATAACGAGAACAACAATGGTCCAAGCACGGTGCCCGACAAAACCGGGGCCCAATCCGACTTAACTCCATTTACCACAACACGCTGCTGCCTGTAACAGAGAAAAGAATCTATCCATTTCAGAGTCTTCCCACCAGTACCATAGCCGTATAGCTTACATTTAAGTAATTCATGAGGGGGGGGGGGTTGTCAAAAGCTTTCTCGAAGTCCTAGATAAAAGTGTCAACCTGACCGCCCTTATCCAAAATTTTAGCCCAGTCATTTATAACCATAATCAATTGAGTTTCACAGCTATGTTTCTTCCGGAAAGCATGTTGTCTGTCTGACAAAAGTTTATGTTCATCCAAATGTGCCATAATATTAGAGCAGACAATGTGTTCGAGTAACTTGCATGGTACACAAGTTAGAGAAACCGGTCGGTAATTGCAAGCCAAAGACCTATCTCCTTTTTTGAAGAGTGGGCATATATTTGCAAGAGACCATTCCTTGGGGATTTCACCCGTGTCATAGATTGTTGGAAGAGATGAGCAAACATTGGGCCTAATTCAGATGCTAGTTCTTTTAAGACTCTACAGGGCCGTCGTCGGCTTTCAAAAAGTGGTACGGCCATGTAACGGCCGTGCCGAAGGCACGAGTGGGGGAGAGCCCGAGAGGGGGTGTACCCCCTGACGTAAGGGGGTTCGGGGACATCCCCCGAGAAAATTTGTGAATTCAGGACGAATCTAGAAGCGATTTTAATGCATTTTGAGACCAATTTCGCTTTGTGTAACTCAGCTGATTTTATGATTTGGTGCCTCCCATGAGAAAATGTTGAATTCAGGACGTCTCTAGAAGCGATTTTAATGCAATTTGAGACCACTTTTGCTTGTGAAACTCAATTTAACTCACGAGTATTTGCTGTATTTCAAATGCTTACCCCAGCTTTTAAAGACTGCCAAAGACGTTCCAGAGTGACGAAGGCACGTGTGGGGAGAGTACGAGAGGGATTGTACCCCTCTCGTACGGGGGGTTCGGGGGTCCTCTCCCGAGAAAATTTTTGAATTCAGGACGTTTCTAGAAGCGATTTTAATGCATTTTGAGACCAAGGCAAAGAGGGAATAACGAAAAAAGTGGTCCGGTCAATACCATATTCGGCCGAATGAAAAATAGTGGTACGGCCAATACCATATTCGGCCGAGAAAGTGGTCCGGCCATGGCCAGACCGGCCGGACCGCCGACGACGGCCTTGCTCTAGGATGCAATTCATCAGCTCCTAAAGCTTTCGATGGGTTTTAGCCCTTAAGAAGTTTCGTTACACCTTCTGCCGAAACATGAATGTACTCCAGGAAAGGAGCCGAGCGATTAGGAAGGGGGACTTGGGTGTGCTCACTTTTGTTAAACACATCCGAAAACTGACCGTTAAATTCATCAGCCTGTTCCAACTCTGATTCGATACACCACCACCATTTCTCTTCTTTAGTGGTGGGATACCTTGAGTATCTTTCTTTTGACTATTTGTCATAAAACTAAATCTGTCGGAAAAAAACTTTTATACCACAAATAATTCATACAAACCCCCATATATATAACTACAAAAATCTAGAATAAAACTTTTGTTTATTTCTCAAAGGACGCCGCTTAAATTTCCAGTGGTGGGTTTTGAGCACGGGTGCGGGTGCGGGTGGTGGGTTTCATCGGTCTCACTAGTAAGCGTCAAGGAGAGTCAAGAAGTGTCAAGAAGCGACAAGAAGTGTCAAGAAGTGACAAGAACAAATTTTGGTGTTATTTTGTCATTTAAATATTATATTTCAACAAACATGGATAACTTTCCACGCCACCTGTAAAATCGATAAGCGATAGTCATGTATTTGACAGGTAATGAAAATACACAGACGTCTATGGGGAAATTTTCTTTCCGGACCGATGTAATTAATATTGTCAGTTATATTTATTTTTCCATGTCCATTTCGGAAACCTTAGTCTCTTGCGAATATTTGGTATATTTTTCATAATTCTCGCATAAAAATGACCGCGGTCATATTTTGGTTAAAGATTGCAACCCTCAAAATGTATAGATTATATAGTAAATTATGACTTTTACACTAGGGTGATCGAAGGTCTTCCGTAAATATTTCGCCTTTTTCTTTAAAATTGGCAATTTCCCGTGTTCGTTCTGAAAAATACATTAATTAAGGATTAGGGTGATATAATTTTTATTGAAAAAGATTAGAAATTACCGCGGTAATTTTTTCCTTTTTGATGAGCACCCTATAATTGTTCGCTAGTTGCATATGGTTTGCCAGTAACGACAACCTGTACCAAAAACAAAGGGACTTAACCTACTACGCTATGTGTTATAGGCGCATATCCATAGGCGCACACATGGACAGATGGAAGAATGGTGTTTAACTGAATATTTATAACCTTCTGTAAATTAAATTAAAGTTATATTATTTTATTTGATGGATGGATGGATTCCCTCAAATTAGATTAGCATATTAATATTTTCTGAACACGTAGAATAACAAAACATGATCATTACAATAATTAACAATATTTTACAAATTCAAAAGTCTAAAATTATATAAGGACAACTAAAAATGGATATTATTAATAAGCGTATCAATCATTTATCACAAATATCGGCAAACAAATGTAGAATGAAAGGGTGCCAATTAAGGGATACTTAAAAGGACAATTTATAGAATAACAAACTTTCACGCTGCCAATCAACAGAATAATAAACCAACAATTAAAGTACACATTTTAAATCACTCAAAAGGACAGATATGCGTTTTGTTTGATGACCAATTAGCCTGATGAGACAATAATTACGTCGGGCATAAACCTTTACTCAAAGTTCTCAAAACCCAAACAAAGTGTAACGATAAAAAGAGAAATATCGTACCCTTCAAACACAACTGCGGTCATGGCATTAAGTCTCAGACCTTGTAGAATTACAAAACTCTTGATAGTGAGAAGAAGCTACCTACATCGCGTCGTCGCCAAAGAAGTTATTCCATCGTTACCTGACTTATACAATGTTGAGAGGATATTTTCTAAATTATTCGAACCAAGTTCATTTTTATTTAAATTATAAACTATGCAAAATATACGTTTACTAGAAAAAAATATTTGATACTATCAGACAAGACTGTTATCAAACCCTCAGAAAGAGTGACGCAGGTTCCAGTTTATTTCAGAACATTTTTTAAATAATCAGGCATAAAAATGCTTAAACTGAATGCGCCAGAAATGAAACAAGCTAAATTTTGAAGAACAGGTTTAGATGAGGCGTTTCTAAGATAAGCCGTCTCATACGTTTAGATAAGCCGTCTCATACGGATTTTACAATGTTTGCCCTCTAGTTCTTGAATACTCAGAGTTTTCTTTTTATTTATTTATTTATTTATTTACTTATTTATTTATTTTTGCACTTTAAAGGCTTATTCGTTTTATTAGTTTCAGATACATGTAGTCTAAGGAGTGAAAGAAAACAAGTATGATATATACGTATGAAAATTTGCTTCAAAATATTAAAAATGGAATGGCATTTTACAGTCTGTTATACGCCATATACTGTAACGCGCCTTACGACACTGCTTCGCAAACAGCGGAAAAAAATAGACGCCGCCGTATTCGTTAAACTATCATAGATCACATATTACTACAATACACATTTCCGAATGTTTATATTACAATCTTTATGACATTGTTTATTGGCCCTATCAGCACTGAGTAATCATAGCGACTACAGGAAGGGTCATAAAACGGATCCCTAACACCAGACGCGACCTGCAAGTATTCTGCGTCAAGACAAAAGCTGCGAACAATGAAGAGTCGAACCTGTCCGTGCATCCGTGCGGTATATCTCAGGTGTTTTGCATTGCGCCTGGATTCCTCAGGACCAGCACGTTATACGTGCGAACGGCCAATAGTAGTCCGATCTGGCTGTGTGTCTATGCAGGCTGGTCTGAGACGTTTCTTACTGTATGTGCCATAGGCCCGTTTTCTCCATGCTCAAAACTGACTTAAGTAAAGTATTGCGGTTCTTCCATATTGTTTGTCAATTTTCTTCTTCATAGAAATTCTCAATGAGCCACTTTGATATGCAATCTTTAATTCGCTTGGATAATGATGTTTGTAAAAAGAACATTAAATCCAATGATATGCGTTAGTCAAAATCTTTAATCATTATTAGCAGTTATTTTAATCTTTTATCTTTTTATTCAAAATGACAGAAAGAAAAACAGATATATTTGAAGATACAGCATATTATCTTTGGAAATTTTCATGATTTATTTCATATAAGAAGTTATATTGTATGTTTTCATGTTAATAGCGCAGACTCTGATTATACTTCAGCACTAGGATGCGTGGTCTGATCAGAGTCTTTGCTAATCACATTAGATTATATGTTGTATGTTTTCATGTTAATAGCATTGACTCTGATTAGACTTCAGCACTAGGGTGCATGGTCTGATCAGAGTCTTTACTATTCACGTTAGAAGTTATACAGATTTATTTCATGTTAATAACGATTCAGCACTAGGATGTGTGGTCTGATCAGAGTCAGCGCTATTCACGTAAGAAGTTATACTGAATGTTTTGATGTTAATAGCGCATACTCTAATTAGACTTCAGCATTAGGATGTGTGGTCTGATCAGAATCTTTGCTATTCACGTTAGAAGTTATATTGTAGTGTTTTCATGTTAACAGCGCAGACTCTGATTAGACTTCAGCACTAAGATGCGTGGTCTGTTTAGAGTCTTCGCTGTTCACATGAGAGGTTATGTTGATTTTTTTCTGTTAACATCGCATACTCTGATTAGACTTCAGCACTAGAATGCATGGTCTGATCAGAGTCTTTCTATTCACATTAGATGATATGTTGCATGTTTTCAGGTTAATAGCGCAGACTCTGATGAGACTTCAGCACTAAGATGTGTGGTCTGATTAGAGTCTTTGCTATTCATATCAGATGATATGTTGTGTGTTTTCATGTTAATAACGCAAACTCTGATTAGACTTCTGTAGTAGGATGCGTGGCCGAATCAGAATCTTCGCTGTTCACATTAAGATGCTAGTTACTTTTAATAGTGTGATGTTAATGCATTGACTTGATTCAGAGAAATATTTTCCTGTTGATACGTTTCTTTACTCTCATTTTGTCACAATATTTGCTTCACCTCGGAATTCAGTCGAAATAAGCATGTATACATGCAACCGTTTTCGCCTTCGGGCAAGGTCTTATAACAACTGATTTCTGGCGTGAAACAAATATTTGGAACGAACAGGGCACAATTATTGATTGTGAGTGACGTTCCGTGAAAAGGGAACTATGCTATCTGCGAACTGTAAATACTACAATCAGCATGATTGTTCTGAGCATTTGCCTTATCATTTTTGAGATTCCCATGATTCATAGATTGTGAATTCGAAAAGGGAAAGCTCTGTTTAGAATGCACGGATGTGCTGGCTCATCCGCGTTGTCCCTGTTTGCCATATAAAAGGTATCTTTTCAATCGACGGCAAACACACAATATTCGTTGGAAAAGGTGTCAAATACAATGTCTTGACTTCGCCCGATGGTTGCAATTTTACGTCCCTTTCAACAGTTTTTCAGTTATATCAGCACGATGGGCAATAATCAAAGGCTGTGTGCGATGGCACTCCGGGATCGTCAGATCAACAGGCCAGCGCTCAACGCATTGAGCTACCAGGGTCCTCAGTACACTCGAGGAAATTGCTACAGTCTCGAGCTGTGCGTAACAAATAATTAAACAAATTCATTATTGTAAATGACAACTTTTTTTAAAATCGATCCGTGAAAACGTGCTAATGGCGGGAGCTATGATTACAGAATGGACGGATGACTTGTGGTTTTCCCGGCCTTTTCAATAGGATATCTGTCATATCGAGCTGATGGAAAGGTTACAGTGAAATGCTGTTTGCAATGAAGTCTGTTTTAAGGTTTGAAAAATGTCCGACTCAAGCGAGATTCGAACTCGAACCGCTAGCTTAGAAGGCTAGCTCTTGATCATTTGAGCCTCCGGGGCCGTAAGCATTGTGCATATTCGTAAAAAGAAAGAAAACGCTTTTTTAAACGTTCATTACTTGCAGCTCATAGTATACATTTTCCCGGTAAATCTAATGCCATTTTAAATGAATCACTATAAAAGAGATAACCAGAAATAACAATTAAGTAAAAGGAACACCTGAGTTGAATTCATATTAATAAATTAAGAGAGCAGATGCCAGCTATATATTGTATAGCTAAATCTACCTGTCAGTTCCCGTTTCCTGGATTACAGCTAACCGGGTGTATGGGGAAATACTCTGTTGACCTTATCGGAAAACTGCAAAAGTATGCAGGTTAGTGCCCTTACCAATTTACCTGTCCAATTCACACTTAGATTCAAGTGGCGTGGAAAGTTGCGGACGATATTACGTTAGACATGTTTTAAATATCATTTTATGACCATACAATATATAAAAAGGCAAAAAACGCCTTCGCGAAACAAACGGGTCTGCCAATGTCGCTAGCGGTATTTTAGACCTAGCATCAAGAAAATATTATAAAAACTAGTAACGGGAAAGAAAGGGGTCAATTAAATCACCCTTACATATGTTTCTACCATCAATAGTATTATTCTTAAAGAATTGTCCTCGTTGTGCCTGATTTTACCATATAAGCCATACCGGCAAGAAACCTCGTGTAAAATGGAGACCGTAGGATTAAGCGTCAAGAAAATATTGAAGAATTGTGGAGCTTAAAATGTTGTTTCATTTGACCAAAACTTCTACGTCTACCAGATACCTTTCAAACCTCAAACAAGAGTGGTATTCTTAAGTGTATATCCGCTCAAATGGTCTCCAGATATACATCTTATAAGTAATACCGGCAGAAAGCCACATGAAAAGCGGTGACCATGAGTACGACCAAGCGTCAAGAAAATCGTACAGCACAAATCGTTGATTTGTTTTACAAAACATGACTCTTTATTATTTTTGCTTTTTCAATTAACCTCATTGAAGAGTTATATAGGTATATATGCACTCTTTTTTCAAAATACAAATGTGCACATTCTTCATCCTTCTCCCCTCATCATAAATACGCTATACTGACAAGAAACCACAGGGAAATATACAAGAAAATAAAGCGTCAAGAAAATATGGCGGATCGTGGCGCACAAACAGATTTTTTGACAAAACAGCAAGTGTAGAAAGTCCTTTGTATAAGTATAATATGAAGAAAAATAGCCATCAGAAGAGATGGCAAATCCCCCGACCGAAGGCCCCGATTGGCCTTGGTAAAAAGGGTGCACTTCAAAACACATATAAGTAATATATTGTCATTCTTTTATGCTTCTGAATGACGTTATCTGTTTAACAGATGCATGATTAAGTAACACTCAGACTAAAATAGTATGCTTGACTGCTAAAAAGAAGTAATATCTCAAACAGCCGCCATATACATAAATATATAGCATATGATACATTAAACTTTCAAAATGTGTAAATAACTTCTAAACTACAAGCCCTACAAACCTAATTTTGAGCTTTATTGTAAGTGAATTTGGACAAAGAATCCAAATCTGGAGAAAAAACAACAACATTTTTTTGGTGGTGGGATGGAGGGGGGAATGTGGAGGGGTCAGAGAGAGTTAGGAACACTGATAAGATATCACATCATGTTCATCAATATCCTAAAAGGTATAAGGTTATTAAAATTGTGGAGCAGGCCAGGGTTATACAGATATGGAGCAGAGACTCAAACAGCAGCTCAAAATACCAAAGGGAAATAACTAACAAAGTATGAATGCAAGAGTTGTCATTCATGTATGAGACAAATCAACATGGCCTGTTCTTCATATCTGTGAAGTATCATGAAAATATTTCAAAAGGTATTCAAGCTGTCGAGCTGACACCTAAAATCATCAAAGAAAAATAACTCAAAAGTAAGAAAGCAAGAGTTGTCATTCTTCAGTGATTCTTGAAAAAAGGGTACAATTGTGGAATAACAAAATCTAAAAAATGAAGTTCTTTGCATTGTTTCGAAGATATGAATTTTTGATAGGAGACAGTCCCTTGTCCATGTATGCAAAATATTACCCACACCAAGTAAATGGTACAAAAATGGTTAAAGATCAAAAGATGGCGTTAAAATCGTCGTTACGGAGGTGAGATATAACCACATATTGCATATAGCCGCAGGTTTGGCAGGTCTAAAATATGTGTAGTTTGCAGAATAGTAGCTCTTTTCGCAGTGTTGACCTAAAACCGTAATTTCTATATGAAATTGATCACTTTGAGTATACTATATAAATAGTTCATTAAAATGAAAAAAGAAGGCTTTCTTTAAACGAACCATTAAATAAAACTACCCTATTTGCTTTCCCAGCAATGAACAAATTAGCCAAGCAATTAAAAGAGCCAATGAATGAAAGAGCTCACGAACCTATCAATGGTAACTTTACATGACACTTTTAGTGATATATGGTATTTGGAAGTGTATTGTGAACATTTTCTCAAACTACCGTTTTCGTTACGGAGGGGAGTGCGTTTAGCATATGCAAAATATGCATTTTTATTTTCACAAAAATTCTTTAGAAGTGGGACGTATCTTCTTAATAGCAACCTTTTCTCTTCTAAATACATAGCAGTTGAGATGCACAGTCAATATTAATACAATGACACTATTACATGTATTTCAAGCAAATAAATCATTAAGAGCAATGAATTCGAAATATGACCCTCCATCATAGGTAAAAAAATCATGAAAACCAAATCAAATCTAGAACTTGTCAGTGCTGTCCACATTTTGAACACCTACAGATAGCACCTAATCATAATCTGCACTGTCTACCATTCTGTTGTCATTTTCTCCGACAATGATTCTCGTTACGGAGGGTAGAAAGTTTAACGTGCGTCATACGTTATCTTATTTATTACCGGTAACAAGACACGTTGTAATTCCAGTATCTTCCCTGACTTCGTAAATTTCGGACTCTTTGAAAGGTCATTTTTGATACGCATTCTTGGAGTTGTCATGTACATGTAGTAATTCCTGTTTTGGGGGTATCACAGAGATAATGTTAGGAAATATGTGGTTCAGATAGTCTACTGAAATATGGCATTTTTACAAACATCTTATGGATTTAGTATGAGCACTTTCGGCATGACCGCTTAAGTGTGAACTCGGGTGGTGCCCGGATACTCCCTGGGCTACTTGGGGATATGTATACATACACGTATATCCTCGGGTGGTCCCTGGAAAGTCTAGGTGTTGCTCTGGTTTGTCCGTGTATTTATGCAGAAAAAGCCTTATTTTGTCTGGCTTTGTGTGCAATATTGCATTGTTGCTATCTCTAGCTTGCTTCCCTTAGACCTGTTCTCTTTTATCGTTCTTGTTTTTTATTGTTGTTTCTTTTTTTCTTTTTTCTTTTTTTTTTTTTTTTTTGGGGGGGGGGGGGTGGTATGTAGTGGCGGGCGGGGGGAGAAGGGGACGGCGAGGGGGTGGGGGCAGGAGAGGAATCCCCATAGCTCAGTAGGTTAAGTGCTGACCTGCTGTTCTAGTGGAGATGGTTCGAGACCTGCTGGAGGCGGAAATCTTCCCAACTGTAGTTGGGGTTCCATTGCACACAGCCTTTCAATACCACCCTTCCGTCGTCCTGATATGAGTGAAATACTGTTAAAAAGGACATAAAATCGCTTTCTTCATGTCTTATGAAGCTGATCTGTGTCTTTGTTAGCGCAAAGGACAACGTTCTTGGTTTTGTCACGAATCGGCTTTATTTTCATTCTTATAAACTGCCTGTGATGCTACAATTTGTGGATCTTAGAATGACATTCCGGAGGTAAGTTTTGGGATACATGATACTTTAATAGCATTTAGCCGCCTTTAATCAAAATTCGCACCTTTTCTACCATGACACTGGAAGGGGCTTTTTTTTAACATAGTGGCCTGTTTTAGAATTAAATTACAGTTTCATAGTAAACACTCAAACAGGACGTGATTATAACTGCTCGTGCAACTGGACTCGTATGACTGCTGTCCTGGGTTCCCCTCCGTAACGTTTTCTCCCCTACGTAACATACTTCTTTATTGCAAAGTGTCTATGCCCGATCTGTACAGTTTATATAAGACTCTTATGTTACAGGAGGTCTGATGTATTCTACCAGCTTACTCCAGTACCATTTATCAAATTCTGTTTTTCTCGCATATCGAACGATCGAATTAACCAGCTCCCCTCCGTAACGGAGCAGCCAAAATAATTTTCATACATATTTATTAAAAAACTGTTTAATCTATTTAAGCATAGTAGGTTCAATACTAGAACGTGTCCACTTGGACTTTCCACCTATCAGCTACCATAAGAATGCAGTATGTTTGTGAACTGTCAGTTTATGGAGTTTTTCTCCCCTCCATAACGACACAATTTGGTCGGTCATACCTGCACTGAATGACTGCAAGTTCACATGTTATGTTGTTTATCCCTGCCCCCCTATCTATACTTACCAGAATATACAAAAATCGGTAAGTAAATGTGTGTTTTAACGTTGATCACACGTTAAGTTGATATATTGTACAACATATATCACCTGGAGTCCATTAAATATCTGAAAAATTCTGAAACCCTGATGACAGAAATCGTTCTTTTCTGCTTTCTGTTATTTCAAAGAAACGTATATTTCATTTGACTGTGATACTTACTTCTAAATCACCACGTTGCTTTGGGTCAAAGATTTAGTTACGGAGGGGAGCCGTTATGGAGGGGAGAGGACATGGGACAAATCAGCTATAACAGAACAAGTTATTAAACACAGAAGCATGAAATTGTTTTTTATAAACCACATCCATGTTACACATTCGCGAACTAATAGAAAGCATTTTGCAAATGAACTAATGTTTCAGAAAAGGGCCGTTACGGATGGGAGGCTGTGAAAAGTGACAAATGAAAATGTAAACTTAAAGCTTCTTACTCCGATTTTAGTGTAACAAATGAATTGGTTCTTACCATTTTCATTTCAAAGGATATCCTGGTACTAAAATAGACTCATTTTCCATCACGATATTCATTCACTGTTGTTTATAGGTGGGGCATAGAAATCGTTACGGTAAGTGAGTAGCATTTTGGCGACAGGGAATTTTTTCAATTATTTTTGTAAATGAATGGATTAGAAACTGAATAGAACAACACGAGACAGCGGTCAACCTGGGATTTCTAAATGGTAAAGAAATGTGTTCTTGTTTGTAGCAATAACCTTGTTTATTAAAGGTGTTTATTATAGCAACTCTGCTTGCGACAGTCGAAAATAGCATACCCCAACACAAAAGCATCGTAAAAAATTCAAGGCTTAGCGTCTTAAATCCAACTGGGAATACCACAGGGTTTTCATATATATATTACACTGCAAAAATAGCAATACATCACCTATTTAGGCTAAAGCATGTTCGTGTGTGTGTCTGTTTAACATTGGCGACATGGTTTTTTCACAATTGTACCCTTTTTTCAAGAATCACTGTCTTATTCGCGACACATCGTCATGACCTGTTCTACATATTTATGAAGTATCATGAAAAAATTTCAAAAGGTATTCAAATTATAGAGCGGACACAAAATCATACCTAAAACCATCAAGGGGAAATAACTCAAAAAGTAAGAAAGCAAGAGTTGTCATTCTTGTTCGCGACACATCATCATGACCTGTTCTACATATCTGTGAAGTATCATGAAAATATTTTAAAAAGGTATATGAGTTATAGAGCGGACACGAAACCACACCTAGAATGATCAAGGGGAAATAACTCAAAAAGTCCGAAAGCAAGAGTTGTCATTCTTGTTCGCGACACATCCTCATGACTGGTTCTACATACCTTTGAAGTATCATGAAAATATTCTAAAAGGTATTCAAGTTATAGAGCGGACACGAAATCACACCTAAAACGATCAAGGGGAATTAACTCAAAAAGTAAGAAAGCAAGAGTTGTCACTCTTGTTCGCGACACATTGTCATGGCCCGTTCTACATATCTGTGAAGTATCATGAAAATATTTTAAAATGTATTCAAGTTATAGAGCGGACACGAATCTGCCAAAAAACTCACCAAAGGGGAAATAACTCAAAAAGTACAATAGCAAGAGTTACCATTCTTGTACGCGACACATTGTCATGACCTGTTCTACATAACTGTGAAGTATCATGAAAGTATTCCAAAGGGTATTCAAGATATAGAGCGGACAAGAAAATGTTTACGGACGAACGGACGGACGGACAGACGGACGGATGCCAGGCTCATCGCTATATCCCCCGAACCTTTCGGTCGGGGGATAAAAATGGTATTTGTAAGTATAATATCTTAAATATTTCTTTTTGTTCAATAAATCATAAAGTATTTCCAAGACCCGGTTAGGGCCGCATGACAGAAAGCGACAAGAAATTACGTATGTGGTGTCCCATAATTACATGCACATACAATAAACTATTTTGTAGGAACGTGTGACATTTACTTAGCAAGATGGCCAAAAAAGAGAAATAAATACGTGCCTCAGATCCCGGGACTCAGATCAGACGGGGCATCCGCATAGTCTGGTCAGAGTGGGTTTTCGTGGATGATTATACGAAGATGATTGTGTATCACTCGACACATAGGAACTATGCATTTAGGGGATAACTGTCTCGAAAATTGTCATTTGGGGAGGTAAATCATCGGTTTTATGGTCGGAAATTTCGTTTTACGGCGACGCGCCAGCGGAGCCGTAAAACGCAATTTGCAACCATAAAACCGATGATTTACCTCCCCAAATGACAATTTTCGATACAGTTATCCCCATTCTAATGCCCTTTTCCACATTTTCACCTTTCATAATTTACTATTTTGCACCCATTTCAAGCGCCGTCAGCAACGTAAAATCAAACGTCAGCCAATGAGAAGCGACGTTACTTAATTACGTCGGGTTTGCGACAGTATATCGCAGAATATACTGTCGCAAATTTTTGACGTTATCCAATCAGGCGTCGCGTTATATTTGTAAGTGTATTAGACTTACTCTTGAATCAGCTTATGCGTCTAAGTGAAGAAAAATAAAATGCGAAACAAGTCTAAGAATTTAGCGCAAAGCTTGATTTTCACCATTTTCATGGAGGCGCATCTTGTAAAAAAAAACAAATTAATCATAACTACAGTTTAAACCACCTGAAAAATAAATATAATTAAATAAAAAGAAAATTAAATAAAACTCAGCATAATTTTCTGTAAAAATATGACAGGCTAAATCACATATTGTTTGCTGAAAACAATTAGATGGCGTGTGCCAGCGATAAATCCGCAAAATAATTACTGTCAATCAGATTTGAGTGATTTCGGTTGAGCGGCTCAATGGCTTGTGATTTCTGCTAAATGTAAATTAATTTGTTTAACTTCAGACCGTTATCGCTGACCTTTCTTTCTTTCCTTTTTTCTTTCTTTCTTTCCTACATATGGTAAAATATTTAAAGTAAATGAAAAAGATAGCATCACATTAACAATCATCATAAATTAGCCCGGTCATGCGAAAATGTGTCTGTGAATTATGTGCGACCAGATAAAACTCAAACCAGCCTACTCAACTTCAGAAGCTAGTCCTGACAAGGCTGTAAGTTAAATCCACATGATGCAAATATATGGAAAACCCGGCGTGTTCTATAGAAGTCCTGCAAAAGTTATGCTCAGCTGGGTTTTAAAAGTTACTTGACGCCTTTTTAGCACTGGACTTTAAATTTTAAAAAAAATCCATCTGCCTGTCATCCAAAATCTTGACAACAAATCAATTTGAGTACTTAACATGCTGGGGCATGAAATGCGAATTGCACACTAAAAAAATTGGCAGAAGTCCATGAAGTGCGATTTATATTAAAGAGCAGGAAATGCGATTTATACTATAGAAGTCTTGCCAAAGTTCTTGACGCTCAACTGGACTTCAAAATTTTCTTGACGCCTTTTTGCATTGGACTGTAAATGAAAAAATGCATCTGTCCAGTCACCCAAAATCTTGACAAAAAGACAATTTGAGGAATGAACTTGCAACAAATTGAGTCATGCAACAAATTGAGTTCTTGCATGAAGCTCCAGCGGACTTTATTTTTTTCTTGAAGCTTTTTTAGCTTTTGGCTATAGGTCTAACTTAAACAAAACATGCACTTGTCTTGCGTTTAAATCTTGACAAAAAGTCATTTTGAGGTAATATCATGCCAGGGCCTGAAATGCGAACTTTGATTATACTATAGGCATGATAGAGGTCATGCAAAAGTTCTTGACACTCAAGCAGACTTCAATTTTTCTTGACGCTTTTTTAGCATTGGGCTTTGGATGAAAGGAAAAGAAAATCATCTGTTCTGTCATCCGAAATCTGAACCAAAAATCAATTTGATGAATCATTACACCAATGACCATGAGATGCGAATTTTGCTTTATACTAAGATAGTCAGGTAAAAGTTCTCGACGTAGGCTTAAAAAATTTCTTGGCGCTTAAGAGGGCTTTAAAATTTTCCTGACGCTGTTTTAGCATCGGACTACAGCCCTAAATGCAAAAGAAAAAGAACTGTCCTTTGTCCAAAATCTTGACAAAAGTCACTTTGTGGAAATAACATCCAAAGGCATGAAATGTGAATCTTGATTTATACTGTAGAAGTCATGCTAAAGTTGTTAACGCTCATTTCTTGACGCTTTCTTAAGTGCAGGCTGTAAACTGAAAATACATTGTAACGGTATGTAATGTAAACTAAAGTGTCGATATATTTTTAGGAAATAACATTTAAACTTACTACATGCGAATCAGGGCTCATAGCACAGTCTTGTGAAACGTTCTTGACGCTCCAATATGCTTCAAAATTTTCTTGACGCTTTTGCAATGATTTCAGTTACGCGCGCGATGTTTTTGCAAATTTAGTTTGTATTTCTAATAAAAATACCAATGAAAAATGCCTAAAATTACTTAATTGTATCAAAACATATGTAATTAGATAATAAATGTAATAAATAATTAGCAGAAATATGTTCTTGTCGCTTCTTGACACTTCTTGTCGCTTTGTCGCTTCGTGACACTTCTTGTCGCTTCTTGACGCTTTTTAGGGAGACCCTGTTTCATATGGCTTCTACTGCTAGTCTTATCATATGGGCACCGGGAACCAATTCCTATAGAAAACCGCGTAATGAGTTATGTTTTTGTACCACATATGGCTGCTCCGAGCATGCGTTAATTGCCCAATTATGGTCACTCCGAGCATGCTCGCTATTGACGAAAATTGCATTTTAGAGCAAGACTTCCTGTACATAGTCAACACCTGTATAGTCTAGCAGTCTATAATATGTGACACTAACTTTGAGTATACTTGTATTGCATTTGGGGAAGCTAAACACACATGCACAATCCTAGTTCTATATATTTTGAGCAGTGGTTGCTCCACGCACCGTTTTTGTATTATTTTTTATTGCGAGCACGCGCGGACTTTATCAATCACCTTTCCAATTTATGTGGTTCCCAAGCTTGATTTAGAAAAATAACGCTCGGAGCACCCTGGAGCATGCTCTGGGTGACCAAAACTGGAATGTTAACGCATGCTCGGAGCAGACAAATGTGGTAAAAAAACATACCTGGCGTAATTCAAAAAGGTGCAGGGAAGCTCGGGACTATTATTGTCACATGGTGCTCTTTGATTGGTTAATAATGCTGATGAGGTTGAAAGTGATGTTTTAGTGACATGTAGAAATCAGTTTTGTTTGATATTATGGATATTGTAAAGAAATAAGTATTTTTGATTTGGTCTGTGGAGCCAAAATTAATGACAGGTGATTTTTAGCAAATCTTCTGCGCTTTTCTGCGGGATAGGTAGTTGCTGGCTATCAACATCCTGTAGAGGTAGAAGGTGCAGGGTAAGGTGTTGTTGTTCTTATTTCATCTTCTTGGTCAACATTTTAGCTTAAAATTAGAGCAAATCTGGATAGTGAAGTTACAGTGTATAAAGGGAGGCACACTGTCACAGGCAGCAGGGGTCACTATAGAACTATAGAAGTCTATGGGAGAAACAATTAGTTCACGCTGCCCATATATGACCTACAAGACCTATAGAATCGGACGGGATGACGTCATGTGCAGCCCATAGCAACGAGCATCGGAGGTGAAAACAATATCTTAGCAACCGCTATTAGTGCTATATTTTCCAATATTTTTCTGTATTTATAGTTCGGAATAATCTCTGATATCCCAAATTAAATTATTTCTTATGACGAATAAAACATAGAAAATGTTTGCCAGATGAAATTTTGTCACGAATCAAATGAAAACATTGGATTTTCAAAATCCGTGGAATACGTTAGTTGACTCGACCGTTGCTGTCCTATCTAACATGTCGTTTTATTATAATTCTTATTTTTATTCTGACATTTTCTTTTTCATTTTTACTTCATCTTCATTTATCGGGTATTCAGTGAAAGTAATAATGGAAATTTCAGCATAAAAAGTAAAATACCCGATATCTCGTACTATCAGAGTATGGAATACACAAGATGTCACTTGTCAAAAACTGACACTTTCTTAGCAATGGCGGACGTTTTTCGGAATATCCAGATTTTTTTTTTTAAATCTGATAGCTCTATATATCTTGAATCCAAGACAGAGCAAACAGTGTTCTCATCATTAAAATCGATCAAGAAATAAAAAGTTACACTACTTTGCAAACAAAAGGGTCAGGAAATTCCTATGTCAAAAAATCTATCGATCTCCATGAGACGACTCGTCATATTTGACCACAATGTTATTTTGTGCTGTGCTAAAAATTCAGCATTCCCAATAAAAATGTTTCCATTAAAACTATTTACAAGAAGCAAATCAGAGGCCTGCTAAAACACACACTTCTGCTTGTATTGAGCCAATACACATCCTCGCTTGTCGGCGACTTTTCCGTTATTTGGCCTTGACGGGTATCGTAATATATTTGCATTGAAATCGCGAAAATGCGCATATGTAAGAATTCTAAATTTACACTCAGTTTCACTTGTTGGGGATGACCAAGAGAATTTACTGTGGTACCATCCAGAAAGCACGGAGATACACGTCACGACCGCAAAGTTGACCTATTTCAACAGTCACCTAAGTTGACGTAACACCCCAAAAGAACCGAATTCGCCAAAGATTTAACAAAGATCTAATTTCTCAATTACTTATTTCTCAATTTCCGCCAATTTTTTTTTTTGGAAAGAACTGATTAAATGATTTTAACAAATTTAAATTAGGGTGCCCTTCAGAGGCCAGCAGACTGTGAGAGCAGTGTGTCGGGTTCAGTGCGCTAAAATAAATGCTCATCGGACACTGTTAATAAAATAAATATCAGATACGAAAGGTTGAATTATCTGCCTTCTTACACATTGAATAAAAAATGTTTTATGAGCTTGTTTCTTATTAATATGCCATTTATTTAAGCATGGTTTGTATGGTGGTAAATAGGAACTGCTGTATAAACAAAATGGCGGATTATCGATTGTTTTCACCTCCAGCTTTGGTTGCTATGGGTTACGCTCGAAGTTCCCGGATCTATAATCGCAGCCATTGCGTAGGTTTAGGGGAGGTAACTACCTAGTAAAAGTTTATCAGAACCTGCTAGATCTATCTGACACCAAACTGATTCTAAAAAGTTATTTCCAATATTTACACTGGAAGCTGGTAGAGTTGACTTAACGTAAATAATGCATCCACGTCCGTACATAAAATCTGAACAAAACATGTTATATCCCTCAATAGCATACTGTGATTCACTGATTTCAAGAAGGAAGTGCTTTGGTAATACTTCTGTCAATGCAATAATGTCAGGCTCTATATCCTGAATATAGCATCTCAACTCTGTTTGCTTGGAAATAGTAAAACAATCTGCATTTGTACATAAAACCTTCAAGGAGTTAAAAACAGTCTTTTTTACATTTATACAGCTGCCACTGTTCTCAGTATTGGTAGTGGCACTATTTACAGTGTTAAAACTGGATTCCTAGGCCTCATCCCCTACCAGGGGGATTTGACCTACATGCTGTTGCACTCCATGCTGGGAAAGTAGCCCTCCTATAATTGTCTCATCATGGAGAATTGTTGTATCATTGTAAACATCTGACTGTTCTCTACCCAGTTGAGAATGTGTTAATAAATTTAGATGTGGCATATCTGAAATTTGACTATCATAGATGGGGCTGGGCACCCTATGAGAAGTCTCCATTGCAATAGGTGAGACATTTTCATGATGCACACCTTGATTGTCATGCACTGAAATAGTTCTGTTCATATCACTTTGCGAAACTGGAATTAACTGATTTTGTTGAGTCTGCTGTCGTCGTTGCTTCCTTTCATTCCTCTGTATAGGGGTTAGATCTTTACTTATTATTACTCTCCTCATATTTGGAGGGCCTTATCTTTAATATATTTGGCATTTTCTAGCATTGTTTTTCTTTGCACTCTGGAGTCTAGAAGTACCTTTAGGGGTCTAATTTTATTAGCAGTCTTTTTTCCCAACCTAAAACAATTTGTAAAGCTTAGGGTTTCTAACCCCAGGCTGGAGCACAGGACCTTGAAGTAAATCAGAGGCCTGCTAAAACACACACTTCTGCTTGTATTGAGCCAATACACATCCTCGCTTGTCGGCGACTTTTCCGTTATTTGGCCTTGACGGGTATCGTAATATATTTGCATTGAAATCGCGAAAATGCGCATATGTAAGAATTCTAAATTTACACTCAGTTTCACTTGTTGGGGATGACCAAGAGAATTTACTGTGGTACCATCCAGAAAGCACGGAGATACACGTCACGACCGCAAAGTTGACCTATTTCAACAGTCACCTAAGTTGACGTAACACCCAAAAGAACCGAATTCGCCAAAGATTTAACAAAGATCTAATTTCTCAATTACTTGTTTCTCAATTTCCGCCAATTTTTTTTTTGGAAAGAACTGATTAAATGATTTTAACAAATTTAAATTAGGGTGCCCTTCAGAGGCCAGCAGACTGTGAGAGCAGTGTGTCGGGTTCAGTGCGCTAAAATAAATGCTCATCGGACACTGTTAATAAAATAAATATCAGATACGAAAGGTTGAATTATCTGCCTTCTTACACATTGAATAAAAAATGTTTTATGAGCTTGTTTCTTATTAATATGCCATTTATTTAAGCATGGTTTGTATGGTGGTAAATAGGAACTGCTGTATAAACAAAATGGCGGATTATCGATTGTTTTCACCTCCAGCTTTGGTTGCTATGGGTTACGCTCGAAGTTCCCGGATCTATAATCGCAGCCATTGCGTAGGTTTAGGGGAGGTAACTACCACACTACTTCTACTGCAAGAAGACAGGGCTATTTTATTTGCTTTAGGTACTTACATACATAGTTGTTTTGAAAAGAGAAATAAAAATGTTACTAATTAAAACTTAATAACCTTAAGGCCGCTAGCGTCGCCAATCATTCAGTCATCAATTGTCATATTCTCATGTTCATAATTCACCGTGTGATATTGCACAGCTATTCGTTTAATGAGATGTTCACATGTATAATCGGCCATTACTAAAACCTTGTACCGCACCGCACCGCACCGGCTAAAACCTTGTACCGCACTTACGGAAATTTCCGTACAGTGCCGAGTAAATTCCGAACTTTACCGCACTCATGGTATATAGGAATAAGGAATAAAAGGAATAAAATTTTATTGCACAGATATACCCTAATCATGGGTTATAGGCAAATGACTATACAACAGTGATGGTAACATTTAACAACAAAAAAAACAACAAAAAAACACATGTCACAGGGTCAGCTTATAGATCTAATGGAATGATTGTCCCCTGGTCCTAAAAGTCCTATAAATCCCATTCCTATATTTCACATCATTAAAATAGCCCTCCTCATGTTCCATTTACAGTTAAGTCATCTTAAGGTTCCGCAGTACACTTCGGCCATTTTGGACCATATTTCTGCATAAAATCACATCTAATCACAGCCCAAATAAAGCAAATTTTTGAAATATAAGTGGTTCTTTCCCCTAGATATAATGAAACTGTATCTCTAAATGTACAGAATGCTACTGTAAAAGGTACCTTTGAAGAGTTCTCATTTTTTTCGTTTTTCTCTCACATGGTCAAAATTTGTCTAAGTCCATTTTATACAAGAAAGTGTTGACATATACCACGCTTAGGCTTACATTAAAAAGTTGCATGTTTCAGGCAAGTCAGTGATGTCTAGAGTTTTTCCACTGCAACACCTACATGTTTGGAAAGATGTCTTGGGTATTCCCTTAGTCATCCATATTGGCTCCTTATTGTCTCAATATAGTTTTTTTTATATAAAACGAGTCTGATATAACATCTATATTGGAAATCAAATGTTACTGAAAACACACGTATCATTTTATTGGCCTTATATTTAATACCTATTTCACCTGTGGAAGTTACCTGTGAAACTGTTGCCATATTTACAATCTTATAAAGTCCTATAGCAAACAGCATTGTTTCTTCTGACCACATAAGTCAGTATGCATTATGTCTCTGTCAAAAATTTGGTGTGTGGGTGGGTATGTGGATTTGGCTGTGTGTTTGTTTAGACATATGTTGTGGAATAACCCTGAAAAATATCTTTGATATGCAGGTTGAATATTCCACATTTAAAAGTGGGTAATACCAATTTTCCTACCTGCGCTGTCGACGGAAACATTCATTGGCCATACATGCAAAAGTGGCTGTTGACAGAGATAACCAACAGCACTTTCAGCTTGGTCGACAGCCACTAACAATAGTATCGTTCATCGTTACTGCTAATTTTTGCTACCGTGTTCTCGGTCAACAGCCACTTTGTGTGGGTAGCTAAAATGGTATTACCATTGTTTTAATGGCTGCATAATTATGCCTGTTGCAGCCCTTCTCTGACTGTATAAATTTATACGTTGATGTGACATTGAATGAGTGATATCACTATTTTTTCAGCTTCTAGAATGGGGTAGGAAAGGGGGGGGGGGGTTCTCTTCAAAAACAATCCAAAAAATCTATAACTGTCTTATCAAATGGATTTACTAACATACTAACATATTCTGTTTCAGCCACATGTTTGTGAAATTTATTTTTTAAACTCTGTATCTAAATTATAGCATGAGATTTTTCATGAATCAAGTTTCTGACTCAATATCACAAATGCAAGGCTTTAAATGTCTACATGCAAATATATGTATCACAGCATAGCTGTCAAACACTCCGGATATCCAGTTGTACACAGAACAATTGAAATAGGGGAGAATATATGAAAACATTCATTCTATGGGCAGTTTTAATTTCATGTCACAAATATAGTATCAATTCTAACACTTGGAGATAAATGGGAGGGCGAAGATGCAAAGACAGCCTTTAGCACTGGGGAGTACTGCTGATACTGGCCAATGTTGGGACAAGGCTCTGCTGTGCTTGCAGTAGGTGCTTTATGGGGATTGTTTGTAGCTGACTTTTTCATCCAATTCATTTTTTTTTCTATCCAATCTTTCTGGGCAGGGGTATATGGGCAGTAAAGTTGCAAATTTAAATAACTGCATATGAACAGAGTCTGGTGATTTCATTCTTTGATTCCAGAAGCTCATTCGTCAGATTTTTTTTTATTCTTGCTGTGTTAGGTGATAAATGTTTGGTAGGGCCATAAAAAACTCCCCTGCAGGTATGAGAGACTATACAATTTTATACGAAAAACAAACGCGCAAAGAACTTCCATAATCAGCTATCCATAATGGCACCTTACTGAGAAAGTACTGTATGTGTCTTAATAAATGCCAGGGGCAGTGCTAGTCCTAGGGTCGATATATGAAACTCTTTAGACAAAACTATGTCAATGAATAAAAAATGGTGGTCTGGAGCCAATCTCTTTGTTATTTTGTCAATCTTTACAGAAAAATAAGGGAAGGAGTGTTTGTTAGAGAGGGGACATTTATTGGAAGAAATACAATAGGCGTTAAATTTGAAAAATGCATGACAAGATTAAGCTTTTATATTGATTTAAGTAGTACATGTAAGTGCCAGATCTTTTCCAAGTATTTTGAGAATGTTGCCTTTTTCCCAAACCTTGGGTTTTTTAAACATTGTCAATTCTGCATGATTTTAATGATATTTCCATCGACAATAGGGCTCGGCATTTTCGGCCCCTGTAAACAGAAAGAAAATCCCTCCAGGGTTTTCAGTAGGATGTTGAAATAAGAGTCGCTTACATATATCTTGAGAAAACGTAGATGTCCCATAATGCAGTTTTTACGATAATGCAGTTTTTACGATATAGTTAAGTTACTCTTGCTATCTCAAACACTGATATTTTAAAGAAAATGGTTTGGACATATATTTCATCTCCTGTTATTATAAACTGCTAGTATCTCAAAATAATTTTTTCGGGATCACAAAACTGACTTTGAGCTACCAGTAGTTTGAGATGAACTTTGACTTTCAGATATCAAGAGTGGACTATTCTCTGAAAAAAGGAGTGCCCAGCCAAACAAATGGAGTAAAGGGCTCCAAGTAAGGAGCAAATGAGAAGTCTAGGCTGTATATCACTTGTTATAACATGATTTTTAAAAGACAAGTAAATCACAGAGATGGACGTTTTAATCAATATATTGAACTGATGATACAGAACATTGTTATGAAAGACTGTTCAAAATAAGCACTTAACATTACAGAATAGAAAGAATGATTAATAACTGATATATGGCTTCACATTAGGCTTATCGAAGCCCCCCCCCCCCCCCCCCCCCCCCCCAGTTTCAATTACTTGCCCAGGCTTAGCTGCTGGAACTTGCTGCCTTCAACACTGATGGCAAATTCCTAGCACTTCTGTAAATAATAAAAGCATGCACTTCAAAAAGTGCATTTTCCCCTAAACTTGTTTGAGCATCTTTTGGCATGGGCACCAACTTGTTGCATCTGGGTGAGCAGTGTGTTCAGGAGGACAAACTCAGTAATGCTTGAATAATATCATGTGACAACACGGGGATAATATCAACACTTTCTTGTATAAAATGGACTTAGACAAATTTTGACCATGTGAGAGAAAAACGAAAAAAAATGAGAACTCTTCAAAGGTACCTTTTACAATAGCATTCTGTACATTTAGAGATACAGTTTCATTATATCTAGGAGAAAGAACCACTGCAGAACCTTAATGTTATTCTAAAAGTTAAGCGCTATACCATATCCGGTCGTTCTACGAATTTGCGCGCGCGATGCACTTGAATGCATGTCACTTAGCATGCGCCAACTAACAGCGGGCTTTCCTTTGTCAGTCCATCATTGTCTGGTGAAGGGGTAACTCACGTTCCCCTGTCAGGACGACATCGTTGTTCCCTTATATAATTTGTCCATTAAGATTATATTTGTGATATAATTGCAGGTATTCGTTTACTTCTATTCATACGTTTATCATGTCATTTGTGAAATCAGTGACCTATAAATACATATATATATATAGGTCACTGGTGAAATATCATGCATATTTGAACATTAATTGAGAATTGAGTATTTACACCCAAACCGCGAGAGTCAGTCCATCATTGTCTGGCGAAGGGGTAACTTACGTTCCCCTGTCAGGACGACATCTTTATTACTTGTATATAATCTTTCCATTAAGATTATATTTGTGATATAATTGCAGAGGTGGCTCGTGGTTTGGGCGGTAGGGATATGATGAATAAACCCTAGAATACCACCACTAGTATTGTTATTGTGAAGGAAAATCCCCACCGGACACCCCCCGTAGAACAACCCTTGGGGTCCAACCTACAACAATGGGTCAACCTGTTACAATTGGCGCCTGACTTTGGTACCGCCCATTGGTGACGTTCCTGTACCATCAAACCAATCGAGCAGAAAATCCTGGGATGACGTCACAGCTATGGCTGCCTCCATGTGTTTCGTGTCGCCGCTGGATTATCTAAGTTGTTTCTATCATTTACTTGTGCGGTTCAACACCATGGTATTTATTTAATGCATACATAAATTTGCGATATGGCCATACAACTGTAACTTTCACCTCGCGCTTGAACTCTCGATAATTATTTAGTTATTCTGGAGACATCCGTTGGAAAATAGGATACACAATTTGTATGTATGTCTGTGTAGTTAACTTCTTTCGTTGAAGTATCATCTATAAACAACTATTTGACTCTTTCCTGTTACTTTCGAAGTATCAGGTGTGACTCAGAAACACTGTCATAACTTCTCGTGCCTTTCTTTACCTTGTGTAATGTGATATTTGCTTCAATTGACTTTGTTTACATTTCGTGTGTATACATGTATCATCCCGGTATGTGTTTCCGCGCGGTATGTGTTTCAGAGCCCTAATTATAATCATAAACTGTACGTGCTAGAGCATTTGCACTTCGGAAATTTATTGACATCTATATTCTGCAGGGTCTTGTTCCTTACCGTTATAAAGAATGGCCAAAAATATCATCTAGGAGAAAAGAAATTAAAAATCAAAACATGATGTACCCTTTAGATAGCCATTTTTTATGGTTGCTGTGACCCCTAAATTTTTTAAACTAGCAAAATTTTGAAAGAAAAACCTACCGTCTGTAAATGGTATGGTTAATATCTTTAATGTCATGCAATAGTTGAGGTTCACTGAAAATATATCAGTACTTTTCAAAAATGTTTCTGACAAGAGGGTCCTTATATGGGTGATTTTCAAAAAAATGAAGTCAAAGTGTGACATAGAGGTAAAAAATTAGATGGCCGTTGAGTTGAATGATTTCCATGTCACTTTCTTCCTAGGATGTCAAAGTGTCAGAAATTGACATTAAATACTGTATGAAAGCATCCAAATTTTTGTAATTTCTGTTTCAGAGAATATTTGTTGTATTTTCAAAACATGGTATAGATCCCATATGAGAAGTGCCATACTTGTTTTGGCCATTTCTAAGTAAATATTTTGGTATAGTTTGACAAGACATATATGGAGACATGATTCTATGCCATTGATTTGAATACTTTCTGTGAATAAATTTTTTTTTGCCAATTTTTTGATAATTTGACATTGAAATTGCTTTCTTTACCTACAAAAGTTTTTAAATTCACTTAAATTACTCAAATATTTATTCATAAATTATTTCTTATCAAAATTCAAGATATTCTTGAAACATCCTATAAATTTCTTTTCAGTCAAAGCATTAGTTCATGTTGTAGTGGGTCTATAAAAGTGGTCAAAAACTGTGTTGCACTTGGGACAAAAACAGTTAGTTTCATCTAATAAGTCGGAATATTGCTTATTTTAGCACCTGCTGTGCCATTATGTTTCAGATAACTATCAACATGCAAAACTATGAGCTCTGAACATAAAAATAACAAAAATAAAAGATTTCTTTCAACAAACAGTATGCATTTTACAGTAATATGGATAAAAATATTTATGCTACAGGCTGACAGCCTACAGGACATTATACTTAATATAAGCCAGTGTTTCATAAAGTAAATCAAGACAGTACAGTTTTAATAATTTTGAATTAAAGAAAAGAGGTTTCTAATGAAGTTTAATCAGATGTACAAATGTACAGTGAAACGTTGCACTTGGGACAAAATCAGCCAGGTGTTTTCTCTTCTATTATTGAAAGTTCTACACCAATTTCATATACTGAGATAATTTATAACAACAGTCAGTCACGTTAAACATTAGAATCTAAGAATGCAAATGTAAGTTCAAAACAAACTGATAGCTGTATACACTTTAGCACCTTAATAAGATATACATGTTAGGGTTACAAAGAAAAAATGTTATGCTAGATAATTGTTTCTTGCTGTCATTTATTGTCAGTTTTACAAGTCTAACCATGTGTACTTTATATCAGTTCAATTCCTGGAAAAAAGGTAGTTCTTGCAGTAATACTATTCATTTTTAGATTTGTGTGTCCCAAGTGCAACGCCTGAAGGTTGGTTGAAAAATGACTGCTTATGTCAAAAGTAAACAGTTTAACTTAAAACTTTTGAAAGATTTCACATCTGCTCTCAATAAGTAATAAATAAAGGAAAGAAAAATGGCCTAAAAAGTTTGTATTCTGTAAAAAAGCTCTTCTGAACATTCCAGTTAGCAAAAAAAAACACATATATTTTCAAATATTTACAGAAAATGGCTTATCACAATATTTGAAAGGCATTTATTGTCTATATATATGCTTTAGCAATACTGATAAATGATAGAATTGGAGGTAAAGTGTATTGTTAGGCAATCATATTGCACTAATTAAACATGGAAAACTGTGTTGCACTTGGGACATCAGTTTTGGCAGCCTGTTGGAAACCATTGCATCACTGCATGACAAGGATTGCTTTAGATGGTTTTGTCCTGACTTGCTGCTTCTCAAAATAAATCAAAACAACATATTATACAGGAAATGGTTGTATGGTGGATCAAAAAGTACAGAATGTTGCACTTGGGACAAATCTGGGTAACACATTAAAGGAGCTATTTTCTAAAATGTTACAAAGAGTTCAAACTATCAAACAGCTGGTAATTTACCCAACAACATTACACTTTGTCATTAACAACATGCAATTCATCTAGTGCTAATAATAAGAGAAAAATTATTTGTTCAAAGTCAAAAGAAGTTATTTTCACTGTATTTTTTTTATTAGGGGTATTATCATAATTTATTGTCTTTGAACAGGTAAACAGAACAAAATACATGCAAATTATATTGTAAACTCTGAGTTACGTAATGGTATATGACATCCATGCCTTTGTTTTTGATGTAATGGAACATACAAGTTTTGGAAAGCATTTGAAAATAAGGACACATTTCAAATGTCACGCAAAAACCGTTTCACTTGGGACAAATTTGGGTATATTTTGTATCATAACTTCGGACTTAATGTATAAATTTTGATGAAACTTTGCATCAAGATTTACATCAATATAACACACATTTTAGGCACAAACAAAACTTAATAAGTATAAAGCTTATCAGCTGAGCTTGAATTAAAAAAAAAACTTCATTTTTTTTAAAATCACCCATATCCAAAAAGAAGTGTTTAGCACTACCAGTAAGTAACGGTATGTTGTATTGTTTTTGTTTACAATCTGAGTTGTAACGATCAAATTTATTTTTCCTTTTGCACTTATGTTACCAAGTTCAGTTGTGACACAATGTGCATATCGATCTTAAACACTGAAGTTTGGAACTTTATAGAAATTTCCAATTTGAGGCATAGGGGTTGACAAGTTTGTAAAAAGGCTGTCATTGCTCCAAGGTAGGCATGCTCTCTGAAATTATTACCACCATCTCAAACAGGATTGGTTGATGATTGATACCTTTTATTAAATGGTGTCAACAGGAATATGCTTACTCCTGAAATCAGTATTTTCTCCTCACCAAACCAAATAAATTTTTAATTCAAAATTTTATAAAGGGCTCTGAAACACATACCGCGCTAGAAGGATAAGCGAAAATAGGTAGTCTCCCCAAATACAAACACCTGGTTTTAATTCTATACAATATTTCATGAGGACAAGCGTAATGGTAGGATAAACATTACAGGGGACTTTAAATATGTTTTTGGGCCAGCCTTACTGCATTTGCATTTAAGAAGTTGATTTTGATCTCAGGGATCAACCTAGACTCAAAGTTTAGGGAGAAGTGACTTCTCCCTCCAGCTGAAATAGGGAGAAGTGACAGCCGTGAAAGGAGAAGTGGTATTGCGCGATTATGACATTTTTCATTCAGTTTTAAATAAAAATAGCTATTATGCATACTATTAACATTAAATTGAAAGATTAATAAGCTGCAATGGGTTTATAGGGTAAATTGTCATAACAGCTTGTTTGTGGAATGATTTGATGAAAATTCTAAAAAAAAAAAAAAAAAAAAAAAATTTTTTTTTTTTTTTTTTTTTTTTTTAGGAAGACTCCCACTTCTCCCTAAGCCCAATTTAGGGCGAAATTTCGGCCCCTAGGGCGATTATTTCGCCCAAATCGCCCCCTAGCTTGATCCCTGGATCTTAAGGGCTCTGAAACTGATGTCGCTGGGATACTTTTCAATACACAGTTGTATATACATGTATCTTTAGGGTCCAGATCAGTTAAAATACACATTAAATCTGCCATTTTGCAATGTACTGCACACAAATATAAACTATCATTTGCTCAACATCCTGAGTAAACATTAGGTTTCAGTGTTTATTTTTGATGTTTTGCTACATGTAGAACATGTTTGTTGACAGGCCATAAATGCTTTGTTTGTGTCATTACAGTGCATAATCATGGGTGTATTCAGTCTTTTCATTTTTATGCCCCCGCCACGAAGTGGGGAGGGGCATATAGTTTTGCCCTTGTCCATCCGTGCATACGTACGTCCCTCCGTTCGTCCGTACGTACGTACGTCCGTCCGTCACACTTTGTAGTACTGTTCTTGTCTCCGCAACTCCTCCTACAGTATTCGATGCTGGGAGCTGAAACTTGCAACACAGTTCGGACATGTACTGTTCTTGTCTCCGCAACTCCTCCTACAGTATTCGATGCAGGGAGCTGAAACTTGGAACACAGTTCAGACATGCATTGAACATGTGCATAAAGGAAACAGAACTTTGATTAAGGTCTTGGTTGCAGAATTATGTCCCCTTGAATAATATACATATTATAACCATATTTCACATTTGAGTACTGTTCTTGTCTCCGCAACTCCTCCTACAGTATTTGATATAGGGAGTTGAAACTTGCAACACAGTTCAGACATGCATTGAACATGTGCATAAAGGAAACAGAACTTTGATTAAGGTCTTGGTTGCAGAATTATGTCCCCTTGAATAATATACATATTATAACCATATTTCACATTTGAGTACTGTTCTTGTCTCCGCAACTCCTCCTACAGTATTTAATGTAGGGAGTTGAAACTTGCAACACAGTTCGGACATGCATTGAACATGTGCATAAAGGAAACAGAACTTTTATTAAGGTCTTTATTGCAGAATTATGTCCCCTTGAATAACATAAATATTTTGACCATATTTCACATTTGTAGTACTGTTCTTGTCTCTGCAACTCCTCCACTTGTATTTGATGTAGGGATTTGAAACTTGTAACACAGTTCAGACATGCATTGAACATGTGCATAAAGGAAACAAAACTTTGATCCAGGTCATTATGGCAGAATTACATCCCCTTGAATGACATGCATATTTTGACCATATTTCACACTTTGTAGTACTGTTCTTGTCTCTGCAACTCCTCCAATAGTATTTGATGTAGGGATTTGAAACTTGCAACACAGTTCAGACATGCATTGAACATGTACATAAAGGAAACATAACTTTCAGTGAGGTCTTTATTGCAGAATTATGTCCCCTTGAATAACATACATATTTTGACCATATTTCCATAGCTTAAATACAATCTCACCTTTTATCGTCGCTCTAGCGGCCTCATTTATTAACAGATTTTGATATTACATCACAGCTTTATTGGGTATGACAGAACCTCGAACAACTTTGCGTTTCAGGTTTGTAGGATGAATGTCAGGTCACAGTTGCTATTTTCAGAAAAACTAGGGCATTGCTCCAGCGCTTTCATTTATAGATCGATTTTGATGTAACTTCACATAAATCTTAAGTATAACAATATCTTGAATAAATTACTGTTTCAGCACCGCAGGTCCAAGGTCAAGGTCACAGTTGCTATTTTTAGAAAAAAACTTTATCATTCCTCTACTCCTCTATTCATTGACAATTTTGATGTAACTTCACTCACTCCTGGTGAATGATTGTCTTTGGACGTATCACCAGTAAACAATTCTGATTCTGATTCTGACTCAAATGTTTAGTGTGACAATATCTTGGACAAGTTCGTGATCCAGAATTTCAGGGTAAAGGTCAAGGTCATATTTGCTATTTTAGAAAATATGCTGTCATCCCTCTGGAATGATTTTGGCATAACTTGACACAAATATTTAGCTTGACAATATCTGGGACAAATTTACGTTTCATCATTGTAGGTCCAAGGTCACAGATGCTATGATAGGTAAATGTAAATCTTTGTCATGGTTCTAGCGCTTTTATCTTTTAACTGATTTTGATAGAACTTCACACATATATTAAGTATGACAATATCTTGGACAAGTAAACCTTTCAGGGTTGTAGTTCCAAGGTCAAGGTCACAGTTGCTATTTTTAAGAAAAACTCGGTCGTCCCTCTAGCACCTTTATTTATTTACAGATTTTGATGTAACTTCACACAAATATGTTTTAACACATTACTTTTCTAGTGAGGCATATGGCGGGGGCATTCATCACCTTTAGTGATTGTCTAGTTTTCTTCATTATTTGGCATAGTTTATCAATTAAGTTTGTTCTCCTGCTATATTTTGATTAGTGAAGTGGACATTACAGTATATGTGTTGAAAGGCCAGAATGTTTTCTTGCAATGTGATTAGGGCTATGTACCATCAATAATATACAGTTATTACACAGCTAAGATACTGTAACGGCATACCAAAATTTTTCATTTCGAAGCCTGTGATTCTGAATTCGAAAGAATTTTCGGTGTCGATACTTATGGAACTTGAGCTACATTGCTACTAATGTAACTTAAGCTACCTTGGTACCAGTATACAGTCAGTTTGTTTCATTTAGCTGTGATATTATAAGAGAAGTGTATAAAATTTAGCTAAAAGGTGATATTAAGACTCTGTGATAGATTGTATTGTATTTCATGTATATTTTGACAAATTGTGATGTTAATAGTTTCAACTGTATTTTTCAGGAAAGCCCTGTATCACAGTATCACCTCCATGCATGTTGTTCACAGTGACCTAACACTCACTATGCACTTGTAGAAACAACTTACAGACTGAAAAGGTGGTAAGATTTTCAAGTTATTAATTTACTTGTATTACCATTTTTTGTCTCGCCTGCGAAGCAGAGGCGAGACATATGTATTGCTTTTCCGGTGTCGTCGTCGGCGTCGTCGTCGTCGTCGTCGGCGGCGGCGTAAACTTTTGTCGAGTTTTTGCGTTTAGGTCATTTTCTCAGAAACTATAAGGGCTAGAGCCATGAAACTTGTTACATGCATACATCTGGAAGAGTAAATCTCAAAGCCATCATCAATATTGAGTCTTGACCTATATTTTACGGTTGACTGACTTTGCAATTTTTGTCGAGTTTTTGCGTTTAGGTCATTTTCTCAGAAACTATAAGGGCTAGAGCCATGAAACTTGGTACATGCATACATCTGGATGAGGAGACCTCAAAGCTATCATCAATACTGAGTCTTGACCTATATTTTACGGTTGACTGACTTCGTAATTTTTTGACGAGTTTTTGCGTTTAGGTCATTTTCTCAAGAACTATAAGGGCTAGAGCCATGAAACTTAGTACATGCATACATCTGGAAGAATAGATCTGAAAGCCATCATCAATTCTGAGTCTTGACCTACATTTTACGGTTGACTGACTTTGCAATTTTTTGTCGAGTTTTTGCGTTTAGGTCATTTTCTCAGAAACTATAAGGGCTAGAGCCATGAAACTTGGGTCATACATTCATCTGAAAGAGAAAAGCTCAAAGTCATCATCATTATTGAGTCTTTACCAACAGTTTACGGTTGACTGACTTTGCATTTTTTTTTCAAGTTTTCGCGTTTTGGTCATTTTCTCAGAAACTGTAAGGGCTAGAGCTAAGAAACTTGGTTCATGCTTACATCTTTGCTGATTTACCTTTGTTTTGTGACAAAGCGCCAGCAGGCGAGACACCGCATTCCGCGGAATTCTTGTATTATTATTATTATTCATTTATCATTTTCGCATTTAGTCCTATAGTCCCAAATCAAACGTCCCAAACCCTGTGATAAAATTTAAAATTCATCCTGTGAATAATTTGTGGGCATAGTACAAACAACAGTTTGCAATCATTAATGTCTAATACCAACAGGCTGAAGAAAATTTAGTTGTCACCTGTCTGTCCGGTGTCACCTAAAAAAAAAAATTTAGTTGTCACTTGTCTGTCAGGTGTCACCTTTAAATTTAGTTGTCATCTGTCTGTCCAGTGTCACCTGAATTATTTCATTATGATTGTTGGAGTTAATTCCCTTTGAGAAATGTTACAGAAAACTTGTTGTCACAAGTCTATCTTAGATTTATGGTCCAGAATTATTATTTGAGTTGTCTCCCTTTGATCATAAATGCAATTGAGTTTGCCTTCATGAAAATAAAATCAGTTGTATGACAACTTCGCGACAATTTTGTTTGTTTTCTAAGAAGAGAAGATAAGCAGTGACATTGGATGGAAATACAGGTAATAGTGAAATATTGTTAGAAACATAAATTCTTTTGATTGTTGTGAGGCATAGGTATTACAACTGCATCAAAACTTGTGTGATATATTTATTGTTGTCAGAATTTGAGTTGATTTAAAAGGCAACAATATTTGATTACACTTATATTGCACAACTGTATTAGAAATATACTATAGGCATTCGGATACATGTAATGATGTGGAGTTATATGAAGGGTTTTGTTTGCCATGCCATAGGCTGCTTGAACAAAGGTGATTGGCCTATTATGTCAAGTACCAAGTCCGTGTAAGGTCCTTCTGGTGGCTTTGGACCACCCCCAGTATGAGGATACTTTCTGTTGGAGTAGTCCTTCTTTGCTCGGGAGAGCAGGTCTTTTCATTTATGCTTGATCTATTCCAGAGTCCGCTGTTCCTTCCCAGTTGCATTTAATTCGGACTGTATTTCTTTCCATTTTTAGCTCGCCTGAACGAAAGTTCAGGAAGAGCTATTGTTGTCACCACGGCGTCGGCGTCAGCGTCCGCGTCTGCGTCGGCGTTCAGATTGGATGTTTTGGTTAAAGTTTTTTAAAGACCTATATCTCCTTAACCCATGGATGGATTCTTTTGATACTTGCACTGTAGTTAGATATTGGTCTAAGGTTTAACAGGGTACCACCCCCACCCCACTCCATGACCTTGATGTCAAGGTCATGGACTTAGAAAATTTGTAGTTTTTTTGGACTGGATGTTTTGGTTAAAGTTTTATAAAGCCCAATATCTCCTTAACCCATGGATGGATTCCTTTGATACTTACACTAAAGTTAGATATTGGTCTAAAGTTTTCAAAGGTACTACCCCCACCCTCTCTGTGACCTTGATGTCAAGGTCATGGACTTAGAATATTGTCTTTTTATTGATTGGATGTTTTGGTTAAAGTTTTTTAAAGACACATATCTCCTGAACCCATAGATGAATTCTTTTTATATTTGCACTGTAGTTAGATCTACGGAGTACTCCCCCAACCCCGCTCAGTGATCTTGAGTCAAGGTCAGGGACTTAGGAAATTTTTGTCTTTTTTAAAGTTTTGTAATTGCAAACTGATTCATAATGCTTTGCAGAGATTTAGTTTATACTTGAACTGATGTTAGACTCTTTCTTGAGTTTTCACAAAACACCTTATACTTACCCCACTGGATGACCTTGAAGTCAAGGTCATCGACTTAGAATTTTGTCTTAAAGATTTTGGTTAAATTTTTATATTTATGAAGACATAATTTCACAGTGCCACAATGATGGACTCAGTTGATACTAATACTTGGACTGATGCTAGATAATGGTTCAGGGTTTTGATACATCCTACCCCCCCCCCCCCCTACCCGTCAGTTTTTTTACCTCAAGCTCATGGACTTTGAAATTTCATTTCATTATTTTTATTTTATTTTAAGACTTACATGTATTTCTGAGATAGCTTTTGTTCATAAATGTGTTTTCATTATGGACATGCTTGCATGAAGTTTTATGCATAGCATTCCCAATTACCCCCCCCCCCCCCCCTGCCCCCTACCCATCTGTTTTTTTACCTCAAGCTCATGGACTTTGAAATTTCATTTCATTTTTTTTATTTTAATTTTATTTTAAGACATATTTCTGAGATAGCTTTTGTTTATAAATGTGTTTTCATTATGGACATGCTTGCATGAAGTTTTATGCATAGCAGTCCACACCACCATAGCGGCTGTGTGATGAGCAAGCACCAATTCAGGCGAGCTATGCTGTCAGGCGACAGCTCTTGTTGTTTTTTCATTCTTGACATGGACACATTAGAAAATTTGGAATTTAGGATCTCAGAATTGTCCTTATGGGTGATTTTCAAAAAAATTATAAAGATGATTTTTATGTGACTCGCTTATGCCTCGTTTATGCCCAAGTTGTTGCCCTAGATTTGATTTGAAACCCACAAGTTTAGCCGTAACTAAGTAACTAGGAAAAGAAACTTTATGAAACTTAAACCATGTACAAATCAGGGCCACTTCGCCAGGGATATGAATTCATCAGATTTGCTTGTCCTTCCATTTTTATATGCCCATTTTGAAAAACGGACTTATTATGTTGTGGTGCTGTCCGGCTGTCCGTCCGTCCATCAGTAAACATTCTTGTGTGCACCGTAACTCAGTAATCTTTTGGGATATCTTCATGAAATTTTGTAGGCATATGTATTAGGTAGGGGTAAGGTGTCGTGTTTAAGAATGGTTGCTCCCTCTTCCTTAGTTTCCAAGTTATGCCCCTTTGATTATTTTTTCCCTGTAAGTCTTGTGCGCCATAACTAGATAATCCTTTGGGATATCTTCATGAAACTTCATTGCTATGTAAATGAAGTCCCAACGATGTGTGGCATACAAAATGGCTGCTCTTCCTCAATTCCTTTTAGAGTTACGTCACTTTCATTAGTTCTTTTAGGCTATTTACCTGTATACTTATCTTGTGCATACCTTAACTTGGAAAACGTTTGGAATATCATGATGAAACTTTATAGCAATGTGCATGATCACAAGACGATGTGTCGCATATAAGAATGGTTGCTCCCCCTTTCTTATTTTTGGAGTAACCACCCTTTGAATAGTATTTTTGTCGAGCCCGCTTGCGGTCAGCGAGACTTAGTCGCCCGTTTGGTGTTGGTCCGTCCGTCCATTTACAGCCATATCTTGAGTTTGGTAGACTCTAGGACCTTGAAACTTCATCACAATTTGCCCCACCAAAATCCTAATTGGCTCCCACAAAACTAGGTCACGGTGACCTACTTACAGGAAAAAGCACCACATATTTAGTTTTCGTCTGCAGCCCCATATCTCCCTTATCATAGGTCCCAGAACATTTATACTTCATCAGTGCATGCACCTTGCCACTCCAGGTCACCTCCAACAAAACTAGGTCACTGTGACCCACTTTCACGGAAAAGTACCACATATTTAGTTACGAAAAAGTACTCTGAACATTGAAACTTCATCAGTGCATGCACCTTACCACTCCAAGTCACCTCCAACAAAATTAGGTCGCTGTGACCCACTTTCACGGAAAAGTACCACATATTTAGTTTTCTAGGTCAGCCCCATATCTCCCTTCTCATAAGCCCCAGAACATCATTAGTGCATTCACCTTACCACTCCAGGTCACCTCCAACAAAACTATGTCACTGTGACCTACTTTCACGAAAAGTACCACATACTTAGTTTTCAAGGTCAGCCCCATATCTTTCTATTCATTGGTCCCAGAACATTGAAACTTCTTCAGTGCATGCACCTTACCACTCCAGGTCACCTCCAACAAAGCTACATGTAGTTTGCTGTGACCTAATTTCACGAAAAAGTACCACATATTTAGTTTTCGTCTGCAGCCCCATATCTCCCTTTTCATAGGTCCCAGAATATTGAAACTCCATCAGTGCTTGCACCTTACCACTCCAGGTCACCTCCAACAAAACTAGGTCACTGTGACCTACTTTCATGAAAAAACACCACATATTTAGTTTTCTAGGTCAGCCCTTATATCTTTCTTTTCATAGTCGCCAGAACTTTGAAACTTCAACAGTGCATGCATCTTATCACTCCAGGTCACCTACAATAAAACTAGGTCACTGTAACCTACTTTCACGAAAAAGCCTTTTCACTATTGACAAAGCACTAACGGGCTCGACACGCTGGTCGCGGCCATCTAGTTAGGATTTTCCATTCACTCCGTATCTCCTTAACCTTTTAAAATAATAGAATGAAACTTTGTAGGAATGTGTATAATAATGGGTAAACGTATCTTGAGCAAGAATCTCAACTCTGGCTTACTTACTGAATTATCTGCCCTTGCATAAATTTCCTTAAATTAACCGTTTAGAGTATTCTAACACAACTTGATTGATGGTGATGTTTATGTTGTCAAGGGAATGTATTTGAACCAAGAATGGTATAGCTAGTATATTTAGTTTATGAATTACCTCCCTTGTTTGACTTTGGCATTACTCAACTTAGGAGCCACTTCCCCTTGGAAGCTGATTTTTGGTATACTAATAGATTTGATGTATTAAATATTTAAATAATGTTGCCATCATTAATTATAGAGTTGTTTCCCTTGTTTGTCTGCCTGTCTGTCCTTTTGTAAACAGTCTTGTTCATTCACTCCTTTATGACATCAAAACGGGCATATTATGTGCCACTTGTGAAGCTCTTTTTTTTTTTTTTTTCGCTATTCTTTCTAGGGAGAGATTAGAGAAGAGAATTTTAATATAGCCATGTCAGTTCTCAAAGATGCAGGGGATTCTGCCAAGGGGATCAGAGGGGTGCTAAAGGAGGATTTAAAAGTAAGTCAGTTTATTTTAAAAGGTTTTCAAGTGTCTCCAATACAATAAGTACTCTAATGTGCTTAAGCATTGGGACACCTAAATCCAATTATTTTCCACACATCCCAAAATGAACATTAACACTAACACTCAAAAACACTGAAAAAGTACTACATGTATTTTCGTTTAGATTCTCCCAACCTTCCTGCCAATGCATTCATGCTCCCACTAACATTCTGAACTGTATCTAAGATAAATGTACATTTTGCTTGTGATTTTAGAAAGAAATTAAAGACATTACACCATCTAACATCTCAAATTGTCACAAAATTGTGTCAGTAATGTTAGTGACATCAGCAATTAGACTCATGCGCTGAAACAGCGAATTGTTGCAGAATAAAACAAGGAAACTTCAGTAAGATTGTCAAAATGATTTTGGAAAGAGGCTTTGCCCCAGTGATTGTGTTCAGCTTCAGCAAGAAGGACTGTGAGGCATATGCCATCCAGATGACTAAACTAGACTTTAATACAGGTGAGCTTCATAACTTCTGTCTGTGTCCAGTTTTAAAGCTAGTAGGTCCAGTCATACTGGCTGCAGATTTAATACTCTTATGGTTTTGGGGTTTTAGTTGTGCATAGATCTTGACTTCTCTTTAGATTTGGGTTAGCATTGTCTGATTCAACGACTGAAAGTAATTGAACTACTTGGAAGGGTTGTGAAATCTTTGTCTATTTGGTTGAAACAAGTCAGTTTGGGCCATGAGAAATCTTTGTAGGGAAAAACAAAGACATATCAATTTTCAAGGAAATGCTGGCATCTGTTTTTATGCCTTTACTTATTTTTCAGCTCATATAGCATTGGAGATGCTTTAGACTATTTATTTGCTGTTATCTGAAACACAATTTGCCAATGACACTTTTTAGTATTGGCAGTTTACTAATCTAGATAGGAGGAGTATTTGTTAACTTTTATAGGTTAATTTATCATGCCTTCTGAACTGCCTATGTGAGGTGGTAATAATGCTTCCATTGGATGGTACTATTTTATAAAGGAGGCTTGGTAGCTCAGTGGGTTAAGCGCTGGCCTGCTGATCTAGGGTTCGAGTCCAGGGTTAGATTCCCACTTGATGGTTTTCAACCATAAACAGGGACCCATTGCGCACAGCCTTTCATTGTCTACCTCCCATTGTCCTGATATAACTAAAATACTGTTGGAGAGGACATGAAATCACAAGTCATCCATCCATCCAGTATTATATTTCCTTTGTTACAGATGAGGAGAAAGAATTAGTTCAAGAAGCATTTAATAATGCTATCGATGCTCTGTCTGATGACGATCAGAAACTGCCTCTGGTGATATTTTCTTATTCCATTTATTACCTAAGTTATTAAGAATGAGGTTGACAGATGAGAGACATCTCAAGGAGAAGAACTCTAAAACATTTTATGCTTTTGTTTAGATCCTCAAGGCTCAAACTCTATTGCCTGTATCTATATTTGTACAATTTACACTGAGGTATAACCAATTTCTCTACCTGTACCATCGACCAAGCGAGTCAGTTACCGTACAATGCAAAATGGCAGTCGACCAAGACAATCAACAACAGTAATAGCTCGTTGACAGCCATTAACCTCTATGATACCTCTATGATGGTTGTTGGGCTCTGAAGTAAGGAGATGTCTCCTTTTTAAGCCATTGTTCGGGAATCGTTCAGTCACTGGTACTTGATACGCTTTCTTAACTTTTAAATGAGCATCCTTATTAAAAGCAGTGACATTAACGTTCATAAGACTCGTTGAAATATGCTATCACATATTACTGGTATCAATATTGGTACATCACTTCATGGTTCCAGTATAATCCAATTTTGACTTGAAATCATTCACATCCTTGGAATTTACAAGGCATGACGGTAGAGCATTCCAGTCATTGATGATTCATTGTGAAAACTGCTGTAGCCTGAATGGTGTTTGACAGCGAGGTTTGTCTAATTTGAAATTATGTCAACATGTGGCCAAGTTTGATACAACTGTGAAAAATCTCTCTGAAGGAATATCTTCAATTTCATGTACTATTTTGAAAGTCTGTATCATATCTCCCCTTCTTCTACCAACATTAGTAATTTCAATGTTTTATGTCTTTCAACATATGTCAGATCCTTGACAGTAGTATCATTTACAATTATTTGTATTGTCAGTCGACAGCCACTTTGCACAGTACCGTATCAGTGACAGGTAGGCAAATTGATATTTCCCCAATGATGTAAAGATTTTTAAATAAAATATTTTTTACACCTAGAGTGAGATTTAAATTCTTGAATGTTACGTTATTTTGAAGATGGACATCAGCTCTTTAGAAATAAGATTATGATAAATTATACATGTAAGCCTTCAAAATTGTATGCTTGTTCTTTGCAGTTCACCTAGTTTTATTCTGCAACAGTTCAAATCAATAAAATTACATAAAATAATTGATAGTAATTTTGTTCATCAGGAAAAGTGGTGTGATGTTAGGTCCTTATTAGAAGTGCATCACTGTGGCAGTCCTAGGAAGGGCCACAGCATATATTTTATTGAGAAACAAGAAAATTATCTTAAAACTATCACCAGACACCTGCTTCCATACTGTATATTGTTTGATTGCACATAATTCTGACCTATGATATATGTATTTGTAGGTGGAGCATGTGCTGCCATTGCTAATGAAAGGGATAGGAATCCATCATGGAGGCTTATTGCCCTTGTTGAAGGAAACCATAGAAATATTGTTTTCAGAAGGCTTAATTAAGGTAGGCAATGAAAGTATTACGTTTTGCTGCCAAACCTATGTTGTCCTGGATATTTATAACTGATAAAAAGTTGCTATTTTATACAGTAGGACATGTGTCTTGCTGCAGTGCTGACAATTAAGAAACTCCTTTGTTGACAGTATTTATGTTGACTAAAGCCTGTGTAGGAAGCTCATATTAGGATATTACAAGTTTAAATATAGGACTGTGAAGCTCCAGGCCAATATACAGAGCTGCACAGCCTGATAAATAAGTTGCTGTATGATGGACTAGCTGTTAAGAGTACCTGGTCTCTCCCCCCCTGCGGGTTTGGATCTAGCTCGGAGCTACAGTGAGAAAATTTCTGCTTTCAGAAAGGCAGATGGCTTTCTCCAGAGAACTGTTTTTGCTGATCTTTGCCAAACAATCGGTAAATCTTAGCCAGAAAGAATCTATTTGGGCTGAGCATTTAAAGTAAATATGTGTATTTTATGTTTCCCAGTTCTTATCCCAGAATTAAAAGCATAAGATATAGTTACATTCATATTTTTAGGCTTTGTTTGCTACAGAGACAAATTGCTATGGGTTTAAACATGCCAGCTAGAACAGTATTGTTTACCAGTGCTTGTAAGTTTGATGGTCATGATTTAAGATGGGTAAGTACTGTGTATGATAAGATGTTAAACTTTTTTTAAAAATGGATGATTTAGTGCTTTATGTCATTTTAATAGTATATCAGTAATTTGAAAATGGAAAAAAATAACTGATGATATTGTTATGGGAGTGAAGTGCCATTAAAAAAACCCCAAAAAGTATTATAATAGAACAAAAATGTAGAGATGATCCTTAAATAAATACAACTCTTTAAAATGCTAAATATAGTTGATTTTGGGGTAGTTAAATGCTAATGTTAGACAAAAAAGATGATCAGGTTTTCAAGTTTTCAAGGAAAGAGCTTATCCATTTAAACTGGAACCAATGTCTGCAGACTGGATGTTTTGCTATCCCAGTTTAGTGAAAAGTGAAACCAACAATTTAGATGAAGTAGAACTGAGGCACCCCTGGAGAGCAATATGCTCCAAGTTTGTATGGACTCTGTATGGAAAGGAAAGATGTAAGGACTGAATACAGATTAAATAATAGGAAATGCCAAAGTTAAGCTGTACAGCTCTTTAATTCAGCCACAGTACAGCTGGGATCTATATTGTTTGCTAAATAGAGGATCTCACATGAGTGCTCATGTATTATTGAATATATTAAACAAGTTGGAGTAAGAGATAAGTTGGGAGGCTATGCTAGCATCTTATCGCTTTACCCAACAAGGTAAATAAATTCAGTAATACAGGAGCATGAATGCAAGATTCTATTTATCATATGACACTAACAGTGCATTTTATTCACAAATTTTGCACTAAAACATCACGATTTCGCCATTAGAAAACTCAACGTTTTTATAGAGGTCAGCGTTTAACATTATGACGTAATTTGCATATTTACATGTATTTCACTAGTTGATTATCGTTTTTAATGCATAGCTTTATTACACTCTCAATTGCGACATCATATGATAAAATAGACTTCCAAATATTTAGGGTTAATATCATATGCTTTTGAAACAATTTCGATGAATTTTGATAATTGCCTACTAGGTGACGTCAGGAGAATATATCCAGATAAGTGGTAGAGCAGGGAGGCTTTGTCTTGATGACGGAGGTATTCTTATTCTTGTGGTTGATGACAAAATGCCTCCATCGGCTGGGAAACTCATTGTTAAGGTTAGTTATGGTATATTAAATTTGCATGCTTTAACAGATGAAGTTTAGTCTAGTTATGCCCCCAACTTTGGAGAAGTTGAGGGGGCATATTGATTTGGGCCTGTCCGTCCGTCTGTCCATAACACTTCTTGGCAGCTTGGAAACTCAAGAACTGCTTATGCTAGGATCTTGAAATTTTATGTGTGGCATGTACTTGAAAAATAAGCGGACCCGTATTTTTATCCCCAGACCGAAAGGTTCGGGGGATATAGCGATGAGCCTGGCGTCCGTCCGTCCGTCTGTCCGTAAACATTTTCTTGTCCGCTCCATATCTTGAATACCGTTTGGAATATTTTCATGATACTTCATAGTTATGTAGAACAGGTCATGCTAATGTGTCATGAACAAGAATGAGAACTCTTGCTTTTTAACTTTTTGAGTTATTTCCCCTTGATGGTTTTAAGTGTGATTTAGTGTCCGCTCCATAACTTGAATACCCTTCGAAATATTTTTATGATACTTCACCGATATGGAGATCAGATCATGACAGTTTGTCTCATACAAGAATTGCAACTCTTGCTTTCATACTTTTCCGAGTCTGTCCCCCCCACCCCCCGCACACAATTTTTTTTTTATTTTATTTTTTTTTCAAGATTTGCATTCTTTGTCCAAATTCACTTACTAGAGAGCTCAAAATTAGATTGGTAGGGCTTGTACTTTAGAAGTTATTCACACATTTTGAAATGTTGAATGTATCATATGCAATACATTGTCCACATGGTTGCTATTTGAGATTTTACCCACTTGTAGCAATCTGGCATACTGTTTTGGTCTGAGTGTTAGATAATCATGCATCTGTTAAACAGATAATGTCAATAAGGAGCATAAAAGAATGTCAGTATACTATTTATATGCATTTTGAAGTGCACCCTGTTTACCAGGTAGCAGGGGGCCTTCGGTCGGGGGATTTGCCATCTCCTCTGATGGCTATTTTTTCTTTTTTCCGCCGGTCATGTATTTCCAGAGTTATGCCCCTTTTTCAACTTAGTCTATGGAACCTTGTAAACAAAATATCTCACGAACCCCTGATGCTAGGATCATGATTTTTGCAGGATGACATTGCCCAAAGTGTACATGACCTGATGAACTTTTGGAAAAAATTTGTGAATTTTTGACCGAGTTATGCCCCTTTTGACTTAGTGCATTGTAAGCCTATGGAACCTTGTGAACAAAATATCTCAATAACCTTGATGCTAGGATCATGATTTGTTTGCAGGAAGATATTGCCCAAGGTGTAGATGACCTGATTAACTTTTGAAATAAATTTGTGGAGTTTTGACTTTTGAGTTTTGAGTTAGGCCCCTTTTTTGACTTCGTGCATTGTAAGCCTATGGAACCTTGTGAACGAAATATCTTGAGAACCCCTGATGCTACGATCATGCTTTTTTGCAGGAAGACATTGCTTGAGGTGTAGATGACCTGATTAAGTTTTGAAAAATGCTGGTGAATTTTGACTGAGTAATTCCCCTTTTTCGACTTAGTGCATTGAAGCCTATGGTACAAAGGTATCCTTACATACGGTCAAGAACCGTAACAGATAGGAACTTGAAATCTTGTATGCTGCATAAACACGAAAAATAACCTAACCCATATATTTTTTCCTCTGCCGGTCTGGTCATTTAGGAGTTATGCCCCTGTTTTGACTTTGTCATTTTATATAGGAACAACCTTGTGAACCAAATACATGTATCTGAAAAACTGCATAAGACAGGGTCCTGATACTTGGCATACAATTACAGATTAGGGTGCATATGACCTGTTTAACTTTTGAGCTGATTTCATAAATCTTTGGTTGAGTTATTCCCCTTTTTTGGACATAGGCATTTTGTATAGGAACAAGCTTGTGAGCAAAATACATGTATCTGAAGAACCGCATAAGCTAGGATCCTTATATTTGGCATGCAGGTTAGGGCCAAGGTGTAGATGACCTGATTAACTTTAGAGCTCACTTTATAAATGTTTGACAGAATTTTTCCCATTTTCGGACATAGGCATTTTGTATACAAAGACGCTATATGAATAATTTTGTGAACAAAATATCTGAAGAACCGCTAAGCTATGTTCCTTCTATTTGGCATACAGTTACAGGCTCTGATGTAGATGAAGCAATTAAACTCCTTTCTGACTTAAACATTTTGGGATGAGCCTTCTTTAGAGGCAAGCATATGGTTGGGGGCATAGTGTTTCATAAACACATTTTCTAGTTCTGATAATGTGTTGAAGTTATTTGTACATTGAACCCTCTTTTTGTAAAAACAGCATTTGTTCCTTAGATTTTGCTGCTAAACTGAAGTTTGACCCTATTAAATATTATATCAGTAAATAGCTGCACTTTAGTGCCATTCAAAGTAACTTTCTCTGTTGTATTTAGATGTTGTAATAAATAGAATTGACTGTTTGTAATGAGAAAGATTGGAAAACAACACTTCAAGGCTCTGAGTAAAGGTACTGAGACTAGAAAAGCCTGTTTTATTCTCAATGTTTTAGGCAAGTGGATAATTTCTCCTGGGAAAACAGATCATTTTCATTCAGTTTTGCCTCTCATCTTATTGGAGTTCAATTCTTGAAGCAAAGAATCTGGTCATCCCTAGGAGAAAAGAGAAGACCACTTTTTGGAAGGATTTTGTCATTATACCCCGGGTATATGAAGTATATAGGGGGTATATAGTTTTTGGTGTTTCCGTTAATATGTTTGTGTGTGTGTATGTTAACATTTTTTCTGTCACAGATTTCTCAGGAACCACAATAGCTAGGATTTTGAAATTTGGTAGAAATGTTGGGTATGACACGTTGTATCGTGTAAGAGACAATCAGCCTTCTCCTGCTTATCATTCTCTTTATTTGTCCATTTTTTCTTTCTCTCCAATTAATTTTCTGTCACAGATTTCTCAGGAACCACAAGAGCTAGGATTTTGAAATTTGGTACAAACGTTAGGTATGACTAGTTGTACTGTGCAGTGCTGGAAGCAACCAGTGGCCCGGTTGCCAAATGCACCTAAATTTTGTCTGGGGCCACCAAAAATCTTCAAATTATGAACTTTAGTGGCCCGAATTTATCTGTCATGCCATGATAAAAGCATTGGATATTCAGCTAGTGTATGATTTGGGCTACTGAAAATTTGGCCTGCTAAACTTTTGGGCCACCACATTAATCTTGGGAGTGTCCAGCACTGCTGTGTAAGAGACAATCAGCCTTCTCCTGCTTATCATTCCCTTTGTTTGTCCATTTTTTCTTTCTCTCCAATTAAATTTCTGTCACAGATTTCTGAGGAACCACAACAGCTAGGATTTTGAAATTTGGTACAAATGTTGGGTATGGCTAGATGTACTGTATAAGGGACAATCAGCCTCCTCCTTATCATTCCATTTGTATGTCCATTTTTTTAGCTCACCTGAGCCTTTAGGCTCATAGGTGAGCTTATAGTATAGGCAGGCATCCGTTGTCCGTCCGTCGTCCGTCCGTCCGTCCGTCGTCAACATTTTCAAACATCTCCTCTGAAACCACTGGGCCGATTAAAGCCATATTTCATAAAGAGTCTACCTGGGTCGGAGGAACAAAAGTTTGTTCCGGGTATCTGGGTCACATGACCAAGATGGCCGCCACGCCCATATATGGTAAAAACCCTTCAAAAATCTTCTTCTCCAGAACCAAAAGGCCTATGACCTTGAAACTTGTTATGTAGCATTGGGCATGCGGGCACATTATAGTTTATACAAATGATGACCTTGCGGTGACCTTGACCTAATTTAAGACATGGTCAACTTTGGTACGTTAGGCTTTTATATGGGAAAATGCTTAAACAGTGGTTTTCTCAGAAGTTGTTTCAGTCTAAGGTACAATATTTGGTATACATGGTCAACTAAATGAGCAAATGAAGATATTATGTCACTAAAGGTCAAGGTCATTCGGTCGGTCCATCCGTCGTCAAGATTTTCAAACATCTTCTTCTCTGAAACCACTTGGCCGATTGAAGCCAAATTTCATATGGAGTCTTAGTGGGATGGCGGAATGAAAGTTTATACCCCGGGTCTGGGTCACATGACCAAGATGGCCGCCACGCCCATATATGGTAAAAACCCTTCAAAAATTTTCTTCTCCAGAGCCAAAAGGTCTATGACCTTGAAACTTGGTATGTAGCATTGGGCATGCGGGCCCATCATAGTTTGTACAAATTATGACCGTGCGGTGACCTTGACCTAATTTATGACACGGTCAGCTTCGGTACCTTAGGCTGATATATGGGTAATGCCTAAACAGTGGATTTCTCAGAAATTATTTAAGTCTAAGGTACAATATTTGGTATATATGGTCAACTAAATGAACAGCTGAAGATATTATGTCACTTAAGGTCAAGGTCATTCTGTCAGCCTGTCCGTCGTCAAGATTTTCGAACATCTTCCCTGAAACTACAGGGCCGATTGAAGTCAAATTTCATATGGAGCCTACCTAGGTGGGAAAACAAAAGATTGTTGCGAGTATCTGGGTCACATGACCAAGATGGCCGCCACGCCCATATATGGTAAAAACCTTCAAAAATCTTCTTCTCCAGAACCAAAAGGCCTATGACCTTGAAACTTGGTATGTAGCATTGGGCATTCGGGCTCATCATAGTTTGTACAAATGATGACCTTGCGGTGACCTTGACCTAATTTATAACACAGTCAACTTCGGAACCTTAGGCTTTTATATGGGAAAATGCCTAAACAGTGGATTTCTCAGAAATTGTTTAAGTCTAAGGTACAATATTTGGTATATATGGTCAACTAAATGAACAGCTGAAGATATTATGTCACTAAAGGTCACGGTCATTCTGTCAGCTCGACCATCGTCAAGATTTTCAAACACCTTCTTCTCTGAAACCACTGGGCCGATTGAAGTCAAATTTCATAAGGAGCCTACCTAAGTTAGGGGAACGAAAGGAATGTTCTGGGTATCCCAGTCACATGACCATGTTTGCCGCCATTCCCAATTATGGTAAAAACCCTTCAGAAATCTTCTGCTCCAGAACCAAAAGGCCTATAACCTTGAAACTTGGTATGTAGCATTGGGCATTTGGACCCATTATAGTTTATACAAACGATGACAGTGTGGTGACCTTGACCTAATTTATGACACAGTCAGCTTTTGTACCTTAGCCTTTTATATGGGAAAACGCTTTTACAGTTGATTTCTCAGAAACTATTTAAGTCTAAGGTACAATATTTGGTATATATGGTCAACTAAATGAACAGCTGAAGATATTATGTCACTAAAGGTCAAGGTCATTCCGTCGGTCCATCCGTCGTCAAGATTTTCAAACATCTTCTTCTCTGAAACCACTTGGCCGATTGAAGCCAAATTTCATATGGAGTCTTAGTGGGATGACGGAACGAAAGTTTATACCCCGGGTCTGGGTCACATAACCAAGATGGCCACCACGCCCATATATGGTAAAAACCTTTCAAAAATTTTCTTCTCCAGAACCAAAAGGCCTATGACCTAGAAACTTGGTATGTAGCATTGGGCATTCGGGCTCATCATAGTTTATACAAATGATGACCTTGTGGTGACCTTGACCTAATTTCTGACACAGTCAGCTTTGGTACCTTAGGCTTTTATATGGGAAAACGCTTCAACAGTTGATTTCTCAGAAACTATTTAAGTCTAAGGTACAATATTTGGTATATATGGTCAACTAAATGAACAGCTGAAGATATTATGTCACTAAAGGTCAAGGTCATTCTGTCAGCTCGTCCATCGTCAAGATTTTCAAACATCTTCTCCTCTGAAACCACTAGGCCGATTGAAGTCAAATTTCATATGGAGCCTTCCTAGGTTAGGGGAACAAAAGTTTGTTCGGGGTATCCAGGTCATATGACCAAGATGGCCGCCATGCCCATATATGGTAAAAACCCTTCAAAAATTTTCTTTTCCAGAACCAAAAGGACTATGACCTTGAAACTTGGTATGTAGCATTGGGCATTCAGGCCCATCATACGTGCGTTCCCGACGACGCGAAGCGTCGTCGTGCGGAACGCACGACTATAGACTGAGGTTGTTAGTTCGTTTGTCGTGCTCCCCATAGGCGCGCGATCGAGAAAACGCTTGCATTTCAATGATTTTGCGATGATCAAGCAAGGAGCACGCCTCAGATTTCGCCCATTCAGTCCACCTCGGCTACCTTTCGCGACAAACTGGTCCCATGCTGGCCAATATTCAATAGATATGACTACTTATAAGTTAAGGAACCAATCTACCTTGGCGACGGCAGGAAAGAATTTCATTGGCCAAGTTGATCACATGATACCGCTCGGCAAGGCGGCTATTTTCAATCGGCCATTGGTAACATTTCGTCGCTTCAAAGAGGATTTATTGATTTAAACAGGTTGTTTATCAGCATGTAAGAACAGAAATCATTTGAACTAGGCCTGTACGTTATAGGCAGTCTCAGTGGAGAGTGCGCAGCTATCTTGTTTATGAAATATTCAGGAAATCTAAGAGGAAAATGCATCAGTACTGGGGCTCGTATCCTATCCGTTTCGTACCACAGGAGGTCCGCTGTTCAGTCACGATGGTGTATCGCTTGAACTAGTCCTCGGTCAAACTGAATGGTACCCTGGTCATTCATACCACACACTGTACGTTTGATATGACTGTGATTTCAGATTTGAGCCGCGACACGACAAAACCAAGAAAGGGGCAAGTGCGCCCAGCGGAGACTCAGATCAGCCTGGGCATTCGCCCGGTCTGATCATTTTCGCTGTCCGCATGAAGCTTGCTTACATGGCCTGCTTACACCTTTACCTTCAGGAGAAGCGCGGTGGCTCAGTGGTTAGTGCACTTGACTCTGAAGCCAGAGGTCGTGGGTTCGAATCCCGCCCGAGGCGAAATCTTCCTATGTCCGAACAAGTTTTTCTAGCATCATTTGCAGGGATGATGCTAACAAGTGTGCCGTCCTTCGGATCGGGACGTTAACTGGAGGCCCCCTGTGCAGGGAGAGTCATCCCCTGTGCAGGTTAAAGATCCCTACTATAGCTACATGGCTATACCTAGGCTTTCATCCTGCAACACCGGAGTGTACAAAAGTACACCGTCTGTGTCCCCTTCGGGGGCTAAGGCGTAAATGGAAGAAAGAAAGCTACCATTTAGGCACACGGCGAAGACTCCGATGAGACCTGAAGACTGGGCAGATGCTGATTGACAGTGCTGTTAAGATTCGGCGCACTTAAACAAAGAATTGTTAACTGTGTAAATAAGAACGGTAAAAAATAAACAACAGATATTGTGTTTATAAAGTACAATAATCACCCTTTATTTCATCTCAAATGCACCATCTGGTATTGATCACAATATGAAAAGAAACTCAAAACTCATGTACCATTTGCACGAGGGACCCCGTTTTTTGTTGGCTAATTCGACGCAGCTTCTGAAAATGTCTTAATTCTGACATAAATAATGGGCTAATCTGTGAAACTGTGGGCTGCAGAAGGAGCTTGTGGAAAGTTTCAACAACTATTTGCTTTAGCACTGTTAAATCATGATCCTTTGGACATTAGCTGAGTGAGTTATTTTATAATTCACTTCTTTACTATGTGCATTTATGCAAGGCATGCAAAGAGTGATAACTATTATTTACAAATTACAAGCGCTGCTGAAGTGAGTTGACCTACATTCTTTATGTGTGCTCAGAGCCACTGTGTTTGTAAACAAAGATTACGAAATACGGTGTGTATTCAACATAGGCCGAGCTGCAAGTAACATTTGCAAATATCTGCATAAAACCAAGTGCAACTAACCCCTCTGGACAGACATGATCTTCTTTACCGCATATAAAGATCTCCGCTTGAAGGAGTGCTTGGATAACAGCCGACAAAAATTATCAACACATGTTTAACTGTAAATTACGTTATGTAACTTGCGCCGATTAAGCCTATGCGCTGAATAGGCCGACACGACAGTAAGTCTGCGCTGCGCGCACAACAGGGATAAAGACTAATAATTATGCCAAAATTCAGAATTTAACATAAGGGGTATGGGCATTTTCTTCCAAATTTCAGGGGCCCAGCCCAAAGTTTAGGGGCTTTGGGCAACTGGACCCCTGTTAGTCTTTATCCCTGCACAACCACTTTGTTGGTTTTCTCTACATGTTCCTGATAAGGCCAGTTTCTTAAAATTTGTTTCTTTTACAATGTTAGAAATAAGGCCCAGACAGGAACTTGCCGGGGGGGGCAACCTGAAATGAATTTCAACTTGTCCGCCAAGATTTCAACATGTCCCCCTGTATTTCATTGCAATTAAACCGTTTACATGTCATTTTCTTCCGAAGTCACGTAAGTAAACATAGTCAAAAAATGCTCTCCCTTTCTAAGACACTCAGCATGTCAATTCATGAACTTCAGAGATAACTGACCAACAGTTTTGATCACAGCTGCCTAATCATTTTCACAGCGCTACTTTGACAGGGATTCTATTTATTTTTCTCCTTCAAATCACTACATTGGTGGGTTTCAAACTTCTCTTGCAAAACTTCAAAAAAGACATGAAACAAAGTTATTTTCCAGAATTTACCAGAATTACAGGTTGTGTCCTGGGGGCAACCTTCCAAGACTATCAGCTTGCCCCCAGCAAATTTAACCCGTGTCGGGCAAGTGGGCAGTTGCTTATTTCTAACACTGTTTTATGCTGAGCTGGTCCGGGTAGTGCAGTCAGTAAGGCATGTGACTTATAAGCCAGAGGTCCTGGGTTTGATACCCATTCCGGCCACTTACTTTCATTTCTCGATCTGCTGATTCAAGATGGGCAGTTATCAATCAGTTACTGGTGAAAGAGGAGCACTTACCGGTAGTAATGGTTAATGGCTTAGGAGGTCTAAGCTCTCGTCTAAGCCTGCCCAGGAGTAGTGATGTTAGGTTAACTGACCGTCCCAACATGACCATAGCTGTTTACTGTGGACGTTAAGCACTAAATCAGTCAAAAATCCCCCCCCCCCCCACACACACTACAAAACCATTTAACAAAAATATTTTTTTTCCAGATTCGGATTCTTTGTCCAAATTCACCTACTTGAGAGCTCAAAATTAGGTTTGTAGGGTTTGTGCTAAATAGAAATTATTCTTCACACAATCAAATGTTGAGTGTATCATATGCTATACATCTGTGTACATGGTGGCTGTTTGAGATTTCACCTCTTTTTAGCAGTCAAGCATAATGTTTAAGTCTGAGTATAAGATTAATAATGCGTCTGTTAAACAGATAATGTCAATCAGAAGCATAAAAGAATGACAATATATTACTTATATGTGTTTTGAAGTGCACCCTTTTTACCAAGGCCCATGGGGTCTTCAGTTGGGGGATTTGCCATCTCCTCTGATGGCAATTTTTCTACACTGTAGAGTGAGTCAGACAAGTACCAACTGTGTGAATGAAGCATATCCCAGTTAACCCAGTTTGCATCCCAGTTACCTAGTGTAAGTAAGTGGTTAGGTGCTTCAGACCTTGGATCATAGACTCACAGATCATTCGAGTCTCACTGGACCATAGATTTTGTCTCTATTTAAATGGCACTTCCGTATTCAAATGATAACCCTGAGTTGATCTTGGCCTTTTTACAGATAACTCATAGGTCAGACGTGTGCTTCCTAATGCTTGAGAAATTTCTGCAATTTAATGAGATATCTTTGAATTTGTTGAAACCTTTGGTATAAAAGTTTGTATGTACAGTCAAATAAATGGCTACTTGAAGTTTATTGAGTAACAGAGGTCAGTATCAGTTTTTGATCAAGGTCACTCATATTTCACCAACTTCGAATTTTTCCTTGTAACCAATATGGCTGTCATGCACATATCGTTTAAAAGCTTCCACAATCAAATGACCCATGACACTGAAACTTGGTACATGTACACAGCATTTGAAATTAATAAACTCTGGGATTTGTTCAAATTGTGACCCTAGGTTGACCTTTGACCTTTTGACTTAGGTGTACATGTTACATGTACATGCATTTGCATGTACTGTAAAAATAAATTACTGAAAAATCATTTTTCATTTTATACATTTTAGGAGATTTTAACTGTAATCTGGCACATCTGATTGGGAGACAAGTCACAGTCTAAGAAGACTTAGATATTTGTATCGGCTGGTTCATACACATTGGTGTTTGTCTGTGATTAACTCAGCAATCATCAATTCTGTATATTATTTTGAGCTTGCCATACAAGATTTCAACAACTTCGACAAAGTCACCAAGAAGAAAAATTGACAATGCTACATACTGGTTTGAGGTACCTGGTGTTAAGGAAGCCTTAGATATAAAGCTTTAATAGGAAGGTATGTACGATTATTTTTTATGTCTCCCCCCGAAGGGGTAGGAGACATATTGTTTTTGCCCTGGTTGTCTGTCTGTCTGACTGTCCGTCCGTCTGTCACAAATCGCGTCCGCTCAATAACTCTGTAACCGATTGAGATAATTTCATGAAACTTAGTACAAATATAAAGCATCATCAGAACACATGCAGAGAGCAAGACCGGTAACTCCACCTACATTTTTACAGACTAATACCCCTTTGAAAATTTTAGTATGGTAATCCTGTCCGCTCAATAACTGTAACAGATTGAGATAATTTCACAAAACTTGGTACAAATATAAAACATGGTCAGACGATGTGCAGAGAGCAAGACCCGTAACTCCACTTAAATTTTTAGGGAATTATGCCTCTTTGAAAACTTTAGTAAGGAAATCGTGTCCGCTCAATAACTCTGTAACAGATTGAGATAATTTCTCGAAACTTGGTACAAATATATAGCATCATCAGACGACGTGCAGAGAGCAAGACCCATAACTCCGCCTACATTTTTTACGGAATTATGTCACTTTGAAAATTTTAGTTTAGAAATCGTGTCTGCTCAATAACTCTATAACCGACTGAGATAATTTAACAAAACTTGGTACAAATTTAAAGCATCATCAGACGACATGCAGAGAGCAAGACCAATTCCACCTATATTTTTTATGGAATTATGCCCCTTTGTAAATTTAGGTATGGAAATCATGTCCGCTCCATACATGTAACTCTCTAACTGTACGAGATATTTTCATGAAACTTAGTACAAATATAGTGTATCATCAGAGGATGTGTGGAGAGCAAGACCTGTTACTCCACCTACATTTTTTACAGAATTATGCCCCTTTGAAAATTTTAGTATGGAAATTGTGTCCGCTCAATAACTCTGTAACCCATTGAGATGATTTCACGAAACTTGGTACAAATATAAAGCATCATCAGACGAAATGCGGAGAGCAAGACTCATAACTCCACTGACATTTTTTATGGAATTATGCCCCTTTTGTAAATTTTGGTATGGAAATCGTGTCTGCTCCATATCTCTAAAAGTTTATGAGATATTTTTATGAAACTTAGTACAAATATAGAGCATGATCAGAGGATGTGCAGACAACAAGAATCGTAACTCCTCCTACATTTTTATGGAATTATGCCCCTCTGTAAATTTTAGTATGGAAATTGTGTCCGCTCCATAACTCTGAAACTATATGAGATAATTTCGCAAAACTTAGTACAACTTTAAAGTATCATGACTTGATGGGCAGAGAAAATCCTGCTCACATTTACTACAGAATTATGCCCCTTTGAAAATTTTAGTATGGAAATCATGTTTGCTCTAAAGCTCTGAAACTATATGAGTTATTTTTGTGAAACTTGGTACAAATATAAAACATCAGACAATGTGCAGTGAACAAGGACTGTAACTCCATCTACACTTTTTATGGAATTATGCCTCTTTGTAAATTTAAGTATGTAAATCATGTTTGTTCTTTAAAAACTTTAAAACTGTAATAAATATTTTCAGCAATTTTTATACAAATATAAAGCATCATCAGACAACGTGCAGAGAGCAAGACCCATAACTCCGCCTACATTTTTTACGGAATTATGTCACTTTGAAAATTTTAGTCTGCTCAATAACTCTATAACCGACTGAGATTATTTAACAAAACTTGGTACAAATTTAAAGCATCATCAGACGACATGCAGAGAGCAAGACCCGTAACTCCACCTATATTTTTATGGAATTATGCCCCTTTGTAAATTTAGGTATGGAAATCATGTCCGCTCCATACATGTAACTCTCTAACTGTACGAGATATTTTCATGAAACTTAGTACAAATATAGAGTATCACCAGAGGATGTGTGGAGAGCAAGACCTGTTACTCCACCTACATTTTTACAGAATTATGCCCCTTTGAAAATTTTAGTATGGAAATTGTGTCCGCTCAATAACTCTGTAACCGATTGAGATGATGTCACCAAACTTGGTACAAATATAAAGCATCATCAGACGAAATGCGGACAGCAAGACCCATAACTCCACTGACATTTTTTATGGAATTATGCCCCTTAGTAAATTTTAGTATGGAAATCGTGTCTGCTCCATATCTCTAAAAGTTTATGAGATATTTTTATGAAACTTAGTACAAATATAGAGCATGATCAGAGGATGTGCAGAGAACAAGAATCGTAATTCCACCTACATTTTTATGGAATTATGCCCCTTTGTCAATTTGAGTATGGAAATTGAGTTCGCTCCATTACTCTGAAACTATATGAGATAATTTCGCAAAACTTATTACAACTTTAAAGTATCATGACTTGATGGGCAGAGAAAATCCTGCTTACATTTACTACAGAATTATGCCCTTTTGAAAATTTTAGTATGGAAATCATGTTTGCTCCAGAGCTCTGAAACTATATGAGTTATTTTTGTGAAACTTGGTACAAATATAAAACATCAGACAATGTGCAGTGAACAAGGACTGTAACTCCATCTACACTTTTTATGAAATTATGCCTCTTTGTAAATTTAAGTATGTAAATCATGTTTGTTCTTTAAAAACTTTAAAACTGTAATAAATATTTTCAGCAATTTTTATACAAATATAAAGCATCATCAGACGATGTGCAGAGAACAAGATCCATATGTTCTGTATCTTAAAAATCTAAAGAGCCAGGCTGGATAGCGCAATCGGTAGGGCACCTGACTCGTACGTCAGAGGTCCTGGGTTCGAATCCCTGTCTGGCCACATACTTTCGTTTCTCCTTCCGCTGATTCAAGAATGTCAGTTGTCAGTTACTGGCGAAAGTATGTGCACTTAGTACTGGTTAACCGCTTTGGAGGTCTAAGCCTGCCCAGGAATTGTGTGGTTAGGTTAACTGACCGTCCCGACATGACCTTAGTTGTTTACCGTGGACGTTAAGCATCAAATCAACCAACCAACCTAAAGAGATATTTTCATGAAATTTACACAGATGTGAAGGAAACAAGACAGTTATTCCGGATTTTTTGGAGTTATCCCTTTTGAGCATTGAAAATTGTACATTTTGCCCTTTTGAGCATTGAAAATAGTACATTTTGCTTTAATTAAAGATATTTTCATGAAATTTTGTTCAATTATAAAGCATCATCAAATGATGTGCAGAAAAACAAGATCAGTAGCTCTGCCTACATTTTTAATGAAATTATGCCCCTTTGTAATTTTTCAGTATAGAAATGTAACTCTGTAACTTTATAACCGTTGAAGATATTTTTACAAAACTTGGTTCAAATATAAACAATCATCAGATGATTTGCAGAGAAAAGAACCGTACATCCACCTACATTTTTCACAGACATATTTTGGCCTAAACATCGTTATATACATCCATCTTAAGAAGTAGCCATATCAAGTGGATGGGAACGCACGTATATAGGTAACACCTATTTAATTCATATTACTATATACAAATGATGACCTTGCGGTGACCTTGACCTAATTTATGACAAGGTCCACTTCGGTACCTTAGGCTTTTATATGGGAAAACTCCTAAACAGTGGATTTTTCAGAAACTATTAAAGTCTAAGGTACAATATTTGGTATATATGGTCAACTAAATGAACAGCTGAAGATATGATGTCACTAAAGGTCAAGATCATTCTGTCAGCCTGTCTGTCATCAAATTTTTCAATCATAATTTATACAAATCAGGACTGTGCATTGACTGTGACCTAATTTATGGCAAGGTCGATTTTGATGCATTGGAAAATGCTTAAGCATTGGATTTCTCAGAAACCATTCAAGTCTACGACATGCCCATATATGGTAAAACTCCTTCGAAAATCTACTTCTTCACAACCAAAAGCACAATGACCTCGTGGCATGGTATGTAGCATTGAGGACCCGTCCATTATAGTTTGTTCAAATCATGACGGCGCATTGACCTTGACCTAATTTATGGCAAGATCAACTTTGGTATGTTATGCTTTTATGTGGGAAAATTCTTAAACAGTTGATGTTACAGATTTTTTTGAAGCCTAGATATAATAATTGGAAAATATGGTTAACTAAATGAATACATGAAGACAAGGTCATCAAAGGTCAAGGTCATTTTTTTGTAACTTTTCTCAAGGTCACTGAGATTTTAAAATTAAAATATGCATACCTCAGGCTTTCAAGTGGCCCTAAAATTCCTAAAAAATCCTAATTTTTTTAGGCTTCCCTAAAATTCCTAAAAAAACACTAAAAAAGGGACAAATTCCTAAAAAAGCCCTTATTTTTTTAAATTGTCCCTAATTTTTGGTATTTTCTGTCTGAACTTAAAAGAATTTTTAAACAAAGTCATGCAATTAATGAACCGATCAGCTGACTTTATAGGAAGGAGCTGTGTGAAAACATTTGTATGGCACCAGGCTATGTAATACAACATGATGAAACAAGTAACTCACAGGTCAGAAAACAGATGGATGTTTTAGTTAGGTACTGGTCAGAAGCAAAAGGAGAAGTTGTGGTTCAGTTCTTAAAGGCAAAGGAGCGGCTGTAGCCTAGTGGATAACACTCCAGACTACCAATCCAGGGGTCGCAGGTTCGATCCCCCGCTTCTCCGGTCTTTCGGATGAAACTTTAAACCGAGGTCCCGTCTCCATATGACCTCGTTGTTGGTGGGACGTTAAAACCGAGTTCACTCACTCTTAAAGGCAATAATGTTCGGAGATGCCAAAGGTAATACTGTGTCAAAAGCTATCCTTGATGCACTTCATGAAGCAGGCTACCATGTACCTCTATCAAAGTTGCTAAATCTTGGCTCTGATGGCCCAAATGTAAATAAGACTATTTGGAGCAATATCAATGAAGAACTGAAGGTACTAGGATTACCACATTTCATGTAACATGCATGTGGTGCATAATTCTTTCAGAGAAAGTCTTAAAGTGTATGGCCAATCATCAGAACAGCTAGCAGTAGATCTATTCTACTTCTTTAAAATAAAAGATCCCCCTGCAAAAGAGAAGACTTCTGATATAGACATGGAGCTTGGGTTTGATGAGGAGCAGTTTATTAGGCATGTACAGTGCAGGTGGTTGACTCATATCCCAGCTTTGAAAAGGATAGTCAAAAACTTTGAGCCCTTGTGTGAATACTTCCTGAAGGAATAACCTAAGACAGCTACCCAGAACAAGACAATCAGACTTCTTGAGGAGAACAAAACCTATAACCGTATCTGCTGTATGTTTAAAGCACCAGCCACTCTGATACAGATGAATTTCTGATAAGCCTTGAACCCCTGTGTGACACGTTTGTTACGTTTCTAAAGCTATTTCAAAGGGAAGACCCATTGATACATATTCTGTATTCAGAGATGAAAGATCTACTAAAGGCTTTCATGCTCAGGTTCCTGAAGAGTTCTGTTGTGTCAGTGCAGAACACTGGAAAGAAACTCCTTGAAGTTGATATTGAAGAGAAGGACAGTCAGCTTTCTGATATGGAGATAGGACAGTCCACAAAGTCTCTGTTAGATAAAAAGAAAGACATTGCAAAAACAGAGCTGAAGAACATGAGAAAGTTTTATCAGACAGTTACTCAGTTCTTGAAGAAAAGACTTCCTCTGAATTATGAAATCCTAAGGGATATCACCTGTCTGCATCCATCAATACAAAAATCAGAGTCTGAAAGCAAAAGGATCTGAAATATTGCCTTGAAAGTGCCTCAGATTATACTGAAAAGTCTAGTGGCTCAGGTAATAGATGAATGGAAACTGTATTCACTGCAGGAAATACCAGACTCCTGGTCTTATGACAGAGAAGCAAGTGGGTTAAGGATTGACTTCTACTGGAATAAGGTGTTACAGACAAAGAAGCAAGATGAGAGAAAGATGTATGACATTCTTGCCAAGCTAGTCAAAACAATCCTGTGTTTGGCACATGGCAATGCTGAGGTAGAAAGAAGTCTTTCTGAAAACAAGAAACTGTTGACAAAAGAGAGATTTATAATCAGAATAAGTTTGGAAGTCAGTAATATTAACTATATATTTTGTCAGTCTCGAAACAAAATATTGATAACTGCCTTATCATTTATTTTTGCCATGTTGTTTACAAAGGGGTGGATAATAAGGTTGCTGTAGGTTTTCTCTATAATAGTGAAAAAAGGTATTTATCAACTTTTCATATCAAAACAAGTCCCTAAGTTTTGTTTATGTATCCCTGATTTTCCTGATTTAGCCCTTATTTTTTGGCAAAAATAGCCCTAATTTTTTGCAAAAATAGCCCTAATTTTAGCCCTAATTTTTTGCCAAATAGTGCTTGAAAGCCTGATACCTTTTAAGCTACTGGTTTCAAATTTGTAACAAATGAGCGAAATGACAAATTGTGTCTGTTGACAGAAGGTGCCAGGTGACCTACAGGACCATTGGTCCTCTGGTCTTTCTCTCCAATTAAATTTCTATTATAGATTTCTCAGGAACAACTACACCTAGGTTTTTGGAATTTGTTACAAACATTGGGTATGTCGAGTTGTATGTGTAAGAAAGCATCAGCCTCCTCCTGCTTATCATTCCCTTTGTTTGTCCATTTTTCTTTCTCTCCTATAAAATTAAGCTATTTCTGTCCAAGATTTCTCAGGAACCACTACAGCTAGGATATTGAAATTTGGTGCAAATGTTGGTTATGACTAGTTGTATGGTGTAAGAGATTATCAGCCGCCTGCTTATCATTCCCTTTGTTTGTCCATTTTTCTTTCTCTCCAATTTATTTTTAGCTCGCCTGAACGAAAGTTCAGGAAGAGCTATTGTTGTCACCACGGCGTCGGCGTCAGTGTCAGCGTCCGCGTCCGCGTCGGCGTCGGCGTTCGAATTGGATGTTTTGGTTAAAGTTTTTTAAAGACCTATATCTCCTTAACCCATGGATGGATTCTTTTGATACTTGCATTGTAGTTAGATATTGGTCTAAGGTTTAACAGGGTACCACCCCCACCCCACTCCGTGACCTTGATGTCAAGGTCATGGACTTAGAAAATTGGTAGTTTTTTTGGACTGGATGTTTTGGTTAAAGTTTTATAAAGCCCAATATCTCCTTAACCCATTGATGGATTCCTTTGATACTTGCACTAAAGTTAGATATTGGTCTAAAGTTTTCGAAGGTACTACCCCCAACCCCCTCTGTGACCTTGATGTCAAGGTCATGGACTTAGAATATTGTCTTTTTATTGATTGGATGTTTTGGTTAAAGTTTTTTAAAGATACATATCTCCTGAACCCATAGATGAATTCTTTTGATATTTTCACTGTAGTTAGATCTACAGAGTACTACCCCAACCCGGCTCAGTGATCTTGATGTCAAGGTCAGGGACTTAGGAAATTTTTGTCTTTTTTAAAGTTTTGTAATTGCATACTGATTCATAATGCTTTGCAGAGATTTAGTTTATACTTGAACTGATGTTAAACTCTTTTTTGAGTTTTTTACAAAACACCTTATACTTACCCCACTGGGTGACCTTGAAGTCAAGGTCATCGACTTAGAATTTTATCTTAGAGATTTTGGTTAAAGTTTCATATTTATGAAGACATAATTTCACAGTGCCACAATGGACTCAGTTGATACTAATACTTGGACTGATGTTAGATAATGGTTCAAGGTTTTGATATATCCTAGCGGCCCCCCCCCCCCCCCCCCCCACACACACACACACCTGTCATTTTTTTTACCTCAAGCTCATGGACTTTGAAATTTCATTTCATTTTTTTTATTTTAATTTTATATTAAGACTTATTTCTGAAATAGCTTTTGTTTATAAATGTGTTTTCATTATGGACATGCTTGCATGAAGTTTTATGCATAGCAGTCCACATAGCCCCCACCCGATAGCTTTTGTTTATAAATGTGTTTTCATTATGAGCATGCTTGCATGAAGTTTTATGCATAGCAGTCCACATAGCCCCCCCCCACACACACACACACCCCACCCCCACCCCCACCCATCAGTTTTTTTTTACCTCAAGCTTATGGACTTTGAAATTTCATTTCATTTTTTTTTTAATTTTATTTTAAGACTTATTTCGGAGATAGGTTTTGTTTATAAATGTGTTTTCATTATGGACATGCTTGCATGAAGTTTTATGCATAGCAGTCCAAACCACCATAGCGGCTGTGTGATGGGCAAGCACCAATTCAGGCGAGCTATGCTGTCAGGCGACAGCTCTTGTTTGTCATAGTTTTCTCTGTGCCTTAGAGAGCCACAGTCTTCAAATTTTGTTTACATCTTGAGAATGGCCAAGTTTATTGTGGGAAAGAAAATCAAAATGCTAAGATTTCTTTTGGCCTTCTTTTGCATTTTTTCCTTTTTTCCATCTCTATCTCAAATGGAATAAATGGGAAAATTCATGTCAAAGATTTTTCAGATTGCTATGTGATTAGGTTTAGGTATAGGTTAAAATTGACTAGTTGATATCATCTGGATGCTGCTGCTGACTTTAGGTCAAGGTCACTGACATAGAAGTTTATGAATGGGTTGAAATTTTGTGTTAAATTTGTATTTTCTTTTGATTACATAATTTGCATGTTTAAATGGAACCATTGTGTATTTGTCTCTATGTCTTCCACTGGATTTGTAATAGATTGTCCATTCATCTGTTATTTAACATTTGCTTTATTAAGTGTGTTTTTATTAGGGGGTGGCGCTGGCCGGGGGTATACATGAGTCCCTGCTCACATGCTCTTGTTTAGGGGAGTGCTCAGAAAATTGTAGAAGTTGTTTCAGAGCTCTAGATAAGAGGGAGTATTTGATGACAATTAAGGATAATTAAGGATAATTTTTCTTATTTCTCATCGAAACCATATGTTGTGACCCCTCATCTGAACCGTCTCGTCGAGACGGTTCAGATGAGGGGTCACAACATATGTTTTTATGCAAAATTAACAAAAATTATCCCTAATTATCACTAAATACTCCCTCTTATCTAGAGCTCTGTTGTTTCTCTTAGTAAACTGGCTGAAAAACATGAAAGTATACCTATACCATTTTATCCTGAGACATCTACAGTCAAATCAGTGTCAAAGATTCAGTGAATGGGAACACAAAATGTGCTTACTTAAAATGTGAATGGGATTACAAAATGTGCTTACTTAAGCAATCTCATGAAAGTATACCTTTACACCTTAAGGAAAAACAACTAAAATTACCTCAGTAATTCTGCCATTTTATCCTGAGACATCTACAGTCAAATCAGTGTCAAAGATTCAGTGAAGGAGAACACAAAATGTGCCTACTTAAGCAATCTCATGAAAGTATACCTTTACACCTTAAAGAAAAACAACTAAAATTACCTCAGTAATTCTGCCATTTTATCCTGAGACATCTATAGTCAAATCAGTGTCAAAGATTCAGTGAAGGGGAACACAAAATGTGCCTACTTAAGCAATCTCATGATTCAAGTATGTTATATATGAACTTAAATCAAGGGATCAAGGCCATTAGAATAAAAGTACAGTACAAACATAATGTACCATACTTTGATTCAGAAGATCACAAAAAGATAGCTGTTAGAGACAGCTGACCAGTCAGAACGAGTCACCTATATAGCAGCATTATTTTCTGTGCAATCAGTTGTGTTACAATATTTCAGCACTACTTGACCATTTTGTAGTGATATTAAGGTGAATGGGTACACTTTCAGGGGGAAAAGCTGTGCCTTTTTAGCTCGCCTGAACGAAAGTTCAGGAAGAGCTATTGTTGTCACCACGGCGTCCGCGTCAGCGTCGGCGTCCGGATTGGATGTTTTGGTTAAAGTTTTTTAAAGACCTATATCTCCCTAACCCATGGATGGATTCTTTTGATACTTGCACTGTAGTTAGATATTGGTCCAAAGTTTAACATGGTACCACCCCCACCCCACTCCTTGACCTTGATGGCAAGGTCATGGACTTAGAAAAATGGGAGTTTTTTGGGACTGGATGTTTTGGTTAAAGTTTTCTAAAGCCCAGTATCTCCTTTACCCATGGATGGATTCCTTTGATACTTGCACTGTAGTTAGATATTGGTCCGAAGTTTTCCAAGGTACTACCCCCACCCTCCAGTGACCTTGATGTCAAGGTCATGGACTTAGAAAATTGTCTTTTTATTGATTGGATGTTTTGGTTAAAGTTTTTTAATGACACATATCGCCTGAACCCATAGATGAATTCTTTTTATATTTGCACTGTAGTTAGATATTAGTCCAAAGTTTGACAGAGTACTACCCCAGCCCTGCTCGGTGACCTTGATGTCAAGGTCAGGGACTTAGGAAATTTGGTCTTTATTAAAGTTTTCTAATTGCGTTCTGATTCATAATGCTTGGCAGAGATTTAGTTTACACCTGAACTGATGTTAGACACTTTTTTAAGTTTTTTACAAAACACTATATACTTACCCGACTGGATGACCTTGATGTCAAGGTCATGGACTTTGAGTTTTGTCTTAAAGATTTTGATTAGTTTTATATTAATGAAGACATAATTTCACAGTGCCACAATGGACTCAGTTGATACTAATACTTAGACTGATGTTAGATAACGGTTAAATTAAAATCTGAAATAGTTCCTTCAAGAGCAGAGAATACATTCAGAAGAAGGAACCTGGGCCAGACTACGTAGTTTCGGCTAATAAAACCTCATCAGTGACCCTGACAATATCTGGTGACGAAACCAGAGAAAGCACACTGTAATTTCTTACTTTTAATTGAGCAGTCGATTCAAAGACTGATTAGTATCAAAAAGGATCCAAATAATATAAAAGACGATGATCTAGAATAATAGTCTAAATCGATCTCAAATTTTAGATTTCTCAGAATATCCTCTGATCTTAAAGGACGAAAATAAAATATAATCTGCACTATGGATGATGTACGGGGAGACGTTTTACGGCCGCCACACGGCACAACACCAGCTGCAGTGAGGTAAAATTAAAATCTGAAATAGTTCCTTCAAGAGCAGAGAATACATTCAGAAGAAGGAACCTGGGCCAGACCTACAACATGGTTCTCAGCTTGTTACGGATGGAGGAGATCAACCCAGAATACATGTTAGAGAAGTCTTTGTACCAGTTCCAGAACTATGCAGCAATACCAGGCCTCTGTGAAAATAAGAAAATAACTTCTGAGAAATGCTTAGCCTGTAATATATCAAGTTAAAATGTGATTTTCATTACGGTATTTGTCAAGTACAGGAATACTGTAAATTGGCAGGAAATATTGATGAAAGTTTTATTTTGCAAAACATATGGATGTGAAATCGCAGGGAAATAAAGCATAAAACTTCTAGTCCGGTGGTTTAAGAGTGAAATTTTGGATTTGTGGGCACTTTCGCGGCATGACGGGCAACCGGGCTCATTGAAGTCAGCAAACCTACCTAAATCCATTTTGCCCGGTTGCCAGCTCAACAGACGTCATATAAGGTCAAAATTGGGTCAAAGGTCATTTGGTGCATTTCTATATACCAGTTTGTGAGTGAATTATTGAATTTATAGAGACTTTCGCGAAATGAGAGGCAACTATGGCAAAGGAAGTAAGTAAACCTACCATAAAAGTTTTTGCCATATTGCCAACATCATATTTAATCATAACTGGGTCAAAGGTCAGTAAGTACACTTTTGTAAAGTGGCTTACTATATTATTTATTCTAAAAGCAGTTTTTAGTTACCAATAGCCCATAGGCCTGCCCCACCAATCTGAATGAGAGGCCTTTTACACTTTTTGTTTTTCCAAAAATATATTACAACATTACACGATACCATTCTGTGCTATCTGACTTCAAGGTTGGTGCGTTTGACTGTTATATCCAATTTAAATACGTTACCAAATCAACCTGCTGAATTCGTATGTTACTATACCTCTTATTCAAATGTATATTGAAACGTATATTAATCTAGCTATTGACAAAAAGCATCGTTCTGTTTCTCTATACAATCATAAAAGCTATCTCCTATAGACAATAAATGTTGCCTACGTTACCGAGTTTTTTCCCATTTAACGAACAAACATACTTCGGATAAATTAACCATTTTACTGAAACCAGCTAATATTTACATTTTACCTTAATGCAAATAAAAAGAAAAATGTAAGTGTATCAAACTATGCAGAAAATAACACCGTTACATACGTTACCGGGCATATCTAATAAAAAATCATAAACCATAAACATGGTCATTGATATTATAAACGGCATCTTACGGACTGGCACTACAAAGATCTAATTTGATCTTTAACAGATGAGGCGATGCAATGCTCTAAATATAGATGTTTGGTTATTAGAGCCTGAACAATGGTCTGCTAGGCAAGTTTGTAGATGCCTGGTGCAGTACATTTGCCTCTTCTGCAGTATTTTAGTCAGTCAGCTGGCACTACATAATTGAAAGTGACAATTTGTCGAGAGAATTGGAACTTGTTCTAGAGTGTTGACAGAGAATAAACTTATTTGAAGAACAGATATAACTGTCTCTATAGTAGTGGGTTTTAGGTAGTCGAACAAGATAAAGATACAGACAGAATAAAATATGGAATCACATAACAGAGAGCAATGGGTCTCAAGGGGCTTTGTAGTAGCCTGAACTTCTTAAACCATGCCGATATATCCTTTTTTCTTACCCTGTGCTGGTACCACATACTTTGTTGATGTCTGGCAATACACTGTCTGGCACTGAATTCTGCCCATATTTATATAAAAGAAACAACTGCCATGGCCATATCTGTAGGGGTATTTCGGTAAATTGAGCAGGTGCCATAGTCGATGCTCAGGTTTTGCAGCGGCATAGGCAGATACCATGATATATGCTGTGTCTTTCAATAGCCTGAGCTGACATCACTGTGTTTACAGACGTGTCTGGTAGATTAAGATGGTACCCTTTTATCTATAGATGTCTTTGTAAAGCCTTATCTGCAGTGTTACATACGTTACGAAGTATGTATTGCCACACATGGATATTAGCATTACAGGGTGTGCGTCTATGGCTGCCACTACAGTGGTATTTTAGCATACTGGCAGAGGATATTTGCACGGCATCCGAACGCACTGTACCATCTCTTCCGGTTTTCTTGCGTTGAATCGAGAGTAAAAACATTCGTTTATAACCAGTAGGCGGAAATCATTATGTTTAGAGATTTTATCTGGAACCTGTTGCGCCATTTATAGTTATTCAGCTTCGAAAATGTAAAGAGGTAAGTTGAATATAATTTGTTCTACGGTTTTTACTTTATTGTCCTGTATTAAGTCGTGTATGGGTGGGTAGTAATTGGTACAGTATTCAAATCGCCTTTGGCATGATTCTAAAACCAGTTTGAGCCTTTTCTTACATGTTTTATAAAAAATCTTTAAAGTAAATGGAAGGCGTTATCAATCTACAGTTTGTTAGTTTTAATAATAGGATGATAGCCAGGTTTTGCACGACACAAACTTGTGTTAAACTAAGCTGTTCGGAATAAAATTTCTGTGACGGCCAGAGTTTTTCATTGTACAGGGCATTAAAGTAAAAGATGGAAGAACAAATTATATTTAACTAACCTCTTTACATTTTCGAAGCTGAATAACTATAAATGACGCAACAGATTCCAGACAAAATCTCAAAACCTTATGATTTCCGACAACTGGTTATAAGCGAATGTTTGTACTCTCGATTCAACGCTATGAAAACCCAGAAGAGATGGTACAGTGCGTTCGGATACTGTGATTTGGTGACCAGAACTGGCATGCTAATCACACAAGATGACTAATAGAAGCCTGAGGTGTTAAAACACAGATGTCTTGTAATGTGCTTAGCCAGCATAGCAGTGGCAAACGTGATCTGTACTTTCGCACTACAGTCGCCTTTGCTGTTTTCACTAAATGCTTTGACTGTTATCACAACCTATTCAGACGAGTTACCTGAGTTGGTATAACAGTAGGCCATTTGATGTCTGAAGCTTGCACTACAGTAAAGGTCCTGTTGGTCCGAGAGCTTGAACAACAGTTTCAGAAATGTTATGTAGTAGACTGTGTCGATGATGAAGTCCCCTTAGTGATATGTAGTGTGGCCTTAATATTTTCACCCCTTCTCTTCCATACATACATAAAGTCTATACACCTTGAATTATAATTGGTTTCTTTCATTCATTTATGCTGGGCCGGGTAGCGCAATCGGTAGGGCACCTGACTCGTAAGTCAGAGGTCCTGGGTTCGAATCCCGGTCTGGCCACATACTTTCGTTTCTCCTTCCGCTGATTCAAGAAGGGCAGTTGTCAGTTACTGGCGAAAGTATGTGCACTTAGTACTGGTTAACCGCTTAGGAGGTCTAAGCCTGCCCAGGAATAGTGTGGTTAGGTTAACTGACTGTCCCGACATGACCTTAGTTGTTTACCGTGGACGTTAAGCATCAAATCAACCAACCAAAATTCATTCATTTATGATATCACAACCGTTTACAAATGTAGTATTAAGATAACTGGAGTAATAGTGTATAAATTTTGCCATTGGGGATGGCTGGCGCTATTTTTACAATTTTCACCCTTCCTCCCCCACCTCCTTGTTTCATCTGGTTCCGTTTGTATTTATATGGTAAGCAGCATATTGTTAAATATATTACATGTACAGTATGCATATTTATAAAACACAGTTTCAAGTCAGTGTTATGCCCTTTTTAAAAGTTTAATAGATTTCAGGTACGAAATAAACACTTGTCTTCCTATAACGTAAACTACACAGGCTAACGAAGTCAGTTTTAGTCCATTAAATGGCTATATGCAAAACAAAACATATGATGACTTAGTCGTGAGGAGCAAATACATGAGCTATGAATGCATTAATCAGAATAATATGAAACTTCAAGTAATAATGACACACAAGGCTGGAATACAGCAAACTAGGTTTGATTTGATGTTTTCCTGAGAAATTCTGAAAAGTGTAAAACATGCCTCATGCAACCTGGAGCAGCTGAGTCATTATTTCAGATAGCCTCTATAAGGTCTGTAGCCACTGAATTAAACTAACTAAAACAATCCTCTGATGAAATTATGGGAGCCATCTTAGCAGCCTCTACAAAAGCCGCTTAACGACAGGGTACTTATAAATGAAATCATTTGATTTTTATAATAGGTAGTTTTCTCATACGTTTTCCATGCAAGTTATATGGTCATCAGTCCCATGAGGATTGTCTAGAAGCGGCGATTTAGACAAGGACCAACTTAATGTCATATGGGCTATAGCAATATTTAGATTCGAATTAATTTATTCGTTTCCCACAGACCTGTCTGTCTTAACGTAAATTACATGCGATGCTGTAATAAGTTTGCTTGTATATCAGCATTGCCCTTTAGAATTAAAAGCATGGGGCGATGAGTTTCAAAATGTCGGTCGACAAGTTTTGATATTCTGGATTGTACATATAAAATACTCCTGTATATCTGAAAATTTATTCGCGACATCATGCTTATGTGTATTTTATGTCTAAAAGCGTTTTGCAAAATGAATTATTGTCAACTTTATAAACAAGAAAACATCTATTAACACAGATCATACATGATACTATGCTTGTCTATTTAATTGAATCGCTTAATAATTATTTAAATGTCTAATTTACCAATTTGGTAACGTAAACTACATGAGATTGATATATCTACATTGAATTTTATCTGCTTCTCAGCTTATACCTTTAAAGTTTTTGCATCTTTATGTGTAAACATCGTGACAAATAATTTTATGGCTATTTTTCTGCATTAGATTTGAGATGGCAACTGTAAACAATTTATGTATTGTAAAGAACACATGCTAATGAAGCCAACTGTTTGTAATGTAAATGTTGAGCTAGAAATATGTGATAGCTTGCTTAAAAATACATGTATATAATTTAATAAGTTGAATTATGTTGTTCATATATTTATTCCATGCAGTCATCGATTTATGAAATATTAAAGTTAGCTCTATGACTGCATGTACATTCAGAAAAAACAGGTTTACGGACGGGCACATACACATTTTGATTGAACAGAGACTATCCAGGTATGCTTTACTATTGCCGATTGAGGTTTTCAATATTTTCAGCATTTAACTGCAGTCATATTTATAACGAGCACTGCGAGAGCAGAGCTCGTATCTAGGTATCGCAAATACCATCAAGTATAAGTCTATGGAATCGAATTTGCGACGACCACCTTGCTGGGTTCTGAGTTTTGCAGTCGTGTGCAAAAAATGGGGAACCAGTGTCTTTTCTCCGCACAGGATTTAACGACTGGTTTACATTTTAACAACTGGGATATGCTTTTATTGCACATAACTCGCGATGCAGTCTGTCATTTGCGAACGCTGAATGTCACATGATTGATACAGCCAATCAGAGCCCTCTCAAGAAGTCGCTGGTGTGAATTGTAAACAAGGCGGCAGAAAGTTTTATTTTGAAACCAACTAATAAACCGCCTCGGAATCAAGGTATAAACGTGTATGCCCACGTTCAAGACTTGAAACGGCCACCAAATCGACTAATATCATGACACAACTAGGCCAGTTCAGTGGTTTATTTAGCGTCTGGAAACCTCAAAGCTTCACAACATCATGGGATTTCGCGCACAAGCGGTCCGTGTCATGGCTCATGCCATATTGTAGCACTCCGTCTCGCATTGGTCACAACCTGGCTATAGAGCAAGGTACAAAAAGAACATTGGTCTCTCGAAAAGAAATCAAAGTTTTGTTAAAATTAGCAGTGGAAACTCACTGGCGCTTGAGTTTCAAAGTGTGCATCACTTGTCATTACATTCATAACGTGGTACTACCCCTGCTCGTTCCAAGCAAATAGTCTCTGGTAAAATCAAAATCATAACCTGATAAACCTGGTATTGTCTAATATGCGGTGAACCTTGAGAAGAGGGTGCAACTAGTCCTGTAACGATGACAGTGCAAATAGAAACAGAAAAATGTTGACCTGAACACTCAACACATGTTGCTGCAGAATAGTTTCTATCCATATCAGCCTTCGATGTCGGGCCTTCCAGTGCACAGAGCCACAAAGAAAGGTAAAACCCAGCTATTCTACAAGCGCGCTGTGACAAAACAACGCCAAACTTGAAAATCAGGGAAATTTGCCATTGTAATTTGCCATTGTCACTAGTTTTCACGACCTCCAAAGTTTGGGTTCTCTAGTCCCTTAAAATCAATGTCGAGGTATTATTAGTATTGGCTGGCACATCGCCGTCTCTTCGCTAAAAGGAGCGGCTGTAGTGTAGTGGATAACACGCCTGACTACCAATCTAGGGGTCGACAAATCGATCCCCTGCTTCTCCGGTCTTTCAAATGAGACTTTAAACCGAGGTCCAGTCTCAATATGACTTTGTTGTTGGGACATTAAATCCGAGTTCACTCGCTCACTTTTCGCTAAAAATGGACTTGGTATACCAAATGCCGACCGTGAATCCAAGCCGCTTAAACTTGGTTTTCCTGTGATGACCAAGGAAATTCCTACACAGCATTTGAAAAGTCATACAAAATTGTTAACCACCATCATTTGACTGACAAAAAGTTCTAAAATCCTTTCTTAATCTCACTTTTTATATTCGTTGGCAACAGCCCGTTGCATGTACTTAACAAGTGCTTAAATAAGTGTTCCGAATGAAATATTGGGAAACCAATTTGATGAAGACACATATCAGGTGAATGTAAAATATGGATTTATTTTTGCAACTATAGGCCCTATGTATTCTGGGCTAGGCGTCATACTGTAACAATGAAAAAGAAGTGTGTGTACATGTGCATCTGTGTGTCATTTTCTTTTCTCATCTATTCCCGCAACCTCTGTCTATCAATGCACATGACATCAAATTCAAAACAATGTCATATTGACATTGACTCACCGCTCTACTGTTGCATCAAAATCAGTCTGGAGGCTTGTTTCTTCATTCCTTTTTTCTGGTCCCACCCTCCCCCCTCCACTCCTGCTCAATCATACAATCATTGGGCTGCGTCACATGAAAACGTGCTTATTGACCAATGCAACCAGTAAAGCTTCAGTCTCACCTGCTCCTGCATGCAGTCTATTTGCCCCATATTCAAGGAAATCATGCTGATTAGACTTGATGAATGTGCAGGCTGATCTGAGTCTTCAGTAAATTTTATGCATATGTCTGACATGACATTTTCTTATGACGCCGCAGTTTTGAAAAATGAAAGTAAATAATTTTCTCAAAAAAATCTCTTTTTCATTTCATGAACTAAAGAAATATGTATTGTTCAGATACAGCGAAAGTCCAAAAATATCAAGAAAATTTTCATTGAAAGTATGATTGAGCTGTCAAAAAAGAAGAAAGGCAATAATAACTAAATATGTTTGACTAATCAATGGTTACAATGAGGATTGACTAATCAACGGTTACGATGGGGATTGCTTATACCTTACCCTACAATCCAACGCTCATGTGTTAAAGGCCGGGCCGGGTAGCGCAATCGGTAGGGCACCTGACTCGTAAGTCAGAGGTCCTGGGTTCGAATCCCGGTCTGGCCACATACTTTCGTTTCTCCTTCCGCTGATTCAAGAAGGGCAGTTGTCAGTTACTGGCGAAAGTATGTGCACTTAGTACTGGTTAACCGCTTAGGAGGTCTAAGCCTGCCCAGGAATAGTGTGGTTAGGTTAACTGACCGTCCCGACATGACCTTAGTTGTTTACCGTGGACGTTAAGCATCAAATCAACCAACCATCATGTGCTCAAGTGCTTTCGAGATCAACAGGACGGCAGTATTGAAACTTCCAGATGAGTTCTTTGTTTTTACTGACTATACAGATGTGAACGGAACAATATAAATAGAATGCTGGTAATAATTGCTGAATCGCAGCTGTAAGCATAACAGTGCAATGATTTGCTATGTAATTGATTTGCTATGCTTGATATTTTGGCATCGGTAGAACATAATACAGCCAACTAAAAAGAAAAAAGATGCCCAATAACAACAAAAAATACGAATAGGGCCAATTATGTTCTTCATTGTAGAACTATGGGTTTCATTGATAGAGACCGATCCCTTCAGCGTATTGATGAAGTCTACAGGAATTGGACTGTGATATTAAGGTGCATTACAGAGCAGGACATAGTGTAAATGTGTGTTGGTACAGTGATTTATTCACTATTTTGGGAATGGTACCGGTTGCCACGGAATTGGGGAAAAGCTCATCGTATTCTCCTACAAATTGGAATTTTGGAAATATGGCAAGCCATTTTACCATTTATTATGGAACTTAAATATTTCATTTGTTATATCAGATATCTAATATGCCAATTAAGATATCTAATATAACATATAAGGTATCTTATATAACATATAAGATATCTTATATAGGATATGAGATATCTTATTTAATTTTTCATATAAGATACCTTATATGTTATACGAGATATCTTATATGTTATATTAGATATCTTAATTTGCATATTAGATATCTAATATAACATATAAGATATCTAATATTTTATATAAGAAATCTAATATGTAAAATTGAATAAGATATATCTTATTTCCGACAGAAGATATCTTATATGTCATATGAGACATCTTATATACTATATAAGATATCTAGTATAGGCATATTAGATAGCTTATTTGACTTTTCCATAAGACACAACACAATATATAAGATATCTGATATAGCATATAAGATATCTTGTATGACATATAAGATATCTTATTTAGTAAATCAGATATCTTATGTCGCATGTAATTTATCTTATATAGAATATGAGATATCTTATTTAATTTTACATATAAGATATCTAATATAATATATTAGATGATTTATATAGTATATTAGATATCTAATATGCCAATTAAGATATCTAATATAACATGTAAGATATCTGATATAATATATAAGATATCTTATATGAAAAATTAAATAAGATATCTCATATCCTATATAAGATATCTTATATCCTATGTAAGATATCCTATATCCTATATCAGATATCTTATAAAGGATATAAGATATCTTATATGTCATATTAGATATCTTAATTGGCATATTAGATATCTAATGTACTATATAAGATTATCTACTATGCATAATAAAAAGTAAAATGGCTTGCCATATGGAAACCCTTTATGAAATACATGCATAATGAGGACCTATATATTTAATACTGAGAGGTATGAGATATAATTTGCGACATGACATGAGATCGTTTCCCCCCGGAAATCGGCAATTCAAATAGTTCGAACATTAACTATTTTCATGACCGGCAATTTCTAATAGTTCGAACACCCCGATCAGTATTTATTTTTTAACTGTTCGAACTAAATGAGAATTTACCGTAAGTCTCAAGTGGTGGGATAGGGGACATGATACTGAATATATAGTAAATTTACAGTCAATTATTGCTATATATCTGCTATTTCTCTAAGCAAGCAAGTAAATGTATTCTTGTAAGATGGTCCCTAGAAAAATTCTTTCTGCAGTTGGGAATTTTCAACTTGCAGTTGGGAAAAAAAAGATACATTTTGAATTGGGACTGGTGCTTTTCATGGGCATCACTTATGTAGAGAAAAAAATCACTGTGGTATATATTTTCAACTTTTACAGCCTAGCTGTAGAAGTGGCACCATCTTTTAGCCAAGGGTATACGTGAGCCCCTGCTTACTTGCTCTAGTTGGTATTGCACAGTCTCATTTTGACCACTTAGAAAAAGTGTGCAAATCTTGAACTCTGGGCTTTGGAGATGAATAGAAAATCAAAACTTCGTGACTAAAAACCATGATGTTTCACTAGTTCAACCTAAATCAATGATATATGATATGAAGCTGGCCACCAGGTCACCATTATTGTGTATTATGGGTGCTTTAAGCAGCTGTCATCTCACTGCTGTAGGTTTGAGCCAAGAAGCCAAGCTCTCTGTGCAGATGATCATGTAGTTTTCTAGGGGATCATACATTTTGGCGACAAATTTGTACAACTGATTTAGTTGAAAATGACTGAAATAATCTTGACTGGCTGTACAATCCATGTGAAAAACAAGCCTATCAGTTGATTGTCGAATTTCTGACAAAAGAAAGCTAAACAGACAATTTCCATCTTTAAATGATATCAAGTATACATTTACAACAGTACATTCATATACTTCGAGGATTTGGTGTCACTTAGAAGGCAATGCCTTAATTTCATATTAAGTCAGAAAAACATACATACTAATATTTTATGCCCAGTTCATGCTCAGTAAAGTTGCAACATGATGATTCACGATCAATCTCAATGAAAAATGCAGTTTAAGTCTGATTAAGTTGCCCAGTGTTCATACAACGTGTAGTCAAATCTGTCTTAAGGGGTCATTAAGGGGCCTCACAAAAACTGGCTACAGAGTCATGGCAGACAGGTGTACACTTAATAGAGGTTCATTTTCCTCTGAGGCCCCACAAGATAGGTGACCCTTAATAGAGTTACCCTTGAGACAGGTTAGACAGCATTATTTTTTTATACAATTTCATTATAACAGCAGATATTAACACTTACAGTTACTTAAAAATTTCGAGAGGTAGGCACTGATTAAATTTGATATTCACATTTGATAATCAGACAATCAGTCACTGTCTAGAGTTTGTGTCAGTCTTATGTAACAGTCCTGCAGTTGGTGCTGTCTGTTTTTAAGATACTAGGTTCAAGTCCTAGAGGACTGCATGTTAGTACTGGCATGTATAACACTAGACAGCAATATCCAAATTACAAAATGCATTCTAAGATAAGAATGAAATAGGTTTAAAATGTTCCAATCTTTAGCCATATGGTAAGATGTCTCATAGGAAAGAACGAGAAGTAAATACTTATGGGCTGTAAGGGAAATCACTTTTGATATTGTACTAACAGTGTATCCGACTTGAAGATATTACATAAATATTTTTTCTTCTTCAGTTTGGTGGTTTCAAAATGGCGAAAATTGCAAGACCGCTAACATTTTTGCACTATCTGAATCGACATACCTGTAATTGCTTATATGTTAGTTATGAGAAAAAGTTGCCAGCAGTGCTCGTTTTATAGGTAGCGCCTATTTATTTCATATTATCTCAAATGTACAATAATCATTTTCTAAGCAGTTTTTCGTGATTTTGCACTTAATGACCTTTGACCTCGTTTATTCGGTACACACTAGGCAGTCAGGCTTGGCAACCGGCAAAAAATAAACGAGGACATATCGGTAAGTATTTTAAGTATGGTTGCCCATCATGCCGCGAAAGTGCCCACAAACTCATTTTCTAGAGCACTTTTCTCGAATCCGCCACCTGACTATTCTGGCATTATTGAATCCAAAGAATCATTATGAGGATAGCAGGATCAAAAGCTCATATGTCCCTTTAAAAAATAACTCTAAGTCCCTTAATTTTGCTCTTTACACAGCAGCTTATAGAAATATTCATGTTTGTGGGATTAAAAAATTTGCTGAAACTGAAAAAAGTATGCAAAAACAGAATTGAACATTTCTGGAAGGCTGTACATTACATGGATTATGTTATATGAGAATTTCTTCTGAACATTTTCTGTTATTTATTTTTAGAGTTGGAGACAACAGAGGATAATTAGAACAGTATCATTGTACCTAACGAGGATCCGGTGGCATCATACTACAAGATAAGGCAACAGTTAGACACTCTCTGTAAAGAACTCCTCAGTTTTATACAGAAACCTCAGTATCTCTTACCATTCTTACAACCAGGAAGATTAGTGAAGGTAAAAATCAGATTGTTCCATAAAATTCTTAAGTATTGGGACAGATAAGTTTGAGCAAACAGAGTAGACTCAGATCAGCAGTCTGATCATGGCCTACACTATTTGCCATTCCATCTGTGTCATTGATAAAGCAGTTATAAATCTTGAAATTCAATGAAAATGTAGGAGGCTGTCCACAAAGAGGAATTGGGTATGAATTTTATTTGAAAGTAATACACAGTTTTCAAGTACTGTAATCCATCTTATTAGAGGTCTGTGCACCTTACATTTTCAAACTGGCGGCAAACATTTAATGTAGACTTTCTTTCTTATAAGCACATATAAAAAAGGAAACAAATTTAAAAGTTAAGCATTTTAGGAAAGCTGCTTAATGACATAGAAGGATACAGAAGCTTTGCAAGTGAAAACTGAAAGATTCTATAGCATTTTCAGCTCTTAAAAACAAGCAAACAAAGGGATATACCAGTAAGAATATATGCGCTTATAGTCATATGCCTAAAAAATTGCCATGAAGGGCACTTAATAGGGGCATGTGGGTTAATTAGGTTGAATATTGTAATTACATGTATTTAGAAGATAGCATGACTTGGTTAAGTCAGTTTGAGCTTAGATACCAGCTCAGATTGCTTATAGTGTATTGTTCTGCATTGATAAGTATTTGGTTGACACATTACTCATATAATGGAGTTTTGATAGTAAAAGGTAACATATCAAATATTTTCCCGCGGAGGTAAATGGGTACACCTCTATTTTGTCCTGCCATTTCTGACATGGCTTACAACTTTTGTGACATCCTGTGTGTTTCCCTGCCATTTCTGACATAGCTTACAACTTTTGTGACATCCTGTGTGTTTCCCTGCCATTTCTGACATAGCTTACAACTTTTGTGACATCCTGTGTGTTTCCCTGCCATTTCTGACATGGCTTACAATTTTTGTGACATCCTGTGTGTTTCCCTGCCATTTCTGACATAGCTTACAACTTTTGTGACATCCTGTGTGTTTCCCTGCCATTTCTGACATGGCTTACAACTTTTGTGACATCCTGTGTGTTTCCCTGCCATTTCTGACATAGCTTACAACTTTTGTGACATCCTGTGTGTTTCCCTGCCATTTCTGACATGGGTTACAACTTTTGTGACATCCTGTGTGTTTTCCTGCCATTTCTGACATGGCTTACAACTTTTGTGACATCCTGTGTGTTTCCCTGTCATTTCTGACATGGATTACAACTTTTGTGACATCCTGTGTGTTTTTCTTTGCCATTTCTGACATGGATTGCAACTTTTGTGACATCCTGTGTGTTTTCCTGCCATTTCTGACATGGCTTACAACTTTTGTGACATCCTGTGTGTTTCCCTGCCATTTCTGACATGCTTACAACTTTTGTGACATCCTGTGTGTTTCCCTGCCATTTCTGACATGGATTGCAACTTTTGTGACATCCTGTGTGTTTCCCTGCCATTTCTGACATGGCTTACAACTTTTGTGACATCCTGTGTGTTTCCCTGCCATTTCTGACATAGCTTACAACTTTTGTGACATCCTGTGTGTTTCCCTGCCATTTCTGACATGGGTTACAACTTTTGTGACATCCTGTGTGTTTCCCTGCCATTTCTGACATGGGTTACAACTTTTGTGACGTCCTGTGTGTTTCCCTGCCATTTCTGACATGGGTTACAACTTTTGTGACATCCTGTGTGTTTTCCGGCCATTTCTGACATAGCTTACAACTTTTGTGACATCCTGTGTGTTTGCCTGCCATTTCTGACATGGCTTACAACTTTTGTGACATCCTGTGTGTTTCCCTGCAGGACAAAGCCCTTCAGAGCCTCAGAGGAGCAAAATCGTCCCTGTGAAAGTTGACCCCCATTCAGAAGATAGGCAAAAATGGAAATGGCAGAATCTCTCCCCTGAAAAGTGTAGCCATTTGCCATAATTATGAGCTCTGAAGATCTGTTTCTTACAGGTGAAGAATGGTGAGGATGATTTTGGCTGGGGCATGGTTGTTAACTGCCAAAAAAAAGCCAATCAAAGCAAGGTAAGTGTTAAAAAAAAAGGTGAAGGCTTCCCATAGCATACTGGCTGTAGGGTCTGTGGATGTTAGAGGCCCACCAAATCTTTGGCAGAGTATAAAAGCATATGAAAAAGATGGAGCACATCCCTGTCTTTTAGCTGCCTTTAACCTTCCTTGATCCAAAAAAGTCTACCCAGCTACTGCTGGGTTCACAGAGGTTTTCAGTCTCTGGCTGGCCCATTGAGGAGTCACACCTATGACCTTCTGCACCATAGCCAAGTGCCTCTAACCACTTGACCATATACCTTCCAGGGTAGGTAGGTACAAAGCTGAAGCTCTGAAAATAGATATGACTGCTATTGTTAATCTATAGAATTGCCTTTAAAACTGATTTCATATTTATTAATGTAACTAAATTGAAGTGTTCTGCTATTCCTATTATCGTAAAACCGCTTAATATTTGCAACAGTTTTGTTTTTATACGACCGTTTGAAAAACGGGACGTATATTGTTATGGCGCTAGCGTCCGTCCGTCCGTCTGTCCATCCGTCTGGCGTAAACTTTTCGTTTCCGGATAACTCCTCCTACAGTTTACATCAGATCGAGCTGAAACTTGGTATATAGTAAGACTATGAGGTGGACCAGCGCATATCGTTTCGAGGTTACGCTCCAATGATTTTTAGCGGAGTTACAGCCCTTTACTTAGAATTTTTGGGGTGTTCGTTTCCGGATAACTCCTCCTATAATTTTCATCCAATTAAGCTGAAACTTTGTAAATAGTAAGACTACGATGTGGAGTAGCGCATATTAGACAGAAATTTTGCTCCGATGATTTTTAGGGGAGTTACAGCCCTTTGAAAAAACGCGTTATGGCAGTTTGTATAGCAATTCTTTAGCATTCCATAACTTGATTACTCTTTGGAATATCATGATGAAACTTTATAACAATGTATATGAGGTTAAAACAACGTGTCTCATACAAGAATGGTTACTCCCCTTGACTTAGATTTTGTTACCTCCCTTTGATTATTTTGTCAGACTATATTTGTACACCTCATATCTTACTAACCCTTTGGACTATTGTGATGAAACTTGATAGTGATGTATATTAGGTTGACACAATATGTCACATATAAGAACGATTGCCTCCCCTTACTTATTTTTGGAGTAACCTCCCTTTGAATTCTTTCTAAGGCTATTCTTATGCAAGCGATAAGTAGGCAACCTTATGGAATATCTTGATGAAAATTTATAGCAATGTGTATTAGGTTGAGGCTGTGTGTCTTATATAAGAATAATTGCTCCCCCTTCCTTATTTATGGAGTTACATCCCTTTGATCAATTTCTACGGCTATTCTTGGGCAAGTCATTACTAGGTAAGCGTATGGAATATCTAGACGAAATGTTATAGCAATGTGTATTAGGTTGAGACAGTATGTCTAATAAAATAATTGCTTCCCCTTCCTTATTTTTTTTTTTAGTTACATCCCTTTTATTACTTTTTTAAGGCTTTTCTTTTGAGAACCTTAGTGTTTGGAATGTCTTGATAAACTTGATAGCAATGTAGACAAGGATGAAACGGTGCAAAAAAAACATTCAGAAACGGGCGTATATTGCCCCGCTTGCGGAGCTCTTGTTCACTAATATTTATACCTCCGGCATGCGAAGTATGTCAAGGAATATATAGTTTCGTCTTTCTGTCCATTCATCTGTCTGTGCATTCGTGCTTTCTTTAGTTCGGTCGTCCATACGTAACTTAATATTTGCGTTAAAATTTTGTGTTAAGTTTTTTATGCCCCCAACTTCGGAGAACTTGAGGGGGCATATTGGTTTGGGCCTGTCCGTCCGTTCGTCTGTCTGTCTGTCGGTCCATCCGTCTGTCCATAATGCTTTTTGGCAGCTGGGAAACTCAAGAATTGCTTATGCTAGGATCTTGAAATTTTATATGTGGCATGTACACGAAAAATAAGCAGACCCGTATTTTTTCTTCTTTTTTTCCACTGGTCATGTATTTTCAGAGTTATGCCCCTTTTTCGACTTAGTCTATGGAACCATGTGAACAAAATATCTCAAGAACTCCTGGTGCCAGGATCATGATTTTTTTGCAGAATGACATTCCCCAAATTGTAGATGACCTGATTAATTTTTGGAAAAAAAAATTGCGACATTTTGACCTAGTTATGTCCCTTGTCGACTTAGTGCGTTGTAAGCCTATGGAACCTTGTGAACAAAATATCTGAAGAACCCCTGATGCTAGTATCCTGAGGTTTTGCAGGATGACAATGCTCAAAATGTAGATGACCTGATTAAGTTTTGGAAAGAAAATGTGAATTTTTTATGGAGTTATGCCCCTTTTTCGACTTAGTGCATTGTCAGCCTATGGAACCTTGTGAACAACATATCTTGAGAACCACTGATGCTAGGATCATGATTTTTTGCAGGAAGACGTTGACTAAGGACTTACATGTAGGTATAGATGTCCTGATTAACTTATGAAAAGAAATCGTGAATTTTTGATGGAGGTATGCCCCTTTTTCGACTTTGTGCATTGTAAGCTTATGGAACCTTGTGAACAAAATATCTCGAGAACCACTATTGCTAGGATCATGATTTTTGTCGGAAGACATTGCCTAAGGTTTAGATGACCTGATTAAGTTTTGAAAAACATTGGTGGTTTTTTGACAGAGTTACGGCCCTTTTTTGGACATAGGCATTTTGTATAGGAACAAGCTTGTGAACAAAATATCTGAAGAACCACATAAGCTTGGATCCTTATATTTGTCATGCAGGTTTGGAACAAGTTGTAGACAACCTCATTAACTTTTGAGCCTATTTCATAAATTTTTGCTAGAATTTTTCCCGTTTTCAGACATAGGCATTTTGAAAACGAAGATATGAATAACTTTGTGAACAAAATGTCTGAAGAACCACTTAAGCTCGTATGTTCCTTATATATTTGGCATACAGTTACAGGCTAAGATGTAGATGAACTGATAAAAACACTTTCTGACTTAAACATTAGGGGATATAAACCTTCTTTAGAGGCAAGCATAAGGTTGGGTGCATAGTGTTTCATAAACACATTTTCTAGTTACTTTTGCTTCTGTTATCCAGAACTTGTTCATAAGAGCTGAGTGTTACCACATGATGGATATTGATCAGTGTGCATCACCTTGATGCTGCTGCTGGCCAAAGGTCAAGGTCACAGACTTTGAAATTTGTATAACAGTTGCATTAAAGTTTTGCGTTAAGTTTTTCCTTTTGCTCTGTAGTCATGAAAGTCTTTACTGGAACTTGTTGATATGTGCTTAGTGTTACTACAAGATCAATACTGATCAGTTTGCATCATCTGGATGCTGCTGCAGGCCTAAGGTCAAGGTCTCAGACTTAGGATGTTGTACAACAGTTGTGTTTAGGTTTTGTGTTAAGATTTTGCTCTTTTTTTTTGAAAGCTTCTATTGGAATGTGTTCAGATGTGCTTAGTGTTACTACAGGATGGATACATTTTAGGTAGCATCATCTGAATGCTGAGCACTGCAAACCTAAGGGCACTTGACATTAATATAAAATTAGTGTTAAAGTTTTGCATTAAGTTGTTTCTGTTTGCTTATATTTTAAATATACATGAATTGAACCTTTTGATATGTGACTACCCAGTAGGTTTACTGCAAGATTGAAACAGTTTTGTTGACATCATCAGGCTGCTGCTGCTGATTGTAGGTCAGGGTCACAGACATTGAAATTTATATACCATATGTGTAAAATAAATTTCAAGTTTGTATTGTTTTTCTTATTGTGAAATCTTGAGATAGAACCCAGTAGTATGTGACTACATGGGCATATAAAGTTTATTTCCTGTAGGTGTAGGCAATGGCCGGGGATAGGTGAGCTCCTGCTCATTTGCTCTAGTTTCAAATATATTTACTCATAAATTTAAGAATCTTGCCAATATTTGGACAGTTGATCATCATTTGGAAATCACCTACTGAGGAATACAAGAGCTCATCTTTGATTCCGAAACAAAACAAGTCACAAAATAAGCAGAAAAATAAAGTAATCTACAATAACTGAAACATGAAATGGCCTTTAGACCTGTTGATTGCATTTGTGACCTGCCTTGGAGACCCTGAAAATGCATAACATAGGGTTGCATCCTTGTCACCCATCCGTCTATTTGAAATGACTGAAAAATATTGAAATCACCTTAAAGCTCATATTCTTTACATTTATTGCACAGAATACATCTTCACATGTTTGTTCTCAAGATACTGAGAATATGTAGATGCTAACACAGCTCCAGATAGTAAGAGGCAACAGGGCTTATTTAGGGATAATTTACCAAATTTCTCTGTACAAACAAAAAATATGAGTTGAGATCCTTCATTTGAGCCATCTAGCTGGAACAGTTCGAATGAGGGGAACAACATATGTTTTCAATGAGAGATAAGAAAAATTGTCTCAGAATCATCCTCCTAAACCGTTGTTATCTGTAGCTGTGTGCTAACTAATATTGCAGGCATCTGATGATGGTCCAATCTATGTAGCAGAGATCTTAGTAAACATTACTAAAGAAGCAGCCAAGTCTAGAAACACAGCTCTGGTAAAACCTTGTCCTCCTGAGGAGAGATGCTGGTATGTACTGTTTTAAGCTGAAATTGAATTTTGTTAAAAGGGGCTTTTCAAGAAATAGTTGTGGGAAATAGGAACAGACTGTTATTTGTCTTCTATATCCAGAAGAAAACGAAAATACACACTTTTTAAATGGCCATATTTTTCTTATTCTTTACTGCACTAATCTGAATCTGCAAAGTATGTTTTTCCTTGAGATACAATAATGTGGTAAAAACAAATTATGGATGAAATGCTTTATTAGAGACACAATACGCGCATGTTAATTTTTCATTATTTTTTCCCATGCATCATAGTGGACAATACGATTTTGCTGTTAATCAGTATTTAAATTCTCTGTTGATTTTCTGAACAAACCACTATGTTTTTATTTACATGTGATGGGCACTCATTGGCAGATGGAAATTATGTCATTACCCTGTCACAACCTGGCCTTTCAAAGTGGTTTGTAGTCAACTTAATGCAGTGCACTAGCATCGCGATTGATCAGCTATGAAGTGTGTGTTTTTTTCCTTTGCCTCAGAGTATAGTTATATATATATAGAGAATACATGTACCATGTTAGTGTCTATTGGTATCAAGTTTATCAGGCGAGACCAGAAACAGCGTAGGAATGGCGAGGCTTGCCGAGCCAGTCTGACATGTTTCTGGTAGAAGTAAAAAGTATGCAGAGACCAGGAACTGAAACAATCAAAATCAAAATCCAGCCCTCAAACCATAGTTGGAAACAACTAAGATTACAAATAATCAAGATACAGAGAACATATGGCCAACCGAGTGAGCAGCTTGTTCCCAAAAGGTGGCCACTCAGCAACCCAAACCGAACCAAAAATAATAAGAACATACATAAGGTAAAACATCACAGAAACTCTGACACCAAAAACAGGCAACAGAGAACCACAACAGAACTACAGCCTTGGAACGGTCAGTAATGAATTACTGGGGGGCTTAAATCGATTTTACAGGCCCAACCTCACCCTCAGTTTCTGAAGTGGTACAAAACATTTAGTTGGTTGATCGGTTCGCATGATAACCCTCTAACTCGTCAATGAATCATCACGGTAAACTAAACTTGATATCAAAAGACACTTATGTGGTTTTCTATTCATCATGCATCATTAGAAGATTTTACGGCATAAGGAGCGGAAAACAAGTGATAAGCAAACGCAGTTTTGTTCAAATTTGCTGACGTTGCAAATGCATTATGGCGTAAGTCGGTGACGTCAATTAACCAATCGAACGCTGATATCACGCCCAATGTCAGTGTATATAGCCAATCGTCGTCAGAGATCGCTTCTAAAGGCATCGCCTGATAACATTGGCGCAAGCGCAGTTCTATTGTGGCATGATATCATGTCATGTTATCATACCCCTGTTATCAGGTGAATTTTGCAGCAGATGCATGATAAATATGTATATAGTGTTAAAAATAGCCTTGATTTTTCTGAAAGGGGAATCCAGTAAATACAGTGATAGTATTTACTGTAAAGTTCTATTATTGACTTTTCAGTCATTCCTGTAATGAACAGTTCCATTTTTGGACAAGACGACTTGTTCTGTCAGGGGATGATCTAAGTTGAATGGGCACACTTTTAGGAGAAGCAACTCTACTATTTTCATTTTTGCCTCCCTTCTCAGTAGGAGTCAATTCTTAAAGGAAAGAATTTGAGTAAACCCCAGTAGGAGAATCAGAATTGTTTACTGGTGATACGTCCAAAGAGTCAAAGACAATCATTCACCAGGAATGACGTATGATGTAAGTCGGTGTCAACTCTTAAAGGAGTCAACTCTTAAAGGAAAGAATTCAAGTAAACCCCATATTGGAAGAATTATGTTGCCTGGGGAAGCAAACAGGAAGTCATAAATGTTGTTCTGCATTTTAGAATGGCAGAAGAAGGTGGAGTGGTACCCGGAATCAGTCCACAATTATTTCCCTTGATTGGTTGAACACTTTTTAGCTCGCCTGAACGAAAGTTCAGGAAGAGCTATTGTTGTCACCACGGCGTCGGCGTCAGCGTCAGCGTCAGCGTCCGCGTCCGCGTCGGCGTTCGAATTGGATGTTTTGGTTAAAGTTTTTTAAAGACCTATATCTCCTTAACCCATGGATGGATTCTTTTGATACTTGCACTGTAGCTAGATATTGGTCTAAGGTTTAACAGGGTACCACCCCCACCCCACTCTGTGACCTTGATGTCAAGGTCATGGACTTAGAAAATTGGTGTGTTTTTTTGGACTGGATGTTTTGGTTAAAGTTTTATAAAGCCCAATATCTCCTGAACCCATGGATGGATTCCTTTGATACTTGCACTAAAGTTAGATATTGGTCTAAAATTTTCGAAGGTACTACCCCCACCCCCCTCTGTGACCTTGATGTCAAGGTCATGGACTTAGAATATTGTCTTTTTATTGATTGGATGTTTTGGTTAAAGTTTTTTAAAGACACATATCTCCTGAACCCAGAGATGAATTCTTTTTATATTTGCACTGTAGTTAGATCTACAGAGTACTTCCCCAACCCCGCTCAGTGATCTTGATGTCAAGGTCAGGGACTTAGGAAATTTTTGTCTTTTTTAAAGTTTTGTAATTGCATACTGATTCATAATGCTTTGCAGAGATTTAGTTTATACTTGAACTGATGTTAGACTCTTTTTTGGGTTTTTACAAAACACCTTATACTTACCCCACTGGGTGACCTTGAAGTCAAGGTCATCGACTTAGAATTTTGTTTTAAAGATTTTGGTTAAAGTTTTATATTTATGAAGACATATTTTTCAAAGCTCATGGACTTTGAAATTTCATTTCATTTTTTTTATTTTAATTTTATTTTAAGACTTATTTCTGAGATAGCATTTGTGTTTTCATTATGGACATGCTTGCATGAAGTTTTATGCATAGCAGTCCACATAGCCCCCCCCCCACCCCCCACCTGTCAGGTTTTTTTACCTCAAGCTCATGGACTTTGAAATTTCATTTCATTTTTTTATTCTAATTTTATTTTAAGACTTATTTCTGAGATAGCTTTTGTTTATAAATGTGTTTTCATTATGGACATGCTTGCATTGTTTTATGCATAGCAGTCCACACCACCTTAGCGGCTGAGTGATGGGCAAGCACCAATTCAGGCGAGCTATGCTGTCAGGCGACAGCTCTTGTCAGGATATACTTTCGCACAAATAGTTCCCTGGTTCATTGGTTTCTAACAAGGCCAGTTTGACTGAATATCTTGCTTGCTGTAGCAAACTGAAAAGAGCCTTGGATATGCTTCTTGAAAATGTATAATTAGCTCAGAATCCCCAGCACTGGAGGTAACTAGAGGAACCGAATCACACCCTTCATAGGTGCCCCTACAACGGCAGTTTGTCTCATAAGTTGATGGGGCAATGTTTGCCGTGGAAACAGCGGAAGGACAAGAGAACTGTTTTACTCCAACTTAGGTGTGCCGAGACGGGCAGAATTTCTACACAACAACAGCTGGTGATTTGACACAGAGATAGCATTTCTCCTACATTTAAAGGTGTTCTACAGGCAGTGAGTATATTATTTTAATTTTTTTAATAAATTGGACTTTAAAGTGAGAACCCTTAAAATTGGCCAATATTGACATGGGTTCCCTAATGGAACTTGAATGCAGTCTGGATCTAGAGGCCATAAGGTATTCCTACACTTGTCTGTGTTGGTAGCCTCATTCTGAGAAGTCAGTATGGAGGGCTTTTATGAAAAATACCAGAATCTGTTTGTTGAACATAGCACTCGGGCGGAGAATGGAGAATGCGTGCTATGGGCCCGGAAAGTGCAGAAAAATGGTTATGGCGCCGTGAAATACAAGTGCCCAATAACTGGACAGTGGAGATGTACCACAGCTCACAGATTGTGTTTCATGGTTTTCACAAGGCATTTAGATATTGGTGACAGAGATATAAGCCACCTCTGTCACAATGCCTTGTGTATACGGTCAGACCATTTGTCGGCCGAGCCCCATGAACTCAACTGTGAGCGAATCAAGTGTGTCAACCGTGGCAAATGTCAGAGTCATGGGGAATATCCACTTTGTTTATTGCACCTTAAATTATAAAAAGGTATATGGTAATTTGACACTCATGTGTAAACCTTTGCAAACAGTGTAGATCCAGATCAGCATTTACCGTACACAAGTCATCGTCTTGGAATTTGTGTGGCATATAGTGCCACTGTCTTGTCTGGGAAGAGGAAGCCACCTTGTGGTGTGGGATCCATATCTGAACCTAGGACCCATAACCTGGGATCTGTATCTTGACCAGTTACAGTAATTGTCCTAAAAGTGGTTGGAAGCTGGTCTTTCTTAAAGCTATAAAATGGCTTAGTAAAATGGCAGATCCTGATCAGATTGCTCGTAAAGAAGCAGGCTGATCTGGGTCTGCACTGTTGGTTTGTGGTACTTCCAGCTCAGAATTTGGGGTCTAATTACATTGTACTGTACTTGGTTTGAAATATTTTGGAAACATAATTAAATCTGGATTCTAAGTAACAACAATACCAAAGGTCTCGATTAATTTTTATTACTTATCTAATGCTAACGTTTGATATCTAACAACAAACCGAAAACAAAGGGAGAAACAGGCAAGCACGTAAACCGACTTATATCCATTCATTCACAAAAAATTTCAGAAAAGAATTTGGTAAAAGAATTTGGCGAATGTTCAGAAAGAATTTAGAAAAAGAATTTGGTGCCAAATTGAGTACCAAGTTCTTTTACTAAATTCATCAGTATCTCCAAATTCTCATCAAACATAACAAAACAGAAGAATAGGAGAGCAAATAACACTATAAGCTGTTGCTAAAGTCACTTAGGATCAGTTCTATGAGCATGGTTATTAAAATGGAATATGATCCAGCTGTCCTTTTCTGTAGTCTGATTTAACTTTGGTACTTTGCTTATACTCAGAATGAGCCTGAATTCTCTTACTGTTCACCACAAGCTTATGTTTAACAACTTCTGATCTCTTCGAATAGTTTCTGTGGTAGTCCGCATCCCGGTCTGCTGCGCTCAGAGCACGCTTTGTACGAGATGAAAGTTCAATTCCAGAAAATTCACATTTCTTAATAGCAGAAGTTCCTGGATCATTATTGATCCTGTGAATTGCTGAAGAACCCCGTCCTTCCGTTGTGGCAGAGAAATTGACATTCTTTGGGAGTGAAACACATAGAGCACGGTTAACTGCTTCACATTTCTGAGTATCAGTGTATAGTTTCATTTGTTCTACAGAAGCAACACTTAACTTCATTTTCAGTATTTCTAATAGTAAAACCTTGTCATTTTCATTCATGTTTAGGTTATGGATCCTGTTAGATGACAGAAACATGGAGCGATTCCACCAGTTATTCGTAACACCACCATGACACACAACAGAATTGTTCGCACATTTGGAACAGTCCCCATCATAACATGACAGTGTCGATTCCAGAACTTTAGGTAAGATCCGCTTAAAGGCAGCCATGTTACCGGCATGATCTTTCATGAGTTCCTTAAGAATTAAGCTGCATCTTGCTTTTACATCCTGACTCAGAACTTTCTGAGCCTCTTTTTTCTGTTCACGTGTTCGTCCAGGAAACATTCCATCACTAACATTGGCCTGATAACACTTTCGAAACTGTGACTGGCCCAAATGTGTTGGGTCCGCTAAGCGCTGCACACTCCACATAGGGTGAAGGATCTTCATAGCATTATCTAAGCCTTGTGCTGATCTAGAGTCTCCATCTGTTGTGGCATACTTGACTAATATGCCCTGAAGAGAAAGCTGGCTGCCTATTTCATGACCCATATCATATTCTGAAAAAGGTGCAAATTGTGACATGTTGGCTGTGCACTCAGTGTGTCCCCCGGGGCACTGCACATCAATGCCCTTTCCTTTTAACCAGGCACCAGTCCAACAAAGTTTATTTTTAAAGCAGGCTTGAACCACAAATTTCTTGTCTGTCATAGTTTCACATGCAACACCAACAGCTTGTGATGCATTCTGGCCTGGCTTTTTACGGCTTGCTATTGTCACTGAGTTGTACCTTCCGTCCATGGCGATGTTTATTTCTGACGGGTCATGACCACGCTTTGTATTGATCTCCTTGAGCATCTCTACCTTCTCAGCCATATCTGTCTCATTTAGCTCTGTTACTTGCTTTGCTACTTTCTTTGATGTCCTCTGCATGCAACTTCTGGCTGGTGGGGGTACATCCATAGTCGCCATAAGAAGCCTGGCACCTTTATTTCCCAATGGTGTGTCTTGAAGCCCAATGCTGAGGCCTATATTAGGTGCTCCTGGGTTAGGCCCTGGTTTTCTGGTACTGACTTCTTTGTAGAGCTTGAATTCAGGTGTTTGGAAGCAACATTTAACACACCTTAGAGTTATTTTCCAGCACAGGCCCCATTTTTTCTCATTCGCTACCTCCATCTGCGGAACGACACACTGCGGGGCATCTCGTCTGTGCAGTTCATAGGCTGTGTTCCATGCTTCAACCATTTTTGTGTTGTCTACCAGTCGCATTCCCTCAGTGTCTTTTGAAACCTGTTCCTTTTTCAGGTCTGATGTAGACAGCATAGTAGGACGGAGAAGCCTGACTGAGCCCAATTTACCTTCACAGTCTGGCATGGCTCTCGAAGTACCATCTCTAGATGTTTGTGTCACCAGGTAATACTCTTCTTTATTCATTCTAATTGTTCTGCTGGATTCTGGTGGACCTGATTCATCAGTTGGCTGTGCTGAGGGCAGAGAGACACCTTTGTTCCATGGTGTACGTCCCTTCTTAAACTGTGTTGGTGCTTTCTTTCGATCGCCTTTCATAGGCGTTGATAATATTGCATATAACCAGAAGAATGGGGAAAAATTGGACTTCTGAATTATTTATACCTTTCTTGAGTGCTGTCAACTTCTTAGAGATATGTAATTCTACATCTGACTATATAAGTAGTCATGGCACTTTATCCTGCCACAGATGACATTCTTGTGTATACCTATATGCAGGTGCGTTCGTGTATTCTGTTGACACTTCAGTGACACTTTACTGGCACTAGTGACAGTTGTTTGCTTCTGAATCTCAAGGCTGATAAACACAGGACTTGAAGTGTCTCTCATCTTCTTTAGCATTGGTATGGAAGCTATGAAGGCTAAAATTCAGTAGTTTTAGGATTCATTTTCATTTTCAAATTTTAATTATAGAATTTAATTTTTTAAATTCTTTAAAATTTGAATAAATTTTACTATAGACATTCAAGAATTACTTTTTCTCATTTATTTTGGTACAGATAGATAGAAATGTTCCTGATGACTTAGGAAAAGTTTACTTCATGAAAAAATATCAACAAATAAGGAAGTTATGGCCAAAAAACTACCAAACTTTTAGTCAAAATGTGGTGTTCGACAAGGTGCGAAAATCGGACTTCTAGTATATCTGTTTAAATGTCTGTCAGATTTCTACAGTTTAAGTAACTGATCTCATACTACCAGAACAAGCTCTAGAAAGGTGAAGAAATAGATTAAAAGGCAAAGTTTTGAATTTTAATGGCAAATGAGGGTCTGATAGGAATCAGTCCACAATTATTTCCTTTGATTGGTTGAACACTTTCAGGATATACTTTCGCACAAATAGTTCCCTGGTTCATTGGTTTCTAGGAAGGCCAGTTTGACTGAATATCTTGCTTGCTATAGAAAACTGAAAAGAGCCTTGGATATGCTTCTTGAAAATGCATAATTAGCTCAGAATCCCCAGCACTGGAGTCAGGGCTTCCGTTAACGGGCGTATGGCCGTATATTACGCCCAGGATTTGCTCCCGTACGTCGAGAAATTGGACCTCTGGCGTCTGGCATAAGCCCGATAATTGTCACATACGGCCGTTTGATCTTGTCCCGACGTATAAAATATCGCCACTGTCTTTAAAATTCTAGCACGTGTCATAATTAATCGGATTAACGCATGTGTCAGCCAGACGAAAAGACCGCCTACGGGCCAATCGAGATTGTCCGTATGGGGCACTGAAACAGGTAACATATATGTCGGACCGCCTCCCTGTCAAAAACGATAATCAAAATAACGCCCACTCGTAGATTCAACCTCTTACTGGAGTCTGCAAAACAACAAGCGTTGATATACAATTACCTGCACGTTTATGGCTCAAGCACGCTTTCTCTTTGATGTAAAGATCAAAGACGCCGCTGCGAGTATATACGCGTGCCGTACGCAGTGTCATACCGTGAGACAGGTACCTCAGCACACAAACCGATAACTAACAATCGTATAAGCCAGCGCAACTAAGCAGTCAGACCGGTCTTTCTTGTTCGCATCTAACATGAATAATAATCGACCTAGCGACAACCGAGTTCTTCGGTGGAAGCGTGTCATTATACGTTCCGTTTGTCACCGTATTTCCGACGCGGCCCATTTGGCGGCAATGAAAGGGAATACTATGCAATAGCAGACAGTGCAACGGCGAGTCTTCAGAGGAATTGCGTATTGTTCACAAACAAACAGGAATGACTCTGATTAGACTGCGTTCCGTAAGTCATTGTATTTCCGACGCGGCCCATTAGGCGGCAATTAAAGGGAATATTATGCAATAGCAGACAGTGCAACGGCGAGTCTTCAGAGGACTTGCGTATTTTTCACAAACAAACAGGAAAACAGGAATGACTCTGATTAGACTGCGCAAATGCTCAGGCTTCCTTTCGAAGAAAAAAAGTTCACTTCAGTATGGGAGAGAGCGAGGGACGTGTAAGGGGGGGGGGGGGGGGGGGGGGGGGGGGGGGGGGGGGTAGGCGGGGGAGGAGGTAAAAATAACCATGCATAAGTCATTCCCAAAAATTTTGGACTTCCAAAAAATTCTCTCAATACGTCCAAATCTGACACCTTGGAAGTCTGGACTTCCAAATTTTGAAAGTTAGTGGAAGCCCTGCTGGAGGTAACTAGAGGAACCAAATCACACCCTTCATAGGTGCCCCTACAACGGCAGTTTGTCTCATAAGTTGATGGGGCAATGTTTACCGTGGAAACAGCGGAAAGACAAGCTGGTGTTTTCCTGTTTAAACTGTTTGAAAATTGTTTGTCATGCCTCAGAGACTTGAGGAAAAGAGAGTTAAAAGTGCCTGAAGTGTTGTGAAAAAAGTTTCATGGAAGGATGGCTAATTAAACTGTATAGTAAAACTAATTGTGGCCTCTTGATAACAAAGTGTACGAAAGTCTATACAGGTTAGTTACAGTGTATATTGTTTTATGATAATTACCCTATTTCTTCTAATAAACATCAGGGGGCTTTGCAGGTCTCTTAAAAATGGCATTTTGAAAACAAAATTTCGGTGTAAATGACATTCTTTGGTAGTTTATAGCCATTTTTGGCCCGCATTTGCGAAGCAAAGGAGAGCTTATGCTATACCCCCGGCATTGTAGTCCGAGTATGCGTTCGTGTCCGTGTTCACATCCGTGTCTGTCAGCAGTTTAACCTATGTTAACCATTTGCGTTTAGGTCTTTTTCTCACCAAGTACAAGGGCTAGAGTAATGAAACTTGGTACACACATACATCAGAACATGATCACCTGAATATATGCACCACTTATGACCTTGACCTACTGGTTATGGTCTACTGACCTTGAAAAATTTAGTTTGATTTTTGTTAAGCATTTGTGTTCAAGTTACATGTAGTTTCGAAGTAGTTATAAGGGTTAGAGTCATGATATTTGGTCATTACTTGCATCTGGACGAGGGCATGCGAGTGTAACCAACCTTGTAGGACAGTGACCTACATTTTATGCTTCACTGACTTTATGACATTTTCAGTCCCTATAAGGGTTACAGTTTTGATACTTTGCACACACTTACACATGGACAAAATCATTTCAGTAGCATCCTCTGTGTATGGATTCAATCTATATTTTTGCATCATTGATGTTATGATACGCTGCACTGACTATGTGATATTTTTCAGTCCATATATAGGTTAGGGCCGTGATATTTGGCACACACCTATATATGATATGAACAGGACCATTTTAACACCATCATCCATGTATGGATTTGAAGTATAGTTTTGTTTCACTGCCTTTATGATATGCTCCACTGACTTTGTGATATTTCTCAGTCCCAATATGGGTTAGAGCCATTATACTTGGCACACAATTACATATGCATAGGTGTCTCAGTCCCTATATTGATGGCAATCATTATACTTTACACTCACATGCATTGGGACAAGAGTCTTTCAACACCACCATCATTGCTGTGAGAGTCAAGCTCCTGTTAGGCACGCTTTGTTGTCTTCTGACAACTCTTGTTGGAAGAGTTGTGGCCACATTTTCTCAGGAAAAATATCAAGGGCATTTATTAGAGAGGGAGCTGATATTAGAACTTAAGAAGAGATATGGTCAGTGATATTTGATTTTAGGAATCATTGTACTACAAAACATATCTATCAATGTGCATACATGTGATTTTATTTTGATCAGGCACTATATTGTAAACTTAATTTCTTTTAAGCCAAACAAGTGTCAAAAGGTAACTTAATGTTCCAGATAAGGAAAGTATTGGGTGATGTTTAAGGTGAATATGTGAACTTTCAGTGGAAGTGACTCGTCATTTTCATGTTTACTTCCATTCTTAATGGAGGTCAACTCTTAAAGAAGAGAGAGGGCTTGGAAGGGCTTTGTCCTCAAGGGAGGCAAACAGGAAGTCACGAAAGTTGTTCCCCTTTTTAAAAGTTGCAAAAATCATGGAGGTGGTCTGATTGTTTCAACTTTCAAGAAAGTTGAATTTCACAGAAACTGTAAAGTGCAAACTGTTTTTCACAGACCCTCAGTGTATAATGCAAATGTTTTCTTAATGGAATTAAATGAAAGTAATGCTTATGTGAAGGCCTAGTTTACCATGTCTTGCTGCTTTATATTCTACAGGAGGTGCACAAGAGGTTTCCAGATGGTCTGCCATTATTAGACCACGTTGAAGATATTGGCATTAAAGAAAAGGGCATGAAAGATGTTGTCAAGGTAGGTAAATAAGGTCTGTAGGAAGACATGTTTCTCTTATGGTCTACTATTTTTGTCTCTCCTGCTTGCTAAAGCAGTAGCACCATAGAGATCACTTTTCTGTGACATGTTGTCGCTGTCAACAATGTTTACCTACTGTATTGCAGCCCCGGTAGCTCAGTGGGTTAAGCGCTAGCCCGCTGATCTACCAGTCCCTGATTCAAGCTCTGCTTGAGGCAAAATCTTCCCAACCATAAGCAAGGTTCCATTGCACACAGCCTTTCATTATCAACCTCTCATCATCCTGATATGACTGAAATTCTGTTAAAAAGGACATAAAATTGCAATTCTAATGCACTTACAAATATAACGCAACGTGTGATTGGATAACGTCAAAAATTTGCGACAGTATATTCTGCGATATACTGTCGCAAACCCGACGTCATTAAGTAACGTCGCTACTTATTGGTTGACGTTTGGTTTTACGTTGCTGACAGCGCTTGTGATGGGTGCAAACTATTACATTGTGAAAGGTGAAAATGTGGAAAAGTGCATTAGAATGGGGATAACTTATTGAAAGTTGTCATTTGGGGAGGTAAATCATCGGTTTTATGGTCACAAATTGCCTTCTACGGCTCCGCTGGCGCATCGCCGTAAAACGAAATGTCTGACCATAAAACCGATGGTTTACCTCCCCAAATGACAATTTTCAAGACAGTTATCCCCTAAGTCATCAATCCATCCATACCTACTGCATTCAGTTCCATCTCAGGAAGTTTTGGCAATTGCAACATAGCCTTGAGCTGAATTTTTGTTAAACATATTGATAATTATAGGGATCATCCACCAATTAGGTATGAAAATGTCTTTAGTATCCCCGGTTCAAAGATAAAGTGATAGGTCATAGGCACGTACTCCTGAAGTTTCCCTTTGATTTCTAGTTTCCTTTTGATGTCTGTCTTGTTTCCAATTTTGCCAGAAAGTTTAGAATGGTTCAGAAATAAGATTTGTTGGCTTTAATTAAACATGCTCTCAGTTTTTTGTCTCGTCTGCATATGTATTGCTTTTCCGGTGTCGTCGGCGGCGGCGGCGGCGGCGTAAACTTTTGTCGAGTTTTTGCATTTAGGTCATTTTCTCACAAACTATAAGGGCTAGAGCCATGAAACTTGGTTCATGCATACATCTGGAAGAGGAAATCTCAAAACCATCATCAATGTTGAGTCTTGACCTACATTCTACGGTTGACTGACTTTGCAATTTTTTGTTGAATTTTTGCGTTTTGGTCAATTTCTCACAAACGTTAAGGGCCAGAGCCATGAAACTTGGTTCATGCATACATCTGGAAGAGTAGATCTCAAAGCCATCATCAATATTGCGTCGTGACCTACATTTTACGGTTGACTGACTTCACAATTTTTTGTCGAGTTTTTGCGTTTAGGTCATTTCCTCACAAACTATAAGGGCTAGAGCCATGAAACTTGGTTCATGCATACATCTGGAAAAGCAAATCTCAAAGCCATCGTCAATATTGTGTCTTGACCTACATTTTACGGTTGACTGACTTTGCAATTTTTTGTCACGTTATCACATTTAGGTCATTTTCTCACAAACTGTAGGGCTAGAGCCATGAAACTTGGTTCATGCATACATCTATAGAAAGTTAATTTCAAAGCCATCATCAATATTGAGTCTTGACCTACATTTGATGGTTGACTGACTTTGCAATTTTTTCTTGATTTTCGCGTTTGGGTGTGTTTCTCAGAAACAATATGGGCTAGAGCCACGAAACTTGGGTCATGCATTCATCTGGAAGAGAAGAGCTCAAAGTCATCATCAATATTGAGTTTATACTAATATTAAAATTTTTATGGTTGACTGACTTTGCAATTTTTTGCCAAATTTTCACGTTTATGTCAGTTTCTCAGAAACTATAACGTCTAGAGCCAAGAAACTAGGTTCATGCATACATTTTGGCTGATTTAGCTGTGTTTTGTGACTAAGCAGTTGCAGGCGAGACACCGCATTCCGCAGAATTCTTGTGATTGATTGATTGATCGATTGATTTATACCTTAACGTACACAGTAAACAACTATGGTCATGTCAGGACGGTCAGTTAACCTAACCACACTATTCCTGAGCTGGCTTAGACCTCCTAAGCTGTTTACCAGTACTAAGTGCACATACTTTCACCAGTAACTGACAACTGCCCTTCTTGAATCAGAGGAAGGAGAAACGAAAGTATGTGGCCAGACCAGGTTTCGAACCCAGGACCTCTGTCTTATGAGTCAGGCTCCCTACCGATTGCGCTACGTGGCCCGGCTAACATACTCTCAGATATACTTGACTTTGTGTTTTGCAGCAGAAAGACAAAGAGAACTATAGCTATGGTAAAGAAGTATTGTTCATGTATAAGACTGATTTAAGGAGTGTGGTACATCTTTATCTTTTTTCTGCCATTTTTGCGAAAGGGAACAACCTTTTGTGAGTTCCTATTGGCTTCCCTGGATGATGTAGCTCTTCTAGAATGGGATCTATTCTTAAATGAAAGAATTTTCTCCCAAAGAATTTGCTCCTATAGGAGCAAATTCTATTGGAGCAAATTCTTTCCTAAGAGGGTTGACCTCTATTGGAAATGGCAGCAAAAATGAAAATGGCATAGTTGCTTCCCCTTCCATTTGCCTTAGGACATACATTTACCTGTCTGAAGGAGCAGAGTGATCTGGTTGGAAGAATTAATATTTGACATATATACACATATTTTATGAATCATGCTTCAGTATGTCTTTAGTTCTAATAATCTGTTTTCAGAAAATAGAAGCATTTGAACACCGATTATACTCTCATCCTCTCACAAAAGATCCAAAATTAAAAAAATGGCATGGAATGTATGAACAGAAAACAAAGGTACGATTTTTTCTTAACCATCTCTGCAATGGGGTCTTCTGTCTGTGAATTCTGACGTAAGCCAGTCTGTTCTATATGGAGGTGTTTTAAATCCAGTGTCTAGCCTAGTAGATCGAGTGTTCGCCTTAAGAAGGGAGTCGTAGGTTCTACACTCATAGGAGGCACATGTACAATCACTTTCAGTCTAGTAGACCAGAAATCCACACCTGATGTGCCATGGGCTGGAAATAGTGGTATCAGCGTGGTGGTCAGTCATTTCAGTGTCCTTAAACGATGATGGTGGCATCCGCCTTATCGAACCAGCAAACTGTACATGTGCATGCAAAATACAACATACACAGGAATGTGCCTTTTTTGGTATTCTTCACAGGGACTGTGCCTCCTTCCATACTCAGCTGAACAAGCAACAACATGGAGATATCACATTTATTAATCCTGTTAAACACCCCAGGGACATTGCATTTTGCAGAAAGGGGGGGAGGGCGTTATTAAGAGCCTATATAGAGGATATTTGACTTTTTCAGTGTAAAATCGATTTTTATGCCCCCAATTTCGGAGAAATTGTGGGGGCATATTGGTTTGGGCCTGTCCGTCTGTCCGTCCGTCCGTCTGTCCGGCCGTCAGTCCGTCTGTCCGCTATCTATAAGTCAAGAACCATAAGAGCTAGGAGCTTGAAACTTTATATACATGATCAGTATGAAAAATAAGCGAACAAGTGTTTTGTTTTTTTTCCGCGGGTCACATATTTCAAGAGTTATGCCCCTTTTTCGATTTAGTGCATTGAAAGCCTATGGAACCTTGTGAACAAAATATTTCAAGAACCCCTGATGCTAGGAGCATGATTTTTTGCAGGAAAATACTGCCTAAGGTGTAGATGACCTGATTAACTTTTGAAAAAAAATCGTGAAGTTTTGATCGAGTTAGGCCCCTTTTTCGACTAAGTGCATTGAAGCCTCTGGTACAAAGGTCCCCTTACACACGGTCAAGAACAATAAGAGCTAGGAACTTGAAACGTTATACACATGATCAGTATGGAAAATTAGCATACCCGTATTTTTTTATTTTTCAGCCGGCCTTGTATTTCCAGAGTTATGCCCCTTTTTCGACTTAGCTTGTGGAACCTTATGAACAAAATATCTTAAGAACCCCTGATGCTAGGATCATGAGGTTTTGCAGGATGACACTGCCCAAAGTGTAGATGACATGATAAACTTTTGAAATAAATTAGTTAATTTTTGACCGAGTTATGCCCCTTTTTCGACTTAGTGCATTGAAAGCCTATTGACCTTGTCAACAAAATATCTCAAGAACCCCTGATGCTAGGAGCATGATTTTTTGCAGGAAGATACAGCCTAACATATAGATGACCTGATAAACTTTTGAAAAAAAAATCGTGAATTTTTGATCGAGTTATGCCCCTTTTTCGACTTAGTGCATTGTAAGCCTATGGAACCTTGTGAACAAAATATCTCAAGAACCCCTGATGCTAGGATCATCATATTTTGCAGGAAGATACTCCCTAAGGTGTAGATGACCTGATTAACTTTTGAAAAAAATCTTAAATTTTTTATTGAGTTATGCCCCTCTTTCGACTTAATGCATTGAAGGCTACAAAGGTACCTTTACATCCAGTCAAGAACCGTAAGAGCTAGGAACTTGAAACTTTAAACATATGATCGGTATGAAAAATAATCGAACACTTGGTTGTTGTTTTTTCCGTGGGTCACATATTTTCAGAGTTATGCCACTTTTTCGACTTAGCCTGTGGAACCTTGTGAACAAAATATCTCAGAAACCCCTTATGCTAGGATCATGAGGTTTTGCAGGATGACAATGCCTAAGGTGTAGATGACCTGATTAAATGTTGAAACAAATTCGTGAATTTTTGACTGAGTTAAGCCCCTTTTAGACTTAGTGCATTGAAGCATATGGTACAAAGGTACAAGCATTATTGGATGAACCTTCTTTAGAGGGAGGCATATGGTTGGGGGCATAGTGTTTCATAAACACATTTTCTAGTTATTTCACCAAATGAACACTAAAAGCAGTATTTTCACAAGTGGTGAAGCCACGAGTGAAAATACCACTTTTGGTGTTCACAAGTGAAATAAAAATTCATCTTACACTGAAAAAGTCAAATTTTCTATTTCTTTTATGCTTGAAAATCGCAATAATTCTGTTTATTCAAGAGCGTCAGCCATCACGACAGAAACACATTTTTTTTTCTAGCCGTTTAGTGTCAAATTTGATGCTTCCAGCGTGTTTATTGGGTATGACATTGGTTGGAAACAAAGTTTGCAACTGAAAAATAGCTTCAGATACCAATTTGATAAACAGATCTAAAAAAAATTGCCAAGATAGAATGACTACAGGAGACTTAGGAGGTCTGACGTCCCGTGCAGTAATGATGTTACGTTGGCGCTTGAAGTGACGTCATTAACGTCCTAATGACGTGCAAACATGCGTGACGTTATCTTTGTCAAGGCAGATAACATTTTGCTTATTAATCAACAAAAAACTTGAGGCTATTTCACAAAAATCCTATGTCTGAAACAGTGAAATCGAAAGTGATAATTTCACTATTTGAAACAGTGAGATTGTCAGTTTCGAATATCACCGAGAAATCTCTATAATTCATTGAAAAGTATAAAAGAAATTGTAGTTATCAGTGATGGGTATACTTATAGAGGAAGCATCTCTACGACTTTTGCCTCCCTTCTCTGTAGAGGTCAACTCATAAAGGAAAGAATTTGCTCCTCTAGGAGCAAATTATTTCCTTTAAGAGTAGACCCTATTCAAAGAGCTGTCTCATCCAAATTACTTTCAGAAAAGAGGCAGGAGGCGTATATTAGAGCAGGGGCATTCATGAGGATTAATACATAATTTTATAAAACATATAAAACTATTGCAAAATTGTGCAGACTTTTATCAGACTGCCTCTTACAAGCTGTCTGTTCTTTGTCTGCACTGTCTGTGCAGGCAGGCTGACCAGTACTTAGGATAAATATGGCATTTGGTATAAAAGTTATTTTGAGAGTATGATGTTTGTTTATTTCTATGCAGGCAGGCTGACCAGTACTTAGGATAAATATTGCATTTGGTATAAAAGTTATTTTGAAGGTATGATCTTTGTTTATTTCAATGCAGGCAGGCTGACCAGTACTTAGGATAAATATGGCATTTGGTATAAAAGTTATTTTGAGAGTGTGATGTTTGTTTATTTCTATGCAGGCAGGCTGACCAGTACTTAGGATAAATATGGCATTTGGTATAAAAGTTATTTTGAGAGTATGATGTTTGTTTATTTCTATGCAGGCAGGCTGACCAGTACTTAGGATAAATATGGCATTTGGTATAAAAGTTATTTTGAGAGTATGATGTTTGTTTATTTCAATGCAGGCAGGCTGACCAGTACTTAGGATAAATATGGCATTTGGTATTAAAGTTATGTTATTTTGATAGTATGATCTTTGTTTGTTTCAATGCAGGCAGGCTGACCAGTACTAAGGATAAATATGGCATTTGGTATAAAGTTATTTTGAGAGTATGATGTTTGTTTATTTCTATGCAGGCAGGCTGACCAGTACTTAGGATAAATATTGCATTTGGTATAAAAGTTATTTTGAAGGTATGATCTTTGTTTATTTCAATGCAGGCAGGCTGACCAGTACTTAGGATAAATATGGCATTTGGTATAAAAGTTATTTTGAGAGTGTGATGTTTGTTTATTTCTATGCAGGCAGGCTGACCAGTACTTAGGATAAATATGGCATTTGGTATAAAAGTTATTTTGAGAGTATGATGTTTGTTTATTTCTATGCAGGCAGGCTGACCAGTACTTAGGATAAATATGGCATTTGGTATAAAAGTTATTTTGAGAGTATGATGTTTGTTTATTTCAATGCAGGCAGGCTGACCAGTACTTAGGATAAATATGGCATTTGGTATTAAAGTTATGTTATTTTGATAGTATGATCTTTGTTTGTTTCAATGCAGGCAGGCTGACCAGTACTAAGGATAAATATGGCATTTGGTATAAAGTTATTTTGAGAGTGTGATGTTTGTTTATTTCTATGCAGGCAGGCTGACCAGTACTTAGGATAAATATGGCATTTGGTATAAAAGTTGTTTTGAGAGTATGATTTTTATTTCAATGCAGGCAGGCTGACCAGTACTTAGGATAAATATGGCATTTGGTATAAAAGTTATTTTGAGAGTATGATGTTTATTTCAATGCAGGCAGGCTGACCAGAACTTAGGATAAATATGGCATTTGGTATAAAAGTTATTTTGAAGGTATGATCTTTGTTTATTTCAATGCAGGCAGGCTGACCAGTACTTAGGATAAATATGGCATTACGTATAAAAGTTATTTTGAGAGTGTGATGTTTGTTTATTTCTATGCAGGCAGGCTGACCAGTACTTAGGATAAATATGGCATTTGGTATTAAAGTTATTTTGAGAGTAAGATGTTTGTTTTAATTTCAATGCAGGCAGGCTGACCAGTACTTAGGATAAAAATGGCATTTGGTATAAAGTTATTTTGAAGGTATGATCTTTGTTTATTTCTATGCAGGCAGGCTGACCAGTACTTAGGATAAATATGGCATTTGGTATAAAAGTTATTTTGAAGGTATGATCTTTGTTTATTTCAATGCAGGCAGGCTGACCAGTACTTAGGATAAATATGGCATTTGGTATAAAAGTTATTTTGAGAGTATGATCTTTGTTTATTTCAATGCAGGCAGGCTGACCAGTACTTAGGATAAATATGGCATTTGGTATAAAAGTTATTTTGAAGGTATGATCTTTGTTTATTTTAATGCAGGCAGGCTGACCAGTACTTAGGATAAATATGGCATTTGGTATAAAAGTTATTTTGAGAGTATGATGTTTATTTCAATGCAGGCAGGCTGACCAGTACTTAGGATAAATATGGCATTTGGTAAAAAAGTTATTATGAAGGTATGATCTTTGTTTATTTCAATGCAGACAGGCTGACCAGTACTTAGGATAAATATGGCATTTGGTAAAAAAGTTATTATGAAGGTATGATCTTTGTTTATTTCAATGCAGGCAGGCTGACCAGTTCTTAGGATAAATAGTTCGTAGGCGTTGCAAGGGACAAAACTCGAACAGACTGTGAATTATAGGAAAGGTGTATAGTCTGTTCGCTTCCAAGTGCAAACAGGGTTTTGCTTAAATTTGACAGTTTGATTTTACAATACAGTTATTGGTCCAAAGATGCAGCTGGAACCACAAATAGTGTAGACTGCTCCTACACTGTTTGCTGGGACCTGTTTATCCCAATACTTTGAATTGTTAAGGTAATTCTGTATTTATTTATTTTTTGCATTTAGGTAGCCACTGAAATAAAAGCCATAAAAGCTGAACTGAAGAAAAAGAAATCTTTATTACAAATGGAGGAACTTAAATGTTGGAAAAGAGTGTTTAGATTAGGCTACTGTACAGCGGCTGATGTCATAAAATTGAAAGGTCGGGTAGCATGTGAAATAAGTAGGTAAGTATCTGTTGTTGCTAACAAATGATTTTAATGGTAAACAAACAAAGTCAATAACACAGGGTAAGTTACTATTTTGTCAGATTATGTTCTGTGTATGAATTTCATATGAAATTAGCAGGTAAGTGATATTAGCCTTGTAAGAACAGAAGCTGCAGTTTGTCATCATAATAATGGAATGAAATACATTCTGGAGACCATCTTCAAGTATATTTTGATCTAAAATATCTGTCAGAGGACTTTATACCTGAATCAGTGCAATTGTGGCAACTCAGTATAGCATAATTTTCAGATGAAGAGGAAGATGGCGGGGGGCAAGTCAGTATAGCATTATTTTTCAGGAAAAGAGGAAGATGGTGGGGGACAAGTCAGTATAGCATTATTTTTCAGGAAAAGAGGAAGCTGGTGGGGGCCAGTCAGTATAGCATCATTTTCAGGAAAAGAGGAAGATGGTGTGTGTGGGGGGGGGGAGGAAGATGGTGTGGGGCAAGTCAGTATAGCATCATTTTCAGGAAAAGAGGAAGATGGTGTGGGGGGGGGGGCAGTATTTATTAGGATGAATACTGTATGTTTATGAGATATTTTAACATGTTCAAAAAAAAAATAAAAGCTTGTGAATTTCAACATCTGTGAGGGCCCAGTTGTTCAAAACATCATTTGCTTAGGGAAGTGGTTTGTCAGTGATTCGTTAAGCCTTTCAGTTTTTGCTAAAAATATGTAAGGAACTGCAAAAGTTTCTCAGATTTTTTTCAGCAAAAAATCTGTGGGTTTTTGCGTACAATATATTTGAAATTTTAGTTTTGAACAACTGGGCCTGGAAATGTATGTTTTTTCCTGTTTCAGTGGTGACGAGTTGATGGCAACAGAACTATTATTTAATGATGTATTTAATGATCTCGCAGTACAGCAGGCCTGTGCTGTCATGAGTTGTTTTGTCTTTGAAGAAAAATCATCGGAAAATCCCAAACTTACAGAAGCTTTATCAGGGCCGCTTAGAATGCTTCAGGTAAGTATCAGTTGTCTCCCTTACTGATTATAAATGACACATGCAAGGGAGATCACTCTGATGTTGAAGTAATTGTCTCCCTTCTCACAGGTGCCCTGCTCTTATGGTAAGCTGGTAGACGTTTCAGGGAAAGCAATTTTAGTTTTTGCCTCCCTTATCAGTGAGAATCAGCTCTGAAAGAATTTTCTCCTTTATAATAGAGGAGCAAATTCTTTTAAGAGTAGACCCCTGTTTACAAGAGATTTGTCCTCCAGGGAAGCAAACTGGAAGTCATGAAAGTAGTTTCCCTTTGTGAAAATGGCGAAAAAACATGAAGGGATACCCATATTCCTTAACTGAAAGAATTTGTTCTCAGATAGAGATTCTTTCCTGAAAGGTGGCTAGATAATAGATGGCTTACTTGCAATATTACAGCCTTTTCAACAATATTTTAGTCATATTGGGAACATGGGAGGGTGATAATGACCATGGGAGGGTGTTTGAAAAATTTCTGCCTCCAGGGGGAGTCAGACCCAGACCACTTGCTTAACTTCTTCGGAGAAGGGAGTCGCCTTCTAGAGAAGCAAATTTTAGTCAGTTAAAGTTGTTTGCCTTGTTAAAATGGTGGTCAAAACTTGGATATGCATCCATCCAATTAAGAAGCAGCCAATAAAACAGGCTTCCTTGTACAATTTTTGGAACACAAATCTTCTTCAGTTGGGTAAAAGGCCTGAACTAACTGATTCACATTCTGCTCATTCTTTGGTGGTTAGTAAAAGAAGCCTTTGTAGAAGTGTATAGGGAATATTTTACTTCAAGCCCAAAGTTTTATTCTCCTATGAATGTCTTTCATGCCAAAAACATACAGTACTTGGTTAGAAGATAACTTGCACTTATGATGAAGTTGCTTGGCTAAATGTAGAAAGGAGCTAGTCGAAGCAGACAGTACCTGTACTTTCTGGTCTGGGTCACATGATCAACATGGCCGCCATGCCCATATATGGTTAAAAATTTTAAAAATCTTCTTCTCTAGAACAAATTGACCGATGGCTTTGAAACTTGGTATGTAGCATTGGGTACTCATTACTATCAAGATTGTTCAAATTATGTCTTAATGAGGTCATGAAGAATTATGAGTACAAGAGGTCAAGGTCATTCTTTGTCCTTTAACCCAGATCTCTCATATTTTGACATTTTTAAACATTTCCTCAAATGCCACACAGCCAATTGTAAACACGTTTCATATAGAGCCTCCAGGGGTTGATTGAACAAAATTTTGTTCAAACAGTCCTGGTCACATGACCAGCATGGCTGCCATACCCATTTATGGTATAAACCTCTTATATTTTTCTTCTCCAGAACCAATACATCAATGGCCTTGAAACTTGGTAAGAGGATGGAGTACTGAGTACCACTAAGACTGTTCAAATGATGACCTTGTCTTTACCTTGACCTTTTTTGCGGCATGGTCAAATATGGGAAAGTGCTAGAACATAAGATTTCATGGAAAGTTTTGAAGATTTTGGCCCAAAAAATGGTATATATGGTTGTCTTAATGAGTACATGAAGATTTATGAGTACAAGAGGGCATGGTCATTCTTTGACTTTTGACCCAAGACTCATATTTTAACAATTTCAGACATAAGAAAAAGCCACTTTGCCAATTGGTCAGGTTAGTGATTCAGGGCCTCATGGCCCTCTTGTTTAAGAAAAGGCATCATTTTGAAAGGGATTCATCAAGCTAACAGGAAACAAACAGGAAGTCACAAAACTTGTTCCTTCAGGTAATAATAGCAGAGAAATATGAAAGTGTACTAACACACCTGAATAAAAATAAAGCTTTAGCGGTTAAAAGGGTATGAATTTTTTTATTAACTAAAAGATTGGTTTCTTTCTTTAAGGCAACATAATAAGATGTATGAGAAGACTAGAAGAAACTTTAAGACAGATGGTGCAGGCAGCTAAAGCCATTGGTAACACAGAGCTCAAAAACAAGTTTAATGAAGGTAAGTTAACAAAGCAATTTTTCTTGTGACATGGCTCAGTTTAATGAAGGTAAATTACCAAAGCAATTTTTCTTGTGACATGGCTCAGTTTAATGAAGGTAAATTACCAAAGCAATTTTTCTTGTGACATGGCTCAGTTTAATGAAGGTAAATTACCAAAGCAATTTTTCTTGTGACATGGCTCAGTTTAATGAAGGTAAATTACCAAAGCAATTTTTCTTGTGACATGGCTCAGTTTGATGAAGGTAAATTACCAAAGCAATTTTTCTTGTGACATGGCTCACAAGCATGATCAAACTTAAAACTGTTTTGTAAGAGTCACTTCCGTTGGTTATCTCAATTCTTTATTAACAAACTTGCTCTGGCTGGCTTATTATAGAAATGAATTTCCTTTTTTGATATTTTATCGATGTGTAAACGCTGGTGAATCACTCACAAACTGAATAAAGCCCAAAGGGCTTTATGTTAAGTTTGTGAGGGATTCGCCGGCGTTTACACATCGATAAAATCACAAAAAAGGAAATTCATTTATTATAATTCTAACTTTGTCCATCCAAAAGTTTTCCTTCGGCTGCATTGTCCATCAGTTTACTACATTGAAGGGTTGTAGATGAACAGCGTTTGATAAAATCAGAGACGAGCATTTAAGGCATAATACCCTTCGCAATTACAAACTCTATTTGAATTACAAACGCCTTTTTCGCGGGGTTTCAGTTTTAACTCGTTTCCTTGCAAGAAAAGTCGGAAACACTCCAAAATAGTCTATGATTCAACCAAAAACACTGGCGAGGGCGCCGCCATTTTGGAAACGTTACCAACTGACGTTTGTTATGACGCTGATGTTACGTCATAAATAACGTCATATACACGCTTGCTTTGGTCGTCCCAAGGTAAATTTTGTTCTTCCGTCTGAATTGCAATTAGAAAATGCAAAATTGCCGATTCGTTTCGGAAAAAGGTGAAAATCTTAGTTAGAAAAGAATGCCGCGTATGGATACAACATCAACAGGATTTATCGAAGTATAAACGCCTCTCTGCAGATGCTGTCAGCCAATCATTTGTTTGGAACCTGTGCCAGAGAGAGGCTGTTGGAATTATATTTACTGTAAATTTAAGAACTTTTTTATGTCAAGGTGGTTTAATGTTAACCTAGCAAAGGAGCTTCTAATGTGTTCTGCATAATGTCTTATGACAAAATGATGCCTATTTACGATATCCACATATCTGATGCTGATCCCAGACCAGTATACAATTGCTGTGGCTGTTTCCATATGTAGACCTATGTTTGTACAGCTTTATGTAAAGGGAGTTTTTGATGGTAGTTCTTTGAGTTATTTATTATTCATATAAAAGTGGTTGCCCACTATTTGAATATTTCACTGTGGTTGTTTTAATGGGAGATGGCAACATGTGTTGTTTATGAAGAAATTGACAAGACTGTCCCAGCATTGTTTCCAAATACACTGCTTATCTGGAGCTCTTGTCTTTAGGCTGTTTCCTACCAAGATAGTGGCAGGGTATTATGTTTCACCCTCTGTTGTCCATAAGTTGTCTTTTCATCCAATTGTGAACATTCGGTTTTTGATCGCTAACTTTACAGATTTTCTTTAAACTGTCAAACTTTGGACAGGAAGTGGCGGAGTACCATGCTTTCATTTTATGGGTTTGTTTTCTATGCTGAAACCTCTCTCATGTTTCTTCTTCCAGGCATCAGAAGTATGAAAAGAGACATTGTGTTTGCAGCCAGCTTGTATCTCTAAACATAACTGTGAAGAAGACTTTGAAACTTACCTAGTCTGGAGACAGTGCAGCAACATGATCTGATATAAGAGCTGCAACACAACAAAACCAACAAAGTGGCATGTGTGCCATGAGAAGCCTCAACTCAGCCTTGGCAACTGTGCACTTAAGGGAAGCTAAGGGTCTGAGCTAGCTGCATGTGGACAGCTAAGATTCTGATCAGACTGGGATGATGCCCAGGTTGATCTGTGTCTTTGCTGGGCACACATGTCACTTTTAATACGCCCGTTTCGAAAAAACAGACGTATTTTGGCATGGCGCTGTCCGTCCGTCTGTCTGTATTTCCATCCGTCAACATTCTTGTGCGCACCATCTCAGTAACGGTTTGAGATAGCTTCATGAAATTTCGCAGGTATGTATATTAGGATGGGGCAAAGTGTCGCGTACAGTAATGGTTTCCACCCCACCCCCCCCCCCCCCACCCCCCTTTTTCTTAGTTTCCAAGTTATGCCCCTTTGATTATTTTTTACCCTACTAGTCTTGTGCACGCCATAACCAGATAACCGTTTGGGATTTCTTGATGAAACTTCATAGCAATGTGTATGAGGCTCCAACAATATGTCGCGTATGACAATGGTTGCTCTCCCTCTTTGGGTTTTGGAGTTGCATGCCTTTGATTAGATTTTGTGGGCTATTTTCGTGTATACTAATCTTGTGCATTCAATAACTTAGTAACCATTTGGAATATCTTGGTGAAACTTTATAGCAATTTGCATGATTACAAGAAAGAGTGTCACATATAAGATTGGTTGTTTCCCCTTCCTTAATTTTGGAGTAACCTCCCTTTGATTAGTTTTTTTAGGCTAGCCCCATTCTTCCATCTGTGAACATTCGGTTTTTGATCGCTAACTTTACAGATTTTCTTTAAACTGTCAAACTTTGGATAGGAAGTGGTGGATTACCATGCTTTCATTTCATTGGTTTGTTTTCTATGCTGAAACCTCTCTCATGTTTCTTCTTCCAGGCATCAGAAGTATGAAAAGAGACATTGTGTTTGCAGCACAGTAACCTCCCTTTGATTAGTTTTTTAGGCTAGCCCCATTCTTCCGTTCACTCCAAAACTCCATAACCTTTTGAAATATTTTAATGAAACTTTGTAGGAATGTGTATAATAATGGGGCAGTATATCATGAGCATGAACCACAACTCTGGCTTACTTACTTCTGAATAATCTACCGTTGCATCAATTTCCATTTTATTCTGTAACTCCTTAACCGTTGGAAATATTTTAACAAACTTTACGGTGATGTGTATATTGTCAAGAGAATGTATTATGACTAAGAATGGTACTCTTGTTTACTTAGTCTATGAATTATTTCCCTTGTTTGACTTTGGCATTTCTCAACTACTGAGCTGCTTCATCCTTGTGGCTGGTTTTTGGCATACTAATAGTACTTGATGTGTTAGACGTTTTAATAACATTGCAGGCATTAATTACAGAGTTGTTTCTCCTGATTTTCTGCCTGTCCATCCTACTTTTAACAATCTTGTTCATTCTGTAACTCCTTCATGACACTGAAATGGGCGTATTATGCACCGCTTCCGAAGGTCTTGTTTGAGAATAAATTCCAGTACACTTGATTTTATGCATTGTAGAGGACTTAGCAACTCCTTTACTAAAGACTTGGTTAAGTTACTGATGCTTTGAATAACTGAGCTCTGGTTGATAGTACCTTCATAATACCTTTTGTTGTAGCAGTTTAGCAATTTATCCTTTCATAACAGCTTTTGTTGTAACAGTTTCAACAATTTATTCCTTCATAACTGCTTTTGTGGAAGCAGTTTTAGCAATTCCGTTTCTTTTCAGAAAAGACCAGCAGGCAGCACAGAGAGAATACAAACGTAAACATTCCCAGAAAAAAGCTCAAAGATTAAAACAGCTGGAAGAAGAAAGAGAAGCAGAGAAAAACAAATGGCTAGATTTTAATGTTAAGGTATTTTAAATGATGACACCTTGTTGGTTTTAAGTGTTTAGCCCAGAAACAGACTCACTGTAAATGAGGTTTCACATAAGAAAAGTATTCAGCCATTATTCTTTTTATATAAATGAAGTCATCTCTGTATATCTCAAATTCAAGATCATCTCAGGCTATTGATATCTCAAAGAAAATTTTCTGGTGAGGCTATTTATATCTCAAAGTGAATTCTCTGGTCAGGCTATTAATATCTCAAAGTAAATTTTCTGGTCAGGCTATTGATATCTCAAAGTAAATTTTCTTGCCAGGCTATTGATATCTCAAAGAAAATTTTTTGGTGAGGCTATTTATATCTCAAAGTGAATTCTCTGGTCAGGCTATTAATATCTCAAAGTAAATTTTCTGGTCAGGCTATTGATATCTCAAAGTAAATTTTCTTGCCAGGCTATTGATATCTCAAAGTAAATTTTTTGGTCAGGCTATTGATATCTCAAAGTGAATTCTCTGGTCAGGTTATTAATATCTCAAAGTAAATTTTCTGGTCAGGTTATTGATATCTCAAAGTAAATTTTCTGGTCCCAGAAAATTTACTTGGAGATACCATAGTGTCCGATAACAGTAGTTAAAATATAAAGAAAAGTGGGAAATGTGCCCAAACTGTACCCTTTTATATATAATGTAAGAGGATCCTTTGAGGTATCAGTGTTTGAGATAACGAGAGTCAGAGGTAACTAAAACATCCATTAGTCTTTGTAGCAGACTGAATAAAATCTGTCAAAGCTATGGAAAACATATGAAATTTAATAAATCACATCATTCAAAATGCAGGGTTTCAAATTTACCCAACCTGAGATAAGCAGACTGCGAGACACCTAGGTATTGTTTCTGGCATCATCTTTTTCATTTGGGATGGTTTAAACTTTGTTTGAGCTTTCTGGTTTCACTTTGCTTGTGATGATGCACAGACAGTAGACACACACTGTTCTGTGGAATTTCTGTCTAAATACTTTAAAATACCCACTTCTATTCTATTTGGGATGGTTTAAACTTTGTTTGAGCTTTCTGGTTTAGCTTTGCTTGTGAGGATGCTTGGATAGTTGAGACCCACTGTTCTGTGGAATTCCTGTCTAAATACTTTACTCACTTCTATTCTATTTGGGATTGTTTAAACTTTGTTTGAACTTACTGGTTTAGCTTTGCTTGTGACGATACATAGACTGTTGAGAGACACCATTCTGTGGAATTTCTGTCTAAATACTTTAAAATACCCACTTCCATTCTATTTGGGATGGTTTAAACTTTGTTTGAGCTTTCTGGTTTCACTTTGCTTGTGATGATGCACAGACAGTAGACACACACTGTTCTGTGGAATTTCTGTCTAAATACTTTAAAATACCCACTTCCATTCTATTTGGGATGGTTTAAACTTTGTTTGAGCTTTCTGGTTAAGCTTTGCTTGTGAGGATGCTTGGATAGTTGAGACCCACTGTTCTGTGGAATTCCTGTCTAAATACTTTACACACTTCTATTCTATTTGGGATGGTTTAAACTTTGTTTGAACTTACTGGTTTAGCTTTGTTTGTAATGATGCACAGGCTGTTGAGAGACACCGTTCTGTTGAATTCCTGTCTAAATACTCTACACAGTTTTAGTCTATTTGGGATGGTTTAAACTTTGTTTGAACTTACTGGTTTAGCTTTGCTTGTGACGATACATGGACGGTAGAGACACCCCGTTCTGTGGAATTTCTGTCTAAATACTTTACACAGTTCTAGTCTATATGGGAATGTTTAAACTTTGTTTGAGCTTTCTGGTTTAGCTTTGCTTGTGATGATGCACAGACTGTTGAGACACACCATTATGCGGAATTCCTGTCTAAATACTTTACATACTTCTATTCTATTCTATTCTACCCCATAACCTTACTAGGTCGCTGGGGCACATCAGATGACTTTGAAACAATGCATTTCCACCTTGTTCTGTTTTCAGCTGCCCTAGTTCAGCTGGCAAAATCCACCCCTGTCCACTCTTTAATTGTTTTTCCACCTCATCTTCTTTCTCCTTTCACATATTACGTAGGAAACAGCTGTTATGAAGAACATGTTTCTTTAAAGGTACTAAGACTCGAGTTTAAGGAAAGTACCTTGAAGAATTCTGTATAAAAAGATGGGATCCGCTTGATTTAAATGTTCCAAGTCACCAGTTTTAGCCCCTAAAGCACCAAAAATGATAATAGTTGAATTTTCAAACAGCATTCTCATCTGGATCAATATGGTTTGCTCTTTGTTTTTCAAATTCCTAATGTGACGTAGCTTGCATGAAACAGTTGTTGAAATTTTGCAGAGGTAAGTTTTGTAGTCTAGGATTTTGGAGCTTCAGGGGTCGAAATATGAGGCGCATTTCAGAAATAGTGTAAATGAGTCTGCAATTCATAGGAATTTTTACCAATTTTTGAAATTTATGTCTTAACTTTTAGATTTACATATACCAAAAGACCTTTACTTAAAATTTTTAGTCACTGGTATTTTCTTCAAAATATACCTTGATTATTGTTCTTAGGGTAGAGACACTGGGTAGAAATGGACGAAATATTTATGTGAATTCTTAGGTCTGGAATCAAACAGCTCTGGATTGATACCTAGATATTATCTGTTATACTGAAAATATTTCATTATCAACTTTGCCGAAACATAAGATTTACCTTGTAAGACAGGCTACTCCTTGAACAATGTGCATTTCTTATGACATCACCACCTGTGCTAAATTGAAAGGTAAAGTAACCTGTTTAATTTTTGGTTTTGAGGTCAATTTAAGTGAAAATGAATGTTTTATGTAATTCCTCATGCTGTTTTTATATTAATGAATAATCTTTAATTGCACCTCATGCTCTTTTGTCAGTGACCTACCTGCACTTTTATGCCCCCAACTTCGGAGAAGTTGAGGGGGCATATTGGTTTGGGCCTGTCCGTCCGTCCATCTGTCCGTCTGTCCGTCCGTCTGTCCGTCCGTAACGCTTTTTGGCAGCTGGTAAACTCAAGAACTGCTTATGATAGGATCTTGAAATTTTATATGTGGCAAGTACATGAAAAATAAGCGGACCCGTATTTTTTCTTTTTTCCGCCGGACACCTATTTGCAGAGTTATGCCCCTTTTTCGACTTAGTCTATGGAACCTTGTGAACAAAATATCTCAAGAACCCCTGATGCTAGGATCATGATTTTTTGCAGGATGGCATTGCCCAAGGTGTAAATGATCTGATTAACTTTTGAAATAAAAAATCATGAATTTTTGACCGAGTTATGCCCCTTTTTCGACTTAGTGCATTGTAAGCCTATGGAACCTTGTGAACAAAATATCTGGTGAATCCCTGATGCTAGGATCATGATTTTTTGCAGGATGACATTGCCTAAGGTGTAGATGACCTGATTAACTTTTTGAAAAAAAAATTTGTCAATTTTTGACCGAGTTATGCCCCTTTTTCGACTTTGTGCATTGTAAGCCTATGGAACCTTGTGAACAAAATATCTTGAGAACCCCTGATGCTAGAATCATGTTTTTTTTGCAGGCAGACATTGCCTAAGGCGTAGATGACCTGATTAAGTTTTGAAAAAAACATTGGTTAATTACTGACTGAGTTATTCCTCTTTTTCGGACATAGGCATTTTGTATAGGAACGAGCTTGTGAACAAAATATCTGAAGAATCGCATAAGCTAGGATCCTTATGTATGGCATGCAGGTTTGGACTAAGGTGTATATGACTTGATTAACTTTTGAGCCTATTTCATAAATGTTTGGTAAAATTTGTCCCATTTTCAGACATATGCATTTTGAATACAAAGAAGCTACATGTGTATATGAATAACTTTGTGAACAAAATATCTGAAGAACAGCTAAGCTATTTTACTTCTATATTTGGCATACAGTTACAGGCTAAGATGTACAGTACACCCGTCGCGAATGTTCGATAGATCTCGCATCACGCGCGAAATTTTCATTTTTTTCGCGCTAGTTTCGCGTGACTTTTGCGAGTGTTTCGCGCGAAGATTTTAAGCTTCATGCATGAAATTTGCGTGAATATTCACGCGGGATGCGAGAAACTTCGCGCTTCTGTAGAAGATCGATTTTGACACAGCAAAGATTTCATGCGCGAAGCGGGAAAGTTCGCGTTAGAGGTACCATTCTCCCGAAAATGATAAAAGTTTTTTTTTTTTTTCTTTTAACCTATTTCATTCAATTTAAGTGATGCAAGCTTTATGAAGTTTTGTAAAGTAAATAGGCTGAAACAGTATCAGTCTTAAAAAGTGAATAGCTAAAATTTCAAGCAGACGTTTGGGATATCGTTTTTTTTTTCTTCTTTTTTATTTCTGTTTATCTCCACTATAATAACTTCCAAGACTAAGAATTCACTCAAAAAATCTCGGCCTGAGAACTTTTACTCCGCTGCGCAGCTATACTACATGTACTATTAAAAGGTGGTTATTTTGGCGGGAATCCGCACGTGCGTTAAGGCGCGTGCGACTCTTAATATTTTGAGTCGGGATATTTTTTTCCAGTATTTTTGCGCCATGCAGTCGGAAAAGGTGCTTTGTACTGAGTGCGAAAAGCGAAGACGTAGATCAGCCTACACGTGTGTGGTCTGATTAGCGTCCTCTGTGTCTGCATCTTTGTTGATCCCGAGGACTCTTGGGAACCTACATGTACATGTACATATTTAACCGAAAACGATCGAGTTTTTGAGGTTTCGGGTGTGCGCAGGTTGAACTAAGTCTACTTTCCCTATTCAGCGGAAATGTGCATGTGCGCTTAAGCGCGTGCGGTATTGTGTACTTTCCTTCTCCCCCCCCCCCGCCTGCCCCACCCCCCCTTTATTTGTTTGCAGATGAGAAACCGGGGGTTGCAAAAAGAATCAATTGTCGGAGCGTCATGAAAAACGCCCTCACAAACTGTCTGAACATGTGCCTAAACTGACAGCATCAACCAGCCAGCGCACATGCATGGTATGTGTATTCAAAATTTGCAGTCCACTGGCATATTTGGCCCGAGTCCTTGATTTGACCATGCACAGTTTCCAATTCAATTTAAACTTCGAGTTTAATTCACCTACGATACTCCGACCTTAATCGCATGTACAATAATTTATATCAGCCTGCGTCTCAAAATGGACGTTAGAACACATCCGATCAGCATCATACCATGTATACATTTACAAAAATTGACTGATTATTGTGCAGTTCGCAAATGTAGAATACTGTCCCGTTTTCCCGACGTATGGGTCCAACTGCGCATACCTAGGGTGGGTTGCGCTCATGCGCAGTCTGATTGGAGCAGTCACAGTTTGTCCAGAGAATAACAACCGACAAGCATTGTTCGCAAAATTATTACTATTCAGATGCGCAGACTGGTCTTAGGCTTTGCGGTTCGCAGATGTAGTAAGACGCCTTTTTCAGGTAATAATTCTTTCGATGTACATGTACAACTGCGCATGCCTAGGGTAGATTGCGCTCATGCGCAGTCTGGTTGGAGCAGTCACTGTTTGGCCAGAGAATAACAACCAACAAAGATACAACATGGTGGAAATATAGACTGGGACGCTACAACGATCCAAGACGTTGAGGAATAGATTAGAGGTGCCATGCAACAAGATTTTCAAATTAGATGGAAAAGACGCATTAGTCAGTAGAAAAAAAAATACAGGGCAAAGCCGATCCAAAATGAAGACTATCCTTAAAGAAAAAAATAGACTTTATTTTGGATGGGCTTTGTTGTCCAGGGCAGCTAACAGGAAATCACAAAAGTTGTCACCATATGCAAAACTGGCGGAGAAACAATTCACTTTAATAGCGCTATTCTGATACACATAAATAATCATACTGTGCAAACAGTTGATTTAAATCAGCCTGCGCATTTGCGCAGTCCTCGTTGTAAGCTGTTTTGATTTCTCGCGATCCTCTGATTGCTGATAGGGACGAGGATGATTATACTTGCACAGACATACAGGCTGCAACCTCAACTTGCAGGGTATAATAAGTCACTTGGTATTTTCAAATGAATTCATGTTTGAATGGTCCATAAGACTCTGTGTTCTTTGGCGCTCCTACGAGGTATGGGACGCAGGTACGAGTCTCGCTGATGGCAAGATTCTGTCCGAATCTACACGGCAAGTTTCACTGAAGTAACCATGTACTAATTCCTACATGTATGTTTCTGAAGCTGAGCGCTGGTCTGGTAAGAAGCATCATTTCCGAGAAGTCGAAGGAAGAAAAAAAAGAAAACAAGGCAAACACACTGTTCTTTTTCTACAAATACGAATTATACGTACCAAAGTGACAATTACAGCATCTTAAAGAATCTACATTTAGCAAGACTAAGAAGAGTCTGTGCACATACGCATGATTATCTGAGTCTGTGCAGCTCTTTTTATATAGCGTGTACAACTATACCGTAATCATTTTAAATACTGGAACAAACCAGTGACGTAATGATTGCCGCATACATATGCTGATCTGGGTTGTCCTCATTTCTAACTATAGTAGAAGGAGGGGTCCGACCATAAAAATTTTTTTGTGCTGGCCAACCATAAATACTTAAAGCAGCCTTCTGCCTGCACGGACAGACCCGAATCTTCACTTTGTACGTGATGTAGAATCGTTTCCATTTGTTTCCCTCTGTAAGATTATAGCGTGCGCATTGACCTGTTGTGTATTGAGCACGTGCAGGTTCAATCAGTTTAGAGAGTATCAAAGAGATTCCACGTTTGTTTCACGAATACATTGGAGAGAGAGAGAGAGAGAGAGAGAAAGAGAGAGAGAGAGAGAGACGGTTCTGGAACTGACACTGAATATTATATTCTAATGTGTGAACTGGAAGTCTCTCTTCAGTCTTCGGGACAGTCTTCCAAAGTCTGATCGAGATCGTCCGGGTGCCGAAAGAAAAATTAAAGCCGGTTTGATCACAACAGAATAATTAGAGGCTAAGTGAATGTACTGGGCATAAAAACATAACGCTGAATCAACGTTGATTCATGACGTTGAATCAACGTTGGTTCAAAGCTGTGTGCGTGCTGGCGTAGCTCTTTCTACCGGAGTACGTCTGCGCAGTCTTATTGGGCAGTCTTAATGAGACAAGCTGGGGTGTAAGCGAATAGCCTTGAACTTGATACCGGCAAACATCTGCGCAGTCTGGAAAGGGCCTGCACGTGCGAAAGAGAGAGAGAGAGAGAAACAGGTAGAATATTAGAAAAGTAGTAGTTAAAACCAGAAAACGATGGCCCGGTCTGATTACGAAGATATGCAGATCGTCTGCTTGATAATCGGGCGGTAATATAGTCCGGTGGTTTAAGAGTGAAATTTTGGATTTGTGGGCACTTTCGCGGCATGACGGGCAACCGGGCTCATTGAAGTCAGCAAACCTACCTAAATCCATTTTGCCCGGTTGCCAGCTCAACAGACGTCATATAAGGTCAAAATTGGGTCAAAGGTCATTTGGTGCATTTCTATATACCAGTTTGTGAGTGAATTATTGAATTTATAGAGACTTTCGCGAAATGAGAGGCAACTATGGCAAAGGAAGTAAGTAAACCTACCATAAAAGTTTTTGCCATATTGCCAACATCATATTTAATCATAACTGGGTCAAAGGTCAGTAAGTACACTTTTGTAAAGTGGCTTACTATATTATTTATTCTAAAAGCAGTTTTTAGTTACCAATAGCCCATAGGCCTGCCCCACCAATCTGAATGAGAGGCCTTTTACACTTTTTGTTTTTCCAAAAATATATTACAACATTACACGATACCATTCTGTGCTATCTGACTTCAAGGTTGGTGCGTTTGACTGTTATATCCAATTTAAATACGTTACCAAATCAACCTGCTGAATTCGTATGTTACTATACCTCTTATTCAAATGTATATTGAAACGTATATTAATCTAGCTATTGACAAAAAGCATCGTTCTGTTTCTCTATACAATCATAAAAGCTATCTCCTATAGACAATAAATGTTGCCTACGTTACAGAGTTTTTTCCCATTTAACGAACAAACATACTTCGGATAAATTAACCATTTTACTGAAACCAGCTAATATTTACATTTTACCTTAATGCAAATAAAAAGAAAAATGTAAGTGTATCAAACTATGCAGAAAATAACACCGTTACATACGTTACCGGGCATATCTAATAAAAAATCATAAACCATAAACATGGTCATTGATATTATAAACGGCATCTTACGGACTGGCACTACAAAGATCTAATTTGATCTTTAACAGATGAGGCGATGCAATGCTCTAAATATAGATGTTTGGTTATTAGAGCCTGAACAATGGTCTGCTAGGCAAGTTTGTAGATGCCTGGTGCAGTACATTTGCCTCTTCTGCAGTATTTTAGTCAGTCAGCTGGCACTACATAATTGAAAGTGACAATTTGTCGAGAGAATTGGAACTTGTTCTAGAGTGTTGACAGAGAATAAACTTATTTGAAGAACAGATATAACTGTCTCTATAGTAGTGGGTTTTAGGTAGTCGAACAAGATAAAGATACAGACAGAATAAAATATGGAATCACATAACAGAGAGCAATGGGTCTCAAGGGGCTTTGTAGTAGCCTGAACTTCTAAAACCATGCCGATATATCCTTTTTTCTTACCCTGTGCTGGTACCACATACTTTGTTGATGTCTGGCAATACACTGTCTGGCACTGAATTCTGCCCATATTTATATAAAAGAAACAACTGCCATGGCCATATCTGTAGGGGTATTTCGGTAAATTGAGCAGGTGCCATAGTCGATGCTCAGGTTTTGCAGCGGCATAGGCAGATACCATGATATATGCTGTGTCTTTCAATAGCCTGAGCTGACATCACTGTGTTTACAGACGTGTCTGGTAGATTAAGATGGTACCCTTTTATCTATAGATGTCTTTGTAAAGCCTTATCTGCAGTGTTACATACGTTACGAAGTATGTATTGCCACACATGGATATTAGCATTACAGGGTGTGCGTCTATGGCTGCCACTACAGTGGTATTTTAGCATACTGGCAGAGGATATTTGCACGGCATCCGAACGCACTGTACCATCTCTTCCGGTTTTCTTGCGTTGAATCGAGAGTAAAAACATTCGTTTATAACCAGTAGGCGGAAATCATTATGTTTAGAGATTTTATCTGGAACCTGTTGCGCCATTTATAGTTATTCAGCTTCGAAAATGTAAAGAGGTAAGTTGAATATAATTTGTTCTACGGTTTTTACTTTATTGTCCTGTATTAAGTCGTGTATGGGTGGGTAGTAATTGGTACAGTATTCAAATCGCCTTTGGCATGATTCTAAAACCAGTTTGAGCCTTTTCTTACATGTTTTATAAAAAATCTTTAAAGTAAATGGAAGGCGTTATCAATCTACAGTTTGTTAGTTTTAATAATAGGATGATAGCCAGGTTTTGCACGACACAAACTTGTGTTAAACTAAGCTGTTCGGAATAAAATTTCTGTGACGGCCAGAGTTTTTCATTGTACAGGGCATTAAAGTAAAAGATGGAAGAACAAATTATATTTAACTAACCTCTTTACATTTTCGAAGCTGAATAACTATAAATGACGCAACAGATTCCAGACAAAATCTCAAAACCTTATGATTTCCGACAACTGGTTATAAGCGAATGTTTGTACTCTCGATTCAACGCTATGAAAACCCAGAAGAGATGGTACAGTGCGTTCGGATACTGTGATTTGGTGACCAGAACTGGCATGCTAATCACACAAGATGACTAATAGAAGCCTGAGGTGTTAAAACACAGATGTCTTGTAATGTGCTTAGCCAGCATAGCAGTGGCAAACGTGATCTGTACTTTCGCACTACAGTCGCCTTTGCTGTTTTCACTAAATGCTTTGACTGTTATCACAACCTATTCAGACGAGTTACCTGAGTTGGTATAACAGTAGGCCATTTGATGTCTGAAGCTTGCACTACAGTAAAGGTCTTGTTGGTCCGAGAGCTTGAACAACAGTTTCAGAAATGTTATGTAGTAGACTGTGTCGATGATGAAGTCCCCTTAGTGATATGTAGTGTGGCCTTAATATTTTCACCCCTTCTCTTCCATACATACATAAAGTCTATACACCTTGAATTATAATTGGTTTCTTTCATTCATTTATGCTGGGCCGGGTAGCGCAATCGGTAGGGCACCTGACTCGTAAGTCAGAGGTCCTGGGTTCGAATCCCGGTCTGGCCACATACTTTCGTTTCTCCTTCCGCTGATTCAAGAAGGGCAGTTGTCAGTTACTGGCGAAAGTATGTGCACTTAGTACTGGTTAACCGCTTAGGAGGTCTAAGCCTGCCCAGGAATAGTGTGGTTAGGTTAACTGACTGTCCCGACATGACCTTAGTTGTTTACCGTGGACGTTAAGCATCAAATCAACCAACCAAAATTCATTCATTTATGATATCACAACCGTTTACAAATGTAGTATTAAGATAACTGGAGTAATAGTGTATAAATTTTGCCATTGGGGATGGCTGGCGCTATTTTTACAATTTTCACCCTTCCTCCCCCACCTCCTTGTTTCATCTGGTTCCGTTTGTATTTATATGGTAAGCAGCATATTGTTAAATATATTACATGTACAGTATGCATATTTATACACACAGTTTCAAGTCAGTGTTATGCCCTTTTTAAAAGTTTAATAGATTTCAGGTACGAAATAAACACTTGTCTTCCTATAACGTAAACTACACAGGCTAACGAAGTCAGTTTTAGTCCATTAAATGGCTATATGCAAAACAAAACATATGATGACTTAGTCGTGAGGAGCAAATACATGAGCTATGAATGCATTAATCAGAATAATATGAAACTTCAAGTAATAATGACACACAAGGCTGGAATACAGCAAACTAGGTTTGATTTGATGTTTTCCTGAGAAATTCTGAAAAGTGTAAAACATGCCTCATGCAACCTGGAGCAGCTGAGTCATTATTTCAGATAGCCTCTATAAGGTCTGTAGCCACTGAATTAAACTAACTAAAACAATCCTCTGATGAAATTATGGGAGCCATCTTAGCAGCCTCTACAAAAGCCGCTTAACGACAGGGTACTTATAAATGAAATCATTTGATTTTTATAATAGGTAGTTTTCTCATACGTTTTCCATGCAAGTTATATGGTCATCAGTCCCATGAGGATTGTCTAGAAGCGGCGATTTAGACAAGGACCAACTTAATGTCATATGGGCTATAGCAATATTTAGATTCGAATTAATTTATTCGTTTCCCACAGACCTGTCTGTCTTAACGTAAATTACATGCGATGCTGTAATAAGTTTGCTTGTATATCAGCATTGCCCTTTAGAATTAAAAGCATGGGGCGATGAGTTTCAAAATGTCGGTCGACAAGTTTTGATATTCTGGATTGTACATATAAAATACTCCTGTATATCTGAAAATTTATTCGCGACATCATGCTTATGTGTATTTTATGTCTAAAAGCGTTTTGCAAAATGAATTATTGTCAACTTTATAAACAAGAAAACATCTATTAACACAGATCATACATGATACTATGCTTGTCTATTTAATTGAATCGCTTAATAATTATTTAAATGTCTAATTTACCAATTTGGTAACGTAAACTACATGAGATTGATATATCTACATTGAATTTTATCTGCTTCTCAGCTTATACCTTTAAAGTTTTTGCATCTTTATGTGTAAACATCGTGACAAATAATTTTATGGCTATTTTTCTGCATTAGATTTGAGATGGCAACTGTAAACAATTTATGTATTGTAAAGAACACATGCTAATGAAGCCAACTGTTTGTAATGTAAATGTTGAGCTAGAAATATGTGATAGCTTGCTTAAAAATACATGTATATAATTTAATAAGTTGAATTATGTTGTTCATATATTTATTCCATGCAGTCATCGATTTATAAAATATTAAAGTTAGCTCTATGACTGCATGTACATTCAGAAAAAACAGGTTTACGGACGGGCACATACACATTTTGATTGAACAGAGACTATCCAGGTATGCTTTACTATTGCCGATTGAGGTTTTCAATATTTTCAGCATTTAACTGCAGTCATATTTATATCTCAAATGTACAATAATCATTTTCTAAGCAGTTTTTCGTGATTTTGCACTTAATGACCTTTGACCTCGTTTATTCGGTACACACTAGGCAGTCAGGCTTGGCAACCGGCAAAAAATAAACGAGGACATATCGGTAAGTATTTTAAGCATGGTTGCCCATCATGCCGCGAAAGTGCCCACAAACTCATTTTCTAGAGCACTTTTCTCGAATCCGCCACCTGACTAATATGTGATCACCGTAAACTGTGTGTGCAGTCTGATCAGTAAATTGACCCAGAGTTCTCACTTACATGTACACTGCCCAGGTCTACAGAAACACCTTTCGTTTATATTGTGCATTGTGATGAGTCCTGCGCAATTTCTGTTCGACATAACTGCAATCTGCCTTGTATAGCAAACAAGTTGAAAAACCTGTGTGCACAGCCTGGTCTGAAATATGATTTAGGATTATATAATTCGTCTGTCCAGCGGTATCAAAGTATAACTTCTGAATACATGTATACATGTACATGTACTTCGGCGGAATAGCGTCGTGAAAAAGATACCCTTGGCCAAGTGCGTACAACGAAATCCAAAATCGGCATACACAGCTGCGTAATAAAATAAGTTTCTTGTTTCACTTTATTCATACATGTGTTTGATTACATAAAAGGCAGACCAGTTTCCGCAAGCACGCAGGCTGAGCTGGGTCTTCCTTAAAGACATTAAGGTAACCGATTGGCACGTGCGTTTAATTGCTATCCTTGACATCAAAAGCTGATTGAAACTCTTTGATCTTTGTGACCAGTTTTGAAGTGAACGTTTTTTAGTGGCGACTGAACGCTTTTCTCTTTATTTCTCTCTTCTTTTTTTCTGCATTTTATTCCGTAGTATGGTGGAACTGCTACTATTTCCTATTATACATGTACGTAAAACGCTTCTTTTTTTTTCTTCTTTTTTAAGATGCGTAACCCTGTTTTCTTCGGGAGTATTCTACACGCATCAGTTTGGTACTTCAGACGTTGTCACAATTTTCCTTTAATAAAAAACAGTCCCTTTATCGGGAGCTCTGAAAATGTCGAATTTTAACTTAACCGAGTTCGCGCATCACGCGAGAATTATTGCAAACTCATCATACAGGGTTCTTTCGCGTGAAATTTATGGTACACGCGCGAAATGCGAGAAAGTTGCGCGAAGTTTGCGAGGATTTTGCGTGGATTTTGCGAGCACTTTAATCCTTTTCGCGCGATTTCCCGCATCACGCGCGAGCGCGAACGGTCGAAAATTCGCGACGGGTGTACTGTAGATGAACAGATACATCTTCTTTAGAGGCAAGCATAAGGTTGGGGGCATAGTGTTTCATAAACACATTTTCTAGTTACAATAATTTTCCCCATCCACTCACATATTTCAATACCAGTATGTCATACAAGAAGTAACAAGTCTTTCAAGTCTTTATGCACAAATTTTGCTTTCAATATGTCCCTCTAACATTTGAAATTAGACAAAGTTAAATATATTCAGCCTTTGTCTTTTATTAGAAGATAATTTCATTTTTATTGTTTTGTATTTTACATGAATTACTGCTACATGTACTTCTTAACTTCCAATGAAGGGTTTGCACAAAAATCATCCAGTTTCATTAAGTCTTATGAGGCCAGTCATAACACACATAGTGACCTAATCATTTAACTAATAAAATGCCTGTTATATGTTGAAACTGGGCATGTATAAGTAAATAATTACAATTTTATATTTTATATTTTTAATGCATTTATAATAATTTGAATTCATAACCGCATAGCAGAGATAAAAGCTTGTTTATTATGTTAGTTCTGTAGAATCTGGAAATGATTTCATCATACCTTTCTTATTTTACATATAAAGAAGAGAATTATGTGTTTCTTTATTAAATATGTCATTGTCTCATTGAGACAGCAGCAAGAGAACACAAGAGACTTTTAATTAAAATGTACAGTTTCCAATATCAAGACCTTTATGACGTTAAAGCACGTGCTGTCATGCATGAATGACCTAGAAATTCTTATAAAGCATAACATTCTTAAGCACTTGAATTTATCTTTCTAATGTTAACTTCCAGTGCTAAATATCAACCAATAGGATACCTTGAGATGATTTACATTATTTCTGAAATGCCCCTCGTATGCCCCTCGTATATTTTCAGGACTTTTCCAAGACAAACATGATGCAGCTTGGACGAAACAGTTGTTAAAATTTTGCAGACATAAATTTTGTCATCTGATTTATTTGGAGCATTCTTAAACAGAGTCGCAAACTTTGCAGACCTAAATTTTGTCATCTGCTGTTTGTTGCGCTTTACATTCTTACTATATTTGCAGACATTTTCCAAGACAAACAAGGGTAAAGTAAAGAAGAGTATATTTGCCACTCCAGAGGCTGTGGAGGGAAAGGTGGGGGTGGGGACATGTGGAAAGGGAGGCAGGCCAATGACACATTATATACACCAAGGAAAAAATGGAAAAAGTGATACTTTGTGAAACATAAAAAATGAAATTATAAATAAATAGAGAATCTTACTATTGCTCATGTATTATTAAACTCATTATACAAGTTGGTGGAAAAAGAAGATATGAAGCTTTACCAAGTATCTCATCATCTTTTTCCACAAAGAGGTTTTGAGTTCAGTAACACATGAGCACTAAATCAAGATTCTGTTTATCATGACTTGACACAAAAAAGGTGATAGAGAAATTGGGAAGTTCAACTTGATTAGAAATGATTGAAAAAAGTACCATTTTAGATTCCAATTTATAAATACTGAAAGAAAGTAAACAGATGGAATTGCAAATAAAGAAGTACAGTTTAGAAGTACTTTCTGGATATCTTATCGAGAAGGATTGAAAGGAAGTGAAATTTGGAAATGTGAATACAGAAGTACAGATTAGAAGTAAAATCTTGAATTCATATTGAGAAGCATTGAAAGGAAGTGAAATTTGGAAATGCAAATAAAGTACATAAAAGCAGTAAAATTTGAAAAATTTTTATCAAGAAGTACCGAAATGACATTTGAATTATGCAAAAATTTTGATGAGCAAAACAGCGATCATGAGCACATGAGTAAATGTCGTAAGGTGTATGGGTACATCCCCCTTTTCTACTGTTTTTGAAGGGAGATTAGTGCCCATTATTCACTGGGGGACACCTTTTCAAAGAAGTTGAGGGGGATATTGCTTCTGGGTTGTCGTCCATCTGTCCATGCGTGCGTTAGTCGCGCATACCATATCGTAGGAACAGAGCATGCTAGAGTTTTAAAATTTCATATATGGATTCATCATTAAAAAATAGCCGACCCCTTTTTCATGCCCCTCCATCGTCATGGCCAGGGGCATATAGTGTTTCGGTCGTGCGTACATGTATACGTTATAACGTATGTCCGTCTGTCCATAAGTCTGTACGTACGTACATACTTGATCCTGTTAGACTCAGGTTAACATTTTTGTAACAGGTAAATTTCAGGGGTCCTAGTATTGTAGCAACTTGGAATTTTGTATGAGGATTAATATCTGTGAGTACTACTGAAATATTCAAGAATCGGGGTATGACGATTCATATGTCACAGTCCACTGACTTCGGACTTAGGCCAATTTTGCAAGGTTAACTTTTTGTCACCCGACGTAGGCGGAGGGGGACTATAGAAATGACCCTCGTCCGTCCGTGTGTCAGTCCGTCCGTCTTTTCGTCCTTCCGTCCGTCCGTCCGTCCGAAATCTTGTCCCCGCAACTCCTCCTACGTCTTTCATCGGATTGATTTGAAATTTTACAGATTGTATTCTAATGATATGAAGATGTGCATGTGGTTTTTTTATTTTTGTTTCGGCCATTTTTGATGGAGTTACGGCCCTTGCTGACTCAGACCTTGTCCCCGCAACTCCTGTCACATCTTTTATCAGATTGACTTGAAATTGTGCAGAATGTTTCATCATGATCTGAAGATGTGCATGTGGTTTTGGAATTTCAATTGTCCTATATTTTACAAAGTTATGGCCCTTTGTCGTTTTTGGTATTTTTCCAACTTTTGAACCGTTTGACCGAGAGAGCTGAAATTTGGTGTGCTATTAGCATTTGGTAAATTGAGTATTCTGATTATTGTTAGGATATGCTAAATTTATTAGTGACAGAGTTATTCCCCTTTCATAGATAATAGACATTCACTTAAAGGTAAAGGGATAACTCAAGAACTATTCATATTAATGGGCTGAATTTTCATAAATGCATTGTTCTTTTTCATCAGATTCATATTAGGAGGATTATGGCCCTTGTTATTTTGTTATTGAGTATACAGTCTTATGTTTTGGGCATTCTGTAAGGGCCTAAAGTTTCAGTAGCCTGATTTTACACATATATGCCCAGTTCTGAACTCAAGTATTTTATAACCTCATAGAGGCCCAGTAATTGAGGTATATGTCTCTGTTATACACATATTTTCTGGTTTTACACATAAATGCCCCTTTCTAAACTTAAGTATTTTATAACTTCATAGAGGCCCAGTAATTGTGCTTCAGTTATTATTTGCTGACCAGGTTCTGTAATACACATATTTTCTGTTTTTGGCCATATAGTTACTCTGAAACTGAATAAAGGGCTGCAGTTTGTGACACATTTCAAACGTCGGGTGACACTTGGCCGATGGCCTTTTATTTGTAAGATGTAGATTTCAGGGTTCCTATTATTGTAGCAACTTGAAATTTTGTATGAGGATTTATATCTATGAGTACTACAAAAATATACAAGAATCAGGGTATGATGAGCCATATGTCACGGTCCACTGACTTCGGACTTAGGCGAATTTTGCAAGCTTAACTTTTTTGTAACAGGTAGATTTCAGGGTTCCTATTATTGTAGCAACTTGAAATTTTGTATGAGAATTTATGAGTACTACAGAAATATACAAGAATCGGGGTATGACGAGGCATACGTCACGGTCCACTGACTTCGGACTTAGGCCAATTTTGCAAGGTTAACTTTTTTGTAAGATGTAGATTTCAAGGTTCCTATTATTGTAGCAACTTGAAATTTTGTATGAGGATTCATGTCAATAAGTACAACAGAAACATACAAGAATCAGGGCATAATGATCCATATGTCGCGATGCACTGACTTCGGGCTTAAGCTAATTTTGCAAGGTTAAGATTTTTGTAAGAGGTAGGTTACAGGGTCCCTATTATTTTAGCATCTTGAAATTTTGTATGACGATTAATATCTATAAGTACAACAGGAATTTACAAGAATCAGGTTGGAGATGATAAGTAGATTGATTGAATAACTTTCAAATGAATTCTGCATATTTTATTCGGAGTTGTGGCCCTTCAAAAATTTCAGCAGTTTAAATTTGTCAGCAAGATATGTCAAAAAATGTTTGAGCTAGGGACTTGAAACTTTGTCTGCTTGGAGACGATAAATAAAGTGACTGATAAATTTTTGAACATTTTCTGTCAATATGTTTTAGTACAGACCATTCCTTTTTAGGGTCAGTTGTACAGTTGGGGGCAAGTCATACCTTTTCTAGTTCATTGGGAGACACCTTTTGTGACTTCCTGATGCTTCCATGAGCAACAAAACTTTTCTGAAAAAGGTCTACTCTTTAAGGAAAGAATTTGCTCCCCTAGGAACAAATTCTTCCCTTTGAGAGTTGATCCTCATTGATGAGGAAGGTAAAAATGAAAATGGCAGAGTTGCTTCCCCTGAAAGTGTACCCATTCACCATAAGAAATATGTGAAATACAATCTGGTTAGGAAAAGTGTAGTTCACATCTGCAGTCTATATATACCACAGACAGGTTTTTAGCTCACCTGCACAATGTTCATGAAGAGCTATTGTTGTCACCCCAGGGTCTGAGTCCATGTCTGCCTTTTGGATGTTATAGTTAAAGTTTTTTAAACACCCATATCTCTTTAACCCATTGATAGATTAAATTCATACTTTGACTGATGCTAGATAATGGTATAAATGTTTACACAATACCATCCCAAGAGGTCAAGGTCATGGACTTACATCTTGGACTGATGTTAGTTAATGGTCTAATGTTTTACCCAGCACTACCCCCCCCCCCCCCAGTGACGCTGAGATCAAGGTCCCCCCACCCCCCACCCCCGTGACGCTGAGATCAAGGTCATGGACTTTGAAATTTGATTAATATATGGGATGTTCTTGGTTTAAAGTTTTTTAAAGACCTATAGCTGAATAACCCTTTGATGGGTATAACTTATACTCTCACAGAGTCTACATAATGGTCTAAAGTTTTATTTAGTACCAGCCCTACTCATGTAGTGGTCTTGTGTCAAGAACATGAACTTGGAAATTTTAAATTAAAATATATGATTTTCTTGGCTTAAGCTTTTATAAAGATTTGTATTTCCTTAGCTCTCAGATGGATTTACTTTCCACTTCTGCTTCCAGAGATGCTAGATAATTGTCAAAAATTTCCTTCATGATTAAGGTCAGGTTCCTGGACGTAGAATTTTTGTTTAATTCTTTTTTTTAAGTTATCTAAAGGTACCATGTTTTTAAAGTGTGTGGTTGAATTCAGTTGATCCATGAAGATTGTAGTGCAGAATTTTCCACAATACCAACCCCATCTCCATCAGGGTCACAGACTTAAAAGTTCTGTGGTAAAGTTTTTTGAAAGGTTTATAGTTTCACAGTGTCTGAGTGGGAATTCCTTGTTGCTTGGACAGATGGCAGATGCTGATTCAGAGTTTTACTGGGTACAAGCATACAATCAATTTTGAAAGTCAAGGTTACATTCTTAGAACTGTGTTCAGGCGAGCTGTGCTGTACAGTGACAGCTCTTGTTTTCCTTGAAGACAAGACCCAATTGAGGTATATCATTACGCGCTTAAGTGTTGGGAAACCTAACATAATTAATTTTCCATTTGGTCCCAAATGGAAATTTAATTATTTTAGTGTCCCAAAATATAGGCACATTACAGTACATAAACTCTTCTTCATAAGAAACACTGTCTTAACAGTTTCAACAATTTATTCCTTCATAACAGCTTTCGTGGAAGCAGTTTTAGCAATTCCGTTTCTTTTCAGAAAAGACCAGCAGGCAGAACAGAGAGAATACAAACGTAAAAAGTCCCAGAAAAAAGCTCAAAGACTAAAACAGCTGGAAGAAGAAAGAGAAGCAGAGAAAAAACAAATGGCTAGATTTTAATGTTAAGGTACTTTAAAGGATGACACATTAGTGGTTTTAAGTGTTTAACCCAGAAACAGACTCACTGTAAATGAGGTTTCATATAAGAAAAGTATTCAGCCATTATTCTTTGTACAGTAGAACTTTGTTGGTTAGAACAGGCTTGGGACCATGAAAATTAGTTCCAGCCAAGAGTAGTTCTAGCCATCCAGGGTTAATTTCTGTATGAAGTGACCTCTAGGGACCAAGGAAAAAGTTCTTGTCAAGCAGGGTAAAAGAGCCATCAGGGTTCGAGCCACTGAAGTTCTACTGTATATTAATGAAGTCAACTCTCAATCTCTCAGATTCAAGATCATCTCAAACTATTGATATCTCAAAGTAAATTTTCCAGTCCCAGAAAATTTACTATGAGATACCATAGTTTCAGATAACAGTAGTTAAAATGTAAAGAAAAATAGGAAATGTGTCCAAACTATACCCTTTGATATAAGAGGATCCTTTGAGGTTAACGAGACTCAGATATAACTAAACCATCCATCCATTAGTCTTTGTAGCAGACTGAATAAAATCTTTCAAAGCTATGGAAAACGTACGCAATTTAATGAATCATGTCATACAAAAATGCAGGGTTTCAAATTTGCCCACTCTGAGATAAGCAGACCTAGGTATTGTTTTTCTGCCATAATCTTTTTCATTTGGGATGGTTTAAACTTTGTTTGAGCTTTCTGGTTTAGCTTTGCTTGTGACTTATAACTGCTTGTATAAAACAATTTTACAAGTTTGCAAATGTAAGTTTTGTAGTCTGCGTGTTTTGGTGCTTCAAGGGTCAAAATATATTTTCAGGCCTTTTCCATGATAACAGTTGTTGAAATGTTGCAGACGTAAATATTTTTGTCTGCTTCTTTGTGCATTAAGATCTTAAAGAGTTATTGAAATTGTGAAGATGTAAGTAGACAAAAGTATTGTCCTTTTTTTTTTTTGATGCATGGATTACTTAAATAATTGGTGAAATTTTGCAGACATAAATGTTTTCATCTGCTTTTTAGCTCACCTGTGGTGAGCTTATAGTATAGTCTTGGTCCGTCGTCCGTCGGCGTCGGCGTCGTCGGCGTCGTCCACACTTTTAAACATCTTCTTCTCAGAAACCACTGGGCTGATTGAAGCCAAATTTCATATGGAGCCTTAACAGGATGGGGGAACAAAAGTTTATATATTTGGCCCAGGTCACGACCAAGATGGCCGCCATGCCCATATATGGTAAAAACCCTTCAAAAATCTTCTTCTCCAGAATCAAAAGGCCTATGACCTTGAAACTTGGTGTGTAGCATAGGGCATGCGGGCACATCATAGTTTATACAAATCATGACCTTGCGTTGACCTTGACCTAATTTACGGCATGGTCAACTTTGGTACGTCAGGCTTTTATATAGGAAAACGCTTAAACAGTGGATTTCTCAGAAACTATTTAAGTCTAAGGTACAATACTTGGTATACATGGTCGACTAAATGACCAGATGAAGATATTATGTCACTAAAGGTCAAGGTCATTCCGTCGGACCATCCGTCGTCAAGATTTTCAAACATCTTCTCCTCTGAAACCACTGGGCCGATTGAAGCCAAATTTCATATGGAGTCTCAGTGGGATGGGGAACGGAAGTTTATACCCGGGGTCTGGGTCACATGACCAAGATGGCAGCCATGCCCATATATGGTAAAAACCCTTCAAAAATCTTCTTCTCCAGAACCAAAAGGCCTATGACCTTGAAACTTGGTGTGTAGCATCGGGCATGCGGGCCCATCATAGTTTATACAAATCATGACCTTGCGTTGACCTTGACCTAATTTACGGCATGGTCAACTTTGGTACGTTGGGCTTTTTTATGGGAAAACGCTTAAACAGTGGATTTCTCAGAAACTATTTAAGTCTAAGGTACAATACTTGGTATACAGCGTCGACTAAATGACCAGATGAAGATATTATGTCACTAAAGGTCAAGGTTATTCTGTCAGACCATCCGTCGTCATGATTTTCAAACATTTTCTCCTCTGAAACCACTGGGCCGATTGAAGCCAAATTTCATATGGAGTCTCAGTGGGATGGGGAACGGAAGTTTATACCCGGGGTCTGGGTCACATGACCAAGATGGCAGCCATGCCCATATATGGTAAAAACCCTTCAAAAATCTTCTTCTCCAGAACCAAAAGGCCTATGACCTTGAAACTTGGTGTGTAGCATCGGGCATGCGGGCCCATCATAGTTTATACAAATCATGACCTTGCGTTGACCTTGACCTAATTTACGGCATGGTCAACTTTGGTACGTTGGGCTTTTTTATGGGAAAACGCTTAAACAGTGGATTTCTCAGAAACTATTTAAGTCTAAGGTACAATACTTGGTATACAGCGTCGACTAAATGACCAGATGAAGATATTATGTCACTAAAGGTCAAGGTTATTCTGTCAGACCATCCGTCGTCATGATTTTCAAACATTTTCTCCTCTGAAACCACTGGGCCGATTTAAGCCAAATTTCATATGGAGTCTCAGTGGGATAGGGGAACGAAATTTTATACCCGGGGTCTGGGTCACCTGACCAAGATGGCAGCCATGCCCATATATGGTGAAACCCCTTCAAAAAACTTCTCCAGAACCAAAAGGCTTATGACCTTGAAACTTGGTATGTAGCATCGGGCATGCGGGCCCATCATATTTTATACAAATCATGACCTTGCGTTGACCTTGACCTAATTTACGGCATGGTCAACTTTGGTACGTTGGGCTTTTTTATGGGAAAACGCTTAAACAGTGGATTTCTCAGAAACTATTTAAGTATTAGGTACAATACTTGGTATACATGGTCGACTAAATGACCAGATGAAGATATTATGTCACTAAAGGTCAAGGTCATTCCGTCGGACCATCTGTCGTCAAGATTTTCAAACATCTTCTCCTCTGAAACCACTGGGCCGATTGAAGCCAAATTTCATATGGAGTCTCAGTGGGATGGGGGAACGAAAGTTTATACCCGGGGTCTGGGTCACATGACCAAGATGGCCGCCATGACCGTATATGATAAAAACCCTTCGAAAATCTTCTTCTCTAGAACCAATAGGCCTATGACCTCGAAACTTGGTATGTAGCATCGGGCATGCTGGCCCATCATAGTTTATACAAATGATGACCATGTGTTGACCTTGAATTAATTTACGACATGGTCAACTTTGGTATGTTAGGCTTTTATATGGGAAAACGCTTATACAGTGGATTTCTCAGAAACTATTTAAGTCTTAGGTACAATACATGGTATATATGGTCAACTAAATGACCAGATGAAGATATTATGTCACTGAAAGGTCAAGGTCATTTTGTCGGTCTGTCCGTCATCAAGATTTTCAAAACATCTACTCCTCTGAAACCACTGGTCTGATTGAAGCGAAATTCCATATGGAGTCTAAGTGTGATCAGGGAATAAAAGTTTCATCTCAGGGTCTTGACCAAGATGGCCGCCATGCCCGTATATGGTAAAAACCCTTCAAAATCTTCTTCTCCAGAACCAAAAGGTGTATGACCTTGAAACTTGGTATGTAGCTTTGGGCACTCAAGCCCATCATAGTTTATACAAATGATCGTGCGTTGACCTTGACCTAATTTATGACACTGTCAACTTTGGTACATTATGTAGGCTTTTATATGGGAAAATGCTTAAACAGTGGATTTTTCAGAAACTATTTAAGTCTAAGGTGCAATATTTGGTATATATGGTTGACTAAATGACCAGATGAAGATATTTTGTCGTTAAAGGTCAAGGTCATTCTTTGACTTTTGTACAAGGTCATTGAGATTCTGTCACCCGTCAACATTTTCAAACATCTTCTCAGAGGCCACTAGGGTCAATTGAAGCCATATTTCATATGGAGCTTCACCGGCTTAAAGGAACCATAGTTTGTTCAGATGGTCTTGGTCACTTGACCAAGATGGCCACCATGCCCATATATGGTAAAAACTCTTCAAATGTCTTTTTCTCGAGAACCGAAAGGCCTATAACCTTGAAACTTGGTACTGGTATGTAGCATTGGGCACTCAGGCCCATCATAGTTTATACAAATGATTACTGTGTTTCATATATTATGGAGCTTTAATACTGGGTCAATGGAATCAAAGTTTGTTCAGATGGTCATGGTCGTATGAACATGGTGGCCGCCACACCCATTTATGATAAAAACCCTTCAGCAATCTTTGTCCAGAAACAAAGGCCCAGTGACCTTGTGGCTTGGTATATAGAATATAGGTCATCCAGTGGGGTATATACTTACCCCACTGGATGACCTTGAAGTCAAGGTCATTGACTTAGAATTTGTCTTAAAGATTTTGGTTAAAGTTTTATATTTATGAAGACATAATTTCACAGTCCCTGATGGACTCGGTCGATACTAATATTTGAACTGATGATAGATAATGGGAAAAGTTTTGATACATAGTAGCCCCCACCCCCACCCTTTTGTCTATGAAATTAATGTGTTGGTATTATGGACATGCTTGCCTGAACTTTTATGCATAGCAGTCCACACCACCATAGCGACTGTGTTATGGGAACACACGTGTTCCGGCGAGCTTGCTGTCAGGTGACAGCTCTTGTTTCTTTTTGCACTTAAAAGTTCTTAAACTATATTTCAGACATTTTCAAAGACAAACAAGGGTAAAGTAAAGAAGAGTATATTTGCCACTCCAGAGGCTGTGGAGGGAAAGGTGGGAGTGGGGACGTGTGGAAAGGGAGGCAGGCCGATGACATATTATATACACCAAGAGAAGTGGAAAAAGTGATACTTTGTGAAACGTAAAAAATGAAATTGTAAATAGAGAATCTTTCAAGTGTCATGTATTATTGAAATCATTATACAAAGTGGAGAAAAAGAAGATTTGTAGCTTTACCAAGCATCTCACCATCTTTTTCCACAAAGAGCGAGGTTTCTAAATGTAGTAAAACATGAGCACAAAAGCAAGATTCTGTTTATCACGACTTGACACAAAAAAAGATGATAGAGAAATTGGGAAGTTCAAATGATTGAAAAGAAGTACAATTGTGATGTGCAAATTAAGAAATACTGAAAGAACGAACCTAAACAGATACAATTGCAAATGAAGAAGTTCTGTTTAGTACCATTTGGAATTAATATTTAGAGTATTGAAAGGATTTGAAATTTTGAAACAGGAATAAAGAAGTATAGTTTAGAAGTACAATCTGGAATTCATATTGAGAAGTAGTGAAAGGAAGTGAAATTTGGTAATGCTAATGAAGGACATTAAAGCAGTAAAATTTGGAAATTTGTATCAAGAAGTACTGAAATGAAATCATTTGTATGATGCAAAAATTTTAATGAGCAAAACAGCGATTATAACACGAGTAAACCTCTTAAGTGTACGGGTACACTTTTTCCTACCATTTTTTGAAGGGAGATAACTTTTGTGACTTCCTACACCACCTTCTTTTTTTGCCTATTATTATGCCTCCAACTGCGAAGAAGTTGAGATGGCGTTTTGCTTCTGGGTTGTCGTCCATCCTTCTGTCCATCCATTAGTCACGCATACCATATCTTTGGAACAGTGCATGCTATCTAGAGTTTTGAAATTTCATATATGGATTCGTCATCAATAGCTGATCCCTATTCTTAGCTTGCCTGAACAAAGTTCAGGAAGAGCTATTGTACTACCCCCGGCGTCGGCGTTAGCGTTGGCGTTAGCGTCGGTGGCGGCGTCGGCGTTAGCAAAATGTTAAAGTTTTACGGCAAAGTTTTTTATGTAATGGGCAAGGCCCTGTCAGGCGAGCTATCCTGTCCCTGTGACAGGTCTTGTTTTTATCCGAGTTGTATCCCTTTGTGGAGTTATGTCCCTTTGGAAAAAATCATAATGAAATCTTGTCAGCAAGGTATCTTGAAGAGTATTTTAGCTAGGGGCTTGAATCTTAGCCAGCTTTTTGGAGATGATGAGTAGATGAATTGATTAACTTTTGAACAAATTCAGTCAATTTTTTTTTTGAGTTATGGCTTCTGAAAATTTAGGTATTTTAAACTTATCAGCAAGATATCTTTAAAAGTATTTGAGCTAGGGACTTGAAACTTAGTCATCTGATTGGAGATATGAGTAGATGAACTGATTAATTTGTTAACGAGTTTCGTCAACTTTTTAGGAGTTACGGCCCTTTGAAAATTTTGTCATTTTAAACTTGTCAGCAAGATATCTTGAAAAATATTTGAGCTAGAAACTTGACACATAGTCAATTGGTTACGGATGATGAGAAGATGAATTGAGTAACTTTCGAACAAATTCTGTCAATTTTGTTCTGAGTAATTGCTCTTTGAAAATTTCGGCACTACAACTTGTCAAGCAAGATATCTGGAAAAGTGTTTGAGCTAGGGACTTGAAACTTGGTCAGCTGATTGGAGATGATGAGCAGATAATTGAATAGCTTTCAGATGAATTCCGCATATTTTTTCGGAGTTATGGCCCTTCAAAAATTTCAGCAGTTTAAATTTGTCAGCATGATATGTCAAACAATGTTTGAGCTAGGGACTTGAAACTTGGTCTGCTGATTGGAGATGATAAGTTAAGTGACTGATTAACTTTTGAACAATTTTCTATAAATTTTTTTAGTACAGACCATTCCTTTTTAGGGTCAGTCATACAGTTCGGGGCTAACACCTTTTCTAGTTCATTTGGAGACACCTTTGGTGACTTCCTGATGCTTCCCTGGATGACAAAACTTTTCTGAAAAAGGTCTACTCTCCTTTAAGAGTTGATCCTCATTGATAAGGAAGGTAAAATTGAAAATAGCAGAGTTGCTTCCCCTGAAAGTGTACCCATTCACCATAAGAAATATGTGAATTACAGTCTGGTTAGGAAAAGTGTAGTTCACATCTGCTGATTACATATATACCACAGACAGGTTTTTAGCTCACCTGCACAATGTTCAGAAAGAGCTATTGTTGTCACCCCGGGGTTTGCTTCCGCGTCTGCCTTTTGGATGTTATAGGTTAAATAGAGTCTATTAATAGTCCCATTTAAGATATGGGATTTATAAACCGAGGGAGGTTTGAAGATCTGATAAAGAAACGAGTCCAAAAGACGAGTTTCTTTATCGGATCTTCAAACCTGTAACTGCAATGCAGTAATTGGTCCGAAGGTTTCAGATGGAATGGCAAACAGCATAGACCCTGATCAGACTTAAGGACCAGTCTAGTCTGGGTCTGCACTGTTTGCTCAGATCTGTCTGACCCAGTACTTAGAATTTTTATGAAACATAAGTTGTAAAGGTAAAGGGATCAGCATATGATTTTTTTTACGCCCATTTGAAAAACGGGACATATATTGTTATGGTGCTGACGTCCGTTCGTCTGTCCGTCCGGCGTAAACTTTTTGTTTCCGGATAACTCCTCCTACAGTTAACATCCGATAGAGCTGAAACTTGGTATATAGTAAGACTATGAGGTGGACCAGCTCATATCGTTTAGAGGTTACACTCCAATGACTTTTAACGAAGTTACAGCCCTTTACTTAGAATTTTTGGGGTGTTCGTTTCCGGATAACTCCTCCTATAGTTTTCATCCAATTAAGCTGAAACTTTGTAAATAGTAAGACTACGATGTGGAGTAGTGCATATTGAAGGGAAATTTTGCTCCGATGATTTTTAGCGGAGTTACAGCCCTTTGAAAAAAACTTGTCTATGGCAGTTTGTATGGCCATTCTTTAGCATTCCATAACTTTGTTACTCTTTGGAATACCATGATGAAACTTTATAACAATGTATATGAGGTTAAGACAACGTGTCTCATACAAGAATGATTACTCCCCTTTACTTAGTTTTTGAGTTACCTCCCTTTGATTATTTTGTTAGACTATATTTGTACACCTCATATCTAACTAGCCCTTTGGACTATAGTGATGAAACTTAATAGTAATGTATATTAGGTTGACACAATATGTCACATATAAGAACTATTGCTCCCCCTTATTTTTGGAGTAACCTCTGAATATTTTCAAAGGCTATTCTTGTGCAAGCTGTAAGTAGGCAACCATACAGAATATCTTGATTAAAATTTATAGCAATGTGTATTAGGTTGAGGCTGTGTGTCTTATATAAGAATCATTGCTCACCCTTCCTTATTTATGGAGTTACATCCGTTTGATAAATTTCTATGACTATTCTTCGGCAAGTCATTACTAGGTAACCGTATGGAATATCTTGACGAAACTATATAGCAATGTGTAATAGGTTGAGACAGTATGTCTAATTAAGAATAATTGATTCCCCTTCCTTATTTTCTTTTTTTAGTTACATCCCTTTGATTACTGTTTAAGGTTTTCTTTTGAGAACCCTAATGTTTGGAATATCTTGATAAACTTAATAGCAATGTAGACAAGGATGAAAACAATCAGTAACGGGCGTATATTGCCCCGCTTGCGGAGCTCTTGTTGGGTGTACATAATAAGAACAACATTATACAGAATGAATCATTTTAATATTGAGATGTTCATATTATTATAGATATTATGCATATTGTCATATGCATAGTCATTATATATAATATGAAATGAATCGTTTCAATACAGAAATGTTCTAATTAATACAATTATGTCATATAAAAATAGTATGCATAATATCATATGCATAGTCATTATATAAAATATAAAATGAAACATTTTAAAACAGAGATGTTAATATTAATACCATTATGTAATATAAAGGTATTATGCATATTGTCATATGCATGGTCATTACATGACATTCAATGAAGGAGTTCTTGCATTAATCCTTAAAGCACCAGAAATGAATTAGCAAACAGCAAATATCCAGATAAGGCTGCTCATAATGAGTCGCTCCATCTGAATCTAAACTGCTTGCTTTCTAGTCGTTAAACTGCTTGGACAAAACAGTTTTTGAAATTATTCAGACACATATTTTGTCATCATTTATTTTGGCGCTTTAAGGGTTAAGATCATTTAGGGGATAACTGTACTTAATATTGTCATGTGGGGAGGTAAATCGTCGGTTATGGTCAGAAATTCCTTTTTACGGCGACGCGCTAGTGGAGCCGTAACATGCAATTTGCGACCATAAAACCGATGAATTACCTCCCCAAATGACAATTTTCAATAGAGTTATCCCCATTTCAATAGAGTTATCCCCATTTGAATGCATTTTCACATATTCACCTTTAAGAGTGGGCTACTTTGCACCCATAATAAATGCTTTCAGCAATATGAAACCAGACGTCAACCAATGAGAAGGGACGTTACCTATTAAATGACGTTGGGTTTCTGACAATATATAGCAGAATATACTGTCACAAATTTTGATGTTATCCAATCAGACTTTGCGTTACATAGGTATAAGTGCATTAGAATTTTTCGTTCCCAGCATTTTGCTGAAAAATCAAACTGCAACATTTCCATGGAATTATTTGTAATGGAAATGGTTGCAGTTTATTGTTTACATATAATTTTTGGGAGCCAAAAATATACATCTCTAATGGAAGATTTATTGAAAATCTTCCAATTTCAGCATTTTTGACACCCTTTAAATATTCTAAATTTGGCAGATACAGCACAATCATTAACCCAAAAAAGATGCTGATATTTGTAGTGGTTTCAGTGCTAAAACAACTGTAATGTGCTTATGTATTTGGGCACCAAAGATCATTAACTTTCCATTTGTCCCAAATGGAAAATTAGTGGTTTTGGTGTTCCAATATTTAAGCACATTAGGGTAAACAATATTGCATATTAATCCTTGTAAACGCCCCCCTGCCTCTTTTCCGAAAAAAAAAATCAACTTGCCTGAATTTCTGTTTGCTTGGCTGGATAAGTTAGCTCTTTTAAACAGAGTCTACTCTTGAAGGGAAGAATTTGCTCTTAGAGGAGCAAATTCTTTCCTTTAAAGGTTGACGCGTACTGCAAACGGAGGCTAAAAATAGTAATTGCTTCCTCTGAAACTAGACCTTAATACTGTTAACGAGGCTATTTTGACAGTTGCTGATCTACTATTTTATGCTCTAAATAATGCCCCCATTTCGTAAAATGCAAGGCCTCTGGGACGTTTAATACGTGCGTTCCCGACGACGCGAAGCGTCGTCGTGCGGAACGCACGACTATAGACTGAGGTTGTTAGTTCGTTTGTCGTGCTCCCCATAGGCGGACGATCGAGAAAACGCTTGCATTTTAATGCTTTTGCGATGATCAAGCAAGGAGCACGCTTCAGATTATGCCCATTCAGTCCACCTCGGCTACCTTTCGCGATAAACTGGTCCCATGTTGGCCAATAATCAATAGATATGACTACTTATAAGGTAAGGAACCAATCTACCCTGACGACGGCAGGAAAGAATTTCATTGGTCAACTTGATCACATGATACCGTTCGGCAACGCGGCTATTTTCAATCGGCCATTGGTAACATTTCGTCGCTTCAAAGAGGATTTATTGATTTAAACAGGTTGTTTATCAGCTGGTAAGAACAGAAATCATTTGAACTAGGCCTGTACGTTATAGGCAGTCTCAGTGGAGAGTGCGCAGGTATCTTGTTTATGAAATATTCAGGAAATCGAAGAGGAAAATGCATCAGTACTGGTGCTCGTATCCTATCCGTTTCGTACCACAGGAGGTTCGCTGTTCAGTCACGATGGTGTATCGCTTGAGCTAGTCCTCGGTCAAACTGAATGGTACCCTGGTCATTCATACCACACCCTTTACGTTTGATATGACTGTGATTTCAGATTTGAGCTTGACACGACAAAACCAACAAAGGGGCAAGTGCGCCCAGCGGAGACTCAGATCAGCCTGGGCATTCGCCCGGTCTGATCAGATTTGCTGTCCGCATGAAGCTTGCTTACACGGCCTGCTTACACCTTTACATTTAGGAGAAGCGCGGTGGCTCAGTGGTTAGTGCACTTGACTCTGAAGCCAGAGGTCGTGGGTTCGAATCCCGCCCGAGTCTAAATCTTCCTATGTCCGAATGCGTTTTTCTAGCATCATTTGCAGGGATGATGCCAACAAGTATGCCGTCCTTCAGATCGGGACGTTTAACTGGAGGCCCCCTATGCAGGGAGAGTCATCCCCTGTGCAGGTTAAAGGTTTGGTTTGGTTCCCTACTATAGCTACATGGCTATACCTAGGCTTTCGTCCTGCAACACCGGAGTGTACAAAAGTACACCGTCTGTGTTCCCTTAGGGGGCTAAGGCGTAAATGGAAGAAAGAAAGAAAGCTACCATTTAGGCACACGGCGAAGACTCCGATGAGACCTGAAGACTGGGCAGATGCTGATTTACAGTGCTGTCGGCCTATTTGGTGCACTTAAACAAAGAATCGTTAACTGTGTAAATAGGAACGGTAAAAAATAAACAACAGATATTGTGTTTATAAAGTACAATAATCACCCTTTATTTCATCTCAAATCCACCATCTGGTATTGATCACAATATGAAAAGAAACTCAAACTCATGTACCATTGTGCACGAGGGATCCCGTTTTTGTCGGCCAATTTGACGCAGCTTCTGAAAATGTCTTATTCCTGACATAAATAATGGGCTAATTTGTGAAACAGACTATACTCATGACATCACTCCGTGGGCTGCAGAAGGAGCTTGTGGAAAGTTTCAACAACTATTTGCTTTAGCAGTGTTAAATCATGATCCTTTGGACATTAGCTGAGTGAGTTATTTTATAATTCACTTCTTTACTATGTGCATTTATGCAAGGCATGCAAAGAGTGATAACTATTATTTACAAATTACAAACTTGTGCTGCTGAAGTGAGTTGACCTACATTCGTGATGTGTGCGCAGAGCCGCTGTGTTTGTAAACAAAGATTGCCAAATAGGGTGTGTATTCAACATATGCCGAGCTGCAAGTAACATTTGCAAATATCTGCATAAAACCAAGTGCAACTAACCCCTCTGGACAGACATGATCTTCTTTACCGCATATAAAGATCTCGGCTTGAAGGACTGCTTGGATAACAGCCGACAAAAATTATCAACACATGTTTAACGGTAAATTACGTTACGTAACTTGCGCCGATTAAGCCTATGCGCTGAATAGGCCGAGACGACAGTAAGTCTGCGCTGCGCGCACAACAGGGATAAAGACTAATGATTATGCCAAAATTCAGAATTTAACATTAGGGGTATGGGCATTTTCTTCCAAATTTCAGGGGCCCAGCCCGAAGTTTAGGGGCTTTGGGCAACTGGACCCCTGTTAGTCTTTATCCCTGCACAACCACTTTGTTGGTTTTCTCTACATGTTCCTGGTAAGGCCAGTTTCTTAAAATTTGTTTCTTTTTGATTTATGCTGAGCTGGGCCGGGTAGTGCAGTCAGTAAGGCATGTGACTTATAAGCCAGAGGTCCTGGGTTTGATACCCATTCCGGCCACTTACTTTCATTTCTCCATCTGCTGATTCAAGAAGGGCAGTTACTGGTGAAAGAGGAGCACTTAGTAATGGTTAACGCTTAAAGGGCTTAGGAGGTCTAAGCTCTAGTCTAAGCCTGCCCAGGAGTAGTGATGTTAGGTTATCTGACCGTCCCGACATGACCATAGCTCTTTACCGTGGACGTTAAGCACTAAATCAGTCAACCCCCCCCCCCCCCCCCAAAAAAAAAAAAAAAAACATTTAACAAAAATATTTTTTCAGATTTGGATTCTTTGTCCAAATTCACCTACTTGAGAGCTCAAAATTAGGTTTGTATGGTTTGTGCTACAGTACAGCCGTCGACATCTTACTATCAATCGCGCCTCGCCGCGTCTCTCCACGACAAATTCGCGCCGAGGAGCGTGGAAAAATCGAGGGCGCGTCGTGGGTTTAGCGCGGCGAGGAGTGGCGCGGAGAGGGCGTGGCGCGGCGCGGCGTGGAGCGGTAGATGCCGTGTGATCCTCTACCCGACTGGTAGTGGATCGCGGGAAACCGCGTTATAGGCGCGAAAAAGATTAACGACTACCTTACACAGAAGCTACAAACTGCAATGCCATTACACAATTCAACAGGTTTGTGTATTGTATACAACTGTCAGAATAAGATTCATGTTTCTATTATTCAGTCTTTTTCGTTAATTATTCGGTACCAAAATATTGCAGTTTTTTGTATGTTTACCTTTTTTTAATCGGATACTATATGGAAAACCCCTTATGTTAATTGCTTTTTTTTAAAACCCGTCCGAGAACTGTATGCACACTGGCCAGGGGTATCATTTTTCACGACGCTATTCCGTCGCAGTACATGTACATGTACCATTCAGAACTTATACTTTGATACCTGGTACTGGATAGACGAATTAAATAGTCCTATAACATATTTTCAGGCCAGGCTGTGCACACAGTTGTGCAGGACTCTTATCACAATGCGCTCTGTAAACCCGAGCAGTGTACATGTAGGTGGGAACTCGGGGTCAGTTTCCTGATCAGACTGCGCACACAGTTTACGGTGTTCAAATATCAACTGGTTATTAAGCAGACGATCTGCATATCTTCGTAATCAGACCGGACCATCGTTTTCTGGTATCAACTTCTACTTTAGACATTTAAACCTGTTTTTCTCTCTCTGTTTCGCACGCGCAGGCCCTTTCCAAACTGCGCAGACGTTTGCCAGTATCAAGTTCAAGGCTTTTCGCTAACACCCTAAACTGCCATTTGCGCAGCTGATATGTGCTTGTCTTATTAAGGCTACCCGATAAGACTGCGCAGACGTATTCCGGTAGCAAGAGCTACGCCAGCATGTACACAGCTTTAAATCGACGTTGATTCAACGTCATGTGTTTATGCCCAGCGCATTCACTTAGCCTCTAATTTCTCTGTTGTGATTAAACCAGCTTTTTTTTTTTTTTCGGCACTCGGACGATCTCGATCTGGCAGACTTGGCAGACTTCCCGCAGACTGACTTGAGTCTTCTTGTTCACACATTACGATTTAACATTCAGTGTCAGCTTCAGAACCCCCTCTCTCTTTCTCTTTCTCCCCCATTTACCCGTGAAAAAAAACCTTGGAATCTCTTTCATACTCTCCAGACTGCGGAAATCTGCACGTGCTCAAATCATCAGTGAAAATACACAACAGGTAAATGCGCACGATATAAACACACAGAAGGAAACAAATGGAAACGATTCTACATCATGTACAAAGTGAGGATTCGGGTCGGTCCGTGCAGGCAGCTGACTGCTTTGAGTATTTATGGTCGGCCAGCACAAAAATCGACTTATCGTCGGACCCTTTTTGACATCCTGAGCCTCCTACTGTAGTAGAAATTAGGACAAGCAGATCAGCATATATATATATATATATACATGTATACGTCAATCATTATGATTTTTTTTCATCAACTATTAAATGTTGCGTGCCTTTAGTTGATCCGGACCTTTGCCAATTTATGGGTTTTTAAAAGTGCACCGAGATGGACTAAGACAAACACGCACGATTGTCGCCAAGTGTTTTGCTACACAAAGTATCTGACTCGCACCTAATTACTCTAAATACTGGGGTAAAAGAGTCTAAGCGAAGAGCGTAGATCCTGATCACACTGCGCCTTAGGCAAGGTGTCATCCCATTTAATCATAAGTGTTCTTCAAGTTAGGACCCATAGAGTAACTGGTTAAATTGTCACAGTATTTAAAATGATTACGGTATAGTTGTACACAGTATAAAAAGAGCTGCGCAGATACAGATTATCATGCGCACGTACACAAACCCTTTTTTAGTCTTGCTAAATATAATTTCTTCAAGATTCTGTAATTGGCACTTCTTATTTGCAGGAAAAGAACGGTGTGTTTGTCGTCTTTTCTTTTTTTCTTACTGCGATTTCTCGCTACTGATGCCTCTTACCAGACCAGCGCTCAGCTCCAGACACATACATGTAGGAGTTATTACATGGTTACTGCAATGAAACTTGCGGTGTAGGTTGGTTGTTATTCTATGGACGAAGTGTGAATGCCAAAATCAGACTGCGCATGAGCGCAATCTACTCTAGGCATGCGCAGTTGTACCCATACCTCGAAATAATCATTATCTGAAAAAGGCATCGTATTACATCTGCGAACCACAAAGCCTTAGACCAGTGTGCGCACGTAAATAATAATGATTTTGCAAAGTATGCCTTTTGGTTTATATTCTCTTGACAAACTGTGAATGCTCCAACTAGACTGCACATGAGCGCAATCTACCCTAGGCCCATACGTCGAAAAAAAACGAGACAGTGTTCCAACATCTGCGAACCACATAATAATCATTGTGAATGTTTGTAAATGCACATGGTTTGATAATTGAGCCGCGACACGAGAAAACCAACAAAGTGGTTGTGGGCACAGCGCAGACTCAGATCAGCCTGGGGACCCGCCCAGTCCGATAAGTCTTCGCAGTGATCTTAAAGGATAGCCAAGGGTCTCAGGTACCTCCACGCGGGCAGCGAAGACTGATCAGACTAGGCGGATGCCCATGCTGATCTGAGTCTGCGCTGGGCACACAACCACATTGTTGGTTTTCTCGTGTCGCGGCTCATATGTATGTTCTGAACGGATGTGTTTTAACGTCCATTTGAAACGCGGGCTGATTTATACTACTGCACATGCGAGTAAAGTCGTAAACTCGAAGCATAAATTGAATTGGGAGCTGCGCATGGTCAAATAAGGACTCGTGGCAATTATGCCAGTAGTCTGTCTTAACGCTCCTGCAAACTTTGAATGCACATACCATGCGTGTGCATAGGCTGGTTGGTGCTCTGCGTTTGACAGATTTTGTCAGGACGTTTTTCATGTCGTTCCGACAATTTCTTTTTGCAACCCCGGTTTCTCATCTCCCGTTCATGCATCATTATCAAAAACTTAAAAATAAAAAAAAATAAAAAAAATAAAGACAGGAAGAAAGAAAGTACACAATACCGCACGCGCTTAAGCGCGCACGCACATTTCCACTAAATAGGGAAAGTAGACTCAGTTCAACCTGCGCACCCCACATTCTCATAAACTCGATCGTTTTCGGTTATGTAAATATGTATAGACTCCTCGGGATCAACAAACAATGCAGATACAGAGGGCGCTGATCAGATTACACAGTGTAGGCTGATCTGGGTCTTCGCAGTTCGCACTCAGTTCAAAGCACCTTTTCCGACTGCACGGCGCAAAATACCGGGACTCAAATACTAAGAGTCGCCCGCGTGTTAACGCACGTGCGTTAACGCACATGCAGATTCCCGCCAAAATAACCACCATTTAGTAGTAATACAGCTGCGGCGGGGCCAAAGTCCTAAAGCAGAGCCTTTTTGAGAGAGTTCTTAGTCTTGGGAGTTATAATAGTGGAGATAAGTAGAAAAAAAAAACGATGTCCCAAACTTGTGCTTGAAATTATAGAAATTCACTTTCTAAGGGTGCCTAGGCCCTATTTACTTTTATTGCAAAAACTGCCAAAACTTCATAAAGCTTGCATCATTTAAATTGAATGAAATAAGTTAAATGAAAAACAGAGCTTTTATCATTTTCGGGAGAATGGTAACATATCGATCTTCTACAGAAGCACGAAGTTTCTCGCATCCCATCCCGCGTGAGTATTACCGCAAATATCATGCATGAAGCTTGAAACCTTCGCGCGAAACACTCCCAAAACACTTGCAAAAGTCACAAGAAACTAGCGCTGAAAAGATGAAAATTTCGGCAGGATGCGAGATCGGCGGGTGTATTTTGTTTTAATATCATCATCGGGTAAAACTACACACACGACTTGTGTAAAAGTTCACTACATGTATGACTGCACACATTTCAAACATCGCTAGAGGCGTGGTCGCCAGTCGTCGCGGAGCAATCGCGCCGCGTCTAGATAGGCGCGAAATATTCCCACGCCGCTCCACGCTGCGCGGCGAGGAGCGAAGCGGGCGTGGAGTGGCGCGGCGAGGCGTGGAAATAGCGCGGGAATATCGAGGGAACAGCGTGGGATTTAATCTTTTTCACGCTCCACTACACGTCACGACGCGTAGCGATTGATAGTAAGATGTCGACGGCTGTACTGTAAATAGAAATTATTCTTCACACAATCAAATGTTGAGTGTATCTGTCATATGCTATACATCTGTGTACATGGTGGCTGTTTGAGATTTAACCTCTTTTTAGCAGTCAAGCATAATGTTTAAGTCTGAGTATAAGATAATAATGCATCTGTTAAACAGATAATGTCAATCAGAAGCATAAAAGAACGACAATATATTACTTATACATGTATGTGTTTTGAAGTGCACCCTTTTTACCAAGGCCCATGGGGTCTTCAGTTGGGGGATTTGCCATCTCTTCTGATGGCAATTTTCTACACTGTAGAGTGAGTCAGACAAGTACCAACTGTGTGAATGAAGCATATCCCAGTTTGCATCCCAGTTACCTAGTGTAAGTAAGTGGTTAGGTGCTTCAGACCTTGGATCATAGACTCACAGATCATTCGAGTCTCACTGGACCGTAGATTTTGTCTCTATTTAAATGGCACTTCCGTTTTCAAATGATAACCCTGAGTTGATCTTGGCCTTTTAACAGATAACTCATTGGTCAGACGTGTGCTTCCTAATGCTTGAGAAATTTCTGCAATTTAATGAGATATCTTAGAATTTGTTGAAACCTTTGGTATAAAATTTGTATGTACAGTCAAATAAATGGCGACTTGAAGTTTATTGAGCAACAGAGGTCAGTATCAGTTTTTGATCAAGGTCACTCATATTTCACCAACTTCAAATTTTTCCTGGTAACCAATATGGCTGTCATGCACATATGGTTAACAAGCTTCCACAATCAAATGACCCATGACACTGAAACTTGGTACATGTACACAGCATTTGAAATTAATATACTCTCAGATTTGTTCAAATGGTGACCCTAGGTTGACCTTTGACCTTTTGACTTAGGTGAGCTATTCAGGTGTTTTCGGTACATGTTACATGTACATGCATTTGCATGTACTGTAAAAATGAATAACTGAAAAATCATTTTTCATTTTATACATTTCAGGAGATTTTAACTAATCTGGCACATCTGATTGGGAGACAAGTCACAGCCTAAAAAGACTTAGATATTTGTATTGGCTGGTTCATACACATTGGTGTTTGTCTGTGATTAACTCAGCAATCATCAATTCTGTATATTATTTTGAGCTTGCCATACAAGATTTCAACAACTTCGACAAAGTCACCAAGAAGAAAAATTGACAATGCTACATACTGGTTTGAGGTATCTGGTGTTAAGAAAGCCTTAGATATAAAGCTTTAATAGGAAGGTATGTACAATTATGTTTTATGTCTCCCCCTGAAGGGGTCGGAGACATATTGTTTTTGCCCTGGTTGTCTGTCTGTCTGACTGTCCGTCCGTCTGTCACAAATCGTGTCCGCTCAATAACTCTGTAACCAATTGAGATAATTTCACGAAACTTAGTACAAATATAAAGCATCATCAGACGACATGCAGAGAGCAAGACCGGTAACTCCACCTACATTTTTTACAGAATAATACCCCTTTGAAAATTTTAGTATGGTATTCCTGTCTGCTCAATAACTGTAACAGATTGAGATAATTTCACAAAACTTGGTACAAATATAAAACATGATCAGACGATGTGCAGAGAGCAAGACCCGTAACTCCACTTACAATTTTTACGGAATTATGCCTCTTTGAAAACTTTAGTATGGAAATCGTGTCCGCTCAATAACTCTGTAACAGATTCAGATAATTTCTCAAACTTGGTAAAAATATATAGCATCATCAGACGACCTGCAGAGAGCAAGACCCAGAACTCCGCCTACATTTTTTACGGAATTATGTCACTTTGAAAATTTAAGTTTAGAAATCGTGTCCGCTCAATAACTCTATAACCGACTGAGATAATTTAACAAAACTTAGTACAAATTTAAAGCATCATCAGACGACATGCAGAGAGCAAGACCCGTAACCCCACCTATATTTTTTATGGAATTATGCCCCTTTGTAAATTTAGGTATGGAAATCATGTCCGCTCCATAACTCTACAACTGTACGAGATATTTTCATGAAACTTAGTACAAATATAGAGTATCATCAGAGGATGTGTGGAGAGCAAGACCTGTTACTCCACCTACATTTTTTACGGAATTATGCCCCTTTGAAAATTTTAGTATGGAAATTGTGTCCGCTCCATAACTCTGTAACCGATTGAGATGATTTCACGAAACTTGGTACAAATATAAAGCATCATCAGACGAAATGCGGAGAGCAAGACCCATAACTCCACTGACATTTTTTATGGAATTATGCCCTTTGTAAATTTTAGTATGGAAATAGTGTCTGCTCCATATCTCTAAAACTTTATGAGATATTTTTATGAAACTTAGTACAAAAATAGAGCATGATCAGAGGATGTGCAGAGAACAAGAATCGTAACTCCACCTACATTTTTATGGATTATGCCCCTTTGTGAATTTTAGTATGGAAATTGTGTCCGCTCCATAACTCTGAAACTATATGAGATATTTTCGCAAAACTTAGTACAACTTTAAAGTATCATGACTTGATGGGCAGAGAAAATCCTGCTTACATTTACTACAGAATTATGCCCCTTTGAAAATTTTAGTATGGAAATCATGTTTGCTCCATAGCTCTGGAACTGTATGAGTTATTTTTGTGAAACTTGGTACAAATATAAAACATCAGACAATGTGCAGTGAACAAGGACTGTAACTCCATCTACATTTTTATGGAATTATGCCTCTTTGTAAATTTAAGTATGTAAACGATGTTAGTTCTTGAAAAACTTTACAAAAGTTTTGTAATGCCTATTTGGAAGTGGCTTTTGACAACCGGTTGTCACTAGCCTCAAAGGCTGCTGACAACCGGTTGTCACTAGCCTCACAGGCTGCTGACAACCAGTTACTATAAATCCAGTTATTTTCAAATAAAACTCAAGATATTTTAAGCATATTCGTTTCATTGGTTGACTATTATATATATGAGTTGATATTTGTTTTCACTCTGATCAAGTTTTAAATTGATTGAAATTGTAGAAAGCAAGAACCTATTAAACAAATCAGATGTAAATTTCTGTTTTTTTCTTGTTTTTGTCTAGAAGTCATGGAGTTGTTCATAGAAATAGCTAAAAGAATTTATGCATCACATGCATACAAATTTTACATTTATCTTGATGGAAAAGATTTTACATAAATTTTCCAGTAACCATTACATGTACATTCTCTTCCCTATAGCTATATTCCTGCTGTTCAGTCAAGCAAATTTATTTTTTCACTGATTCTATCCACTAGGAAAAATAAACTTCAAATTCATAATATGAATACAAGTATAACTACTATTTAATCATGGAGGCAATTGTGCAAACAGAATTAGCACATAAACTTCAGAGAAAATTGCAAGTGGTATTTTGAGTTAGTTCCCTTACAAAGTATGATTTGAGTTACTTCCCTTGGAAAATCTATTTTTAGAAGATATCTCTTCTCCATATGTTTGCTTTTTATCTGCAGATATTTTGTTGTTGTGATTCATATGTAGCTTGATTTAAAGCATAAAACTATGGAGAATTATTTGTGATGTTTTTACAATGAACCAATGCTTCCTGTCCTTTAAAATGCACATTAATTTATTAGCCGGTTGTCAGCAGCCTAACAGGCTAGTGACAACCGGTTGTCTCTAGCCTGTGAGGCTGCTGACAACCGGTTGTCACTAGCCGTCGCCTAAATATTTTCAGCAATATTTATACAAATATAAAGCATCATCAGACGATGTGCAGAGAACAAGACCAATATGTTCTGTATCTTAAAAACCTAAAGAGATATTTTCATGAAATTTACACAGATGTGAAGGAAACAAGACAGTTATTCCGGATTTTTTGGAGTTATCCCTTTTGAGCATTGAAAATAGTACATTTTGCCCTTTTGAGCATTGAACATAGTACATTTTGCTTTATTTAAAGATATTTTCATGAAATTTTGTTCAATTATAAAGCATCATCAAATGATGTGCAGAAAAACAAGATCAGTAGCTCTGCCTACATTTTTAATGAAATTATGCCCCTTTGTAATTTTTCAGTATAGAAATGGTGTTCCCTCTGTAACTTTATAACCGTTGAAGATATTTTTACAAAACTATGTTCAAATATAAACCATCATCAGAAGATTTGCAGAGAAAAGAATCCTACATCCACCTACATTTTTCACAGACATATAAATTTTGGCCTAAACATCATTATATACATCCATCTTACGAAGTAGCCATATGAAGTGGATGGGAACGCACGTATATAGGTAACACCTATTTAATTCATATTAGGATTATTACAGTATAGTAGGGTTTGGCTTAATAGTTGTGCTGTATATATGCCAAGGTTTGCAAATCATCAAAAGTGTCAAATACTGACATAATTTTACTGGCTACCCAGTACAGTTCTTTTTGAACAAACACAAACTGGAGTCATTACCTACCCACAAAGTAAACTGCTAACACAACTCGCAGTTTTCAAACCATGTTTCACCCTTTTTGACCAGTGGACTTATCTATCCTTATTATTTTGGATGTGTCCATTTCTAGTTTTAGGGGTTTCTGGCGGATGCTTTCATTTTTGCTTAGAAATCCTGTTAGCAAACAGTGTAGACCCTGTTCAAACACTGTGCTGTCCGGTGACTGAACTGGGTCTGCACTGTTTGCATATGTCCCTAAAACGGGATTTCAGTCTGAAAAGGGATAAAGACCCCGACATATTGGTTTGGAAGTGGCTAGTCATACAGGTCCATATAGGTAGCCTTGATGCTTTTGTACGTCCAGCAAGTAGGGGCTGTGGTTTGGCTAGTTCTACAGCAGTTTCTTTCTAGATGATATTGGCCTAAATCATAATCATTAAAAATCTAATTCAGCAACATATTGTCAATATAAATTAATAATCATATAAAAATCTAATTGAACAACATCTTGTCAGTATAAATTAATCATATAAAAATCTAATTGAGCAACATATTGTCAATATAAATTAATCATATAAAAATCTAATTGAACAACATATTGTCAATATAAATTAATCATATAAAAATCTAATTGAACAACATATTGTCAATATAAATTAATCATATAAAAATCTAATTGAACAACATATTGTCAATATAAATTCATCATATAAAAATCTAATTGAGCAACATATTGTCAATATAAATTAATCATATAAAAATCTTATTGAACAACATATTGTCAGTATAAATTAATCATATAAAAATCTAATTGAACAACAGATTGTCAGTATAAATTAAACCTTCATTACCTTGAAAGAAACTGCTGTATGGCTAGCCAGCTTCCCATCCCATCATCCCCATTCAGTTGCCATACGGATCTTAACGACACTGAGTAATTAAAGACTAATAGTATCATGGTATGTAGGCAATTTTATGTACAAGAAAGTCTTAGTTACCAGACATTGCAGGAAACTGCGTGTGACAGGTAAACAACTTTTTTTTCATAGGTAAACATATCTGCATTGACGAAATATTTTACAGATATTTTACAGATATGCTGGTGGGTCCAGTGTTGCAAATGATAAAGGAAGAAAAACAATAAATGCTGCGTTCTGTCAAAGTAATAGAAAAATGGAAAAGTCTGCATGTTTTTCTAAAAACGAGGCTTAACACTCCTTAACACTGTGAGTGTACCTTCAGTGTCTAAACGTTTCTAGATAGATAGATACATGCCCAATATCATAGTAAAGACAGACCTGTTAAATATTTGTCCATGCAGATATATTTCCCGCAATGTCTCATAATAGATACTTTCGTGTACGTAAATTTGCTTACATACCGTGGGTATGGGTCTGTACTGCTAGCTATGGTTTACATTGTGAGGACTCTCTCAGAGTTTTGACTGCAGTTATTGCCTACTGGAGTGTAAGCAGATTTTTTAAATACAGTTCCAACATTTTTCAAGCACACAGCTGCCACATATTAACAAAACACTGCTTGTGACCAAGATCAGCTTTGGCCATAAGGTGACTGGGTATATTTTCATGGGAAGCAACTTTGTCATTTTCATTTTTGTCTCCCTTTTCTAACAGGTCAACTCTCAAAGGAAAGAATTTGCTCCCCTTGGAGCAAATTCTTTCCTTTTAGAGTAGACCCTAATTGTCAAGGGCTTTGTCATTCAGGGAAGCAACCAAGGATTAGCAAAAGTTGTTTCCATGTCAAACAATGGCAGAAAACATTTTTGTACAGTTTTGTTAAAGGAACAAAATGGATACAGTGTAATACTAGTCAAAATAATTTTCTACAATGACACTTAACTATCTTAAAAGAAGATTCAAATGATTGGATCCAAGGCAAGCTGAATATCAATAATGCTTCATATATTTCTTTAATATGAAACGCATACAGCAAAACAATACACAACAATGAACACTTTGCAAACATAAATTTATAGCATTTTCAAGCAGTTGAATGATATTAACAGTTTGCATCCTCGGCATACAAACTAGCAGCAGTGTTCATATAACTTCGACAGTACATTCAAGCAGTTGAATGATATTTACAGTTTGCTTCCTGGGATATACAAACTAGCAGAATGTTCATATAACTTCTTCAGCGGATTCAAGCAGTTGAATGATATTTACAGTTTGCTTCCTTGGGCATGCTTCCTTGGGCATACAAATTATCACCAAATGTTCATACAACTTCAGCAGCAGATTCACAGTTGAATAATATTTACAGTTTGCTTCCTGGGGCATACAAATTATCAACAATGTTCAAATAATTTCAGCAGCTGATTCAATCAGTTGAATAATATTTACAGTTTGCTTTCTTGGGCATACACATTATCAACAATTTTCAAATAATTTCAGCAGCTGATTCAATCAGTTGAATGATATTTACAGTTTGCTTCCTGGGGCATACAAATTATCAACAATGTTCAAATAATTTCAGCAGCTGATTCAATCAGTTGAATGATATTTACAGTTTCTTTCCTGGGGCATACAAATTATCACCAAATGTTCGTACAACTTCAGCAGCAGATTCAATCAATTGAATGATATTTACAGTTTGCTTCTTTGGGCATACAAATTATCACCAATGTTCAAATAATTTCAGCAGCGGATTCAATCAGCTGAATGATATTTACAGTTTGCTTCCTGGGGCATACAAATTATCAGCAATGTTCAAATGATTTCAGCAGCTGATTCAATCAGTTGAATATATTTACAGTTTGCTTCCTTGGGCATACAAATTATCACCAATGTTCAAATAATTTCAGCAGCTGATTCAATCAGCTGAATGATATTTACAGTTTGCTTCCTGGGGCATACAAATTATCAGCAATGTTCAAATGATTTCATCAGCTGATTCAATCAGTTGAATGATATTTACAGTTTGCTTCTTTGGGCATACAAATTATCACCAATGTTCAAATAATTTCAGCAGCTGATTCAATCAGCTGAATGATATTTACAGTTTGCTTCCTGGGGCATACAAATTATCAACAATGTTCAAATGATTTCAGCAGCTGATTCAATCAGTTGAATATATTTACAGTTTGCTTCCTTGGGCATACAAATTATCACCGATGTTCAAATAATTTCAGCAGCTGATTCAATCAGCTCAATGATATTTATTTGCTTCCTGGGGCATTCAAATTATCACCAATGTTTAAATAATTTCAGCAGCTGATTCAATCAGTTGAATGATACTTACAGTTTGCTTCAATGTTCATATAACTCCAGCAGCAGATTCAAACAGTTGAATGATAATTTGTATACCTTAGGAAGCAAACTGTAAATATCATTCAACCGCTTGAATCTGCTGCTGAATTTATATGATTCAGCATATGTCAGGCACGTCTTAGGGAGAGTGCTTGATTCTTTTTAGATCAGTTTATATAGTTGTGGCGTAAGCCACGGAAGAAAGAATGAAGCTTATTCATGGGGCATACAAATTATCAACAACGTTCATATATTTCAGCAGCAGATTCAATCAGTTGAATGATATTTAGTTTGCTTCCTGGAGCATACAAATTATCAACAATGTTCATATAACTTCAGCAGCAGATTTAATCAGTTGAATGATATTTAGTTTGCTTCCTCGAGCATACAAATTATCAACAATGTTCATATAACTTAAGCAGCAGATTCAATCAGTTGAATGATATTTACAGTTTGCTTCTTCGGGCATACAAATTATCAGCAATAAAACATTGTTCATATAACTTCATAGATGTCTTTATGGGTACATGTTCAGGGCAGCAACTCTGTCATTTTCCTATTTGTCTCCCTTGGTAATAAGGTCAGTTCCTTAAGGAGAGAATTTGCTGTCCTAGGAGCAGATCCGTATTTTATAAGGACTATGTCATTCAGGGAGTCGCGGTTGTTCCCCTTTGTAGAAATGGCAAAACTGGCAAAACTTTTGCCATTTCTACAAAGGGGAACAACCGCGACTCCCTGAATGACAAAACCCTTGAAAAATAGGGCTACAATTAAAGGAAAGGATCTGCTCCTAAAAGACATGGCTGTGTACCCACACTCCTTAAATGATTGTGATCCATTGAACAGTTTCATTTAAGGAGCAAATTAGAGACAACACTGTAAGCAAAGCAATTAGCTACAATAACAGTTAACCATCATAAATGTATATTCAGCCGATTGGATGATAGCCATAATTTGCTTTCGAAGGCAAGCAAACTATCAATAGTCGTTCATTTCATGAACACTGCTCCATATCACTGTAGTCAAAGCAGTAACATTCAGGCCAGTTATTCATACCAGTTTGCTTACTTTTGCTTCCGACATCTGATAATGTGCAAAGTGGTTGTCAACCAAAAACTCAATCGAAAGCAATGTCAGAATGGTAAAATGATAGTTTTGTTAGTGGCTGTCAACCAAGCTGATACTGATGTTGATTGTCTCGGCTGACAGCCACTTTTGCATGTATGATAACTGATTTGCTCTGTCAACAGCACAGGTATAGAAATAATATATGATATTATTCCCTTGAATAAATAACCATGAACAGCTTACAAACTTAAGGTGGTGATACTCACTGGTTTGAGGCAAAGTAAAAAAATCTGCATAAAATGCTGAAATATAACAGATCTTCCCCAAAATTAGCAGATGCCTTCTTTATGTTGTTTCTCGCGATTTAGAATCCAAAAATGCAGGACTTATTGAAGTTAGAAAGGGTTTATATAAGAAAATTTCAAAGGATAATTTTGTGCGCAAAAATCTGAAAAATAACCACTGTTATTAAAAATGTAATAGGGTCTGAAGGTTCTTTAATACATTATGGAGATTATTTTTTTCATTTTTTCACACATTTTCAGGCTGGGCAGATAAAGAATGGTCTTTTCTGTCTCCAAATATTTGTCCAATTACACAGTAGAGTCATTCTCAAGGTTGAACAATTTCATATACACACCTGTGTCATGGTGGTAAAAATTCTAAATATTGCGACACTAAAAATAATTACCATAACTGTCCTAAAATTGGAACAGTTTGGTTTTAAAGTGCAGTAGTGTGCCTCAAAAAAATGCAAATGGGATGGCAAATAGTGTAGACCCTGATCAGACTGCTCCTGTCTGATCTGGGTTTGCACTATTTGCTCAGACATAAATGTCCCAATATATAGAATTTTTATGGTATACTGTGAGTATGATAAAGGTATAACTGCTCTACCTGTATTTAATTAATGCATGCAGTGTACATGCACCATACATGGTCAGACATTTGAGAAAAAGTGACTGTTTTCATCTGGTCTACCTTACAAATTTGAGAAAGAGTTGGAACAAATAGTTGCTAGGACGCTCTATTTAATGCATTAAAGAAACTTCAGAGCTAAGTATATATTTAAGAATGAAGTTAATTTTCTAGATTTATGCGCACAAAATTACCCTTAGATTTTTTCCATACAAAACACTTTTTTTAACAGCATGTCCCTCTATTCTGTTTTCTAAACTGTAGAGGACAACAAAAATAAGAAGTCAGCAAACTTTCAGGGAGGTACGTTAATTTTTTCTGGTTTTATGCAGATTTTTGTATTTACCACAAATAACCACCCTAAACCTTTGGCATATTCAAGCAATTGAATGATTGAACTCCTTTCTTAGGCATACAAATTATCAACGATATTCATAAAACTTTATAGACGTTTTTATGGTCAGTTTACAAATTATCAACTATGTTCACATATCTTGTTTATAAGGTGAGTGAGCACAGTTTAAGGGGGGAAGAACTACCTTCATTATTACCTTATTTTTCAATGGGATTCAATTCTTAAAGGAAAGGAGGAGCCTCAGTAGCTCAGTAAGTTAAGCGCTGGCTTGCTGAGCTAGTGATTACCTTATTTTTCAGTGGGATTCAATTCTTAAAGGAAAGGAGGAGCCCCAGTAGCTCAGTAGGTTAAGCCCTGACTTGCTGAGCTAGCGATCACGGGTTCGAGCCCTGCTTGATGTGGGAATCTTTACAATGGTAGAAAGTTCCATTGTGCATAGCCTTTCATTATCAACCAGCCATTGTCCTGATATGACTGAAATACTGTTAGAAAGCTGTTAAAAAGCTGTTAAAAAGGACGTAAAATCACGTCATCCATCCATCCATCCATTGTAAAGGAAACAATTTGCTCCCCTAGGAGCAAATTCTTTCCTTTAAGAATAGATGTTATTGATTCTGCTGCTGCAATAGATGTTATTTAGCAAGTATTATCATCCAGGGAAGCCAACAGGAAGTCACAAAAAATTGTTCCCCTTCATAAAACTGGTGGAAAAACAGAGATGTGGCCAAATACCTTACATGAGCATGGTCCTATATAAAGGCCATTTGCTGTAAAGTGGAGGGCAAAAATTTTGTTTAATTTCATTACTTTCAATGAATTTTCTTGAAACTTCCCATACCTTATTCTATTACCCATACCAACTCATGCAAAGAACAAGTTAGCTTATTAACTTTTTACAGTTTTCCATCTCTGTTTTATGTCAATTTTACATAGGAGGTAACCATAAAGATGCAACAGCCATTGTACTACTACAGTAACTATATACTTATACTATTATTCTTTCACAAATTATGGTGTGGTCTGAAATGTGTACATTCACTACCTGGTAAAAAAAGGATTAAGCAATACCGTATAATGGGAAATTGTCGTGTCTCCTAATTTTCACGGAATTTCGTTGTCGTTAGAGATCCACGAAAATTAAACTCTGCGAAATATTTTCCTAGTTTGTACAAAATAAATATAGGAAATTTGAATCGCCCAAACATAAGGTTTGCGGTATTCTGAGGACCCCACAAAGGCTTAAAAGTAGGTAGCTATAGAGCTATTACAAGTATTATCGGTGCAGTTATGTTATATGTAGCTGAAAATTAGCAGGTAATTACAATTTGAACAGGCTGTCACTTATTTCGCTTGATTAGAGGCCACTTGTACCTGATTATGCATATTGAATTTCACGAAAATAAAAACCGCGAAAATTGAGCTCATGGTTTTGGGGCAAATTCGCGAAAATTTCGACGTGACAATAAGGTTATGGGTCAATCAGTTTGGTTTAGGTTCTACTAATGATGTTTTCCAAGTGGCTCAGCGGTACGTTACCACAATTGCAAACATCTGGCGCCGACTGTCCGTCCAAGATGGGCCAGTCATTGACAAGAACTTTCTTAAATTCTTCCCTTAACAAGGAGTAAATACCCTTATAAGAGATGTATATTAATACTCTTTACAACACTGGCTATATCAAAATATGCATCAACCAAGCATAAAATTTCATTGTAGTTGATCCGACACATTTTTATTTAAAAGTAAAAAAAATCTGTAATTCCTTGCACGAGTTTATATGGGTAACATGAGGAGAGATTCAAGAAACTCTGTTGAGTTGCAATGAAATAAATCCAAAATCTTGTCCTCCATATTTGGGCAAAAGACCTGCACAATTATGTTAAAGGAGATAAAATATATACAGCATGGTACTGTCCTGGTAACACTATGCAACAATGAACTGGAAACAAGTGTTGGACAGACTCAAGCAAGTGAATGATATATGGTTCTAAATACAATTATGTTAAAGGAGATGAAATATATACAGCATGGTACTGTCCTGGTAACACTATGCAACAATGAACTGGAAACAAGTGTTGGACAGACTCAAGCAAGTGAATGATATATGGTTCTAAATACAATTATGTTAAAGGAGATGAAATATATACAGCATGGTACTGTCCTGGTAACACTATGCAACAATGAACTGGAAACAAGTGTTGGACAGACTCAAGCAAGTGAATGATATATGGTTCTAAATACAATTATGTTAAAGGAGATGAAATATATACAGCATGGCACTGTCCTGGATACACTGTGCAATAATAACTTGGTAACAACCATGAACTTTGGACGGATTCAAGCAATTGAATGGTAACAATATTTAGTTTCCAGTACATGCAAATTATCATTATTAATGTTCTAACATATGTTATTTCACCGACATCTATAAGGTGAATAAGCATGCTTTCAGGGGAAGCAACTATGATTTTCATTGTTGCCCTTTTGCAGTGGAGTTAACTCTTATAAGAATTTGCGCCCTTCAGAGCAAGTTATTTCCTTAAGAGAAGACTCCATTTTTCAAGGCTTTGCTGTCCAGGGAAGCAAACAGGAAGTCAAAAATTGTTTTCCTTTGTAGAAATGGCTGAAAAAACAACAGTGAGTGAGCACACTTTCAGGGGGAAGCAACTTCCTTCATTTTTGACAACTTTTCAATGGGATTCAACTCTTAAAGAAAAGAATTTGTTCCTAAGCAAGCAAATTCATATCTTCAAGAATATACCCTTTTTAGGGGATTAACCAACACGAAGTACAAAATGTGTCCCTCTTTGTAAAACTGGTCCTTTGAACAGTTTTATTAAGGATGAAATATATACATGAAAGAACTGTTCTGGAAACACTGCGCAATGAACAGGTAACAAACATAAACTTTGAGAGAGATTCGAGCAAGTGAATGATGTCCATAAATTGCTTCCCAGTAAATACAAATTATCTACAAATGAATTTTCATATAACTTCACCGACATCTGTAAGGTGAATGGGCACACTTTCAGGGGAAGCAACTATGATACTCATTTTTGCCCCTTTTCAGGGGAGTAAAATCTTAGGATCTGCTCGCTTTGGAGCAAATTTGTTCTTTAAGAGTGAACTTTATTTTTCAGGATTTTTCTATCCAGGGAAGCAAACAAAAAGTCATAAAAGTTGTTCCACTTTGTTTAAAATGCAGGAAAAACATGAATATGTAATTTAACCTTGAACTTTTGGGCATATTCAAGCAACTGTATGATAATCATTACTTCCTTCCTAGGGCATGAAAATTATCATCTATGATCATATGCCCTGGTGTGCTTAAGTATTGGAACACCTAAAATAATAAATTTTTTATTTGTCCCAAATGGAAAATTTAATTTTTCAGGTGTCCCAACATATAAGCACATAATGGTAATTTAATTGCTAACTTTAAAGTGAGTGGGCACACTTTCAGGAGAAAGCAACCATTTTCATTTTTGCCTCCCTTTTTAAATATGATTTAACACTTAAAGAATTTGCTTCTCTAGGAACAAATTAGGGGAGCAAATTCTTTCCTTTAAGTGTAGGTCCATTTTCAAGGTTTGTCATCCAGGGAAGCAAACAGGAAGTCACAAAAGTTGTTTCCCTTTTGTAGAAATAATAGAAAAGCATGGAGGTGTACCCATACACCTTAAATGGGCTTGATTCTTTGAACAATTTTGTTGGCTACAGTGTAACATTGTAATAACTTTAAATGGGCATGATTCTTTGAACAATTTTGTTGGCTACAGTGTAACATTGTAATGACCTTAAATGGGCATGATTCTTTGAACAATTTTGTTGGCTACAGTGTAACATTGTAATAACCTTAAATGGGCATGATTCTTTGAACAATTTTGTTGGCTACAGTGTAACATTGTAATAACCTTAAATGGGCATGATTCTTTGAACAATTTTGTTGGCTACAGTGTAACATTTTAATGAAACAATTTGCTATAGTTACAATTAACAATCATAAAACATAAAACACATTCAAATAATTGGACTATAATTTTCTTTCCAAGGCAATCAAAATAAAGAAATATATACAGCATAGCCCTGGCATTGAGACAATATGCAACAACGAACAGATTGAACAAATTCAAGTCAATGAATAATATTTGAGCTGCGACACGAGAAAACCAACAATGTGGTTGTGCGCCCAGCGCAGACTCAGATCAGCCTGGGCATCCGCCCAGTCTGCTCAGAGTCTTCGCTGTCCTCATGGAGGTAGCTTAGACCCTTAAGCCCTTAGCGAAGAGTCTGGTCAGACGGGGCGGATGCCCAGGCTGATATGAGTCTCCGCTGGGCACGCAACCACATGGTTGATTTTCTCACTTCCCGGCTCATTTATAACTTGCTTCCTTGGTAAACTAAGTATGAAAATTAATGGCTATGGCAGTATTCAGAAAATGTACTTATTCTGTTCAAGGTGAAAGGATGTACTTTCTGGAGAGATAGTCCAGGCACATCTCCCTCCTCACTGGGGCTGCTCAAAAAGGAGGGAGCAAATTCATTCCCTTAAGAGTTACTCTCAATGTCTGAGTGACACAGTTAGCACTATTTAAGTAAAGAGTAAGATAAACTTTTGGATCTGTAAAAAGGGGATAGGGATCTGTAAAATGTGAGTAAAAAGTCTGGAATTTCGAAGTGGAGTATAAAGTGGGGAAACTTTTTATCATCACTCCAAACCATTGTTTAAGAAACAGTCAGCTCTAGCAATGAATTGTAGAGTAATGATTCACTGTTTGGAGGGCAGTTATAAAGTAGCTCATATCATGAGCGCGGAGTGCGAGTGATATATCTATTTACAACTGACCAACAATAATTTAATGCTAGAGCTGAACTATTGTGATTCTAACACTCAAAAACGCTGGAAAAAGTATTATTTTCATTCAAATTTTCCCAGCCTTCCTGCAAGCGTGTTTGTTCCTGCAAGCATATTTATTTGTAACTGTATCTAAGATAAATACGTTTTTACGGCCATTTTAGAAAGAAAAAGAGACACTTCACCGTCTAAAATCTCAAAACTCCACAAAATTACATCAGTATTGCCAGTGATGTCAGCAATTAGACTCATGTGCTCCGAAACAGTGAATTGTTGCAGAACAAAACATGGAAACTTTAAATTGCTTCTAAAGGCGCATTGTGTTAGAATTAAATTTACATTAAATTTCTTCCATAAATAATAGTTATGAAGTTGCTACAGTGATGTCAGTGTTTTTGTTTCTTTATATAGCCGCAGCAACATTGACCTATTTCACCATGCCATGAAACATAGTATCTAACAACTTCTGGCTATTAATGGTATTAGAATTTTCCAAAATATAGGAATATTGATAATTCTCAACTTTCTTCCTTTGTCCAGTAGTCCATCATAGTACCGGCTACGGTAAGAATTTCCTCCTGTCAATTTGTAAAGTTATTCCAGTTTTCATAATAGTTCTGGCTACAATGGAATAATTCCTCCTGGCAAATTTGTCCAGTTGTTCCAGTTTTCATGGTAGTTCCGGCTATCGTGAAATATTTCCTCCTGGCAAATTTGTCCAGTTGTTCCATCTTTCACAGTAGTTCCGTCTTCAGTGAAATATTTCCTGGCAAATTTGTCCAGTTGTTCCAGTTTTCATTGTAGTTTCGGCTTAAGTGAAATATTTCCTCCTGGCAAATTTGTCCAGTTGTTCCAGTTTTCATTGTAGTTTTGGCTATAGTGAAATATTTCCTCCTGCTAAATTTGTCCAGTTGATCCATCTTTCACAGTAGTTCCAGTTTTCATTGAAGTTTGGGCTATTGTGAAATATTTCCTCGTGCCAAATTTGTCCAGTTGTTCCAGTTCCAGTTATCATATGGGTGGGTGATAATGAAAGGCTGTGTGCAATGAAATACAAGTTCTGAATAGTAAGATCTTTTGGAAGCAAGAAACACATCAAAGAACAGACTCGGTTTAACTGTGTCTTCAATTACCAGTAAACTCGGGACTGCTAAATCAACAGGCTATCAAGGCTCCTTATGTCACAAGACTTTGCTAAATAATGATCTGACCAGACCCTGATTAGACTGCTCCTCTTTCAGAAGCAATCTGATCTGGCTCTCCAAAGCTCACTCTGGTATTTACCTCACAGTCCTTTGGATAAATTTAGTTGTCATTTACCAAATTTACCGTACAAATCTAAAAATTAGGACACCTAAATAATATTGTAACTGTCCTGCAATTATAGTGATATTCTTATGCCGTAATGTTTCTCAAAGATGCAGATGGAATGGGAAACAGTGTAGACCCAGATCAGACTGCTCATGAAGGAGCAGTCTGATCTGGGTCTGCACTGTTTGCTCAGGACCTATTTGTCCTAATATTTACAAATTTTATGGTAACACCTCTTTATTTGTAGATTTTCACTGAAATTTATCAAGTAGAGTACCAGAAACACAAGATTCCTGACTCATAGTTACATAGTAGAACTAAATCGGGATGTCTTGCCACTAAGACCACATAGGATAAATTCCTTTTAACATTTCCTAAATCTTTATCTTTATAGAATGTGAGGTCACTTGATTTTCACAACACTGTATTGTATCTGTTGGAGTACATAAGCGTTTTCATAGTTACATTGTCATACTTAATCAGGGTGTTATGTTGATATAAGTATAAGTTACAACTGTAACATTTAACAAATCTTTATCTATAGACTGTTTTGTCACTTCATATTCACTGTGCTTTAATGTTTTCAGTAGAGTACATAAACATTCATAAGATTTCTGACTCATAGAAACATTCTCCAGCTCAATCTGGATGCTAGGGTGCTCACCAAGCCACCGCCTACATCTCTCAAACTGTACTGTTTCTTCAAAATGCCAGCTGTCAAACCGTACTGTTTCTTCACCAAGGCTGATATTCCTCATTGTTAGTTGTGACAGTGCTGTTGACTGCAAGACTTGATTAAAGAAAGAACTTGCCTGTGATTCAGGAAACACAACTTCATCAACCTTTACTGTCCCTAGTCTTTCTGTACTTGAAATGTCTATCCCTGCCAACTTCACATTGCTGATTTCAATCTTTCCCAGCTCCTCGCAGTTAAAAAGTCTAATAAAGATGTCATCAATATTAGGGTTCTTAAGTATCAGCGTGATCAGAGATGGTGATTGTAGAGACTGAAAAAAACTGTTCCATGATGGTCGTGGCATAGTGACCGACTGTAATATGACATATTTCAGTTGCTCCCGTCTAGTTGGTAGTCTGATCTCACTCACTTTCACATCTTCTATTTCAAGCTTCGTTAGTCCAGAACAGGTCTCTAGGATAATGGTTATGTCATTAATATGAAGGTTCTTAAGTATCAGCCTGGTCAGAGATGGTGACTGTAGAGACTGAAAGACACTGTTCCATGATGATCCTGGCATAGTAACAGACTGTAATATGACAAATTTCAGCTGCTCCAGTCTAGTTGGTAGTCTGATCTCACTTACTTTTACATCTTCTAGTTCAAGCTCCCGTAGTCCAGAACTGTTCTCTAGGATAATGGTTATGTCATCAGTATTAAGGTTCTTAAGTATCAGGTAGGTCAGAGATGGTGTCTGTAGAGACTGAAAGAAACTGTTCCATGATGGTCCTGGCATAGTAATAGACTCTAATCTGACATATTCCAGCTGCTCCAGTCTAGTTGGTAGTCTGATCTCACTCACTTTCACATCTTCTAGTTCAAGCTCCTCTAGTCCAGAACAGGTCTCTAGGATAATGGTTGTGTCATCAATATTAAGGTTCTTAAGTATCAGCTTGGTCAGAGATGCTGACTCTAGAGACTGAAAGAAACTGTTCCATGATGGTCCTGGCATAGTAGCAGACTTTAATATGACAACTTCCAGCAGCTCCAGTCTAGTTGGTAGTCTGATCTCACTCACTTTCACATCTTCTAGTTCAAGCTCCTCTAGTCCAGAACAGGTCTCTAGGATAATGGTTGTGTCATCAATATGAAGGTTCTTAAGTCTCAGCTTGGTCAGAGATGGTGACTGTAGAGACTGAAAGACACTGTTCCATGATGGTCCTGGCAAAGTAACAGACTCTAATGAGACATAATACAGCTGCTCCAGTCTAGTTGGTAGTCTGATCTCACTCACTTTCACATCTTCTAGTTTAAGCCACCCTAGTCCAGAACAGGTTTCTAGGATAATGGTTATGTCATCAATATTAGGGTTCTTAAGTGTCAGGCCGGTCAGAGATGCTGACTGTAAAGACTGAAAGACACTGTTCCATGATGGTCCTGGCATAGTAGCAGACTTTAATGTGACATATTTCAGTCTAGTTGGTAGTCTGATCTCACTCACTTTCACATCTTCTAGTTCAAGCTCCTTTAGTCCAGAACAGGTTTCTAGGATAATGGTTATGTCATCAATATGAAGGTTCTTAAGTCTCAGCTTGGTCAGAGATGGTGACTGTAGAGACTGAAAGACACTGTTCCATGATGGTCCTGGCATAGTAACAGACTCTAATGAGACATAATACAGCTGCTCCAGTCTAGTTGGTAGTCTGATCTCACTCACTTTCACATCTTCTAGTTCAAGCTCCTTTAGTCCAGAACAGGTCTCTAGGATAATGGTTATGTCATCAATATGAAGGCTCTTAAGTATCAGCTTGGTCAGAGATGGTGACTGTAGAGACTGAAAGAAACTGTTCCATGATGGTCCTGGCATAGTAACAGACTCTAATGTGACATGATACAGCTGCTCCAGTCTAGTTGGTAGTCTGATCTCACTCACTTTCACATCTTCTAGTTCAAGCCACCGTAGTCCAGAACTGTTTTCTAGGATAATGGTTATGTCATCAATATTAAGGTTCTTAAGTAACAGCCAGTTCAGAGATGGTGACTGTAGAGACTGAAAGAAACTGTTCCATGATGATCCTGGCATAGTAACAGACTCTAATGTGACATGATACAGCTGCTCCAGTCTAGTTGGTAGTCTGATCTCACTCACTTTCACATCTTCTAGTTCAAGCCGCCCTAGTCGAGAACTGTTTTCTAGGATAATGGTTATGCCATCAATATTAAGGTTCTTAAGTATCAGCCAGTTCAGAGATGGTGACTGTAGAGACTGAAAGAAACTGTTCCATGCTGGTCCTGGCATAGTGACAGACTCTAATCTGACATATTCCAGCCGCTTCAGTCTAGTTGGTAGTCTGATTTCAATCACTTTCACATCTTTTAGCTCCAGCTCAGTGTTGTTGGTCGGGTATAATGTGTTAATTACAGCATTTTTTATTTTCACTCTCCTATGCTGCACGGTTTTGCCGAAAGTCACTCTGAGGAAATGTTGTCCATTAGATAGTCGAATCCCTTTGATTGAAATGCTCTCCAGATGCACATTACTAGTAAGATCAATATTCGTGGTATCAAAAGTAGTTACCCCTTCGCACCTGCCTTCCTTTACGTTTATGTCTAGGGATAGTAATGATACGGATCCACTAGTTAATGTCGTCAGCTGAGATAAAATTGGGATTATATTGATTGATTCAGAGCTATCCACTTTTACTTTCAGTAATTTTAAATGTTTCCTATTGTGGTAAGTACACAGACGTAGTTTGTTATCAAAATCTGAAGTTATAATGAGATCTGTCAAATAAAAACGTTTTTGTTCTGTTCTTTCATACACAATGTCCCATTCTAACATACATTTAAAAAGCAGTTTGTTATAGTCTCTCAATTTGTAGGATCCCTCACCATGTTTTCTGTACCAATAAACAAAGTTGTCTTTATCAGCCAGGCCAACAAAATGTTTGCTAAGATCTGAACCGATAGATGGATTCAACCCTGTAATAAAGAGAATTACATTTTCCATTTCTAATACGGCTGTTAGACTAGCCAGTATTTGAGTGAATTCTGAGAGGATATCACTGTCGCTAATTATGCTTATAGCAGCAAATAATTCTTGTATTAGCTTATGATAAAATGAGATGGAGGCCTGTGGTGGTTCCAGTAAAGAGGTAGTAACAGTTGATCCTGTCAATAGTCCAAGTTTATAACAAATTTCCAACTCGTCCGGATCTAGAAACTCGTGTAACTCATCTTCCGTAAACACAAGAGAAAGACCTTTCTTTTGATCTGTCAGTCCTTTGTAGGCTAGGCGACCAAGATGCTGTAACAGTACTTGATTATCACGCGTGAATTTATATTTTTCTGTTAAAGACTTATGAAATACAGAAGTACCCTGTTTCCCCAGTTCCACACGCTCTAAAGTCTCCTTGTCAGTTGGCGATAATTTGTTGTCACCTCGTCGGAACAGTACTTGCAGGAGACCTAGAATATTATAGGTCAATGATTGTGATAAAGATTTGTTTTCCAGCCATGCGAGAGCAGTTATGATCAGAATAAGTGGAATTATTATGCTGTTCGACAATTCTGCAGACCTGGTATCGCGCAGAAACTTGCTTGTCTGCTCTTCTTCATTGCTACTATCTGACCCCACATCTGAGTACTGTTTATTATATGATGATATAACTTTTTTGCTCAGCTCCTTAACACCCTGTTTAGTTAGACCACGTATTTCACTCACAGCATCTACTTTAAATGTGTTGTCGTGTGAGCGAAGAACATCATACTTCCAAGGTCTTGTTGTCATAACTATCGTACTCTGACCAAGACCTTGACAATCTAGAGTAAACGGATACTCGTCAAACCCATCTAACAGAATAAGTACATTTTCTGAAAAGTTTGCCAAAATTAATTCGCAAACATTTCTTTGCATAGAAAGTCTCTCTAAGCATGTAGAGAAAAAAATATCTTTCAACGAAGACTGTTTTTTAACATGTCTCAGTGTTACATGTAAGAGATAATCAAACCTTTTTAGGGACTCCTCCATATCAGTGTTTGCTTCATTGCCAGACTTGGCTCCTTCCATTCCTAGGGCTCGACGTTGGACCTGGCACCAAGCATGAAGAAGCCGCTTACACCAGGTTGACTTACCTGTCCCACCTTCACCTTTAATTACAATGTTTTTTATCTCCTTATCGGCGAACATTTCAGAATATGATTCAAGCCTGCAAGGGAATGCTTTTTTCTTGTCTTTGAGCGTATACTGTTTATTACCTTTAATTTTTTCAATGTCAAGATCACAGTAAATTTTGTCTATTGGAACCCTCAATGCCTCGTCATTCAATCCATCTCCAAGAGGTGACAGCGAAATTTCCTCGTAGGTTCGGCTGTATTCCTCTACTAGGTCCGCTCTCAGTTTACGACAGTCTGTAATAAAACAAGCAAAATCAGAACAAGGGATGGGGTGTACATGTATATTTAATCAAGATATTGAATAAACCAATCGGGCACACAACGTAGAAATGATGTCGGAGGAACGTCGATGCAACGTCAAAAACTTGCACTGACGTTAGTACAACGTCGTTACAACATGCTTAAAACCCAAGAAGACTGACAATATTAGCGATTTCAACCTAAAATGACTATTACCAGTCAACTGTCAATAGAGATTTTAACGTAAAATTGCTATTGCCAGTCGACTGGCAATAGACACTTCGTTTTTAAAACGACTACATGAAGTCAGTGATTCCAAAGGACCAGCAATTATATCCTCACACCGGGTAGGCGGCAAACGAAAACGTTCGTGAAACCGACGAACGCGGTTCAAAAACAGTTAGAAAAAGCGTTTTCGATTGCAAATTGGCGACAATTTGCAATCGAAAACACTGTTTTGCAATCGAAAACGCTGTTTTTGACCCGCATTAATCGATTGTTACGAGCGTTTTCGATTGCCGCCTACCCGGTGTGATCTTGCAGTCGCTACACGGCAGCAATTCTGAAAAGCCAGATACTTTGCAAACGAGGTGTGCTCGAAAGAAATGAAAAACAATAGAGAGAAAGAAAGAAAATAGCAGACACAGTGTAACTGAGTATGCTCATGACCAGTAACGAAATATGTGACATCGGCCACAGCCCCTAGCACCGGCCTACATGAAGTAAGTGATCCCAAAGGAGCGTTAGGACCTTATGTTATGTCTTATGAATAACTTCATGTTTTATCTTATCATGGCTCACAGCTTTAATTGCATGCCGAAGGCTCGAACCTCAGACTTAATGACGGCTCTGACTATTAGCTTGACTGGCACATGATCATTTCCTGCCTGTAGTCGGGTCGACCAGGTGATACTATACGCTAATGGCACACCCTCTGTAAGGGTTTTAATTTATTTCTGCTTGTATGTAAGTTAATTGTTTCATAAATTACTCTGTAATTCCGTATTACCGTAAAAATCTCAAATTTGGGACACCTAAGATGATTACCGTAATTGTCCAAAAGATTGAACAGTTTGGTTTTTATACGCTCGTATAACTGTAGCTGCGTATTACCGTAAAATCTCAAAATTGGGACACCAAAATAAAGATTGAACAGTTTGGGTTTTCTATGTCTGTATAACTGTAACTGCGTATTACCGTAGACATCACAAACTTGGGACACCTAAGATGATTACAGTAACTGTCCTTAAGATTGAACAGCTTGGGGTTTCTGTGTCTGTATAGCTGTAACTGCGTATTACCGTAGACATCACAAACTTGGGACACCTAAGATGATTACAGTAACTGTCCTAAAGATTGAACAGTTTGGGGTTTCTGTGTCTGTATAACTGTAACTGCGTAATACCGTAGACATCACAAACTTGGGACACCTAAGATGATTACAGTAACTGTCCTAAAGATTGAACAGTTTGGGTTTTCTATGTCCGTATAACTGTAACTGCGTAATACCGTAGACATCACAAACTTGGGACACCTAAGATGATTACAGTAACTGTCCTAAAGATTGAACAGTTTGGGGTTTCTGTGTCTGTATAACTGTAACTGCATAATACCGTAGACATCACAAACTTGGGACACCTAAGATGATTACAGTAACTGTCCTAAAGATTGAACAGTTTGGGTTTTCTATGTCCGTATAACTGTAACTGCGTAATACCGTAGACATCACAAACTTGGGACACCTAAGATGATTACAGTAACTGTCCTAAAGATTGAACAGTTTGGGGTTTCTGTGTCTGTATAACTGTAACTGCGTAATACCGTAGACATCACAAACTTGGGACACCTAAGATGATTACAGTAACTGTTCTAAAGATTGAACAGTTTGGGGTTTCTGTGTCTGTATAACTGTAACTGCGTAATACCGTAGACATCACAAACTTGGGACACCTAAGATGATTACAGTAACTGTCCTAAAGATTGAACAGTTTGGGTTTTCTATGTCTGTATAACTGTAACTGCGTAATACCGTAAACATCTAAAACTTGGGACACCTAAGATGATTATCGTATTGACCCAAAGATTTAACAGTTTGGGTTTTCTATGTCCGTATAACTGTAACTGCGTATTACCGTAGACATCACAAACTTGGGACACCTAAGATGATTACCGTATTGACCCAAAGATTGAACAGTTTGGGTTTTACAGTGGGGTGTTATGTCCAAAATATGCGTATGGAAAGGCAAATAGTGTAGACCCTGATCAGACTGCTCCTTAAATATGTTTACCCTTGTCCATCTGTTCGTCTGTCCGTCGACCCTAAAAATCCCATAGGTTTAGAAGGTCAAAAGTGAGCTATTCTTATGGCGTTCATCGTGAATCTTGCATCGTCTTTAAATTTATTCAAGCAACTACTCCGAAACCACTACACCGGTATTTCTCAAATTATACATAGGAAAAACATAAAAAAGATACTTCTTTGCAGAACCAGTTCGCATGTTGGCTGTTAGCATGGAACCTCAGTGGGACCTTTGTTTACCAAATTAAAAAAAAAAAAAAAAGTGCTATGCCTGTCTCCCACTGGGAGGGTTTAGTTATATAAACTTGCCATCCTTAATCAGCCAGAACCTGTAAAATTTCTAAGTTTAAAAAGACCATAATTTTCAAAAATGATTTTTTCCTCATCATAAATGCATCTGCACGTCTTCAGTATGTAACATCTATGCAAACTTTCAAATTGTCCAAGAGTGTGCCGATACATTAAGCATCAAGGTGTAAGTGCCCCCCTCTCATATTATTCCTCTGTTTATACAAAGGGGAACTACTTTTGTAACTTCCTGCTTGCCTACCCGGTTAATGTAGACCTTCCAAATTGTTTACTCTTAAAGAAAAGAATTTTCTTCCAAAGGAGCAAATTCTCTCAAGAAGTGTCCCCCATAGAAGGGAGGCAAAATGAAACTTGTAGAGTTGTTTCTCCTTAAAGTTTGCCCATTCACCTTGATTCAGTGCTACAAAACTAGTACCCATCATTCACCTTGATTCAGTGCTACAAAACTAGTAACCATCATTCACCTTAATTCAGTGCTACAAAACTAGTAACCATCATTCACCTTAATTCAGTGCGACAAAACTAGTACCCATCATTCACCTTAATTCAGTGCTACAAAACTAGTACCCATCATTCACCTTAATTCAGTGCTACAAAACTAGTACCAATCAATCATCTCTGAGGTAAGTCTATTTCAATCACATGCTTTGATGGATTATTATGTTGTGGAAGCTCATCAAATAAACCAGGAAGAGTTGCGGACACAAGCTTATTATAGGTCCAAAACAGCTGTAACACCATAAAAATGATCGAACTAAAAATCCAAACTCAAAAAAACAAATCTTCATATAATAGCAAGAAACCTGTAGAGTTTCATGAAAGTCGGATGAGGTGTCCAGGGGAGTGCGGAGCCAAGCCTTTTTATGGCAATTCTAAGTCCAAAAGGGCTGTAACTCTATCAGTAATGATTGAATCGAAAATTCAAAACCCCATTCACATATTCATACTAGAGCAAGAAAATCTGCATAGTACCAAGACAATCGGATGAGGCATCTAGAAAGAGTTGCAGACTCAAGATTTGGGATTGACGGACGCACGCACAGACGGTCGTAGTCCATTTTTTCTCTCCCCCACCCCCTCTGCATACGTCGGGTTACAAAAATTAAAGTATTGAAATACTATGCAGAAAAAGACAAACTATTTTTAAACGGAGTTGGTATCGGTAGTCCAGATAACAACCTTAAAAATTCATGTATTGCATTTTGACCAAACCTTGTTGTTATACTTCATATTTCGGCCTATCTTTTTGACCAAACCTTGCTGTTATACTTCATATTTCGGCCTATCATTTTGACCAAACCTTGCTGTTATTCTTCATATTTCGGCCTATCATGGGCTGAATGGATCGACCAAACACACCCTCCATTCTTTTGACCCTCTCCAATCCCCTTCTCCTTATTTACAAAATGGTAACAGGTATGTCATTCTGTGGAATTTTAAATAAACACCGATCTTTTAGACATACCTCTTGAAGATTAACTCCTTTGCTAAACTATGCCAAACATATTTCTTTAAAAAATATTTAACTGACAGCTCTTAAATAGTCCTAATTGACTACTAGCCAATGGTTTAGGGCATATATTTGCAGTAGAATAAAACAACAACAACAGCAAATCTTGAAGAATCACGGACCGACATCGAAATCATTTGAGTGATCCAAATAAAATTTATAGACAAAACAATTACGTGCACGATTTAAACAAACAAACCTAAAATCATCAAGTGAATGCAGAATCGAATACTGGATTTCTTACAGGCTCTCGATTTTGCTAATTTGCATGTGCAATTTGAACTTACCATTTTTAAATTATAAAATATCTGAAAGTAACATTTTCATGAACTTACAACCAGGATTTAAATATGATATATATGATATAAAATACTTAACTAAATTTAGTAAAATGATTTTATTTAAAAATGGTGAGCTGACGAGGAGGTTCTCTCAAGGATAGCACAAGCCACTTCAGCTCTTGCAAAGCTGAAACCAATTTGGAGAGATAACAACATATCTCTTGGATCAAAGGTGACACTTATGCGCTCCCTTGTCATTTCCATATTTCTGTATGCCTGTGAATCATGGACCTTGACAGCAGAGTTAGAGAAAAGAACGTAGGCCTTTGAAATGAGATGCTACCGAAGGTTACTGAACATTTCGTACAAGAACCATATAACCAATGAGGAGGTTCGCAGGAAGATCCAAGCAGCCATTGGAGAATATGATGAACTCCTGACACTGGTCAAGAAACGGAAACTAAGGTGGTTTGGCCACGTCTCAAGGTCTTCTGGTTTAGCAAAGACAATTCTTCAGGGCACAGTGAAAGGAAAAAGGAGAAGAGGTAGACAGAAGAAGAGGTGGGAAGACAATATCAAGGAGTGGACTGGAATGGATTTTGCCAGCTCAACTAGGGCAGCTGAAGATAGGACAAGGTGGAAAGGGATTGTTTTGAAGTCAGCTGTGGTGCCCCAACGACCTAGTAAGGTTATGGGATAGAATAGAATAGAACAGAGCTGACGAGGGAGTATATCTTTAATATGTAAGTAGGTTATAGAAACAATGGTTATAAAGAAAAACAAACTCCTTCAAAAGGAAGACGAAGCTGCAACTGTGGAGGTGAAGAAAATGCGCAAAAACGGCAATATCAAGAACACACACACACACACACACACACACACACACACACACACACACACACACACTTTCGAGATCAGTTTAGGCTAATGCCATACTAATGATGTCCTAGACACAATAACGACGTCCACATTTTTAAGCATTATTTACCCGATAATTGCATAGATGCAGACATGTCTCTTCAGTCAAATGAACGTTGGCCTGCTGATCTAGCGCTCCTGGGTTCGAGTCCTGCTGGAGGCGGAAATCTGCTTAACTGTACATGGGTTTCCATTGTACACAGCCTTTCATTATCACTTTTGCATCTTCCTGATATGAATGATATACCGTGACAATTGTGAAGAAATGAATTAGGACGCCTCGAAAACTGTGGCCTCTTGCATGTGGTCAGCCTTCAATGGACATTTCAAGAGCCCATAATTCTGGAGTAAATGCTCGAGTTGACGCAAATTCGAACTTATTCCAAGTCAAATCTATATCAGACTATAATAAATGATAAGTGCTGCTGCTATCGAGCGGGCTGGTTTTCTGCAAAATAAGCAAGGGACCATAACTGTTGTGAACAGGCCAAATGCTAAACTTCATACTTGTCTGAGATCTCATTATTATAATAAACATAGTTTAAACTTGCATCAAGGCGCTTTAAAACTGTAGCTTCTAGCATAAGTTTACGCTTTTCTCTTTGTAAGCCAATGAGAACTTCAAGGGCCTAGGATTTTGTAAAGAATGATCAGATTTGACTCGAACATGTCTAAAGCCTATAAGTGCATATAAGTATTGCATATACATTTTCACCCCTGGTTAACTATGTATATACACGGGCTGTTACGAAATGAAAAAGAGCTGTTACGAAACGAAAAATAGTCATAGTTACCAAACGACCAAACGTGTGTTAACTATGCCTCTTTTTCGTTTTTTAACGACCGTCTTTCGTTTCGTAACATTGAAAAGAAAGTTAACCAGGTGTGATTTCAAGGAGATCTGTTAAGAATTTGTAGTTTCTATTGCGTATCAAAGCTTTCCGCAATCGTCATTAGCAAGGGCATAAACTCTTACAAAACACGCTAATTGTGCAAAAACATATAAATATCAGAGATGTCATTGATATTTACAATATTATAAGCTTTCTGAAAGCTGCGTTGAACACAAATATAGCTTCTAGCATGCGGATAAAGATTTTACCGTTGTTAATTTATAGAAATGTCAAGGGGTTGGGGTGGGGTGAGGGGGGAGGTAAGGGGTGAAATTCAAATATGCACCAGATTTTAAGCCATCAATTATACAATACAAGTTTCGAGGAAATAACTGGAGATATATATCTTCTGTTGTGCGGACAATATTTTACATTAGAAGTTATGATAGCTTTGAGATCCCATAATCACCCATATTTTGGACCGACGTCCTTTAAAATAATATGCAGTTAATTCCTATTCTCGATTATGCGTCATATAAATTAGGTTGAAATTGGCCTTTCAGTCGCAAAACGTGTCCCCTTTCTCTCTCCTTCACTGTTGTTGAAGGGGGCGGGGGAGGGGGTTGCGTAATAATTTACATCTAGACGGATATATTGAGACGAAAATTGCGCTGATCGAAGGAGCAAACACATAAACGAGCGCAGGTAAAGCATCGTGTTTTTGTATGTTAATGCGGTCGTTGGTTAGGAAAAAGTGAGCAGTTACAGTATCAAAGACCTTTATGTAGTATGTATTGGTATGTATATAGTTGTTAGCTACTAGAAAACATCCCTAATATTTCTTAGGGTTTTCGATAAACAACATCAAGTTCTTTTACTGGAAAAGAGATCAATTCTGTAAATAACGAACGCAACACAATCTCGTCACCATCAGAGTTAAATTCTTGTTGTTCACTAAAAATCACCCCTCTAGTTCAAATGAATTAAATGTTTGAAAAAAGAATAAATGGGCATAGATCAGTCATATTATTACGAACTGAGCTAATTATTAAACAGGTGATCTTTACCTTAGCCAGCTTTTAGCAGCCTGCCAGTACTTCGAGCGTAACTGTGTAAGAACAAGGCCGATGGTCAAGATACTAATATCGGTTTACTAATCCTTGAAATATCAAGGACCCAGCAGTAACAGTTCTTTTGTAAACAGATAGACGGACCTACAGACAGACTGAAAATAGCTGCCAGGCCCAAACCAATATGCCTCTTCAACCACGTCTAAGTTAGGGTTATAAAACTTAGGGCTTTTTTTGTCTTTCCAAACGGCATTGCATCAATACAGCGGTACACTCATGCTACATGCACGGTCAAATCCTCTGACACTTCTCGTCATAGTAAGCTACTGTATAAATATCATAAGTATATGAAATAATGTCTAGAATTCTTGTATTTTCTGAACATTTTATATAAACAGGCTTATTTAAGGTTTCCATCTTATCACCATTAATTATGAAATAAAGTTCATACCTTCATCTCCAATTGTAGGCGTCTTTGTAGACTCGAGCTGTGTTAGTCGATCAGAATGGGCTGAAACTGTAAATTGATATAAAATCATGGCAGTGTGTAAACATTCATATACCTGATGAACTAAAGGGAAATTTATACCAGAGTGTAAACATATCTTTTAGTCAGAAACTGAACATTATTCATGAAAATGTGTAAATGTTTTCATATAACAGGAAACTGATCATTAAGGCAAGACAGTGAGTAAGCAGGGAATGCTAATCTATGTATGTGGAAACATTCTCAGAGCGCAAAATACTGCACATACTGATCGCATGCGGGTTTGAAGTGGACACCAATATCGGAAATCGTCTGCTGCCGATATCGCAAGTTGTTAACGAGATTTCAATTTGTTTATTATTGGAAAATGCTGTCAGACCATTATTGGAACCATATTTCGTTTGCAACATAAAGCCACGACAGAGTCAAAGCTTTCCTATATATGTTGTATAAACAAGTAGGGTGGGGGTCTTTAAAGCATACAAATAGTGTTTAATAACCTTTTGTTGAAAAAAATATATTTCGACTGCATTAATTTATCTCATGGATTATGCTATATATTGGTGCAAAAAATATTTTTCTAAGGAAAATGCAGATTTTTTTTTTGCAAAATTTGGCCAAGTTGTTCAAGGTAGTTTATGATCAATTTAATAAATACTAATTTTCCATCAACAACAAAAAATATAAACTATAATATGCATACCTTATGATTATTTCAGTAATTCAAAACAAGAGTGCACATTAATCTGGTTACACCTCAAAATACAATATACAAAATACTGTATATTTTAGCAACAAAGTCATATTAACATTTTAGAAATACCTTAAGTGATGACAGTGAGTAAACATTCTCATAAAGCAGGTTAATGTGGATGAACATTCAAAGCAACAGAAAACTGAACGTTAAGTCATGACATTGACAAAATTCTCATGTAGCAGGGAACTGGGGCCGTATTTATAAAACGACTTAAGTGGTTGCTATGCTGTTGCCAAGGTGGAGGAGATTCCCTACAACTATGAAAGTTGCTCTGGAGGAACAGTCTTTCTATCAGTCATGTTTCGAACAACCTTTGTAGTACTCAAGTATCTGATGCTACAAACCAATCTTCAAGGCAATCGGTGGAGAAAAGGACTTTAAAATCTTTTAACCATAAAGGGGCATGGTGGCCATGTTGGTCTTTTGAACTTGACTGTTTTAACATAATTTCCTTCCACCAACTCCTGAAGGTTCTATAGGAATTTGGTAATAATTGGCCTAGTGACTTTTGAGGAGATGTTTAAAATTGTCAAAATATGAGAGTTATGGGTCAAAGGTCAAAGAATGACCTTGACCTACTGTACTCACAAATCTTCATTTACACATTGAGATGACTGTATATACCAATTGTTTGCCTAAGATCTTCAATAGTTTCCAAGATATCTTATGCTCTAGCATTTTCACATAAAAAAGCACCAGAAAGCAAATTTGACCTTACCGTAAAAAGGTCAAGGTTAACTCAAGGTCATAATACGAACAAAATTGGTAGCAGTTGCGCACCCGATGCTACATACCAAGTTTCAAGGCCATCGGCCTATTGGTTCTAGAGACGAAGAAATTGAAGTTGTTTACAATATATGGGCATGGCGGCCATGTTGGTCATGTGACCAGAACCTTTTGAACATTGTTTACGTTCCCCCGATCCCTAGAGGCTACATATGAAATCTAGTTACTAGGTCCTAGTGGTTTCAGAGGAGAAGTTGTTCGCAAATGGTTAACGGACGACAGACGACGGACGACAGTCGAACAACGGAGCCTGACCATATTATAAGCTCGCCTGGTAAGCTAAAATGGTAATGATAATGAAATGAGAATGGAAAAATATAAGTAGGCCTAGGCTAGAGACGGGACGGGACAGGATATTGGAAACTAATAGAGAGAGAGAGGTGCCTTGAGTATTCAATAGCGTGTTCAAGAAATCATGACATGGAGTATCTTTACTTACACAAGAAATGACCATTAATTCACGATAGTAAGTGAATATTCTCATACATCTAGAAACTAAACATTAAGTCCTGACAGAGTGTAAGTACTAAAAACGGCAGGAAACTTATAAGAATGGCAGTGCATAATTTTGTAAAGTAACATGAAACAGAACGTATAGCTATAGTCATGAGAATGACTAAAGTAAAAACGATATATTATACAATCAGATCCAATATATCCCGTCCTAAAAAAGGATAAAAGCAAAACCGAAAATTCGTGTATAAAATTATGCAGAAATCGACTTCTATTTACGAAAGGAAGGCACGGTAAACCAAATTAACAGCTCTTTCTCAGACAAGTGGTCATGCATCTACCTTGAATTCGCAATAGTATGGTCCATTCTTTTGCACTACAGTACTGTTGTAGGTAACAAGAAACTGAACATACAGTCACACAACTGACTATTAAGGTGCAGATTGCATAGCCTCTTGCTCAACAGGGATATTTAAACTTCAATAACATAATATTTATATGTTTATAGTTAGCTTCTTATTTTATCTTGGTTCCAAAGCATTTTCAATTTGTTAAAGTTTCGTTAAGCACTTTCGAAAGTACATTCAACAATTCTAGTTTATTTAAAGGCTTAATTAGTTCCTTACATTATATATATTCTCACCGCATGTTTCGGTTTTATGTCAGGAGGTTATCCTTCACAAATTGCAGCAAATATATAAATCTGCCTTCTGTTATTCAGGTATAAAATGGGAGTTTCTCTTCCAAACCATTCTAAAAGATCAAGATTCGTTTTAAAAGACGGATCTAGATCTATTATATTATTCATAACACGGATCTTCAGTTTCGAGATTCTTTTGACAGGAAAAAATTCACCGTCTTATAACTGAATAAATACGATATTTCACATAGTTAATAGTTTCGGATTAAAATAATGCAGTTTTTAAATCGCTTTACCTGAACAAATATCAATAGAATTGAAATAATATAAAAATTATTACTCATAACCATACCTTGTTCCTTTATTGCAGAGGTCTCTGACTCTAACTTGGCATGACGACTATACAAAACTGTCCTCTCTTGTGCAGCATCCACACTTTTCTGCTCTAACTCACCCAGTCGACGTTTTATATCATTATGAGCACTCCACAAGTCTTCCTTGGCTTGTTCTAGGGAGCCGTGAAGAGTCTTTACTTCTAGACCAATTCTTTCTTGCAAAGTTTTGTCATCTGATACAAGCTTTCTCAAAGCAGCCAAGGAATCTGCAACCTATTCAAAACACTCGTGTTTAAGAGGAGAACCGATATTTACGGTTAACAATCAAAGTATTACTGCATTGTAAAACCAAACTCTTCCAGCATTAAGACATTTACAGTAATTATTTTCGGTGTCATTTTTAGAACGTTTAAAGCAAAATATATAACAACTGAATGCAATGCAACAATTTACCGTATATGTTTATGATTTATGTAAATGTTAAAGAAGTCTAGTACAATAATGTTTGCTATGCCAAGACAGTGAATAAGTAAATAAAAAGGCAATGATCAGGAGCCAACACAATCATTTACTACATCCTGCCCTAAATACAATAATGTTTGCTATGCCAAGACGGTGGATAAGTAAATAAAAAGGCAATGATCAGGAGCCAACACAATCATTTACTACATCCTGCCCTAAATACAATAATGTTTGCTATGCCAAGACGGTGGATAAGTAAATAAAAAAGGCAATGATCAGGAGCCAACACAATCATTTACTACATCCTGCCCTAAATACCAAGAGGGAAAGATGCCAAGACGGTGAATAAGTAAATAAAAAAGGCAATGATCAGGAGCCAACACAATCATTTACTACATCCTGCCCTAAATACCAAGAGGGAAAGGAAAAAAGTAAAGATGGCACATAAAGCAAAACAAGACAAACAAAACGCCAAAACCTGACAACTCTTTTCAAGGAGAGAACTGCGATGCTGTTCTACACAACGCCAAAAGATTACAGCTCTTTTCAAGGAGAGAACTGCGATGCTGTTCTACACAATGCAAAAAAAGGTCATAGACTAACAGAAAGCCGATACACAATGACAATAATAGAAAACAAAAATAGAAACACCTCTTTCGAACAGTCAGTGAAAAAATTACTTATAGGGTGAGAAGGTGGGGGTGGGGCTAACTTGATTTTACATGCCTAAGTCCAGTTTTGGCACAACTTGAGGTAATCTGATTTTCAGACTCATTTGCAAAATACTTTATCATTTAGTGTCACTGAAATGGGTATCTCTCGTTGCAGGTGGCGGAGGAGGGGGGGGGGGGGGGGGTCGGGGACGGGTTGGATAAGGCCTGTTTTTGGGCGGAGTAATCACACATGTCAAATTGGCATATGTTCAATATTGTTTTGTATCTTAAAATCAACGTAGTTTACTAGTGGCTCTTGCCAAATTGATAAGGGCAGTGCCTAAAGTAACCAATCACAAGCATGTATTGTTAAAACACGTTTTATATTTCGAAATATGGCGTTGAAATCACATTCATGTATTTTACAGAATTTCCATCGGCGACTTTTAAAATCTTGAATTCTGTTTTGGCACAAAAATATACCTGGAGGTCCAGAACTTACATTAACATCACGCCTGTTGTAGCTAAAGAGAATGTCAAATGAATGTTCAAATGAGATTCTGACCTAATTTTCATGGTCCTCTGAGCAATATACTGGCTACGATTACCCTTTTCCCCCCGTAGAAGGCGGAGGGATATAGTTTTCTCCATGTCCGTCCGTCCTTCTGTCCGTCCGTCCTTCCGTCCGTCCGAAGCCATTACTAAGTAACTTTTAAACGGAATTTCATGAAACTTATAATAAATGTATATCACTATAAGGCGCTGATGCACGTGAAGTTTCATTACACTGGCTTTATTAGTCCATGAGTTATTGCCCTTGAATTGCTTTCAAAATGATAAAATCAGCCATAACTAAGTAACCAATTATCAGAATTTCATGAAACTTATAATAAATGTATATCACTATAAGGCGCTGATGCAAATGAAGTTTAGTCACACTGGCTTTAGTAGTGCGTGAGTTATTGCCCTTGAATTGCCATTCCATAATAAAAAATAGGCAGCTCTTGTCTACAGGAGTGGCCTACTGATTTCAGGTAAAACAGTAGGCAGGCTATGGGCTTCCCATAGGCAGCCTATGTTCTTTTTTGTTTCGATGATGATACTTGACTAGGTTTATTTCAAGCTCGTTAACATCATAATTATGGATGGTCCTGCTAACAAAAAGTCAAGGTCACGGACTTTGAATTTTGTATATGTATTTGCAGTGTAGTTTTGTGTTAAAGTATGCTTTCATTAGGTGGTAGCACTGGTCGGGGGCATATGTGAGGCCCCTGCTCACTGACTAAGAAACGATAACAATTATAATTAAGGGAAACTTTTCCTTATTTTCCACAAAAACAAACATTGTGACATCTCATTAAATGGCTCTCGCTGAGACAGTTCTAATGAGGGCTTGTAACATATGTTTATTCAGAAATAAGAAACATATCTCGGAATTACCCTGAAAACTCCACCTTATCTGTAGATCTGAATTTCATTAATTGTTATTAATATTGAAATACATTAGCAATTTTATTGTCCAGGGAAGCAAAGGGGGGTCACAACATTTGTCTCCGTTTGAAAAAATGACAGAAAAATATGCCTATGTATACATACACCATATTTAGGATAATAAACACTGCTCCAGATAAGAAAGGGGTACCAAGGATAATTAAGGCATGATATTCCTTATGACTCCATACAAAATCATTGCGACCCCTCATTAGAACCCCTCCTTAGATCCGCCTCGCGGAAACGGTTCTAATGAGGGGTCAGAATATATGTTTTGATTGAGAAATATGAAGTATTATCTTTGAATTATCCCTGTTACCCCTAGGATATATGGATAAATGATGAACTTCTTCCGCTCTGACAAATTAACCGTCCAGACCGAAAACAGACTGTGCTGGGCGTGCATAACTGCAATAGCTGGTTTGGGGAGGTAAATCGTCGGTTTATTGGCCACAAACCGCCTTTTTCCCTTCTGCTGGCGTGTCGCCTTATAATGAAAATTTGACTATGAAACCTACAAACCTACAATTTACCTCCCAAAGTGAAACTTTTAGTACAGTTTGTTACGCAGAAGGTTTTACACTCGGTCGACACGGGTGTAGAGCCTTATGCGTCGCCAGGACGGCGGAGGGTGACTTCCGATTAAAGGGTTATCTACTAGTGTAATACACTAACAAGGAAACTCTAACAACGTTAGAATTTTTTAAGTTTATATATAATGTAAATTTTATATACAACAATACAATTTACAACTGTCACAATTACAATAATATACAACACATATCAGTTCATGTCGCTGGCCCAAGTAAGGTGTTTGTTTCAAATATGTAATCGATTTGCGTACAATACGCAAATAGATTACCGTCTGACGTCAACACCGTACTCGGCTCAGCGCCATGAACTAAAGGAAAACACAAAGAACAAAAAAACGATAGTTTGAGCTCATAGAAAAAAACAAGGCCTTATGTTGGTAGACTTCAATTCGTCGTTCCCTGGATCATGTCATGGGCCAGTCCATATATCATGAGGAACACCAACTCTTATTAACACGTGCACGATTATATACTGGTCGCTCCCTGGATCGTACCAGGGACCAGTCTATATATATTAACACACCTTAGTGGACGAACACTGTCCCACACTTGATGTGACCTTCAGATCTTATCACAGAATCTGGCAAAACTGAGCTAACCACTCCGCCTACATTTTGTGCTTCCCGCCTCTGCTTAGGAACTAGACACAAACGGCGTTGTAACTGCCTCTACCCGGGTTAGTATTAACCTGGAGACGTATATCGCATCTCCAGGTGAGACGTGGCTTTAAGCCCTAACAGCTGACTGCCGGACTTGATGTGCCTAAAAATAACGAACTTACACTTAATACATTGTAATTACATAATAACAATACGTAAGACTTGGGCCTGTCTTGGAAATACCATACAACGCCCTCGGCGAATGCCGAGCATAACGTGCACACGCCAGCCGTGTCACTAGACACGACTCGCGCTCACGATGTAAAGCTAAAAGTGTGCTTACCACTTCCGCCAATGAAGAAACGTAGATCCTACCACGCATGTGCGTCAAAGGATCTGACGTCAAACATTGTCAAGAAGTATACTGACGTCAACAGGCATTACCATGACATACCCCACATAAAACATGAATAATCTAAACAATGACCTATTTACATTAAATTGATTTACCAAAAATTTAACTCTCATATGTATTAATTCATTCCTTTAAACTAAGCGTAATACCATTTGCCATAGAATATAATAACTGAATAAGCGTTTCTAACACATTTGGGATCATAACGTTTGATCTGACATCATGACATCAATGATGTTATATCATATGACGCCGTCTAATGAAGGCAAATCAAACGCATGATGACCAAATGTAACCATTATAACTTATGGAAAAAAACCTTAATGCGGTGCATGCTATGGCGTCAATTGACGTCACGAGTATATAAATTAGTTCCATTACAAATCAATCTACTTCTATAGGCCACGTATACGTGAAACTAATATAAAAAGTGCTGACGTCGCAATAACATGAATGCAACTGACGTCACATGAATAACATGAATGCAACTGACGTCACTGGACGTCAAATAGACGCACACCATTGCAACCAACATCAGTGATATAAACTATTTCCGTAATTTACAAAACTTCCTAATATATAAATACCATGCGCAGCATGCTTACTAACAAAATCGGTCGACACATGCGCAGCCTGATCACTGCCAACAAAATCATATCAGTCGACACATATAATCATACCATATCAATCAGAAGTCACATTTTTCATTCTTAGCCAAACAATTCTAAAATAAATATAATAAAATCTTACCGTTCTGGTCTAAAACTCAGAATCTGGGCACACAACAATATAACATCCATCAAGAATTAAACAGCCACGTCTAACTTTTCATTAAAAGATAGGCGTATAAATACTATGCGTCTCACATTAAAATCATGCAAAGCGCTTTCCACAATCAAGAGACTCGTGCAGGTATTCACCTTAAAATCATGCAATATGCTGTCCACGAGAGGTATTCACAAACAACCCATGCATAACGTAGCCACAATTTCCGTAAATGTTTTATTACCACAGTAGCCCTAAAAACTGTAGCCTTACTGATTGAAAGGATTAAAATAGTCTCGACGACATAGTGAACGATTAGATCCATTTCGTAACATAGGTTTCCCCTTAGGGAGAAAAAAACATAACAATGTTTCTTTTCTGAAATAGTACGAAATGCGATCGAATCGTAGGCTATGTCAAAACTGGAAAACTAGCTATATACACAACAACGGTGCGATGCATAACGTGGCCAAACTATCTACTAAGGTAGTCCGCCCCCAAATTATCTTGGCAACTGATCTATCTAATCCCAAAGTCAATCAATTCTCTGTGTCGTACCTGTCGTGCCTCAAATGGAATGGGGAAGTATGGGTAAGTCTGATCGAACACTAGATGGAAATCGCCACCTTCAAGTGTATCAGACGTAAAATTAACGTTGTCTTTGACATTACACCTACTTCGCACGACAGATCCCACAGGATCCGTTGCCTCTGCCTCTAATCTACTATCGCCACCGTGTTCTTCCATATTCGATTTCTGAGTCGACGTTACGTCGTCGGGCTTTACGTTTTCACGTATGAAGTCATATTGGGAAACGTCCTCTGACGTACAAATGTTAACTCTTTGGACATTCGGATCACTGTGATCCTCTGATCCAACATTGTCACGTGCATTAACAACTGCAGACGACACGTTCTTTTGACGTTGAACGTACTGCTTAATCATGTTAGCAGGATAAGTATTCACGACGCCCTTGACGTTAATCTTGTAGTTCATTGCATTGACTACTTCGCCAACTTCATATGGCCCGTTCCATTGAAGTAATAATTTATTGCACTCATTCGGGAGTAGCAAAAGTACTTTGTCTCCGACGTCAAACTTACGCGACCTCGCGCGTTTATCATAATAAGCATTCTGCTTTACGTCCATTTTCCGGACAATATCCTGTGCTAACTTACACGTTCTTTCTAAACGTTCTTTTAAATCAATAACGTACTGATACGTCAATAACGCACGTTGGTCAGTTTCCTCTACAGACCACAATTCCTTTAATATTTGCATAGGACCCCTAACATTACGCCCATACAACAGTTCAAACGGGGAAAAACCTAATGACTCTTGCGGAGCTTCCCTTACTGCGAATAATAATGCTGGGAGATACCTGTCCCAGTCATTCGGACGTTCTACGCACATTTCACGTAATATCTGCTTCAATGTATCATGGAATTTCTCCACGGGTCCTTTACCAGTAGATTGATAAGGAATAGTTGTCAGATCTTGAAGCGACAACAACCTACTAACCTCTCTCATGACGTCAATCGTGATCTTACTATCATGCTCGATTAGCATTTCACTCGGTATTCCTAATCTACTGAACATCTCAACTAACGCTTCGGCTACGCGTTCCGTTTCAATGCCGGGTAACGCTACCGCCTCGGGATATCTCGTCGCATAGTCTATCATTGTTAAAATATAGCGGGATTTCCTGTCAGAACGAGGTTCTATCGGTCCAACTATATCAACAGCGACTCGTTTAAATGGTGTGTCAATCTGTGGCAACTTTCCTAAAGGAACCTTAGTGACACGACCTTTTTGAATAGTCCTTTGACATATGTCACAAGATTTACAAAACCTTGCCACATCACCACAAACTCCAGGCCAAAAGAACTCAGTTAAAACTCTATCCATAGTTTTCTTTATGCCCAAATGACCTGACATCAAGGTTTCGTGCGCCAATCTTAACACCTTTTCACGAAAACCTTCAGGGATAATAAGTTGCAAAGTGACCTTGTTTCCCTTAGTAAACTGCCGATACAATAAATCTTTCTTTCGAATAAACTTAGTTTCACCCCGGTTCAATCCACGACTAATAGTCACATTCCCAGATTCTACTCTTTGCCTTATGCCATTCAATTTCGGGTCAACAACTTGGGCCTGCTTCAATGCCTCCTTATCACTAGCAATAATTTGATCAGGAACTTTAAGTTTCCTATAGACCTCTTCACCTTGTTTAGCTTGTGACCTAGTCACTGCCGCCATTGCAAAATGGGACATATCGGGAAGTTTTGACCCGTCAATATTTCCAATAACCAGGTCATACAATGTATCTTCCATGCACAATGCCTCAGTTTTTCCTGTGAAAAATGGACAATCTATGTCAACCATTGCTAAGGGATACCTTTGGGTAGATTCATCAATCAAAGTTACATCAGATTCTCTACCAAGTAACTGATCATTAGAAACCAAGTTTCTACGAACGACACACCCAGTACAACCTGTGTCCCTTAAAACTACAACTGTTTTACCATTAACCGTACCCTGCGCTGTTGGTAATCGCGACCTTAAAAAGTAACAGACACCTTTCCTATCCACGTTATCATTGATTAATGGACTTTCTTCCTTACTCTTATAGAGACCTTCAATTTCATGAGACCTATTCATTGTAGTTTTACAAAAGCTCATTTGATGTCCGCCACCCCGACCACGTCCGCGGGAATAACCCCGACCACGGCCACGATCTGAATTACTACCCTTCGTCTGTACAGTATCGCTCTTACTCTGTGATCTTTGTGTCTCATCTTTCGGTGCATAACTACTCCCCTTACTTCCGCTATACCCGCTTGCACTTGCACCTACCTCTGCACTATATGCTTGCTTCCTATCGGGATTCTTAAAACATTTATATGTTAAATGTCCCTTACCACAAATACTACATTTTATCTCTGGCTTCGCACTCGGCTTATTATCAGATCTACTCTGAGTTACGCCCTTACTATCACGCTGCCCCTTATTAACACAAGCGTAGACACCGCCACGTGCTTCTGCAAATAAATCTGCTTCCCTAGCCATCTCACCTAGATTCGTGAATGATTTCGGTTTCAAATGAACATATAGTTCTTTACTACAGGATTCTAAAAACTGATCTCTAGCGAAAAAATCGCAAACAGCTTCGTAAGACTGGTCTACTTTCGCCATTTTTAACCATTTATTAAGATACGACCTAAGTCTACTACTAAACTGAATAAACGTTTCGGACTTTTCGGGCCTATCATAGCGAAATTTCTTCCTAAATCCGCGTTCAGTCATATCAAAATTCTTTAACAACGCATCTTTCAACTTGTCATAATCTGCTGCATCATCTACAGACAATCTATCATAAACATCAAGCGCGCGACCTTTAAGTAATGCGCTTAAATATGCAGCCCAAACGTTTTTATCCCATTTATTCGCCGTCGCGTATTTCTCAAACCTTGATAAGTAACTATCCATTTTGTCCTTACTTTCATCAAAATACGGTAACTTCGGATCTCGCGCATGCGCTAACTTTTCAGCCTTCTGTTTTTCTAATTCAACTCTAAACGTTACCTTCTGCAAATCTATCTGATTCTTCAACTCGCGTTGCTGTAATTCAAAACTATACTTCAACTTTTCTAACTCAACTTCGCTCGACAACTTTGCTTCCTTATCGCTTTCGACTTGATACAACCTAGCTTCCCTATCTTTCTCGGCTTGCCGTTCTATACTTTCAATCCGCGCCATCTCGATTTCCCTATCCGCCGCAATCTTAGCTTCTTCCGTCGCGATCCTAGCCAATTCAATTTCCCTATCTTTTTCGGCTTGCGCGATCCTCTCTTTCTCCGCTGCGATCTTAGCTAACTCAATTTCCCTGTCTTTATCGGCCTGCGCGATCCTAGCTAACTCAATTTCCCTGTCTTTTTCGGCCTGCGCAATCTTTTCTTTATCAAGTGCCCTTACCGCGTGCCTTTCTGCCCTCTCAGTCTCTTGCTGTTGCTTTACAAATTCCTGCAATGCCTGCCCCTCATAACCTAACTCCTTTCCCGTCTTAACTAACTGATCCATGACGCTTAACGTAATGCTCACGTTAACTTAACTGAAACCGACGTTCACTTAAAGTCACACACGTTAACTAAAACGTTAACAATAATAATAACAAACTAATCCAACTAAAACGTTGACTAATTAGTATACTCGCGATCTGGACGTATCCATTAAAGTTACGTTCATAACAGACCGGAAATGACGTCATAAACTGACGTTGACTTTGCCGAGAATTACTTTTCACTATTAGATGACGTAATTAGATGACGTAAATAACCCACATACAATTACGCCTAACTTGATCTAGCGTATCGGATATACAAACGTAACGTATGTAACGCAACGTATTAACACTGACACGACAACTGTACGTCCTACATTACAAAACCTTATAAGATACCAACGGTAAATCAAACTTAAGATTCCGCTATTAGGTTTAATTGTAACGATATTATATTACGTTACGAGTAACCTACGTTACTAAATCAGGACATAAAATGGACCTCAGTAACGGTTACGACACCACGTACAAACGTTTGAATTAATGAACTAACAGATTGTCATGCAACAGCAGTGCCAAGGTACTCAAATGGACCTTAAAACTAAATATGTATCATCCGTGCCAAGACAATTCAGGTCTATATACCTCAGTTTCCCCACTCAGATATGCAACCTGTTACATTCTATCACAAATTAATGCATGGGCTATCGCACTTCATCACGCAGGGAATAAGGATAGTTGACCTTAATTGAGTGTTGGTTACAATTACAAAGAATTTAGTGGCAAAATTGCTCCCCTAAAATTCACAGCCTTACGTTACCTTAGAAAAGAACAATCAGAAAGTCAATAATAATAAAAAAAAATGTCTGACAAAATTGTACCTAGATTCTGTATATATTGTCAATGTCTTACACTGGCAGATATTAACCAGAAGTCAAATCCCGTTACTTCTTGACACCATGTTACGCAGAAGGTTTTACACTCGGTCGACACGGGTGTAGAGCCTTATGCGTCGCCAGGACGGCGGAGGGTGACTTCCGATTAAAGGGTTATCTACTAGTGTAATACACTAACAAGGAAACTCTAACAACGTTAGAATTTTTTAAGTTTATATATAATGTAAATTTTATATACAACAATACAATTTACAACTGTCACAATTACAATAATATACAACACATATCAGTTCATGTCGCTGGCCCAAGTAAGGTGTTTGTTTCAAATATGTAATCGATTTGCGTACAATACGCAAATAGATTACCGTCTGACGTCAACACCGTACTCGGCTCAGCGCCATGAACTAAAGGAAAACACAAAGAACAAAAAAACGATAGTTTGAGCTCATAGAAAAAAACAAGGCCTTATGTTGGTAGACTTCAATTCGTCGTTCCCTGGATCATGTCATGGGCCAGTCCATATATCATGAGGAACACCAACTCTTATTAACACGTGCACGATTATATACTGGTCGCTCCCTGGATCGTACCAGGGACCAGTCTATATATATTAACACACCTTAGTGGACGAACACTGTCCCACACTTGATGTGACCTTCAGATCTTATCACAGAATCTGGCAAAACTGAGCTAACCACTCCGCCTACATTTTGTGCTTCCCGCCTCTGCTTAGGAACTAGACACAAACGGCGTTGTAACTGCCTCTACCCGGGTTAGTATTAACCTGGAGACGTATATCGCATCTCCAGGTGAGACGTGGCTTTAAGCCCTAACAGCTGACTGCCGGACTTGATGTGCCTAAAAATAACGAACTTACACTTAATACATTGTAATTACATAATAACAATACGTAAGACTTGGGCCTGTCTTGGAAATACCATACAACGCCCTCGGCGAATGCCGAGCATAACGTGCACACGCCAGCCGTGTCACTAGACACGACTCGCGCTCACGATGTAAAGCTAAAAGTGTGCTTACCACTTCCGCCAATGAAGAAACGTAGATCCTACCACGCATGTGCGTCAAAGGATCTGACGTCAAACATTGTCAAGAAGTATACTGACGTCAACAGGCATTACCATGACATACCCCACATAAAACATGAATAATCTAAACAATGACCTATTTACATTAAATTGATTTACCAAAAATTTAACTCTCATATGTATTAATTCATTCCTTTAAACTAAGCGTAATACCATTTGCCATAGAATATAATAACTGAATAAGCGTTTCTAACACATTTGGGATCATAACGTTTGATCTGACATCATGACATCAATGATGTTATATCATATGACGCCGTCTAATGAAGGCAAATCAAACGCATGATGACCAAATGTAACCATTATAACTTATGGAAAAAAACCTTAATGCGGTGCATGCTATGGCGTCAATTGACGTCACGAGTATATAAATTAGTTCCATTACAAATCAATCTACTTCTATAGGCCACGTATACGTGAAACTAATATAAAAAGTGCTGACGTCGCAATAACATGAATGCAACTGACGTCACATGAATAACATGAATGCAACTGACGTCACTGGACGTCAAATAGACGCACACCATTGCAACCAACATCAGTGATATAAACTATTTCCGTAATTTACAAAACTTCCTAATATATAAATACCATGCGCAGCATGCTTACTAACAAAATCGGTCGACACATGCGCAGCCTGATCACTGCCAACAAAATCATATCAGTCGACACATATAATCATACCATATCAATCAGAAGTCACATTTTTCATTCTTAGCCAAACAATTCTAAAATAAATATAATAAAATCTTACCGTTCTGGTCTAAAACTCAGAATCTGGGCACACAACAATATAACATCCATCAAGAATTAAACAGCCACGTCTAACTTTTCATTAAAAGATAGGCGTATAAATACTATGCGTCTCACATTAAAATCATGCAAAGCGCTTTCCACAATCAAGAGACTCGTGCAGGTATTCACCTTAAAATCATGCAATATGCTGTCCACGAGAGGTATTCACAAACAACCCATGCATAACGTAGCCACAATTTCCGTAAATGTTTTATTACCACAGTAGCCCTAAAAACTGTAGCCTTACTGATTGAAAGGATTAAAATAGTCTCGACGACATAGTGAACGATTAGATCCATTTCGTAACACAGTTACACACTAAATTTACAATATATTTTATTCGAAATTTGCGTAAAATCAAGATGAATATTAGATATTTATAAATTGATCATGGATATCTCAAACTTGAACCGCATGTACCCCAAAAATACGTAATCAGATAGTAAACTAAGCTAAAAACTACAGCCTTTAAAATCTGTATTAACCGGCGTGTTTCATTTTTTTTTTGGGGGGGGGGGGGATAATGACTACTTAAAGAGAAGGCCAAGTTGGAAAAACATGGATGTGCATCCATTCCTCCTCAAACATTGTATCTGCATCAAAACTTCCACGACACAGACACATAACACGTAACGAATATGTGAGGACAGGCCAAGACTGAATACTCTAGGTTACAAGATACACTGGCAGGGGAGGCAACTCTGCCATTTTCTGACTAACCTCCATTCTCAATGGGGATTAACTTCTGAAGGAAACAACTTGCCTTCCTTGGGGCAAAGCCCAACATCCAAGAGCGAATCCTACAATGGCAGGGAAGCAAACAGGAAGTCCCATAAGGCCAGAGAAGTAAACATGAAGTCTTCTCAAAAGTTGTCCCCCTTTTGTAAAATGGTTGAAAAAACTTAGATATGCATCCATTCACCCTCAATTATTGAACTTGCATCAAACTTTCCACCAGAAAGACACATTACACAGCTCTTTGACACACAGAAAGCCCTAATCTGCCTCTTTTGTATCCAATATCATGGATATTCATGATTCATTTCATGGACCGTCATTAGAACTCATACCCCATACTTGCGAACATTACTACCCCTCAAGTTTTCAGGACATCCGAAAAATTTAACTTGTGGGATATATATCCTTATTTGGATAATCTATTTTTATGATTCCTTTTCTTTATAATCACATTGGATTTTTTTCTTCTGATTCATTTAAAAGGACCTGGTATGATAAGGGCCATTTTTGGCCCCCATTCAAATTCTCTTAAAATTGCATGGTTTCTATTGCTTATCATTTGCACGTATGGAAAACAAACAGAAATAACATGTTTCACTTTTGTTAATTCTCAGAATAACATGATTTCTGACATGCCTTTGTTGGCTCAATAATATGAAGGAAAATTGCAAGAAAAACTGAGTTAAATAATTTTTCCTTTAAAGAAATAAGTCATTTACAATAGCTTTTGAAAGCTCTTAATGAAATGCTTATACTTTGGGTACCACGTCTAATTACCTGTGCACTGCACAAGGCCTGTCAAGGTACCTCACCCACTCAAGTTTGCAAGTTCAGAGACGCTAACCAAAAAAATTCCAACAGATCAAAATGAAATGTGTACCAAATTATTCCTTGTGTTCTAACTAAGAAAATGAATACCCACAACATATGTTTATTTTGACCATGAGCGGAGATATGGGCGTTTTAATGTTGAGAAAACAGGGAAAATATTCCAAACGCTGCCAGTTGGGTAACAAAAAGTTAAAAATAAACATAGAGCCCGGCCTCCAGCACATTTAATATTTTCATGGCAAGTAAATGTATAAAAATTGTGTCTGCATATAAAATATAAAATGTGCTGGAGGCCGGGATCATATATTTTGAAAGCCGCAAAGGCTGCCAAATTCGACATTGTCACCAGAATCCGCTGGGGGTATGGGTATGTTCAAGATTAAAAACACAAATATTTTATGCAAGAATTGCTTGGTTTTGTATTTGCTGTTACATTTTAGGTTAGAACTTTCCTATGAATGCATTTTGGTTATCGAAATAGAACTTTTGAAAAACGGGTTTTCTGGGGGCCAAATATGGGCCTTATCATACCAGGTCCTTTGTATCTTGCACATTTTGAAGTAATGATTTTCTCCAGTGTGCTGGCAAAAAAATAAATAAATTACTAGAATTAAAAAAAAGAAAAAAAAAAGATAATAATGATAATAAAAAAGAATAAGAAAAAAACTCTTATCTATGTAATCCTTTGTATTTGAGATTCATATTTTTCGAAATAAACATCATCGTTTAATCAATGGTAAAAGCTAGTGTATGTGGTCCATTATTTCTAATGTTTGCAACTGGTGTATTAAACTAGATTGTAACTGAGCAGGATTTGCATGGAGCGTATTACATGTTTTCTCTCGGCGCAGGCTTTGTATTTGTCCATTTTAAGATGGTATGGTAAAAATAAAGCGGCTAAGAAGGTTTGTCACATCCATAGGTTCTCTGGAATGAAGCACATTTAGAATCAAAATTCGTTTTTAACGCTATTTTTGCCATTCTTTTGTAACAGTCATTTTAAACATAGGCATAGAAATGGTTAAAGAATAAGATCCACGGAAAACCAGCTTTACCCATTTTCGAAAAGTTAATAATGTTTTAGTGTCTCAACAAAATGCTTTGCTATTAAAACCAAGATCTCGATTTGTTTCTTAAAACAATGCATCCGTTTTGTTTTTCGTTTTTTTTTCTGTTTTTTTTTTTGTTTTGTTTTTTCATTTCCTTTACATTTTCACATACGTAATTTCTGTTAGGCCCCTTTAATGATTTAAATAGAATACTAGAATATGGCACATAGAATACTAGAGTATGGCACATTTTATATATTTATATATTAATATATATTAGGCTTGTAGTTTAACAACCAGTTTCAACACTGCAAAATGCAGTTCTTTGTCTCACTGTGAAGAAATAAAAAATCCATATTTCTTTTTATTATATGTTTGAGTGAAAATATATTTACCCCTTACTGAGCCCCTATATACTCCATATCCAGGGATTTAGGGCCCCTATTGCCATATTTTTATCAATCTATGTCAGTCTTATATTTCATACAAATTTAAAAGTGACCAATGTTGTCTTTTGTTGCTTTGTAGAGAAAACACGTGATGTGTGGTAATTTTGACCATTGCACCCCCCCCCCCACTTTTGAGCCCTTTCAATCATTATAAATAGGGCTTCCAGCCGCTTGATTGCAAGTTTAATTGTGGCATATATATGACTTTTTTAGCTTATTTTATCTAGACAGATGCTGTGGCGTTCTTTGTTTTGAAGAACAACCATCATTTTGGGTGTATATTTTCATATTAACCCCTTTTCGGCCCCTATAATCTCAATACATTGGGATGTTGGGCTAGTTTTTGCCATATTTTGTATCAGTTTATGTCAAACCAATTTTGTCATATCAAATCTAAAAGCAGCCAGTGCTGTCTTGTGCTGATTGATAAGGAGAACGAGTGATATGTGGTAATTTCGACCAGTTTTCCCCTTTTAGAGCCCTTTAAATTATTTCAAATAGGGCTCCAAGCCCCTTGAATGCAAGTTTACTAGTAGCATTTATAAGGCTTTTTTGCAACCTATTCTATCTTGACAAATGCTGTAGTGTGTTCCACTGTGAAGAATGATTATTATTTTGAGTGGATATTTTCTAATTTACCCCCTTTTGGGCCCCAATAGACTCCATACCTTGGGATGTAGGACTCCCTAATGCCATATTTTATATCAGTTTATGTCAAACAAAAACTGCATAACAAATTTAAAAATTACCCGTGTTGTCGTTTTGTTCCTAGACACATTGAGTGATCCGTGGTAATTTTGACCACGTTTAGCCTCTTTTTAGGCCCTTTAAATGAATTTAAATGGGACTTTCATCCCTTAACGCGTCCAACTTTCAACAAACCATATAGAATTAATACTTCTGCGGCATTGGGATCAGTAATTATAGCTGCAATGCATTTAATTTAATTATAATAGTGTTGTTTCGGTGTAAGCTTCTGTTTTATGCTCCCCGAAGGGTGAGCTTATAGTCGCCGCTTTGTCCTTCCGTCCGTCCCGTCTGTCCGTCCGTCCTTCCGTTCCGTCCGTCCGTCACACATTGTCCGGAGCATATCTCTGAAAATATTAGAGGGAACTCAATGAAACTTCACACACTGAAAGAGGGTAATGGGAGAAAGTGGCAGAGCGCAAGAACCATAACTCTACCGCAAGTATCTACAAAAATATCTCCCTTCCTAATTTTTTACAGTATTCTGCTTGTCCGGAGCATATCTCTGAAACTTCATACTTTGATAGAGGACGATTAGGGAAAGTGCAGTGCACAAGAACCACAACCCTGTCATAAGTATTTACAAAGTTAGCTCCCTTTCCAGTTTTTTTAAATATTTTGCTTGTCCGGAGCATATCTCTGAAAGTATAAGAATGAACTAAACGAAATTTCACCCATTGATAGAGGACAATGAGAGGAAGTGCAGTGCACAGGAATCGTAACCCTGTCACAAGTATTTAAGAAATTACCTCCCTTTTTAGTTTTTGTTAATATTTTGGTTGTCCGGGGCATATCTTTGACAATATAAGAGGGAACTAAATGAAACTTCACACATTGATAGAGGCCAATGAGAGGAAGTGCAGTACACAAAAACTGTAACCCTGTCACAAATATTTACTAAGTTAGCTCCCTTTTCACGTTTTGTCATTATTTTACTTGTCCGGGGCATATCTCTGAAAGTATAAGAAAGAATTAAATGAAACTTTACACATTGATAGAGGATAATGAGAGAAAGTGCCGTGCTTTCAAAAGAACCATAACCCTGTCACAAGTATTTACGAAGTTAGCTCCCTTTCCAATTTTGTCAATATTTTGCTTGGCCGGGGCATATCTCTCAAAGTGTAAGGGGGAATTGAATGAGACTTCACACATTGATAGAGGAAAATGAGAGGAAGTGCAGTGCACAAGAACTGTAACCCTGTCACAAGTATTTACGAAGTTAGCTTCCTTTCCTGCTGTTTTCATTATTAAGCTTGTCTGGTGCATATCTCCAAAAGTGCCAAAGGGAACGTAATGAAACTTCATACATTGAAAGAGAACAGTAAGAGAAAGTGCAGAGCACAAGAACCATAACCCTGTCTTAAGTATGTACAAAGTTAGCCCCATTCCTATATTTTTCAGTATTTCGCTTGTCTGGAGCATATCTCCAAAAGTATTAAAGGGAATTTATTGAAACTTCACACACTGATAGCAGGCAATGTTCTTAAGTGCAGAACACAGGAACCATAACCCTGTCATACATAATTACAGAGCTAGCTCCCTTCTTAGCTCTAAAAGTATTGAAGAAAATTATTTTTCCCACTTTATATTGCATTAATTTACAAAGAAAATCACTCCTTCACCAGCATACCCATTCATCTATTCCAAGCCTTCGGGGAGCATCCATCGGTTTCACAGATTTTCTTGTTACTTTTTTGCATGAGGTATGACTTGTTCCCATGGTTACGGTCTGAAGTCAGATTTGCCCCACTCTGATTTTTTTTTTTCATTTTCCAAAAATTGAAAGTCTTTTCTTTTATATATAAGTACGCAAACGTGTCGAAGTGTGCGGGTTTTTTTAAAGTGATGCTTAAAAATTGTCTGAAAACTGTGTTTTGCGATAACTAGTAACCCAACCACTTTTGAGGACCAGTGGCTATACCAAAATCATTCGAACAATGTTGTTTTGATGTTTCACATAAATAACGTAAGTCCCTTCTTTGTAAGTTTAAAGGGCTTTTGATCAAGCCTTGTCTATTCTCGGTGATATACGAGTGCGAAAAACGCAAATTTCTGTTGAATTTTTTGGCATTTTTTCTGCAAAAACAGAAAAATGCGGTTACCATGACAACAAAATGGCAACCGAAAAAACGAGTTGCCAATTATTAGTTTTTGTCTGGCTTCACACAAAGTGAGAAAATTTGAAGAAGAACTTCCAACCTAGCGTTTCTTGAAAAGTCTGGTGCTTACAGAGAATTGGTATTAATTGTTTTATGACTGTTATAATGAGGTGATTAGGCGATGCCTTTGATTTTAATCATCCCTTGTTTATTGGAGGGGATTTTAATGGAAGGTGTCAATCTGATAGATTTAAACCAAATGAAATTAAGAAATAGTCTGTGTTTGATATCTGTAATTCAAAGTACATAATTAAATATTGCGTATTTTAATCTTTACATTTCAAAAAAAAGGAAGAAGAAAAAAAGTTGTTCTTTTTCCGCGATCTGACATTTACATCAGGATTTATAACTCAGTCTGTTTCTCTGTTTCTGAGTTTTGTGTCGCTATATATATTTGTTCAGCTTAGTTTCTTTCGAGCTACGTGTGCAGTTGCAGCGACGATACTGCTATAGGTATTTCAGGAATGCATATGCCTCCAAAATCTGAAAACATAAAAATACGATTAGATATTCCATATTGTAATCCTATTGTAATTCTTAAAAAAACACAACTGAAAATAGTCAATGCCGGAAGTATTAAACCAGCCTGTTATTTTTTCTGATTGTTTATACTCCAATTTTATGTGTACTAGAACATGAACGTTCTACCGTCCTAGAGCACCCTTTTGCTAATTATTTGACAAAACGCTTACTATATATATTGTAGGTTTTTACCTTTTTGTTGCCCTCTTCCTGTTGTTGTATTTGTCTTTGAAGATTTTTCTTCTCCTGTTCACCTGCGAGTTGCATACTGTTAAACTCATTTCTCAATTCCGTTGCTTCTGTTTTAGTATCGTTTGTAGCTTTTTTAAGAGCAGTTATCAAATCCTCAATTACCACACTCTCATCTTCAAGCGAAATTTGGAAATCAGCCTGTCTGACCTAAAGTATAATTGTTCAGTTGTTATATCATTTTTCTGTGCCGACAATTCTATCTGTCTTTTAAGGGTCAGGCATTATGTTTGGGCATACTTTCTTATAAGGTCTTTTTTTCAATTGAGGAAGACTTGGTACAGTCTTTTTGCTCGTGTTGAATGTATTTTTCACAAAGGATTCCAGCAGAAAAAAAAAATCTGATCTGTGGTGCTCCTTCGGGCTGTCGAGCATTTATTTGGTTGTACCGACCTGTAACCATATGTAGATAGGTTGTAGACAATGTACATAGTCTTTAAAAATGTGGCCTTTTAGTTTCACTTGTACGAATAAGCGACGTATGGGGACATTTCTTATCCACTACCTAACAACTATATTTACTTTTCAGAAATCAATTTGCGTTTAGGGAGCTTTGTAAGGTTAATTAACTACTCTGTCCACTAGCAGCTAGGTAATGACTTTTGTGCAATATATCAAACTTTTTTCAATGGCTTTTTCTCCCAATACCAATAATTAAAAGCCAAATTCTCAACGCAGAGAAACGATTCAAAGATCAAATCCTATTATTGTTTTCTGCTTATCTAAAATTACTTTGATTGTTTAATAATTTCTAACTTTTAAATTAATGTTAGTACGAATTTCAAATCGTATCGTATTGTCGTATTGTCTTATACAAGACCACCTTACCACGGTTATTCTCCGAGATCACAGCTAGAGATGCCATAAACTAACCAAGTGAGGTTAATCGAGTTCACTTTCTAAGAGAGTGTGTTTAGCATGATTACGTATTCTGAGATGCACATAGGACATGAAACGAAAAACTTTTTTTTATTTTCACCTGTTAGCCGTGTAAGCAGTGTAAGCACTGGTCCCATGTATTTTGAGATTCACAATATAAAATAGTATCAGAAAAACATAACCTATGGCGTGAGTTACTTTGTATCTTTAAATATATCCGCTGTATAAGATGTATAAAGACTTTTATAAACATATCCTCTTCTATTTTCCCATTTTACTGAGTCTAAGCAGTGTAATCCCATAATTATTTTGATGTGTAGGATAAGAGTATTATTTTGATGCATGTAATAGTGCAGACTTGTAACCTCATTTTTATATGTTTTAGACATTATACGCAGTATTTACAAAAGGTTGCTCAGGCTTGGATCTCTAGAATCAGGACGCGAGAAACAAAAATTCATATTCTTTTACAAAATTGTTAATGGTCTTGCACCTACCAATCTGAATCAGCTGATACAAGGTCTTGTTCACGATCAGTCGCAATACTCTATTGATAGTTCTAAAGAGATATCAATAGTTCATGCAAACTCTACTTTATATCCTCTACTTTATGCTGTTCTCACATTAAACTTTTCCTAGTAAAATATTATATAAAGTCCATTTAAATGTTTTATTGGTTTAATGTTTGCAAATCGTATGCGCTCAGATATTATTGCAAATGCATGTTAAACAGGAGACAATATTAACAAGCTATTTAACTGGTTATTGGATCCTTTTTAGCTCGCCTGTATGTAAGTACAAGAAGCTATTGTTGTTACCATGACGTCGTCGACGGCGTCATACTTTAAGCTTTACAACAAAGATTTGTTTTAATGTGATGGACAGGCGCTGTCATGAGAGCTATCCTATAATATCTGCAATCATGAGTCACGTGATTGTGCCGACTTGAAACCTTATGAAGATAGGTTGATGACTATTTACAAAAGGTAACCTTTTCTATTTTCACTTGTAACTGTTGTGCTACTAATCCCATCCAAGCTAAAACTTCAGCTTTTTTAGAGTATATTGCCTGTTTTAATCTACTGAGTAACACCTTTGTAAGTCTGTATCCATGAAACCAAATGTTTAGTGCTTACAAACATAGACTTGTTATTTTTTGCTGCAAATTTCTGCAGTGTCTCCCATGCAACAGTGAAACTTAACTATGAGGATAATTCTGAGCTCTCGCCTTTTTATAACGAGCCACCATGAAGCGATGGGTATTAGGTTTGACCCGCCAGCGTCAGTTCCTTTGTTAGTTCATCTGCAATACCAATTCTCGATTCCATTTGATTGATCTGGTGTTAGGAATGTCTGATTTGAGACTGTTTAAAGCTAAATATCTATAAGGTACGCCTGTGGAAGCAATGGCTATTTTTTGTGTCTTATGTAAGGAACAGAAGATATAGATCCCTGCTTGCAGTGATTTGATGCTCAGTATATCATAGGTTGGAGGTCAGTCGTGTAGTGGAAAGATTACTAGCACGAAGCGCGAATGATGTAATCTCGGACGACTGACCGACAACCATTGATATATTGGGCAGAAAATCACTGTAAGCAAGAATCTATTTCGATTCTAACACGCAAGAAACGACGAAAACGCAAGTGTTTCCTCCAGATTTTTTCCAGTTTTCCGCCATGAAAACATGAAGAAATGCCGCCAACAACTTTGACTGTAACAGAGGTGTTTACCTGTATTTCGTAAGATTATAATGTGAGAAAACGACGTTACATCGTCTATGCTCATGGGAATGAAACTTTACGTCACCAAACGAATCAAAATGACGTTCGAATGGCGCTAAATAACGTCACGCTGGTCCGCCCAGTAATTTGTCACACATGTCACTAGATTTTACTATTCGCTTTATAGGCGATCAGTGATAGAATCTGCAACAGTTCACTGTTTCGGAGCGCATTAGTATTCCTGCTAACGTCACTGGCAATTACGCAGAACTTTTGTGACGTTTTGGTGACCTTTCTTAACTTCAGATTTTGTTTCGTCTTTTTTTTAATATAAAATCTTCATAAAACGAACATTTTTTCCGTGTTACAGTGATGAAATTTGGCGGAATGATGCACGCGTTGACGAAAAGGTTTTGCGAATTTGAAGAAAAATAATAAATTTCCAATATTTTTGAACATTAGAATCGGAAATCAAGATATTTCAGCTCTAACAGTTTATCAATGGTAATACTTTAAGGTTTGGCGATTAGATGTTTGTAGACATGCCACTCGAGTTCTGCGCTCAGGATATGAACTTCTTTACAACCATCCTTCAAGCAATGGATTATTTTTTAATAATTCATTGCTATCAAAACAGCTGATATCTGTAGTTACTACTTGCAAAATGAATATACTGTTCCTGTCGGCTCCAAGTTATTTTGTATTCAGTTTTCATTTTATTTATTTATGTTATTTTATTTTTCTTATTTATTTATTTTATTTTTAGACTGATTAGGTAAAGGCACTCACACATCCCAGGTGACTGAAACGATCCGCTCAGACATATTCATTCACAACAAGCTGTTTCATCCAGATCCCTAATTTTATTATTTGAGACGAGTGGATTGAAATATTTAGTTACAATTCTATAGGAAGCACCCGCTATTAACCAGTCACAGTCTTCAAGTCAGAGTCCAGTTTTGTCATACCTTCTGTATCTCTGCAGCCGCATGTTTTGCAGATGGAAGACCTGATAATAACTTTGGATCACTAAGAAGATCTAGCATTGTCTGTGTGCCTATTAGGAACTTGACATTGGACACTTTCATATCAGGAGTGTGCATTACTGAATTTCTCGTCTTCCGAACCTGAAAACAAAAGTTATACAAGTTTTTTTCACTGTAATAACAGAAATAAATGGATCAGTTTATCAACATTAAAGCGAATTTCTTTTGTATTTTGGCACTGCTATTTAGGAAAATAAGCATGTATATTGTACAAAAGAAATACTGTCATTTTTCATGGCGGAAGCCATATTACAATGCAGTATGGCCGAAAAAAATTCATGGATCTATTTAAATGTTATTGTGATCCTAAAATTACTTGCAAACAAAAATCTCAATTCTAACGCCAAGTAGCGTTATTAATAGTGTCATATAATATTAAACTGTGGAATAATCGGTCAATTACTGGATAGTGGATACATATGAAATATTGCCTTTGCATTGCTTCGCCACATATTATCCATTGCACTGTTGTGCCAGATTTCCTAAAACCTTTCAATCTTTGAGTTGGAGACGATATATCACCCAATACAGAACACTTCTATGTTCAAATGCATCACTTCTTCACCAGGCGTATTTTATAAAGAACATTATTCTCTATTTGGTCTGAACAGTATAATGCTTATACCAGTATGAACGTCAAAAGGTGAAAAGTTGGCTAAAATCTATGGATGTTTACACAAAAATACGGAAACATCATTAAAAAATGATCACACATTTTAGACACCCTATGGATTTCGAAAGCTGAATAAGATAGGATCGAGTCGGATAAATTCGGACAACAGATAAATTCGGACAGTGACATTGTTCCTTTATATTTCAGTTGTTTCGAATAAAAACAAAAATAACTGGGCAAACAGTGAAACTCCTGATGAGACGGCTAAGGATAAGCCATCTCATCTGTTTTCACTGTTTGCGATGGTATGTCCAACTTATCCGCTGTCCAAAGCTACCCGACTCGCCCCTAAGCTTTCTATGACAAACCTACTTTGTCACAGAAACTTTGCCCGTGTGAAAGAAGCTTAACTAGAGAGAAAAGAATCTGGCCACACAGGTGCAAATTCTTTCTTTTAAAAGTTGAACAAAACTGATAAGATAATCAAGTCAAGAAAGTGCAAGAATTTTTAGCTACACTATACTTACAGGTTGGAGTAAGTCTACGGATTTCATATTGCCTTCCTTCTCTAATGGAGCTTATTCTTAAAGAAAAGAATTCGCTTCAGAAATCTGCAGCAGCCAATCCTTTTCGTTAGGAATAACACTTATTTTGGAAAAATAAGTAAAAAAAAAGGCCACATACTTTCGTTTCTCCTTCCGCTGATTCAAGAAGGGCAGTTGTCAGTTACTGGCGAAAGTATGTGCACTTAGTACTGGTTAACCGCTTAGGAGGTCTAAGCCTGCCCAGGAATAGTGTGGTTAGGTTAACTGACCGTCCTGACATGACCTTAGTTGTTTACCGTGGACGTTAAGCATAAAATAAACCAACCAACCAAGTAAAAAATGTTTTTCTTTGTTAAAATGGCGGGAAAACATGGAAGGTGTACCCATGCACAGTAAAGTACCAATAGTCTTCTTAGAGGTAAATTTCAGCAAAATACACTCAAGAGAAATAGAAACGCTGCATTTTGTCAATGGAAAATAAAATGGATATATTTTGAAATATCAGACAGTGGGTCTTCTAATTTACAAGTAAATCCAACAAGTCATTGTTTGGAATGGTAATCAATTAGATAAGAAATGTTCTTAAGGGTAACGTCGGTATCAGCTACTTTTCACCTTTCAGTCGTTTCTAAACATAATGATTAACAATGAATATCTGCGGTATAACTGTTATTACTTTCCCTTTCGGCAAAGGCAAAGTAATGGTTTTGTGTGTGTTTTTGTTATTTTCAACCGGTAGAAAACTTGTAAGGCAATCTTAAACAATTTTCTTTGGCCAGTACACTACCTACTGGATCCGAACAAAGCCTAACCAGTCTTCAGAAACTGAGGGTGAGGTTGGGCCTGTAAAATCGATTTAAGCCCCCCAGTAATTCATTACTGACCGTTCCAAGGCGGTAGTTCTGTTGTGGCTCTCTGTTGCCTGTTTTTGGTGTCAGAGTTTTTGTGATGTTTTACCTTATGTATGTTCTTATTATTTTTGATTCGGTTTGAGTTGCTGAGTGGCCACCTTTTGGGAACAAGCTGCTCACTCGGTTGGCCATATGTTCTCTGTATCTTGATTATTTGTAATCTTAGTTGTTTCCAACTATGGTTTGAGGGCTGGATTTGGATTTTGATTGTTTCAGTTCCTGGTCTTTGCATACTTTTTACTTTAGCTAAGTAAATAAACCATAGCATACAATTACATAGAATATGTATACTCTAATAGACATAACCTCTTTATCAAAATATCGCCATATGTGACGATATAAAACCGACAGAGAAGGAGATGAGAAAAAGCTGCAACAGGAAGCAGTTTGATAAATACTGTCACATGTAAAAAAAGCGTTCTGGATTCATCATGAAAGCTTTTATTTTGTAAGAATCGGTGTAGAGTTTTAGTTCTCTTGAGCATAATTGAGCCGCGACACGAGAAAACCAACAAAGTGGTTATGCGCCCAGTGCAGACTCAGATCAGCTTGGGCAACCACCCAGTCCGAGCAGACTCTTTGCTAAGTGCTTAAAGAGTAGATAAGGGTCTGAGCTGCCTCCATGCGGACAGCGGAGGCTCTGATCAAACTGGGCGGATGCCCAGGCTGATCTGAGTTTGCACTGGCCGCACAACCACATTGTTGGTTTTCTCGTGTCGCGGCTCATATATCCTGAACAGCGATTTACATCTTCTCTTCGGACGGAAGGAAGTCGGCTGATTGTGTTACATAACTGGCATGGCCAGGACAGTAGCCTTATGAAAGTGAAATATTTCTCCCACCTTTGCATATACACTGTATAAGATAGGCCTTCTGCTCATATTAGAAACTGCTATCTTACACCCGGCAACATCTTTCTTATATTAGCAGCCAGACGTTTTCAATTTCTGACTAGTATTGTAACTAAAAATGAACGAAATGGACATGCAAGCATGTCGGATGATGTTTGATAGCAGATCATAGGTTTGTGACGTCACTTAATTTCAAAGACATCACTTGAACCGGTTATAAAACGTCGCTAGCAAACTTGACCCGCGTGACGTGAGAGGCTAAGTTGCATTTTGTTTTCGCTCTCTGGAAGATAAAATAGTTCGTTCACATATCGTGTTTTCCGTCTATTTTTATGTTGCAAACAATTTTACACCCATTGTAGGACCCGATAAACACACTGGGCTGCTCAAAATTTATTTCAGATCACTGGTTAAATTTTCCTATTTTGAAGCCTAATCAGTCTTAAGGTTTAAAATCCGCTAACAGTGGAATAATCCATCATGAGCCAGTCCATGCGGGATAGGTAAATCTCACACTCGGGGTCGGAATTTCAACCAGGCTCTCGGCAAGCATCGTCCCTTGTTGAAATTCCGACCCCTCGGGCGAGATTCCCTTACGTACATGGCCATTCATGATGAAATGTTATAATCTTTCCATTTAAGATAGCATTTGTACATGTATAAACGTATTCATACCTAATTTAGTGCGACAGACGCGCGTTTCTGTATTTAACTTCTTCAGTGTCGCTAAACCCCAATGTGAAACAGCAAAGGGGATTCTTCTCCTGCTCATTGTATGTTTTGCTATGGCATAAAAGTTCAAGTGTCAAAAGAAGGATATGATAGCTGCCAAACAAAATAGTCTTTATCATGTTTTCAAACATTTTTTTAGAAAACTGAGAAACCTTTCAATGTAAAGCGTCCAGTGATGTCTTATGATGAACTAGGAGAGCAACAAGTTTTGTGTTTAAATAACCGGAATTGTAATCTGTTGTTGAATTCCGGTAACAAAAAGCTGCATATACAATGTGTACCAGTTATATGTAAACAAGTCGCCAAACAGCCAGCGGTCGCTCACCTGAGTTCTAGCATGCATTATACCCAAAACAAAGTCAAATATGGGCTATTTAAGTGCTCAAGGTCAAGTTCCTCTAAGGCAAATTGTTCAAAACGGCCAAATTTCAAACTGGTCTTAGGTTTTATTGGAGTCCTGGTTATTTACAAGTTTGAAAAATAAAGTAACCCCGGGGCGTGGCCAGTTTAGACCCCAGGAGGCTGATCTCTGGGCCTCATAGTTCCAGAGAATAAGATTTTGAACTCTTTGTTTAGCTATATAGCAATATATAAACAAATGATCACCTCCATCTCTTCCCCCCTCCCCCCCCCCCACACACACACCACCACCACCAACCGGACGTGGCCATTTTGACATAACAGGCGTAGAATTTACGTAGCAGACCACTAAGCATTGCTTCATAATAAATATTTACGCACAGGGCATTTAAATTTCACAGAAGAAGATTACGTATTTAGCTCTATAGCTCTATATAAATAAAATGACCGACGGAGCAAGGCCAGTTTGGACCCCGGGGGTATGCTTGGCAGGATATACAGTATGACCGGAAATTATTGAAAATTTTTACCAAATTTCAGCCGGCAGGTTTCGAGCTTTATATGAAACAAATGACACTGACTTGATGTGTTGCTGATTTATACATCACTGCACTTCAATGTTGCAGCTTTGATATTTGTCAGTCATCTAGCAAGATCTCCCTTTTAATTAACAAAGTGCAAAATTTGAGAAAAATTCCAAATAAGATGAAATTTGAAACAAAATATGTACAAGAAAATGCGAATGAAACAATGTATATTTAAAATTACTTTTTCTGATACAGAAACAATACTCTATGCAATCAGCAACTCTGTGTCCTATCGCATTTATTTAATAAGAAATGTTAGGATCTGAACGAGAGCTAGTTTTTCAAATTTTCACCAAAGTCTAAGAAAATGGTTAATTTTCAGCAGGGTGAGCTACTAGATGTACAGACACGTATTATCATACAATCACATACATTAAGGATTTATATGTAATATGATATCAGAAAAAAGACCACCCATGCTGAATATTCATCTCCTTTGTGCTAAATCTTGCTGAGCCCTAAATTTGTGATTTTACTCTTTATGCGCCAATTCCGAATTGCATTTGCTTACAAAACTTAGTTACCAACATCAAGACTTAAGTACCGTTCCAGCTAAGGATCTGGCATGTGGTGGCATATCGAGGTCTTCAGATTTTGACCAAAACGAACGTGTGTATAAGTCCAATGGGTGACCAAACCTGCAACTGCAAAATCTAAGGTCAGTCAATCAACGGTTGCTATGGAAACCAGGGCGTAATTGTTTTCCTTAGCAAAAAGCAAATTATGCTTAAACATTTATATCAAATAAAACATGTTTGGGAGGCTAAAACTGTGTACAAAGCATAGCTAGTCCTTCCTGTAATGTGTTTACTAACACAATGTACATTAGTGGTATCGAACTCTGTTTGAATGTTTATGAAATAAACATCAGCATGTGTGCTATTTGAGGTCAAAGGTCACCAAGGTCAGCGCTTTTACAGAATTTTTAAAAATAGTAAAAAATGCCAGAAAATCAACCCATATTTTTTCTATAGTACAAAAACCCGAAAAAAACCTGCACTCAATGATTACAGCACAGCTATGAGGGCTTTCAACATCTGTAATAAAATTACTGTATAAATTGCTCCACAGCAACCAGTTTAACTGCTTAGCAACCACCCCTTAGGTGGTCTGTACATTGTGACTGAATTGCAAACAGTATATTCAATGCAGGTAGACAATAGTGAGTTATGTTTCAAGCACAGGTATTTGACTTTTCGATTTGTTGAAAAACTTATACGTTATTTTCTCCTTAGCAACAAACATGTGTCCATAGCAACCAACTGTTAACAGATATGAAACATTTGATTGACTTCAACAAGGGATATATTTGATAAGTGACAAACTATGACAGCAAATATTAGCTTAAAAGCAGACAGATATTTAAAATCAGTTGAAAAACGTATATATATTTGTGCTTAGCAACCACTTTGGGCCCTTAGCAACCACATTTTAGCAGATAACTTTTCAGTGAATTCAACACCAAAATCTTCTATTTACAGAGTACCATGCAGAGGTTTGTTATTTATGACTGAAGAACAAGTACTGGGCTTTTTAAGATCTTTTGGCAACCTTGTGCTTATATTTGCCCTTAGCAACCAGTTTGAACTCCTAGCAACCATCTCTTAACAGAAGAATTTAAACTGAATTTCATATGAAATATCTTTTATCAGCAACAAATTATGAAAACAATTGCAAGTAACAATATAACACTGGTGACTGACATTTAAATTCTGTATGTGTGTATATATCCGCCTTAGTAACCAGTTTAAAACCTTAGCAACCAACTGTTCGCTGATTTTGATTTTGAGGGAGTTTTCTCTTTGTAACATACTTAATAAACAATATTAAGTCATGTATGAACAACAAGTGCTGAATTTTACAATACGCTACATGAGCTGTATACAAATTGTCCTTAGCAGCCAATCCGAGGCCATAGCAACAAACAAACTTAAAGACATGTGACAGCTTTGACTGGTTTCCATACGGAATATCCTTTATACGCAGCTTCATCCTCCTATGTCTGATAGCGTTTTTCTAGCATCATTTGCAGGGATGATGCTAACAAGGTAGCCGTCCTTCGGATCGGGACGTTAACTGGAGGCCCCCTGTGCAGGGAGAGTCATCCCCTGTGCAGGTTAAAGATCCCTACTGTAGCTACATGGCTATACGTAGGCTGTTACCCTGCAATACCGGAGTGTACAAAAGTACACCGTCTGCGTCCCCTTCAAAAAGTGCTGGAAGCATAGATAGCTGACTGGCTTTCAAATGCCCGTTGACAGAATTGTATCTGTTTGGTCCTTAGCATCCAATTTGATCCATTAGCAACCACCTTTAAACAGATTTCGACCTTTTAAGTGAATTCTTAATACACTCTGTTCTATTTGCAGTATACTGTGTATATATTGTAATGTGTGAAGCACCCGTATTGGACTTTTACCAGCTTAGAAAACATTGTACAGTCGAAGCTGCTTATGTGGGACCCTCTTATAAGGAGCCATCTGCTTTAAACAGCCACAGTATTTGGCAGGGAGCGGGGGTGGGGGGGGGGGGCAAAAGGGGAGGGGCGGTCCTTAAACTAAAATTATACAGAACGGGTATTAAGGGGTCACTTGTCTTAAGCAGCCAATTTTTATAACTCCCTTGGGTGACCTCTTGGACAGGGATTGATTTGGGCTGATCACTAGGGAGAGGTTGTCAAAAGCCAGAGCTCCCAGGCAAAAAAGGAAAAATAAAAAACACCTGACCTTCTGTAGCAGGGTTGCCTTTCCCAGGCAGGTATTAGTAAGTAGAAAGAAGATTATTTCCCTTTGACCGTAATCCGTAGCACTAAGATAGTTGGAGCTATTTTGGTTACATATGGTTTATTTCCGTAGAATTAGGTTTATCGATAAAGATCAGCTGAATTCCTTTTTCGTTTTCCTCTTTTCAAAAATAAGATGCCGCTCTGTGTCTAAAGAAAGTTTTTAGTGTTTTATTGTTATTTGTCAGGTAATATTGTAATATAGTTTGTATTGTGATATTGTGTAATTTATCTGGTTTGACAGTGTGGTGCCCGATGTGGTTACATTTATCGGTGGAGTTATGTTGCCACTGACTTTCGCGAACCCTTTGTTCTTTGAAATGGCGGTAAATTTGAGAATGCGAATTTACTAATTAATCACTGTCATGCTGAATGTATTGTCACTGTCTGTAATCCCTTTGCAGTTTAACCTTACTGAAACTAGAACAGCACAACTAGAACAGTACAACTAGAACAGCACAGCTCACAGTGAGAAGTCTGAAAGATGGAGTAGATGGTGCGCCCAGTTCCACAGATTGATAAGAATGTGTTAATAGTATTTTAATGTTAAGGTATTACTTCTACATTGTTAATGAGTGACTGAACTTCTAAGGGATGTACGGTTTTAGCTGAGTGCTTAACTGACCACTGGATACACAATTTGAAGTTTTAATGACTATTTAAGCAAACAGTAAATAAGGTATTGAACCTGTCTAATTCAAGAAGTCATTTATCCGTGCATGTTGTTTGTATGTTTATACTGACATGCATTTCTTGCAGGCGATATAGGTATTTTGTTTAGCAAAGAACTTAGCATTGTATTCTTTATTTTCAGGGTGTACAAAACAGTATTTCACCCAGATGTTATAGTCACACCTTGGTCGCACTTATAGACTACTCGTATTTTACTTATCATCCCGTATAGTCACACCTACAACATTAAATATAACATCGAACTCATTTTTGTGGTTTGTCGTTTACCCTTGGGACCACAGAAATTTACAATGGAGCCCCCAGTGAATGTTTTGTGACTATAGCAAATGACTTGTGTGACTACACCCAGTGAGCGTTGTGTGACTACCTTCTATGATGGTGTATGACTACATTAATTGGTGTGAATTCAGCCGATAGACTTTCTGCTAACTACAGTTGAAAACAGCGATGGACTACTGTATAAACATTCTCTGAATCAACATATAATGATCTTCAGTGATTCTCGTAGACAGACTCCACTTAAAAATGCAGTTCCTGACATTACCTTCTATGATGGTGTATGACTACATTAATTGGTGTGAATTCAGCCGATAGACTTTCTGCTAACTACAGTTGAAAACAGCGATGGACTACTGTATAAACATTCTCTGAATCAATATATAATGATCTTCGGTGATTCTCGTAGACAGACTCCACTTACAAATGCAGTTCCCGACATGTCATAAACATTCAGTTTACTCCGATAACCACAGATTCTCCTTGTACCATTCAGTGCCTGTCGTGAATAGTTTACGAACAGTCGATTATACATTTCCTACAGATCTGAGATTCTACTATTCCTATTATAACCCAGTTGATACCATTCAGTGCCTGTCGTGAATATTTACGAACAGTCGATTATACATTTCCTACAGACCTGAGATTCTACTATTCCTATTAAAACCCAGTTGATTCCTGTCGTATATAATTTACGAACAGTTGATTACTTATTCTACAATACAGTTCTGATCATAAACTATTTACAAACAGTTGATTATTCATTTCTGGACATACATATTTGATGAACAGTAGAAGCAAATATAACATTCTTTTGGATTATGCCACTTTATGCCATTGAAATATCTATAGATGTGTGAGGTTAATGTGCCAATTTACATTCCGTATCATGCCACATTTAACTTTCGCCATACAGTACCGAAGACTAGCATAGACTACTTTATTTTATTGTGCCATATGTGATGAAAGTGATATGAGCTTTTATTGATGACATGACTCGAACTTTTAGTGACATTCATTTTAACTTGGGAGAGTTCAAGGTGTTCTGGTGGTCAGGTAAACTTTAACAGTAAGATGGCAGCTGAGTGAGGTCAAGATTGGGTGAGTGAAAATTAGTTAGTACCACAAACAGCTACAGTTACTCAAAACTAAAAGAATGTCAGGCATCGGTTCAATCTATTAAACTTGTTTTTGTGACAAGTTAGCCATACATCTTTTTGGTTACAGAGTGACTGTCTTTGTCTGTGAATAGTGAGATTATTGTAAGTCTGAAAGAGGTGCACAATGCATGGTTAACGCTACTGAATTTCTCTTAAGAATGGGGCTCTTTGAATATTTCTAAGCCCTAGCGTTCACCTCATAGAATCTATAGGGCTCTTCGAATACTCATAAGCCCTAGCATTTCACCTTATAACACTATAATTCACTGTAAAAGCATAATAGGTGTAGGGCTCTTTATATCTTTTTTTTTCTTTAAATTCACTTTTCAGTATCCTGTGATTCACTATAACTTCTGCAGTGCATAAAATACTGCCATTTTGAAGAATTTCATAGAAAATTTTGTTTGACGACCACATCGGATATTGCACTGTCAGTGTTTCCAGATCAGTATTTCCAGATCAGTAATCAGATCAGTAGCAAAAAGTATTTCCAGATCAGTATTCAGATATTTTTTCACTATTTACAGATCATTTGCACCCAGATTAGTAGTAAACAGCAAACAGTACCTTTAGATTAGTAAACAGTAGTTACAGATCAGTTGACCCGATCAGCTATTCGCAGATCAGTTGACCCAGATCAGTTGACTCAGATCAGTTGAACCAGATCAGTTGACCCAGATCAGTTACACCCAGATCAGTTGATCCAGATCAGAGTACAGTTACGTATCAGTTCAGATAAACAAACACAGATTAATAAATCCAGGTCAGTAGTCTCAGGTATCGATAGTATTTCAGAACAATTTATGCCATTAGCTAGGTTTTCAGATAGTTTTGATAATTTAAATTCTTTAGTCTAGAACTTAAACATTATAAATTCTGACCTTAGTCTTACTGCAAGTTAGCTTGAATAGGTTTAGCTTTCTTTAATTTTTTTAGCATATAAGTATTTCGGTGCCGTCATAATCAATATTAAGAAAGTGTCGTTCATTTTTTGGCACATTATTAATTGGGTATTCTCTTAACCTCAGATTCACCTTTGACCTTAGTATTGAAACAGTAATCCCTAAAACATCTGAATATGGAAATCTAGATAACAGTATATGACTGTTCAGTGCTCATGTTACATAGTACATATATATAGATCATATATATATAATCCTTGTTTTATTTGGTAAATAAAAATTTGCCCATAGGATTTATTTTTCAATTTACAGGTTCAGCTCTGACAGCTAGAACTTCTTTTTCGAATGTTGTTGCAGATATAGAGCTTTAATTTACAGGTGTTACAGAGACATTTACATGTACACAAATTTAGGTTTTTACAGATACAGATGAATTATTCCTTGTTTACTTTAGAGTAGAAAGTGTTTGATCACACACACCAATTTCGTTTTAGGATTCTAAAAAAATATATGTGCCAGATTAGAGCACTTAAATTTTGATTGTTCTTTCTGCCATATTTCTGAAATTTGATTATAGAAGGCAAACAGTTAAAAAAATCACCATACCGCAAACAGTTCTGCATTTTGATCATATTACTACTGTGAATACATCAATTGCAACCTTGATACGTCAATCCATGGTAAGTGTTTTATATGTTGCTACAAATATATAGACTGTAACTGTAACTACAAGTAATATTTAGAATCTTTTTTTGTTTAACAAAACTTTTCTATTTGACAGCGAGAAGTATAGAAATACTAGAACCTATTCTGTTGTAGATTGTATTCTGGCTTTAATAGAATATTGTGTGTAGACCATACTATTGACGAGATTTGAAACTGATATTAGTTCTTCATCGTATCTTACTTGTTTTGATTACTTGAACATTACTTGACATACCCTGAACATTACTTAACCATACCATTTCTTGAAAATTACTTGAACACTACTTGAACATATCAGGCCATTTAACATTGCTTATTATACATTACTTGAAGATTACTTGACATTTCAAAATTTGAACATTAGTTAACCATACCACATTGTGAACATTACTTGAACATTACTTGGAAATCTCAGACCATTACTTGATTACTTGAACATAGCGAACATAACTAAACTTGTTTGACTTGCTTTAGGCTTGGAATACTTGATTACTTCATCTGAATAGGATCAGATCAATTGATTTTTTTTCTGACTTTAGTACTGCTGGATTACATAATTATTATATATCAAATAATTGGTTAACGATATAATAGAAGAAAATAAGACTTGATCATTACTTGATCATTTCTTGCTTGGTCAGAAAGATACTATTTGATCATTACTTGATCATTACTTTGTTTACTTGATTATTTCTGGATCAATTTTTTGTATAATTATTGTTCCTAACTTACTTTTGCTTACTTTGTATTGATTACCTCAGTGATTACTTGATCATTTTATACCAGACAGTTGAACTAAATCAGTGTGAATTGTAGTTTGAAATGGATGTTTTTTGTTCTGCATTGAAGAGGTTTATCATTACACATTAAAAGGAAGATATTGCCATAATTTATGAAAGTGAGAATTCTTATTTGTCTTTGAATTTCGTGTTTTTTTTCACACACATTCACCGCGTTTATTTGTGTCTTTAACAAATATAAATTGATCAACAGTTATATGTAAGGTAAGTATAGTTTGCGTGAGTTACCAAAATAAAGTGACATATTGTATCATAGAACAGAATATAACAGTGATACCGACGATAAGTCTGTATAGTCATTCAGAGAGTAAAGTGATTGATCGAGTAAAGTGATTTATTCAAGTTAAACTGATTCATATCATAGAGAGATAACTTCAGATTCAACATGGCAGAAATTTCAGATGCAGATAAAAAGCTCTTAGAGGCTTTTCACTCTCTAACAGTTACACCTAAGATAGAGAAAACTGAGGACTTAATATCATTCATGAAGCACATGGGTAAAGAGTTAGAGAAGGATGCTGAGGCAGATGTGCACACTGGAGCAATTCCAAAGACTACAGCGACACATCATTATCCAAGAATTTCAACATTCTGTGGAGAACCAAACAAAGGGGAAGTCAGTTGGCCCACTTTCAAATTTGAAGTAGAGGCACTAAGGAATGAGAAGGTATTTACAGAAGCACAAATTCTTTTAGGAATTAGAAGGGCAGTTAAAGGAAATGTAAATGTTGTTTTAAGAAGGTTAGGCATAGGGGTGAGCACAAAAGAAGTAATGGAAAAGTTGCAGAGCACTTTTGACAGTATTGAAACAGAGGAGATAATACTTAGAAAATTTTATGCCTGTCACAGGAATCATCGGAAAGTGTGAGTGCCTATGCATCATGCATTGAAGAAATATTTGAGCGTGCTTTAAGTGTTTTAACATGGGCTTAGGCCAAGTATTAAGCATATGGCATTCAGCAGATGTGATGTCATAGAAGATAATGACAAGTTTAAGATTGAGGTCAGAAAAATAGAAGCCGATTTGGATATTCCACTGAAGGAAGAAAAGAAGTGCAGTGCTATGATAAACACAGAAAAGAAGAAGGAAAAGTCAGAAATGACTGAAATAAAGGAGCTCTTACAGAAATTAAATGATAGGATAGACAAGCTAGAGCAAGACAAAAAAGACTCCGTGAATAAATTTCCACCTTCTGGAACCTAGGGCAGAGGTGACACAGGATACAGAGGTTACAGAGGCGGCTACAGGGGAGGTTTTAGAGGAAGAGGAATAAATAGAGGCAGAGGTGAACGTGGTAAGGGCAGAGGAGATTTCAGACCATCACGACTAACTGGCGCTAATACAATGCCACCGACTTGTTTCAGTTGTGGTAATAAAGGACACTTAGCAAGAAACTGCCCAAACTAGTAAGTGCTCAAATGACGGGATCGACCTTGAACACTGACGATAACAAAGGTCCCAAAATATTTGGAGAAATAAACGAAGTCAAGGTGGAAATAATCAATATCAGTACTTCTACATTATTAGATACAGGCAGCTGTGTCAGTATAGTATCAAAAGCATTTTATGACCAACATTTGTCAAACATAGAGGTGAAACCACTTGATGGAATTTTACACATTGAATGTGCAGATGGAAATACCTTACCCTACTTAGGCTACATTGAGGTAAGTATATCAGCCATTGAAGGTATTTCAGATATGAAACAAACAGCCTGTATATTTCTTGTAACACAAGAAACAAGTTACAGTTCAAGAACACCGGTTCCTTTAGGCACCAATATACTGAATGAGTTGATATATAGCTGCAAGATTATACGTGGACAGAAGTATTTGCAGACAGCAAAACTCCAGACACCTTGGTATTTAGCATTTAGAGCCATTACAGTTAGGGAGAAAGAACTTATTAGAAACAAAAACAGATTGGCAGTAGTGAGAAGTGCAGAATTGTCAAAAATCGTGCCACAAGTGCTATTTTGCATGAGAGTGAAGAGTCATCTCTACCATCTTACATTGATATTACACCATCAGTTATAACATACGACAACACTAAGAAAGCTGAAGTGATAGTGAATGTTACCAATTTAACCACCAACTCTGTCGTTATATCGCCAAATTCGATTTTATGTGAGGTTCAACCAGTGACCGTGGATGAAAGTGTTTACCACAAAATTGAGAATGAGGCAATGGAGAAAGTCTTTGAAGAGGTTCACATTGATCCAAAGTTGACACAAGAACAGAAAGAGAAGTTAGAAGATGTGTTGATGAAGCATCAAGACATCTTTTCAAAAGATGACACAGATATTGGACATTGTGACAAAATAAAGCATAGAATAGATCTTGCAGATGAAGTTCCTTTTATGCAGCCTCATAGAAGAATACCTCCTAGCATGATAGAAAAGGTCAGGCAGCATTTAGAACAACTCCTAGCAAGTGGAGTTATACAGAAGTCAAAGGGTCCCTGGGCATCAAATATTGTAATTGTAAGAAAGAAAAATGGAAAACTTAGAATGTGTGTAGATTATAGGATGCTTAACAAAAGATCAGTGAAAGCTGTTTATGCTCTACCAAGAATTAAGGAAGTATTTGATGCATTGCATGGAGCAACAGTTTTTAGCACTTTAGACATGAAAACTGGATATCACCAGGTTGAAGTCGAAGATGACCATAAAGAGAGAACAGCTTTTAGATCTCAGATCCTTTGTATCATTTGCTGGATATTACAGACGATATGTAAAGGATTTTTCCCAAGTAGCCAAGCCATTGACAGATTTGCTACCACCCATATCTGCGAAAAAGAATGAAAAAAAGAAAAAAATGGAGATGGGCAGATTGTGAACAAATAGCCTTTGACAACCTGAAAGATGCATTGACAAAACCTCCAGTTCTAGCTTACCCAGATTTTGAACAGCCATTTGCGTTACACATAGATGCTAGTGCAAAAGGACTAGGAGCAGTTTTATATAATATTCAAGATGAGCAAAAGAAAGTTATCGCCTATGCTTCTAGAAGTCTTTCTAAGTCTGAAAGAAACTACTCAGCCTACAAATTAGAATTCCTAGCCTTGAAGTGGGCAGTTACTGAGAAATTTAAAGACTATCTTATAGGAACAAATTTTATAGTGCTTACTGACAACAACCCCTTAACACACGTTAACTTCAGCAAAATTGGATGCCACTGAACAGAGATGGGCATCTGCTTTAACCCAATACAATTTTGACCTCATTTATAGGCCCGGAGCAAAGAATACAGATGCAGATGCCATGTCAAGGTATCCACATGAGAAACTACCGGATGAGAGGGTCAGACTTGAAGATCAAATAATTAAAGCAATATGTGGATCAGTATATATACCTCCTTATATTGAGACATTACCCTGTGCACATATAGATGTGATATAGGCAACAGAAATTCCTGGCCTAGCTATGGCTCAAGTAGAACTATAAGAAATCAGGAAGAATCAAAGAGAAGACGAGACCACTGATAAGTGGGTCAGAGCCGTCATAGATAAAAGACTCCAAAGTAGCAACACACAGTTTACAAAAGAAGATCTGATTAGGAAGAAGAAATTTGACAGCTTCAGAGTTATCAGAGGTGTTCTTTATCGAGAGATATTGGAGAAGGATCAGACGATTAATCAGCTAGTTCTTCCTCATTGCTACAGACAAAGTGTTCTACAAGGTCTCCACAATGACATAGGACACCCAGGACGAAACAGAACATTATCTCTTTTACGAGAGTGATTTTTTTTGGCCAAACATGACAGTAGATGTAGACAAATGGGTTTCAGAGTGTGACAGATGTATCAAAAGAAAGAGCTCCACAAACATCCGATCAGAACTAATCAACATCCAAATCACGTATCCATTGGAATTAGTTTGCATGGACTTTTTGACCCTTGAAACATCTAAGGGTGGATTTAACAATATCTTGGTCATAACAGACCATTCACAAAATATGCCTTGGCTATTCCAACAAAAAATCAGACTTCGAAAACTACAACAGAGGCTTTATATAACAACTTAATCTTAAACTATGGAATACCAACTAAACTTCATAGTGATCAAGGGGCGAATTTTGAGCCTGAAATTATTAAAGAACTGTGTCAGATAACAGGGATGATCAAGACAAGGACCACAATTTACCACGCAATGGGAAATGGCCTCACAGAACGCTATAACAGAACCCTGTTAAACATGCTTGGAACTCTTGAGAGATCACAGAAGAAAGACTGGAAGAAATATGTACCATCTTTGGTATATGCATACAACTGTACTAGCCATGAAACTACAAAGGTTTCGCCATTTGAACTGATGTTCGGTAGAAAGCCCAAACTACCTATAGACGCTACTTTCGAGACAGTTTCAGGATGTCAGACATCATCAAAAGATACCAGAGAATATCTAGATGATCTTAAACAAAGGATTCAGGCCACACAGGAGATTATGAAGAAGCACACAAAAGATGCCCAAATGAAACAGAAGGAAAAGTTTGACAAGAAGGCTAATGCATCAAAAATTACAGTTGGAGATAAAGTCCTTGTTAAAATTCTAGCCTTTGAAGGAAAGCATAAGATTGAAGACAAGTTTGAAGAAGATATATATGAAGTAATAGAACAACCCAGACAAGACATACCTGTTTTCAAGGTCAAGTCAGAGAAAGGAGCAGAGAAAACCCTACACAGGACTCATTTATTGCCAATAGGTAATAAAGTGAAAAGTGAAGAAGCACAGAAAGGACAGATACCTATACCAAGAGAAAGAAAATCTTTGGATAAGTTAAATGTTCCTTTGGCAGATAAGAAGAAAAAGGATGCACCCACTTTGATAGATACTGCTGAGACAGGATCTACAAGAATAAAGACCATAGATGATAAAACAAAAGAAGAAACGGACTCAGAGTCGTCCGATGAAGATGTGTATGAGTATGTAGAATCTGCATACATACATGGGGACGCCCATGGCACTACAGAAGTCTTGCAAGATTTACCACCTAATCATAGACGAGATGTTGATATAGGGTTTCATGTAGAAGAAAGGCACACAGGTAATCTAAGTGATTACCAGGAAGGTGCTACAGCTGAGAAGGTAAGAACCCATACTCAAAGTACTGAAACAGGACATGATCCAGTTCCACATTTTGATGGGGAGGAGGCAAGGGTTAAAGAGGTGAGTATTGCTCAAGAACAGGAAACGAGAGTTGAAGATATGAATAATATTCAAAAGGAGACAGTAGTAAAGGAAGTGAGTAATGCTCTCAAGAGAAGACAGCAGTTGAAAAGGTAGGTGAAGGTCAAGAGTCTGTTACAGGTATTGAAAATAGTGAGTCTGCAAAAGAAAAAATTCGGGCAAATGTAAGTATAGAAAACCTTACCGATGATAGAGAGAAGACAGAAGATATGGAAGAGAATAAGGTAAGACAAGAACTAAAACCACCACCCAAGCCAGTTCAAAGGAGATCTGGTAGAGAAAGAAAAACTCCAGCTTGGTTTGATTCATATCAGATGAATCAGTTGGTAGTCAGACCCTATGATAAGAAGTTGGAGTCTTTGAATGTATTGTTAACTTCTGGAATATTAGGTGAGCTGGACTCAGATATAGCTCACAAGATAATTAGAGAGTAATCATTCATGAAACAGATTCAATTTTTGCTGTTCATTTTTCAGTTTTCAGATGTTGCTTTGTATTGTATCATTTTTCAAACAGGATTTATGGAAGCTGTAAATAGAGTTGGCTTGTTTTTTTTTTCAGTTCTATAGATTTGGTCAGAGATCATTATCATAAGTTTTGTACTAACACGTGTTAGAAGAGATCATGATACAAGGATTTGTAAAGTGATTTCGATAATATGTGCTGTACAGGTTTTGAAAATGATGATAAACATATTCATACCCGTTCATTGTTCATCATTCATCATTGAGTAGTTTTGTTCTACAGGATTGAATAAAACACTTCAAGAGATTTTCATCTTTAAGAAGATGATCACATATGAGCGAGATAATTTAAAATGTTTTTTCTTTCTATGCAGATGCATTGTTTAGGACGCAGAGTGACACAGACTGTTCTAAAATATTTTATTTCAGTATTAGTATAAGTGTTTTGTCAAAGGGAAGTGATGAAGTTAGCCGCTGAGGACTCGTGAACATAGAAAAGTGCATGTACAACAGTGACAGTGGAATGAATTATGAACATGATTTGTTTATTGTAGGTAAAGAACAGTAAGTGCAAAGTGATGATGATACTATGTTGTGATTTGATAAATACTATCAGATACTTATCAATAGATGTATATATGTACTGATTCAGCTTAAAATACTGGACTGATAAATGACGGCACGTCATTTAATAGGCTGGGGAAGTGTGTAGCAGGGTTGCCTTTCTGACGCAGGTATTAGTAAGAAGAAAGAAGAGTATTTCCCTTTGACCGTAATCCGTAGCATTAAGATAGTTGGATCTATTTTGGTTACATTGGGTTTATTTCCGTAGAATTAGGTTTATCGATCATAGAGATCAACTGAATTCCTTTTTCGTTTTCCTCTTTTCAAAAATAAGATGCCGCTCTGTGTCTAAAGAAAGTTTTTAGTGTTGTATTGCTATTTGTCAGGTAATATAGTAATATAGTTTGTATTGTGATATTGTGTAATTTATCTGGTTTGACAGTGTGGTGCCCGATGTGGTTACATTTATCGGTGGAGTTATGTTGCCACTGACTTTCGCGAACCCTTTGTTCTTTGAAATGGCGGTAAATTTGAGAATGCGAATTTACTAATTAATCACTGTCATGCTGAATGTATTGTCACTGTCTGTAATCCCTTTGCAGTTTAACCTTACTGAAACTAGAACAGCACAACTAGAACAGCACAACTAGAACAGCACAACTAGAACAGCACAGCTCACTGTGAGAAGTCTGAAAGATGGAGTAGATGGTGCGCCCAGTTCCACAGATTGATAAGAATGTGTTTATATTATTTTAATGTTAAGGTATTACTTCTACATCGTTAATGTGTGACTGAACTTCTAAGGGATGTACGGTTTTAGCTGAGTGCTTAACTGACCACTGGATACACAATTTGAAGTTTTAATGACTATTTAAGCAAACAGTAAATAAGGTATTGAACCTGTCAAATTCAAGAAGTCATTTATCTGTGCATGTTGTTTGTATGATTATATTGACATGCATTTCTTTCAGGCGATATAGGTCTTTTGTTTAGCAAAGATCTTAGCATTGTATTCTTTATTTTCAGGGTGTACAAAACAGTATTTCACCCAGATGTTATAGTCACACCTTGGTCGCACTTATTGACTACTTTTATTTTACTTATCATCCCGTATAGTCACACCTACAGCATTAAATATGACATCGAACTCATTTTTGTGGTTTGTCGTTTACCCTTGGGACCACAGAAATTTACACTTCCGTAATCAGTCAGCAGAACTTGGCTTCCTCACAAGTGCAAGCCCGAAGCTTGAACACAAGCGGCGAGAGGCGTAATGTTTAGGAATCGCCGATCTTATCCATTATGTCATGTATGTTCGAGAGACTGTGCAGAAATTGTTCACAAGAACTGTTGCTGTAACAGTTGTTATTATCTTTATTATCTTAGATGAATTAATTCATATCCTAATACAATATACAAATCATGGGTTGCACTATTGTTCTTATAAATATGCATCTTATGAAAATATGCAAAAAGGAAAGACTCATATTATTCTACACGTCTGTGCAGTCTGAGCAAGGGGTACAACGTCTGTGAATTCCTCTTAAATTCTCCAGATGAACATATCTTTCCAAAGTGGGGTATAGTGTTAAAGGGATTAATCTTCTCCGGCATGGGCTATTTCTAACCTTTATCGGTTGACCTTTACAGAGAAGGTAGGCATATATGAAAATGGCAGTGTTGTCTCCCCTGAATGCGTACCCATTTGCTTTAAGGTCCCTTTTCACTCCATACCGATCTTCTATTGATACGCTCGGTATATAAGTAACCTTGTGTGAAGATGTTCATTAAAAACATTCGCAGGCCTGGTCTGTGTCCTGTCCTTTGCCTCACATGTGTAAATGCACTCATGAACTTCCTTATAAATGCGTAAAATTATTGTAATAGAAAGCTAACATGGTTCCTTAGCGATGTTCATTTCGCATTTACAGAAAAATCTTGGAGCACCATTCAAATAAAAAGATACCTCCTAAGGGTATATTAAAGTAAATGACGTACCTGAAGTGGTAACAACTTACCATTTTCATTTAAAGGAGTTAATTCTATAATGAAAGAACTGGCTTCTCTAGAAGATTTTTTAATTTTATCCAATAAAGCAGAATGTGGATGATCTCATATTTGAAAGACTATTTGTCCAGGAGCCAACAAGAAATCAAAAGAGTTGCTTCCATTTGTAAATATGACGGAGAAATAAAGATATACAGGATAGTTGACTCTTTCAGTGTAAACTTGATTTTTTTTTCACGGAATAAACACCAGAAGCAGTATTTTCAGGAGAGGTTAAGCCACAGGTGGACAGTGTAAGACAGATTTTTATTTCACCGAATAAACACCAAAATCAGTATTTTCACGAGTGGCAAAGCCACAAGTGAAAATACAATTTTTGTGTTCATGAGTGAAATAAAACTCAAACTTACACCGGAATAGTCAATTTTTTGTTTCCTTTATGCTTTGAAACTGCAATATTTTAGTTTATTCCAATGTACCAACCGTCACAACAGAGACACAACTTTTTCTAGCCATTTTGTGTCAAATTTGATGATTCCAGCATGTTTACTGGGTATGATATAGGTTGTAAACCAGTTTTCAACTGCAAAATAGCTTGAAATTACATTTTGATAAACAAATCTCAAGAAATTTGCTAAGACTGCCTGAGCTTTAGGTTTGTTTTCAAAAAGAATTTTAAGCAATTTTAAGAATTTTATGTATTTCAAACACTTCCTGCTGTTTTCTACAACCCATATGGCTCATGGCACACAGAAGATAATGTGTATGAAATTCAGTAAATACGTTGAGAAGTCGTTGCTAAGGGTTCATACTGCTCGTTCATGTTTTTAACAAATCTCAAAAGTCAGGCAACGGTACTTAGAACTTTTTTATAACTGCCTTAATTACATGTAGGGCAAAAACAGACATTCTTTATGGACTTTAGTAGAAAATTCTTCTTCCTGTTAAAGTGCAAGACCGGTGGAAGCAGCATTGTCGCACTGATGATTAGAGCTATACATGGCAAATTGCCTAGAACTGGTTAAAACATCTTGGAGTCAATGGTTGTATGACGGCTGAAATCCCTGCCTTGAAGACGGCTGTCAGTTCCTCTGGTAAAATTCTAAGTCTTCTACGAAATGGAGGCTGAGGGCTTCAACTGGTTGGTAAGGACAAGCACATAAGAATTTTCTTCTACAGATTTTATCAGATCCGGACATCCCTTACACTTGTCATAAAAGTTTGGTGCTAATAAAACTGTTCTGTCCTGAATTCCGACAATAGTCTTACATCTCAAAAGAGATGGTTGCCAAGGACCCAATCTGGTTTCAAAGGACAATAACATGCACGTGTTTTTAATCAGATGGTAAAAGTCCAGATGCTTTAAATATTACTTATAACAGGATACATTGTGATGTTGCAATGAGAGAATAGTTCGAATATAATTCACTTACTTGCTCCAAATCTGTTAAAATATGGCACAATCATGTGGTTGCCCAGGACTCAAAGTTGTTGCTACGGACATAAACATCCACAAGTGTTTTTCTTTCCTGAGTGATTTTTAAAAGTAAGTCAAATGTGTTTCAAAAATTACTACATTTGTCTCCTTAGATAGCTCCTCATGAAAGGTATTTTGTATAGAATTTAAACCAAATTCTCAAATCAGTTAAGAGGTAGTTGCTATGAGCTCAGACTGGTTGCTAAGGACAATCATATACACAGGTTTTGCAACAGACTGATTAAGTCCAGCATTCTTGTTTCAATGATTCCTTGCCATTGTCTACATAGTACGAAACAATCAGAAGGCATCAGATTTGGACTTCACTCAAAAATTCTTAATTTGTTAATAGGTGGTTGCTAAAAACAAATACACATGTTTCACTATGAATTTTAAAGGTAAGGCAGTTGTGCTTTAAACATTTCAATAAAGGTATGGCTATTCTTAGATTTAAGCCCCCCAGTAATTCATTACTGACCGTTCCAAGGCGGTAGTTCTGTTGTGGTTCTCTGTTGCCTGTTTTTGGTGTCAGAGTTTCTGTGATGTTTTACCTTATGTATGTTATTATTATTTTTGGTTCGGTTTGGGTTGCTGAGTGGCCACCTGTTGGGAACAAGCTGCTCACTCGGTTGGCCATATGTTCTCTGTATCTTGATTATTTGTAATCTTAGTTGTTTCCAACTATGGTTTGAGGGCTGGATTTGGATTTTGATTGTTTCAGTTCCTGGTCTTTGCATACTTTTTACTTTAGCTGTATATCAAAGATATTCCTCAAGGAGTTCGGCCAAAAGTCTCGAATTTGTTACCGGTTGGTTGCTAAGGGCTCTAGCTGGTTGCTAAGATGAAATATATGCAAATGTTTCTCAACAACGTGTTTAAGTCCAATACCTGTGCTTTAAACGTTCCTTACTATTGGCTTCCTATATTGCAATACGCCGAAGATAAACTGTTTCCAATTTAGTCAAAATGTACAGATCACCTAAGGGGCGGTTGCACAGTTGTTAAGTTGGTTGCTACGGAGGAATTTATAATAATTTTATTACAGATTTTCAAAGCTTCATAGCTGTGCTTCAATCATTGAATGCTGATATCTTTCGATTTTTTACACCATAGAAAATATGTGGGTTGGGTTTCGGTCATTTTTTACTATTTTCACAAATTCTGTAATAACGCTGACCCAGGTGACCTTTGACCGCGAATAGCACACCTGCTGATGTTTATTTCATAAACATTCAAACAGAGTTCGATACCAATAGTGTACATTGTTTTAGTGAACACATTACAAGAAGGGCTATTTTTGCTTTGTATACAATTATAGCCTCCCAAAAATTTTGTATTTTATATAACTGTTCAAGAATAATTTGCTTCTTGCTAAGGAAACCAGTTACGCCCTGGTTTCCATAGCAACCGTTGACTGACTGACCTAAGATTTTGCAGGTGCAGGTTTGGTCACCAAATGGACTTATTCACAAGCTTTGGTAAAAATCTGATATGCCACTCTATTAATGCTATTTGCCTGATTCTTAGCTGGTACGGTACTTACATATTTTAGGACACATAACATCATTGATCACCTGGCAGGATGTATGTAGAGGATAAGAAAACATTACTAAGTACTAAATACTCATGGTTTCAGAGAAAGGTTATTTAGCTATATAGTTTTGAAACGTTAGGACCCAATGGGCATGATTGGCAGGATGTATGTAGAGGAATACAAAACATTACTGAATATTAAACATACAACCTCCTATCCGGACCATATGGTTTCAGAGAAAACGATTTAAGAAGGTTATTTAACTATACAAATGACTTCCTAAGAAGTGGCAAGTTTGGACCACAGGGACTAAATTTGCAGGACATATGTCGAGGACAACAAACATTTCTTCATACTAAAATATATGCTCTGGCCTTCATGGTTTCAGAGACGCAAAGTTTTTGATGGGACTATTTTGCTATATAGCTTTATGCAAATAAATGACCCCCTCCCACTCAGGGTTGTAGCCAGGTCGAACTCTAAGGGCTTGATTGCCACTTTCTTTTGAGGGCCACCAAACATTGCAATATGCTAAATATATTAGGTCTGTGCCTCATGGTTTCAGAGAAGAAGATTTTTGAAGGCTCTATAGCTATATAGCTTTTTATATATAAACAAAAACATCCCTGGGGTGTGGCCAGTTTTGATCCCAGGGACTTGATTGCCACAATTTATGTTGATGACCACTTAACTTTGCTACATACTAAATATAAGCTCTGGGCCTAATGGTTTCACAGAAAAGGTGTTTGAAGGTTCTTAAGCTATATAGCTGTATATAAACAAATGGTCCCCTGGTGTGTAGCAGTTTGAACCCAAAGGGGCTTGATTGGCAAGATTTTTGTAGATGATCACCTAACAAACAAAATATATAAGATCGAAGTTTCATGGTTCCAGAGAAGGAGATGTTTTTTAAGTTTTTCTTCCCATTATAAGTCTACGGGAGATATATGATGCCATGCCAATCATAGTTCCTATCCGATTTGTCCTAAAACCTTATGCAGTCAGTTCCCAACCCTTAACAATGCTACACATAACATTTAATCAAGATTAGCTAGCTGGTTCAGGAGGTATTCGTGTTGTAAAATGTGGACGACGACGAACAACGGACCAAGACTATAATAACATAAGCTAACCTTGACAGGTGATCTTATAAAACGAACCTATTTTAATCCGTAAAAATCTATATTTTGGGACAAATAAGTCTCAGCAACCAGTACAGCCGTTGATTATACTGCTCATTTATGCTCCTAATGGTGCAGAGACAAAAGGGCCTGCACTATTTATAATTCCAATTTATAATATAATTTTCATTTTAGTGTAATTTGAACGCATTGCTGAACTTTCAAACCAAACACATCAGTTTTATGACAATTACGTTACTTATTTCAGAAGTCGTATATTTAGATTATTAAGGTACCTACCTCATCAATATGTTGGACATTTTGAATACAATTCCTGGCAATTTTACAATGGGCCAAAAAGTTCAGTATGCCGCTGAGATCAGTTTGGCTTGGCTTTGTTTGGCATGACTTCTGTCCCTGGTTCATGAACAATTTCGCCAGCTCCCATCGATTGGTGTGCCAAAGATTGACATCACAATTGTCTATATTTGCTTTCCGAATTGTAAACTTCTGATTAGGATCTATTCCTATGTGAACTATAGCATCCAGGAAGCCTTGACAATACGCATGGCGGCAGGTGATTTTACCTTGGTTCTTGCTATCAAAGGATATTTTCTCATTATCACAAACAGATTTCTGATGTGTTTTGAGTTTAGCTACAGAAGCCAAAACAGCATCATGGAATTCTTTACTTTTAATATCAGCATACTCCTCAAGTCCTTCTTTGACCAAGGTCAGGCAAAGTCCACTTTTGACCCAGTTCTTATAGTCTGAATCTTGGAGGCGGTACTCTAGAGTGCTCATCTTTGATGTTGCATCAACAGTTTAACAAAAGTCTTCCATGCTGTGAGAACTCCCGTTTATCATGTTCACCCGTAACCATACAAAGATCTGGATAAAAGTATCGAACTCAGCCATTCTTTCCCATTCCCCTAAATGATATCTCTGTACTAGTTGCATTTGACCTAAAATATATAAACGAAGAAGCGGTCAAAGTACCGAAATCACAGGTCCGAACTCGGAAAAAATACATTTATTGACAAATCCGAAAGGTTTAGACATACATATATGGCCCCGAAGAAAAGGAGTGATCAGGTGCAAAAGAGTAGTAACCATCACCTGCCTATTATAATCCTACCGCTTATTATTGCGAAGCAAAGACGGGCTTATGCAATAACCTTCGAGTGTGTGCGCGTGTTAGTGCGCGCGCGCCTTTTAAAAAATATTCACAATTTTGTGTAGCTCAATCTCAAAGTAACCGCAAGGGCTAGAGTCTTGAACTTGCTCCATAGGTATGTCTAAGAAAGATCTACTGAAAGCAGCGATGCACGTCTGGCTAAAACGGTTTCATATTTCTGACATGTTGGACGGGGATTTGGGTTTGTCGTCGGCTGACAGCGTGTCAGTGTTTACTTTTAAGGTCTTCAGGTACAGAATAACTCTGTATTGACTTGTTAAAACACAAAACAGAGTTTTTGTTCAAGGTGAAATCGATCAACTATTGAGTATATACATACTTACAATGTGTACCATAAAGATCCTACGTTTTTGGGCAGATACTTCTGTACAAACCATGGAAACCGAGAGCAGGCTGCTCCTTAGGAACCAGAATGATCAAGGTCTTTACAATTTCAATTCAATCTGCGCATTTTTGAGGCATTACTCTATGGCAGACCCGGAACAACAGGAAAATAACAGGGCAAGGACCGGCTGTGCTTACAGCAAGTGCAGAATTTGGGCAGTCTTTTATGGGGATATTCTTTAACTTAAACATTGTTTTTCTAGGAAACGAAACGGTGAAATGTTTTTTTTGGTTTTATTCTGTATCATACGATGTAAGTTTAACTAAAATGATATGCATAAGCATGCCCCATCGTTTGAATATATTTTTCATGACGTTTTTCATGAAATTCAATTTTCTTGCCTTTTTTTAAAGAATGTAAAATCTATACTTAGTATCAAGATAATTGCAATTGTTCTTACCAGTTTGTTTCAAATATCCTGTATTAAAGATTATATGATTTGCAGAAGTGAAAGTGCATCCATGTGCTAGAGACATAAATTTTAATGGGGAATGTGTAAAAAAATAATGTATAAATACTAAAGTCTTTTTTAAAGAAAACAAAATGGTGAATTTTTTTATCCAAATGTTTTATAGCTCTCTGGGTTATTCAGCTGGTATAATGGATGAACGCCCCACCAGTATTTTTATTCAGTATCGGTCTACCTTAATATTAGCTATATACCTCATGTGTCTGAACAGGTAATTTCGGTTTTGTAATACCGATTTTATTGGTATACTGAACTCGAAGCTAATATAAAAGATGACCTCGGCTTATCGTCTGTATCGTTTTGTTATGTGTAGGCCTATTAATTTTGTTGTTTTATAGTAAAGACTTTTCTCTGGAAAGAAAAAAAAATGTTATCAATATTCCCAATTATCAATATATACTCACATTTATAATAATATTACAGGTGATTTCGTAAAATTCTCCGGTAATTTCGGTGATTTCAGTAGATTTTGGTGATTTCTGTCTGCGTTTACATATAGATAATATCCGAAAATAAAGAAATTCATTCCTATAATAAATCAAGTTGGTTCTATCTGGGAATAAAATTTGCCTACTAATGCTAGTATTCTGTAGCACGTATTAAGATGGAAAGCTTCGCATTTTATTTTAAGAGTAATATTTTTCTGAATCATTATTCGTTTGACCCTAAATTTTCAAGTATACTTTATTTGTACAAATGACTGACTTCGCAAGAAAACGTACCATATGAAATGTATGAACAGGAAAGACTCAATTCGGCCTGCGAATCTGCGCAGTAGGACGAGTCTCTTTCCTTTACACATAATTGGGATATCTAGAAAGTGGAATGCAGAGACTGATCAGTCTGAATTGATGCACAGACTAATTAGTATTATTGGTATCTACAATATATACTTTTACAATCTATGAATATTGGGACAGCTAGAAAATGAAATGACTCTGATTAGTCTGGACTTATGGGCAGACTAATTAGTACTATTGATATTAACAATATATACATAATACAGTCTATGATTATTGGGACATCGGGAAAGTGAAATATGAAGATTCTGATTAATCTGAACTGATACACAGATGTATTTAGTACTATTAGTATCTACAATATACAATCTATGAGTACTGGGACATCTAGAATGTAAAAACTCAGAGATGAGTCAGAACTGATGCACAGACTAATTACTACTATTTACAAAGTAGATAAATACTGTTTATGACAATTTGGACATCTAAAACGTGTAATGTGTAGACTCGGATCCGTCTGATGGCGTGTCTCTTTCCTTAACACAATTACAATCTATGAATAAAGAGACAACTAAAAAGTTATTTAACTATACGTCATTTCATGATTTATCTTAAATATTATATGCATTGTCAGACAACTAATTAGAAAATCGGTTTGTTTTCCATGTAAATGCCGATTTTTATTTTATCTTTTTTTCTACACAAAAGCATAGGTATGGACCGAGTTTCTAGTGAAGAAAATAATATGACCGGTACCAGTACAAAAAAAACCTTAACATATATGACTAAATATTTGCTGCGAACGGCTGAAAAGATCAAAATCGGTACCGCTAGTTTAGCAGGCCATCTCTTAACCCACCGAGCTACCGTGGCTCCGGGTTATTAGAAAGCTGGACGGGTTTCATTGCTCACAGCATATCATTATCAGCTTCCAATCGTCCTGATGTGACAGGAATACTATTCAAAAGGTAGTAGCATCCATCCAATGAAAATCTATAGACACCTCACGAGAACATGGATTTTCGCCGGAACTAAGGCGCTGAGAGCAGCAACAAATACTTTATGGACATATTGAGATGAGTGTTAGGTCCACTCCCGATCAAGTGGGTACTTTAAATGACAATACAGTTATTATATTCCGTATTTTATTACTTGGTGTGACACGTTACCTCTAACTGTAAGAGACACACTCGTGGTTACCCCTATGTCTCTGCTAGTGTATTTGCTACGGAAAAGACCAGGCGTCTTATATTTTCAAATGATTCTGATCAGCACAAAACGGATCTTATTTTCAGAGACAATGAGTGATTTCCTTGCTCACTAACAATCTATTTGTCCTCGATGTAACGGGAGTAAAGTGTCGTAAAGTGGGCCTTTAACAGACTTCCCATAAGACTGTACTTTTTGGTCGGATTCAAACAAAAAAGTCTTAGTTAATTCGAACTATTGTTCAACCTTCGCCCCCCCCCCCCCCCCCCCCCAAAAAAAAAAAAAAAAAAAAAAAAAAAAACAACCAAGCCCCTTGACAGTAGGTACCTTGTGTGTGCAACTCCCCTACAATGGATCAGGAATAATTCTGAGACTTTCAAGCCCCCTTTTTATGGTCTTCAGCTGTGCATGGGACTTGACGGCTTATGTTGGGATAATGTTTACTACTTTTAGGTGATATTTTTTGTTTTGTTGTTTTTTTGTTGTTTAATTTATTTTCGGCATCAGAGAACGTATTGAATACGAGTAGGTGCTTTTGGATGGGCTTTGCATTCCTAACTTTAGCAACTAAGACAAGACTAGTTAGGAAAGGAATTTCGGTAAAGTCATCTGAGGTGTCCAAACGGCCTTACAACAGATAGACAAGACTAGACCCTGACTTTTCACATGAGACTAATTTCGATTAAATATCATAGCCATGCCTTCACAATTCATTATGAATGGACACGCCTCGAGAAAATTTCCTTCTGGCATATTCGACCAGCACAGGCTCAGATTAGCCTAAACACCTGCGCAAATTGACCAGATCCTTCACTGATCGCATAAAGTACATTTATAACTCTAAGACCCAGGCTTTCCATACACCCTACAGTATGGTCAAAAGTCACACTGCACTGAAATGCAGGCTTATTTGAGTCTGCGCTGGTCGCAAATGTCAGTAGAGACGTTTTCTCGCCATGCCGTGCAGATGTCTCAGACAGTTTCATATTCTAAAGCACTGGTCCCATGGCTTAGTTAGCAATAAACTGATTCGCTGATTTTTTTTGACATTATTATCACCACTCTACTTTAGTTAGAAGATTTGTTTCATTACTTTCTGTTGATATATTTTTTTTTCTTTTTTTTCTTTCTCCTGGGGCTCAGTATTTTCTACAATCAGATTGAAACAAGAGCTGTCACCCGACAGCATAGCTTGCCTGAGCTGGTGCCTACCCATCGCACATAAATAAAAGTCTGTGACCTTGCTTTGAGTATCTCTATCGCGCGTGGCTTCCTCTGCATAAAACTTCAGACAAGCCTGTAAATGTCGAGTATAATCGATCCAAGAATAATGTAACAATGACCCAAATTTCTTAGTACATGACCTTGACTTCAAGATAACTGATTGTGGTGGGTGTGGGACTCATAAACACGTTAGACTGATATCTACAACAGTCGGAGTGTCAATCCATCTTGTCATTGCAAACTTAAAAGTCTTTATATAATTAAAAGATAAAATTGTGCAAGGCCACCAAGTGGGTTGGGGTAGTATTTGTAAAAGCCTCAAGTCAGTATCTAACATACGTTAAGTATAAACTAAATCCATTCCAGGCATAATGAAACAGTATGCCATCAGAAAACTTTAGAGTAACAAAATTTTTTTAGTGCATGACCTTGACCTCAAGGTCACCGGATAGGCTTGAGGTAATACTACGTAAAACACAGTGCAAGTTTCAAAAAAAGAATCCATCGAGGGACTAAAGAGAAATGGGTCTTTAAAAATTTGACCAAAACATCTAATGCAGACGAGACCAAAAATTTTGAAGTCTACCTTCTTGACCCCAAGGTCTTTAGGCGGAGGTGGATGGTACTCTTATATCTAACTACAGTAAAAGCATAAAAAAAACAATTAATGGGTTAAGGAGATATGGTCCTTTAAAAGAACTTCAACTAAAAACATCCAGTGCGGACGCGGAGCCGTCGCCAGGTTAAGCTCAATAGCTTTTCCTGACCTTTCGTTCATGCGAGCTAGAAAGGAAAATATTATGGAGAAGGCCGTAGTATCACGGCAGTTCAGTAAGAATTAATTCCCGTTTCTCGTGCATCGTTTATCTATATTGCATATAGGAACTTCGCCATGATCCATTAATGCTGGTTTAAAGAAACATTTCACAGGTCGGAAATTTAGCCGGCAGACATGTCGTGACGTCTAGAAAAAACGTTTTGTCGCAACTCTAACTTTTTAGCGTTAAATATTTGCTGCCTTTTGGATATTTTTCTCAAGTTATTCTCTTGTCTGGGCGCACACGCCTAAAATACTCGCATATGGTCGGTCATATGATTTTCCATCCTCAGCAGCATTTATGTTAAAGAAGCTTTCGCTAGATGTAAAATATTTGGTAAAACATAGGAAAAAGTGCGTCAACTCGCAAAAATTATGTTACCCTAAGCTAATTTATGGCTCTCAGATGAGATTGGGAAAGCACAACACGTCAAATTTAATATGGGTGTCATGTCACGACAAAACCAACAAAGCAGCTTTTGCACCCAGCGAAGACTCAGTCCAATCAGAGACTTTTTAGTTCGCATGGAGCTAGCTTAGTCACTTAGCTGCCATTTACTACCCTAAGCGCACAGCAAATACTCCGGCTAGACTGGGCGCTTGCCAAAACTGGTCTGAGTCTGCGATTGGCGCATATGCCTCTTTGTCAGTTTTGTCGTAACGCGGCTCAATTACGGTTTATCAGAGTTCTATGTTCGTTCATATAAAAGTAACAATATTTCACAGATTTTCCATGTTTCAATTTTAACGAATTTATAAAGCCTATTTTCATCTTTCGTTAGCCCAGTTCTATTATTGAATTTCAATCCTGTAGTCAAACTTATATAATTTTATGGCCTGCTCTGATGGCAAGTGATAATAAATTGTCAGATGTGTATGCTGATTAAATCTAGCGACTCTAGAATCAGCAGAATCCAAAATAATTTAAACTCTACCAAAGGGGATTTTCCTGGTACACTTCTACGAACGGAGCTTTGGTTTTATGTCACAGTCTTGAAATTGGGTGGGGTAACTCCATACCAGTCAACCCCGATGAAACTAATTGGTAATTTATAATTTTTCAATAATAGATTGACTAAAGATTGTGGCATATATCAAAAAAAGAGAAGTAGACACACTGTAAGGTGCTATCACTTTATTTGCAATATTTAGATTTTTGGGTATTATCACTAGTAAAGACGCCTGAAGCATGACTAAAGTGCCCAGACTCAAATAAGCCCTCACATATGCGCAGACAATTCTGAGAAATCTGTTCTCTATTAATGACAAACTTTCACTAGTAAAGGCGCCTGATGCATGAACAAAGTGCCCATACTTAGATCAGCCAACACTCCTATGCAGATATATCTGAAAAATCTGTCTTTTATCAATAACACTTTGACATCAGTTAAGACGCCTGACGCATGAACAAAGAGCCTGGACTTAGATCAGCCCTCATCACTGTGTAGACAACTCTGAATATTAATCTGTCCTCTATTATTGACACACTATCACCAGTAAAGACGTCTGACGCATGAACAAAGAGCCTAGACCTAGACCAGCCCTCATCACTGTGCAGACAATTCTGAATATTAATCAGCCCTCTATTATTGACACACTATCACCAGTAAAAACGCCTGACGCATAAACAAAGAGCCTAGAATTAGACCAGCCCTCATCACTGTGCAGACAACTCTGAATATTAATCTGTCCTCTATTATTGACACACTATCACCAGTAAAGACGTCTGACGCATGAACAAAGAGCCTTGACCTAGACCAGCCCTCATCACTGTGCAGACAATTCTGAATATTAATCTGCCCTCTATTATTGACACACTATCACCAGTAAAGACGCCTGACGCATGAACAAAGAGCCTAGACTCCGATCAGACATCAACCCCCCCAGACAATTCTGAAAAAATCTGTCCTCTAATTTATAGGCACAGTATAGACGCCTGATGCATGAACAAAGGGCTACGATTCAAATCCGCCTATCCGCCTGTGCAGACAATACTGAGGAATCTGCCCTCTAATTTAATGTCACACTATCACAAATAAAGACGTCTGACGCATGAACAAAGAGCCACGATTCAAATCCGCCTATCCGCCTGTGCAGACAATACTGAGAACTCTGTCCTCTATTAATTACACAACATCGCCAGTAAAGACGCCAGACGCATGAACAAAGAGTCCATACGCAGATCAGCCTACACTCTCGTGCAGACTATCCCTGAAAATCCATTATCAAATCATGACATACTATCACTAGTAAAGACGCCTGACGCATGAACAAAGAGCCACGACTCAGATCAATTCTGAAATAATAGCTGTCCTCTATTAATGACACACTATCAACAGTAAGGACGCCTGACGCATGAACAGAGAGCCCAGACTCAGATCAATTATCCGCCAGTGCAGACAATTCTGAGCAATCTGTCCTCTATTAATGACAGTTTTACAAGTAAAGACGCCTGACGCATGAACAAAAAGGCGAGACTCAGATCAGCCTTCCTTTCTGTGCAGACAATTCTGAGAAATCTGTCCTCGTTTAATGACACGTTATGACCAGTAAAGACGCATGACGCATGACTCAGATCAATTATCCGCCAGTGCAGACAATTCTGAAATAGCTGTCCTCTATTAATGACACACTATCAACGGTAAGGACACCTGACGCATGAACAGAGAGCCACGACTCAGATCAATTATCCGCCAGTGCAGACAATTCTGAGCAATCTGTCCTCTATTAATGGCACAGTATTAAAAGTAAAGACGCCTGACGCATGACGCCTTCACCCTATGCAGAGATTCTAAACAATCTGAACCAAATTCCCAGACTCAAATAAGCCTAACCTCTGTGCAGACAATCCTAAGAAATCTGTTCAGTATAAATGACAGAATATCACCAATAAAGACGCCTGTTACATTACCAAATAGCTAGATCTCAGATCAGCCTTTCCCTCTATGCAGACTACTATGAGAAATCTGTTCTCTAGTTATGACACACTCTTCATAGTAAAGGCACCTGACGCATGAACAAAGTGCCCAGATACAGACCATCAATACCCCTGTGTCCCTGTGCAGAGAGTTCTAAGATTTCTGTCCTCTATTTTTGACACACTATCACCAGACTAAGAGCAGCCTACACCCCTGCGCAGACAATTCTGTGAAATCAGTCCCCTATAAATGACACACAACAGCCACCACCAGTAAAGATGCCTGACGCATGAACAAAGTGCCCAGACTCAGACCAGCCCACACCCCTGTTCAGATTATTCTTAGAAATCTGTCCTCTATTAATAACAATACTACCACGAGTAAACAAGACTGATACATGAACAAAGAGCCTAGACTTAGATCAGCCTACCCCACTGTGCAGCCAATTCTTAGCAAATTGTCCTCTATAAATGACAAAATATTACAAGTTAATGTGCCTTACGCATGAACTATGAGACAATAGGTAAATCAGCCTACCCCTCTGTGCAGACTATTTTGAGAATTTCACATCTTTCCCCATCTAATTGGCAAAATTTACTAGTAAATGCGCTTGACGCATGAACAAAGTGCCCAGACTCTTCTCAGCCTACCCCCTGTGTAGACAATTCTGAGAAATCTGTCCTCTATTAATGACACATTATGACCAGTGAAGACGTCTGACGTATGAACAAATGCCCAGACTCTTCTCAGCCTACCCCCCTGTGCAGACAATTCTGAGAAATATTTCCTCTATTAATGACACATTATGACCAGTAAAGACGCCTGACGCATGAACAAAAAGCCAAGACTCAGATCAGCCTTCCCTTCTGTGCAGACAAGTCTGAGAAATCTGTCCTCTATTAATGACACATTATGACCAGTAAAGACGCCTGACACATGAACAAAAAGCCAAGACTCAGATCAGCCTTCCCTTCTGTGCAGACAAGTCTGAGAAATCTGTCCTCTATTAATGACACATTATGACCAGTAAAGACGTCTGACGCATGAACAAGAAGCCAAGACTCAGATCAGAATTCCCTTCTGTGCAGACAAGTCTGAGAAATCTGTCATCTATTAATGACACATTATGACCAGTAAAGACGCCTGACACATGAACAAAAAGGCGAGACTCAGATCAGCCTTCCTTTCTGTGCAGACAATTCTGAGAAATCTGTCCTCGTTTAATGACACGTTATGACCAGTAAAGCGCATGACGCATGAACAAAAAAGCCAAGACTCAGATCAGAATTCCTTTCTGTGCAGACAATTCTGACAAAGCTGTCCTCTATTTATGACACATTATGACCAGTAAAGACGCCTGACACACGAACAAAAAGCCAAGACTCAGATCAGCCTTCCTTTCTGCGCAGACAATTTTGAGAAATATGTCCTCTATGAAGGACAAACTATCAACAATAAAGACGCCTGACGCATGAACAAAGAGCCACGTCTCAGATCAACCTATCCCTCTTGGCAGACAAATCCGAGAAATCTGGCCTATTTTAATACTTACTGCTACACTATCACCAGTAAAGACACCTGACGTCTGAACAAAATGCCCAGACTCAGATCAGCCTACCCCCACCACCACCCCCGGTGCCAACTATTCTTATCAATCTGTCCCCTATAAATGATATACTATTACCAGTAAAGACGCCTGACGCATGAACAAAGAGCCCAGACTCAGATCAGCCTCCCCCCTCCTGTGCACACAATTCTGAGAAATCTGTCCTCTATTTATGACACAATATTACAAGTAAAGGCGTCTGCAGCATGAACAAAAGGCCCAGGCTCAGATCAGCCTACACCGCTGTGCAAACTCATCTTCGAAACCCTTTTCAAATGAGGACACCAGGACAGACTCTGATCAGACGTCATAAGTGTGCAGTTTGCTATGAGTTTTCGCTGTCAGAACATGCCATATTTTCCCTTTACTCTCGTGCAGACTGATTTGAATTTCCGGTTTTCACTGTTAAAATTCCTCATAGGCAATAGCGATCAAAGTTGATCCTGAATTGATCTGAGTCTTCGCAGTTTGCTAATGAGAGCACGCTTTGATGCGCTATCTTTTCCGAGTCTACGTTGTTCGCACATGCTGCAGTGCACATGTTTCGTTCAGTGTTCCAAAGGACGAGTTACAATTTACTATTGCAATGTGCCCACTGGAAAGGCCGATTTTCGCAGGTAAAGGGATAGCCACACAAACATGCAGAAATGTTAGTGATATGTTTCTGGTTTGTTCTGTGCGATTTCATGTTCTCATATTTTAATGCCTTCTAGAGAAATTTTGCGATTGAATACAAATACTGTTTTCAACATTTCACATTGAACCTATGGGAATTTGAACTAAAAACGTCCACTGTGCATCCAAAGTTTACTTTATCCTACCCTCATAACCACAAAGATTTTTATACATAAATATTCCTCATATATTTGTTCCTCATAAGCGGGTAACATTACAGTGGATACGAAGATAGGAGTTAACGAAAAAAAAACTTTATGGGTAAATTCTTATGAATCCAACACTAGGACTGAAGGGTTTATCAAGACGCATCAGTATATTTTGTAATCTATAGCTAAACAGAGGCATTATTCGACACAACGCATCTTTTGCAAAATGTTCATCTATGAAGCAGTACGAGGAGCGATCGAAAAATTCTAAGCCCCACTATGTTTTGAAACCCAACTCAAATTTGAGTTACTGATTTTAAACAGCCCCTCCACAGAGGAACAATCACAAAATTTCGGGAATTTATCTTAAATGTCATTTGGATAACACTTCACTTTTTACAGTTACCCCCATGAGTGTACTGTATAACTCTTTGACCGACCATAACTTTAGCAGAGTCAAACATTTGAAATTGTTTCTGCAAGTATATGTCCTACAGCATACCGGTAAATGATGATATTATGCAAACATAAATCTATTCCAGAATAAAAAGCAAAATTTTGATTTCCAGAAAGTTTCTATTTTGAGAGTTTCTGCAGACAGTGCACAGTCGGATTCGCATGCTCTGCGTGCACAGAAGCGGCTATCGTTTAATTCTTTTTGACAAAAATTATGTACGATGCAAATGCTTATATGTGTGTAAACATTGTTTGGCTTTGCCCACTATGCTTCTAACAAACACGGAAGTAGGATATGGGTCTCTATATTTCAGGGTTGCAATATTTAAGGGTTTATTGTAAAGCCACCAGATGCCACAATAGTTTCCATTTTCATCAAACTATTGACAAATTATTATATTTTTATGTAATTTAAGAACGACCCTTTTACACTTGTAGAATGTGAAAAAAAATGATTTTTCAACATACGGCAAGACAAATAGATTTTAAATTTTAAATTAAAAAAGTGCCACCCCTCTTGTGTTTAAGGTGCTGTAAAAAGGAAACTTTCGCCAAATATTTTTGAAACTTCCATCAACAGCTAGTAAATGACAACTTATACATTCATGTTAAGCACGCATGTGCAGATTTACTAGAAGTATCTTAGGCTCAGAACTTTTCGATCGCTCCTCGAATGATACTTATCAGACCTGTTCCTAATGCCCCCCAAAGACTTCGCATGTCTGTGTTTGTTGTGGGCGGGAGTTGGGAGAGGAAAGGGGCGCTGCGAGGGGCAGGGGTATAGGTTTGACGTTACGTGTGTATGTGAGTAACGGCGCTAGACTGAATACCCTCCATCATCATGCTGTGATAAAACCTTCGTGGCTACGGGGACAGATGATGTATCCCTCTGCCGGAAGCTGCAGCATTGTAGAATTTTGTGTCCTTGAACTTCCGATCCACTGACTTAATTTGAAAATTTACTGTTTTGGGTGAGCTTTAATTTTTTCCTTGCTTCTTTTGATATCTCTGGAATAAGAGTGGTGATATTTTATCAGATCATATCCTTAAAAGGTAGGAACTGCAAAGCATCCAGGCACACTGAGTCCTTAAACTTTATGCATGGAGCAGAATTTTCACTTATATCTCCAACAATGTTTTGGATTGTAGGTCACTGTGACATATATGTAATGGTACAGATTTTCCTCGTTTATATTCAACATTATATATGCATCATACATAAGTCAATGGTGCAGTCAGACATTGCAAATGACGTCATACATGTACTATTTGTAGGTCATTGTGACCTGTATTTCATGATCCATTGAATTTGTGCTTTATTTCTAACTAATTCATCGGACTTGGAATATACAGTTACTTCAACGCTGCGTCTCATCTGGTACTACATGTAGGTCCCTGTGACCTATATTTCTTAGTTCACTGATTATTTTCTGATATATTAAACATCTGTAACATCTCTGCGAAGCGCATCCTTGCTGTTGCACGCCTATAGATAACATGCACCGGCAATACAATGTTGAAACAACGTGTGTGTGCCTGCAGGAAATGTACCCTGTGTAAGTGATCCCCATTCTGGGATCAACGTTGGTTGGGAGTCTACACAATTGGGTCCATTGAATCAACGTTATGAGCCTGCAGGATATGCATCTTTTCATATGTATGACATTCCCATTCTGGAAGCCAACACATCGGACACACAACGTTGAAAAAACGATATATGCCTGCAGGGTAAGTACCGCCTTTGATTGCACGACATCCCATTCGGGTACCTACACGTAGGGCACTCAAAGATGAATCAACGTTGTGTGTCTGCAGGGTATGTGCCTCTTTGTATGCATGCCACTTCCATTTTGGGAGCCTACACAACAGATACACAACGTTGAATCATCGTAATGTGCCTGCAGGATATGTCTCCTTTGTAAGATGACATTCCAATTCTAGGAACCCGAACATAAGATTCAATTTTGATTCAATTAGGGTGCCTACAGTGTATGAACCCATGTATGCAAACGATCCCAATTTGCCGTCATATCGGGCACCCAACATTGAACCAACGTCGTGTGCCTACAGGATTTGTACCAATTATCGGATGACATTCCCATTCTTGGACCCTACATATCATATACACAACGTTGATTCAACGTTGTTTGCCCGCAGAGTATGTGCTGCTTCATATACAGTCATCCCCATTCTGTGATCCTCTACATCGGACACACAACGTTCAATCAACGTTGTGTTCCTACAGTGTGTGTATCCCTTTGTATGCCTGACATCCTGTTTTGGGCGCCTTCACATCGGGCATACAACGATGAACAAACGTCGTGTGCCTGCAGAGTATGTATCTTTTGTTGGCTGACATTCCCATTTTCGGACTTAGACATCGGATACACAACGTTGATTCAACGTTGTTTGGCCAAAGGGAAGTGTAACCATTTATATGCAAGACATCCCATTCTGGGAGCCTTCACATCGGGCACACAAAGTTGATTTAATGATGTGAGTCAAGAATGTATATACCCCTTTGTATGCACGATCCCCATTCTAGGAGTCGACATAACAGGCCCATTACTTTAAAATAGCGTTTTGCGGCCATAAAACGTCTCCCCGTACAGCATCCATAGTGCAGATTATATTTTATTTACGTCCTTTGAGATCAGAGAATAGATTCTGAGAAAGCTAAAATTTGAGATCGATTTAGACTATTATTCTAGATCATCGTGTTTTATATTATTTGGATCCTTTTGAAACTAATCAGTCTTTGAATCGACTGCCTAATTAAAATTAAGAAATTACAGTATGCTTTTTTCTGGTGTGGTCACCAGATATTGTCAGGGTCACTGACGAGGCTTTATTAGCCGAAACTACGTAGTCTGGCCCATGTTCCTACTTCTGTATGTATTCTCTGCTCTTGAAGGAACTTTTTAAGATTTTAATTGTGTGACTTCATAGTATGAACTCTTTGTATGCATGACATTTTTATTTCAAGAGCCGTCACATCTGATAAACGACGTAGAATCAATGTTGCATAGGACACCAAGCGTTGAAGTACAGGGCATTTGCATCTTTGTATTCATGACATCCCCATTCTGGGATTATACGCATCGAGTCTCCATCGCTGAACCTGATGTGTGTGCCTGCAGGGTATATACCCCTTTATATATATGACACTTCCATTCTGGGAGCTAACACATCGGGTCACAACTTTGAATCAGCGTTGTGTGCCTGCTGGATATGTACCCTTTGTAAGATACCATCCCATGCATCGGTCACTCAACATTGAATCAACGTTATGTGCCTACAGGATAATTATCTCTTTGCATCCATGACACTTCAATTCTAGGAGCCTACACATCGGGTACACAACGTTGAATAATCGTTGTGTTCCTGCAGGATATGTACTCTTTGTAAGATGACACCCCCATTCTTGGGGCCACACATCGGACACAAAATGTTGAATAAAAGTTGTGTGCATACATGGTATGTACCTCTGTGTATGCATGAAATTCCATTCTGGGAGCCTACAAATCGGGCACTCAAAGTTGCTTAAACGATGTGTGCCTAAAGGGTGTGTAACCCTTTGTTTGCCTTTGGGAGCCTACGTTTTGGGTACACAACGTTGAACCAGGGTTGCGTGCCTGCAGAGTGTGTTCCTCAAATTACCCCAATATTAGCTGCATAAGACAGGTGACCCCTTAATACAGGTTCATTTGAAGCGGAAACCCTTCGAATAGATTAGAGGTTTGCACTGCATACAGCATTTAATTATCACCCACTCATCTTCCTGATATGAATGAAGCCTTGTTGAAAAGGGGTAACATTGCAAGTCATTCATGCCTCGTAAAGTAATACAATATTTGCATGTATCTGTACGTAGCTCTAGAAACAAAACAACAAAACAAAATGAGAGGTTTCGAACTTAGGTCGCCAACTTGGTGCACGTAAACCCTAACCATTGTACTACGCCCACTGCTGATTTTGTCAGTGTAATAAAATATCTATATAGAGATAGATAACGGAGCCGCAATACGACAAAAACCAACAAAGTGGCGTGTGCGCCACTCGAAGACTCAGATCAGCCTAGGAATCTACAAGTCTGATATGAGTCTTTGCTGTCCGCAAAGAGCTAGCTCAGACCCTTAGCTACCCTTTAAGCACAAAGCGAAGAGTCTGATCAGACTGAGCGGTTGCCCCGGCTGATCTGAGTCCTTGCTAAGCGCACTTGTCGCTTTGTTGGTTTCATCGTGTCGCGGCTCATATGGGTACATTTACTATATACGAAAGGCAGCCGTTGCCATAGGTAGTAAATGCTTCCAATTTCGATTTGCAAGTTAAAATGACGAAAAATCAGGAAATTGAAGCAAAATCCCGGTGAGCTAAAGATATAATTTCAGTATCATTAGCAAGCTCATTTTCTGTATTTTCAGAAAAAATCAGGGAAAAATTTCTTTTTATCAAAATAGTTTTCTTTTTCGCAATTGAAAACGGCAGACTGCAGTATACAGCAGTTTTAAAAGTGAGCACTGAGCCCTCCTGTCACAACCAGGCATCGTCGTGATATGTCTGAAAGATTGTTGAGAGCGACCTCATGCTAAGACCATGTATATGGGTATTACGAACTACGGTATTTCAACACACCAAATAGAAAATGACTTTTGACGTCGTCATGGAATCTGTATTTTGAAGCAATAAATACTTGTGTGAAAAATAATATAAAAATACGACAAATTCTGCGAAAAAACCAGGCTTTCGGAATATATCAGGGAATTATATGTGTCTTAATCAGCAGCAGTCCGACAAAGCATTAATCAACGATTTCCTATCTCGCGCCATTGTTTAGTAGACCATCGATATCAGACAGGTAAGGGCGACGGAGCTGTCTCCCTATGCGTGCTAAGTTGGATATGCATATAAGCTTTCTTATATAATATATGAGATATCATATATGGCATATAAGATATCTTACATAAACTATAAGAGATATTTATATATTATACAAGATATATGTAAAATTAGATAAGATATCTCATATCCTATATCAGATATGTTACATCCGATATATGATATCTGATATCCTTAATACGATGTTATATATGATATCTTATATGCTATATCAGATATCTTATATATAGTATTGTGTCAAATAACATATTTTTGTACCTATATCAGATATTATATTTAGTTATTAAATACATTATATGACAAATTAGATATCTTATATGGGATATGAGATGTCTTATTTAAATTAAGGTACTGGACATCTTATATAATATATATGATATCTGATATAGCATATAAGATATCTTATATGCTTTAAAAGATGTATTATATATTATATAAGATATCTGATATAGCATATCTTAAATGCTTTAAAAGATGTCTTATATATTACACACGATATCTGATATAGCATATAAGATACCTTATATGTAAATTAAACAAGATATCTTTGACAATATTTTCAACCCATATCTGGCTGCTTTTAGAGGTGGTTATGGATGCCAGTCTACCCTTTTGCGTTTACTTGAGGATTGGAGAAAGGCCTTGGACAGCCATGAGTGTGCGGCCGCTATACTCATGGACTTGTCTAAGGCCTTTGACTGTCTCCCCCATAGCCTCTTGATTGAAAAGTTGAGGGCTTATGGGCTGTCATTTGAGGCCGTACAACTACTTAGTAGTTACCTGGATGGAAGGATGCAACAGGTTAGACTGGGTTCTCATACCAGTTCATGGATGCAGATTATAAAGGGTGTGCCCCAGGGTTCAATCCTGGGACCACTGCTTTTTAATGTTTTTATAAATGATATTTTTTATTTTGTTAAACAAGCTGTCATTTACAATTATGCTGATGACAACACTTTATCTTTTATTCATAAAAGTCTAGATGTTCTTAAAACAGTTTTAGAGGAAGAAAGTTTTATTCTTATTGATTGGTTTTTTAAAAAATTTTATGAAGGCAAATCCAGACAAATTTCAAGCTATCTGCATAGGAAAAAGAGCTAACGACAATATTTCGTCATTCAATATTGGCAATGCAGATATTAAGTGTGAGGATAATGTTACTCTTTTAGGTATAAATATTGATTTTATGTTAAGTTTTGATGACCATGTGTCTGAAATGTGTAAAAAGGCATCAAAACAATTAGCTGTCTTAAAGCGTCTGGGAAGATTCTTAACTAAACAAGGAAAAATGACTATTTATAACTCTTTTATCATGTCCAATGTTAATTATTGTCCCATGGCTTAGCATTTTTGCAGTACTGCCAGCATGAATAAAATAGAAAAAGTTCAGGAGAGGGCATTGCGCTTCATCAATAATGATTTCACGTCATCTTTAGAAGTGCTGCTGATAACAACTAACACTGTTCCCTTACATGTAAGAAGGATGAGGCAGATGGCATGTGAAGTATATAAGATTGTTAACGACATATCTCCTTCTTACATTAAGGACCTGATAACTATAAAAGATCCATCTTATAATTTCAGGAGTGAGAAGCAAGCCACTCTGCCACAAGTGAAGAGTACGAGGTACGGTTTGCGGTCATTTCGCTATGAGGCAGCCCGGATATGGAACAGCCTACCGAACAGTATGAGATTGGATGAGTCCTACCCTCAGTTCAGGAGGCTGCTCCATACCTGGGATGGCCTTATTTGCAAATGTCCGACATGTTCCGTTTAAATTTTATGTTTGTTTTAATTTCAGTTTTCTTATTTTAAGACCCTTAGTACTTCCTTTGTGCGGCCATACCCCTTTCGTTTTCGTACTTAGGATGATTTTCATCCTCTTGGTCCACTCAAACCCCTTTTCGCGTTTCGTCAAAGGTTGTATGTGTGGGTACTTATTAACTTTTATTTGTTCTTATTTCCAGGTGTTTTTTACTAGCTATGACTTATCTTAATCTGCTTTTCCTAGTCTTCCTATCCTTTTTATTCTTGTCTTATCTGATCTTACCTTCCTTTATGTATATTGTATATTGTTAAAAATGTATTAAACTGCATGCTGTGATATTATGACTATGTACATGTATTTTTAAATTTTGCATGACTGTTTTATTGTATGTATTTCTGTTGTTGTTTTACTTTTGTTTGTCGAAGGAAAAGCCCTACTGGGCTTATGTTATGTTATTCATGTTCGACAAAAAATAAAGTTTCTATGTCTATGTCTATGTCTATCTCATGTCCTATATAAGATAATTCTCTTGTATCCGATATCAGAAATCTTATATAGGATAAAAGATATATCCTATGTTAGAATAGATATCTTATATGTTATATTAGATATCTAATATATTTTATAAGATATCTTATTTATTACATAAGATATCTTAAAGATATAAGATATATTTTACAATATATAAGATGTCCGATATAATAAATGCGATATATACATTCCAGAATAAATAGTAAAATGGCTTGGCATAGGTATATTTATTTTCATGGAAGTTATCTTGTGGCACATAAACATTTCTTGGGTATCATGTGCCTCAGCCGCTACTGATAAAACGCCTTTTCCGGGTGGGCTTGTAGCTCCTTTTTGTTACCGTCCCATGACACTGTATAGGAATGGACATTACAAATCGTAATTTAAGTGTTTAAACTGTAAACTTGCAGTTGATTTTACCTCACTGCAGCTCATGTTGTGCCGTGTGGCGGCCGTAAAACGTCTCCCCATACATCATCTATAGTGCAGATTATATTTTATTTTCGTCATTTGAGATCAAAGGCTATATTCTGAAAAATCTGAAAATTTAGATTAGTTTAGACTCTAATGCTTGATCATCGTCTTTTATATTATTTGGACCCTTTTTGATAATAATCTTTCATTGAATCGACTGCCCTATCAAAATTAAGAAAAAAGAGTATGATTTTGTCTGGGTCACTGATGAGGCTTTATTAGCCGACCTTACGTAGTTCTGCTCTTTAAGGAACTCTTACAGATTTTGATTTTACCTCCTTCTCCCTACTGGTACGCAAACTGCTAGTTAACTGTGGTCGAAGAGCTGGTTTTAGTTTAAACAAATAGCGAACTTTTATTTCCTAAGGGAAATGATTTTGACAATGGCTATATCTTATCTGGATACAGAAAAAATATTGATCTTCTGCCGTTTTATTGCGTATAAGTAAATCGACTAACCGGAAAAGACATTCCGTAAACTCCTTTTTCTTCGTTTATGACAATAAATTTATTAATCTGAATGAGATAATGAGTAGCAGGTGGACAAAAATATTAGCACCGCTCCTTACATATATATCACGATGCATATTTTAAAAAGCAACTGGCAAAGTAGTGTCATACAATGAAAAAAAAATAAGTACCACTTGATATTTATTCAACAAAGGGCATTAAAACAGTTACAAAATAAAACATGTCTCGTACTGGCATTATAAATTTATCAATACGACATATTCAACCACCTGAACGAAATATGTTTTTCTCTTGCTTGATATTTTATATTTGTGAAGGAAACAATACAGTCATTCTACCCCGAAGACAGAAAGTGATCTGTGAAGATGCAAAACGTTTTCGCGCAAAATGGTAGTTTTTAATAAAAGGCAAAATATTGCCACAACACATATATAGCTATATACTTTTGGATTATAGTAAAATACATATTTATCGAAGTTAGATAATCATTTGTCAAAGAAAAAAAAGTTAGACACACTGTTTTCTTTTATTTGTCTGTCAACATTAAATTGAGACTCACCGTGAAAATAATTATCGAAACGCACTATGTTTTAACAATATAAATATAACCTTAGGCAAGCTACTTATTTCCGGCATTTTCGTGAGAAAAATATATTTTTCTGGCAGTTTCATGTGGCAAGTGGTGGCGTATATACGCTTCCATATTATTGCATATAATTAAATCGACTAAACGGATACGACATTCCGTATGCTCCTTTTTCTTCGTTTATGACAATAGATTTATTAATCTGAAGGAGATAAGTACGGAAGCGTATATACGCCACCACTTGCTACATAAAACTGCCAGAAAAATATGTTTTTCTCACGAAAATGCCAGAAATAAGTGGCTTGACTGCGATAATATTAATGATGGTAAAACATAGTGCGTTTAGATCATTATTTTCACGGTTAGTCTCAATTTAATGTTGACAGACAAATAAAAGAAAACACTGTGTCTAACTTTTTCTTGTTTGGCAAATGATTATCTGATTTTGATAAATAAGTATTTCACTATGATCGAAAAGTATATAGCCATATATGTGTTGTGGCAATATTTTTGCCTTTAATTAAAAACTACCTTTTTGCGCGAAAACATTTTGCGTCTTCACAGATCACTTTATGTCTTCGGGGTAGAATGATTGTATTATTTCCTTCAAAAATATATAATATAAAGCAAGAGAAAATAATATTTCGTTCAGATAGTTGAATATGTCGTATTGATAATATTATATATGTCAGTTCGAGACATTTTATATTTTGTAACAGTATTAATGTCCTTTGTTGAAAAAATAACAAGTAGTACTAATATTTTTCATTTTATGACACTATTTTTGCCAGTTGCTTTTAGAAATATGCATCGTGATATATATGTAAGGAGCGGTGCTAATATTTTTGTCCACTTGCTACTCATTATCTCATTCAGATTAATAAATTTATTGTCTTAAACGAAGAAAAAGGAGCATGCGGAAAGTATTTTCTGTTTAGTCGATTTAATTATACGCAATAAGAGGAAAGAAGATCAATATTATATCCTGTATTCAGATAAGATCTAGCAATTGTCAAAATCATTTCCCTTAAACAATAAGAGCTCGCTATTTGTTTAAACTAAAAACTACTGTTCGACCACAGTTCAATGGCAGTTTGCGCACCAGTAGGAAGGTAGGGGTAAAATCAAAATCTGTAAGAGTTCCTTCAAAAGCAGAGAACACATTCAGAAGAAGTAACATGGGCGAGACTACGTAGTTTCGGCTAATAAAGCCTCATCAGTGACACTGACAATATCTAGTGACGAAACCAGAGAAAAGCATACTGTATTTTCTTAATATTAATACGGCAGTCGATTCAATGACTGATTATTATCAAAAAGGGTCCATATGATATAAAAGACGATGATCTAGAATAAGACTTTAAACCAATCTAAATTTTCAGATTTTTCAAAATATTACCTCTAATCTCAAAGGACGAAAATAAAACATAATCTGCACTATAAATGATGTACGGGTTTTACGGCCGCCACACGGCACAACACTAGAGGTAAAATCAACTGTAAGTTAACAGTATAAACACTTAAATTGTGACTTGAAATGTTCATTCCTATATAGTGTCATGAGACGGTATCAAAAAGGAGCTACAAGGCCAGTCGGAAAAGACGTTTTATCAGTGGCCGAGGAGGCACATGGTACCCAAGAAATGTTTATGTGTCACAGGATAACTTCCATGAAAATAAAGTATACCTATGGCAAGCCATTTTACTATTTATTCTGGAATGTAGATATCTCATTTATTATATCAGATATCTTATATATTATATAAAATATCTCATTTTTTGTATTAAGACATCTTTTATCTATAAGATATCTTACATTATAAATAAGATATCTTATAAACTTTTAAATTAATCTTAAATAACATTTAAGGTATCTAATTTAACATAAGAGATATCTTATATCTCATATATCTGATATCAGATATAAGATATCTTATATAGGATATTGGGATATGAGATATCTCATTTATTTTAACATATAAGATATCTTATATACTATATCAGATACCTTATAAAATATATAAGATATCTTATATAGCATATAAGATATCTTATATGCTATATCAGTTACCTGAAATATAATATAAAATATCTAATACGTAAATTTAAATAAGATATCTCATATCCAATATTAGATATTTTATGTAATACAGTATAAACGATATCTGATATATTGTATAAGAAAGGTTTTAAGAAAAAATAAATAAGATATCTCATATCCGATATAAGATATTTTATATCTTATATCAGATTTCATATATAGAATTTGAAGATGTCTCATATGTTATATTAGATATCTTATATGGCATATTAGATATCTTAATCGGCATATTAGAAATCTAATGTACTATATGAGATATCTACTATGCATTATACATAGCAAAACGGCTTGCCATATATACCTGCTGCATCGTCTCACTACCTTGAGATTTATTGGACCCTTAGCTGGTAACAATACCCCGAGGTGGTGGGGAAGGGGGTACTCATATATAGAAGAGGTATAGGGCCTACGTATATGTGCTGCGTAAATTTATATCCTAGGGAGCGACTTGTTACTGACAAAGCGGGGGGTTAAGTTGACTTTATTGAGGTTTAAAGGCCCAGTAAACAACTAAAGTCATGTCGAGCCGATCAGTTCCTGTGTCGGCCAAGACATCATAAGCAGTTAACGAGTACACTTAACAAACTTTCTAATTGGTCAGTTTTCTTCGTTGCAGAAATATGATTTCTAGACATTACCTTTGATTATAATAATGATAAAAAATTTAAGTTTTTATCCACTTATTAAAATTGAATTTTGTAATCAAAATTTTACTAGAAAAATTAGAGTTATGAGCCCTTGATTGTAAACTATAGAACAGTTTAAAAACGCATAAAACCTGCATCAAACTGGCACAAAATCATGACATTTCAGAGGTAAATTAAGTTATCCATGATAAAAACATTAAATTTGTACTCAGTTCTCATGAAATTCTTGTCTAAATTAATTTTGATATTGAAGTTTTGAAATTACTCCCCTTTGAATGTTTGTGTAACTCTTAAAACACACTTCAAATTGTAATAATCGATTTTGAAAAAGCATGAACGATAGTACTGCTTGTAAACTACAAGCATATACAGTCATTTGTTCCTCCTAATTTGTAGACAGATAGATTTGCAATTTGATAAGGCTTAATTCTATGGAAAAAGTGACCAATTAGAAATTTTGTTCAGTGTACTGCGTGCATATACTTCCGCCACTTATCTTGAATCAGCAGAAGGGAGAGAATGTATCATTGTCAGTCTCGACGAAAGCTAAGTGGCAGGGCAACACACAAAAATAGTGTGTGTGTGTGTGTGTGTGTGTGTGTGTGTGTGTGTGTGTGCATTTCCGCGGTATATACCCGAATAGACGTCATATGGGAGTACCGGCCCTTCCCCCTTTACTCAACAGCACAAACTTTTATCAAGTTAACCTTGAATGGAATAATAACATCTAAACACACAAAACGTGCATTAGAAATAATAACCCATATCAAAAGAACATAAAAACACTTAAAACGTACAGTAGAAATAACCCATATCAAAAGTACCGCCTTTGAGCGAACAGTAATAAATATCATAATATTACAGGGAACATTGCATTTGTCCGACCGAGACAAAAATTATTCTTTAAGGTAGGCTGATCTTCAACCACATCTTCTCTGACGGAATTTATTGTTCTACCTATATACCTAAATACAGACACACATAAGCAGATGTCTAGTGGTATTAGTTTAATTAAGTTACATCTGCGAAATGAAATAAGATAAAACAAGAGGGCCAAGAGGCCCTGAATCGCTCACCTGAACAATAAAGGATAAAGCTCAAACTAGGATCATAATTTGAACAAACCTGATAGTGTGCAACCATTTCCAAATGGTCCTGAAGAAGAAGATTTTTAAATATTTTTTCTATGTATTGCTACTGGTCAAACCCTGGACCCCCTGAGGAGGGGCCATTTTGGGTCCTGAGGCAATCATTTGAATGATCTTGGTAAAGGACCACTAGGCAATGCTATATACTGAATTTCAAGCATCTGAGCCAAGAAGAAGAAGATTTTTAAATATTTTTTCTATGTATTGCTACGAGTCAGACCCTTGACCCCCTAAGGAGGGGCCATTTTGGGTCCTGAGGCAATCATTTGAATGATCTTGGTAAAGGACCACTAGGCAATGTTATATACTGAATTTCAAGCATCTGAGCCAAGAAGAAGAAGATTTTTAAATATTTTTTCTATGTATTGCTACGAGTCAAACCCTTGACCCTTGAGGAGGGGCCATTTTGGGTCCTGAGGCAATCATATGAATGAGCTTGGTAAAGGACCACAAGGCAATGCTATATACTGAATTTCAAGCATCTGAGCCAAGTGGTCCAAAAAAAGAAGATTTTTTGAATATTTTTCTATTTATTTCTATGGTTCAAACCCAGGACCCAAAGGGGTGGTGCCATTTTTTAACTTGATGCCATCATTTGAGCAAACCTAGTAAATGACTACTAGGCAATGCATCATACAAAATTTCGAGCATCTGCACTAAGGGATTCTGGAGAAGAAGATTTTTAACTATATTTTATTTCGAACCCAAGACTCCCCGCCCTAGGACCATTTTGGATCCCATGGCCACCATTTATACAATCCTTGCAGGAGTCCACCGAGCAATGCATCATAACAAATTTCAAGCATCTGAGCCAAGTGGTCCTGAAGAAGAAGATTTCTGAATATTTTTCTATGGTTCGAACTCAGGACCCCCAGCCGCAGGGCCATTTTGGACCTTGGGGCCATCATTTGAACAAACTTGGTAAAGGACAATAAGTCAGTGCTACATACCAAATTTCTAGCATCTGAGCCTTGCGATTCTGAAGAAGAAGTTTTCTGAATATTTTTCTATGTATTTCTAAGGTTCAAACCCAGGACCCCCTGGGGCGGGGCCATTTTGATCCCTGGGGCCATCATTTAACCAAACTTGGTAAAGGACTATTAGGCAATGATACACACCAAATTTCAAGCAATTGAGCCCTGCAGTTCTTAAGAAGAAGATTTTTGATTATTTTTCTATGTATTTCTATAGTTCAAACCTTGGACTCCCTGTCCCGAAGCCAGTTTGGACCCAGGGACCACCATTTTAATAAACTTGGTAGAGGGATTATTTTTCTATGTATTTCTATAGTTCAAACCTTGGACTCCCTGTCCCGAAGCCAGTTTGGACCCAGGGACCACCATTTTAACAAACTTGGTAGAGGACTACTAGGCAATGCTACATAAAACTTTTTCAAGCATCTGAGCCAAGCAGTTCTAGAGAAGAAGATTTTTAATTATTTTTCAGTTTTGAACCCAAGACCCCCTACCCAGGACCATTTTGGACCCTGGGGTCACCATTTGTATAAACTTGGTAGAGATTTACTAGACAATGCTTCATACCAAATATCAAAGCCCTAGGCCTAGCGGTTTTAGAGAAGATGTCATTAAAACAAATTGTTGACGACGGACGACGGACGACGCACGAAGGACGACGAACACTGGGCAATAACAATAGCTCACCCTGAGCCTATGGCTCAGGTGAGCTAAAAAGGGATTACTTTGTGTATGCTACCCTTAATTCAAATGGATGGATCCTATACAGAAATCCTTTGTGTGGCTGGGAAATTTCAAGGCTTAGCATAAAATCATATATTTTATACTTCAGATACTCTAACATGTCTAATAAACAAACGATTATACTGAATCAATACATTCTCGGAAGCAGTTTGATAAGGGTAGTGTCCGTAAAGTTCAGTAGCGATCGGAAATCTTCGGCGGTGCGGTACATAATTTTACCCCAGTGCGGTGAGGTGCGTTAATATTTGTGCATGAATATTTGGGGGAAAAATATTAAATATCTAGCAATAAAAGATAACATCAAGACTTCTCGAGAAAATAATGGCAAATAAAAATATATTTAAACGCGTTGTGATACATTTTATGATCATTTTCAATTAAACATTTCACAAAGACAGATAATATGCAGAGAACAAATAAAAGATTAAGCGCGAAAAACTTAAATTTTGCTAGCATATTTATGTAGCAAGTGGTGGCGTATATACGCTTCCGTAGATAAGGAGTAGCAAGTGGACAAAAATATTAGCATCGCTCCTTACATATATATCACGATGCATGTTTTAAAACGCAACTGGCAAAAATAGTGTCATAAATGAAAAACATATTATTACTACTTGTTATCAATTCAACTAAGGGCATTAATACTGTTTCAAAATTATTGTCTCGAATTGACATATATTAATTTATCAGTACGACATATTCAACCATCTGAACGAAATATGTTTTTCTCCTGCTTGAATTTTTATATTTATAAAGGAAACAATACAATCATTCTACCACGAAGACAGAAAGTGATTTATAAAGACGCGAAACGTTTTCGCGCAAAATGGTAGTTTTTAATTAAAGGCAAACATATTGCCACAACACATATATAGCTATATACTTTTGGATCATGGTGAAATACTTATTTATCGAAATCAGATAATCATTTGTCAAAGAAAAAAAAAAGTTAGACACACTGTTTTCTTTTATTTGTCTGCCAACATTAAATTGAGACTTATCGTGAAAATAATTATCGAAACGCACTACTTTTAACATTATTAATGTTATCTTAGTCAAGCCACTTATTTCCGGTATTTTCGTGAGAAAAACATATTTTTCTGGCAGTTTTATGTAGCAAGTGGTGGCGTATATATGCTTCCGTAGGAATCAATACTGTTACAAAATAAAAAATATCTCGAACTGGCATATAAAAATTTATCAATACGACATATTCAAGCATCTGAAAGAAATATGTTTGTTCCTTGCTTGATGTTAATACTTTTGAAGGAAATAATACAATCATTCTACCCCGAAGACAGAAAGTGATCTGTGAAGACGCAAAACGGTTTCGCGCAAAATGGTAGTTTTTAATTAAAGGCAAACATATTGCTACAACACATATATAACTATATACTTGTGGATCATAGTGACATACTAAATTATCGAAATCAGATAATCATTTGCCAAACAAGAAAAAAGTTAGACACACTGTTTTCTTTTATTTTTCTGTCGACATTTAATTGAGACTGACCGTGAAAATAATAATCTAAACGCCTTATGTTTAACATTTAATTTATTACTACTATCGCAGTCAAGCCACTTATTTCCGGCATTTTCGTGAGAAAACATATTTTTCTGGCAGTTTTATGTAGCAAGTTGTGGCGTATATACGCTTCATTGTCATACATTTTATGAGCATTTTCAATGAAATATTTTACAAACATTGATAATATGCAGAGAACAATTAAAATATTAAGCGCGAAAATCTTAATTTTGCTAGCAGATTTATGTAGCAAGTGGTGGCGTATATACGCTTCCGTAATCATGTATACGTCTTTTTTGTTGTCTTATTGTTCTTTTTTTACGTTTTGACGCGATAATTTATGTTAAAGCTTCTACGTATTTCTTGTCACCATGACATGAGAAAGCTAGACGTCAATATAAAACAATTCTCGCAAATTTATCACAACATTCCGGAGGTTCATAGATGCTTCCGTGCTCCAGCGCCATCCTTAGCTACAAGAAAAATTGAGGGGTATTAAAGAAGTATAAGGGTAAGTTTAGTGAAATTTCTTAGCATATTTCATTACAGAAATTCTAAGCCGTACAAAGCGACAACAAAATGTTACATGTAAAAGCGACACCAATGGCTTGTGCTATCTCAAAATTCTCTACAAGTTCTATTTACACCTAATTTTAATTTTCGATTTCATGTGGTTTCTCTAAAGAAAATTAAATTCGGTGTGTCAGAGATTATATCAGAACATCTCAAGTTTTTGATTTTTCAAATTAGTTTATGTGAAAAGCTTACAAAACAATTGATAGCGTAGAAAACGCGGACATACGAAAGCAAATAACGTCAGCTGCAGGGCATGAAACTGTTGGTACGGAAAAGCTTTATTTTAATTAACCTCAGCACGAAAAATTACAACAAAGTGGCATGTGTGCCACGCCAGGACTCCGATCAGCCTGGGCATCCGCCTAGTCTGAGCAGGGTCTTCGCCGTGCGCGCAACAGGCAGGCTAGGCTCTGAGCTACCTCCATGCCGACAGCGAAGACTCTGATTTGAGTCTTCGCGCGACGCACATACCACTATGTTGGCATTGTCGTATCGCGGCTCATATACACGAAATAGGAATACAAATACCTGGACGTTAAGGCTGATATAAAACGTCGGCCACATGTCGGGAGAATAGAAACAAAAACAAGGAATAAAATTTTGTTTTGTAAAATGAAATTTTGAAAATTTATGTATACTGAAAAAGAAACCTACCTTCAGGTGACTTCAAAGCGGCATCATACACATTCAGTCAAATGAATATTATTATCCATCAAACGTCATTAGAGGAAGTCATTTCAGAATTATAATAAATTTTGTCTCTCAAGTGCAAATGTTAAAATTAGATGATTCTGGTCCAATGTCACGCCCAGAACTGCTCGCTTTTTCCTCAAATGTGTCATTTATAGTACGTATAATGGTGTTCAACCAAGCAAGGAGTGTATTTGTGTAACGAGTAATGACGCAAGGGAGAAAAGTATTTTGTATAATAATAGCTTAAAGATATAGGATAAAGATAAAGGGGCTTTATTTTACGTCGCATATTAGAAACAGACAACATAGGCTCTGTAGGGCTTTTATTGCGACAAATATACAAGGTATCCAGAAACATTTTATATTTACCTGATGTCTTAACTTTAACTCTTTTGGACTACCCTTATAGGCGAGCGTCAGCCAAGGGAGCTCCTAGTACCATTTTTTTATGCCTTTGGTATCGCGCGGCCGGCATTCGAACTCACGATCTCCCGGTCCCGAAGTGGACGCTCTACCACTGAGTCATCGGGGCTGGTAATAGGTTCCAATATTACCACATAATTAATAAATTTGGGACTTCTAAAAGTAATTACCGTTATTGCCCTAAAATGGAACAGTTTGATTTTACAAGATAGTAATTCGTCCAATATAATTAAGCCGCGACACGAGAAAACAAACAAGGTGGTTGTCCGCCCAGCGCAGACTTAGATCAGCCTGCGCATCCGCCCAGTCTAAACAGAGTCTTCGCTAGCTTAGACCCTTGGCTATCTTTTAAGCGCAAAACAAAGACTCTGGTCAGACTGGGCGGATGCCTAAGCTGATCTAAGTCTGCGCTAGGCGCACAACCACTCACAACCTCTTTGTTTGTTTTCTCGTGTCGCGGCTCATTTGTGGATGTAATGGCAAACAGTGTAGGCAATGATCAGACAGCTCCCGGTTTAGGTCTGCACTGTTTGCTCAGGCATATCAGTCCCAATATATTGAATTGTGACGGTACATCGTAACATACTATAGCGGGCGCACACAAAAATGTCTGTCTGACCCCTAATTTGAATATGTTAGCGGGTTTAGTTGATTTCGCAGTTATGGATGCATATTATTATGCAATCCTAAGGCATCCTTTAAACGTCTAGCTGCTGCGCTCTTAGTCAGACTTTTTCAATTACTAGGTAGATAAATTTATTTCAGCTGTTTGAAAGTACAGTAAAACCTGTCTTACTGGCCAGCAATATTGGTTTCAATCGGTGCAGAGGCTTCAGGGGACACTTCTATAAATTAGATGGACGGGGTCTTGTGTCCAGGAAATCATGATGAACAACCTTCACTAAAGTCTATTTAACACTCACTCAGAATTCTAAATTTGAGTCGGGCAAGCATCTTATTTTGCATTGTTTTTGTCTTTTCCATTGCACCACCCATGGTTATGGCGACATCCTCGAGAAACCCGTGCAGCTCATGCAGCATCCATGTTTCTCCTACTTTTACTGACTGACACATTAACTCACCTCAGATAAGACGATTTAGTTGCGAGGCAAGACACTGCTGCGACGCCATGTACCCATAATTCCAGTTGCACAGGAATAGATGTAGCTTATCAGCAACGGAGTTATGCATTTTAGTCCCACATTGCAGAAAAATATGGAGTTGGATGTCCTGTCCTATGTATGCCACTCAAGGCATCGTGGGGCCAGATTGGTATCAGGCTACGTTCGGAAATTCTTCTGCATTTGAGGTATATTATGAATATCCAAGACCGGACGACGTGGGTAAAAAACTGTCCTATAAGTAAAGAACTACATGAATTTTCCCCCGTTTCGAAGATGATGATCTTTTTATCCTATTAATATCTCATGTAAGTCTACCCCTTTTGGGCGAGGAGGCAAAATGGTAAATAACTTCGTTAAACAGTTTATTTTGCAGTTTTCAACTAAACAGAAGCGTTCATTTGGTAAAATTTTCTCTCATGTAGCACACTAAAATCGTGTCACTTGAATAACATTATAGTTTATTGAATCGGTACTGTAATGTATAGATGACTGGAAATACACACGATCGCCTGTATAATAACTCGGGATGAAGGAACACAGAGTGCACTGTTCTTCATCTCTCGAAAGGAAACAAAGGCATTAGCTACATGCACTTCATGTTCCACACATATCTGACTATTAGACAGAATTTTGTCTCTCCATAAAGTTCCCCAAAATTGTGAATCAGCAGACTGCACTATTCGGCTATAAGACGTTTTCTCCTCCAAACCAATCCCAAAAATCTAGATCAGTCCTCTCAAAAATCTAGATCCAGACGGCATCTATCTGCTTTGGTTGTGCTTTGAAGGAAACCCCTCTGTCTTACAACCGAAGAAATACAGTAAGCATACTGATCCGTACACTTTAATCACAGCACTCACATGCATTATTCGATTTTTTTATTTTCCCAGAACAAAAGATATATGATAAAGCCGAAATTGAGGTGAATTGGTGTACATTTTAGGAAAAACAACTCTGCCAGTTTCAGTTTTGCTTTCCTTCTCTATGGAGTAAACACTAAAAAAGAAAGAATCTGCTCCCTTATAGAAAATTATTTCATTTAAAAGATTCAGCCCCAGTTGCAAAGTTGAGCTAAGAGTATGTCACAAAAGTTCTCCCAGTTTGTTGATTCACCAAAAGATAAATATGCATCTGATATTAACTGGGGATCGGAACGATAACATATCGCTGATATGGTTTGTTAAAATCATGCAGAAACATACTCATACACTCTGTCCGATGCAATTTCACAGGCTACAAAAGGAATTCACTGAGCCGAAAAATAAATATAGGAATACAAGAAGGCAGAAGATGAGACATCATTTGTGGATACCTTCTGTCTTCTTCTTGTATTCCAATATTGTTAATCGTCTTACATCAGACGCCTGTATTTTTGTATTCGTAAATAAAAGCATCGAGTGTGGTGATTGATTTTCTTAAGTCGATGAAGACGAACAAAATGGTACCAAAATAATTTTTATTTTGCTTAATTTTCCTTTATACCTCTGTGTTGCGCATTACCTGATGGGGGACGTTAAATGTCAACGACACGACGAATACGACGACGCAGTAAAACTTTAGGCCTGACGCACGTCAGAATCATTTAAAATAGGTAGTTAGGTCTGCAGTTTTAACAATATTAACAATCAAAATTAACCACCTCTCTCAAATAGAAGAAAAAATGTGTCTTCTTTAAGTACAGATAGCATTGACCGTAGTTGGGTTTTCTCAAGTACAGCTAAACTTTGCTGTAGAGATCTTTGTCCACAAAAGCTTAATTTTATTGTAGTTGAACAGCTAAACAGTTTACTTATTTGGACTTTGTACTGTACAACTAAATTTTCCTGTAGTTGGAGTTTGCCCGGTAATAGTAAACATAACTGCAGGTGATCCAGTAGAGCTAATGTTTGCGTATTCGGACATTATCTAGCTGATCAGAACCTTATCGTACTTTGACTTTGTCCGGTATAGCTTAACTTAATTGTAGCTGGACTTAGTCTAGAGGAGCTTATCATACTGCAGGTTGACTTCGTCCAGTCAAGTTGAGTTTACTGTGGTTGGATTTTGCATGTTAAAGCTGAACTTTAGTGCTGTTGGAATTTATCCAGTGGAGAGTTACAGTAGTGAGGTTAACTTTGTTTATTACAGCTAGACTTTCATATAGTTGGACTTTGTCTAGTAGAGCTACACTAAGCTATAATTGGCCTATGTGTTGTAGAAACTTAAACTATATGTAGTTAGATTTTGTCCAGTGCAGCATTATATTATATCAAATAGCTTGTGTTTGTATATTAAAGCTAAACATTGGTGTAGTTGGACTTTGTCCATGAGAGCAAGCTAAACTCAAGAGTAGTTGGACTATACTATGCTTGGACTTTGTCGAGTAAAGCTAGTTGCACTTAGTCCAGTAGAGCTTTCCTGTCATGTAGATGGACTTTGTGTGGTAGACCTAAATTGTTTTGGTAATTGGACTTTTTTCAGTAAAGCTTAAGTTTACTGTAGTTGGACTTAACCCAGTAGAGCTTATCTTTACCATTGATAATGTGAGGTAGACTTAAACTTTAGCGTAGTTGCACACTTTCCAGTGCAGCAAAGCTTTACAGCAGTTACACTTTATCTAGTAGAGCTAATCTCTACTGTAGTTGGACTTTTTCCAATAATCATTAGTTTCCTGTAGGTTGACCTCCTCCAGTAGAGCTTAACTTTACACCCAGAAGAACTCAATACTTTATTTACGTAAACTGTAGTTTTAAATTTCACATTGCAACACTTTTTTCACATTACTATGACAAAAACATTTATCCTTGTAGTTGCTGAGGCAAGACTGGGCACAAACGAGGACAATCCTGGCGACCCGGGGTATTTCTGAGACTTGAGAAGCCCTCAAAGTTGAAAACCTGCAGTTATTAAATGTAGGACTTGTCATTTTTTGAGGATGAATGTATTCTGATGTATAAGTTTGCGTAGGCGCAGAAAAGAAGTACATGGCATCGTGGTTAAAATTAACTAACTCAAGCATATTTTTGCGAGCTAGATTCCTGACAAACATTAGCCACTGAACTGGATTCAAACATCAACTCAACTTAACTTCCATAACATGACTTAACTGTTATACCAAAATTTCAAATACAGACGGGTCCTCTTCCAACCATGAACCTTAAAATTCGTGTCACAATATAAATGAGCGGATAGCACAAAAAGGAAACATAAGCCATGACCAAACAGCAGGTACTATAACCACTCAACATAATTACCCTTGCACGTTTGAGTACTGCAGCAGATAACGTATATTGGTTATTTCTGTCATTTTTGTGGTTATCATCCATTCCGCTGCTGTTTTAATTTCTCAAATTTTAAATTCCAGGTAAGTCTCAAATTCACGTAAAAATAATAAAAAAAAAGAAAAACAAAAGAGAAAAAGTAAGAGTAAAGATACTGGTAAGTAATTGTTACTGCAATGAGTAAGAAGCTGGGTGCCAGTGTAATGACAGTGAGCTAATTATGAAGAGTCACAGTTTCACAGATTTATTCTACTGATCAGCCATGCTTATAACAGCTTTGCTTGATTAATCTTAATATAATTAAGCAATCATGAGTTTTCAATATGACTCGTAAAGTCCTCAATGAGTTATTAATCAGTTTAAGAGATAATTTAAGATATTTTGACATTAACATTTGAGTGATAGCAAATGCCTAATTGTAAAATCTTACAAACTAAAGGGGACAAATATAGGTTCCCATAATTATAGGTAGCTGCAGTTTCTTGCGATTTTGATTTCTGCGTTTTTTATAAGCAAACATTCGCAGGAATAACCCAACTATTCGGTATGTATTTGTCGGTAAAGAGCTATTCATAATTAATGCTCTATACTCAGCAAAGAAAAGAAAAGAAACTTGACGGCTGAGACTCTACCCATTTTATGGAAAAAAATCAAATTCATGCTTTCAATTTCGGATTTAAAATTAATTAAATATTCTTTTGTTTCTCTCAATTCTAGTACAATTTCAGGGCACTTGAAAAACAGGAAAATTGAAATGCTAAAACAATTGCTCTGAAATGGTCAGGGGTAAAAATAAAATGATATTATTTACCATTGAATGTGAAAAGTGCAAATCACTGAATTATTAAAGCAACTGTGAAAACAATAATTATATTATCGAATAAATCTTCATGACGATATGTTATCTTTTGCTAATATGGGTAGAACGATTCACGACATGATCGACAACCGACTTCAGCAAGACTGTGATACAATTGACAGCAGAATATAGATGCTATTGACATTATCATAGTGTTGGTTTAGTTCTGCTAATAGCCGAAGCTAGAACCATTTTGTATTGAATGCAGCACAAAACACTTCCTAAAAACTATAAAAATTGAAATATCTATTTACTTACCGTAACTATACTAAAAATTGAATAGTTTGTTTTGATCAACGCTTTGATGTCTAAAACATGCATGTAGAATGACAAAGAGTGTAGACCCTGATACGATTCTCCTAAAGCATTCGGTTGGATTGATGACTTGCGATTTTAGTCGTTTTCAACAGTATTTCGGTCACACCAGGATAGTCAGAGGGTGTTAGTGAAGAGCTGTGTGCAATAGAGCCCGGTTAAGATTTTCGCCTCCAGCGGAAACTGATCCAGAAACCGCTAGATAAGCAGAACAGCGCTGAGCCTAACCCACCAAGCTACCAGGGCTCCTTCCCAACATTTAGAATGTTAACAGAGTAAAACTTTTGAATCAAGACTCAGCGTTGAGCTAAGCTCGTATCGAAGTCTGGGTAACAGGCCCCCAGGTTAAATTCTTACTTAAAAGAGAGAATGTTGTTACTCAGTACTGCTACTTTACTTCTAAAAACCTCTTGGTTAAATCACTTTATTGGTGTATGACGGCCTTGTGGGCCTAGTTGGCTGCAGAAAGTTTGCGATAGAGAATTTTCTGATGACTTAAGTGCTGGTTTAAATACAAAATCAGGCAGGTGACTCCGCATGAAGGTCATCATATCTACTTTCATTTTATTTCAAAGGAAGATGATGTTTAAAAATGAAGATGTTCGTTTACACACGGTTTATAACTGTTACCATAGCAATGGGAAGTAATAAATAATCCAAAATTGGTCATATATTGTCCTGAATTTGCTTAAACTTATTATGATATTTCTCATAATTAACGATCAACATGCAGTAACAAACATAAGTGTAGAGACAACTGAAGAAGTAGTAACTTTTAACAGAGAAAACATTTCTGTGCACTGTTGGTATGACAATAAAAACAATGCCATTAAAGTTGAAAAAGTCAGCCATTTTTATATACTTATAGACCAATTTATTCAACTTAAAAAACATGACAATGTTATATTATGGCTATATTAAAACATTTATGCATTAACATAAAGAACAAATGTTTGGAAAAGTTATAAATAAGTTCTACCTAGTTAGATATTTCGGAAAGAAGGAATACACAAAAGAAATGATAATAGCAGACTTGGTATGATTGAGTCTGTAAGCCTGGAGAATTGACTGTTAGGAGCAAGTACCACTCTACACATGTATTGCGTTCATTCTTGTGAGCACTGCCAGTAGGATATAGAAATGGCTTAACAAATTTTGCATTCTGTAAATACTCTAAATATTGAGACACCTAACCAATTACTTATACAAACTTTTGAACTAGTTCTTTAACTGTCCAGCTTTTTGTCTCAGCATTATGCTTGATGACTAGTTAACGGACATACACTGTTTGCTAACACACTTCTATATTGCAGTTGATCATCAGACGGTTGTTCAGAAACATACAACCAATAAAACATTTTCTTACTCACTTTATATTGGTGTATAAATAGAACTGATCCATGAATATTACGATACCATCAATACAAGTTCTTTGTATGGTGTTTCAATACTTCAAAATATTCGTGATGTGATGGGTAAACTAGGGTTAATCTTATAACCAACGACAAGGTTATACGGAGACGGGGCCTCCTTAAAAGTCTCGTCCGAAAGGCTGAAAAAAATGGGGGATCGATCTTGCGACCCCTGGATTGGTAGTTTAATGTGTTGTCCACTACACTACAGCCGCCTCTCAAAATGTTCTTTCTTGTGTGCCAGTGTGTTCCGTTACCTCTACAGAGCCTTTAGATGTGAATGTATAAAGTGTATACAGGTGCGTTGCATTAAATTTATACCTATGCATTTTTTCATGTCTTAGCATACCCCAAAGTGCATTCTAGTTGCGGTTTAAAGTCTTAGTTGTCAAAAAAATCTTACGCTTACCATGGGAATTAATGAAGAGAAACTGCTAAGGATTCTAGGAAAGTCCGGTGTATTTCCGGAATATTGGTGGAAAAGCGAATTTGCAACCTATCAAAGTTATCTTAACTATATTTACCAGTGTTGAAACTCTTTCACGTAGTGTAAGTCATTTTCGCCGTGTACAGGAATATGGTAAAGGAAAATCGAGATCGACATTTGAATAAAAATATTTAGACATTTTATATGTAATGAAACCCCAAAAAATGTCTTTTTTGCAAGAAAATATTTACTCTTAAAAGGAGCCGGCCGAGACCTTCTTTGGAGCCAATAAGTATGGGTCCTATTGTTTAGAGTGTTTGGCTTGCTTAAAACACTTAATTATTAGAATACCTGTTTTATCCTATTTGCGAGATATTGAAAGATTACCTTTTTCGGGATTTTGACACTGGCAACTGGAAAACAGGACAGAAGAGAGAGGTGGACACAGTTCACCTATGCAATTGTTTCATACGTCTTATTACATTCCTGTTTGTTGTATTACAGGCTTTTAAACTGAGGTTCTGGCTCTTTTCTTTTCTTCAATTTATAAAGTTTTCATTCTTGTAATATTTTAGCAAAGCAAGGAACTGATTTTTTTTAGAAATGTAGCAACCTAGCATAGAATCATAATTATGAAGCGTCTAGTTTTTCCTATTTATTATCCAAACAGTGTACCTAAAGGCAAGCATTGTTCACACCTTTTCGCAGGGACAAAAGCAAAGGATGAATGAAATCTCCTATTTAGTGTTGTTAATAGGTTAAGCTAGGAGAGGAAAAACGCAAACAAATCGGCATTTAAACTTATTAAACAAACGTGAATCACCCCATCCCTCTCTTCTGTCATGTTTCCAATTGTCAGTGCCTAACTGCAAGCGCAATGGCATTAAAAGTATTTTTGCACAATAGCTCACAGATAAGATAGTAGAGGTATTCTATTTATTAATTTTTTCAAAGGAAGCTTTACTGTTTCTAGAGCAGGATCTACACTAATTTTCTCAAAGAACGGTCGCGTCTTGCTCTTGTTTGTGATATTTTTTTTTTTGCAGAAAAGATGTTTTCCGGGTTTTCATTTAATATAACATGTTTGAATATCTGTTATTGAAATGTCGATCTCGGGTTTTCAGTTCCATATTCCTGTAAATCGCGAAAAAGGCTTTAACTACGTGGAAGAGTTTCAGCACTGGTAATTATAGTAAAAGTAACTCTGACAGGTTGCAAAGTCGCTTCTTTGCAATATTCTATATGGTCAAATCTTCTGGGAGTTTTATCAATGTCCGTTGATTTATTCACATGGTAAGTGTGAGACTTTTCGACAACGAAAGCTTCAAGTCTAAACTAAAATGCAAGTGGGGGATATGCTAAGACCTATGAAAAATTTGCATAGGGATAAAATTAATGCAACGCACCTGTACAATTCATTCTAGCACAGATGTAAACGTTTCTAAGAACTTTGTAATTTGATTATAACCAATGTTTTCTAGAGAACAGCAAATCTGGAAAATACTCAGTGAGAAGTTAAATGTTTTCTTAATTGTTTGCCAAAGATTTATTAATGAGTAAAGCCTTTGGACTTTGTTCAATTTTCTTAGAATCTCGCTGTTTGAGTCATCTTCAGACAAGTGATCTGTATTATTTACATGGCCTTTTTACTGTTTGAAAGCTCATCCAGAGATGTCACTGTTATTGATTACCTGCCTCCTACACATGAAGATGATATTTAGTGGACAAAAATATAAAGCCGAGAACCAAGCCACTATATTTGGTCCATACTTAAAAGTTGAACACTTTGGCGGCCCGTTTGGGTTTTTATCCATGTCATACAGATAGCTGCATTTCGAATACAGATACTTCTATAAATTAACACAGATGTCTGAATTTTTATACCAACAGATAACACTAACTCTAATTGTAATGCAGATATATGCCGTTTGCGTAAACGTGGATGGCAAAAAAAAAAAACGATTTAATTTCATTAATGCTGTATAGATTTTCATGACACTTTGCATACCATAATCTGTTACCTATACGCACTCATGGCAGGAAATTCCAAATTTTTTGACCGTTTAATAAAAAGTTACTCTATTAATCATTTTTCCTCTCAGTTTTATATCATTCTTACACAAAAGGTAACAGTAGGCCTACCAATATGGCGGACTGCACAGTTCGCGTCCTTGCAGACGAAGCATAAAACCTCGTCGCTCGTTTCAAAGTAACACAAAAAGAAAAATATCATGTGGTGTATATAATTTTTTATTTGCCGCAATGTATCTATACACTCATCCAATTTCTAAGATTCAGTAATATTTAATGAATCCTTATTTGGACAGAGCCCTATCTCTACACTCTGTCATACGCCTTTTCAGTCTTTCTAGACTAATGTACATTTAAGAATCTGGGTTGCAAAATGAAAGCCTAACATTAATCAGATTGCCGAATTTAGGGTTCTTAAACTTGCACATGGGTAGTTGAACTTCCATTGGGGCCTCCAGTAAATGCCCCGATCTGAAGGATGGCACACTGTTGTAATTCCTGGAAATGACAAAGAAAAGCGTGTTCGGATTATTTACAAATGGTAACCACTTAAATTTAATATCCCGAAATATATACCTGAACGATAAATGATTCTTTTTTCCACCATACTGTTGACTGTGTTTCTTTTTAAAAAGAGCTAATAACTTGACAATCCTTTCAGCCTCACGCATGTACAGATATTGACTGGTGATCACAACATGCTCGTTCAGTTGAGTAAATCAAACATTGCTGTTTACCATAGCCTACCACCTATGTTCCTATGTGCATGAGAATGTGCTCTTTGACGTGTTAGCTTTAGCCTGAATTTAACATACACGCCTGCTTGCATTCGATCTGTACTGTATCAATTATTTTGTCTGCCAGTATTCTGCCGCCTGGACATGATATGGGGAGAGAAACTTTTTAGTTCGACCAACAGTTGCCTATATATTCCTCTAATCATTGAAACAATTGGTGTCAGCAACCAGTTGTATAACATTGAATATCGTGTTACCAAGTTCCAATCGTAAAGTGTCAGAGTCAGATAGATACCTGGTAACCAGATTCAAGGGCCATAAAAATAAAAAAACAGTCCTGTGAATTCTGGTCAACCCATAATGTTTCATTTTTAATGAAAAACAGTATACTCTTAAACTTGCCAAAAACCTTAAGAGGGAAGTATTGGCTACTGTATTTGTTGGAAAAAAATGGAAAATAATCAGGTTCAGAAATAGGAATATCTGCATGTCAAATACAGATATCTCTTTTCGCATTATTGACATATGTAATTTCTAAAAATACAGTTATATGTATTTGGAATACAGATATCTGCATTAGAAAATCTTATACCCCCATCTAAAGTACACATATCCATATTAAATTGATTCTTGCGGATATCTGCATTTCAATAAAAGATATAAGTGTTTCAATAGCAGATATTTGTATTTCTAAAATATATTGATATTTCGGATTTAACTAAAGTTATCTGCATTTGAAACGCAGATCTCTGTAAGAAAATACAGATTTTTGTCATTCAAATTCAGATATCTCTGTTTAATAAGTAGATAGAGATAACTACTTTTCAGATACAGATATCTGTATTTGAAATACGGATCTGTAAAAGGCATTTCAAATGTAAATATCTGTATTAACTTTGTATAAACCAAAACAGGCCGCCATATAACACATTTTCTTTCTCTATATTACTACATCGACTGTATAAGCCTAGGAGATCTAACAGTGTCAGATGCAAACTTCCTTAATAATAATATAAACTGACAAAACAATTCATGTAAACCTAAGAAGGGCATCCGTCGATAGCGAGGTTTGTCTGATGACTAGCAACTACGAGGTTTGAATCGGGTTGAATGCAATAGCGCTTGAAGCAGCTCCATTTAGAGTTGCAGTGGTTTTACAGTGTACTTCTGGCTTTCTTCCATCACAGAACAGTCTTCTCATATAATGATCAGATGTGATCAAATCAGAGTAGAAGGGAGAAAAAATAATGTGAAGAAAGCTACGTCATGTGTATCAAATTTATGATTAAGGTAGTGATTTATGGTAAATGTAAAAATCTGCATAAAACCATAAAAAGTAACGTATTTCCCTGAATGTTAGCAGACTTCTTATTTTTGTTGTTCTTTACAGTTTAGATGTTCTTTACAGTTTAGAATACAAAATAGACGTACATGCTGCTTAAAAAGTGGTTTTATAAGGAAATATCAAAGGGTAATTTTCTGCGAATAAATCTAAAAAAATAGTATCGTTATTGAAAATTTACGTAGTGCTGAAGGCGCATTATTGCATAATGAAGAGCGTCCTAGCAATTATTTATTCCAACTGTTTCTCAAATTGTAATGTAGACCAGATGAAAACGGTAGCTTTTTCTCAAATGTTCAACCATGTACAAAGTAAATGTACACTGGACGCATTTATTAAATATAGGGTAGGCAAGCATACCTATGTTAACACCTACAATATAAATAATACATTACTGACATAATCAGTGGTGTGTAGATGAAATTGTTCAACCTTGTTATAATAGTCTCACCTGTCTCACCTGTGTGTTTTGAAAAAAAAAACAAATTGGACAAAGACTGCATCTTTTTTATCTGCTCAGCCTGATAATGTGTGAAAGAGTTTGAAAAAAATAATTGCTAGGACGCTTTCCATTATGCAACAAGGTACTCTAAGCACTAAGTCGCAGAAAATTACCCTTTGATCTTCTCTTATAAAAACACTTTTTAACATTAACAAATGCTGCATTTTGAGATTCTAAATTATGAGAAACAACATACAGAAGGCATCTGCTAAGTTTTGGAAAGATCAGTGTTATTTTGAGTATTTTATGCAGATATTTGTCTTTGTCCCCAATCAGTGATTATCACCACCATAAGTGTCTTACATATTTTGAACTATTTCAGAAGGAAGGGCGAGGGTGGTCGACCACAATCCGGTTAAGCATCCCAGTAATTCCATTGCTAGTCGTCTTAAGGCGGCACTTCTGTTTTTGTTTTTTCTTGGTTGTTTTTTGCGTTGTTTGTAGCTTTGTATGTTACTGATATATTGTTTGTGGTGTTACGGCTAGCCCGGTGACCACCTACATGAGAAATGGTTGTTCACCTCGCTGCTCCTTGTGATGTCTTTAGTGATGTTTAATTTTTTTTCCTCACATGGTGTTTTGGGTGAAATCTGGGATTGAATTATGCCAGTTCCCGAGCATTTTCTCACCTACTTTTGTGTAACGTTACATTTTTTCAGCAGGACTAGCAAACGTACCTGTAATTGGCCCTTTGGTGAATTGTCTAATTGCTTGCAATAGCCGCTAGTTTTCTCTTTGTTTCGGCATCGATTCGGTCAGATACTCTTAGCGTATGCCCTATGCAAATGGTTTGTTATGGTAATTGTACACCGATGAATTGTGGCGGCAACTGTCTCATTGTACAATAAAACCCAAAACCAAAAGCCCCATGTACCCCAGAGGTTACAAAGTTCAAATCCATTTTTCAAGCGTTTTATTTTTGACAATCAAGAACATATTATCTGTTTCATAGGAGTAAATATGTCGCTGCCGACCTTTTCATCAGAGGTGATTTAAATCGTCAACTGTTTTTACCTTCATTTTCCCATAAGTTTTAATGCATGTGTATGAAACACTGTCTGAGAATTCAGACTCGATAGATTTTTTCATCAACGCATGAAAATAATTCCAATGACGGAATGTCAATAGTAAACGATATGCAGTGAGTGTGTGGTCAGAGCACTGTGAACAATACTGTACGCCAAACTACACTAATCTACTGTACAGGTAACGGGACAAAGGATGTGATAGACGGCAAGGAAAGAGTATGGTTTACTATGACAATGGAGGTTTTCAGATACATATGGGAAAAAATAACACAATGACATGCGCGATAAATAACCTATTATTATAGCCTAATTAATGTGTAATTTTCATAAACTTCTGTTGCATCCCATGTGAAACGAATTGTTCACTTCGTCCGAAAATTTACTGAATCAACACTTAATACCTCTTCCATGCTTCTTTTCTGTCTGTCTTTTATACTTTCGAAAATAATCGTTGAAGACAGAAACAAAAAATGACTCAATGTGAAGAGAGAATATTGTTAGAACTATATACTCATGAGAGTTTCCGGGATAATGCGGTTCTCCACTGCAGATCAAAGTCGATACCAGCTTGAGGCGGAAATCTTATCAACCGTAGGAAGGGCGCTACTTCACTTTCATTCAGTTTTTCATTATAACCCTCCCACCATCCTGATGTGACTGAAACAGTGTTGAATGGGACGTACAATAGCAAGTATCCATGTATTTATCAAGCTGTCGATTGCATCATGTTTTCATGTGGATTTGTTTTCGATAGGATCTATTGTCTGCCGTAGACTGTGTCAGCAAAGTTGCCACTTCAGCCGAAAAAATTAGCACACACCATTTTTGTGTGGTTTAATTTATAATGGCTACGAACGCGTTATCCCAGGTTACCATCGGCAAGTGAAACTGGCATGCAGTCTTTAAGACCTGTATTTACTCGTGCATGTTAGAGTATTACATAAACAAACGCGGAGTTTATTTCAAGAGTTTCAACCTACATCACATTAGTGAAAATTTTTGTAAGCTGATTAAGATAAGAACAATGGCGCATGCCCGACGACAGACTAAATCACGCCTCAAAAAATAGTTAACTTTTTTTTTCACAGAATAACTCAAGGTAACAAAGTTATTTTAAGTCCATGAGATGGTTTTCATGGAAACCTTTTGTTATTTCAGGATTGACGAAAAGGCAAATTTCACTTGTGCAGTTTGCTTGCCTTACTACAGATGTGAAATATGCCATTCCGTATACAAAAACTGCTACCGGACGCTGAAACTTTGCTAACATTTCATTTATAAGCTCAAGTATATTAAACCAAATCTGCAAATGACCAATCAAAACTCGGCGAAAGGCACATGTGGCCTGCACATTTCATTCGTCTCAAAACAAGCTCACCGACCGTGACCCAGTTGAAATACACCCGTCTGAAAGACCCGGCTAGCCTACTAGGAAGTTTGAAAATAAACAGACAGGTAGAAAGCCAACATTTTTCTCTATTTCTTCAAACACTGTAATATTAATCCATCTCTGTCAGCCCAAGGCCTCTACAGATGAAATCTGGACCTAATCAGCCTGATGGCTTCAGAGTAGATAAAGATCCGATTTTCAAAAAAAAAAAAAAAAAAAAAAAAAAAAAAAACTTTCAGTCTCCCAGCTGAAGGATATTACCTATGAAACTCGGGCCCAGTTGGCCCAGTTAAGAGGAGATGTTGTTTGAAAGTGTTGACGACAGACGACGACGACAACCGACTACAGCCTTTCCTTTAAGCTCTCCTGGGGCATTCGGCTCTGGTGAGCTAACAAAAAAGTAGCAAATTCGATATCGACATGGTAAGTTGGTTGGTTGGATGTTTTGGTTTTCAATGGGCCTTTGAGACTGTATTTCAGTCTATATTTGGCCGTCTCCCAGAGAGAGGGGGAAAGAAATGAAGAAATGATTGAGGAGAGAAAAAATCCAAGTAAACCCCACCCGACACATACTGTAGACACAGTAGGCCCTTGTCCTACTTTTATCCAAATAATTAGGACGCCCCGGCACTGGAAGTTATTACCAGCACCATCACCTGACCATCACCCTCGACATGGTAAGAAATACAGCCTAATCCGGTCTTCACTGTTTTTACAGTTTCTTCCCTCAAAATATTTAGGCAGTTACGGTGAGCGTTGAGAAAAGTAGTTGACCTTCCCACTCTACTTATTGGTTACCTTCGCAAACAGTTCAGGTTAATTTTTTCTGACAAAACACATCACACGCAATTCCAATAAGGAGCTGAAGCTCAACCGTAGGAGTGTGGATGTCATATTAGGTATCGTAAAATTCTATAAATGAGGACACCTGAAATAATTACTGTTTCTAAATTAACACTGCAGTCATACGTCTAAAAGATGCAGATGGAACGGCAAACCGTGTGGACTCGGACCGGACTGCTTAGGAGCAGTCTGATTTGGGCCTGCACTGTTTGCTTAGACCTATCTGTCCTAATGTTTAGAATTTTTACGGTAATTAGCTTTTTGAAGTAACCGTGAATTACCAGACTGCTACCCTGTATGGCAATATTTTTAGGCTGAATCATACTGACCATTAGAAGGGAGATCAGAACTGGGGTCATTTGGAGCCGATCTCAAACAGTATCATGTTTGGCATTTAACGAGGAAATTAACGATTGATCACTCACGTGGACCCTGCCATTTTCATTGAGACTCCAGCCCCTCAAGGGCTCAACAGAGGTCAGTCTCTTATTGTAGTGATCAAGTATCCACTTGAAGATTTCGACGAGAACTGTAGCCTCTGATGACTCAAATAGGATGCTACCAGCCTCAGTATCTAATGGGACACTAGGGGTCAGCCTGTACATAAGCTTCTGCTTCGAAGAAATCAAGTCTTTGAAAAGAACTTTAAGAATTGGTGTCATAAATGGACTTCCGACTTCTCTATGGCGCGCAGATGAGGATTGGATAAAGATCTGGAGGTGGGGAGGGTTGGGAGTGATACAACTTCGACTACGAAGCACAAATATATCACAACCCTTTGAATGGGGATGCTAATTGATTCGTTAATTGTTTCGGGTTTTAATGGCCCTTTGTAACAGTATTTCAGTCTATTTCGAGCCGTCTCCCAGAGAGAGGAAGAAAGAAAAGAAGTGTGATAGGCGAGAACGAGAGAGAGAGAAACAGCCAAAAAAACATAATTCACACCTGCTGCAAGCACAGTAGGCTCTCGTCCTACTATTACCCAAAACAAAGGCCGCCCTGGCACTGAAAGTTACCCAGCACAATAGTCCGGCCCGACCGCCTGCAGGGGGAAGACTTAAATAAGTCAGAAATTTCAGGAATATATGTAATATAATTTTGTACCTGGCTATATTAATCTTATTTATTTATTTTTTTAATTTCCTATAGTGCTAAACATCCTGATACCTGTCTGCAGCATACACGTGGCAGAAATGTTAGCACTCCCAACAATTGATCATAGATTCACGAGATCGGGTCCAGCAGATTCCGAGATTCTGTCAATCTACCTTTATATGATCCAAAGCTACCTCAAATACCATTTGGATTTTGATCATGCAGGGCGAAACCTCAAGCCAAAAATTAATATTTCATAAATTATGGGTATCTTAAAATGAATTATGAATATGCAAATATCGGGAAATCATTTTTTTTAATATGACGTTAAGGTTTTCCCCCATTTAGTATATAGTATATATATTTAGTATATAGGAAGCGGTGACGTGTGAAAATTTGAGATAAGCCACGTTGCCAACACTTGACGTACATATGTCGTACCTTGATGATGTCGGATGCAAACCTCTAAAATCTGGTGACGTCCCCTCAAACGAGACCATAAGAAAACGTCGCAATGACCTTGAATTTTCATTCTGTATAAGTTAAAGTTAAAATCGAAATAATTTTTGCTGACCGATAAATTATCGCTGATTAACATGTGTTGTCGGACAGATACGGATATAAGTTTACTCCGACTTCGCCGTCGTAAATTAATATCCTGTGACCTGCCCTCGAACAACAAGTATTAAGCAGCATTTTTTTACCGTTAGGAAAATATATTTCTATAGTAAAAAAAACTGAAAATGAGGACACTAAAAATACTTTTTCATTGTGAAATCGATTTTTGTTTCATCGAATGAACGCCAAAAGCACTGTTTTCAAGAGTGATTGTTACGAGTGAATAAAAATCGATGTTTTACCGAAACAGCCAAATTTTCTGCTTCTTTATGATTTTAACTTCCAATAATTCCGTTTATTCCTGCGTCCAACATTACGACAGAGCACCATCTTTTAAAGCCGTTTTGCTTCATTTGATGCTTCCAGCATGTTTCCTGGATAGCATATTGGTTGTAAACAGTTTACTACTGGAAAATAGCGGAAAATGCCAAATAATATAGATCTCAAGAAATTTACTGTGAACGAATCCATGGCGGCCTGACATCGCGTGCTAAAACTATGTTATACATGTTCTTTTATTGACGTCATTGGCGTCATTATGACATGCAAACATGCGTGCCGATATATATGTCACATGACATACGGAATAGCAAATTGATTTACAAATGAATGTTCAAATGGTCCAGGTCACATGCCAAACATGGCCGCCCATGACTAGCATGGCCGCCCTGCCCATATACAATTAATACCTATAAAATTTTCTCTCGAACCAATTGACCGACGGCCTTGAAACTTGGTATGTAGCATTGAGTACTCAAGTACTACCAAGAATATTCAAAGGATGAGCGAGCTTTGGTTGATATTGACCTTTTTAAGACAATGTCAAATATTGGAAAATGCTAGAATATATGATTTCAAGGAAAGTTTTGAAGACATTGGCCTACAATAGTTCAAATTATAACCTTGGGTTGACCTTGATATTTTTACGGCCAGGTCAGATTTGCTATTTGGTGAGTTTATATGGGAAATGGGGAATGCTTAGATATGAGCTCATGGAATTTGTAAAAGATTTTGGTGCAAAATTAATAAATACAGTCAAATAAATGTGTACATGGACATTGTTTTAGGAATAGAGGTCTAGGTAATTTTTTACCTTTCATCAATGCATCGCATATTTTGACAATTTCAAACTATTCGGTTTGTTCAAATAATGACCTTATTTTGACCTTTGACCATTTTACTGAGTTGAGCAATTCAGGACTTTATGCTATGTAATGCTGTATGGACATAGAATATGCTTGATGTTTAACTAGCTCCAACTAAATAAATTTGCCAACAATGTCAACTAATGGATGCAAAAAGAACATGCAAAAGTTTAAAATGTAAAATGGATGTAATCACCGTCATCATCAGTTTTTTCTTCTAAACCAGTTGTAATATAATTACAAAGTTTTAATACGTCTTGAAGACTGTAGTTTCCAACCAGGGTACAGGCTTCTATCCACTGTGAGTCTATGAACACTTTAGGAGCCTTATTTACGTTGATAATTCTGCGATCTCATTCAAATTTAAGACTTAACATTTTTGTTAATTCTGAGATCACTTTCAACTGAAAAGTGTCTGAGATCTTAGGGCTATCAAGAAGGCATAAAAGTCTTCCCATGACTCAATTAGAAATATAGCTAATAATATATGGGCAACGATAGCCTGTTATGAAGCCAGTCTTGTGATTTTGCTAAGTGATCTGCCCCTGTTCTGGGGGAGTGGGGTTGGCAAATGTGATCCTTCGGCTTTGAACAATTTGATCGTGAAGGTTACCCCCTATGCTTTCAGCTTAATATCTGCTACATCGCTTCAGCAACTCTGTAAAATATTTGTTTGCTAATTACTCCAGGTGGCTAGCTCGATAGCTGGAGTAGAATCATTTAAATACCCTTCTATTTCCCTAGCCAAAGAAAGCTACATATGAAATTTGGTTCCAATCTGCTCAAGGATTGCAGAGGAGATATCGTTTGAACATGTGGACCAGGACAAACTACGACGGACGACTGATGTCGGACGACGGTCAATGTATAGCTCGGTCTGCTTCGGCTTTCAGCTCAGGGCTATAACTGAAGCCAAGATACAGCTTTTTCAGCAGTAGGGTAGTTCAAACTTTGAATGACCTTCCAGAATCTGTAATAGTGTTACCCTCTCTGAACAGGAACAAAACTAGACTGACTTTATTCACGGGCCACCTTGGCCACAGGGATAAAACGCTGACTCTGAAACATTAGGTCTCTCGCCGCTGTGTATTCAAGCCTCGGCCGCGCATATGTAAAACAAGAGGTCCACGATGGACCTAAATCGCTCACCTGAGTTATGATGAAACAACATGGAAGATCATCTATTTGATGATGGTTTAATTGGAGCAGTTTTGCACTTTCTAATCTATATTCTGACAAAGTTTCATGCAGATTGGATCAAAACTTTGCCCTCTAGCGAGTACACATTGATCAAACTTTGCCCTCTAGATAGTACACAATGTTTTTCTAAGATCTGACCTGGGATCTAGTTTTTGATCAGACATTATTCAGTTTCAAACTTGGCCTACATTTCATGAAGATATACTTTCTGAAAAAGTTTCATGAAGATTCAATGCAAAATAAAGCCACAATTATGTACACAAGGCTTTTCTATGATTTGACCTAGTGACCTATTTTTTGACCTGACAAGACCAAGTTTCATTCTTGGTCTAGATTTCATTATGATAATCATTCTGACAAAGTTTCATGAAGATTGAACCAAAACTGTGCCCTCTGGAGTATCCACAATGTTTTTCTAAGGTTTAACCTAGTAACCTAGTTTTTTTACCCAACATGACCCAGTTGCATCCTTGGTCTAGATTTGTTGGAGATAAACATTTCGACAGTTTCATGACGATTTGAACAAAACTGTGCCCTCTAGAGCATTTGCATGGTTTTTCTAAGATCGGACCTAGTGACCTAGTTTTTGATCTGCCATGACCTACTTTCAAATTTGGTCTATATTTCATAAAGATAAACATTCTGACAAAGTTTCATGAAGATTGGATCATAACTGTGCCCTCTAGAGTGTACACAAGGTTTTTCTAAAATTTGACCTAGTGACCTAGTTTTTGACCCCACATAACACAGTTTCAATCTTGGCCTAGATTGTATAAGGATAAACATTCTGACAAAGTTTCATGAAGATTGGATCATAACTGTGCCCTTTAGAGTGTCTACAAGGTTTTTCTTAGATTTGACCTAGTGACCTAGTTTTTGACCCCACGTGATCCAGTTTCAAGCTTGGTCTAGACTTTATTAAGATCAACATTCTGACAAAGTTTCATGACAATTGGATGAAAACTGTGCCCGCTGTGTCATTCTAAGATTTATTTCTATTTTTAGCTCTTGCGGCCATTTTGTTCAGCGGAGTGGAACCGTTTTAGCAATTTTGGTTCAGGGTCATGAGTCAAACATTTCTGTGAAATTCTTTTGAAATCGAGCCATTGGTTTCGGAGGAGATGTCTTTTAAAGGTTTTTCTATTTTCAGATTTCTATTTTTAGCTCTGGTGGCCATTTTGTTCAGCGGAGAGGAACCGTTTAAGCAATTTTGGTTCAGGGCAATGAGTCAAACAATTATGTGAATTTTTTTTTTAAATCGAGCCATTGGTTTCAGAGGAGATGCCGTTTAAAGGTTTTTCTATTTTTAGCTCTGGCGGCCATTTTGTTCAGCGGAGTGGAACCGTTTTAGCAATTTTGGTTCAGGGTCATGAGTCAAACATTTCTGTGAAATTCTTTTGAAATCGAGCCATTGGTTTCGGAGGAGATGTCTTTTAAAGGTTTTTCTATTTTCAGATTTCTATTTTTAGCTCTGGTGGCCATTTTATTCAGCGGAGAGGAACCGTTTAAGCAATTTTGGTTCAGGGCAATGAGTCAAACATTTATGTGAATTTTTTTTTAAATCGAGCCATTGGTTTCAGAGGAGATGCCGTTTAAAGGTTTTTCTATTTTTAGCTCTGGCGGCCATTTCGTTCAGCGGAGCGGAACCATTTTAACAATTTTGGTTCAGGGCTATAACAGAAACATTTGTGTGAAATTATTTTGAAATTGGCCCGCTGGTCTAGGAGGAGATGTCGTTTGAAGAAATTGTTGACGACGGACGGACGGACAGACAGACGGACGGATGGACGACGGACGACGGACAAATTTCGATCACAATAGCTCACCTTGAGCACTTCGTGCTCAGGTGAGCTAAAAAAGCCATGTTCTGCTTATGGAAGGCCTGGGTGGTTTTCCCCAGGAGCTCCGGTTTTCGCCTACCTCTGCTTAACGATTACTTGATATAAGTAAAACCCGTTTAAAAACTGACTTAGGTTCATCCTTAATAAATACGGCTACACATTTCACTGGTGGTAATATAATCCTGGAAAAAGGATCTGATTATTAGTACCACTAGACCCAAAGCGCCTGAAGGGCTTGATGAGCATAATCAGACGTTGACTATGTACAAAATGTAACAGATGAAAAAAAGAAATTATACACTTGGAAATAACAGTTGAATGTTTTCTATAAACAAATAAATAAAAGCTGGATGAGTTGCAGCCTTAATATATCTGTCAGTTGATACATCAAGGGCTGTAACACTTGCAGAAACAGCACGATCATAACTCTGATATAATATGATTCACTTCGGACGACGATAGCAATATCTTAAAACTTTCTAGACTCTTGAGAACTAAAGAACGAGTTGCGTCGTTGAACAAATCACGGGCTGTGACTCTGCCAGACGGAATCCGATCATGACTCCACTACAGATGGTGACAACTGTGTCGAAAATCGGTTGTAAACAATTAGAGGGATCGTGTCTGCAGAAAGTGTTTCTGAATATATCAAGGCATTTACACTAGCAGAAAGGATCCTATCATGCCCCGACATGAATTACTTGTGAAATATCTGTTGAGAAATGGAGAAGGCGTTGCAGCCAGAATTATTGTGCTGCCTTTACAGATCAGTGACTGTAAATATTGCAGAAAGATTCCGATCATAACCCTCGTAAGATATGGTCCACTGAATATCTTAAAATCTCTGTGAACATCGATCAAAATCTGTAGGATTGGCGTTCACACTGTTCATCTGAAGGCGGGCACACCCATTTCTACAGTCACTTCGATTTCCTCGTGGATAAGAGGATAAGTAGCTTTATTCTGAAGTTTGACACGCGCAGGCGTCTGCCCAGTAAGCAGGATGAAACCCAGCAGCCCTGAAACCAAGCAACTATGTGCACACAGTGCTTTAACGAAAGTGAGGAGATACGAGTACTGTTTTTGAGTGTGTGTGGGGGGATTATTTTGCGTTCGCAATTATACTGCTGAGGACTGAAACGCAATTAGGAGCGGACAATTTAAGACGACAAAAACATATAAACTGATAGTTATTTTTCTACGAGTTCCACATCATCATTCAAGTACGAAATAATGCTCATTAAAATATCGGGGAAGCAAGGAACACATCAAAGAAGCTAGAAAAGTGGACTCGAAATAATTGAGTCTGATCGTAAGCAGAAAGGTAGAATATTATTTGTAATAATCTTGTTTCATTACTTTGACTCTTGCCCTTTCCGTTTGTCGAAGAGTATACTTATACTGAGTTTAAAAATGAGGCTGATCATACGACAAAGGAATGCAAATTGACAACCTTGTTTATGAAGTGCAACAATACTGTCACCTTGACAAAACCGAATTTCTAGAAATTCAACAAGGAAAATAGTAAGTGGGACAAACAGTGGGTACGTAGAAGATGAAGTTACTTGTGCGTCAGTTTCGGTCGCGCTACTTTTTTGCAAACTTTGAGTAGAATAGTACAAAAAGTTGAACCAAAAGTGCAGGTAAAGAGCAACATTCAAAGCTCCACATATCTTTTTTTTTTTGCCCCATTCACACTGATTTTCCTTATGCACCGACCGGTTTTGCGTGAGTCTAATGCTGACGGAATGGATGGTAGCATTTCTTTCGAAATATTTCTGCCCTGTTTTACGATATTAAAACCAGCTATGCTTTTGTTGTTATAACCAGTGCTGCGTGATTTATGGTTTAATAGTTGCTCATTTATTGTTCAGTAAAAGAGCAATTACGAGTGTTTGACTGAATTCCAATAATGGTCAGAAATGTCGAGTGAAAGACTTCATGAGCATGTTCATGCAATGAGATTTTAAATTGTTCTCATAATATTTAAGGCCGTTATCAGACGCAGCGTGGGTCTTCACTGTTCACAGTGGTCTTTTTTAAGGGGCACTAGGCGTTTGGTTGAGTGGTTGGTTGTATTGGGCTTAACGGCTCTTTGAGAAAGTATGTCAGTCTATAACGAGCCATCTCCCAAAGACAGGGAGAAAGAAAAGAGATGATAGGGGAGAGGCAAAAGTCCGAACATCCCCCACCCGCACCTAGTGGAAGCACAGTATGCCCTTGCCCTAGATATATAAGACGCCCCTGCACTGAAAGTTACCTAGCACCATCGCCCTTCGCGACCACCCTCAGGGGACACTATGCGTTAATGAATTAAATCCATCAGCCATATTAGTCAGAACAGATTTATAGGTATTAACAAAAGTGCAAACATAAATCAAAATCTGAAAAAGTTTCGCAAGGTTTACTGTTAGAATAATAGTTTTATCATCTTATTACCTGCTACTGTAAAAGTGAAAATAAATATTTTTGGAAAATATAGATCCTTCAGATGCACCATGCACAACAGAGAAAAGAATAAAGCAAACCGGCTTGATTGGATCTGTCCAAGAACAAATGTAATGCACAACTGTTCATGCTATGCTCCCTAGTTACGGCTTCAGCGGAATTCTATTTAACAGTATCACAAGAGGTCATTCTAGGAAGAAACTTTATACGAGGTTTTGATGCTTGTAGGCATTGATGTTGGTGAGAAGCAGGCTTTAGCGCTAAGGGTAAAAGTAATTTTAGACATTAAATTTTACGAATGCAACAGAGCGTGAAAGATAGGTCAAGGGTAGAAAAAGTACAAAATGCATGGAGACCACCCTAGGAAGAAACTTTATGCTATGTATTTCGGACCGAGCGTGAAATAAACGTCAAGGATAGAAAAAAGTGCCACAGCTCTGCCAGGCTTGATGACTAGATATTGTAGATAAGAAGAAACGGACTTTAACGCTTTTACCATATAAGCAGAGCGTGATATATAGGTCAAGGGTAAACGTAAGTGCAACATCCTTTTAGACCAATCAAAGAAGAAATTTTATTCCATGTTCGATGAGTGTAGGTGACACCGTTTGAGAGAAATGGACTTAAACTTTAGGATCGATGCAGCTGTGGAAGGACGTACGCTCTGACTTACGAACGGACAAATGAAATTACTGACGGACGACCGGAAAATCGAACTATTAAACGAGACACTGCGGAACGTTTATGCTTCGCCTATATGGCACAATTTTATAATGCATATATATTCATTAATACTTTAGTACGAAAGCCGGATAAGGACATATCTTTCGCTTACTTCATACTTCTAACTTCTAACTTCGATGTGCGTATGTGAGTGTGTATGCGTGCGTATATGTACGAGTGTGCGCATCCGTATCGTGCAAACATATGGACGTGTGAACGTGTAAAATTGAGTGTCTCAGTGCCTTTGTAAAATTATTTGTCCGTCTGTCTGTCTATCCGTCCGTCTAATGTCTACCTGTGTGTCCGTCCGTCCACCCGTCCGTCTATCAGTCCGCCTATATGTATGTATTTATGTAAATATGTATGTTTCCCTCTCGGTCAGTATATTTGCCTGTCCATCCGTTAGTCTTTCTAACAGTCCGTCTATATGTATGTTTGCCTGTCAATTCGTTAGGCCATCCACCTGTCAATCACTGACCGTCCATTTGTATGTATGTATGTATGTATGTATGTATGTATTTCCGTGACATTTCTTATTTCCCACTTCTAACTTCCAACTTTCTAACTTCCAACTTCTTACTTCTGGCTTCTAACTTCTAGCTTCTTACTTCTAACTTCTAACTTCGACGTTTTGTTGGCGGTAATGTATGCGGGCGTACGAGCTTCTAGTCCGAAGCGGGCATGCATGTTGGCGTGTGAGCGTATGAACATGAATGCCTCAGTGCGTGCTTAAAACTGTTGTCCTTTTCGTTTGTACGTTCGCCCATTCGTATGTATTTATATATACATGAATGTATATAAGATTCTGTCCAGCTGTCTCTCTATCCGTCCGGCAAAAGTCTGCCTGTGTGTCCCTCCCTCCGGATGTCCGTCCGTTCGTTTGTCTATGTGGGTCGTACGGACGGACAAACAATTTTAAGCACGCACTCAGGCACTCACGTTCACACGCCAACATTTATGCACGCTACGGACGCGCACGCTCGTACGCATGCATACACTACACATACGAACATCGAAGCAAGAAGTTAAGTGTTTAAAGGAAGAAGATAGAAGTAGGAAGTTATAAGTTAGAAGTTACAAGTAAGAAGTTGCAAGTAAGAAGTTAGAAGCAAGAACGTAGAAATAAGAAATGTCACATACATACAAACATACATACATACATACATACATACATACATACAAATGGACGGACAGACTGACTGACAGATGGACGAACTAACGAACGGCCAGGCAAACATACAGACGGAAAGCCATACATATATATTTTCATAAAGGCATATATATATAGACGGACGGACAGAACGCCAAATGGACGGAAGGACGGAGGTGCACTCAGGCATACTTTCGACGGACGGATAGACAGACATTCAGACAGTTCATTCACACATAAACATATATATAAACGGACGGGCGGAGGAAGGGACATTCAAAAAAATTTACGCATGCATTGTGGCACTCGTGTTCACGCGCTCACATGCCCACTCAGTGCACGCAACGGATGCTCTTTCTCGACCGCTCGTATACACATCCGCCCTGTCGAAGTTAGAAGCTAGAAGAAGTTAGAAGTTAGAGTAAGAAGTTAGATGTAAGAAAATAGAAGTGAGAAAAAAGACAGTAGAAGTTAGTAATAAAACGTTTCACGGTCATACATACATACATACGAGGTATGTTCGGAAAGTTCCCGGACTCCAATAATAACTTTGTTATTTTTAAACATAGAGCTTTGAAACTTCAGTCACGTTAAGAAATATATTCATTTTCATTACAAGTTGACATTTGCCTACGCCTATGCTTTCTAAAATTATCGTATCCATAGCAACACGATATACGCTCTTGCGGAGCAACCCTCATTTATTTCCATAGTGTTCATATACGCCATGTTTTCCGTCAAAACGCGGGAAACATCATAGAAAATGTTCATCTACATCAAGACAATGCCCCAGCGCACACGGCTAAGCACACGGAGTTGGAGCTGGATGTTCTCAAGATCGGTAGCTTGGAGCATGCCCCATACAGCCTAGACCTCGCGCCACTTCATTTTGCGAATTTCCCGGCCGTCGAAGTCAAAAACCAGCTACGCGGAATCCGCTTCGACGATCTCCAGAGCCTTCGTCGCCACGTGCAGGCAATTATTTTATCCTTTAGTTAAGTATGGTTTCAATCTGTTTATGCATCATGGGTCAGGAGACTTGAACGTTGCGCGCAAGCACATGGCCGCTATTTCGAAAAGGAGCGAAAACCGACGTTGGCGTCATGAATTTTAACGTCAGGTTGCTTCGACATACCGTTGGTACATGTTTTAAATTTATAATAACTTTTTATTGTTATATGTATGGCTACGACATTAATTTTGATCTGATATGCAATAATAGATGCAGTAAATCCGTACTGATTTTTGTTAAAATACAATGAGCTACTCAAAAGAAATGCGTTCAGTCCGGGAACTTTCCGAGCATACCTCATACATACAAATGAACGGACGGACTGACGGATGAACGGACAAACGGATGGACAGGCAAACCTACCGACTTACAGGGAAACATACACTGTCATGAACTATACTGAGAGACAAATGAAAGTATACACTATTTGAATGCATATATTTTACTGATTTCTCTTATCTCAGGCTTGAAATTTTGCATAAATTATTTTCCGTTAATGTGGTAGAGTAAAATTACTGATTTAAACGGTTGACAAGCGGCACTGAACATACGTGCGGGTTTCGAACATGAACTAATTAATACGAGTTCGCTGTAAATCTGTACATGAAATTTCGGTCGTTTTTCTTAACGAACCAGAACGTTTGCGTTTCATTTTCACGATGACAAGGCTCTCCGTGGCAGACAGAAATCAAACCCGCAGAGGAAAATATCGTCAGAGGCATAAAGAAAGTATACGCTTTATCGCCAATCAGTCGTGACTCCAGTGTATTTTAGTCAGCCAGCTACGAACCGCATTATACCCCTATTCCACACAGACCACGAATCCCACGAATCGTCACGAATTGATAAATTTTAGGGTTCGTAGCTGAATCGTAATTACTTCGTGAAGTTTTTAACTGAATCGTATATATTTATAGTCAGTTCTTGCAATTCTTGAGCAATTGGGAATTCGTGGCAAAAGTTTTGAGCTGTTCAAAATTTTGGCCACGAACTCCCGATTCAAAAAATTCGTAGTTAATTCGTAACAGATTCTTAATGCATTCTTAGGCATCGTAACTGAATCGAATTCTGAGGCGTTCGTAGTGTTCTCAACTCATTCGGGGATTCGTGAATTTGTACCTTTGATGCATTTGCGCACAGTGAAGACTCTGGACGCATGCATTTATCTACTCAGCGGGCAAATGATGTTGTACTGACGTCGATGAGATGTCACTACGTCGCACTGACCTTAGTACGACGTCGTTACGACATCATGTGCCTCGTGCATAGATATTTCATTTCGTGGCCATATATTTCTGATGATTCATACTCAATACATGTATGTGCGTACTGCAAAGGATCTGATCAGGCTTTGGGCCTTTTTATACCTATCTAGGGAGAAAATCCCACGAAATTTCAAGAATAGTCACGAATTCATCTTATTCGTACCGGATTCGTACGTGCATTCGGCGTATTCTTAACTGATTCGTAACTACTTCTAAACGTTCGTACAGTATTTCCAAAGATATTCCTGTAAATTGCACTGAATTCTTGACAATATTCGTGCGAGTCTAGCCGAATCCAGTCAAATCCCACGAATATTCGTAACCCCATCGTACTTGTATCGTAACTGAATCGTAGAGCATCACGAATTGGACCAGAAAATTTACAATCGCCACGAATTCTAATATTTATCAATTCTTGGCGATTCGTGGTCTGTGTGGAATAGGGGCATTAAGTGGTCAACTCGTAATGACTTCTTTCAGCACCAAAAATATTGTCGCGATGTAAATTAAACGCATACACTCTTATTTGTTCAGATAAACTGCCGAAAGTGCAAATACTGATTTTGCGTCAAAATTGTATCTTTTAATATGGTGCTCGTGCAAAAAGGGCAAAACCAACATGTACATGTAGTGCCGCAAGTCAAGTGAGACATTTAGTAATATTACAATACCACATTCTTGAACGTTACGGAAAGATACATCGTGCAGAATTTTTGATCTGACCAGTGAATAATAATTGCTCGAATAATTGCCTCTGAGTATATTTACATAAAAGCATACATATAGGCGGACTGACAGACAGACGGACGAACGGACGGATAGACAGACAGGCGGACATTAGACGGACGAATAGACAGACAGTCGGACATAGTCATAAATATATATATATATATATATATTTCATATACAGAGTTCTGGTTCCGGACTTTATTTTTGTATTTTTACCTATATACATGTATATATATATATAAAAACTACAATTGAGTCCGATTTTACAGTAACGTATAATTTTGTTCGCTGTTTTCTACCGGTTTCACTTTTACAGTACAGATCATCAAGAACAAATATGGCGACTTTGTGTCGCATGGAGACGACGTTAGCAACGTGGCGTTCTTGTCGCATGCGCCGTAACGTCTACTTCCGCTCATTACAGTACAACACACTGTCACATTAATAGCAACCAACCAACGAGTTGTTTGCCGCTAAAGGCGGCAAACAACGAGAGTTGGTTGCTTTACGATATAGGCGTATTTCTGTTCTATTCTATTCTGTCCCGTACCACTAAGGCTTCGAAATTTTTGTGTCACTGAATTTCCGGTTACGCGTTTTTCTTTCTATGGAGAAACGAGACGCTGGCATTTTATTGGACTTAAAAAAGAATCTTCACTGAAAGTAAAATTTATTGGTCAAGCTTTATTATTTTGATTGTCCTTTTGAAGAAACAGTGTCTGCTATTTTTTTGTTTTCTTCTTTAGAAACTGATATTTTGCTACTTAAATTATTTCAACCAATCCACAATGCCGATCGACTCAGTCTGATGGAAAATTGTCAAAATTTATTTTGACTTACCTGTGTAATAGTAGCAATTTTTTCGCTCAGTTCTACATATCTATTACAATTATAGAAATATAAAAAATAATCCAAACAGAAAACAATAAATTATCAGTTAATATTTGGTAAATATAGTTACCTCCCTTACTTGATTGTATCTGTATCTGTATCTGTATCTCATGAATTCCAGCCTATATGAGGCTCACCCTCCTACATGCCACATGGCAAGAGGCGGTAATTGTAACCATGACTGGACACGAGACACCCCGAGACCGGTATACGGTCAAAAAACTCCCAAAAAACTTGTGGGGTTTAATGTAAGTTTCGAACCGCACGCCGGTCACGAACTTTCGTGCCAGTGTAACGGTCAGAGTCTGTATTTAATGTGGAAGAAGAACCGGAGTACCCGGAGAAAGAACCACAGCGAGCTTGCTCGGTATACAGACAGAACCGAAACAGACGTAGTCTCGTCTGCCTAAGGCGTCAGAGCCCAGTGGTCTGCTGTCGCAGGTCGAAGCTGTGATAAAATCATGAATGAAAATTGGATTTCAATGATTAGGATTAAATAAAGAAGAATTCAGCAAAAGGACAGACGGTAAATGGTCTTGTTTACTCTTATCGAAGTTCCGATGCAAATCATGCTAGGCTATCCTAAATTTCTAAGAGCTCTAACGATCATGTCACTGTCAGATTTGACCTGGTGAATGATTGTCTTTGGACGATCACCAGTTAACAATTCTGACATGCCGATAGGCCTTTCTTTCTTTCTATATTTACTGCTACACCCTCTTTTCAGAGTATTACGAGCAGGTGTACTTTTGTACACTCCAGTGTTGCAGGATGAAAGCCTACATATAGCCATGTAGCTATAGTAGGGATCTTTAACCTGCACAGGGGATGACTCTCCTTGCACAGGGGGCCTCCAGTTAACGTCCCAATCCGAAGGACGGCACACTTGTTAGCATCATCCCTGCAAATGATGCTAGAAAAACGCGTTCGGACATAGGAAGACTTCACCTTCGGTGAGGCTCGAACCCACGACCTCTGACTTCAGAGTCAAGTGCACTAACCACTGAGCCACCGCGCTTCTGGGCTTACTCTGAATACTTAAGAATTATTCTTAGAAGAATAGCTGAATTTATTTTGGCAGTCTCAGTCTGTCCACAAAATTACTAGTACATTTCCCTCAGCAGAAGTATGATAGCTGTTATGCCCTGGTCATTTGCAAATCCAGCTACCTCATGGCTGGGGGAGGGGTGGGGAATTAGGGACATAATGGACCACGGACAAAACAGACCATGGACAAAATTGACCACGCTTGGGACAAAACGGACCATGTTCAGGACAAAACGGACCACGTTTAAGGACAAAATGGACTATGTTCGGACCTTCCGTTAGCTTGAGAAAGCACTGTTTAATTTTAGTTGGAACAATAATAAAGCAATTTGCATGCTTAATAGAATGCTTAAAAAGATAAAAATATTACCCCTTTATCAACGTGTTAAATCAATTAGATAGTTGCGACAACCAAATGTAGTTGAGGTCATGAACAGTAGTCAAATGATTGTGACCATTTAAGATTGTCTTTGGTAATTATATAAGTTCTGTAATCTTTCAACTGGCACCAATTAATGGTCTGGTTTGTTCCCTGGCGTGGTCTGTCTAGTCCTGAAACGTGGTCCGTTGTGTCCTGAAACGTGGTCCGTTTTGTCCTGAAACGTGGTCCGTTTTGTCCTAACCATGGTCCGTTTTGTCTGGTCCGTTTTGTCCATGGTCCGTTTTGTCCGAGTACCGGGTGGGGGATACTTTGACTTTTTGCCCTGCATGATGCCTGGCACTATGGGGACAAATGTCTGATTAAATCCCAGTTCAAAACCCCCACCCCGTGACTGTGTTCAACAGTTGAGGTCGCTATCATGATATCATCTGATCATTGCCCCAGCTATTTCGACAGCCAATCAAAATCCCCACACATGCACTGCCCAAGGGACCATGCTTCAGGTAAACCACAGTATTTATGTCCCTCTATCCCTGAAGAGCCAGGATTGCTACGGCCTTTTTTCCAACTGGTTGTTTCAGCCTGATTTCGGGCGGGTTGTTCAGCCCGATTTTAGTATTTAAAGTAGGTTCGTGTTAGTCTGAATTTAGGGATAAGTCAATTCAGATTTATTTATGATCTACGGAAATGTGTAACAATAAGAATCAGAATTGTTTACTGGTGATATGTCCAAAAACAATTGCTCATTGGGGATTACAACAGATTAGGCAAAAAAAAAAAAAAAATAGGTGTGTTGCCAAACCCGACCGATCCTGATTCAGACCCCGACTCTGCTATTTTTATAGACAAAAGAAAAAAAAATTACGATGCTCGAACCATCCAAATTTTTCGCCCGACCCAAATTGTTTTATACCGCTTTTTTTTTTTATCGCTACGGGCACCTCTTTCAGTTCTTTTTCGGTAGTTTGATGGCGGTTTGATTGATTCCTCGATACGGAGTTACCTTTCTTGAGACAAATAACCTGCATATTCAGTTATCAAGTCGTCACCTGGAAATTTTCATTTTTACAGCCGAAAAATCTTATTTCATATGTAAAAATTTGGTAAGTAGCTGCTTAAGTTTGTGTAACATTTAATGATTGACAACATCAACAATAACATCACATTTTCTTAAGGCAAAATGTTGACGTTTTCATGCGATAATTATGGAATAGATATAAGCAAGCTCGGAGTTCCGCACTGCGCATGTGCAAACTCAGACTTTGCTCTTGGAGGTCAAAGGTCACCGATGCCAAAAAAGGTATACGCACAGTGTAGCACAACATATTGACTAATATTTCAATTTTCAAATATTTCCTGTCTATTCTATCTTGCTAAAGTAATGTGACTATCCATTTTCTCTGAATTGAAAACAATTTTCAGTCATATCAGCGATTTTTAATCATGAAAAAGCTGTTTTATATCGACTGACCAGGTAAACGTAATGATGACCTATCTGATTTTTCCACACTTGACCCCTGACTTTTGTGCTCCAGGCCAAACGGAAACTCGGAACTCTAAACTCGCTTATTTCCGTCATATGATAAATTTTAGCATCTTGCATAAATTTGTGTTTCTGTATTACCGTAAATACTGAAAGTTTTGATACGCCTGAAATTATTGTAATTGTCCTAATATTTGAATGGTTTGATTTTAACTGTATGAACACTGCCAGCTGATGGATATGGAATGGCAATCAGTGCAGACCCTGATCAAACTGCAATCTGATCTGGGTCTTCACTGTTTGCACAGGTCTGTCTCCCCAGTTTTTACGTTACTGAATTAAATTTTATTTAAACGTTGTGCAAAAGATACAAAATGCTTGGCAAAGTCTTTTCATTTTGGCCTTTTTCCTCAACTTGTTTGATAAATTTAATAGCGACACCGATGGCTGCCCAAAGCTATGATCAATGGTGTCTTCAAACAGTAACGCCGATGTTGAATATAGAAATCTGTGTACTGACCAACTAATAAAAATTTCTAAACTGACAAATGATAAGATTCTGACGAAAATGAGCAAGGTTTCCGATTGAGTCAGTGGTTTCATGTGACGAATGAAAATGCTTCGCGATGCTGGACGTTGCTATGTTTTTTGGCTTTTTTTCACAAATTTAATTGGCAAAATGGCAGACCTGCAGTTCTCGCTAAAAATCAAATCATTTGGTATTCTACAATGGTGATGATGGCTTGGTGTCCAGTCATGGCGGTTTGCATTCACGGTTGTCATGTTATTAGCATTGTAGCTAAATTGTCTGCCCTTACTATCGTCGAAAGTCATTCACAGAAGCAAAGTCGATTTCTACTGCGTTTCATTCGGTATCTGAGTCTTCTTTGTATGTTTTATAAGAGATTTAATGAAGCCTTAAAAGGTAATTTAATGAGTAGATTATTGCGAACCATTGTAATGTTGCTTAAATCCAATATCTTCATGCGAAGTACCTGATTGCTTACACCAGAGGCGCGTGAAGTTCTATGCTCCAAAAAAAAAGAACCTTCCAAACCCTTTAAATTTGACTCATTTTTTAGGCCATTTCGTCAGGGTATATCCAAGCAAAAATGCCTGGAGTTTTGGACTGCTAAAACCGCCAGTTAAAAATATCCCAACAGAAGCAAACTTCTTACCTGTAAACAGCCTTTAAAATGTATTTTTAAACAAGATAACTTTCTTCAGTTATGGTCTATGCCATGCTGTTATCCTGAATTCAAAATCTGCCACAAAATCTCGTCGCCATTATGGTGTCCAGTTTTCCGTTTACTGTATTGCGCCAAAGTTGAACATGTGCTTGCATGCTTTAAAAATCACACATCAGTAAAATCATTCAAGTACTCTTTTAGATATGACCAATGTCATTAAGTCACTGTCTCCATGTTATTTACAATATTTTGTTTGTCCTAATTTCGGTCAAAACGTTTCTTACCAGTGAAAACTTGAAACATACATGATGAAAATGACGGTCGTGTCAACAACGTCAAAACTGCGCAGTAACGTTAGCGTAAAATTTTCATAAAATTTTGTTTACTGAGGCCTACATGTGCTGTCTTTCCGAACAACAAAAATGCAGAGTAACTTGCGCATACGCACAGTCTGATCAGCGATTTTGTTATTTAGAGGTTGGACAGAGAAGGAATCGTACATTTAAGAGGATCGTTATCCACAGAATCATCATTTTCTTCCCGTAATAAAACATGTTGACGTTGCTGTGCGACGTTGATACACCGGAAACTGGAGACCATAATTGAGTCCGAACACAAGCTTGCACACCTGGCTATTTCTTCAACTAACCAAAATGGCTCATAGCCTGGGTATTTAACGGCAACATTGGAATATATTTAATAGCATATAACTTCAAGCGCCTGTGTTTACACATGCATTGATTCGGATATGACATTTGTCCGTAATCGTCAACAGACCCTTTGGTTTAAACTTTTGTAAGTACATCATCGTTGAGCTTCAAGCTTCTTGCGATGCAATTCGAACATTATCAACAAAGAAATACCACCAAACGTTAGCTGCATGTGCATGTAAGCATTGTAGTTAAGATCAGTGTTTCATAAACATACAGCTGGTGTTTAAATTATGTTGCAAATATTCAACAGATTTCAAGCCAAAGAAAAATTGAGGTAGCATCTGGAAACAAAGAAGTCAAGGTCACATTGAAACTTTGACGTTTCATGTTAAATTATTGCGTTAAAGTTTTTGAGATCTCTATATGATTCAAATTCTTTGTTGGGTTGGATTGATGTTTTGCATGATGATAGATGTTGGTCCAAAGTTTAATTCTGTACACCCCCATCCGTGCCAGTGACCTAGAGGTCAAGGTCACAGACTTTGATTTTCATGTCAAGTTTTCGAATAATTTTTAATATCATATACCATCCAACCCCTTTATTCAATGTTGTTTATATGTCCAAAGTTTTATTATATACCACCCCAACCCATGCCCGTGTCGTGTATTGTGTTTAAAGTTTAATGTCATAAGGTGGTGGCGCTGGCCGTATTTATACCTGAGCCCCTGTTCACTTGCTCTAGTTTTGCAAAGCCAGCATTAATTACTTTTTCTTTGTCAAGTTATCTTGTTGATTTTATATTTTACATGAGCGACCGACATAACAGGCGAAATGTGTTCTTTGACAAAAAAGCGATTTGGACCGAAATATCTAGATTCACCACGACACAGTTTATAGGCCAACAGTCAAATAAAACTGAAAGTAGAAACAGAAAGCAAAAGTAAGCTACTTACATAAAAAACCCCGTGTATATATATATTGGCCAACGAAATACTTAAAATGTAGGTCAATACTTAAGGTTATACGGCTTAAGCCAAACAAAAAAATTAACTTTCACACAGGTGGTTGTGCACATTATGTTAATTTTTTACCCTGGACAGTCAAGTCTCTCTTAAGGGGCATATATTAAAAAAGGAAGTGGAATAAAAAAAGACTGGCAGGAAGAATCTCCTCAACATCCTTCCATTGATATGGGATGGGACTCACACAGGGAAGAATTTGCTAAGAATTCTGGTTCTGAACAATTTTGAATCCAACTATTTTTTGTCAGAAACAAGGTTTTAATGCAAGTGTAAGTGATAGTGATAATTTCATCACAGGAGAATCAACATGGGATTGCAACATTACCTGTGATTACCTGTCGACATCATCGTTGAGCTTCAAGCTTCTTGCGATGCAATTCGAACATCATCAACAAAGAAATACCACCAAACGTTAGCTGCATGTGCATGTAAGCATTGTAGTTAAGATCAGTGTTTCATAAACATACAGCTGAAGTTTAAATTATGCTGCAAATATTCAACAGAATTCAAGCCAAAGAAAAATTGAAGTAGCATCCGGAAACAAAGAAGTCAAGGTCACATTGAAACTTTGACTTTTCATGTTAAATTATTGCGTTAAAGGTAGGTTCCTGTACTTTGGAATGCATTATAATTTTGATGATCTTTCATCCATGTTGTTGGAAAGCACTTATAAAAGGGAATGAATAAGTTTCACTAAAAGGTGTAAATCAAAAAAATATTAGAACAGTTGTTTTGCAAGGGATTTCTTAACTCTACTTCGCACACCAGTTAGCGCTATTTTTAGTTCGCGCCAAAAATAGATAACGCAGCTGACGTCATGCTGCATTGCATTTTGGGATAGTTTTAACCCATCCGCCATGCCAGGACCTCTAGGAGAGCTCACGGCAAGGGAAAATTGACCTTTGGAGAATGGCATCAGAAATCACGCACTTATAGACATGATAAACATAGTTATTTTTAGAACTGAAATTCCAACGAAAGAAAATAAACCAAAAGAGAAAACGACTATTTTCTTCAACATCTGACGAGTTTCTCAGTGGCAACAAATTCAGAAAAATATGAGAATTCAATACTGCTCAGAAAAATACGAAATTATTTTGTGGACATAATTGTTATCCCTAGTCCAGGAACCTACCTTTAAAGTTTTTGAGATCGCTATATGATTCAAGTTCTTTGTTGGGTTGGATTGATGTTTTGCATGATGATAGATGTTGGTCCAATGTTTAATTCTGTACACCCCCATCCATGCCAGTGACCTAGAGGTCAAGGTCACAGACTTTGATTTTCGTGTCAAGTTTTCGATTAACGTTTAGCTCACCTGGCCTGAAGGGCCATAGTGAGCTACTGTCATACAAATGCGTCAGGCGTGTGTTGTGCATCGTCCCATGCGTCGTCTGTCAACACCTTAAAACAAAATTTCAAACATCTTCTTCTGTAAAACTACTGGTCCCATGGTTCTCAAATTTCACATAAAGCATGACCTGACTCCAGGGTCTCAGAATTGTAAAATTGGGTCAGGTTGAAAATCCCAGATGGCCGCCATTTCAAAAAATAGCAAAAAAAAAAATTAACTTCTTCTCCAGAACCACTGGGTATATTTGTCTGTATTTTGGCATGGAACATCAGAGAAACTTTGGTATTCAAAATTTTAAAATGAAAAAAATCTGTAGCGGAGTTTTGTCACAGTGACCTACTTTCTGTTTACGAAAGTAATTTTGCTCAAATGCCAATGTAAAAAAAAACGACTTGTTCAAACAACTTCAAACAACTTCTCTAAAACCACTGAACCCTAGGGTCTCAAATTTCACGTGTAGCATGACCAGACTGCAGGGTTTCAAAATTGTAGAATTGGGTCAGGTCAAGAATGCAAGATGGCGGCTGTTACTAAAAATAGCAAAAACAACAAAATCAACTTCTTCTCCAGAACCATTTGGTATATTTGGTTGAAAGTTTGCGTGGAACATTATTGGGACCTTGGAATTAAAAATTAAAAAAATCAAAAATATCTGTAGCAGAATTAGGTCATAGTGACCTACTTAGAGTTTACAAAACAGATTCTGCTCAAATGTCAATATCTCGAAAAGCGCAACCGATTCTGGCCAGATTTGGTCAGAAATGGTCCTTGAATGGAATTATTTCAATTTTGTGGCAGTATTCTATCCAAGATGGCCACCATGGGGGCTGTTACTAAAAATAGCACAAACATAAAAATGACAATTACTCAAGAACCCTTGAATGGAATTGGATCAATTTTGTGTCAGAATGTTCATTGCATTAGCCTGTTTTGATTAATTGCAATTTGGCATTCCAAGATGGCCGCCATCTGCCGTTACAAAAATAGCACAACCATAAAAATGACAATTACGCAAGAACCCCTGAATGGAATTGGACAAAATTTTGTGTCAGAATGGTCCTTTCATGGAGCTGTTTCGATTAATTGCAATTTGGCATTCAAAACTGGCCGCCATCTGCCGTTACTAAAAATAGAACAAAAACATGAAAACTCCGATATCTCTGTAACCGCTGAATGGATTGTGACGAAATTTGTGGCAAATGACTCTCGCATTGAGATGTTTCAAAAATAGCTAACTATAGACCAGGCATGTTGGCCTCTGTTACTAAAAATAGTAAAATGTGAAAATTAGAAAATCTCAATGGAATTGGACTAATTATGTGTCAGAATGGTTCTTTCATTAAGCTTTTTCGAGTTTTTTGCATTTTGGCATTCCAAGATGGCCACCATCTGCCGTTACTAAAAATAGCACAAAGCATGAAAATGACAATTTTCAGTAACCGCTGAATGGATTTTGACGAAATTTGTGGAAAATGATTCTTGCATTGAGATGTTTCAAAAATAACTAACTATAGACCAGTGATATTGGTTTCTTGGATGAAAAATAGAAAAATGTGAAAATTAAAATATCTGTTGTGACGGGAGTCCTTGATCCTCGACCGCCGGATTGGTCCCATGGATTAGAGTGCTCTGCCGGGATGTAGGGGGACCCCAAGTGAAGTTGGCGCATGCACTAGGCAGACAAGAAAGAGCGCACGGCTGTGGTGGACATGCTTTTGAGGGCTGAGACCAGGTGAGTGGCTCCCTATTTCGTCCTGTAAGCTTGCTCAATACTTGTTTAATACAGACATGAAAGTAGGGTTGATCCAAGCGTATTGAAAATACAATATATCTCAATGGAATTGGACTAATTTTGTGTCAGAATTGCTCTTTCATTAAGCTTTTATCGATTTTTTGCATTTTGGCATTCCAAGATGGCCGCCATCTGCCATTACTAAAAATAGCACAAAGCAAGAAAATGACAATATCTCAGTAACCACTGAATGGATTTTGACGAAATTTGTGGCAAACTGATTCTTGCTTTGAGGTGTTTCAAATCTTAAAAAATATAGGTCCTTCAAGTTGGCCTCTGTTACTTAAAGTAGCAAAATGTGAAAATTAGAAAATTACAATGGAACTGGACCAATTTTGTGTCAAAATGCTCATTGTATGAAGACTTTTCGATTTTTCGCATTTTGTCATTCTAAGATGGCGGCCATCTGCCATTGCTAAAATAGCACAAAACATGAAACTGACAATATTTCAATAACCCCTGAATGGATTTTGATGAAATTTGTGGCAAAATGATCCTTGCGTTAAGGCATTTCAAAAGGAAATATACAAAGACCAGGCAAGTTGGCCTCTGTTACTAAAAGAAGCAAAATGTGAAAATGAGAAAATCTCAGTGGAATTGGACCAATTTTGTTTCAGAATGGTCCCATTGCAAAATAGCCAGGTGAGCGATATCAGGCCCATTTGGGCCAGTTGTTTATGATCATATACCATCCAACCCTTTTGTTCAGTTTGGTTTATATGTCCAAAGTTTTATTCTATACCACCCCAACCCATGCCCGTGTTGTGTATTAAGTTTAAAGTTTAGTGTCATAAGGTGGTGGCACTTGCTGGGTTTATGCCTGAGCCCCTGCTCACTTGCTCTAGTTTTTCAATGGATGGATGATACGATAGTCATACAGCTAAAATAGTTTTACCAAGGAGAAGGTATATACATACAGATATGCACACTTGCAGAATAAAATTTTAATTTTTTTTTCCAAATTTTTTTGCTTCACAGGCCTGAACCATAGCCAACTTAGGGCATAAAATTGCAATAAAGTATATTTCATAAAACAAAAAATATAACAAATCTGGAAGAATGGTAGGCAACAATTGAAATAATGAAAGCAATACCTGCGTATCTGTATCATAATGTGGTTGCAAGACCTAATATTGACATTTTTACTGGCTTATGGCTTTGCTTATTTGCATATAAGATTTGAACTTATCTTTTTTTATTTATGATTAGCTTACACTAGAACAATTTTAATGAACTTGCATCCAGGATTGCAGATGAGAAAAGTCAGCAGTTAGTTAGGGATAACAGAAGTGTTTCTCATGATGAAGTTTGTTGGTGTATATAGTTTTTGTCAACTTTACATCTAAGTTTTGAATTAAACCTTTATGATTGCTAACAACTCTGTAACTACAGCGACACACCAGATTCGTTTCATATTTAATCCCTGATATCACTGTAGCATATAATACATTAGATGTGAATAATGTATGACCATAGGTCAGGGCCTCGTGGTGGGGCCAGAGGTAAATAAATATGACTTAGGCATTTTCATTTTTTCAAAGTATTGCATTAAATCTTTTTGATTACTCATATCTCAGTAATTATATTGCAGATTTTTCTTCTGCATTTGGTTTATGTTATCTCTGTAGCATACCTTTTGATATGGACTGCCGAAGCCCCTAGGTCAGGCTGGTGGGTGGGGGCAGGGGTCAGGTACCAGGACAATAGGTGTTTGTTATATTTATTTTTGCTTATAGCCTTATTTCATACTTGTTTACACCATATGGATGCTGCTGCTGATCTAAGGTCAAGATCACAGACACAAAATAATTTTGTACATGTATATAAAATTTGCATTAAAAGTTTGTTTTAAACGTCTGCTTCATTAGGCGATGAAAATGATCAAGATATATGTGAGACTGTGCTCACTTGCTCTAGTTTGAAAACCTTTCAGTTCAGTGTTGCAGTGGTAATACTGGTTGGTTGCATTTTAGGTAGCACCTATTTCATATTATCTATACAGTATAGTGTAATAATGGCGTATAGTTCGTTTTACTAATATAAGAGTAAGTTGTTATTGTACAGATTAGGAAGACCTGTTTAGCTCAGGTTTAAGGAGATAAATGAAATATTTTTCTTTCTGCCTTAATGACATGCTTAAACTATATTTTATAGAACAGGAAGATGTAAAATTTCGGATCTTGCCGATTGGCACATGTTCTTACGTGTTCACTTAGATGAAGCATTCTAGTACTTGGGTCTCGGATTTGCTGATTGTGCACAGTGATCCGTTTTCGTAAATAGTTTCCGGTTTCGCCTATATATTCTTTGCCGCAGCCTCTGCATTTCATGACGTAAATCACATTTTTTACTTCACAGGTCATAGTTTCATGTACGTAAAATTTTCTACCGCAATTAAAATCAAATGCGGTGCCTTCTAATAGATGAGTGCAGAGGCCGCAGTTTGACCTCTGACAACGTTTTATTTTGTGTTCAAAGTCATGACTAATTATGGCTTTTGTTAGAATTCGCTTTAAACTATTTGGTTGCCTTTTGCTTTAAATTGTCGTAAACTTTGAAAGAATACTTTTCATTTTTGGATCGTCTTGTAAAATTGGAAGATTATATTTTATGATATTAAATATCTCTGCATTTCGCGGATTATGTGTGGACACATAAGTAATAACAGGTTCCTCCGTCTTTTGCGCAACTTGTCTTAATATAGTTCTATCAAGATTCATAGCTCTGTCGATTCCCATGTCAATAATATTCTCAGGGTATTTCTGTTTGACTATAAACGTCTTCAGGTGCTTAGTTCGAGTTTCTAGTACCTGTTCTTCTGAAATTATTGTTCTTTATCTTCGTGCCAGATTGTAGGGTATGTTAATTTTTGTATGTCGGGGGTGACAGGAAGAAAATAAAAGATAATGTTTACTGTCAGTCTCCTTATAGTAGATATCTGTCTCAATTTTTCCTCTTAAATTCCGGACCGTAACATCTAAAAACGGTTGTTCAACTGTATCAGATTGTAATGTGAATTTAATATCATTGTGTAGATTGTTTAAAATGTCATGGAAATGTATTAGTTCTTCTCTAAATTTAGTCCAGGGGACGAAGCAGTCGTCTAGAAATCTTTTCCAGGACCGTTTGAAGTAAATATAAAATTCTGTATCATAAATGGTTTCTACAGAATCATATAATTTTTCCTTCAAGTACCCAATAATTAGGGTTGCGTTCACTGGTGCAAATTTGGTACCCATAGCCGTGCCCTTTACTTGCTTGAAATAAGTGCTGTTGAAACAAAAGATATTATTCTCAAGTATTAGTTTCATTCCGTCAAGTATGAAATCATTTGAGAATCTTGAATGAAGGGTACCGGGGTACTTGTCTATTCTATCCAATAATTTATCGCCTCTATACCGAGATTGTGTGGAATATTTGAATAAATTGATTCTATGTCAAATGAAGCCAATATGGTATTTGTTGGTACATTTGTCGGAAGGTTGTTTAGGAAGTCAGTGGTGTCCCTTAAATAGCTGGTGACATGTTTGGTATAGGGTCTTAAAAGAATATCAAGTAAATTACTAAGCCTGTGCGTGTGACAGGAGGGGCCAGCAACTATTGGTCTTAATTTCAAATCATGTACTTTTTCTGTAATTTCTACGTAACCTGATTTTGTTAGTTTACATTTTTCTTTTATTCCCTTGCATTTATGTACTTTTGGTAATCCGTAAAAATTACTTGTTTTAGCTTCAAAATTTTGTAGATAATTAAATTCTTTTTCAGTCATTTGACGTTTATATTTTTTAAGAAACTTCTTATATTTAAGTCGTAAATCTTTTTCTGGATTTGTGTTTAATTCAGAATAATAGGTTTCATCATTCAAAATTATTTCTACCATACTTTTGTAATCTTCTTTGTTCATAATTACTGATGCCCCACCTTTGTCGGCCTCTTTTATTATAATTGAAGTATCTTCTTTTAAACATTTTACAGCCTCCCATTCTGATCGTGTTAGATTTTGTCTAACGTTATTTTGGCATGATTGTTTGGGAAACTTTTCAACTGTTTCAATAAATTCGTCAAGGGCTGCATTACGTTTATCTGGGGGAGTAAAATTTGATTTATTTCTGACTAAAGATGTATATTCATTTTCTGTACCATCAAAGAACTCTGCTAATCTCAACTTTCTATTAAATCATCCGCAACTACTCATTGAAGGGGACTTAACTCAATTCTCGGATAGAAAAAATAAACAGGATTAACACCGCTGGTATACTAAAATGTTTCGACAAAGACGAGCTTCCATATATTCTAAATCAATAGACATCACCTAGGGAGACCCGATACAAGGAAATCGGAGGTTTGAGAAACTCGAAGGTAAATAAATGAAAATACACAGTATTATACTGTACTTCAATTGCAAATTATTTTTACCAAAGTATTCCCAAACTAAGTATACTTGCGTTAGTGCAGTTAGTTACAAACTTGCAGTTACTTGACAAACAGTCTGGAACTACCGCTAATACTGTCTACAGAACTCTAGCTAAGTGGGAGTATTTAGTGATAGGCATCAGCATAAAATGCGTAGTATTGCCCTAATCTTAAGCGCCTCGACGAGATGATTCAAATGAGGAATCACAATATAAGTTTATAGAAGAAATACGAGAATATCATACAATATTCCTCAAAATTAGTATTCCGTCACATCTAGGACCATGGTGCCAGATTCCTCATTTTTTCTGTCCTGTCCAGCCGATTTTTTTCTTCATACTTCGATGCAATACATATGCGCAGATTAATTGTGTCAGATATATGCACCCCTAAATTAGCAACACCCTGTTTCCGTTTACCCACCTGATACATAAACCTATTTCCATGAAATAATTTTTTTTTTCGATCACAAGTCTGGGAGAAGAAAAATCAGATGAGTACAGAAGACCCAGCAGACACATGACGTTGAAATGACGTCGTACTGACGTTGATGCGACGTTGTGACGTCACATCGACGTCAGTATGACGTCATTCCGACAACATGTGCCCCTGGGAAGCTTTCCCCGAAGTACTCTGTGTGCCAGATTTGTCATGACTTTTTTTTTATTTTATTATTTTTTGTTTTTATTCCTGACCCTGATTCTTACCACACTATTCCGTCTTTGAGAGCACATCCCAAGGCCATTCTTATCACTTCTGTGGTACTTTACAATCGGTTTACCAGTACTAAGTGAACATACTTCCTCCAATAATTGGCAAATTCCCTTAAATCAGCAGAAGAAACGGAAGTATGTGGCATGCCAGGGTATCAAACTCGGGACCTCTGGCTCATGAGTCAGACGCACGAATACGGACTGTGCTATGCAGCGGTGCTTTTGGTTTAAACAGTAGTTGATTCAAGGCATTGAAACATAAAATGAGCTGCGACACCACAAAAGCAACAAAAAAGCAAGTGCGCTTGGCGAAGACTCTGGTCAGTCTGGACATCCGCCCAGTCTGATCATAGGTTTCGCAGTGTGCTTAAAGTGTAGCTAAGGGTCAAAGCTAGCTTTGTGCAGACAGCAAAGACTCTGATCAGATTGATGCAAGGCTGAACTGAGTTCTCGTGGCACACATTCCACTTTGTTTTGTCGTGTCGTGGCTCATATATACATTAATACATTTAATATAGGATCAGATGACAGGTTATGCTTTTTATCAGTCATATTCTTCATTTTAATTAGGAGAGTCAGTGGGCAAAGTCATTTGAATCAATGTTTGCTTTATTTTTCAACAATCAGTTCTGCATTCATTTAGGAGCCTAATAGCTCAGTGGGATATGTACTAGCCTGCTGAGCGATCAATCCGGGTTCGATTCCTTCTGGAGATGAATATCTTTTCAACCATAAAGAGGGTTCTGTATTGCACAAGGCATTCAGTATCACCCTCCCATTGTCCTGAAATACTTTCGAAAATGGCAAGTCATCCATCCCTACTTCTACATTGATGATCTCCCAACATTTAATGAGAGGGGGTAGTGTGATGGTTTATGAGCAAGTCTGCTAATTACCGGCTGCCGTAGTCAACTGGTTTAGTAATCTCGGTTATGGTGCAGAATGTCCAGGGTTTGAATCCCGGTTGGGCCGTCCATTGATTGGAAATTTCTTTCAACCCAGCAATACCTGGTACCTTTTTTTATTCAGGGAAGGATAACATAGGGAAAGGCGAGGGATGCCTAAGATACACTGTGGGCCACTGCAAGTACAGCCACTTGGCTATGGCTTGATCTCCTGCTACTCCTACATGTATCTTTCAAATGAGACTACATTTAACTGTGGTCCCCTTTAAGCTGTGTTTCTGAGATTAACCTGTAAATCTGAAAATGCTCACTCAACATTTAAAGCATAACTCATTCTCCAAACAAGTACAGCTATTTAGATTTATTATTTTGTTGACCACTATTAAGAACAAGAATTCCGCAAACTGCTCTGTCTCGCCTTTCTGCTCAGTGTCACAAAACAGAGCTAAACCAGAAAACGTGACAAACTTTTACACCACCATTGCTGGAAAAGCAACAGCTATGGCTCACTTTCTGCTAGTCGCATGCATTTACGCAATAATCATGATTGTGTTTTTGTGTGTTTTTTGGCAATTACACCCAGTGGTTCTGGAGAAGAAGTTGATTTTGTTGTTTTGCTATTTTTAGAAATGGCGGCCATCTTAGATTTTCATCCTGACCCAATTTTACAATTCCGAAACCCTGGAGTCAGGTCATGCTCCAATTGAAATTTTAGAACCATAGGACCAGTAGTTTTACAGAAGAAGATGTTTGAAATTGTGTTTTTAGGTGTTGACGGACGACGCACGACGGACGCATTGGTATGACAATAGCTCACAATGGCCCTTCGGGCCGAGTGAGCTAAAAATACGTGAATTTATTTTTCATACTGATCATGTGTATAAAGTTTAATAATGAAGCTGATACAATGCATATATACAAGAGGGAATCAATGCACACAGTTGCTAGTATATCAATGGATAAAACATACACATGTAGTTTAGTCACAAAACATTTAAGATAAATGGGTACACTCTCAGGGGCAGCAACTCACTAATGTTGTTTCCTTTTGGTGGAAAATCATGCGGGAAGCAAACAGGAAGTCCAAACAGGAAGTCACTTAAATTGTTCCCTTTGTAAAAAATAAATGAAAACATAAAATTGTACCCATAAAAGTTGTAATTTCAAATTTGAAAACTGTAACAGCACCATAAGCGGAGCAATATACGCCCATTTCTGAGTGAGTTTCAGTCCCTGTCAGTACCTTGGACAAATCTCTAGCCCTGACAATCAGCCACAGGCAGGTACATATATGTGCACAATTACAGTCTGTAAATACTAATCACAGGGATGTTACTTCAAAATTAAGAAAGGTGAAGCAACCATTCCCATACTCAACACACAGTATTAAGCTCTTGCACATTGCTATACATCAAGATATCCAAAACGCTTACATAGAAATGAAAATTAAATAGTCTAAGAAATAATGATAGGGACTTAGCTCTGTAAGTAATGGGGAGCAAGTCCGAGCAACCATTCCCATATGAAATACACCATTTAACTTCAGCTACACCTTAGAAATACTAATCAAAGGGATGTAACTCCAAAAATAAGGGAAGCAATTATTTTATTGTGGAAGACATACTGTCTCAGCCTAATACACGTTGCTATAAAAGTTTGTCAAGATATTCCATACAGTTACTTAGTTATGGCTTGCACTAGAACAGCCTTAGTTAATCCATGACTCCAACACTAGGGAAGGAGGAGCTATTACTTTTATAAAAGACATATCGCCTGAACATAATACACATTGCTGTAAATTTTCATCAAGATATTCCACACAGTTGCCTATTTATGGCTTGGCCAAAAGCAGCCTTAGAAATTTATCAAAATAAGGTAACTCCAAAAATAAATAAGGGGATGCAATCATTCTTATATGTGACATACTATGTCAACGTAATATAAATTGCTATTAAGTTTCATCATGATACTCCAAAGGTTTACCTAGTTATGGTAATATGGGTACCTAGTCAAGAGGTGTACAAATATACATGTGTAGTCTAAATAAATAATCAAAGGGACAACTCCAAAACTAAGTAAAGGGGAGCAACCATTCTTGTATGAGACACTGTCTGAACCTCATATACACTGCTATCAAGTTTTATCAAGATATTCCAAAGAGTACCCAAGTTATTGAATGCACACAAATTGCCATACAAACTATCATAGTCAATTTTTTCCAAGGAGTTGTAACTGCTACAAATCATTGTAGCATATCCTCCAAACAATAAGGCTTACTCCACATGATAGTTTTACTATTTACAAAGTTTCAGTTTAATTGGATGAAAATTATGAGAGGAATTATCTGACAAACACACTAAAACCTAAGTAAAGGGCTGTAACTTTGCTAAAATCATTCAAATATAGCCTCAAAACGATATGCATTGGTCCACCTCATAATCTTACTATCAGGGGTTTCATTAAGAGGCAGGAGGCAGGTATTTCCCCCCTTTCTACGTTTTCAAAATTAGGCAGTTTCCCCCAGCTATTTTTGATAAATTTGTATGCGGGTAATAGGAAAGACCTAGAAAATCTCCCTGCTAAATCCCCTTGACTCCCGGATGTCAAAAATGTTAGTAAAACCCCTAACTATATACACAGTTTCAGCTTGAATGGGTGCAAACTGTAGTAGTTAACCAAAACAAAAAGTTAACCCGGACAGAGGGAAGGACCCAAGTGCCATAATGTAATATGTCCCGTTTTTTCGAACGAGCATATAAGAATCAACATGAAATATACAGGTAAAGTTTAACACAAGTATAAGAACTAGTGTAATTCTGGTAATCAAGAGCCAGATGTTTTCAAGACCAACATATGCACATGTAATTGTTTCTCAAATCATTTGATTTAGTGTGATATGGCCTTTTTTGTGCTGATGTGCCATGAAACTCATAATCATATCACACACTCACATAAATGAATTAAGGTGAATGGGTACACTCTCAGAGGAAGCGACTCTGCCATTATCATTTCATCTACTTTCTGAATGGGAGTCAATTCTCTGTAGGCAAGAATTTGCTTCCCTAGGAGCAAATTCTTTTCTAAACAAGTAGACTACAATTTGAAAGGCCATCATCCCAGGAAGCAAACAAGTAGTCAACTTTTTAAAAAAATGGAGGAGAAATGAGGGAAGCCAACAGGAAGTCACTTTGGTTGTTTCCCATTGTAAAAATGGTGCAAAACATGAGGGAAGCAAACAGGAAGTCACACAAGTTGTTCATCTTTGTAAAAAAGAAGGGAAAACAAAAGGTTGTACCCATACATTCTTAATTTGAAACTAGAAAATTGTGTCTGTAAGATACAAAGGATGTCCACGTGCAATGCCTGTCACAAGGGAGTGTACATCTTTTAATTGTCTATTATCAACAAACATTATCACAAAGATCTTTCCTGCTTTCCTGAAGTTCAAAGCTCTGATAAAAAGATTGGAAACAAAAAGTTAAGAAACCTACTCTTTGAATTAGTGGAATTTTGAAATACTGATGACCTTCCACTCCAGAAGTTTGAATCCAGTTACACCTTGTCTTCAAGTATGATGTGAAATACTGTAAAACCTCTATATATTGGGACAGTTCGGTCTGAGCAAACAGTGCAAACCCAGACCAGACTGCTTCTTGAGGAGCAGTCTGATCAGGATTTACACTATTTGCCATCCCATTTGCATTTTTGGACACATTACTGCACTGTAAAACCAATCTGTTCCAATTTTAGGTCAATTATGGTAAGTTTTGGTGTCCCAATATTTAGAATTTTTACGGTAGTACATGAGTACTAAACAGTAATATTTTGGAGTACTAAACAGTGCATACATTAACTTTTCAACCAAAACAAATCTTTAGTTTTAGTACTTTTCCACATTTTCTTTTTTATTCTTGTACTTTTACCAGCTTTCGGTTTATGCTTGAGAATTTCCATCCTTGTAGGTGTGATCTCCTATACTAGCTAAATACATTTTCAAATTGAATAATGGTGCTTGTATTTTAGATTTTTGAGCAGAGAATTACACTTGGATCTTTTTTATCCTATATAAACCCTTTAACATGAGGAAGTCCTGCATTATTTTATTCTAAATTGTGCGAAACAACATAAATAAGTCAGCTGCGTATTTTGTGGGGAACGTATGTTGTATTTTCAGCATTTTTTGGCAGTTTTCTGTCTTTGAGATTATCACCACCTTACACCTCTGAAAGCTGTGTATACGCAAACATCTAAATCCGGAACTGTTACATATCCGCATAAAATTTTCTAGGATTTTCAGCCTTATATGACTCGCTGAATTGCTGTGCTGGTGTCTGTGCACACGTCGTAAGAGAGGATGGGTTAGTATTTTCGGGGTCGACTGCCCTGTTAAAATGAAGGAATTACAGATGCTTTGTCCTGGTTTCGTCACCAGATATTGTCAGGGTCACTGACGAGGCTTTATTATCCGGAAAGTTCTACGTAGTCTGGCCCATGTTCCTACTTCTGTATGTATTCTCTGCTCTTTAAGGAACTTTTTAAGATTTTAGTTCAAAGCTGAAATGTGCATATATGTAATTATATTAAGATTATGATAAATCTGGGCCTTAACACCTGTTCATTTAAAACAGAGGACAAAAATGTCTCTCCAAACTTTATTTAGTGTAAAAGGTTCACGATAATATGTCAGTGTATTTGTACATCTAATAAGATACCAAACTGTGTATTTACAGGGGCCGTCCAATAAATAGCGAATGTCCAAATGGTATTAACTCATTAAATGAGACTTGTTTGCTATTTTCCGAAACCTTCCCCGTTACTTGAAAGTTTTACCTTCATTTTCACGAATATCTAAACCTCCTGTAGAATATGTGTCATCAGATTTTGCCAACAACTTATTCGGTCATGGTTCGAAACGTTAGGCACCATCTAAGTCATTGGCCGGGATTCGTTTCATCAGTAAACCATACATGCAGGAATTGAGGTCTGGCATTATCCAAATAAAGGTACATATATCTGTAATTAGTTTGACATTTTCTGTATTTGGCAGTTTTTGTTTTAATAGTCTTATACCATTTGGACTTTACATAAACCGGTTGACGAATGGCTGTACAGCAAAAAGTGTATTCCAGAACTAAAAGACCTTATGTACTATGCACGATTTTCTGTTGCCAAGCCATACAAAGAACATCAACCCTGTGTATCCTCAATATGTGCATCGTAATATGTAAAGTATACCTCACCATTAAAAGTTATATGCTTCTCATTCATTAAATTAACTTTCAATTTATAACATTTTTTTTCAATCCCACCCAAAATTATAATGCTCACTTTTACCATTTTTTTTTTCAGTTTTTATGCTTATAGTCCTAGATTCTTCGACAATTTTCAGTCCAAATGAGCTATTTTCACAAAGCATGATTCAAACATAGTAAGGTAGAATAATATTTTTGGAGTTGATAGAAGGCTTCCAATAACCATGGCAACCGTTTTTACAAATTGGCCAGGATCTTTTCCCTTGCCTTCTGTTGTTGCTAGGCAGCAAGCGATTAACGTTGCTTAGTTGTATGCGCCATAAGATATGCCACGCAGTGGTTATATTATCGATATGCAAATCATATTGTCTAAAAATATAATAAATCCTGCTATTTATTAGATGACCCTCATACTTTTGGAATTGCGTCTTATTTTGGAAGACTTTGCGTAAAGAAAAGTAAACATTTTATGTATTTTTGTGACATCATTCTAACTGTTGAAAGTATATTGTCAAGGTTGAGTAGGCACTTTTAACTACAACATCCCCACAGAAAAGTACACCTAATGGCGAAAACGGTTGCGGTTTTTCTTCTTTTTTTTCAAAATTTCAAGTCTTATCATCATGTGTTGGCGCTGTCATGGAAATATGTTTTTCGAGACACACTAAGGCACACATTAACTTATTTAAATGCTAAGACAGAATTTGCTGATTTTAATGTACAGCTAAGCCCGGATATTATTTTGTTTTTAACTTTCAGCTGAGGAAAAAATTTGTTTTTTTTTGTTTTTTTTCCATAGCTATGGCGAATGTTTTTCTTTTTTAATACACAGCAAAGGTGAAAGCTTATAAATGTGACAAAAGGGTTATAATTTTTCGTATCGTACCACTACGATGAAACAATTTGTTTAGCTGAGAGAATGTTCTTTTTTTTCTTAACTTACGACTAAGGCATTTTTATACCCCGCCTCACGTTAGTGGCGGGGTATTATATTTTCATGTTAGCTGTCCGTGTGTCTGCCCGTCCGTCCGTTCGTAGTACGTACGTCCGTCCGTCTGTCCGTCCGCACTTCGTTTCCGTTCGATAACTTAAGTATTTATCACTTGATTTCCTTCAAATTTTGCATATGCATTTGTACCGAGAATGTCTCGCTTGGGATTGTTAATGGGCAAATTTCGTTAATTTCTGACAGAGTTATGGCACTTGTCAATGTACAAAAAATGGTTTCTGGCCTCTTGGTCCTTCACTACTTGGAGTATCATGATGAAACTTCAAAAACATGAACGAAGTAGCAAAATCTTTGTATGAGCACAGAAATTTTATCATCGGGGGTTATCTGCCCCTGCCCTGGGACTATATACATGTATAAAATCATGAAAAATTCCATATAAAATCAGAGTTTGAAGCAATTCTTCTGAAACCTTCAACAAATGGTCAGAGTGATGAAAGCCTACAGTGATGCTCAAATTTACGCCATGGCAGTTATCTCCCCCTGCCTCCCCGGCTATATACATGCATAAATCTGCAAAAATCGCGTGTGTGAAAAAGGTTTGCAGTGGCGGGGTATCACGCAGTCGTTTGCGGTGCTTTTAATTTTTTTTAAACATTAGCTAACAATACAGCTAGGGCAAAAAAATTGTACTTCTTTTTTCGTCAGCAACGAGCATTATATGGGTTAACGTACATTTGATCACCTAACACCTTCCCAGAAAAAAAAAGAAAACCATGCTTATATTCAATAATCCATGGCTAGTAAAGTGTAGTAAAACAGGCTAGCGATAAAAAAATAGTGCAGACCCTGGTCAGAATGGGGCAGAGGGAAGGGGGCTGGAGGTTGGGCCATGCTCCCCAGACTTTTAGTCCTAGCACAGTCGGCAGCGAGTCTTACTGCGAACATGGGGATTATTGGTCTTGTACCGGTCTGGCAACATTTGTTTGTGGAAATTTTAATTTTGAATAATTTCTGCGGCCATTCTTTCCTTTTCGCTTATGCTTTAACAGCATTTTCTGGTGAAACGTGTGCACTTAGAACTGTAAACAGCCGTGCATACGATTACGACAACGGACCGCCACTTCTACTTGGGCCCGGTACACATATATTGTCAAGGGTAGGCGTATTTTAACAAAGAGTCAAATTATGATTCATTGTATCTCTCAGGTGATTTGCGCCTACGAAAAATTCTGTTTAGTGTTACAGTTTGATTTGCACCAGCGGTTATACTTTTCCTTGTTCCGCATTGCAGAAATGTGTGGGTTGGTTTTCTTTGTACCCTTTACAAATACGAAAATATTAATGAAAACAAAATATGTTTTTGTCCCAGCAGTCTAAGTTTTCCTTGTTCTATGTTATGCTATCATTTCAATGTAATCCAAGAACGTCATAGTGTTGGCCGATTTCGTATGAGCGAATGTTCCTTAAACTGGTTCATTTCAAGGTGGGATTGGTAAAGAATATAATTAGTTCATAAATTTTATTTACTGTATTTATATTTATCATATGACGTCGCATCTGAGAGTGTAATAAATCCATGCATTAAAAACGATAATCCACTAGTGGATTAAATATGCAAATTACGTCGTAACGTTATACGCTGACGTCCATTAAAACATCGCGTTTTCTAATGGCAAAATCTTGACGTTTTAGTGCAAAATTTGCTAATAAAATGCGATTTTAGTGTCATATGATAAATAGGATCTTGCATTCGTGCTCCTGTATTATTGAATTTATTAAACTCGTTGGGGGAAACCGATAAGATGCTCGGCAAAGCCTCGCATCTTATCTTTTTCCCCAACTCGTTTAACTTGATAAATTCAATAATACATGAGCACTCATGTAAGATCCTCTATTTTTTATGGTTTTATTTTAAGAATTGATGATTTTAATAACATTTCGAGCGATAAAGCTACGAAAGTCTACATCTGAGTTTATTGCTTGTCTTATGTTGATGCGACATTGGCTCGACGTTATATGTTCTGAAAAAAAATAGTTTTTTTTTTATTTTTTAAATGATGCTAACGCAAAATGCAAATCATTTATTTCTGAATATACAAACAGGTGGAAATTTTGCAACATTTGGTCGTTATTTGTTGTATTTTTAATCGAATTTGTTGACACTGTTGCGTCGGATACATATCGGTATAACGGCTCACATTCCACCTTAATCACCACGTGGGTCCAACTCGTTCATGCTATCTGGGATTATAATTCCAAGCTTTTCCCGGGGTCGACTCTAGCGGGCTTTGCGCCTTCAGAGCTCGCGTTCCTACTTTATTGTTAATACAAATGCTCAGTTTTGCCGCACCAGTCCTAAACACGTGTGCATTCCCTTGAGCTGTAAAGAGGCAGAATGGAGCAGTTTTGAAAACATTTGATGTAGAATGATATTCAGTATCTGCACTGTTTGCCATTCTGTCTGCCGTCGGAAAGAAATTAACCATCTACGTTTTGGGGCAGATGTAGTAAATGCTCGAAATGTCCCAATACTTAGGTAAAAGGCGGTAAATAAACATTTTGCATCTTTCGTCTGATGGCGAAATGTGAGCTGGTCAACGAGAGACCAATGATGAACCTTTTACTACAAATCCCCTTTTTTAAATATCACAAAATCGAAGTTGTGATATCATAGTAGTGATTTTGTAATAAGACTATTTCGAATATGTGATATCATATAATTTTGTAATACCACTCAATAATATGAAAATAGGCACTGCCTATAGGCGAGCACATCGCTCTTTACAATGTGCAGGTGGTATGATAAAACCTACCTATGACAGTTACCATGTTAACTCTATAATAATTCGTGATATCACTAAGTCGGTTTATTGATACCACTAAATATTTTTTTGATATCAACAAGTGGATATGATTTTGAGATATCCCGAAATAGTGATATCACAAAATAGCTGTGATTTAGTGCAATTACAAAATCGGTTTCATGATATGACTTATTCTATTTTGTCACTTATCACTTATATCACTTAATCGCATGTATTTTGGAATATCATGATTTCGAGTTTTTATATCGCTAGTTTTAATTAGTGATATCACAAAACAGGAAATTTATAGTAAACGGCAGAGATCAGCATGCAAAAATGCATTCTCTGTATGAAGAGTGGTTGATACTATTTTATATCCTGACCAGACAACAACATGCGCAGGCTGGTCTGGGCATGCGCAATCAAGATAATCTTTAAAACAGTTTTTTTTCTGATGACCCAGGACAGTATATTCGAACATCAACAAATCAAAACATCCGATTGTTGTTACAGCGTTGACGTTAATGAATTTCGGCATATCAGCCTAGCTAATGCATTAATTCAGTCTTCAACTTCACATCTTTCGTGACTTCCTGTTTGCCTCCCTGGAAGATGAAGCCGGTCCAGAAAGGGATGCACTCTTAAATAAAAAAATGTGCTCCTCTTTAATAGTTGAACCCTATACCGAAGGGGAAAAATTGTCGTGTTATCTCCCCTGAAAATGTACCCCTTTACCTGAGTTTATTTCGTTAAACCTTTATGTGAAATTATTTATATACAAGATTTAAACAAAATATAGCTCAAAACATAATGACACAATATATGATTTAAATGGTAAGTTATGGTTTGGTAAACTCCAGAAGCAAAAGAAAATTGATCCCAAAATAAAGCGGGAAAAGTGTAGCTCTTAGTATCCCCAGTCATCCCCACCTTTAACATAACGTGCAATTTGTTGCTAAATACTTAAAATCTCCGCATGCCTATCAGTGGTAAGCGCTCAAATCTTCATGTTTGTTGATAAAATGACGGTTAATATGCATATATTGCGTCATATACCAAGGAAAAGGGATGAAAAACGTGTTTTTGAGAAACGACAAATTACTCCACAAATGTAATTGTCCCTTTCTTGTTTCCCATTGCGCGATGCAATATAAGCAAATGCGGAATAGTGAATGTGGCATTGTATTTATGAAATCAAAAGTAGACAATTTTAGTTGGTAACTAAAATAATCCGAATCATTTTACAACCGTTTTTTATTTGAAATATAGTGAAGTTTTGTTAATTTATAGTTGACGAATCAATATCATTTACAATGACGAAACTATGTTGAGAAGCTTGCGGCGATACCTCACGATATTTCCTCTTTTTTTAAAATACTGATAGAGCAATGAGGCCTTAAAGCTTTTCTCCGTCGTTTGAGTCGATAAATAATTCACCCGCTGAAAGTTCGTGGATTATCACTCTGTACAGGCGGAAGAACTATGCTCCATTTTTATTACCTTATATCTATATCATTCTGTAAATTTAACTCATGGCTGGTTTTTGTTTTCATTATTTTTGACCATAAAATACCTTCCAAACTGCATAATGCCTCGCCACTTTCCCATAGCATATGTCTGTAAAATTCCGAAATCCGGATTTTGAATTCATAGAACATAATACCGACTACTATCATTTCATCAAACTTCCAACTTTGAGTTAGGTACGGCTGAAAAGACCAGAGGGGGAAGACGACATGCAGTCAAACCTGTATTAAAAGGTCACCCCATGGGACCCACAAAAAGTGGATGCTCAAGACTGGTGACCCCTTAATATAGAGGCCCCTAAAGACAGGTTCTACTGTAACTGGATAGAAAATTTGCGATTTTACGTAATTTTTCAACAGTATTTTAATCATATCAGGACAATGGGAGGGTGCTAATGAAAGACTGTGGTACCCCATCACGCTTAAATAGATTTTCTATTGAACTCGGAATCGAACGCGGGAGCTCTGGATCAGCAGACTAGCGCTCATCCCACTGAGCTACCGGGGCTACAGGGGAAAAAGAGAAAGGAAATAAAAGATGAAAGAGGGAGACTCTTGCCTTAGCTGTATTCAAGTTATTTGACAGGGAATGTGGCATTCAGCCTTATGGGCCATCTCGCGGAAGAGAAATGTCAATGCAAATTTAGATCGCGCCATTTAGATCTCCCTATGACAAGGCTTTATGAGTAACAGTTCAGATAAATGGCAGCACAGGAGAAGAATGGTTCAGAACAACATTTGGGTGTTAGGCAAGGATGCCTTCTTTCAGCCAACCTCTAACACATTTTTATTTTCAAAAGTATTATGTCTGATGCTCTAGAAGAACATGATGGAAAGACAATATAGGCAGCAGAACTATTACCAATCTGCGATTTGCCGATGACATTGACGCTCTTGCTGAGGAAGAGCATGAACTAGAAACCCTAGTTGAAAGTCTCGACAAAACCTGCACAAGGTATTAAATGTAGATAAGTGCTGAGCCAACCAAGAAGATCAAGCTAATGATAAACAGCGCCAATTGTATCCAGAGGGAGATCAAGGTTAAAGGACGGAAGGTTAAAACAGTTACAAACTTCAAGTACCTTGGAGCAGTTGTCTGAGATGTAAGCACAAAACCGGACGTTTTCTCAGATATTGCGAGCCGTAGAACTTGACAGCAAAGTCAGAAAAAAGAATGCAGGCCTTTGAGATGAGGTGCTATCGAAGGTTACTGAACATCTCGTACAAGGGTCATGCCACTAGTGAGGATCTTCGCAAAAAGATACAAGCAGCCATTGGAGAAGAAGACGAACTTCTGACCTTGGTAAAGATACGGAAACTGAGATGGTTTGGCCACGATTGTCTTCTGGCTTAGCAAAGACAATTCTGCAGAGCACAGGAAAAGGAAAATAGAAAGTATAGACAGAAGAGAAGACAATATGAAAGCGTGTACAGTGATCAACTTTGCTAGCTCAACGACGGCGTCTGAAGATAGGACTAGGTAGAAATGGATTTGCAAAGTCATCTGCGGTGCCCCGACGACCTTGCAAGGGATAGACTAGACTAGACTTGAATTGAATTGTATTATTTGGCATTATGTGGAATGTCCCTGTCGGCAAAACAGGGATGACTTAGATCAGCATGCTCATCTTCACAATTTGATCAAAGTATTCCCTTAGATAAACATAAACATTTATTAATGCTAGGGAATCTGAGAACGCAAACGTAAAGGATCTGACCAGTTAGCGCAAATATGCATCTGCGCAATCTGGTCTTAGCCTTCCATTTTCACACATACAAATAACCTAAATAATGAAAAGAAAATTGAGCCGCAACACGAGAAAACCAGCAAAGTGGTTGTGCGCCCAGCGCTGACTCAAACTGAGCATCCCCGCTGTCTGATAAAACTCTGCGCTGGGCGCACAACCACATTGTTGGTTTTCTCGTATCGCGGCTCAATTATCTAAACCTGATCAGAAACTGAATCGTCCTTTTTCGCTCATACATATAGGATTTTGTTAAAACCTGAATAGTGAAGAATCTGATCATACCGCGCAAATGCGCAGGCAGTTGAGTATTCAGTATGAGCCTACAGCTTAAATTACTTGGGTGCACTATCGGGGGAAGCAGCTCTTCCGTTATTCAACAAGGAGCAAATTCATTGTTTCAAGATGGACAGATGGATGACTTGCGAGTTTACGTCCTTTTTATCAGTATTTCAGTCATAATGAAAGGCTGTGTGCAATGAAACCCCATTTACGATTGAAAAGATCAACGCCTGCAGAGAGGTTCGAACCCGATACCGCTAGATCAGCAGGCCAGCGCTTAACCTACTGAGCTACCGGGACTCCTCATTCTTTTAAGAGAAGATCCTATTTGTATGATATCTATGAAATATTGAGCTTCCCAATGTCGCATTTAAAGAATTCATGATATTTGCCGAAACTTAGCAGAGCGATTTTGGTTGGCAAATCGTATTTTCGGCATGTTAGATGGTCAGGAGTACAATATGGTAAACAAATGTTAGCTTGACGCATCCTAGCGGGCACACTCGTCGAAACTACGTCGTATCAATATCGATGATACAGCATGACGTCATTATAGAAATGAATTTCCTTTTTTGGGATTTTACCGATGTGTAAACGCCGGCGAATCACTCACAATCTGAATAAAGCCCGAAGGGCTTTATGTAAAGTTTGTGAGGGATTCGCCGGCGTTTACACATCGATAAAATCACAAAAAAGGAAATTCATTTCTTATAATTCCAACTTTGTTCATCCAAAAGTTTTTCTTCGGCTGCATTGTCCATGTTCATCCAAAAGTTTTTCTTCGGCTGCATTGTCAATCGGTTTACTACACTGGAGGGTTTAGATAAACAGCGTTTGACAAAATCAGAGACATAAGAATTTCAACCAGAATTGCCTTTGAAATTACTAAACTCTATTTGAAATTACAAACGGCTTTTTCGTAGGTCCTGGTTTTTAACCCGTTCTCTTCCATGAAAAGTCGGAAACAGTCCAAAATAGTCAATGATTCAACCAAAAACACTGCCGAGGGCGCCGCCTTTTTGAAAATGTTACCAACTGACGTTTGTTATGACGCTGACGTAACGTCATGAATAACGTCATACACGCGCTTGTTTTGGTCGTCTCAAGACAAATTTTGTTTTTCCGTCTGAATTACGATTACTTGAAACTGCAAAATTGCCGATTCGTTTCGGAAAAAGGTTAAAAATTGGTCAGAGGAGAAAGCCGCGTATGGATACAACGTCTGCAGGATTTATCGATGCATAAACGCCTCTCTAAAGTTGCTATCAGCCAATCATTTGTTCGGAATTTGTGCCAAAGAGAGGCTGTTGGAATTATATAAACGAGAGACAGCGTGACGCCATTATCTTTTCTCCCACCTTTGCATATATAAGATAGGCCCTCAGCTTATTCAAGAAACTTCTTTCTCCTACCTTTCCATATATAAGATAGGTCCTCAGCTCATTCAAGAAACTTCTTTCTCCTACCTTTCCATATATAAGATAGGTCCTCAGCTCACTCAAGAAACTTCTTTCTCCCACCTTTGCATATATAAGATAGGCCCTCAGCTTATTCAAGAAACTTCTTTCTCCTACCTTTCCATATATAAGATAGATCCTCAGCTCATTCAAGAAACTTCATTCTCCAACATTTCCATATATAAGATAGGCCCTCAGCTCATATAAGAAACTGCTTTCTCCCACCTTTGCATATATAAGATAGGCCCTCAGCTCATATAATAAACTTCATTCTCCCTCATTTGCATATATAAGATAAGCCCTCAGCTTATTCAAGAAACTGCTTTCTCCCCTCTTTGCATATATAAGATAGGCCCTCAGCTCATATAAGAAACTTCTTTCTCCCACATTTGCATATATAAGATAGGCCCTCAGCTTATTCAAGAAACTGCTTTCTCCCACCTTTGCATATATAAGATAGGCCCTCAGCTCATATAAGAATCTTCTTTCTCCCACATTTGCATATATAAGATTGGCCCTCAGCTCATATAAGAAACTTCTTTCTCCCACCTTTCCATATATAAGATAGGTCCTGAGCTCATTCAAGAAACTTCTTTCACCCACCTTTCTATATATAAGATAGGTCCTCAGCTCATTCAAGAAACTTCTTTCTTCCACCTTTGCATATATAAGATAGGTCCTCAGCTCATTCAAGAAACTTCTATCTCCCACCTTGCCATATATAAGATAGGTCCTCAGCTCATTCAAGAAACTTCTTTCTCCCACCTTTGCATATATAAGATAGGTCCTCAGTTCATTCAACAAACTTCTTTCTCCCACCTTTCCATATATAAGATAGGCCTTCAGGTCATATAAGAAACTTCTATCTTACACCTGACAACATCTTTCTTATATTAGCATCCAAACTATTTCAATTTTCGACTAAAATTTTAATTTTAAATGAACGAAACGGACATGCAAGCTTGTCGGATGACGTTTGATGGCATATCATAGGTTGGTGACGTCACTCAATTTTAATGACTGAAGCGCGTGACCTGAGAGGCTTAGTCGCATTTGTGTTTGTCCTGTGGAAGAAAAATTCCAAAACGTATCGTGCTTTCCGTCTTTTTTTTGTCTGCAAACTATGTTTAGACCCATTTTAGGACCCGATAAACACACTGGGCTGCTCAAAATTTACTTCAGATCACTGGTTAAAAAGTTAACAATTTTCCTGTTCTGAAGCCTAATCCGACTTCAGGCTTAAAATCCGCTAGAAGTGGCAGAAAAATAATCCATCATGAGCCAGTCCATGTAGGATAGGAAAATCTCACCGTCGGGGTCGGAATTTCAACCAGGGACTCGGCAAGCCTCGTCCCTGGTTAAAATTCCGACCCCTTTGGTGAGATTTCCCTATCCAACATGGACACTCATGATGGATTGTTATACTCTTACACCTGGCAACATCTTTCTTATATTAGCAACCAAACTTTTTCAATTTTTGACTAATGTTTTAATTTCAAATGAATTAAATGGACACGCAAGCATGTCGGATGACGTTTGATAGCAGATCATTGGTTTGTGACGTCACTCAATTTTAATGACGTCACTAAAACTCGTTATAAAACGTCGCAAGAAAACTTGAGGCGCGTGACGTGAGATGCTAAGTTTTCTTTTGTTTTCGTCCTCTGGAAGACAAAATAGTCCACATATCGTGTTTTCGGTCAATTATTAAGGTGCAAACTGCGTGTACACCCGTTTCAGGTACCGACAAAGTAGTGATAAAATGGTGGTTTTACAATATACTATTAATAATTAAGCCAGTACAAACCAAGACCAGGCTTAATTTCACAATATATGGTATATATATTTTTAGAATTAAGCCAGTACAAATCAAGACCAGGCTTAATTTCAATAGTATATCGTAGACTTTGACTTCAAATTTTGATATCCATATTCGCGAACCTTGGAAATTCGATGGACTATTAATAATTAATCCAGTACCAACCAAGACCAGGCCTTATTTCAATAGTATATCGTACATGTGTTTATAATTAATCCAGTACAAACCAAGACCAGGTCTAATTTCCATAAACGGAAAAAAATATATAACACATAGTTTATATAGTGGATGAGATAATCGTCATATGAACGGTTTTAGTGTAATGGATTAATAAATCTCGTAAATAAGTAGAGCAACTAGTCCTTCAATTAGGGGCTTCAGGTGTTTTTTAAAAATGCAAATTTACTTATTTTTACCTATTTTATGAGAAAGCATATTCAATTTCCTCTAAAATGATATGTATATTATTAGAATAGGGTGCTTGGTTCAAAAGTTATGACATGATTTAGACAAGCCATTGTGACCAATTTTGTAATCATGCTCCAATGTATTCAGTATACGGGCTGATGGCACCGAATTTCACATTCATTAAGCATAAATAGGGGCAAGAGTTTAAGTCTTTTACTTATAGTCTTATTCATATACACTGTATGATGCAGTAATATGGGCGGCAACTTCAGCAAATATTTTTGAGTGGTTCACTCGTTTCCATGGTAACCAGGCTGTCAATTTCTGGTTCAAAATGGCAGCGAAATCGGAGTTTTATATGAAGCGAATAATGACAAAACGACAGAATATGATAAAGAACACTCATAAATGATACAATGTATGAAGCAATTATAAAAGATGCACCATTTACTAACATTTTTTATTTATGAGTTTCTTTCCATGGTAATGAGGCGGCCATTTTCTTGTTCAAAATGGCCGCTAACACGGAGTTTCCATGATAAAAAGATATCAAATGCAAAATAAAAAAAATAGAAACAGTCACAAATCCTAAAGGTAGTTTAACACAATTCAGTTATACAAGTTTTACAATTTGCAAGCATTATTTAGTGGTTCAGCTGTTTCCATGGTAACCAGGATGACATTTACTTGTCCGAAATGGCCACGAAAACAGTGTTTGCCGGCCAAACTGAAAGAGATGACATTACGAGGAAAGAGAATAAAGCAAATTCACAAATGATCTAGTGTGTGCCTCAGTAACTAGTTAAAGCTGGAACATTTGCTCGCATTTTAATTGATTCACTTGTTTCCAAGGTAATTTGGTGGCTTTTTTGTTGGTCAAACTTTCTGTAAAATCTGCATTTCTATGAAAAAGAAGGTAAAGCCCGAAATGCACGTCTCGCTTACCACCTCTCGCAACAGATACAAGTCACTACCTCATTCGTGAAATTAAATACATCTGTAAGATATGCTTATATTGCAAAATATCACGCACATCTGTCAGTAAATATAACATGTGTTGTCATACATGAGTAAAGAACAGTTCATTGATAATTCGGGACCGTAATAAATAGCAAATAACATAAAGCACCAGTCTCCCCGTACTTGGTTAATTGGTTGGTAGTATGGGGTTTAACAACTCTTTGAAACAGTATTTCAATTTGTGTCGAGCTGTCTCCCAGAGAGGGAGAGAAAGAAAAGATATGACAGGCGAGAGAAGAAATATCCAAATTACCCCACCCACATCTACTGCAAACACAGTAGACCCTTACTCTTCTATTATCCATATACAATACAGTCGAACCTGTCTTAAGGGGTCACTGTATTAAGGGGTCACCTGTCTTTAGCAGTCACTGTTTTGGGGTCCCTTCAACCCAAAAACAGTGCAAATGAACCTGTATTAAGGGGTCACCTGTCTTAAGCAGCCAGTTTTTGTGGGTCCCCTGGGGTGACCCCTTAAGACAGGTTTGACTGTAGTTGGACGCCTCGGCACTGAAATTTACCGGGCACCATCGCCCGACAACAACCATCCCCCTCCTCCCCTTCCCACAACCACCGTACTTAGAAACGTATCCCCGGGTTTACTATGATAATGCAGATCATGTTTTTTTCCATTCCTTTAGGCTGGTCATTTGACAGCTAGAAAACGGTGAAATTGAAGTTCAGTGCAACTATTGTTAAGTGCAGTGTGGCAGCCATATAAAAAGTGTCACCATACTTCACCATGCATAGTGAATATTACATAATGGAATCATTGGGCTCATTCTGAGTCAGTTCGAAAATAATGCCGCTGAAGCCGGGGGGCTAGGGGGGCATTGGCAGTGTTGCAACAGTAAATTGCTGCACTTGAACTGACTCAATGAAATCAAGTCTCTTTTAGGCCTACCCGTTTCTTTAATGTCTGCCTTGCTTCCTGAAGACCTTTCAAGATTTATTCTTAGTAAAGAACACCTGATACAAATCCTTGAAAATATTTTCACTGCCCACAGAACGTTCCTTTCATGATTTATTTTTGGCTGACCAGTTGACAATGTTTGTCAGCTGATCAGTAAGTAACTTAAAGACCCTTTATTTGTATAATCTTTTATTGTGAGTTATCGCTGCAAGCTTCTTACTAAAGATTCATTTTTGTACATGACCCTGATATAGTTTAAACAAATTAAACATTGTTAAGTTTCATTTAAAAACGTTCGGGTACTATAAATTTGCAACTAAAATGATCTTCCAATAAACGGTAAAAATACAGCGTACAAACCTGGCGCGCTTTTTCATAATATTGCATAGTTCGACGGGGAACCAGGAAAGGAACTAGTACTTTGTGGAGCTGTTTTCCCTTCATTTTTTATTATTATTATTTCAGCCTTTTTTGAGGATTAGAGACATTGAAAAAGTTGAATATGGAAATCCGCATCTGTAGCAGTAAATTTGGTTATCGAAACACATTGTTTCCCTTACTCTTTGCAACAGTTATGTGATTCAATATATATGCTCATAAACCCAAATTCTCATTTATCACCAAACGTGAAGGTTGATTTAGACGTTCTATCACTGTGAGTAGAAAGTACTATGGAGACTTTAAGGTGCATAGTCCAACTTTAGCAGCGGCCGCAGCAGACTTAGTGCGATAACAGAAATTGATGGTACCAAAATGTATCTCGTCTTAAAATAAATATACAAATTTAAATAACAACTTCATTCAGGACTGACAAAAGAAAAAAACTCCAAGCTGATATTCATCTTGGCTTTGCACTGTTTGACCAACACAAAGGCACTGATGAAATGACGCATTTTACGACCTTTTCAAGAGCATTCAGTCATATGAAAGGATGTGTGCAATGGAACCCTGTTCACGGTCGAAAAGAGTTTTGCCTACAGCGAGAATCAAACCGCGCTAGCTCAGTGCTAAATCCACTGAGCTACAGAGTACTCCTTAAATGTATGCTGATCTTTAATTGTCGACTGCGATACTTTTGATATACTTGAAATAAAATCTTTTGAATTGTGACAGAAAATGATATGAGAACATGAATTTTATGACAATTGAATTTATGTTGATATGTATGTGTTCACATAATTTTCATGCAGGGAAAATGCCAAATAATTCTGATTAATGCCGACCAAAGTTGTTTTACGGTAAAATAATAAATTTTGCAGATACTTTAACTTTCGCTTTCCTTTGTTTTGTATTTAAAAATGTATGGAAAATAGCAAAACACAATAATTTAGATAAAAACTGACTCGATTAAATTTGCTTAACACAATAAATATCGACTGCATAATCATAGTTTCGGGGGAGCCCTCGATCAAGTGATGAAAAATCCTGACGTCAAATTTAGCGTAACGGCGGGTGGAGAAACGTCATTAATATCGTCGATACCATGTCTCCAAACAATGATTTCCGCGGCATATAAAATAGCTCATGGCATAGAGGTGGAATGGTTTTTGAAGATTATAGGTCTGAGAATTCGAATCTGAGTGCCTCGGTTTTGCAAAACAGTTATTTACCTGTTAAAATTCGGCTTATTGCAGTTAAATTGCACTAGCTTTCTTGTTAATGATCGAATTTTACCGAGGCAATCAATCTCGTAAAGGTCACTATCTCAGAATTTATTAGATTGGTCAGTCTGACTAATCACGCTTACACGTTGCCGCGGAAACCGATTCAAGACACCCCACTATGTTGTAAACAATCGGAAAAATGCGGCCACGTCAGAATGACGTTAAGTGAAAATCGACGGTGGTCAGTGGTTACCAAACGTTATTTTACGTGTAAAATAGAATTTTTGGCACTGAAAATGCCCTATAATTAAAAAAGAAGGCTGTTTCCATTTTTCTGCATAAAAATAATGACAAAATTCTTGTAAACTACAACAATACAACGTGGTAAAAAGGGGGCATTTTCAGTGCACAACTAGTAAATTACGCGATGACGTAACGTCATCTGAACCCCCTACTTCAATGACGCCCCCGACTATCAGTGCTGTTTTTTGGTTTTCATGTTCTTCAGCAACAGTTTTTGGTGTGGAACTCAGTACTGGATGGGTGTCAGGTTTTGGTATTTGATGTAGGTCAGGTTTTTTCAATGACTTTTGATGTTAGTCAGTCGTGACATTTTTTGTGATAGCCTCATGTTTTGTTTTATATATCTTCTGTGCCTGTTTCTCGGTGGGTATCGTTATTGGCATTCCAAGTGCTCCTATTATGGTTTTACCCGGGGCAGCTAAAGGGATTTTTGGTCCAGGTTCTACTACATCAACCTTTGCTTTGAGTGTTGGGGTCCCACTCACATCAGTGTAAGATGTGGCATTGGCTGGAAGGTTTACGGTTTCGTTCCACCATAACTTTTGATCATGAGTAGAGAGTACAATCTCGTTGTTGTAATTTTTTATTGTCCCGATTTGCAATTCCATATTGCTTGGAGCCATGTAAAGGTCATAGCCAAAAACATAGTCAACCTTGCTCCGGGCGTACTTCAAAGTATTTTGATAACGGGTAATTTGACTTGGTAAGTCTATTGGCCTTTGGACTCCATCTTCAACGTTTGCAAGGAATTCCTTCTGGGCATCAAAAGCTGAGCCTATCCCAAGTATGTCAGATTTAATCTGAGACTGAGAGCCTAGAATGGCCCAACAGTAAGTCCTTATTGAGGCATTTATTCGTTCAACGCCGGGTCTTGTGAAGCCATCTGATTTATCGAGAATAAATGTGGACCAAGCGTTTTGTACATGTTAAGCAATGTAGTCAATGTGATAAACATTATCAGGATGATTCCTTGTGAATGAATATATTTTATTATCATATTCATCTACACCTTTGACCGCTTTGTACCCAGTGTTTGTTACATACCAGTATATAGTCCCTAATCCGCAATTGTCATCTTGGTTTTGCCTCCAGTCGGTATGAACTGAGACTCCAAACTCGTCACAGATCCTCTCATAGGCCTTCTTGTCATAACTGTTGTCAAACGCATTCCAGCTGTCATCTGTTGGTAATGCCACTTTCATTTCGAATAATAATCTTCGCGTTTGATAATACACATGAAACAAACAAAATGAACGTGCAAACAGTGGAATAGTGCCTGTCAGGTGGTCCTGCATAGAAACACCACATCCCGTAGTTGAGCACCACAAAGCAAAATTTATCTGGTTTTGCCAAAACTGCATTTGGCGTGAACGCCAATTTTGGACGATGGCATCTCTTTCAACGTAGGGCAGCACGTATTTTGCGAAGATGTCAGGAAATTTCACCTTGAAGCCGCTTGGACTGTCTGAGGCCTGTTTGACTTCTATTGTTTGGTTAATGATGTTCAGATCTTTAGTGTTGTAAACCCCGGATGGTTGATATTGTGCGTTGGGGTTGTATGAAAATGCTTTGATTTGCACCATTTTTATAACAATGATTTTTTATATTATCAAATAAAAAAATGCATCTCATAATTTCTGATATAAGCAATCCTGTAAACTTGCAACAGTATATTGACAACAGAGATGGATTCAAGCGGGTGGGATTAAACAGTTTTACATACTGTTTGGGTTGGTATAATGTTAAAAATGAAGTCATTCAAAAACAAGACGAGGCTCCTGTTCGCATACCGTCTGGGTATTATAGTTTTCAGCAGTTAGCAGATATATTTCACAGCAATAAAATCAGTATGTCTGTAGACGAAACCAACGGAATAGTGACTTTGACTACACCTATTGAGTTAAAAATAAGCAAAAGACTCAAGACAATGCTTGGACTCCAGATTAAAGGCCGTTTTTTTCCAAAAAAAACATTTATAAAGGTGAAAAGCCGCTGGACTTTGCTGCTATAAAATCTTTGTATGTTCATTTGTCAGAAATTAATTCATCATATAATTACTTTAATGGCTCACCGAGTGATGTATTAGCAGTCATTCCCATTGAAAATAAAAGCTTTGGTGATATTGTGACTGTACGCTTTGAACATCCAGAATTCAAGCCGTTAAATACAGGGGCCTTATCTGAATTAAAATTAGTTGTTAAAGGGAGGAATTGGTAGTCCAGGGGAACTAAAGTTTGATTGACAGAATCTCTTATTTTAATTAGGTGTAATGGCATTAACTCACAGCAGGCTGGCAGAGATGGTCATCAGGTCAAATTAATGATTCAGCAACATGTGTAGTTTATGGCTTTGGTACACTGGCCACACATTTCTGTATAAGAATCAGATTAGGTCAGTCAAACATGAACAGTAAAGTAAATGTTTGATAGATTTAGGAAGGTATTCATATTGGCTCAGCAAAAATAGAAAATAGAAAAAAACAACAGAAGATGGGTATGGTTTCTTTTTTCCTTTCTTTATTTTAAAAACACAAGGCATCAAATGGGCAACTTTCACTCACCTGAGAACCAGCATGCACAAAACGTATTATTAATAAAACTGACATAATTATACTTTGACGCCTACCATTACGGAGTGACGAAACAGCTTTGTTGATTTGTCCAGTCAGCTGTTTGTAAAGGCCAAACTTGAACGACGCTATACGGGTAGCATTGGTATGACAATTATCGATTATGTAACTCTACTATAATCTATGCCGCGAAGTATACATGGGACTTTCCCCATATGTTGGTATTTCCATTTGTGATCCATGCTAGAGAAAAAAAAGAAGACTGTTACATTTTCATCATTGTTTTTACCAGCCTATGATAGACAAAATGCATTCTAAATCAAATTCCATATTTGATAATGAACACTCTGAACATATCCACATTCCCTCAATCCTTTAGTAAAATAATTGTCTCAAAACAGTTTATTCCCATTTGTGGTCCATGTACGGCTTTCCTTTTGGGTTAGGATATAAGGTTCTCAGTTGCCGCAGTATACACATGGGCATTACCTCCCTGCGATGACTAATGGCCCACTCTCCTCCGTTGGCTCGATCTTGCTTCACCTGTATGTAGCGATGATCAGTCCAGGCACCTAAGCATGTCATTATTTTCCAATACTTTGAATACTTTTCTCGGCGTATAGCACTCTTCTGGTCACATGCTCCCTGTCCCGGGCCAACCCATGAATGATTCCGTAAAGTAACACATGGTGCAAGGAAACAGTAAACACATTCTCCGTCTTGCACTTCTGGTGCTGGTTCCTCTGGCCTCTCCTCTCCGTGTTCATAAGCTATTCGTGGCTCTTGTTGTTGGTCCGGCTGTCGGGAAACTTCCAGACGTATGCATGGACGCCTCCTTTGCCTTTTCTCTCCTGGAATAAATGCAATGCATAACCAGATGTTTGGCATCTTCAAATGTGAAATCTGTATTTTTTAATCCAATGCTCAGTATCAAGATGGTGCATTTTGTTTTCACCTGATTACTAAACTGGAGGAAATCTGAATTTTATTTGTCCTAACATTTACAGAAACTCACTTGCAACTGTAGAAGCTGTGCTTTAGAGTACTTCAATACGGTGACAGTGACACTGTCCATACATGGATTCATTTAATAAAAATATATATCAATAAATCTTACCTGTTGTTTGTTTTAATTCTTTATATTTCCAGTTGTTATGTCCAAACAATGCCTTTATTGTTTCTTCTTGCTCAGCTGTGATTTCCAGTGTTACCTGTTTAGTGGCCATTATCAAATGTTATGGTCTTGGGGTCAATTTGCAATAACACCAAATCCCAGATGATTACTGAGATAAGGAGGTGTAATGATTAGCCAATCAATTTGAAGCACTAGGAAAGCCCGTGAAATTTGAATTTGACAGAAAGTGTTAGATATACTGAGGGATTGCAAAACTGAATGAAAAACTTAATTTCTGAAGAAAATTTTAATTACTCTGACTAAACGCCTATGTAAAGTGTTAAATCTGTGATATATTTTAGACTGTGATATTCAGTTATAATGATGTTATTTTGACTAACCTAACTGTGATATTATTGATTCAGTTGTGACATTTATATAGTGATTCAAATTATTGTGTAACCTGCTTCTTGCAACAACAGGAACAATGAGTCTAAAAGACATCACAAATCTCCCTGATGTATCTTGTGATAGCAAAGGAGTAACAAAGCATAACAGACTTAGCAATGGGACTGTCAAACAATACCATTATGCAAAATCAAGAAGACAGTTTGAAATTGTTTTTGATAATGATGCAGAAAAGGTGAAATTCGAAAATAAGTTGGAGAATTACAAGAGAAAATATGGACTCCCATCAATGAAATTAGTGTTTGAACACATGTTCAAAGACAATGACTCAACTGAAAAGACATCATCAACATCAAAGATATGTTACAGTGATGCGGTAAACAAAGCCAAACATGGAAGTTTTATTTGTGAGAACATTCAGATAATTAAACTAGCCGAAGATTTAGCTACGCATCAGCAGAATTGCCGCCATGACCTTCATCCAAGAAGTATTAATCACTCTGGTCATGTTGCTGAGATTCAATGGACATGTGAAACTGGACATAGTGTGAACTGGCAATCGTCAAGTGTTCTTGGTAAACAGTACACAGTAAACTATAGAGTAATGTTATCATATATATGCTCTGGAATGAAGCAGATTCAATATAAGAGATTCAGTGAGTTTTTGGAAAGTGGATGTTTGACAGAACATTTCAAAATTCAAGCTGCTATGACATTTTCGGCCATTATATCAGTTCTGGCACGGGAGTCAATTCAATTCGCTCTGCATGATGAAATACAGGCCAGTAAAAACAGAGGACAATCAGGGATTTCAATAATGACAGACGCTCGGCATCAGTGTAGGAAGAATAGCTTCCATACTGATCATGTTGCTTTAGGACAGTATACACATAAAGTGATAAACATACAGCATATAGACAAGGAACAGGAGAGATGCACACAGAAACATGAAACAATAGGATGTGAACAGATGTATGATGATTTCCAAAGGCAAAATGTGACTGTAGATGTGCATTCGCATGACAGGAACTTATAAGTCAATAAAGTTATCAGAAGAAAAGATGGGGTACAAAATTGTAATGACAGATGGCATGCCACAAAACCAGTTACCCAGGGCATTAAGAAAATCTCATCAGGGGCACAGAAAAACAAAGGACGGACGTGGCACCCGGAACTGTCAGACAAAGGATCTCGAGTAAGAAACCATCTATATTATGCAATAGACAACTGCAGAGGTGATTCTAATATTTTACGTCAACTTATTGATGTGTGCATTCTGCATTTCCAGAACAATCATGTGAATTGCCCTGCAGATTCTGCTTGCAGAGACCCTCTTTATGTACCGGAGTTTACAGTTGTTACAGATCCAGTGGCTGTGAGATTACTGGAGGAGTTTCTACATTCTCTTACATTGTATAAGAATGCTGCAGATTATGCATTATGCAAAGATACATATTATGTGGAGAGTTTTAATAATACGTGCTTAGTGTATTTGGATAAACGAATTCACTATAGGACTCCAACATACATTATGCGGAGTAACTTAGCAGTTCTTAGTTGGAACGAACATGTAGACAGACCATTCACATCTCGGTGGAACAGACTGCAGGTACAGCACAATAGAAGGGCCCTTGGAAAAAAGAATTACAAGGCAAAAACATATCTGTTTGTCAGGGACATATGGTCACTTTTAGTGCGGGTATTGGAAGACGGTGAAAATATCCCAGAGCTCAATAATATGCAGAATCATGAAGATGTCGATCACTATAAGGAAGATGATGACAACTAAATGATTATTGGATTTGCTTATATGTTGAAATCTGTCACCAGCTTGTTGGCCTCTCATGTCTGCTTTTGTTTACTCAGCTCATGCAAAGCATGACACTGTCTGTATATAAGGCTTATTGAACAAGAATAAGTGTTTTGTGCATCCCGTCATGCACTCTATGTTCAATCAACATTGATTCAACGTCATGACGTTGAATTAGTGTATACTCAAAGCTATTCGACATTTTGTGTCTGCAGAGATTCAATGTTGAATTATGCTGATTCAATATTGTGTGACTGTAGGGATGCACCAAATACTATTCTTGTTCACTAAGTTATATATACAGACAGACAGTGTCATGCTTTGCCTATCTGTGTAGACATGAGCAGACATGAGAGGTCAAAAAACCTGTCTGAGTGTAATTTATGGCTTACTAAACAAGAGTAAATGTTTGGTGCATCCCATCATGCACATTATGTTCAATCAACTTTACTCAATGATCATCAACATTGTATTATTATGATGTAAGCTGTATATCACTGAAGATATATGTAGACCTAATTTGTTTTGTCAATTTCTGTAAAATGTGGTTTCTCTTTCTCTTGCTTATGAAAGAATATAAAAATATTTTTTGTTAACTGTTATTTATCAAATTTTTATTTATGTAAAAAATATAATAAATACCCCCTGAATGTACATAAAAAATCATTTTTAAACTTAGTTGTTGCGTTTTATTAAAACCTTTTGCCAGTACCGTAGTCATTATTGCCATTTAGCATTTAAAATCACTTTTGTTTGCTCATCTCAGTAAATGTGTCAAACAAATAAATTAAAAAAATGTCAACAGTTTTAAAGACTAGACAAGATGAAATACCATATTTCTTAGGCTACAAGACGAAGTTTTTTTTACTTCCAAAACAATTCTACAGATCTAGATCACTGAGGTTGTTTTGGAAGAGAAAAAACATTTCACAGCTGAATTTACACAAGATCGATGTGAATATTTGTGATAATTTTGGAACTTAGACTCTGGTCTTATAATCAAATAAATACCGTATGTGGTAATCATACGATGCTGACAGGATAACTACGGTACATATTCCTCAACTAAGCACCTTCTTTCTGTGGGATATTTGCACATAAAATGCTGGTTGTTCAAGACTGCACAGATTATAAAGGAATGTTTTGACCTAAAATACAACCAGTTTTCATGCGCATATACCGTGCAGAAATATCTAATACTTGAAAAGAAAAGGACAACCATTCTGGCAAACATCTATAAGATACCCATAATGAGCCAAAATCAGCCACTAAGAGGATCACAACGATTAAAAACAGGTAAGGTGAAATAAATAGTTGTAATTACGGTAAACTTACTGACCCTCTCTTACCTCCTTACCTGACTGCATTTCATTCCTTGCACATTGTCAAAGAATATATGCATATTCATAAAAAATCCTGATATGTTATAGTAAGCACACTTTTTTTTATTTTGCCTTAGTTGAATGGATGAATAAATGATTTGCGATTTTACATCCTTTTCAACATTATTTCATTCTTATCAGGGCAATAGGTGCAATGAAGCCTGTTTACTGTTGGAGAGAACTCCCCCAGCCAGATTCGAACCTTGGATTCGTAAATCAGCAGAACAGCGCTTAATCCACTGAGCTACCAGGGCTACCGTATCTTAATTGAAAATCAAAGCCACAATCAACACTGATAGTATATGAAACAGATTAGAAAGCACAAGCAACTGCTGTAGCCTACCAAATACACCAAAAAAAAGATTAGTCTGTAGTCCTGCAAAAGAATGAATGAATGGTTAGAAGAAACAAAAAGCAACTGGCTTTCTTCAAGACAATATCCAGCCACCTATAATGTTCCTAACTTCCATGGGACAATTAGGTCAGCATGGTATAATCAGGGTCTACCTTGTTTGCCACTTGTACCAAATTCTCACTTTTGGAAAAATGTAGATCCGAGATTAGAATAATTACAACACATATCTGAGTGTCCAAATTTTTAGGGCCTAATCCAGAATACTAATATATAAACTGAAGATAATGTATCGACAGTTCCTATGATCCACTGCCAATTAACTTACTATAAGTAATTTCGAATAACTAGTGAAATGCAACATAAATGGCCATAAATATCTCCCAAATCATGTGTAAAATTCCACAGTCAGTACAGTCATTAGCTTTGAAAAGGATGCTGTAACCTGTTGATGAGCATGTAACTGCAGAGGTTATCTGTAATCCCCTGTGTCCAAAGGCTAATAAAACTTAATTTATGTCAGGTTTTATAGCCTTAGGTCTGAAGTATCTTAGAGGAAGAAACGGTTGCCAATTCCTCCCTTTAAAGATGAAAATAAAAACAATGTGGACAATCATGGTTTGCCCATGAGTTGTGTTTTAGAAATAATTTAATTTTCATTTTATATAATAATGAGCATATTTGGTGCGAAACTGGGTGAAGATGTTTTAGAAACAACTCTAAATATGGATGGTGAACGCATAATCAATGTAGCTTACCCTCGAGACCCAGATGAAAATGCGGCGTTTAACGGTGACGTGGTAACAGCAAAGGCTTTAAATGATTTTAGAAAACATTTGCTACACGAAGTGTTACAACGTCATACTGATAATGTTATGAATGGTAGATTAGATATGACCCAGCATCGAATTTCTGCTCTTGCGAGTCCTGTTAATCCTGATGATGCAGTAAATCAAGCCTATATTACATCGAGGTTGCAGACCATAACGAATTTACTAAACGAGTTTAATAAACGTATTAATAATTTGGAAAAAAATATAAAACAATAAAAAATGAAACAGCCAACGGCCCCTTATCAGGATTTGGGAGATGAGAAAATTTATCCGGATTTGTCAAAAGACGGGCAAAACTATCGCTTACAAAAAATATCAGATATAGAAAAGCAATTAATAAGAGAAAAAGATGCTAGAAAGGCTTTATATAAAAAATATAAACGCGGAGTCAACCTCACAGACGGAGTTGATACTGCATTGATTTCTGCAAGTGTTGTTATGGCTGGGATAGGCCTGGCAGTGCCAGTGATGCTGCCTTTAGAAATTGTTGCAATTGTCTGCGGATGCATGGGCGCCTGTGTGACATTGGTGAGACGTAAATTAATGTCAAAGACACAAAAGCACTATGAATTTAAAACTATTGGAGAAAGTAAGTTGAATTCTGTTAAAAAATTGATTTCCAAAGCCTTAAACGATGGACGGATATCAGAAGAAGAGTTTAAAATTGTTCTTGATGAGCTAGACAGATATAATGATTTAAAAGATAAAACACACACCAAACAGTCTGGTCTGAGTGAGCAAGAAAAACAAGCTTTGATAGACATAGGAGAAACCAAAGCGCTAGAGATAATCAAAAAAAAGATAAGCGACACATAATTTTGTTCAATAAATTTGTGTTTGTGAATGATCCACCACCAAAATATCAAAATTAAACTCACTTCCGGTTGACCTACTTATTTTTTTTTCAAAATCCATTCTTTGGCTGCCGCATATACCAACCCAGCAACAAGCACAACAGCAGCCCACAGATTATTACCAAACCAGTTTACAACCTTACCGGTCGCAGACAGCAGCCAAGACACGATTGACCCAATTAAACCTGGCAACGCAGCTGCCGCTTTTCCAGTAAGATTTGCGAGTAGCCCGGCAAGGTTATGTAGTTGTTTTTTTACCCAGTCTTTGACGCCCTGCGATGGTGGTTTGGGTGTTGTACCACCGCCTCCAGAAGTTGGTATTATGGCTTCAACAATAACACCAATAATCATGCCAAGAGCTGTCAGAATACTAACTATTGTTATACCTTGTTCTTTGAATAATGTTTTCAACCGCTCACGCAGTGTTGTATCTTTTTTCAAGACTTTGTCAATAGTTTCTTTTATCCTGTTTAGTTGACCCCGCAACTCTTATTTGTTTGCACTGGCAGCCTCGAGTCGTGCGGCTCTTTCATCTTCTAAGTTTTTGAAACGAGCCTTTATATCATTTTTACTGATTTCATCCTCAGCCTCTTGTAATTTCCCGTTTTCTTTTGCAATGTCTTTATCAAGCTCGGTTAGTTTTGCTAACTTATTTGTAAGCTCACCGCGGGTGCGTTGCAATGCCTTGTCTAATCCTTGAAGTTCCCGCAGTGTTAGACCCTCTGTTTGTGTGTCAGTGTGTACCCAATCAGTAAGAGATGCTTCCAGTGACTTAACGGCCGTCTCTGTACCAATTACCGTATTTGTTAAATCTTGCAGTTCAGTGCCACCTGACATCTCTAGATCCATGTCATTTCGTGTGCTTTCCAAAGCCTGCTGTACTTGCTGAGATAGCTGTGTTTTACTCCTGTAATCTGGTAAATTCAAATACTGCCGCACTGCTAATGTGCCTCCATGGCCTGCAACCCTATTATACTCATTTGCCAGAGTACCAAGAGAAAGGAACTCTGCACTGCCTTGTTTTGCGGTAATTCTGATTTCTTTGTCACCAACAATCCAATACAGTGTCTTGCCATCATCTGATATCTTGAACTGGTTGTAATCTATCTTGCCCGAGACCATTTTGTATCGCTTTCCTATTTCATCATAAAATGTTTTAACAAGTCGTTTTTTCTGTTCTTCAACTGCAGACTTTCGGAGTTTACCCCTTAAATTATCAATTGCCCCACTTGGTTCAAAATAATTCGCCGATCGTCTTCATCCGGCACCATCGGTAATCTATCATCTATGTCATCATCATAATCATCGTCGAATGTAGGATTCTCAAAATCGTAACCTTCGTCCATTATATATTTATTGAATAAAAATATTTGTTTATCAAATAAAAATGTCCGCCTACGGAAGTAAACTGGACCCCTGTAGAAAACTACGAGAACCGCTAGGCGTTAAAGGAATTCGACAAAGAGTAGTAATCACTAACAACCCCAGCACTATAGACCAAAACCAGCAGTTGCTTGTGAGATTTCCAAATCTAAGTAATAATGATGTCATCGTCCCAAGAACTGCACGTCTCGCTTTCACTATTGAACTAACCAGCAAAGATCCCAACGCGACAGTCTATCAAAATCTTGGTAGAGCCATCGTGAAAAAAAAACAACCATTAAAATAAGCGGCAATGAAGTCATGTCAATAGATGACAGCGACATATTTCACTGTTATGTTGACTTATGGAAATCACCATCTGAGCGGATAAACATGGCCTACCAAGGCATCGGCAAATCAAACATGTTAAAACACAGAGTCGGGGCAGGAAAAGCATCAGCTGACACTGAAGACCAGGCCGTCGCTGGCGCCTTCAAGAACAGGTTTTGCATCCCACTGGACTTTGAACTGCTAGAGACGCATATGCCTTTTTACCAGGCCGGGCTCGGTGATGGGCTAGAGTATGAATTAACATTTAATGACTATTACAAAGTAATCAACTCAACAGATGCCGACAGCAGTTATGCCATCAGCAATATCTGTTTAGAATTCGACATGGTAACCGACTCAGAACTTGTACGAACGATCGGACAACAGTTCAGTGGCAGAATGGCGATATTGTATGACCGTATTTTGCGACACAGAAAAATCACAAAGAAAAAGTCTGATACTCTGTGGAATATCAACTTGAATGTCCCAGCAAGAAGCATGAAGGGGATTTTAATGCTGTTTGAAGACCCGGACAGGACAACCACTGAAGATTTTTACAATCCTAAAATCACAAAAGTTGAAATGACAATAGAAGGCATACCGAATCAGTTGTATAGTCAAGGCATGCGGCAGTACCAACAGTGGGACGAAATCAATAAATACTTTGCACTGACATCCAAACGCGACAAGGAAACCGATAAAGTTGCAAAAGACTTATACTTCAGCGACACTAACATTGAAAAATATCTCACCAAAAGATTCACTTTATGGCTTGACTTGCGTTCCACGGATGACAACACCTTGCACGGCAGCGGCAGAAGGATTGAAAATGCCAGTGAAGGGATAACAATACAAATTAAAAAAGAACAAGGAGCAGATGAAAATTTAAATATCTACCTTTTTATAATGCAAGATGCGCAAATCAATTTTGAAGATGGAAGATTTAGTGAAGTCAAATATTGAGTTTCCAAAATATCCACACTCAGCTGACAACACCTTGCACGGCAGCGGCAGAAGGATTGAAAATGCCAGTGAAGGGATAACAATACAAATTGAAAAAGAACAAGGAGCAGATGAAAATTTAAATATCTACCTTTTTATAATACAAGATGCGCAAATCAATTTTGAAGATGGAAGATTAAGTGAAGTCAAATATTGAGTTTCCAAAATGTCCACACTCAGCTGTCATCTCGGGTCAAACGGGATGTGGTAAGACTTTGTTTTTCCTAGATTTACTTGAAAACGAATATAAAGGTGTCTTTGAAAAAATAGTCATACTTTGTCCCACCGTGGCGTGGAACAAGGCCTACAAAAACCGGAATTGGATTGGTGACGTGCGGCGTCCAAAAGACAAAAACATAATTATAGTAAACCCTGTGATGCGAGATGGAACAGAAAGACTTCAAGAACTGCTGCGTTATTTTTTTGATAAATTTGCTGGCCGACCCACATTGTACATCATTGATGACTGCTTTGCAACAAAAGAGCTAACAAAGAAAAAAGACATGCTGTCACAGCTAGCATTTTCTGGCAGGCATGCAGAGCAAAGTGTCTGGGTCATTTCTCAAAGATATATTTCTGTCTTGAAAGACCTTCGAGAGCAGGTAAAATGGGTCTGTATGTTTTACACCAAGGACAGAGATAGTTTTGAACATTGCTTGAGGGAAAATGATGTTGTTCCTGCGGATGAAAGGCAGAAAATAAAAAAAGAATTATCTGAGGTTAAACACCGTAAATTAATATTAAAAACTGACCAACCAACTGGGTATTGGTTTATGGATTAGCTAAAAGCAAATATAGCAATGCTTAAAGCAAAATATAGCGCAAAAATAGCATGTTTTTAGGAAAAAGCAATGCTTAAAACAAAAATAGCAATACTAAAAATGATACTCGAACTAATAACAATTGCTTCTGCCGCTGTTAATATCTCAGTCGGATGTTTGATTTTTTTCATTTATTTTAAGTTAAAATATATTTTCCAAAATATAGAAATGTACGCTGAAGATCTATTAGAAAATATTTCACTAGATACACCAGCTGAACGCCAAGATGTGCCAAAACGAGAGAGACTTTCAGCCATTATAGCCGGAGGTGGAAGTCGTCAATATTTAGGGCGTGAGTTGCAACTCTCAAACATAGATGAAATGACGCCACAAGAAGTTGATAAGCTGTACTGCAGATATGAAGCCAGGCTTGGTGCAAGTATGACTAAGACGTTGGGTAATTCTTTTGTTAATTTATATGTTATGGGGGTGTCAAAGTATTTCAATGTGATCAACCCACCTAAGCTATTAGAAGATCTAGAAGAAGACCCATTTATCAATCATGCTCTGACGAGCGTTTGCTGTGAGCTGTATTATAGGTATGGGATGTACCTGGCTCCATTTACGGCAATGCTAACAACCGCAAAGCATATTAATTTTAACAAAAATAAAAATGCCATAGAAAAAAATGATGGAGAACCAGGAAATTCAGGAAGCTCAAGAAACTCAGAAAACTCAAGAACCCCAGAAAAGTGAAGAACCCCAGAAAAAAGAAAAAAACCAAAAACGTGTCGCGGCTGGTAAAAAAGGCGCTGAAGCCAGATGGAAACAAAAACTGCAAGCCCAGCAAACCTGGAAGCTGAACCAATCAAAATAACAAGAGAGCCACAGCTACCAGAGTGGCAACCAACAGTGAATGTTTATAAGAACTATATTCCCCTCTGCCTACTGATTGGAGCTGTAGGCGTTGGTATTTACATGATTTACGGTAAAACTGAAATAAAACAACCTAAATCACAACCTAAATCACAACCTAACATATCAGAGATACAAACGTCGATAGACCCTTTTGAAATGAGATAATTTTTAATTAAAAACTCTATTTTCATAAAAAAATGGCAGCCATTGACGGTAAACAAATTGCAAACATGCTTTATCATGCCGGAGTAGAAACTCTTCTCACTGTTGGGTACTCAGAACTTAGCAAGAAATTCTTGAGAAGATCTGCACCAAAAGTAGATTTTAATATGGGTGATATTGGAATGCTTTCTATTGATATACTGCTGGCGATGGCCACACGCGATATGTTGATTAAGCAGGGTATTATTCCAGCGGATATTATGAAATAATTTCTGTTTTTAACTTTTTTTCACGATAAACAAAATGGCTAGTGCAGTAGCGATGATGTTAGGAGGTGCCGTGGTCAATGCCTTGGCGTTCACAGGAAGTAATTTTTTATTCTCAAAACTGGGAAAAAACAACGATGCTGAGGCGGAAAGACAAAAGCATGATAAAGCAGTCGAACAATTAGAAGCGGCTCAAGCAGCTTGGAGCAAAAAGAGAACCCAGAGATTGGATTTTATCAATGAGGAAATACAAAGAGAACATCATGCTGAGCAGACGTTTGACAATGTAGATCAGGCTATGAAACAATACTATTACATTACTGGCAAAAAACTAGACCCACTTCCTCAGGAGCCAAAGTTGAGTAATTATTATGCACCATCCTCAGATCAGCAAAACCGTTAATTGTTGTTTATTGTTGCGGGGATGGCAGCAACCGGGTTTCTGGCTTATAAGTTGATATAAATTGATTATTTTTTTAGTCTTAAAATTGGAATAAAAAAAATAATGGAAAAGATTTACTACAGCCCAAAGGGGTACTGGAAAGGGCTCCCCGCAGTAGAGAAACTAGCAAAAGAAGCAAAAGTCAGTAAAAAGCAGGCGCTGGAATTTTAAAAAAAGCAGGTGGTGTGGCAAATATATTTACCCGCAACAAAGAAAATAATACGGCCCAGGTTTGATGCGGCCACCCCAAATGAAATTCATCAGGCAGATTTGTTGTTTTTGCCGCATGATACAGTCAACCGCAAGACATACAAATATGCGCTGACAGTCATTGATATTGAAAGCAGATATAAAGAGGCCGAGCCTCTGACTTCGAAAGACAGCAAAGAAGTTGCGAAGGCGTTTGAAAATATTTACAAGCGAAAGCTGAACTATCCCAAGCTTCTACAGGTAGATCCGGGCAGGGAATTCATAGGCTCTGTGGCACAGCTGATGGCGAAACACAACGTAAGTATCAGACGGGGCAGGAAAGAGATCCACAGAGACCAAGCTTTGGTTGAGTGGTTCAACAGGACACTGGCTGAAAGGCTTTTTGGTTATCAGTATGCGAAGGAATTGGAAAATCCGCACAAACGCAACAGAGAATGGGTAAAAAGATTACCGGAAGTGATTAAAGCCATAAATGCGGAGACGAAAAAAACCTCTCCAGTGAAACAGAAACTGCCTGTAGGGAACCCTATTTGTCCTGATGTCACTGTAAGATATTTATATCAACCTGGAGAACAAGAAGGGGGCGTACGCCGTGCCACGGACCCAATATGGAGTGTCAGTATTCATAAGATAAGTCATCACATTGTTCTGCAGGATATCAGTGTTTATTATTTAATGCCGCCAGCTCCGCAGAGAGGTTTCGTAACAGAAGAACTGCTTATTGTTCCTGCTGATACCCAAACGCGTATGTCGTGATGCCGTCTGGGGCTATCCAGCGTTTTGTGTCTAGCGGCGAGAGTGTTGTTTTGTTAATTGTAAGGCCGTAGATCTGGTGCTTTTTGCTTCTCAGCATATTCATTTCGTGGCTGTATGTTTTCCGGTTGAGTAGTGCATCTTTGTAGTTTGCAAAGTTGATTTGTTTATTGATGACATATTTCTTGACACCTTTTGCTTTTTTTATCAGCTGCTCATCAGCCAGCAGAATGGAGTACATCTTGGTACGCAGCCCGATATACTCAGCTATTGGGGTACTTTGACATTCATCCTTCCACTTGCCAATTTTTTTCTTGTTTTGCTCACTATAGAGCGGGTGATCCTTGGGGTAATCTGAGAAGTCATACTGGGTCCTCATGGTTGCCATGTCGGCATATACATCTGGCGTTTTTAGGTCGACCAGCAGGTTGTCTGAGTCGGTGTACAGCAAAGTACAGTTTCTGCCGTACTTCTGTTTTAGTGTATTGTAATACCAGTCGTACATCATATGCTTGGATAAGTCCAAGACACACATGCCAACATATACTGGTTTGTTTAGTTTCAAGCGAGTCTTGTGTGTATGCAGGGCCGATAATTCATCAGAAAATATGACAGCCCGGTTGTAATTGGGTTTGTGATTATTTTTCTTATCTGCTCTTTTTCTTTATCACCGCCATTTGTTCGGACAATTTTTATATCAACTCGCTTCCGGAGGTTTTCGCAAGTTTTACCGAATACCGAATTGTTCATGAGTTTTTAGAAGTCTTTCTCAAAGGGTGATTTGGCTTTTTTTCTGAATTCTGTGTTCATGCGAATATATGGTTCCATCCACGGCGCCTCGTTGAATTCTAATATTCTGTGGATTTTCTTGAGTTTCATTCCAAGGGACAGGTATAGCTGCAAATTTCTGTGATGCAAAACATATTTATTCTTGTCTCTGAGATTTGGGACCAGCTTCTCGGTGTTGAGCATGGTGTTATTTTCAAGTAGGTTTGACTGGTAGTCAGACAACCATTCTTTTTTTATTTTTAATCGCTCCGGGGCAAGAGGGTAGTCATTATGCAAGTCATGGAGCTCGGCTGGATATTCTAGGTCTGCTTCTAAGATGCAGCCCTTACCTGGTTCATGCGGCGGTTTATCAACCCATTTAAAACCAGAATAAGGTAGGGGCTGACTCATAGCCCAGCCATAGAGATTATTTGCATCGTAATACATGATGTGGTTGTGCTGTTCGTTAGGATTATAGCCAGGCACGCCAGGGTTGTTAGCCTTAGCGTGTCTTTTTGAGGTCATGCTGACACCGCCACGCATCCCTTTTCTATGAAAAGATGCTGATCATAGTCAGTCAAAAGCTCGAGTTCAATACCGGTGTATTTAAGTAATGCGTCCCAAGATAAGCCAGGGGCTGTATAATAATGCAGCGGGTCCAGTTTGTATGCATTTATACAAGTTCTACGGAATGTTTGGAATACGTCTGCCAGCAGAGTCACATCTGTTTTTAGATAGAGATCATGGTAATCTCCCAGCGTCTCGCAGCTGAAAGTTTCCCATACTTTCTGGGCATGTTGGTAATCTTTCTCGGATATACTCTCATCTGTTAGGCTGCTGTGGAATTTCTCAATAGGCGGCAGCTGAGTCTCCAGGAACCGGTCAAATGAATCCATATTTTCGTATGGGTAAACGCCCTTTTGTAATAATATATCAATGTCTGTTGACTGATGGTTTCTGGTTGGGCCGGGAATATCATAACCTTCATCCATTTCTTTTAAGGTGAACTCGATGCCGCAACCTTCTAACACATGGCCAACACTTGATGAGCAACCTTTATGAATACCGGCAGTGTCGGACACATTATTCTTGTAAATCATAAGTCCATCAAAAACAAGAGAAGCAACCCCGATGCCTTTTCTATTTAAGTAATCGAAAGCAACCATCAACGCTTTGTTTTCCAACCGGCACAGTATGTGATTAATCGTGGGTCCTTCCAGATTGTAATTTGTATGTTTTGTTTTCTCTGCATGTTTGTACATCCCCGGATTGATCTGGACAACAGCGTTTATGATACTGCGCATTCCAGTATAATAAGCGATGAACCACCGTGGATCATCTGGCTGCAGATTCATTATCGCTAGGAGAATTTTTTTGCTTCATCCCGGGTGATGCGGCGCTTATTCATTAGATCCTGCAACATGGGATCACGGTGCTTGATGTAAGCATCCAGGGCTGCGCAGTTTATCCCGAGTTTGTGACAGTACCAGGAAAGCAGCGTTGGGTGCGCATTTTTCACGTCGATGTCAAACATGCTGTCCTTGCATATTGTATGGCGGATTTTCCGGCTCATATTTTGAATGCCTAGCTTTTCAGCTGTCCAGTATCGACCAAACCCATGTCGCTGCCGGTATGACATTGGTCGTTCTCCATTCTGGTTTAACATGGAGAGATAATTACGAAGCAAGCTCAGCTGAGTTTCCTTGTCAGTATTTTGTCCATCCTGGAAACTGCTGCCGAGGTCAAACTGGTTGCTGTGATCTAATATGTAGGCTAGCTTACGCCTGTCGACACACTCCCGCAGAACGATGGGTCGACTATCTTCAGAACTAAAGCTGCCATAAAGTCTTTTCTTGATTGGCTGGGGATTAAATGTCTTCAGGGTGATTTTAAAGTCATTTTTGTCGGGTGCATCAACTAACTTTGCCAAAGATGATGCCATAAACTGAAAGCTGTCCAGAAATTTAAGTTGACCAACGCTGAAAGAGATGTATTTTTCTGTGTTGTTTGGAATGCACGATAATCTGCCCGTGATTTTGTCAATCTGCTGCATGATTAAATGGCTGTCATATCCTTTGAGATTGTGCAAAACAACAGGGATGGGTGTTACCCACGGTTTTATAGCAAGTTTAAGGTTGCAGAGTTTGTGGGCCGGACCTCTAAAGTGGCCTAGGATCCTACAGTGATCGCGTACTTTGGGATTATTTTCATCGTTGAATTCTTTCTGGCAGATCCAGCATTGCGTTGCAGACTGGAAATCCATCTCATTTTTCTCCGACATGTGTAGGGGCTTCGGCTTTGCAAATACATTATTATTTATATTGACTACTTCCCGTTTCAGGGATTTCAAGAACTGCTCCACGGCATCTTTACCTCTGTAAATTCTTACACTGGATGATGCACCATCATATCTAACAACCTGATATCCGTAGCCGCATGCTTGGTGTTTGCTTTTGATTTCAGATTTATCCCCAGCTACCACTTGATGCGGTTTTATTATGCTTTCAAAATCGGCATATATGACGAAAGGCACCTGCATCTGTTTACGGTAATTTTTCCACTTTATTTTTCCCCCGGGGCTGGCATTTCAATCTTTGTTGCTCTGCCATTGATGCCGTAACATTCATCTTTGTGGCTGATTAGTAGGTCTTCACGGGAAAACCCGTAGAGACAGCGGTCGCAGAAGTATGTTTTACCCCCGTGTTTGTTTTTGTCAAATAGCAGCCTGGAAAGGTGTTTTACCCAACAATAATGATAATTGTCTTTCTTGTCATGAAGCAACAGCAGGTTGATCCGTGACATTTCACTCGGCTGCCCAGAAATATGATATGGGACAACTGTCAGCTCATAGCCATATGCATTGATGGCGAGATTGTTTTGTTTCTCTACTTTGTAAATTTGTGATACTGGTGTAGGAAAGTCAATTCCTTCCAGGTTTAAATTGTCTTGTTTTGGATAGCTGTGTGGGTTGTTGAGATTATTTTTAGCTGGAAATAAAGCTGACCTTAAGGCCCATCTAAGGCATTCTTGATCTTGATTTTTCACATTGATTATTGCCTTTTTATTAGCCAAGACCTCAGGAAGTGGATAATATAATGAGCCCTTGAGTGGCTCATATTTAGCGATGTTAAGGTACAATGTATTGCATCTATCAATCATCCAGCCTGAGCCTTCCTTTGTGAATTTTTCGATTTTCTGCTCAATTGCCGAGACTGCCTCGTCGTAAAAAGCGAGAATTTCTTGAGGAGACAATGTGGCGTACTGATTGCTGAAGAATGTTCCCTGTATATTCTTCTTATCCTTGAAAAGGTCAACAATAAGCCCAAATTGCCATTTCAGACCGGATAGTTCTTGCAATTCAGCGGTGAGCTTGTTTTTTATAATAGTTTCTTATCTTGGAACATTTTCATGGGGTCTTTGTATCGTTTACCAAAAATTTCATGCGCTCTGAGATAGCCACATTTGGTTTTGTCCCGAAGTTTTAATTCAGGCTCAGATTCTTTTGTCATAAAGAATTGATGGAGTTCATTCATGATGTTTTTATGTGACTTTTTGGTTTTTTGGATTTCCCGTTTATGTTTCTTTTGTATACGCCGTTTTTTCCGCAGATTTTCCGACGTTTTTTTGGTGCCTGCCACTGGGGAAGGCGTTTCAGGCGTTTCTAATGCATTTAATGCCTTATTTAAGGCACTACCGTCGATTACTCCGTTTTCATACAACTGTAATAGTTTTTTGACAGAGTCAGACATTTTTTTTATTATATATATTGTAGTATTTTTTCCCCTCTAATTAAAATTATTTAATTCCACAGGTTTTTATTCGGGCTTATTCATCCCAGCTGTCATAAATTAGGCACTTGTTTCAGCATAGTCAAGATTGACAACAAGTGATTTACATGTATATTTTGAAGAAAATAAATGTATGTATCTTTCCTTGAACTGATTAGATAAAAGGCCTGCTTTTTTGACGGATCATTCGATAAATACCTTTTCACAATTAATATCGCGCACACAGATAATCAGCTGACTTCATATCTTTAGTGGGTGGCAAAAACTGTTAAGATAAAATATTTTATCTGATTATACATTGACTGAACACAATCGTCAAACTTAAGCCAGCTTAAATGGTGTTTCGAGCTTATGCGACCAGCAAAGGCTCAGATTAGTCTGCGCATCTACGCAGTCTGAACTCAACATGCGTAGAAGCAGGCTAGGCTATATACTGATCGAACGGATTAATGGAAACTAAGTTTTGGACTGTCGGTGGAGAGTGTGGTTGGAGATCTAGCTGGATCTCTGTGGCTTGCATAGAACCCGTGAGGGTTTACCGGTCTGGCCAAAAGAACTATTAGGAGATGCGATCATGTGACAATTCTCTCTCCAACGCTTCAGCATACAGGCGTCCGATTCACATTGATTAGTACCCTCCGGAACTCGGAGAGAAGAGGACCGCCGGCGAAAAAAAACCCACCTTCATCTCATCATCAAAAGATCACAGCCGGCGGACCTCGTGGGAGTTTTGCTTTTTTTTTCTTTGATTTTTTTTTACATAGTTTTTAATTTTTTTACCATATACTATCGCAAAATTAAACCGATCTGGGCGTGTACTGGGCTATTTTGTTCATGTTAATTTTCAACCTTCAAATTTTCATATCCGGATTTGCATAAGTTGAAGAATTAGGTCCAGTCTGGGGTTGTGCTTGGTTAGTTTTTTCAATATACAGAGCCTGGTCTTGGTTTGTACTGGATTAATTATAAACACATGTACGACATACTATTGAAATAAGGCCTGGTCTTGGTTTGTACTGGATTAATTATTAATAGTCCCTCGAATTTCCAAGGTTCGCGAATATGGATATCAAAATTTGAAGTCAAAGTCTACAATATACTATTGAAATTAAGCCTGGTCTTGGTTTGTACTGGCTTAATTCTAAACATATATACCATATATTGTGAAATTAAGCCTGGTCTTGGTTTGTACTGGCTTAATTATTAATAGTATATTGTGAAACCACCATTTTATCACTACTGACAAACATACTGGGTTGCTGAAAATTTACATCAGATCACTGGTTAAAAAGTTAAAAATTTCGTGTTCTCAGGCCTAATCCGACTTGAGGATCAAAATCCGCTAACAGTGGGACAAAATATCCATCATGAGCCAGTCCATATAGGATATGTAAATCTCACCCTCGGGGTCGGAATTTAAGCCAGGAACTCGGCAAGCCTCGTCCCTGGTTGAAATTCCGACCCCTTGGGTGAGATTTTCCTATCCTACATGAACACTCATGATGGATTGTTATAATCTTATACCTGGCAACTATGATGGCCCAATTGGCTTACTTTTTATTTCCTTACTATTTCAAAATTCCGAATTCTGAATTCCGAATTCTGAATTCCAAAATTCTTAGAACAAACTGGACGCTTGATTATTCTTGCTTATTTCATATCGTCAAACCTTCAAATGAAATGACTGAAGTGTAAAGCATTTAATTAATAAGATTCGAAATACAAAATGACTCTTTGGAGCGTAAATTCAAATAAAAGATCATGAAACTCTAGATACATGAACGGGATTCCATTGCACACAGCCTTTCATTATTACCAATCCATTGTCTTGATATGTCTTAAATACTGTTAAAAAGGACGTAAAATCACAAGGCATCCATCCATCCTTTGGTATATGTAACTTTTAGCATTATACTATATCCATCTGTTCAGTAGATAATGAGGAGTTCCGGTAGCTCAGTAGATTAAGCGATGGCTTGCTGATCTAGCGGACCAGGGTTCTAGACCCGCTGGAGGGGGAAATATTTTCAATCGTAAAAGAGGTTCCATTGCACACAACCTTTCATTTGCACCCTCCCATCGTCCTGATATGACTGAAATACTGTTGAAAGGATGTAAAATCACGTCATCTATTCATATATTAGTGAATAATCCTCTACATAAATCATCTTCCCGAACAAGAGGATAACCTTGCTCTATCTTCTATGAGGACTGCATTGAATGTTAAACAAGAAAAGATATAACACATGGTGTCATATCAATAGACTCGACGAGTCTACTAAAAAAGTTTTTTTTCCCTGTCAGTGTAAGTCATGGCGGCCTGTTGTTTTCGTTTGTGAGTTTAAAATACCCTCTAAAGTAAATTAATTATTATCACGTGTCCCTATACCACATACTTCACATTCCGATTTCCAAATTCTGAATTCCGAATTCCGAAATTCGTAGAACATACTTAACGCTTGATTACAATGACTCTTAATATTTGTCAAACCTCTGCATGATATGGATGATTGCTTAAATATGAGCCGTGACAGGAGAAAACCAACAAAGTGGCTGTGCACCCAGCGCAGACTCAGATCAGCCTGGGCATGCGCCCATTCTGATCAGACTCTTCGCTAAGCACTTAAAGGGTAGCAAAGGGTTTAAGCTACCTCCATGCGGAAAGCGAAGACTCTGATCAGGCTGGGCGGGGCACAAACCCGGTCCACTAGATCAGTAGGCCAGCGCTTAACCAACTGAGCTACCGGGGCTCCCTGCTGTTTAAGAGGGAATTCGCGGGTTCTTTGACATAGATTTTCGTCAGTGACGTTATCTGTGTCGATTGCAAAAGATCACTTTAAACTCCCTACATCTGGTCTGAATATAGCCTTTTAAGGCAACGCATCTTGTAAGTCGCATAGACACAGATTTCTGCGCCACAACACCTTTTCGAACTTTCGAAGCGTTCGCCTAAATTCCGTATTCTACGAAACGTTCCCAGCAAGCACATAACATCAAAATGACGTCGTACTGACGTCGATGCGGCATTACGTCGCATCGACCATCGCATCGACGTCAGTACGACGTCATTACGACGTCATGTGCTTGCTGGGTTGTATTCGATAAAGTTGTTTTCTACCGTGGAAATGGCGTGCATCCCGCAGAAGCAATATTGACATCAACAGCGCAGAATACTGACACTGGTTCTTTACCAGAGTTTTTAAATAGGCCAGGCACAGGACCATGATTTTGCGGTAGACTTTAGATAAATGGATACGCTTTCAGGGGAAGCAACTGTTCCATTTTCAATTTTGCTTTCCGTATCAACGTCTCAGTGAGGACCACCTCTTAAAAGAAGGAACTTGCTCCTTTATTAGCGATTTCTAATACCAAGAGAGTAGACCCCATTTTGGAACGGTTTCGTCCTCAAGTGAAGTAATAAGTCGCAAAAGTTCTCTCCCTTGGCAAAAATGGCAGAAAATCATGCAGCTGTACCGATACGTCTGTGCGGAGGCTCTAACATCAAGCCTTTCTTCCAGACACCTTTGAGCCGCGACACGACAAAACCAACAAAGTGGTTTCGGACCCAACTCAGACTCAGATCAGCCTGGGCATCCGCCCAGACTGATCATAGTCTTCCCTGTCTGCATGGAGGTAGCGTGAGCCCATAGATACCCTTTAAGCGCCTAGAAAAAAAAGACTGATCAGACTGGGCGGATGCCTAGGCTGATCTGAGTCTGCGCTTGGCGCACAATCACTTTGTCGTCTTTTTTTTATGTCTGAAGGGAGGTGCAAAAGACAGAAAAGTGACTGCAACAAAAGTTCACTTCTAAATAGAATTTATTCAGTATCGGGGAAAGCCCGAAAACGTGTTTACCAGATTCTTGTGACATAGATGTCATAAATCAGAATTTTAAATATTCTGAATGAATATGAGGTCATCAGTTGGGTGAAATAGACAGAAGTTGACACTCATTCCGTGCGAGAGAAGAAAATTTACTGAGGTGTCAGTTGCATGTTTAACGTTATCTTTTAGTTCATGTTTGAAAGGCATGAGAGCATCTTTTATTCTGTGCTTCACATTTTGTATTGTAATGGATATATTTGTATCCTTTTTCATGTCAAACAATAGTGGTGCAGTAAAGGGATGACACCAGAATCCTTATTAACTGGGCACCCGGCAATAGCGGGCCATCAAATTTATGTAACATATCAGCCTGCGAAGCCGCTGAATATTCTGATTCTGAGGCTTTGCTTATTGGATTAAACGTGTGCGAATCTTGGTCTGAGAATATATTTTGCCAAAAGTGGAGCCTCAGAGCAGAGTGCGCGAATATGAGTCCGGCGCGGAAGGGGCTGTTTTCTGGCCTGGGATCCATTAAGGGCGTACATGTCTTTCACAAGGATAGTTGAAATTTAATACTGTCTATCAATGCTTGGATCAACTAATAATGGCAGTTTTCCTTATTTGACATACCAGCCTTGCGTGATACGGTATCAGGACATCTTCGTTCTTAGGGGTTGGCATAGATTAGTAAACAATTCGACGAGAAGAACGGGGTTGGGTGGAGGGGAAGTGATATATTAGTCTATACCAAGCTGGCATTCATTGTTGAATCAATATTGAATCTATGTTGAAGTTTAATTTTGAATCAATGTTGAATCACATCTTGAATTTAAAAATTGATTCAACCTTGTGGACTCTTCTGTCCTTATAAACTGGATAAGTCCATTTGTCAAGTAAGGGGTGTTTGGTCTAGTTTATTTTAATCACTCTTATTTTTCATTTTGAGGAGAAATACCATTTTTTGCAGAAAGTGTAGACCCTGATCAGACACAGCGGTTTGCGGCGTCGGATCCTGGTCTGCAGTTCTTGCCAATGTCCTGTTTATTGGACACTTGGCATAATGGGTTAAGTTCAAAAGAAGGTATCCACTTGGCACGCATGGTTGCATCAACCTTGAAGCAGCCTTGATTCAACGTTGTTTCAACCTTGTGTGCCTGCTGGGTAAATGACCGGCGCAATTAATAAAGGAAATCCTTCTTTCTAGTAAACGCATAACCAGAATGCCCATGAATACATTTAAACCGGAGGATACAGACATAAGCATTAATCAAATTTATTTATTTATTACTGTTTGTTTTCTTAGTTTTGTGTTAGTAAACCTCCAGGGTCGTGTCCGTCGCAGTTTTGGCATTTGTTGGATAAAGCGGATAATTCCGACTCCAATTACACAACCGCAACTAGCCTATGACGACTTGTAATTATCAAGTTGAACTCAAACTGGCTGGCTTGAAACTGGTAAAAAAATAAAAACAGTGCCCTGATCAGACTTCCCCTTCTATGAGCAGTCTTATCTGGGTTTGCAATGCATGTTCAGACACATTTACCTCAATATTAGTTCGTGGAACATAAGTACAACTAGACGTCTGTTAAGCTGCTTCATTGGCAGAAACTATGCTGTAACGAAACAAAAGATGCCTTACGACGTAGGCGACCATCGGCGTATCAGATCAATATGGGCAACTGCTTTAGGTTAGTTTTTTTTTTAAGTCAGCAGATGCTCCTGACACTGACGTACATTACATACATACCACACATGCATGCTACGTGCGTATGTTTTTTCAGTTTCAGCATTTGAACATACATATACACATACATATTTGCGTGCGTGCATTATAGTGTGGGCGCGCGCGCGGGTGCTTGCCTGCCTGTCTGCCTAACTGACTGCCTACATACATACGCACGTATACACACTCATACAAACATACATACGTACACTTACGTGTGTGCATGCCTGGATACACACATATTTACAACGTTGATATGGCGCTGAGGCTGATCATTGGCCCTGTTAGTGACAATCTGTATCTTGAATGCGTTGTTTGTTCCCTATTTCTTTGTCAGTATTTGAGTTATAGAATCAAGTTATTCTGTTTGGAGAAGGGATATATTGAAAGGGAAGTTTTGCTACGTATGCTGCTTATTTTATTTTTTCCAGACACGTCGTCAGTTTCTGTTGCTGTTTTATGTCAAAATGGTACTGATTTAAGGGCAGCTGCAAGGTCGTCGTCGACGGTCGGGCCATGGCTGGGCCACGCTTTCGACTCCGTCCGCGATCACTGTCACATCACGGGGAAGTACCGAGGCGCCGCACATAGTGCCCACCGCAACCTTAAGCTGAGTTTGTCCCCCAAGACCACCAACATTCCCGTGGTGTTTCACAACCTCAGGGGGTACAACTCCCACCTGCTGATGCAGGCTATCTCAAAGGTCGATGGTCGGGTGAGCTGTATACCAAACAACACGGAGAAATACATCTCTTTCTCACTGGGGCAGCTGCGCTTTATTGACAGCGCTCAGTTTCTTCTAGCCTCCCTCGACAAGCTTGTGGCGGCAAACCAGCCTGAGGCTTTCCAAATCACGGCCCATTGCGAGCCAGACCGACGCAAGCGGCAGCTCTTGACGCGCAAGGGAGTGTACCCCTATGAGCATGTGGACTCTTGGGCGCGCTTTGAAGAGACCCAGCTCTCACCACAGGAGGCCTTCTTTAGCAAGCTCACCGATGAGCACATCAACAATGACGACTACGCCCACGCGCAGCAGGCCTGGACGACCTTTGGCTGCAAGACCTCGGGGGACTACAGCGACCTATACTGCCGCACAGACGTCTTGCCTCTGGCGGATGTCTTTGAGACTTTCAGATAGACGTGCCTCAACCAGTACGGTCTAGACCCGGCCCACTACTACACGGCCCAGACCTCAGCTGGGACGCCCTTCTCAAGAAGACAGAAGTGGAGCTCGAGCTGCTCAAAGCCTATGACATGCACCTGTTAATCGAGCAGGGGATGCGAGGTGGGATCTCAATGGTCTCAAAGCGCCATGCTAAAGCCAACAATCCTCTGGCTGAGGGCTACGACTCAGAAAAGCCTACCAGCTACATCACATACCTGGACGCGAACAAACTGTATGGGTGGGCGATGAGCCAGTCTTTGCCCACAGGGGCCTTCCGGTGGGAAGAAGATTGTGAGCAGCTGACCAAGACCATTGTTGATCATCCAGCAGACGACCCTGAGGGCTTTATACTCGAGGTGGACCTGGAGTACCCAGAAGACCTACACAACGCGCACAATGCATATCCATTGGCACCAGAGCGCATGGTGGTTCAGAAAAAGTGGATGTCAGAGTATCAGCACAACCTCCTCGGCGTTGGGGTGGCGCCAACAGAGGTTGAGAAGCTGGTACCTAACCTCCGTGACAAGGACCGCTATGTGCTTCACTACCGGAATCTTCAGCTCTACCTCTCGCTGGGCATGCGTCTGACCAAGGTCCAACATGCCCCCCGCTTCCGGCAGAGCCCCTTGATGGAGCCATACACCCGGATGAATACAGAGCTCCGGAAGAAAGCCGCCAGCGACTTTGAGAAGGACCTATAAAAGTTGATGAACAACTCGGTCTTCGGGAAGACCATGGAAAACCTGCGGAAGCGGGTTGACATGAAGCTGGTGCGTTCACATGAGGAGGACCAGCTCAGGCGCCTCATCGCCAGCCCAGCATTTGTTCGGGCCAATATCTTCGACAACGACTTGGCAGCTATCCAGGTCCACAAGAGCCGCCTAGTGCTCAATCGCCCGGTGTATGTGGGCATGAGCATTCTGGATCTCTCCAAGCACCTGATGTACGACTTCTATTACAACCAGCTCAAAGTGCAGTACGGAAAGAGCTGCAAGCTCCTCTACACGGAGACCGACGTGGGCATGAGCATTCTGGATCTCTCCAAGCACCTGATGTACGACGTCTATTACAACAAGCTCAAAGTGCAGTACGGAGAGAGCTGCCAGCTCCTCTACACGGACATCGACAGCCTTCTCCTTGAGATCGAGACTGAGGATGTGTACAAGGACATGGCCCGGAATCGAGGCCTCTACGATACGTCTGACTTCCCCCAGGACCGCCCTCTGTTCAGTGCCGCCAACAAGAAAAATCTGGGAAAGCTAAAAGACATGTGCGCTGGGTGGGCAATTGCAGAGTATGTTGGCCTGCGCCCCAAGATGTACAGCATCCTCGAGGCCTCTGGCGGCAGCATAAAAAAGGCCAAGGGTGTGAAAAAGGCCACCGTGAAGAAGCACATCAGACATGAGCAGTACAAAGAGGCCCTCTTCGATAAGCAAACCTTCCGCCATGGCATGGATGTCCTGCGGTCAGAGCGCCATCGCATCTACGGACAACATCTGAACAGCCAATGAAAATTGTGGAGGGAGTATTACACATAGCACTTACCCTACATATGCCTAAAATGACTAAGTTCAAAAGGCTATAATTCTGTCAAAATTAATTCTAGCCCCAACAAAAACCCACATGCATATTTCCAATATGTCCACAACATGTAGGCAAAGTTTGCAAAAGACCGATAGAAAACTAAGTGAGATGTTGATTACACAAATTCCATACCCTAAAATGTAAAAATATGGCCTACAATGACCAAGTCCAAAAGGCCGTAATTCTGTCAAAATTAATTCTAGTTCCAACAAAAACCCACATGCACATTTTTAATATGTCCACATTATGTATGCACGGTTAAAAAGAGATCCATTGAAAACTGTGGGAGGAGTTGATTACACAAACTACATACCCAACAATGCAAAAATTTGTCTAAACTGACTAAGTTCAAAAAGCCGTAATTCTGTAAAAATGATTCTAACTCCAACAAAAACCCACATGCACATCTTCAATATGTTCACAACATGTATGCAAAGTTTGAAAAAGATTCATTGAAAACTGGGGACGAATTGATTACACAAACTCTATAACATAAAGTGTGACGAACGGACGGACGGACAGATGTACGGACGGACAGACAGGAGCAAATCTTAATGCCCCCTGACTATCGTCACTTGGGCATAAAAATGACAAATTGCTCCACGAAATACATTTCAATATCTGGTTCCTCGTCGAGCGAGGCAATATAAACAAAAGCGGGACATCCTTGTAAATTGTATTTTTACTATTTTAATCAGGTTTATGATATCATAAAAAGATCTAAAATGACCAATTTCAATTTTGAAAACCGTTTTATGTATAACCAAAGGATGGTTTATTTGCTTTAAGTTAGCTTATCCCGGTCATTTACAACGGCGAAACTGTACTGAGAATCTTGCAGTGATACCTCACGGTAAAAGTATTTCATGGATGTTACCACGATATACATGATAGAGCAATGAGGCTTTAGCTTGATGTTTTGATGCCCTCTCAAGGCTTTTAGGGAGCTCGGGAGAATGGTCATTTATTTTCAATGAGCTTGGGAGCATTGGCAGTTATTTCCAGGGGGGCTGGGGAGCAAGCTCTTAATTTTGGGGAGCTGGGGAGCGCTGTCAGAATGTGATTTTCTTGATTGATTTTAGCTTCTGGGGGAGAGAGTGGGGGGGGGGGCTCTGGCCCCTAGACCCCCTCCTATACATATAAGTATTGCCGTTTATTCCATTTTTGGCGGAAATTACGTTCACACTTGTCAGTAGTAAAGGGTGTCACTATGGCCTCATCCGTCCGGAGACTAAGTCCACATCCTGGGGGAGTCTCCGGCCGGGATGAGGCCATAGATGCCACCGCATTAGTAAGCTTGAAAAGGCTAGTTTGAAATAACTTAGTCTTTTTCATGGAGGATATGGCTATGTAAAAATGGCATAGAAGATGTCGTAAAAGGCTATACAGTCATATGCGTCTGCTATGAGTCTCTTGACCCTGTAACTTTTATCATTATTTACTATCACTGCAGCTGGATGTTGTGCCGTGTGGCGGCCGTAAAAAGTCTCCCCGCACTCATCTATAGTGCAGATTATATTTTCCTTTTGGTCCTTTGAGATCATGGAATATATTCTGAGAAGTCAGAAATGATCATACGTTTAGATTCATTTTCTAAACAAATTTGAAATATTTTGGTATTTTTCGACTTATATCAGTCTTTGAGACGACTGCCATGTTAAACCTGTAAATTTACTGTTTTTTTTCCTCTGGCTCCTTGTGCCAGATTTAAAGGGTCACTGATGAGGCTTGAATAGCCGAAACCGCGGTATGGCCCAACTTCTTACTTATGAATGTTTTCTTTGCTCTTAAAGGATCTAAACTTTTATCATTATTTACCCTATAGCGTCAGTTGATGGTGTGAGTTGCTGTGGCATACTCTTGTTCATTCTGTTCAATTTCTGAGGCTTTACAGTTATATGCGTCTGCTATCAGTCTCTTGGCCCTGTATCTCAGGGCCTCACCATACCAGAGGCATAACTCTATAGCGTCAGTACTTGTTCTTGGGGATTATAAAATCTTGTATCTCAAGATTTCAATGTTCTTGACTGAAATTATTTCTTACTAGCCTTCTAAAGTTTACCTGAAAAAATAACAAAGACTGGATTTTTTCAATAACAGAACTTTATTTACCCCGCTAACGAACTAACTGACGATTGACAAAGGATGAGGGTCGTCCCTCTGCCATCGTTTACAAACACATTTACAACATTGTATACATTGGATATTTCTTTGATAAACAATTGGTATATCTTAAGCATTTACAACTTTGAATCCTATGTTCAAAGAATTGGTCTGGTGGTGATATTGTCTTTTTCACTGATAAGTATAGTCTTCCATAGTTCAAACTGAACCACATTTCAATGTCTCTTTCAATTTGGTATCATGGATCTTCTCCTGTTCCCATCAGGTTCTCGTGAATGGCCGTCTTCAGATCTAGTCCTCTGCTTAGCTGATGTAATATGTAGATACAATACATTCCACACACTTTACTCCATGGACTCTGAAGCATCTCTGTATTTTCTATCCACGTCTTGGTATTTCTTTGTATGAATGGTAGAATGTAGTCTTCTAATGGTGGCTGTCCATATGAATCGAAGTAAATCGCCTTGTCATCTTTGAAGTATAAGGCCACCCAATGTTCTCCTGGCTGGTCCGAGTCATCTGTACTAATGATGTATGCTTTCACATCCAGTGGCTTCTTCTGTGGCAGGAAATCCTTCGAGACTACTTTGGCGTTCAAATACATAAGCTGAGACGCCTTGGTCAGAAGGGCTGTCAATTCTAGCGTATTCATCTCTGTTGTAGGAGTCTATAATTCTCAGTTCCCAGTATTTTTTCCAGTCTTCATTAATTGGAGAGCAGTATTTGTTTTTCTTCAGAAACATCCAGTTTTTATAGGCTTCCACGGTTTCTTCCGACGTGAGATGACTCATGCCTCTTGCATCTCCAGTGTCTATTAAGCCAAATTTTAGGCACAGTTCATGGTTCCAGTCTTTGATGACATCGTAGATGTTGAGACATTCTAATGCCGGTTCGTGATAGTGTAAGTCTCTTATCCAATCATCTCCGGCTCCTAGACAGAGCATGTGATTTTTCTGGCTGGGATGATCTATTCTGCAACCTTCACACTCGTGTTGAGCATATTCTCTGACAGCTATTCTCAGGTTCTTTAGCATCGCAAAGATCAAAGCAGTCTTGTCCTTGCCAATAAATGTTTTTGGTGGTGGCACATCAAATTGTTCCAGCAGTTCTCCATTTTCGTCACACACAGATCTGATCTTTGGGTGTAACACCTGCTCAAGTTCGTCCTCCAAGGAACCAATTTCGTCAGAGTAGGATCCATGTAGTTGTTCGTAGCATTCCACTCTAAACTTCAGTTCTTGTTCTACGGAGTATCCTTTATTCATGGTCTCAGCAGTCTGTGATGACTTCTCTCAAACCGTTGATTTCTATCAGGTTGTCAAACTCTGCATATACTATGACGTTGATGGTCTTGCCGAGTGCTCTTGCAAAATGAAGTTCCACTCGCAGGTTGCAATTTTTTATAGTATGTAGATGGCTCTGATCGGCTCCTTGGTCTGGCGTGAAATCGTATCCCCAGAAGCAGTATCCACCTTTGAAGTCGTCGTAGTCGATGTTACAATTCTGAATCTGATTTTGACTGCCCAAAGCTTGATACAGAGTCATGTAAGATCTGAGATATTAATTCAAGTTAAATTTCGGTTCAAATGGTTTTCCATAAATGCTGTGACCGTCACAACTCACTTCAAGTTTACTGAGACCGAAATGTTGGAAGTTGAAAGGATTTGTGGCAAACGATCCATTGAATGTTGCATTATCTACCATACCAATGAACAATCGTTTTGGAAGTTGTCCCTGAAACAAGTGGTCCTCGACTTTTGATCTAAGACCCGTGCCTATGGTAAATGTCTTAACTTCTACACGCCGCATGGGAAATTTGGCATTGTGATGTGCAATAGTTTGATTGAGATCATTGGCTTTGGCTGGCAAAAGTTGAAAATTGCGAACCGATAAGACTGCTGCATCGATCTTAACCATAACAGGGTACTCATCCTTAGACATGATACAAAATTGAGGAGAAGCACGATTAAGACGAAGTCTTAACTCTATTCCATTAGGTAAATATTTTTCCTGCATGGCCAAATCTAGATGTAAACGCCCTTGAAGTTCCAAAGGGTTACTTAGTTCAAAAGGGGTTATACGGGCTACTACATTGGCATGACCAAAATCTTCAAATTTGCCAGGTTCATCTTCGTACCAAAATTCTGCAGCTTTAAGTTGATTGTCTTTCACATCAGATCCAAAAGAAAATAACTTTTCAATGTAAGCCCTGTAGGGATACGTATCCATATTACTGGTCACCAGTTTATTGTTAAGATATAGATCAATTCCACTAAACATACTGTGAAAGAAGTTGTTGATGGGAGCAACTTTTTTATCAGCCTCAAGATCCTTACCGTTTGCTCTCAGAATCCTGAATTTCAAGTACAAATAAGTTTGTGATTAATCAGTGTAATTTTCCGTATGGCCTGGTACCACAAATTCGATGGGTGCATGATAACTGTCTAGTGAAGCTATGGGATGATAATCTATCCTCTGAGAATCTTGCATGGTAGTCAGAGTTGGAGGAACAGTTTGCATGTCTAATTCAGACTTGCTACATTCACAAGAACCACTTTGCATCATTTTTAGTCGAAAATATCGCGCTCAAATTTTAAATTTGAATATTTTTTCCTTATGGCTCTGTTTACAGAATTCTTTCTACCTCTACCTTTTTGCAGTTTGTTGTGAACAGTTCGACAATTTGTCTTAGACTGAGTTTTTCTACGTTTCTGACTTGATTTTATAGCCCCCCGAAGCCAAATGATCCAAAACAGATTTTCCCAAAGATTTTAAAGCTGATTTACCTCTACTTTTTAAAACTTGTTTGATATTTTGACCATCCATGATGTCGCGTAGTGCATGAATTCCTTGATCTTTGACTACATGTTTGATACTTTGTAAACCTGCTTTTGCAACAGGTTTTAAGATTGGCATGACCGTTCTCAAGGCAGTTTTAAACATGGACCCTAAACCATAACCATACTGTCTCGATACACCTCTGTAAACTGGACAGTTGTTTCCACCCGACCCTTGTTGACACACTACACCACGAGTTTGGAAATACATTTTTTTGGCTAATTATCTTTAAGTCTGAAATGTAACTCGATCAAAGACTTTCCCGTGATAAATGGAATATCTATTCCCGTATCGCCTTTTATACTTATGTGAACTTGGTCTATGAATGATTTTGCCACTGGAACGTAATGCAAGTTGACAAACTCTTGATGAGAATGATGAGAGCGTTTTGAAATCTCAAATGGAACAACTCTCAAAATAGGAGCAGTTATGTCACCTACGTAAGTGTAACTGGCAATATCCAAGTAAACGTACAGTTGATTATTAGTCGTATTCAAATCTACTTCGTACCTAAAAGCATGTCTTTCGTTTCCGGTGGGTCTTTCTGACATTTTTGGATTAACCCCTAATTTTTCACCCAGTAGCTTTGGAAATACTACTCTGACGGTATCAGGATCATTGTAAAATAATTTGACACATTTACTGTTATTGCCATAACTCATTTCTATCTCAGCATTAGTTTTCTTCAGAATTTCTCCAAAACGTGTATTGATGATGCCTTGTTTTTCCTCTAACAAATGTTGTGGGGAACTGTAATTTCCTTTGGGAATTTTCAACTCGAATTCGGCGCAAGTATTGTCTTCCGAACAATCCTCGCTCATATTCTCTATTCCAAGTGACTTAACTAGTATTCTGTCGTAAAATCTCAAGTAGAAAAAATTGTTTTCATCCGAGATATTCATGATTTGAGTTGGTGTTATCATTTCTACCAAAGCAACTTCCCACTTTTCTTTTTCGATGTTGATGGGATGATCTAATCTAACAGTAAAAGAACTTTGTGTATTGTCAGGGAAAGTCGTCATTGAACTGTCACTTAACAATGTCAAATAGAACCCTGTTATGGTGCTTGTTTGGAACTTTCTTCAAAACCACTACGTTTTCTGAATTTTAACCCTGGGGAAGGAAGAATATAACCTACAGAACTACTCAATAAAATCAACCACAATTCTTTATCGGGACTTTGAAGACTGATTTGAACTAGGGAAGTGATGGTAATGGCATAAACGATAATGATTTGAGATAAAAATGTCAATCTATATTTGGGTAACTTGGCTAAACTTTCAGAAGATTGCAAAGAATCCGTGTCCCTTCTTATGACTGAAGATTTAAAATTCATGTTCGTGTTTTTATACAAGATCGGATTCCAAAATCCAACTGTCAAATTTGGATGGATAGCCTTTCCAGTGAACTTTAATTTCTTTGACCCACTTTTTCCCAACTTTTCGTTTACGACGATCTAAGACAGATTCTATTTCGTAAATTTGATCTTTGTCCACACGTTGTAATTCTTGCGAATAAAAAGTACCTTTTATGAGTTCCCCGTCTAGATCTTCTATTTTATAGGTAACGGGATTCTGACTTTGTATGACACCCCTAACCTTAAACAATTCTTGCGTCCAGTTTGGTAAATAACCTTTTTCAAAAGTGCGTTTTGTTTTGTTGATGCGCACAAAATCACCCACTCTTAATTCAGGACTTGCAACTTTTTGCTTTTTGCCGTACAAAATTTGGGATACTTGAACTTCATTTTTGACATCGACAGATGCAGGCGTACGTTTAATGCTGCGATGATAAGCATGATTGTACCCGTGAACTAATTTTGGAAGTACATCGACATATTTGAGTGTACGATTATGAGTAAAATATTTCCACATGCGACTTTTCAGAGTTCTTTGAAACCTTTCTACAATACTTGCTTTTGTTTCTGGATTTTCTGTCGTGAAAAAATGAATATTTTTAGATTTCAAGAACTTTTGAAACTCTTTATTTTTGAATTCCGTACCTTTGTCAGTTTGCAAACTTTCTGGAATACGTCCATGTTTCAAAACAGATGTAAAAGCTTCCACCAAAGTTTTTCCAGATTTGTCTTTGATCGGTACAACCCAGGCGTATTTTGAAAATACGTCTATCAAACAGAGCAAGTAACGATATTTGTCGTTATATTTTGCCATACTAGATACGTCTGCCAAATCTCCCTGCCATCGATAATCTATTCCTGCCACCACAGTTTTGCGACGCACAAATTTTCTACGTATAGGTTTGTGCAAAGTGTAAGTTTGTTGTTTTCTCAACCAAGTTTTCACATCGTCGAGTTTGATTTTCTTTGAAATTTTCTTTGCTGCTTTATACAAAGCTTGCAACCCCGTATATCCCACTGGACTTTTAGGATCGTAATCAAGTTTTGATAATAATTTATTCATTGTTCATCATAAGATAACCATTTTCTAGGTGATTCAAACAGTTCTTCTTTTATAGGTTTGATAGAACTGGGTGTAAACAGTTCGTCTCTGATATGTTTTCTAGTAGCAGACAAACTTTGAGATAAGTCTTTCTTGATGTGTTTTCTGACAGATTGTGTAACGGGACTTGTTCTTTTTTAAGAGTAGGCATGCGTCGGTGTTTGGTTTTAGGAGTGACATACTCTTCTTCATCTTCGTGCTAAAGAGGTGTACGATGCATCCATTTCCATCGTTTCTTATTTCCCACAAAATCTTGAGGCACGTTCATGTCTCTAAGAGCCTCAGCAAAAGGTTGCCACCCCCTGGGCTCAGTGTCTTTTCTCTGTCTTAAACCATCATTAACTAAATCTATGATATTAGGCCGGCAACCGGTTTGCCATACATCTTAACTGTCCCATCTTCGTCCCAAGATAAGTTAGGATTATTTTCTAGCCAAGATATCAATAATTTAGCTTTCTTTCGCATCGTGGTAGGAACACTATCAAAAATACGTTGATTAATTTTCGATTTAGGCTCTACTGGGAGAGAAAGTTTTGTTTCTGTCAATGCTTTGCGATGTGCCGTTTGAAATTTATGTAAAGTTTGACCAAACAATTGAGATTTTTCTGCCTCTGACAATTCTTCGTTGGCCATGACCGAAGACAAGTCTCTTTGAAGACTGGCCGTCGCAGAAACATTTGGATCGGGTGGAAGTCTTGGTTTTTGAATTTGTTCTTCTTTCCAGCGTTTCATATCTTCCCAAAGTTTAAATGGTACCACGGCCATTTTACGCCCTTCCATTGCATTTTTTTTACTGACCAAGATTAGATCCTAAGACGGAACCAAGCAAAGATTTTAAAAGTAAACCCAGGAGTGCACCACCTTTCTGATTGAGAATTTTTTTCTTGTTTGCTAGTGCAACACGTTTTGTAGACAATAATCGAATATCATTCTTCCTAGAACGTAATTGTTCTTTCTGAGCTTTTGTTAGTTTGACATTGCCTTTTATAAGTTTTAAACAACATTCCCCTACACAGTCTAATATCTCTTTTGGACAATTATTGACAATTTTTTGACGAAACCGATATGGAATGTTACAAAGTCCTTCCAGAAAAGGACCATACTTTTTAATCAGTGAACCTCTTTTCTTTTTCATATGTGTTCTTTTCTTACGTGCAGCCATGATAGCAGTCAAGAATTAAACTAGTAAAAGATCATGTCAACCAAGTCCTTTTATAGTGAAAGTTTACGTTTAGCCAACATATGTTCATGGCAGCTTCAAATCCATGTTTTCTGGCAGTACGAAGATACTCATTTGCAGGAGAAGAACTCCTTCGAGGAGAAGGCCTTAGAGGAGAAAATCTAGAAATTTCTAGAGAAGGTGATTTTGCAGCAGTGCGTCTTTCACCAATTTTTCTGAGACTAGAGTTTGGAGTAGAAAATTGTGTGGAAAATGGAGAAGGTGTTTTTGCAGGAGTGAATCTTTCACCTATTTTTCTGAAACTTGAACTTGGAGTAGAAAATCGAGTAGAAAATGGACTTGGAGTTCTTAGACTAGAGTTTGGAGTAGATGCAGCAAATGGACTTGGAGTTCTTGCAGTTGACGGCCCTGCAACAGGAGATGGAGGTTTTCTAGGTTTCTTAATTCTTACAGTGACAAACATATCGTTCACTTTTATTTTTCTCCTTGATTTAGTCTTAGGAGATTTTTTCCTGTGAGTTTTTTTCTTTGGAGATTTTTTCTTGCCAGTTTTTTTCTTAGACTTTTTAGGACGTTTTCTACCCACTTTCTTTTTCTGAGAAAACCGTCTAAGTATTTTATTACCGTCCCAACGAATGAGAGAATTAATTATCACGCCACCAAAAAACCCACCGCCACCAGGTTTTAGAATGATTTCTCCTTTTGTATCTGCATTTACCAAAGGACTTGCTAGTTTTCTAACATTGTCTTTGCGTTTGTCCATGAATTTTTGAGTTTGTTTTGGCAATTTCATTTTATTTTCAGCTATTTTTCTAGCTGCTAAAGAAAACCATTTGATCATTTCCATCAACCCGGCATTAAGCAAAGTTTTTCTTTTGTTCGAATCATGCTCTCTACTCAAATTGTAGAGAGCCCTGATCAAGTTTGCCGATGCTTTTTGAGCCATGTCTGGTTTGATTCTGATCCATGTAAGACTAAACACACGTTTATATAGTGAAAAATACACAACTGGACCTTGTTGATCCGATTTTGTATACCAGTTTGTAAAATTATCTGTTCTAAACCTCAAATGATTTCGTGTGTCTGGTTTTAAATCGATCGGTAAATAACCGTGTGGTTTAGAAGTGGCGTCGTTAAAGGCAGACATCAAGTGTGGAGCTTGAAGTTGTTGTGCTAAAACTTTAATTTGCATTTTGTCTCTTGGACTTTGAAACAAAATCAAGTAATGGGCAATTTAAACTGATGGTACGTGTCGATTTACTCTGCTGAAACAAGTTTTGTGTGATGTACACAACACTTGCATTTCTGTGATGACCTTTCCTCGTGAACCAAAGTTTATTTTTTTCTTCGTCTTTGTCGCCCAACATATCGTCAAAGACAATCAAGTGAGTTTCACTCGTGTCTGTGACAATATCGTCGTCGTCATTTGGAATTCCTAAAATAAATCTAATGTTTAAATCTTTGCGTTCTTGCAAGATATTGTACACAGGTTGCCATTCTTTGTAACACCACACGATACGTTGTGGTACAATATCAAACAAATCTTCTTTGTACTGAATCAGTTTTTTAACAAATTCAGTTTTTCCCGATCCACTTGGACCCGATATAAAAATATTAGCAGGATGTTTAAAAAACAAACTAGCAAAACTAGCAATATTCTCTTCTTGAACTGTTACCGACATGATTGAAAGATAAAATGAGAAAGAATAATGAAAGACATGTGTATATATAAGATATTTTTATTTTTACAAACAACAAATTTTTTTACTGACATTCTTTACAAATAATTTTCAAACTGAAAACACTGTTTCACAACAGTCTCTGATTTGACTTTCTTTGTTTACAGGACATATCCATACGGAACAGTTTTCCACTTTTTAAAATCACACGTTTGTCATAAGTAAATCTATATGTCTTAGATTGTCTCTCAGTCGTAATTTTTCTGTCTTTATGTTTTTTTATACGATGTTGATATTCCACAGATTCTTGAAAGTCCCTCTTGTCGCTATTGGCCCATTCCATCATGTTGTAGAAATGGATTACTTGTGAAGTATTGAAATCCAGGGTCAGTCCTTTGACTTTACAGGTAGACTTGCGTTTCCCAGTGTCGTGCTCCACATAGTCCTAGCCATAATTCTTCGGTCCCATACCCACAAACTTGGTGATTTTGGCAGTAGGCAGTTCGTCTGTCCATTCGCCGAGTCTGTTGTTGATGATCTCTGGATTCCATAATTCTGGTTTGTGAATGTAGATTACAAAATCCGTATCAAAGCACAACACACGTTTGTCAAGTTGATGTAGGACACTGTATAACTTCAGTCTGGCTTGTGCTGTCACAAAGGATCCTACCACCACGTTGCTGCAAGCATGAGGTTCTACAATCGATTCCAGATCTTCCCCGTTGACTAACAAAAACTCTTCTCCAAACACTTCGACATTCTTCACTTTCTTCAATGGATTTGTCACAAGTTCAAAGTAGTCAGAAGGATCTGACACATATTCTGTTTTGGTCATGTTGTCTCTCTGTGCTAATTTTCCCCACAAACTGTTTAAACTGATCTTGCTGATTCCACGTCGGCTTTTGTTCTTTTCCACCTTCTCTAGTCTGATACCTTCTGCTTCGAAATAATCCTGTTTGAATTTGATCTTGTCCAATTCCGTCTTGCACCAGTCGGGATAGCCACTTGACTCTTGCTTTTCAGGAAAGTATCGATATATCCAGCAAAGATGCCTCCTTGTCCAGTTGACTTGTCGTACTGTGAAGATTGGGGAAAATGCCATATTTCGTAAACGTCTTTCAGTTGGTAACCCAGTTTCACTGCCTCAAACAATTTGATGCTCACCCAAGTTCCCACTAATTCTCTGTCTTCTTCTCTGTCATGATTACATAATTTTGAATTGTCAGACATCTCTGCACAACTTCTACAGAGTGGAAACAGTAATTTGTTGTTGCACTTGTACGGCATTACCGGATGATACAGGTTTCTGGGTGGTAACACTTTACATTTGATCAGTCCAAAATATTGGTGTATATTATCTCTGTCGATGTCTTCTTGTGAATAAATTTCTGGATGTCCAATAGAGAAGATTCCGTACTTGCAGATGTAAGGATAACGTGAACACACGTCGATATACTTGATTTCCTCGTCTCCTTCAATTTCGTAGAACAGTCTTGTAGAATTCGTACGTCCTCCAAACAGCGCATCTCTGGGTTTGAGCGGGTCCAGGTTAGTAAATTCTGCATCCACCATCTCCTTAAACTCTTTGTCGTCTTGATAATATTGGTCGTAATCGCATTCTTACACTTCTATCACTTGATACCCTTCTCTTTTCAATCTCTTGGTCTTCTACACAGTCTGTTTGAATAGCTGGTACATCGTCTGGCAGTTGTAAGTATTGATCTTAGTTCTGTCGGGAAAATGTTTGGGACACCCATGCCAGTAACATCCATGGAACTCGTACACTGTTACGTTTTCTGGATCGTATCCATCCACATAATGTCCACAAACTTTCTGTTCACCACCATTCAAAGAGTGACGAATTTGGATGTGCTTTTTTCTAGCCACGGCTTGAATCCAGCGTACAGCTTTGATCGAATATTTCTTTTGGTTGGGATAACCTTCTGGTTGAATGATGGCCACAGAGTTTTCCGGCATGTGGTTATTTCTCCAAACTTGGGAACCGGCTTGAGCGATCGTGCATGCATTAGCAAAAGGATCCAAGTCGCTGATATCCATCGATTGTTTTCTAAAACATGCACAACCTCTCCTCAGGATATTCACATCGCTGCAACAGTATTCTTCCATTTCACGTCTGAAGTCAAAGATGGCATTGGATTCCATTTTCTGCTTGTGCCATTCCAGGAAAGTTTCTCTGTCTTTGGCCGACATCTGTCCAGGATTGTACATCTCCACGGGAAAGTAACGTCTCACGTAATTCTGGTTGGCATCAACATTTGCCAAATGTGGGAAGTAGCCTTTTTTCATCTCTGTTAATCCAAAGGTATCTGGAAAATTGGCTAATCTCATATGCAGAAAAATGATACGAGTCCAAGAACTTGACTTTGGCAGCAGTCACTGTCACGATAGTATTTCCATTCATGATCACATCGGGTTTAAAAGTTCCATTTTCTAGTATGTAGCGTAAAATAAATTGTCCATCATATCCTCCAAAATTATGTGCAATGACTGTCACGCCTTCATTTTCTTTTCTAAATAACCAGGAACAGAAATCTGACAAAGTATTTTCACCTTCAAATATCATTTCTCTTCCAAACTGACTACAATTGTCACAATACCGATCTACAGGTAAATTGACGCAATAATCACACGCTTTGTTTGTGAACTTATTACAAATTTTACATGACTGTTCAATAGGTAAATCCATACACTGATCACAAGCTCTATGTGCAATACAAAAGTTGACAATATGTTCGCCAGAGTCTTGCTTGGATTCAAAGTAAACAAATATGAATTGAGGTTGAATAACGGTACCTTTCTCTTCATCGATGATATCGTCCTCCTCTGCATCTTCTTGCAACACTTCGGTCTTGGTTTTGCACATGTAAGGTTGAATATAACATTGATGTTCGGCTCCAACAATCATTTTACAAAACTTACATTTTTTCTGTCCTGGGCACACATGATTTTTTTTTTATTTCCTATAATTCTATTTCCACATTTCTCACAATTATGCACAAGTTGACAAATTGATTTTTTCTGTCCTGGTTTGACTAAAGTATGATTAGCAAAACAAGATGCACTGTGAAATGTTCTCTTACTTTTTGTACAGTACTGATTTTGTTCGTGAAGAGATGGCGTTGCACTGTAACAACTAGTACATCCATTCGAACAAGCATGATCCTCTCTATTGCTAAATCCCTTGTCACAGAATTCACAATAGTATATACATCCTTGAAATCCTTTTACATTGGTAATGGTGTCATAGTGATCTGTGCCATTGAAATAAATATGACTCACTTTTGTTTTGTCACAAGGTTTAAATCCAAGTGGAAACAATAATCCGTCTTTGGTATGCTGTGAATGTACTTTGATAAAATAATCAGGAGCTAACACAGTTTGAATTTTCTTGTATTCTTTAAATCTACAAGGTTGATTGTGAGGAATCTTGGCACGATCTAATAAATTCATGGCTTCTCTAGTTTGTAGTGGCCTGTCAGAATTTCTGATATAATGCCAAGTTTTCTTCCATGAGTCAGATGCATCTTTATCGGCATGATATTTACCTACCACAATAGCTCTAGCCATACACATGACATCTTTGGTGTTGTTGATTTGAACAATACTATGTTTCATCTTTCTCATATTGCGTGATTCAAAGTAAAGTCCATGGTGTAATGCCTTTCTTCCACTTCCAGATGGTAACTTGGTGTGTGTCACTTCCAAGCTCATCTGTCCATCATTGATTTTAAAATCTTCATTGGATTGCAACACTTTCTCGATTTCTTGAGTCAAAGATTCGCCAGTCAGACTCGTCACATCTGTGAATGGTACAAAGATTCCTAATTTCAGTCCGGGATGGTAAATGCTCATTCGAATCCTGTCATTGCCCTGAGCTTGAGAATGGGTCTTGATGTCATCCACCAGCTGTTGAAACATCCGAGGTACAAATTCCAGCGGTGATACATCTTCTGGAAAATCTTCTGGAAATTTATTGGCATCCACATTGTACACATTGGCTCTTGTTCTAAAACGTCTAGACTCACGTTCTCTAACAGGCTTGATCACATATTGATGTTGGTAATCATCTTCTTCATCGTCCGAATAAATCACCATAGGCCTTTTTCTTGGTGGTGACAATTCATCTTCAGATTCTTCGCTGTCGGAATAATCCACAAGTTTCACATTCTTTGGCTGTGGTAACTCGTCCTCCTCAGAGTCTGATGAAGTGGGTGGGGTACGAATTCTCTTCCAATGTCTCTTTGGCATGTTGTCTTGTCACTGTTTAAACTCAGAATGTCAGGAGATCTGAATATTTGACTTATATACCCGTCACCAGTTTATACATAGTATAGGACTGAACAGGCGAGATACATAGAATATGACTTTTCAGGTTAGACTACTTGTTCTATGGAATTCTTGTGATACAGGCAAGATACATAGTATTGGATTTAGCAGGCGAACCAACAGTCTTACAGTTTTTGTGATAAGGCGAGACACTAGGCTTAACGGAATTTTTGTGGTAAGGCGAGACACTGAGTTTAAGGAATTCTTATCATCAGGCGAGACACACAGAATTCTTATTAACAGGGGAGACACTGAGCTTTACGGAATGTTTGTTATTTTGAAAAGAAGTGCAAGAAGAGTGTGCTGTACAGCACTATTTCTTCCCCGGTCGGTTACCCTGTGCCTGGGATTGTGATTTGAAGCCATATCTACATGACCACAAGTCCTGAATGTCGCTATGGACCAGAGACCTGCCAGTGGAGGTTCAGTTTGCTGGGATAGTGTCCCGACCCCTTAAGCCATAGGCTTCTACTGTTTCACATGTAATCGATAGACTTCGCATCTGCGGGCCCAGGCAGTATAACCGTTGTGCACACCAGTTCCAGTCCAGTGGTGACCGGCAAACCAGCAATATTAATATGCGAGTTCACAATATATACACCTAAACATAATTCCAGTTACTTGGAAACAAGTTAAAAATTTGCATAGCTTGTATATCTCATTTTAATAAGGTCATGTTACTATTTATAGTAACATATTTTAAAATATAAAAATCAAATAGAAAATTATAAAATCTACATTTTGGTCTTTATTTTATCAAAATCGGCCAAAAAATAACGAAGTTATTCCATTTGTTCATATAATGAAGTTATTACAAGGGAGGTAAATCTGTATTGACTTTGTTAATTCTGTAAATAGATTATACAAGTAGTATCTTTCAGGAAAATGATACAAATGAAAAGTGAATATGTGTATGTATGTATCACTTCTGTTATGAGTATATTTTGTATTACTTTGTAACTATTAAATACAAAAATATAAGTTTGCCGGGGCATGTGCACTGCGCATGCGCGGAATATGGAGGGTAAGAAAACTGTAATAACTCCAGATTGCCTTGATAAATTTTCATAATTCTTTTTTTATTGGAAAGAGCAAGTCAACACCTTTCAAATGAAATTAAAATGAATTGTCACACTGCGCATGCGCGGAATTTGGAGGGTAAGAAAACTGTAATAACTACAGATTGCCTCGATGGATTTTCAAAATTCTATTTTTTTTTTTGAAAGAACTGGTCAAGCCCTACCAAAAAAAAATTCAAAATAATTAACCACAACGTGCATGCAGAGAATCAAGAATTATATAATGTGTACATTTCATTTTTGCAGCTCATAAAATTTCAAGATGTCTGAAGAACTAGTCGATCTGGGAGTGTAACCAACTGAAATTAGAAGTATAATCTACTCAAGGCTCGTCAATTTTTCGAGGAAAAGTTAAAAGTTTAGAGACGAACTTCAACTGACGTGGTTTAACATGTGTTTTCAAAGAGCTCTGTCTTGCAACAATTTTTACCAGAGCCTAGCACAGCTTTTGCATGACATCCATGGAATATCGAATCTTGACCAGAACATGAGATTATACTTTCACAAACGCATGATGGAAGTGTTGAAGGATACTCATTCTAGACATGACCGATGGATCTTTACGATTTACAATTTCAACGAGGAAACATGTGAACAGTTTTTTGAAAACTTGTTGCCTTTCCATTATGACATTTACGTACATGGAAAAATCGTGGATGGACATCTGACTGGGCTTCTAGTATTCTTTCAGAGTTTAGCATTTTTTACTACTTACCATTTCTTTACCAGTTAAATTTTCCTGCACCTATGAACGATTTGTTATTATCAACCTGGGAAGACCATATAAACAGCTTGCATGGTCGTGATGTGTCATTTGGAAACAGAGAAGCCTGTGAAAAAGTCATCGAGAGTGAAGAGAAATTATTACCATTACATTTTCCAACAGTCTATTCAGACTTTCTACTTGGAATAAAACAATGAGCGTGATCAAGAAATCTCCTCGAGTATCGTTAGGTCGAATTTTACAGTTTGACATTTATCGAGGATCACTTGAACACACGCTGTCCTTACAACCAACAAGTTCAGAATTTCCGAAGTCAAAAGATGGACTCAGAACGTGGTTGGGACGATATGAAACATTCATGACCTTTCGACAAGCCATGTGTGAAACGCTGTCCTTACAACCAACAAGTTCAGAATTTCTGAAGTCAAAAGATGGACTCAGAACGTGGTTGGGACGATATGAAACATTCATGACCTTTCGACAAGCCATGTGTGAAACAGCTTTGATAATGAACACTATTTTAGATGCATCGCCTGTGAAGTATAGACAATGGCTACTTCATGTGGCAAACAACGAGGACGTGGTTACTTACCTTTGCAATGTCCAAAGATGTTGAAGAGGCTTCGAGAGAACAGTTTATGGATATCGACTCAATAACAACAACAGAAAATATGGAAATTGAACAGGCATCGCAGGAAAAACCAATGGACATTGACATGGATGAATTGACTGCAAAATTTGAAGCTTTGAAACTATAAAGTGGAACTGCTTGTCTCTTGCAAAATCATTTATCTTACGGCAAGCATGGAGAAAAAGTGGTTTGAAATTCCTCTGACACAAATTCTGAGATTAAGACCTTACAGAAAATTACTAGTTTGTGTTTACATACTGCATTCCCATAAGAATATTACTTTAGATGAAATTCCGATGAAATTAAACACAGAAGAATATTTCAAAGATTTTAAAAGACTCTGGTGTTCGTGTGCGAAACAGGAATTATCAGAGGAGACGGTCTTTACATTTGACAACTGGAAACTTCATGTGACCAACAATTCAAAAGTGATTGACTATCTACAGTCGAGGAAAAGGCGTATATAAGGACTACAACTAGATCTGTGAGTCATTTCAGCTCTGACTTTCAAACTGTCAAGATGGAAAGTAAACCTGTGGATCCAAGACTTAATAAATACTGTGATGCCATCAGTATTTATTATCACTGCACAGCATTGAAGAAACTTTTGAAAGAGAATGACAGAAAATTAAATCAGCCATTGGAAATTTCACTAAAAGAACAAGACCTGTTGAAACCACCCTATGGTTATTGCTACAATTGTGGGTCAGTCGATCATTGGACTGCCTCTTGCACCGAGGAAAAGAAGAAATCTACTACAAATAAACCACCCTATGGGACTTGTTACAACTGTGGTTCACCTGATCATTGGACTGCCTCATGTACCGAGGAGAAGAAGAAAACTACAAAGAAGCCATCCTATGAGACGTGTTACAACTGTGGCTCGCCTGATCACTGGCTACCCTCATGTCCTCATACCGACTTACAAGATGAAAGCTCGGGATCACCACAACCGGCCGAGAAGTCAGAAATTACGAGGAAAAGAAGCCATACTGATGATGACTCTGATGTACCCAGTAAAAAGAAGTCAAGAACCGCTTCACCAGAACCGACAAAACCTACTGCTAGACGACATAAGAAGAAGAAATACTGTGTAGTGTGCAAAGAAGACACTCATATGATGAAAAACTGTCCTGAAATAGTGAAAAACTAGTGACTAGATAAGAGACCTAGTGGATAGACAATATCTAAACGGTATTGTGTGTCTACTGGACAGTGACTACTAATGTGTTCATAATGGATTAGTTTTCATAGTTACATGTAAGTTTTTTTATTCAATAAAACTTTTTAAATTATTGGTCTTTGTGATTTCATAAGGTTACTCTTTAAGCGAAAGAGTTGGGTAGCCCTGAAAAGGGCAGTGTGGGTGTTTTAAGTCTTCACTTACTGTGAAGACTTAGGCACAGGTTTTACAATCCCCACAACAGGATTCGTCTTGGATAAGTCAATCCCTCTCCTCCTCATAAATACTTCAAACCCCATCTTATTCTGCTGCCTTTCAACTTCTTTGCAATCTTTTTTCTTAAAAAGCTTTACACAGTCGGCTGAGGTCAAAAGGAATATACTTTGATAAACCCATTTTTGAGAATGAAGTTGTTAAAGGCAGTTGAATACATATATTGACTAATGGCGGACGTGAAAGAGAGCATGCTTGCTTAACCAATCAAAACTATGCAAATTAGTTATGGGGTTTTATGCAACACTCAACAAAGTATTACTTTCTGAATAAGTTGTGGTGGCCCTGAAAAGGGCCGTTTTGTACGGCAGTGCTCAAAAGATCTCATGTGCAAGGATAACGGCTTGGCCTTCCGCCACAGGCTGGACATCTAACACTCCACTGCTGGTAAGAGATTTCCCCTGTTGCTGATAATAGAAGGGGGGAGCGTCAGCTTCCCTGTCCCAGTCCTCAGCCATGGGACTTTCTCTTTCCTGCCGTCGGTAGTTGGCTGGTGGCGGCTCGCGGTCCTCTGGCTTCATCTCTATCCATTCTTCTCTCTGTTCCTCCTCTCTTCTTCTTTCTATGGCCCGCCGAGTGATGTCAAAGATGTGCTTCAGCACCTCCACTGCCCTCTGCACCGAGTCCAACTGCGCCTCCAAATGTCTCAAACAGCTTTCTTCGAAGTCAGCTATCGTAACAATGTGCCAATTGGTCAGTGCGCAAGCTATTTATGTAGTCAGCACCGACCTGAAAGAAAGCACTTTTCTAAGTAGGTCAATCCGGTCTTGGGAGTATAAAACGGCACTGACCTACTTACAACTTCAGTCATGGAGCCAATACTGACCTTAGACGATTTTATGAAAGAACCAGACCTTCTATCGACGGCAATTAACTCAATTGCTATTGATGGATCGTTAACTCAACAACAACAACCGAACATGCAGACCTATTACTACCACCCACAGCAATCACAACTGCAACAAACACAGCCACAGGTGTCACAGCCAAAGACGGGAGCTGTAGAAGTCTTGCTCAAAGAACTCAATGATCTCAAGAAAAGAGTACAGCAGTTAGAGGACCAAAAGCAACAACGTCCCATGGAATTAAATCCGATCAGAATACTATTAACTATAGAAGTAATGACACCAGAATCGTCTATGACCGTACCAACTCAAAATGGACTTGGGTCGCATAGCAAGAACATAGATAATTCAAAAAGAAAGAAGAAACAATAGATTCTTCTTAGCTATAACCACACAAACAGTCCTTTTCAGGACTACCAATTACATCAGAAAGAATACCCTACTGATTGCCCTAATACTAAGGAAGCTATAGAGTTATGCCTCTGGTATAGTGAGACCCTGAGATACAGGGTCAAGAGACTCATAGCAGACGCATATGACTGTATAGCCTCTTACGACATCTCCTATGCCATTTTTACATAGACTTTTCCCCCCATGAAAAAGACTAAGTTATTTCAAACTAGCCTTTTCAAGCTTACTAATGCGGTGGCATCTATGGCCTCATCCCGGCCGGAGACTCCTCCAGGATGTGGACTTAGTCTCCGGACGGATGAGGCCATAGTGACACCCTTTACTACTCTTGTCACACCTAACGTTTATGTGTTCAATTCCAGCTAGAGAAAAAATTATGTCGTAAAATAAATTTAGGGAGCATGCTGGAATATTTTTCCAGGAGCTGGGAGAGCAGTTGTACTAATTTTAAGGATTTGGGGAGCAGAAGCAAAATAATTTAGGGACCATGAGGAAATAGTTTAAAGGAGCTGGGGAGATTTGGTCGCGGCGTTATTTTCAGGGAGCAAGGGAGCACTTGCCCCGCCCTGGGAGGGCCTCTGTTATAGAGTATCATAATGGTGCATTTTAAACAATAATCCTTGCCTTGCATGAAATGCAGAATAGGTGGATAGAGCCCATGTGTAAAATTATCCCCCCCCTGCACTCCCGATCTCCACCCCGCCCCCAAATCCATCACACCTATGGCCCCGGGTGGGTCATGCCCCCAAAAAGATTTGCCCATCCTTTTAGAATAGTTTGTCTTTGGGTTGTTTATGTATCGCAGACAGCATATGTTTAAATTGTTGGTCTTTCCAAAATGCACGCAATTGAGGGACTCAGTTTTCGATGCCAGTAATTACTGTTTGTTTCTTCAGTCGGGTTGCTTTTTAGTCATTTCGTCAGCCGTCCTATCCCCGTGGACACGCTGCCGTTTGAAACAAGGTTTCTTCAACGCGATGACGCGGATTCAACGTTAGCTACTCGACCTAAATTATTGCACGGCTTCTTGCGATAGCCTACACGGCTGAACATGCATGCTTTAGTGTAAGCGGGAGCAGCAAGAGTTCAGACCATTCAGAGTCTTTTCATTCACGGCGACATTATATAGAAGTTGACAAGTACGACAACTCACTGACCAAATCTGGGGTGCACAGGTACATTATGGCTAATCAGAGTTGTTTGCTCTTGCCATGGTACATTGTCTCACGCCGTGGAAGGAGCTTTGCTATCTCATGAGGTAAGGCTCTGACTTGCTAAGCGCTGTCCAGGTTCGAATCCCGCTGCAGGCGAGTCCTTTAGAGTCGTAAACGGTGTTCTTTTATCGCCCACTATCATCGGCTCAATGGGACTAAAGGGTGGTAAAATGTTCCTTTTTCAAAGCGCTGATAACGTTATGCAGACATTCCATGATATGCATTTAGTAGACACATGACGCCGCATAGTCGGTACGGCCCCATACTACGTATGCACGGGGGTAATACCAATTTGGCTACCTGTGCTTTCGACCGAATTTGTACTATACAAAGTAGCTTTCGACCGAGAATACGATCGCCAGCATTACTAATTACGGTAAATAGTACTATTGTAAATGACTGTCGACCGAGCTGTTACTGTTGTTCATTGTCTCGGTCGACAGGTTCTTTCGTATGCATGGTCAATGACTGACTCGGTCGAAAGCACAGGTAGGGAAATTGGTATGACCCCCAAGGTATGTGCCCGCTGCGAATCATACAAATTGTATATCAATATGAAAAGCACCATGAAAATTATTACTTCCCTTAAATAAATGAAATATAAGTCCTCTAATGAACAAAAGGAAACGCATCGTTTCATTCCATTTAATATTTGATCTTTCTGTCATCTGAAACTATTAAAATGATAAAATAAATTGTAAAACATATCCTTTCCACAGCCGTGGCGTATTTTGCGTAATTGCTGACAATGACTTTTTAAACGATTCATGACCTCATATTTTCAAGCATTCTTTTATGTTAATTTCTCTGTATGTGCCAGTACCTTGCACACTCTAAGTATCAGTCCTAAACCGAAGCTTTCAAATGCCGAAATAAACTTGAAAAATCAAGTCATGAAAATCATCGTTGACCTTGTCTTCTTTCAAAATCCGTGCTGAGCGTACCAAACAAGCAAGGCTAAAACAAAATTATGGAATAAATGCACAATAAAATGACAAATAAGAAAAGAAAGAAAAGGAGTGAAAAAAGAAGAAAAATCGTTAGAAAGTCTAGGCGCACACTTCTTGGTAGAGTGACCCCTGCGCGGTGACCTCTGGCGTCACGAGAAAAAGTTTCATGTATTGAATAGCTAAATATCTACCCTATTGTTTGCACTTTCGATTTTACGCTTCATATACGTAAGTCAAAATTAAGGGTCAAAAATGACCCCACTCCCTGTTTCAGCGATTTTCTTGAAACCTCCGGCAGTCGAAAGGATATGGTTTGAAAGTGAAAAATTGTCATTTATTCCGGATTTTCTCATATTTCAACAACTGATCAACTGATTGATTCCTCTCCGATACGTCCAGATACGTCTCAATACGGCTACTTTTACAGATACGTCTTATTTGAAAAACTCTTATAGTATGTAAACCAACAGACAGTAAGGGAAATGTGACTGACAGATTTTTCCACCTTTCACCTTTTTGCCAGGTGGTTTTTACCGTACTATGACTATGGCGACAATGCCTTTTATCTTTTGGCAAGATGATGGTTTGGTGAATCTGACGAAAAACATAAAAAATTAACATATCTCCCTGAAAGTTAGTAGACTTCCTATTTTCGTTGTTCACTACAGTTTAGAATGCAAAATACTGGGATGTGCTGTTTATAAAAGCTGTTTTATAAGGAGAGATCAAAGGGTAATTTTGTGTGCAGAAATAAAACAATAATACGCTATTGAAAATGCAATTAGCTCCAAAGATATGTCATTGCATTACGAAGAACGTCCCATCAATAATTTGTCCCAACTCTTCTCGAACATTTTTAGGTAGACCAGATGAAAACAGTATCTTATCCTCAAATGTCCATCTATGTAGAAGGTGCATGTACACTAAATGCATTCATTAAATGGCGAATTTGGATTGAACTTGACATTTTTTATGCCACGGTCAAATTTGCTATCTAGTGCTTTTATATGGGAATACGCTCAAATAAAAGAGTTCATGGAACGTGTAAAAATTTTGGTACAGATGTATAAACAGTCAAGCAAATGAGTACATGAACACCTTTTATTAGCAATCGAGGTCAAGATCACCGTGACCTTTATCTAATGCCTTTCATATTTAACAGTTTCAGACTATCTGGTTTGTGCAAATGATTACCCTAGTTTAACCTTGCACTCAGGTGAGCGATTGAGGGCCTCATGATCATCTTGTTTTTTTCCCGCTCCTAAAGCTGCTTCGTTACAAGGTACTAAACGCAATCAGTTCGTAGGCAGTTAAAAGTCCACTGCTGTTTCATTGGTGAAAGTCTCAAATCAATATAAAATAACACTTCTTGACGTTTGTGAACTATATGTCGGCTAAAATGCATAAAGTGTGTCATTTAATAGGCTAAATGCTAGGGGTACTTGTTTTTTAAGAGAAAAAAAAACACTCTCAGAAAAAAAAAAAAAAAAAAAAACAAGAGGGCCATGACGCCCTGATTCTTTCACCTGAGCGATTGGCCCAGTGACTTATGAGGAGCTGTTTGAAACTGTTAAAATATGAGAGTTCTAGGTCAAAGGTCAAAAAATGATCTTGACCTCTTGTACTCGTATATCTTCATGAGCTCGTTAAGACAACCGTATATACCAATTTTTAAACCAAAGTCTTCAAAATTTTCCAGGAAATCTTAGTTCTAAAATTTTCCCATATTTGACCATGCCGTAAACAAAGGTCAAGGTCAACCCAATGTCATCGTTTGAATAGTCTTGGTAGTACATGCGTACCCAATGCTACATACCAAGTTTCAAGGCCATCTGTTAACTGGTTCTGGAGAGGAAGATTTTTAAAGGTTTATACCATATATTGGCATGGCAGCCATGTTGGTAATGTGACCTGGGCCGGCTGAACAAATTGAACTCAGCCACAGGAGGCTCTATATGAAATTTGGTTACAATTTTCAAACTGGCTTTTGAGGAAATGTTTGAAAAGTTAAAAAATGTGAGCATCCAGGGTCAAAGATCAAAGAATGGCCTTGACCTCCTGTACTCATAAAACTTCATGTATTCATTAAGATGACTGTATATACTAATTTTAAGGCCAAAATCTTAAAACTGTCCATGAAATATGTAAGTTTCAGCATTTTCCAGTATTTGACCTTGCTGTAAAAAGGTCAAGGTCAACCCAAGGTCATCATTTCAACAATCATGGTAGTATTTGAGTACCCAATGCTACATTACCAATTTTCAAGGCCATCGGTCGATTGGTACTGGAGAAGAAGGTATTTAAAGGTTTTTGCCATATATGGGAGTGGCGGCCATGTTGGTCATGTTACCTGGGACGTTTGAAAAAGTTTTTGTTCCCTCAACCCCTAGAGCTCCATATGACATTTGGTGACAATGGGGCCGGTGGCTTTTGAGGAGATGTTTGAAATTTTAAAGATATGAGCATCCAGGGTCATAGGTCAAAGAATGACCTTGGCCTCTTGTACTCAAAAACTTTCATATGCTTATTGAGATGACTGTATACACCATATTTTAGCCCAAAATCTTCAAAGCTTTCCAAGATATCTTATGTTCCAGCATTTTGCCATATAAAAGCACAAGGGAGCAAATTTTTACCTTACCGTAAAAAAGGTCCAGGTCAACCCAATGTCATAATTTGAACAAACTTGGTAGTAATCGCGTACCCGATGCTTCATACCAAGTTTCAAGGACATGGGCCAATTGGTTCTGGAGCAGAAGATATTTAGGGTTTTACCCTATCTGGGCGTGGCGGCCATGTTGGTCATGTGACTAGGAGCGTTTGAACAACTTTTTGTACCTAAGTCCCCTGGAGGCTACATATGAAATTTGATTACCATCGGCCAAGCGGATTCAGAGGTTAAGACGATTGAAATTGTGGACGGACGGACGACGGACGGACGACGGAGCCTTCCAATCATATAAGCTCCCCCGGTGCGACTGACTCAGGTGAGTTAAAAAAAAACTCTCTTGTTAAAAACACTCTTTTGTGATGTAGTGTTTTTGTAGTTTTTTTTTATCATCTGGTCCCATGTTTGGCAAAGAATTATACACAACGCGAGACAATGAATGGCATCCATTGCCTGTACATTGTATTTTTACCATATATCAAAATTCATTATATCGCAGGTAGGATGACCCAATGATCTTCAACACTTCTTATTGAGAAACGCAAGGGAGCTTTAGCAATCCATACCACAGTATATAGCTGTTCGTTTTGAAACACTTCAGTGGGAGTAGGAGGTTGGGAGTAGAAGATTCTTGACGGCCACAGGATACGGAAGCGTCACCTGTCTCTTACACACACAGTCTTCCAGTAAAATGGCAACACTCTGATTTTACAATATTTTACCTATAAAGAATCTTAGGGAAGTATGCTCAAGAAGATATAATACTTCAAACTATCAGTTAGAGATAGTACTCCCTCGCTATCTCACCATTTACAAAAAACATCATTTGACTTAATTTTCTTTAGATGATATTATATTATTACTTCTAAATCCTTGGTGAAAGACCATGAAAAGTGTTTCGTTTTCAAAAATAACGAACTAAAAAATTGATTCAAATAGTTTCTGGAAATTAGTAAAACCGTGGGCCAGTGAGGAAGTCAGTAGCAGCTCTTGCAATATATGATAATATTCAGGTAATTTTCTCATTTGTACACGTGATTGTTTCCTCCATTAATTAGCGATCCGCGATTCTTCAAGAATTGTATTTTATTTTATTTTATTTTATTTTAATATATTTTACCGCCCAAAACAAATGACTAATAGTCAGTCTGGGCTGACTTTATGTTATTCTTTGAAAGATTGTTGTCGTTAATCTAATTCGCATATGAGACGTTCTCAGTTACGCTTGGCCATTCGCGGTCAAAAATGGCCATATATGTGACCATGCTAAAATTTCATAAATAAACCACTAGTCATAATCCTCAGTATAGCTGCTTTAAATCCTTGAAATGTTTTCAAATAATAACTTTACATAAATAAATAACAGCGTCTTTTAGAACCATGCCCTAAACATTACAAATGCGTTTATGTCGTTACTTTTGTTATGTTTTGACGTGATGGTGGACGCCGAGTTTATCCGATGTAACAGACTACACCAATTTGTTTTTATCATCTAGCTTCTTTTTTTTTCTTTATCTGCCTTCTGCTACTGATACTGCTGCTGCAGGTGGTAACAATTATATTTGACGCAATCAAGAATAACAAAAAACAAGGGAACAACATCACAGCATGACTATAAATTTCCAGCGTTACTCAATTAGTGAGGGAAATTGAAAATGAGCATATTCATTCGTCTTCCATCTCCAGTATATGAAAATAGGGCAGAATGTTTTCCATATTAGTGTGTTCTCCCTTGGAGATGTGTATGCCTCAAAATTGAAAATATTCGCTTCAACAAAGTCCTAGGTCCGGCTACGCAGGAGCGGATGAAATAATCCAGGGCTAAACAAGAATTGTGACCTCGGCCGAACTCAAACCGGCGAATTCTGGATTATGAGTCTAGAGGGTTAACCCCTCGGCCAACGCGAACAGACTATCGAATACTCATATGTTGAATAAAACAATATACTTGCAACATGAGTACCTAAGGGAACAGTCATTGTTTATCAGCACGGGGAAGGGCATGGCAGATTGTGGGGAGTGCAGTAAGAAATCTTGCTCTGCTCTTGGAGGGTGGGGGGCGTGTGGTCAGTGTTTTTGTGGTGTTTTTGATGATTCGGGGTCATACATAGAGGTTCCAATACATCTTGGCTTCCGACGGCGAAGGGGTAGGGGGAGCAAATCCCCTAGAACCTCTTTCTACATAATGACTGACATGTATTTCCTTTGTTTAGTTTAACTTGTAAAATAGAACTTCAAGTAAATATCAAACATGAATGCACGAACGCAAGCACCCACGTACGCACGCACACAGAGTATATCCTTAATTATTGTAGTCTTTATTTTATTGTCGCTTCTTGTTGTAAACGGACGGACAGAATGTCAACAGCAGTTTCTCCATACATGTATCAAATTACAAGGGAGACAGCTCGGACTGCGGCAAAAAATAATAATCTATAGCATCCGGGTACTGCAAAAATAATAATCTGCTGTTTCTAATTTTAGTAAACAGCACATAATTATTATTTTCGGGGTATCCGGATGCTAAGGATTATTATTTTTAGAAACAGAACATTACTATATTTGGAGTGCCCGGATGCTACATATTATTGATTGTAAAATAATCTGCGGCAAAATAATAATCTAGAACCACGTGTTCCTGAATGATTATTATAATAATGTTTAAAATTTTATGACAATATAATAATCCGTACCGACACGATGTTTAATATTTTCGGAGAATAATCTTTGGACCATCGCAAATATATAGCTCTAACTATTGAGTGATGGACGTATAACAATAATAATAAATATTGAGACAAGATTATTATCAATTTGGGATAACAAACAGATTAGAAAGTAACGTGATAAAGTTGAATGCTCCTTAATCGGTTAAATGTACAGAAGTGGTAGCCTGGCTTCCAGGCTAAATGGTTATAAGTATTCAAAAAGTAGAAGTCTTAACGTGGCTCTTTTTATTCTGATGGCCAACCAGGGTCAAAACCCAAAAAATAAAACAAAGGGACTGGGAGCCAGTCTACATAAGTGGCATCACACAAAGAAATCTTATGCTATGTGCGTAGACAGCCTGCGTATTTGCGCCGACTGGTCAGAATAATTTTCACTTTATCGGTTCCCCAGGGTTCATGCATATTTAAAGGGAGCAGGAAAGTATTTGACCAGACTGTGCAAATGCGGTTTACATGTCCTGGGTTTATGCATTTCGCCAACGCCTGCTGGACGTCATTCCACTTATTTATTTATTTATGCAAAGCAGAAGCAGTGATTTGCACACCAGCGAAACTTAGTCTAGGGCAAATACGCAAATGTACATTAACAAAATAAAACGAAGCTCGATATCTTAACTTTTGATCTACATCAGTGTCACAGAATTATATTCGAAAATATTTAAATACTGCGCAGAAAAAGACAAAACAAAATATATATTTTCAAAATTGTCATCGTTAGTGCAGGAACCTTCCTTTATTTTGCTTGATGATTTTGATAGCAAAGAAACTTGAAAATATATGTTTAGTTGCCAGCGCAAAAACAATAGGCTTATGATAATAAAACAGACCTGTTGTATGATGTCGTTTTTCGCATGACGCACCAAAAAAATCAAGCCGTAGGCATACTACGGATATCTCACCGGAACACAGTGCCATCAAGTTGTGCAATACCTTTCAGATACGTAATAGGGACTAGTCAGTCAAAAGCAGCATATATCACCGGAAAGGCAATAAATGTTTTACAATGTCTTTCAGATGAGTCAGTCAAAGGAAAGGGAAAAGGTGCGATTTTAGCGTACAAATGAATCACACCTTGAGAAAAAGCAACTTTCGCAGTTTTATCAAAGTCTTCACTGTGCTCTCTTACAATCTGTGGACTTCGGTCCGCGCACACCTCTGGCCGAACAGGTGCATTTTTCTTACTGTATCTCGATTTACGGTAAAACAACTGGCAACCGGTTGCCAATCCATCTCCCGTTAATTTTACGGGCGCCTGTAAATTTTTGCAGGAATCATCACGCTGAGTAAGGGGACTTATTACAAGTATATATTGTATTGTATGAGGTGCCTTTTTACTATAAATTCAGTATTTTTGACATCATAACTTCTATTTTTTTTATATCAAAAATTCGATTTTTCGATATCACAAACGACATTATTTGATATGAAAAAGTAAGCTTGATTTTTTATATCACATGTTAAATTTTGTGACGTCACAAATTCTATTTTGTGATATCAAAAAATAGATTTTTTGGATATAAAAAATCTCGATTGTTCTGTGACATCAATGAATGCAATTTTTGATATCACAAAATCTATATTGTGATATCATAAATCCATATAAAAAATCAGGCTCATTTTTTGATATCACTAAATGCATGTGTGATATTACAAAATCAAGGCGATCTTTTGATATCAAAAAATAGATTTTGTGATATCAAAATTGTGTAAAATTCTCCGTCTTAATGCCTAAACGATTTGGTGATATCATAAAAAAGATTACCTCCATGCGGACAGCGAAGACTCTGATCAGACTGGAAAGCATTTGCTCCCGCGGAGCATTTTGTTTCCCTTTAAGCAAACACCTCATTTGGGTATGCATCCTATCGAAACAGAAAGTTAACGCAGTAAACTGAAATAATGATTTTAACACGCTGCAAATATATATCTGTCCTGTCAACTTGTATGCAAATCAGACAACAGCTGAAAATTTAAAATTGATGGTGCTTTTCGATTTATCACAAGACGTGTTTACTATAGATATTTTTTTTTTCTATGAAAATACAATTTACAGGCGAGACGTCTACTATAGCACAAAACAGGCGAGACATTTCAGTAGTGTCAGGAAGTTATAATTGTCATTGAATGGGTGGTTTTCTGCACGTAAGACCGAAACTAAGGGATTAACTGCGCCATAAAACAAAACTAACTGAACCTACAAAATTAAGACCTCTATTGTTAGTCGGTATGTAAACTGATAAAAAAGCTGAGCAGCCATATTGTCATAAGTAACAAACCAAAGCACACACTAGGTAATGAAAACATTACACCTTCGCCATATACAACAACTGTAGAACAAAACGAGTTGATCTATCACCCCTGGTTAACTATGTATACTAGGGCTGTTGCGATACGAAAAGAGCTGCTACGAAACGAAAACTGCTGAGCAGGTCGCTTGGTAACTATGACTCGTTTTCGTTTTGTAAAAGCTCTTTTTCGTTTCGTAACTTTCTTGAAAACATAGTTAACAAAATGTTTTCTATTACAGTAAACTGTTCTCTTTTAGCACCTGAGTGTGTCTGGTTACGAAATTTTGGTTTTTCGTTTTATTATTTGTGTTTCTCAAACCATTTTTCTTGTTTATGTGCACTGTGACTGCGGCCTTTGTAGTTTTATTTGGATGCATGAAATAAAATGCATATCTGAAGCAGTAACCAAAAATAATAATAATAATGATAATAATAACAATAATGACAATAATAATAATGATAATAATAATACAAATGATCATATGATAATAACGATTATGATTAGTCCACTGGCAAACAACATTGAATCAACGTTGATTCAACGTCATAACGCTGAATCAATGTTTATTCAATGTTGCTTTGACGCTATTTGCCTGCTGGGAATAGTTAAAATAAGGATGATGCTGATGATGAAGAAGAAAATTGAGCCGCGACAAGAGAAAATAACAAAGTAGTTGTGCGCCCAGCGCGGACTCAGATCAGCTTGGGCATCCGTCCAGTCTGATCAGAGTCTTCCTTAAGCGTTTAAAGGGTAGCTAAGGATCGAAGTTACCTTCATGCAGATAGCGAAGACTCTGATAAGACTGGGCGGATGACCAGGCTGATTGGAGTCTGCGCTGGGCGCACAAACACTGTTAGATTTCTCGTTGCGCGGCTCAAATATAAAAGGATTTAGTAGAAGAAAGAAGAAGTATTAAGAACAAAAAGCACAGGAAGAAGAAGAAGACGAAGAAGAAGAAGATTTAATAATAATAATAATAATAGCAACAAATAAAATGATAATATATGAAGGGGTCAGTGCAACAAGGGACATATCTCCATTTTCCATGATTTCGAGAAAAACGCAAAAAAAAACAAACATATTTTTTTCTCGAAACTGGAAGTTATTGCTTTTTGTTGCCCAGATAGTCAACATATGCTGCGAAACATTGAGAAAAACTGGATTTTGGCGATTTTATTCGTGCAAGAAAGGGCCTGACTCCATATTTCATAAAATGAAAATCGCATTTTGAAAGTTAATGTGGCCATACCAGTAATCGAAAAATACATAACATGGTAAGGATAAGTTATTTCTAGCAACAGCAATTGTTAAAATATGAATAAGACCCACATAAAGCAAGATTATCGCAAAAGAATAGAGATGTTTATGCAAAAAAGGTCCTAACTCCATCATGTAATTTGCAGATCAATTTTAACAATTAAGAAAATGTTAAATTTAGGTGAAAAACCGGCATTTCTGGTGACCGCAAGGTCCGGCGGTTCTATTGGGACTGAGTTTTACCATAAATTGTGGGGATTCACTCACCGTGAAACTTCTAAGAGTTTGGACACTTAAAAAAATAGTATCCTGCATTGTGATTCACTTAATGTGAATTTTCTAAGAGTTGGGACACCTCAAATAATTAGATCTAGTTTCAATATTGTGTTTGAGAATACCGGTGGGTTCATGGACCGTGAATTGTGAATACCCTGATCGTGCGGCTTCTTTAGGGGGAGCAGCACGATCTGGGTCTTCACTGTCTGCGCGGATCAATCTGTCCCAATACTTAGAATTTAAATGGAGATTCTGAAACCAGTACTTTTGTAATATTTATGAACCTATTTGCCATTCTCTTTCTTTTTTTTCAGGAGAAAAGACAGAATCGAGTAAGGGTATTATTATCATGCCTTTCAGTGAGTTCCTAAAAGTGTTATCCTACAGGACTGATTAGTAATACGAAATCCAACGGGCGTGCAACCTTGAATCAGCCTTGATTCAACGAAATGACATTGATTCAGGGTTGATTCAGGGGTGTGTGTCCCGTGGGAAATGATTCATTGATGGAAAAGAAAATTAATTTCGAAATTATATGTACCTGCAATATGTGTTTTGCGGCAAATGTCCTGATGGAGGAACAATCTGGCCACTGTCATGCAGTTGGGGGTTGCGGATAAAATGGCAGGTGTAGTGGATATCAGTTAAGTTTCAGTTTGACTTGTATCCGCACCAGCTGCTCTGATCTGGCGTTGTGTAATGATATTGAGCTTTATTATAATTAAAGAAAATTCGAAATTATTAAGACTGGATAAAATGACCACGAGGCAGCTTAAATAGAATATTTGGGAACTCACTGAAAGGCTCGGTTTTGTTCGGTTACCTGATTCCTTGATGTTTTGTTTCATGCTGTCAGGTAGACAGAAAAAAATTTGTTGCTTTTTGTTTTTCTTTGTTTCTTTTGCTGTTTTTTATATACAGTCAAGAAGACTGTTTTGTATGTTTCTTTGCATTTTCTTATTTCACGTAAGCTTTTTTACAGTCAGGTAGACTGGAAAACTTTTATGTTGGTGTTGTTTCCTTGCTATGCTTCTAGACAGTTTTATGTGTTTACCTGTATTTATTTTCTCCATAGAAGGCACATTTAAGAGATCGAAAAAAAATTATTTGCAGCTTTTATATCCCCCACCCCGACAAATTTTGGTTACCTTGATCTCATTACAAGGTCACTGGAGGACTTAGACGACAGTTTCGAGTACCTACGTTATTTCTTGAACCAATGAATGGAATTTCATTAGACTTGTATTGATATATTATTGGGATAAAATTGGGAACTGATTGGATTTCGGTGACCTTGGCCCCGTTACAGGGTCACTGGGGGACTTATTTTATAATTTTCTGTACCCACGATAGGTCATGAACCAGTGGATGGCATGTCACCGAAATTGCATGGATACATCTTTGGGACTAGCTTAAGAGCTGATTAAATTTTGATGACCTTGACCTCAATTTTTATAGTCACTGACGGAATCAGAGGTCTACTACCCATGATATCTACTGAATCAATGGATAGAATTTCACCAGACCTGCACTGATGCATCATTAGGACAAGTCTAAGAGCTGATACAATTTTGTTGACCTTGACCTCATTATCAAGGTAACTGGAATACTTACATGACATTTTTACACACGATATCGTCTGAGCAGGTGGAGGAAACTTACCAAATTAGCGTGGATACATCACTAGATATAGTCTTCTATATAGGATATCGTTGGAAACAGTCGATGATTTTTTTTCCAAACTTGCATAGATATTGTATTCGTACAGGTGTTTAAATAACTAGAGGGGATGGGAAACGGGGGGGGGCATCAGTTTAAAAAAAAAAAAAAAAAGCATTTGTAGTTTTTAGTGTTAAGATTATTTACGTGAAATGGGTAAAGTAATATACATTCTATCACTACTAAATAGTATCCCTTACAAGTGCCTTCTGTTCTCTGAATATAGTGGAATGTAGAGATCATTTCAAATCCGATACCTATCCCTTTAATACTCGAAGATAAATCTGATTAATACTTTCAAGAAGATTAATTATGATAATCCTCAGACTGTCTAAGAATGATACCCAGCGGGCGCATTACGTCGGAATGACGTCGTATTGACGTCGATGCGACGTCAATACGTCGCATCGACGTCAGTGCGACGTCATTCGACGTCGGGTGCCTGTTGGGTAGAGACAAGAATATTTGATATGTTTTGAAACGTTCATGTTTCATAGGTGGTTGATATATAGATTGATAACGGGATAATTGTTACTCACATACATAAGGACAACCACCTATAATATCACCACCCATCTTTGAATTTAACATGTAGTGCATTAACTTTTAAACATTTCATTATATTAATGTGGGTAATAGTCGAAACAATTACATGAGTAGTAATAATTTGAACCTATATCTAATGTTTAAATATAATTCACCTTTTCGAAGCTGCGCCCCCTTTGAAATAGACTTGTATGCTTTCTTCCGTTGGCTGTAGGGTGAAGTCACAGATTTTTGATGGGTTTTCTAAAGTGCACAAATTTGTTTATGAGACTGTGGCTTACTGGGATGTTGTTGCACGGGTTGTGCATTGTCGGGTGACCTTTGGATGGCATTTGGGGGTGTTGCTCGGAAGGGTGTATTATTAATGCAAGTATGGATCTATGCTTAGCGCATTTAGGTACACTTCAACAGTGCCAGCAATATACAAGATTTTTTTTTTTAAATTTAGCACTTCTTGTAGCATAAACCGGAAAATGATATATTTTAAGGTAGGTTTTCTTTTCTTTCCAAGTGGAATAGCTGCTAGTATTTGTAGCAGGGGAATTTATTCCATCCGTATGTTCATACTTTGGTGGTCGCACTCTTCGCACTGGTCACAATTTGATATCAATAAGGAATTAGCTATAGATGAATATGGATGATCAGCTTACTATTTTCTCGCAAAACTGTCGTGGAGGTCTATCTGTTGCCACTAAAAGACGTGATCTGTTTCATTATGTTAGAAGTAAAAAATATAATATTATCTGTCTGCAGGATGTGCATATAAATGACAAATTAGAATCTTTTATTAAAGCTGAATGGGGTTATGATATATATTTTAGTTCTTATACAACTATGAGTAGGGGTGTAATGGTTTTAATGAATAATAATTTTGAACAAAAGGTGAAACGAATAAAAACAGACAAAAATGGAAATTATATAATCTTAGATATGGTTATACAAGATAAAGAACTCACTTTAGTAAACTTATATGGTCCTAATGAGGACAACCCTCAATTTTATGAAAACTTAATGAAAAAAGTTGCTGAATTTGAAAACGAAAATGTTATTATTTGCGGAGACTGGAACTTAGTCATTAACCCAGAAATGGATAGTTTTAATTATTTACATGTTAATAATCCTAAGTCAAGACAAGTAGTTTTAAATTTATTAGAAGATGAAAATTTTGTAGATGCATGGAGAGTTATGAATAAGGAAAGTAGAAAATATACATGGCGTAGATTAAACCCCATTAAAAAGCAGGCTAGGTTGGATTTTTATTTAGTAAGTGATACTCTGTTTCAGTATGTAACAGATGCGGATATAGTTGCGGGTTATAGGACAGACCATTCGGGTATTACTTTGAAATTCAAATTACAGGAAAATGAAAGGGGAAGGGGATACTGGAAATTTAATAATACATTACTTAAAGATGAATTATATATTGAAGAAATAAAAAAAACAATAGAGGAAGTTAAAAATACATATATTATAAATGACAATGCTGATGAAAGGGTAAATATTTCAAATGAACATATAAAATTTAACATTAATGATCAGTTATTTTTAGAAACTTTATTGATGATTATACGAGGTAATACTATTAAATACAGTGCAATGAAAAAAAGGAGAAAACACGAAGAAGAAAAGAAGTTGGAAGAAGAAATTAATAGTTTAGAAGAAGATATAAATAGTAATTTTTTAAATACAGACTTAGAAAAAATACAAAATTTAGCACAGCTTAAAGAAAACTTAGTAGAAAGCAGAAAGGAAAAAATAGAAGGAGTAATGTTAAGGTCTAGGTGTAGGTATCAAGACTTAGGAGAAAAACCGTCAAAATATTTTTTTAATTTAGAAAATAGAAACTTCACAAATAAAGTTATAACTAAATTAGTAGATGATGATGGTAAAGAATATATGAATACTCAAGATGTTTTAAATTGTCAGAAACAGTTTTATGAAAATTTATATGATATAAGTAATGTGGTAGATGATAGGCCAAATGAAAATATAATAGGAGAAAATTTAAGCAGGTTATCAGATTTAGATGCCGAGAAATTAGAAGGAAACATTACATTTTCGGAATTATCAGCAGCGCTAAAAAATATGAAAAATGATAAAAGTCCGGGTTTAGATGGGTTTACGGCGGAGTTCTTTAAATTTTTTTGGATTGATATTGGTATGTTTGTGTTAAGGTCTTTAAATTATGGTTATTCAAATGGGTTTTTATCAGTTACTCAAACAAAAGGCATTATAACATGTTTACCTAAACCGAATAAATGTAGACATAACTTGAAAAACTGGAGGCCCATATCGTTATTAAATGTAGTATATAAAATGGCATCGGCTGTAATAGCAAATAGAATTAAAACTGTATTAGATAAACTTATCTGCGAAGAGCAAAAAGGTTTCATTTCGGGGAGATTTATAGGGAAAAATGTTAGGACTATATATGATATTTTGTTTGAGGCTAAAAATCAAGAATTGCCTGGACTAGTTTTATCTATAGATTTCGAAAAAGCTTTCGACGCAGTGTCATGGTCATTTATTGAGAAGGTTTTAAAATATTTTAATTTTGGGCCATCAGTTATATCGTGGATTAAACTTTTCCAGAAAGGTTCAGAATCTTGTATTATTCAGAATGGTTTTATGTCTGATTTTTTTAAGTTAAAACGCGGGTGCAGACAAGGCGATCCTATTTCTCCATATATTTTTATTTTATGTGCTGAAGTATTGGGACAAATGATAAGAAAAGAACAAGATATAAAAGGGATTAAAATAAATGGAAAAGAATATAGATTAAGTCAGTATGCTGACGATACTCAGATATTTTTAGATGGTACAGAAGAATCACTAAGAAAAACTTTAAATATCCTAACCTCTTTTTATAATATGTCTGGCCTAAAAATTAATGTGGAAAAAACAAAAGCTATTTGGGTTGGTAGTCTAAGTAACTCTCAAAGACAAATTTGCAGAAATTATAAACTTGATTGGACGCAAGGGCCCTTTAAAATTTTAGGTGTAACATTTACTACAGAAATATATAATATTTGGGATGTAAATACAAATGAAATTTTAACAAAAATTGAAAATGTATGTAACCACTGGTCAAAAAGAAAACTTACGGTATTTGGTAGAATAACTGTTATTAAATCCTTAGCTTTTGCAAAGTTTATACACTTATTTATGGCATTACCTAATCCTCCGGGGGAATTAATAAAAAGTCTCGATAAAATATTTTATAAATTTTTATGGAATTCTGGACCGGATCGTATTAAAAGATGTGTAATTATCAAAAACCTAGGAGTAGGTGGTCTGCGAATGAAAATATAAACTCTTTTGTAAAAGCGTTAAAGCTATCATGGTTAAGAAGAGTGATAAAAAGTTCCCAAATTGAGTCTTGGTTTTCATTAGCTAAAATTGACTTTCAAACTTTGTTTTGTTTAGGATCAGGGAGTAAAATGTTGAAAGAAATATTGAATTTGCAGAATCCATTTTGGACAGATATCATAACATACTGGTCGGAGTTTTGTAATAAATTTAATATAGAAACTGCACAGCATATACTTGATTCCCCCGTGTGGAATAATACAAATTTAATTAATGGGCAAAATTTCTTTATAAGTGACTGGTATAAAAAGGGGATACGATTTATTTCTGATTTATTTGATGACAATGGAGACTTATATGAGTTTGCAACATTGAAAAATAGATATGGTTTGAGAGGTACTTTTTTAGATTATCAGTCTGTGCTTAGAAAAATTCCAAAAAACTGGATGACGACATTAAATAACAATAAGATTTTAATTATTAGTAACAGATATAACGTTAAATGTAATATATATGTACTACAGCTTATGAAAGATAAAAAAGGATGCAGGCGTATATATGATATTATGATAGATGCTAACAAACCAAATGTACATACTAGATGGGTGAATGAGGTGGGAAATATAAATGAGCAGCAGTGGAAAAATTATAATCGTGTGATACAGTTAGAAAAGGAAGTAAAGTTAATAGACTTTCAATATAAAATAACAAACAGAATTTTAGTAACAAAATCTTTTTTGTGTAAAATAAATAAAGTCGATAATAATCTATGTGAATATTGTAACCAGTACCCAGAGACAATTTATCACCTTTTTGTACAATGCGAAAAAGTAAAACAATTCTGGAATCAACTTAAAGTATGGTTATCTGCCAATTCAAACATAACAATCGATTTAAATGAACGAAATATATTGTTTTCTTATCAAGATGCAAATCAAATGAAAATATATTTGTTTGTTATAGGTAAGTATTATATCTACAGTAACAAATTTTCGGGGAAAGAATTAAGCTTAAATAGCTTTTTGAGTCTTCTTGAAAGAAAATTTAAAAGTGAAAAGTATATCGCATATGTAAATGGTACCACTGCAAAGTTTTTTTCGAAATGGTATCCCTTGTGTCAATATTTTAATAGAGTTTGAATGTTGCAAACCTGATAATATTGCTAAAAGTTGCATTTATATATTAAATAAAATAAATTCGTTTATAAGAAGATTGTGAGATTATAAAGATGACATTAGTATCAGTATGGAGTAAGGACTTTAATTTTAAACTAGACTATTGTATAATAAATATAAGAAAAAAAGAAGAAAAAATATATACGTGGTCTCAATAATGTAGTATAATTATCGTTAGAATAAACTGAAAATCCTTATAGCGATAAAGGGGGGTTATGGATTATATATATACTTCAGCTAGCAGTTTTGCTGAGAAAAATACATATACTTATATATTCTAAGAGTGCGAAGGGTGCGGATGCTTCAGTGTTGAAATACAGTCAGCTCCCGATGTCTCGAACATTGATATCTTAAAATATCCTCTTATATCAAAGAATATGTTTCCTATTTTTATCTACATATCAACTCCTGTTATCTCAAACTACTGATATCTCAGAGTGGGTTTTCTGGTATCAGAAAATTTACTTTGATATATCAGTGGTTTGAGCTGAAATTTGACTTCGAGATATCGAGAGCGGACTATATGTCAGTAATTAGTAATACAGCAGTAATTCCTTGCAGGATGAACCATTGCTGATTAGGAGTTTCAAAAGAGATTTTCCACAGGTTTGGTTATCCTGTCCTCCTTTTTATTTTGTCTTCTTTACTATGCTTTTCTGTTTATCTCTTTTTTTCCTCTTTTTCTTTAAATATTGTGTCTCCTTAGTAAGCGTTTATATCATGTCTACCACGGTCTAGTTCTCTTTTTCCTCTTCTAAATACCCTCTATCTCTCGCTTACTTTCTCTTTCTATACTTTAATTTGTGTATATCTGCATAAGGCGTAGTTTGAAAACATGTAATCGTATATCTATGTCTATTACGGTTTATCTTCCTTTTTTCCTTCTCTAAACTCTCTGTCTTTTTTTTCTCTCTCTCTCTCTCTCCATCTCTATATACTTTCAATTGTGTATATCTGCATTAGGACATGAACTATAATAATGTGTAGTTTGAAAATAAGTAATCGAGTATTTATGTATGTAAATTGTACGCTTTTGAAAAATTCTGGAATAAAATTAAAAAAAAAAATTTAGGTGAAAAAATCTTTTATCACCAAAAGGTTTTAATATGAAAGTACTTACATGCTTACTTTAACTCTAAACCGATAATTGATGAAATAAAGTGAGGAAACAAATTTGATGGATTTAGGTCTTTTGTTGCATAAAAGGTGCAAAGTGGAGATAGGCCTTTTGTAAAAGTTTTGCAACCTCTTCAAAAGCATTATTTTGGCTGGTTCTATGGTCAGAGGGGAGATAAATAGGTGAGGAAACATGTTTTCTGCATGTTAGAGTGGTTAACTCATTTTTGACCAAATGTGGAGATAGGTTTCTTGTTGCACTGACCCCTTCATATATTTCTTCGCTATCATTCATTTTAATTTTTCTATGAATGTTCACAAGAAATATAATTATAATATAATATACATTGTATTATTATTGTTCATCGTATGAAGAAGCTAGAGGGCGGACCTAAATTTCCACTGGTCCAGGATTTTTTGGCAGATGTACCCCCCTTTCTGATTAAAAAAAGAAAGAAATCGTGTGCTCATTTACTCAGACGATTTTATGTACTTCTTTTATTCTGTCTCTCACTCCCCTATACATCTCACGCAAACCAAGGGCAGGAGCAGAGGTTTGACTCTAGTTTAATTTGAATTCTTCGCTAAAAAGCTATATAAGACAATGAAACATACCAATACATTTATTTCTTTCAGAACATATACATGTTATCCGATTGGTGTGACTACTGAATACTCTGAAACTGGATGATACTTTTTGCAGATAGCTGGGCCGTGACATGACAAAACCATCAAATTGGCATGTGCGCCCGGCGAAGACTCAGATCAGCATGAACATCCGCCCAGTTTGCTGTCAGCATTAAGGCAGCTGGAACCCTTAGCTGACCTTTCAGCGCAAGCAAAGACTCGGAGCAGACTGGGTGGATGCCCAGGCTGACTTGAGTCTTCGGATGTTGGTCATGCCACTTTGTCGGTTTGGCATGTCGTAGCTCAATCGACATTTGCATTTGTTCAAGCTCACATCTTCAGCTTTTGTGCGGAACATCCTTCAGTTTATCAAAGCATTCAGAAGGAAAGGGGAAATTATACATTCAAGTTACAAGTATAGGCCCAATGATTTTTCTCTCCCCACTCGTCTTCGTATCCGGGAAGTAAATTAGTTAGGTGTATTTCGTTGCGATGAATGTCAATGTGATATGAGCCGCGACACGAGAAAACCAACAAAGTGGTTGTGCGCCCTGCGCAGACTCAGGTCAGCCATCTGGCAGAATATTCGTAATTGATACTGACCATTGATTTCTTACAGCTATACAGGTAGAATCTCCGGATATCCTTCGGCAGTTCTCCGAAACTAGACGACAACAGTCGATAATCGCAGGTGTCAAGTTAATCCCTAAGGCTAAATACTCTTATCTCTGTCATGATAAAAATTTGAACTTTATGGCTTTAACTGAATTTCATTCCCGAGTCAGTTGATGAAAAATCTAATTTCGGTAGAATGGGTAGGTATAATACATGAGTCAGTCTTACAACTCAACTTCTTTTTTTCGGGGGGGGGGGGGGATTAGTTCATTATTTGAGTCTCTATTTCGTATCGTAGGTGAAACTTCAAACCGACCGAACAAACAAACAAACAATATGCTTTCTTTAAGTTTGTACTTCGGTGAAATAAATAAAGAAATAAGTCGAAGAGTATATGAAAGTAACCAGGTGATAAACTAATTAACCCATTAAGGCCTTGCGTGTTATATAAAGAGCATAGGCAAACAGTGTAGACCAAGATCAGACGCAGGAAAACACGGCGTCTTAACAGGCTCTACACTGTTTGCATTACACAAATGGGTATTTCTCTTATAAAAATGATAAGAATAAACTAAGCCAGACACCCCTTAATTGACAAATGGACACATTCATTTGATAGGGATTGAACATTCCACTGGGCAAAAAACGGGTTAATCAATGAAATAAAGAAATGTTCTATATTTGATGTCTTATTTTCAAAGTAAATAGATAAAAATTCTGTATTTTAATTCCTTCATTTCAACTTAAAACAGCTATTTCAAAGTAGTCCTGGTTGCTCAGTGGGTTAGGCGGTTGCTTACTGATCAAGCGGATCCGGATTTGAGCCCCGCAAGAGGCGAGAATCTTTTCTACCGTAAAAGGGGTTCCATTGCACACAGCCTTTCATAATCACTCTGCCGTCGTCTTGATGAAGAACAGGACATAAAATCACAAATCATCCAACCATCATAAGTTATTTCATGATTTTTTCTACGCGCTCTGACATAGTTTTGAGTATTAGTATATTAATCTCGAGCCATTCACACTATTAATTCAAAGTAATAATCAAATCTCGCCATTTATCGAGATAAGACGCGTTACTTGAGCGTTAGGCGCATGGGCGGAAACAATGTGAAAAAGGTATTTTCCCATATTGCCTTCGTCGTCTTTAGACAATATATATTTGACCGCGACAAAACACATTTATACAAAGTGGCATGTGCGCTAAATGAAGACTCAGATCAGTCTGGGCATCCGCCAAGTATGATGAGTCCTCGCTGTCGGCATGTAGGTAGCTTAGACCCTAAGCTACCTTTTAAGCGCATATCGAAGACTCTAATCAGAATGGGCGAAGGTCCAGGCGGATCTGAGTCTTCGCTGGTCGCACATGTCACTTTGTTTGTTTTGTCATGTCATGGCTCATTTATTGCGACGTGTGCCGTGTCATTTGTATTGTTTATTCAACGATGAATACCCCAGTTACATAAATCGACAAAGAGAAATAATCGAATTTGAGCCTTGTTGATAAACATATGAGAAAAACAAAAAAGTGTTAACACGAAGACCGTCTGTGAAAAATAAAAAACACAACAACAAACAAAATTAACTTAACGCTACAAAAGTATGCAGTTTTCTGGTTCTTACGAAGAAAACTCTACTTCATCTAAAGTCCGCCGAATGTTTATTTTCAAACACAAACAATAAATAAGCAAACATAAAGTTCTTCTTATGTACCAAAGCAGGCATCCCTTGCAAAGAAACTGAGAAATAAAAATAAATTAAAAAAAAAAGATACTGAAAAATAACATTACAAAAATAAAAAACAAGAAATAAAAAAAGATAAAAATGACAATAAATAAATTATTAGCTTGTTAATGTAAAGACAACCAGATAATACAATTTCATAAAGTTCATAATAAACAGAAGTAGTAAAACTGTTTTGCTAACATAGTACTGATTTTAAGGCGAATTCAGACAAATGATTACAGATACGTGGAGAGAGAGAGAGACATGGAATGAGACAGAGAGAGATACAGAGAGAGAGAGAGATATATACTTAGTGTGTCTCTTTGTCTCGCAAAAACAATCGTTAATGAGCAACTATTGAGCAAAAGCTCAATTTCGAAACACACCAACATTAGTTTACTAATTGGCATTAGACAATCATAAGATAATTGTCTTTCAATTCGGCACCAGTGATATAAATTATTTCACAACTTAAAAGAAGTTTGCCGATCGACTTTTCGTCTTCATGTAAAGCTAATTAGACCGGATCGAAGACTGAAATTTGAATATGTTTGCATCAATTATTTTTCGGACGCACGGCTTCAATTTCATTCTTACATCAGAAAACTTTGGTCTACATTATAGGGCAGCTCTGGACCAGCAAATTCAAGCAGGCTGAATGAACCTACATTTGCATAATTTAGCTACTTGAAAAATATTACTACAATATCCAGTCATAAATTGTGTATCATACTCTTCATACATTTAATCTGCGCCCAAGGCTATTACCTAAAGACGCGTCGTCTTTCGCCGAAGTTTTGACGGAAACGCACGGAAACGACCGGCACACAAAAATCATTAATTAAAATTTGAACAAATAATGAAAAAGACCATTTTATCATTTAGCTAGACTAATAAAAATTACATCAGATAACAATATATTCTTTCTTCTCTTCTGATCCATTTGTGATGCATAACATTTTGTATCAATTTGATTCTAAATAAGTGGTCGAATTTGTGTGCCCTAGTTGTTTTACGGAGATTTTGTTATTTGTTTAATTAAATTATATACCACTAGATAATCACCCCAAAAAGACCATTTTGTACTAGTGCTAGAATCAAAATTAAAACACGATATTAAAGATGAAGAATTTTACTTTCTGATACCGTTTGTGATGTAAAAACATATTTAGAATAATAAAAGTTATTAAGGGATAATGAAATTTCCCCATATAACCCATGTATACCAAATTGGTTCACAGCTGTAGAAGTACAAGTACACAGTTTCTTCACTATGCTGGGCATCCACCAAGTCCGGTCAGACTCTTCGCTAAGTCCTTTAAAGGTAGCTAATGGACTGAGCTACCTCCATGCGAACAGCGAAGACTCTGATCAGACTGGGCGGATGCCCAGGCTGATCTGAGTCTGCGCTGGGCGCACAACCACATTGTTGGTTTTGTCGTGTCGCGGCTCAATTATTTTTTTTCGATAAACAAATACATTATCTAGGCTGACCTCTCTGATAAAAAGTTGTTTGCTTTAAAATAACTGCATAAGCATGTGTGTATATACATCAAACTTATTTCCATGCGTAAACAGGCAAGAGGGCTCTGAGGCTCTGATTCGCTCACCTAAAAAAATAGGTCAAACTCAAACTAAGGTCATTATTTGAACAAACCTGATAGTTTTGGAGAACAGGAGAATGGCCAACCCCATGGACTCAGTCGCTTATTATTACACTCCCTAAAAAGGCAAACTACAGCTCTGCTAGAACTACAGAACCATCAGCCTGACAGCCTCATCAGTCATTCAAGCAAATCCACAAGCCGAAGAGATAATAGCTGAGGAACAGGCTGGGTTCCGAGCAGGAAGGAGACCCACAGAACAGATCTTCAACCTTAGAATCCTGTGTGAAGAGTATCTCCAACAGCAGCAGAATCTGTACAATGTCTTCATTGATTTCAAAAAAGCCTTTGACAGGGTATGGCATGCAGCCTTATGGGCCACCATGCGGAAGTACAATATCAGTGCAAATCTAGTTCGCACCTTTGAGCAGCTGTACGGCAAGGCTACAAGTGCAGTCCTGATAAATGGCAGCACAGGAGAATGGTTCAGAACAACAGTTGGAGTAAGACAAGGATGTCTTCTGTCACCCACCCTCTTCAACATTTTTCTCGAACGGATCATGTCTGATGCTCTGGAAGAACATGACGGAAAGGTCAGCATAGGCGGCAGAAACATTACCAATCTGCCGTTTGCCGACGACATAGACGCTACAGCTAAGGAAGAGCAGGAACCAGTGCTCCCTTGTTCCCTGAAAATAATGCTAAAATTCCCCCAGCTCCTTTAAAGTATTTTATCGTGCTACCTAAATTATTTTGCTTCTGCTTTCTGAATTCAGCTCCTCCCCAGCTAAATAAAAATATTCAAGCCTGCTTCCTAAAGTTGTTTAGAATTCATTTGCGCATGTAGCCAGAACTGAACCTAAAATGCTAGTACTTGCAAGTCTGAATGCCCATCAGAAGTCATTTTGGCTCAAAAAGAATGACTGAAATGACTAAAATGGAATTGTTGATATGTACAGATGAGGTGTGTGGGGCAGCGCACTCCCCCCCCCCCCCCCCACACACACACCTCAGAAGCCGAAAACCATTTTGAAAATCACATTCTGACAGACTGGTGCTCCCCAAAATTAAGAGTTTGCTCCCTAGCTCCCTGAAAATAATTGCCAGTGCTCCTCACTTCCTTGAAAATAAATTCTTCCGAGCTCCCCAAAACGCCCTCTTTGTTGTCAGATATTTACAGCTACGGTTTAAATGGCTTACATATCTCGTCAACAGTAAAGGTAATTACCTTCCGTGAATGCTGCGTAATACTGTGTTGGAAGTACTACCCCGACTACCGGTACGCATATCGATCATATCCTTGACCCGTATTTGGTATTTTTAGAATTCCTTGAAAACAACTTATCGACAATGAAATAGTATTCCTCTTATATTTGTCTTTATAGTCGCACACTTATAGTCCACAGCATAATTATGCTTTGTGCGTTAATTATATGTTGGTCTGTTGTAGGTTCGATTATGAGGTTATACAAACTAAAGTGTAACTATACTGGGCATGGTCATTGCAAATATCCTTCAAGGTACATACACTGAACTGTATTTAGTTTGGAACTATGTGTTATTTAATCGCTCCAAATGTGACAATTCGTTCTTACTTGCTCTTAACTCCTTAAGACGCCGGACCGGGTAGCGCAATCGGTAGGGCACCTGACTCGTAAGTCAGAGGTCCTGGGTTCGAATCCCGGTCTGGCCACATACTTTCGTTTCTCCTTCCGCTGATTCAAGAAGGGCAGTTGTCATTTACTGGCGAAAGTATGTGCACTTAGTACTGGTTAACCGCTTAGGAGGTCTAAGCCTGCCCAGGAATAGTGTGGTTAGGTTAACTGACCGTCCCGACATGACCTTAGTTGTTTACCATGGACGTCAAGCATCAAATCAACCGACCAACTCCTTAAGACGTAATTCAGTCAGATAAAAGCTGGCCTGCGAACCTTACAGTCCGGGTTCGAATTCCACTATAATCATTTTCCTTCCCAAACATAAATATGGTTTCTTTGCACACAACCTTTCATCATCACCCTTCCATCGGCTCGCTATGACTGGATCACATTGTGAAAACGTGGACCTTACTTTCTAACTTTCATATGGGAGACTGGGGCGCGAGTATTGATCGCAGACCGACCGGAGCCATAGCCTCTATCCTTTGATGTACCTGGCCATAGGAATGACGATATTTTACTGTTTCTATACATCCGAAATAAGCCAACTTTTCTCGGGATGAAGATAATAAAAGTGCATTTTGTATTGTTTTCTTGTATACGAGTTATTATGTCTTTATGTGAAATTATTTATACGTTTCTCCTCAACTCCGTGTTTTGCTGCCATGTTTACAGAGGAAAAACAACATTTCTGACTTTCTATTTGCTTCTCTGGACAACGGTACCATTTCCTGATATGAGCTATTTGCTTAAATGATAGAATCTGCTCCAACGGAAGCAAACTCTTTTCATTTTGAGTTGACCCAAAGAGGGAGCGGGGGCAAGTATGAAAATGAGAGAGTTGCTTCCCGGGAATGTGTACCCATACTATACATCGCAATAAGGAGGGCTCTCAAAACTTCATTCGTTCGAATCAGAACACGCTCTACGAAGTGAATGATTCGACATGCTGCACATTTACATCTCTCCTGTCAACTTGACTGTGTATGAAAAGCTGACCACGACTGAACATTGAAAGGTTTCTGGTCATATATTTGGATTTGGATTTCGTTTTATCAGAAAACAAATCCTCGAAAATGTGTTTATCATAGACTTCAAATAAAAATACAATCCAGGCGAGACATCCTATAAAGCGCTTACAGGCGAGACATTTCAGTAGTGCTACTGGCCCGCCAATGCTTTTCGCAGTCAGGAATTTATAATTGTTTTTGTGTGGTGTTCTGCACGCAAGACCGAAACTAAGATCATATTGCCGATTATTACGGCGTGATAAATTGGTGTTTAACTGCGCCATAAGTTTTCTTTTTGTTAAGAAGCCAAAATGCACCGAAGAAAATATCAAATTTTGGGCCTCTATTGTTCATAAATATGTACACTGATCAAAACATTGTGAACCCATGTTTTAGTAAATAAGAAAAAAGGAAGAAACCATGTAATGAAAACATTGCACTACCGCCATATGAAACACATACAGAAAGAAATGACTTTCATAAGGCGGTTCTTCTTTGCAGTTCTTTCTTTTGCCTATTTGTGTCTGTTATCGAAATTGTACTTTTGAATTTTATCAATTGTGTTTCTCAGACACTTCCTTCTTTCTCTGCATTGTGACTATGGCCTAGGCAGTTTCATTTGGATGCGCAATATGAAACGCATATCTGAAGCATTAAACAGTATAATTCTAATATAAAAATATAATAACGATCCCTGCAGGCACACAAAGTCGATTCAACATTGAATCAACATTGATTCAACGTCATGATGTTTAATTAAAGTTGATTAATGTTAACTCAACGTTGTGTGCCTACTGGGATGATGATAATTCCACTGGCAAACAACGCTGAATCAACTCCGATGTTGTGTGCCTGCTGGGAATAATAAAAATAATGATGATGATGATGATGATGATTATGATGATGATTATGATGATGATGATGATGATGAAATTAGCCTCGACACGAGAAAAACAACTAAATGGTTGTGCGGCCAGCGCAGACTAAGATCAGCGGGGCATCCGCCCAGTCTGAATAGAGTCTGCCCTAAGCGCTTAAAGGGTAGCTAAGGGTCGAAGATACCTTCATGCAGACAGCGAAGACTCTGATCAAACAGGGCGGATGCCCAGGCTGATCGGAGTCTGCTCTGGGCGCACAAATACCTTTTGGATTTCTCGTGTTGCGGCTCAAATATAAAAGGAATAAGTAGAAGAAAGAAGAAGTATTGAGAACAAAAAGCAAAAGAAGCAGAAGAAAAAGATAAAGAAGAAGTAGCAGATTGAGTAATGATAATAATAGCAACAATAATAATGATAATATATTTGTCTCTGCAATCATTCATTTTAATTCTTTTTTGTGTATTGTATTATTATTGTTCATCATATGAAGAAGCTAGAGGGCGGACCTAAATATCCACTGGTCTAGGACCTTTTGGCAGATGTACTCCCCTTTTTGATTAAAAAAGGACGAAAATATGTCCTCATGTACGATTTTATGCGCATCTTTTTTTGTATGTCACTCCCCTATACATCGCATTGAAACTAAGGGCAGGAGCAGAGGTATGGTTCTAGTTTTATTTAAATTCTTCACTAAAAAGCTATATAGGACAATGAAACATACGAATAGATTTATTTCTCTTAGAATATATACTGAACAAAAAAGAAACATTACATGCACATTTAATGCACGTTTTCTGTGAACTGAATTAAGACTTTACCAATTTTATTTTATATCTAACTGCCACAAAGGATCCGTATTTCAGATAATGAATATCACAGCATAAGCTGCGAGATTAATGTCTCCAGATAAGTTTGATTCAATGAGGGGTCAGAATTTGAAAGTGCTATTTTGAGGTGCCTTTTGAAGACCCGTGTTTCACTCAAGTTGTCAGCCCATGTAAGCAAGTCACATTCTGAGCAATGTGATCAGAATTGCACGCTTTCCATCGAATCGCTTGGACGGTTCCATTTGATCACGGTTGATTGTCGCTTTATATGAGACGTTTTCAGTAATTTGCAACGTGCCTTCCCTGGCTTTCAATGAAACCTTCTATTAGTAGCTTGCATTTATCATTTTCTTTTCTACAGTAACTTTGCAAATTTTTAGAATCATATATTATTAAACTACATCAAAGAGTATTATCATGAATATTAAAAATGTGTACTTTATGACATTTCTTCTAATTCCCAATATTGCAACCCTTGCTTGTTAGTTTGGCAAGGATTGCAATAAGGAAATAGAAGGCTATAGAATTCCCATATTCTTTTTTCTTGCCTGTGGTCCTTGCATTTCGTTTCGGTAAGGGACGCAGGCGAGGGGGTTATCTTTGTAAAGGAGAACTAACTCTCTCTGGATAATTTTAAATACATATTTTCGATATAAGTACTATTTCATGCAATCTCTAACGCAATGTCTCCTCCATCTGCACTGTATTCATTCATTATGAAGCCTCCCCTTAAAACAGGTTTGTGTGTGTGTGTGTCTGTCTGTGAGCATGCGTGCGTATGCTTTTGTGTATGTTATGAGTGAGAAAGGGCATGCGTGTATGTGTATTTGTTGGCGTGTTAGTCTGGTTCCTGATCTTCTTTAGTTTAGGAAAATATCTCTTCTTAACTGACACATATTCATGTATAGCCGCCATGATACTCTGTTAATTATTACTCAAACATTTGCTCATATGTAACTATACTACGTTATCTGAGCTTCTAATAAAAGTCTATGTATGTATGTATGTACTTCTGAGACGTTTATCAGGCACGAATTGTTACGAAAACGGTCCAATCGCCGCTTCCAAAGGGTTGGTCCGTGAAACACAAGGCTTGGAATATCGCTTTTCATGACACTTGACTATGACTTTCATGCTATGCACTGAAACTCCCATAGACAATGCAAGGTGATATACCATGGACAATTAACCAGTTTGATCAAACTTTTTCATCATGAAGCATTGTCTGGAGAAACTGGAATAAAATCCATGAATTAAACTTAAAAAAATTATTGAAACGTTCAGGTTAATCGGAGTAAATTATTTTCTATACTTTTAATTGCAAGGGAGACAATTTCAAAGACACACTATCTATAACATCTTATTTCTTTGAGCTGTTGGTTAAGTGTCATACGGTTCATAGGGTTTCTTATTGGCGGGTACAAGGCAAATCCGAACGTGCAAAAATGTTAGCGTTTTTGCATGCGCATCGAGCGTTTCACATTGTCAGTGTTGTTTTCAGTCAAAGTGGAATAATTCTGTAACAATTGATTCAAAGCGGAAACCGATAATTTCATAAGGTCGTCTGACGTCTGACACGTGGGAGAATAACGTAGCATTATTTGAAAATAGTGTTCTTTGGCTTAAAAATTCATGAACTATCTATGTAACGTTTCTTTTTTGTTCAGTATATATACATGTCATCAGATTGGTTTGACTACTGAATACTCTGAAAGAACTGGATGATACTTTTTTTTTCCACATAGTTGGGCCTTGACATGACAAAACCATCAAAGTGGCATGAGCGCCCGGCGAAGACTCAGGTCAGCATGGACATCCGCTCAGTCTGGTCAGAGTCTTCGCTGTCAGCATTAAGATAGCTGAAACCCTCAGCTGACCTTTCAGAGCAAGCAAAGACTCGGAGCAGACTGGCTGGATGCCTAGGCTGACTTGAGTCTTCGGATGTTGGTCATGCCACTTTGTCGGTATTGTCATGTCGCAGCTCAATCGGCTCTTGTTTTTTTTCAAGCTCACACCTTCAGCTTTTGTATGAAACATCCTTCAGTATACCAAAACAAGGGAGGGGAAATTATAAATTCAAGTTACAAGTATAGTCCCAATGATATTTCTCTCCCCTGTTGCTTTAGTATTCGTGAGTAAATCAGCCGCGACAGAACAAAACCAACAATGTGGCATGTGCGCCCAGCGAAGACTCAGATCAGCCTGGGCATCCGCCCAGTCTGACCAGAGTCTTCACTGTCCGCATGGAGCTAACTTAGTTCCTTAGCTATCCTGTAAGCGCACAGCGAAGACTGATCTGACAGTGCTTATGCCAAGGCTGAGCTGAGTCTTTGCTGGACGCACATTCCACTCTGTTGGTTTTGTCATGGCGCGGCTAAAATTAGTTAGGTGTATTTTGTTGCGATGAATATCAATGTGATAAAATGAGCCGCGACACGAGAAAACCAACAATGTGGTTGTGCGCCCAGCGCAGACTCAGATCAACCTGGGCAACCGCCAACTTTGACCAGACTCTTCGGTAAGTGCTCAAAGGGTAGCTAAGGGTATAAGCTACCTGCATGCGGACAACGGAGACTCTGATCAGACTGGGCGGATGCTCAGGCTGATCTGAGTCTGTGCTGGGCGCACAACCATTGTTGGTTTTCTTATGTCGCGGCTCAATACATTATCTAGGCTGATCTCTCTGATAGAAAATTGTTTGTTTAAAATAACTGCATAAACATCTGTGTATATACATCAAACTTATTTACATGCGTAAACAGACACGAGGGTTCCGAGGCTCTGATTCGCTCACCTGAGTAAAAAAAGGTCAAACGTCAAACTAGGGTCATTATTTGAACAAACCTGATATTTCTGGAGAACAGGAGAATGGCTTACCCCATGGATGCAGTCGCTTATTATTACACTCCCTAAAAGCTCTGCCAGAACTACAAAACCATCAGCCTCAGCAGTCAGCAGTCATTCAAGCAAAGCCACGCTGAAAGTAATCTTGAATAGGCTTAAACCTCAAGCCGAAGAGATAATAGCTGAGGAACAGGCTGGGTTCCGAGCAGAAAGGAGCACCACAGAACAGATCTTCAACCTTAGAATCCTGTGTGAAAAGTATCTCCAACATCAGCAGAATCTGTACTATGTCTTCATTGATTTTAAAAAGCCTTTGACAGGGTATGGCATGCGTCCTTATGAGCCACCATGCGGAAGTACAATATCAGTGCAAATCTAGTTCGCACCATTGAGCAGCTATACGACAAGGCTACAAGTGCAGTCCTGATAAAAGGCAGCACAGGAGAATGGTTCAGAACAACGGTTGGAGTAAGACAAGGATGCCTTCTGTCCCCCACCTTCTTCAACATTTTTTCTCGAACGGATCATGTCTGATGCTCTGGAAGAACATGACGGAAAGGTTAGCATAAACGGCAGAAACATTACCAATCTGCGGTTTGCCGATGACATAGACGCTCAAGCTGAGGAAAAGCAGGAACCAGAAGCTCTAGTTGAAGGTCTCGACCAAATCTGCACAAGGTGTAACATGGAGATCAGTGCTGAGAAGACCAAACTGATGACGAACAGCGCAGATGGCATCCAAACGGAGATCAAGGTAAAGGGGCAGAAGCTCGGCACTGTAAGCAGCTTCAAATACCTTGGAGCAGTAGTCTCAGATGATGGCTCAAAACAGGAGGTTCTCTCAAGGATTGCACAACTGTCAAGCCATTTCAGATCTTACCAAGCTGAAACCATTTTGGAGAGATAACAACATATCTCATGGATCGAAGGTGAAACTTATGCGCTCCTTTGTCATTTCCCTATTTCTGTTTGCCTGTGAATCGTGGACCTTGACAGCAGAGTTAGAAAAAAGATCGCAGGCCTTTGAGATGCGATGCTACCGAATGTTACTTAACATTTCGTACAAGGACCATGTAACCAATGAGGAGGTTCGCAGGAAGATCCAAGCAGCCATTGGAGAATATGATGAACACATGACGCTGGTCAACAAACGGAAACTAAGGCGGTTTGGCCATATCTCAAGGTCTTCTGGTTTAGCAAAGACAATTCTTCAGGGCACAGTGAAAGGAAAAAGTAGAAGTGGTAGACAGAAGAAGAGATGGGACTGCAATATCAAAGAGTGGACATACATGGATTTTGCCAGCTCAACTAGGGCAGCTGAAGACAGGACAAGGTGGAAAGGGATTGTTTCGAAGTCATCTGTTGTTCCCCAACGACCTAGTAAGGTTATGGGATAGAATAGAATAGAATAAATAGTTTTAAACTGTCAAAATTCAAGAGACATTGGTTAAAGGTTAAAGAACATTCTTGGCCTCTAATGCTAAAACTGTTCATCTACTCTTTTATTTGACTGAATTTAATAATATTTGCACCAAATCTTCTCCAAATTCCATGAACACTTATATTTAGCATTTGCTTATATGAAAAACCAGAAAGTAAATTCGGCCTTGCCTTAGAAATGTCAAAGTCAACCTAAGATCATTATTTTAACAAATGTGGACCAAAATCATTATTACTCTCCATGAAATCTATATATACAGATTACCTTAATGGCTTCAATGTTGATTTATAGAACGTTTATATAATACTTCTTTTTCTTATTCTTCTAAAACTCTTTTAGTAGTTCTTCTATATGCATAATTTATTTTGAGAAAAGGACGGGGGGATAACTTCGTGTTGTTGCAGATTTGAGTACGATTTCAAGTGATCATACCTATGGTCTTATATCGTATGTTCTTCTACCAGCAGAAAGTAGTAAGGTAGCCATGAATATGAGCAAATGGCTTTGATGTAGCCAACGGAAATATCTACTGAGATTGGCTTTTGTTTGTCTTTGTGAATGTTTGACTTCTCAAACAATCAATGGCTTACTTTTGTTTAGCATTTATGGGCTTGACAACCAATTTTCCTATCCCCTTGCCATGCTCAACCTGAAATATTGTGTGTTTGTCTGCAACTAGTTAGAATAAACTAGGGATGGCTGTCATTTCCTTCTGTTTCGCCAATTATAATGCTGAAAATTGAACACAGATTGTATTGACTTGTATGGAAAATGCTTTATTCCACCAAAGACCTTAGAAAACATTTAACGAGAATGTTTAGATGGTGTCGTCTAGAAATGGTGCAATTGTCAATAAAGCTAAGCAAAAATTTATAGAGCGCTAAGAAAGGGCCAATATATCATCAGCATAGTAGCATCAGAAACAACACACGAACAACAACTTTTGCTTTGATGCAAGACATGAAATGAAACCCATTTATGTCCAGTGGACTACTCCATCTTTATTAAATGGGTTCGTTTGTCAATTGAGGGGTGTCTTGTTTAATTTATTTTGTCTTTTATATTTTTGGTGGATTTTTTTAGATGAAATAAAGGGTGATTATGGTACTTTAAAAACACAGTATCTGTTGTTTAGTTTTTTTATTGTTCTTATTTACACAGTTAACGATCCTTTGCTTAAGTGCGCCGAATAGGCCGACAACACTGTATAGAATTTGAAGATTGAATTCCTTTGAAAATCCATGTTTTCTAATAAATCCCTTTAATTTATATTTATCATGTTGTATGATGTGTTATATCTACCCACTGAAGAGACACTTGACAAATAATCCAATCAGAGAGCCAAAATCTCTGCATTTAACGCACAGTGTAATCGGTGGGTGGGGGAGTAAGTTTTTCCTTCCTACTCTCTTGTTGACACACTCCAGCAAGTGGTTTTTCAAAGTTTATACTTACAGGATAAGAAATCAGCAAATTCCACTTACCTGGTTCAATTTCCTACCATTTCTCGTAGTCAGATTTGTCCAGTAGAGTTTGAAAAATTCACTGGCATGCTCTCAAGCTTGGAAAGAAATATCTTGTAATGTATTTTTTTTCATTTTCATAATGGCCGCCTCGGAATGACCAGTATTGCTGTAGGGGTGGCATGTTTCAAGCATATTCTTGAAATTTAACATTTCATATAAAATTTACATGAAAACAGTTCAGAAAAATTTGTTCTTATATCTTATAGCAGTTATTTTCATAAGTAATATCTTTTTGGAAAATAAAAAGATGCATAAGTGTAGCTGACACTGCAAGCACCCCTTTGCTGAAATGATCATATTCCAAAACACATCAGGTGATTAGTGATGACATCATTCTGTTGTGATGTCATAATGGGTGGTTCCCAGCTTAATTAAAATTAAAATGAACCTCATCAAAAGCTGGAAACCAGAAGGCATATTTTTTACTATTGGAAAACCCACCTCCAAACAAAAAATGATAAAAAAAGACAAAAGAGTTCATGCAATATGCTGCAAGTCAGTATTTAGCTACGAGAAATGGTTCTGGGTATGTTAAACCTAAAATTTGGATATTTAAGCATCTTTAAAGAAAAAAGTTCCACTAAAAAAACACTTGCTGGAGTGCCTCAACAAGAGAGTAAGCTTATACCTTTATTACAAGCTGGCACGGCCGTTTTGCGGTTGTCTTCGTTTACGCTCATATAGATCATTATTTTTTGTGATCAAAATGTGAATCTTACCGTTTGATAATGATAATAATATCGGTTTAATTTGTTCAGGACAAGCCGTCTGCAACGACCAATTTTTTAACGCTGTTACGTCATTTATTTATTTCGGGAAGGAATAGAAACCGGGACCCGGGACCAAAATCCGGGACCAAAATCCGGGAACAATTTTTGTTGGCATTAAAGTTGTACTAAAGATGCTAATAACGAGCTAAAAATTGGACCATAAGTAGATTATAGTAGATTCTGAAAAATGCATATAACGATTTTATAAAATTTTCGAAATTGTTTTAAATTTAAACAAAAATACAGGACCACGTCGAGCTTTTTCGACCCGGGGCCAGTTTTTGCGGGATTGACGATGTAAAGCAAATCTCAATTTTTCCTACAGAAGCATTCTAAACCCCAATTGTTCTACATTTCGTCATCTGTAAACATACCAAAGAAGATAAAAATTAAAACAAATGTGATTTTTTTCGGTAATGTGAAAAATTCGACCCGGGATCAACCTGGGACCAAAATCGTCATTTGTTTATTGTGCGATGTTGACAATGTCAATGAATTTTCAATTTTCTTCTACATTATCGTTTAAAATCTCATTGTTCTACTCTGTGTCATATCTAAAGATGCCAAAAAAGACGAAAATGCAAAAATTTGTAAAATATATCCCTTATTTTGAGAGAAAACCTACCTGGGACCAAATGGTCATTTTCTGCGGTTTAGACATTGTCTTGGTACGATGCAAAAGAATCTGAACTTTCCACAAAAGCAGAAATTGATCAGCTTCTAAAATAAATGAGGGAAACTCTTGCAAGGTTGGCAAATGACTGGTCAATATGAGTATTGACCAGACCGGTGGTCATTACTGGTTATAATCGGTTATTAGTGGTCGATTGGTGGTCGATTGGTCGATTGAAACAACCATGGTCAGTTGAAGATTCTTAGCATTTGTTATCCCATTTTTACTGGAGTCTATAAACAGAGTTAGAAATAGTTTCAATACAAGATAATACAGGCTTAATTGAAAATGTGTTTTATGAGTTGCTGTTGCTCAAAACTGTAAGAGGCAGTAAAACATACAAAATCTGAATGTTAATAATTTCTGATCTTAAGTCTCAATCAGACTGAATCATTACCACCCAACTTTCCGTTCAGACTAGAGACCTCTTACTTATTTCCTGTAACCATTAATAAAAAAATAGGAAAGCAAATGCAAGTAATAAAATTAATAAATGTTAAAAGTAGCTTTTTCATAATCATTAAAAATATTTAACTCAGTAACTATGTACATAATTTAACTGAAGCAGCTAACTGAATGAAAGTACATGTACAAAAAATGAAACAATACTTCAAAGAAATCATCTTGTTCAAATTAGTGATGCTCTATAAGCTAAAATGCAAATTGGTCTGGCTTCTTACATAAGAAGACAGAAGTGTGAAAATTACAATGAAAACACTAAGTGTTAAACAATACATTATAGAGGTAATTCTAACTTTAACTGCCCCAGAACAAACAAAACAGTAAAAATACTAGGCCTGTCTCTCAAACTGAAGAATGTGTGTCCAGTTTACAAGAACTATCCAATCACTGGGCTTAAAATGCACAGGGTAATTCTGTGACACCTATGTTTATTTAGATGTGTGAAAGAGTGGTTATTCTGTTATAATCTGCTGTTATCAGTGAATTAAAGTTAATCAAAGTGTCATAACAGTGTCAAAATGAAGCCAAAAGACCCTTTATGGAATTTCTTTTCTGCCCTTGATGATGAAAAAAAGTCTAGTGTTAGGTGCCTGGACTGTAATGCAGAAGTCAAACGCAGGGACAAAACAGCTCATTTTTTCGTTTTTCAATATATAGAACCTATCAAAATCTGATCAAATATATTAGTCCACCATTAAAACACAAAGAACCACTTAAAATTTCCAATCGACCATTCTGAATTGCATTGACCAGTATTGACCACTTTTGGGAGTATTGACCAGGGCGGTTATAACCGGTTAAAACCACTGGTTAAAACCAGGGGTGGTTTCGACCGCATCAAAGTGTGGTTCTTTTGTTGATTTTGAAAAGGCAGAAGCGAAAAATTTACATTTTGATATTATTATACCACATGTTGATCGCAAGTAAATCGCTGTTCGTTGAAATCACACCAATGCGACAATTATAAAAATATCATGAGCTGAAAGCTAATAGCAAGGAATATTTAATGAGTATTTGTGATAATTTCTATACCGTTTCGTTAAAATATACATTGTTGCATCCCCTTAGAATCGCCTCTGTGAGGTGATTCTTATAAATGCCACAATATATATTTGTTAGAAAAGAGAAACATTATCACTTTTCTTGAGCCATGGTATATCTTGATTGCCAGCATTAATCTGTGCAAATATACTGAACGTCAAATGAAACGCCCACAAAGAAAACATAAGACTGTGCAAAAGCAGACTAATTCTAGACTTGTTAGTCTGGCGTGTCTATATGTTTTAGAGAAAAAAAATGTCTGAAACACTCAATATCTTTTAAAGTGTACTGGGAGAACCAACACTTTTGGCATGGGGTAAAATTTAAAAGTACAAAAACAAGCGATGTTTAGGAGGTCACATGCTCAAATGCAGAATGTGTGGGAATCCGGTTTCAGCTGCATATGTGTATCCCTGGATCTAAAGACGCTACCATAATTAAGTTTGTTCTTCGGTTGTGTTTCGTTCTATAGAAACAATACAACAAAAGCTAGGTATCCAGACAAGTTTAACATGCATTTCAGTTTATCATAGATTTTTCTGTTGAACTTTGTAACCCTATCTTGTTCAACCAGAAAAGGACAATCTTACTTTGTGCCAACAGTTATAGTGCAAGGAAACACATGACGGTAAATCACACATAAAATAATCTGCAGTGAAGTGCCATAAACATTGGCGACATCAGTCTTTAAAATTTACTCTTTGTTTTGTGCAAAGAGAGGTAATTTGAAAATTGACCGATTTCAAAATGCTGTCGTTAAGTTAATAACTTAAATGTTCAAACAAATTTAGCGATTTTCTAACAATTGCATATCACAATACATTTCTGAATACAATGTGCTTTATTGGTAAAGGTAAGATAACTCTATGTGATGGAATTCAATGTTTTTCGTGAAAGTGAGATAACTGTGTTATTCATGACTAAAATCATGAAAGCTTCATCCTGTACTGGAGCTGGATAACAATCATAGTTTGCACAGGGATCGAGTTGGAATTGTCTAGTTACAGTGCCAAAACATAAAGCCTAAACTTGCGGGCGTTTCGTTTGGCGTTCAGTATATATATTATTTTCATTAAACCACGTAATTTTGATACAGCAGATATTGTTTCACAGTAAACAGCCATGAAATATGCACCAAAACCATCAACACTGCAAACACTGAAGATTAAAACATTAAGGTATCTGGGTACCTTATCAGGGGAAGCAACTCTGCCATTTTCCTAGCCGCCTTCCTTCCCAATGGAAACTATATGTTAAAGAAAAGCATTTGCTCCTCTGAGGATATGCTCTCCTTCAAGAGTAGATCCCATGTTTGGAAATGTTTTTTTCATCCCGTGACACAAACAGGAAGTCACGGTAGTTGTTCCTCTTTGTAAAATTGCGGAAAAGGATGCCGATGTGACAAACGGACAATGACCTGTTATGTATTGTATTTGTTTTTAGGTTACACGCTTATTTGTCTCATTTTGAAAGCAAGTATCATTTATGGATGAAAAAATTTACCCAAAAAATGTAATTCACATACCTGTTGTAACCTAACACCGAGACTAATACGTATTTGGAAAACTTTGGGCGAGTGTCGTATTAAGCATAGAATCCCATAAATGGGACATAGGCAGACAGTGCAGACCCGGATAAGACGCCGCAAAACGCAGCGTTTTGAGGCGTCTGATCAGGATATTCACTATTTGCAGAAGCGAAATGGATATTTCTCCTTTAGATGAAATGGGCCGTCACACCACATAACCAACAAATAACTTCTAAATAGTAAGATCCTTTGGAAGAAAGGAATACATCAAAGAACAGAAAATAGCAGACTCGGTTTAACTGAGTCTCTTCATGACCAGTAATTAAGCACAGGCTATAAAACAGTCCGCCAATTTTCGCTTCCTGCAGAGACTTCCGTCATGTTTGGCTTCCGCCGAGACTGTCTGCGATCTCTTGCATCCAGCTGAGACTTCTGTACAGGATAAATGGCTTCCTGCAGAGACTGTCCGCGTGATTCTACTTCCTGCCGAGGCTCTCGACAGGAAGCAGATTCACGCGGACAGTCACGGCAGGAAGCCACTTTTCGAGGACAGTAGTCCCTGCAGGAAGCAAAAGATTGCGGACAGTCTCGGCGGAAGCCAAATATGACGGACAGTCTCTGCAGGAAGCGAAAATCGGCGGACTGGTTTATACCCTGTGTTATATGTCGACACCAGCTATGTCCCCTAACACCGGCTTAACTGGAACTCTATTTTCAAAATAACTCAAATGAACTCAATGATCTCAAACGACCAGAAAATATAATCTGCACTATGATGATGTACGGGGAGATGTTTTACGGCCACCACACGGCACAAAAACCAGCTGCAGTGAAGATGAATAAATTCTGAATAGTAAAAGGCCATGAGCCAGATATGGTTTACCTCCCCCCCCCCCTCTTACCGGGGTATTTTGTAGACCATACTTTTCTGAAAGCCCAGCATCTTAGAAGTATATTGCAGCATGTTAGCCCTCTGGCGAGTGGCGCGTTAAGCTGCAACAGCCTGTTACAAACGTTACCCATTAAAAAATAAACATAAAATAAAAATGATAAAAAATTATAAAAAATAGAAGTCACTTTCTTATGTTTACAGTTTTAGTAAAGTCAAATAGAACAATCCAGTAGCTAAAAGTTATGATGTTTGACAAGTCACTTTAGCCTACATGGTGTCATATACGTGACATTTGTCTTTACACTCCATTAAAATTGCTATTTTCATCAAAACACTTTCTTTTTATAAGTTACTCCTTTATTATTAGACAATCTATTGTTCTTTTCAGATCTGCAAAATTATTATCCTATCTTGTATACTTTGGGAGAAATAGGATGTTTAACACAGTAACCCCTTATAAATGGTCCATATTACAATTATCACTTTCTGTATAATTCAAGTGCTTGAACTACACTGTATGAATTAAAAAACAACAGTAAAGGTAATATTGAATATGCCAGCCTATCTAAACAGCAAGGAACAGTTCCACAATATTTGGAACGCATTTTTATTCGGCCATAATGATTGATTATATACGTTACCGAGGGCTATTTTTGTTAACTCATATAATTCGACGATAGAATCATTTTATTTCCGTTGATAGCAGTTTCTTCATAAAAGAATCTTTTACTATAATAAAAGAAAAAAATGCATTCTGGTTTATTTTCTACGATAAGTTATTACTATAAGTAACGTAAGTAAAATTAACATTTAAAATATTTCATTATAATACCTTTAATCAAGTTTTTTCCCACTGTCACATAAAAAACAATAACATATATAAGTCTGGGTGTTTTATGATATATTGTGTACTTGGACCTAGTGAAACTCCTCTCAGTTATTACTTTTAGGGATTGATGAGGTGTGTTTTATACGTGATTAAACACAGTATACTACAAATTGTAATTTTAAGGGCATTGACATATTCTGCACGTATAAAACGTTTTTTTGCTGGCAACATTGTTATTATATCAAAAATAAATGTATTTTATAATATCATTGCCCAGTTTGTTTCTTTTACAATTTGTACATTTGCGTTCTAAAGACAGTAACATACGTGAAATTTTGTCATATACAACTTAAAAAAATAAATAAACAAAATACTACATCAGAAAAGATAAAAAAGATAAAGCCGCAGCTAAACCAGCAAAAATTTTGCATATAGGGCTCGAACAAAATGATATACAACCAGTTTGATAACATTAAAAGTTAAGCGCTTTTGACGTCTTTAGTATAAAATTATGAAATAATCAGTAATTAACAATGCAAATGGAGTACCACCTTGTTTATTGACAGGATTTGGTAATCACGGTTGATAACTTTGCTGCACTCTTTAATTGCACACCGGGGGATCGGGCGTCAGACTCTATGATGGCCCCGACCTAAAGCTATATATTTTAGTTGGTTGGGACCGGAGCCTTTTTCTCTGTTGCTTGGTCCACCGGGGCTCAACTGGAGACCTTCTTTTGCTTCAGATTTCCAGTGGGGTTGTTTGGCAGGCCAGGGATCTCCACCTGTCAGACGGCCCGTTGTATCTGTTGAGTCCTCGTCTTTGCTTCTTCATGGTGTTGAAATTTGATTTATGTGTTTACCGTGATGATTCATTGACGAGTTAGAGAGTTATCATGCGAACCGAACAACCAACTAAATGTTTTGTACCACTTCAGAAACTGAGGGTGAGGTTGGGCCTGTAAAATCGATTTAAGCCCCCCCCACCCCCCCCCAGTAATTCATTACTGACCGTTCCAAGGCGGTAGTTCTGTTGTGGTTCTCTGTTGCCTGTTATGGTGTCAGAGTTTCTGTGATGTTTTACCTTATGTATGTTCTTATTATTTTTGGTTCGGTTTGGGTTGCTGAGTGGCCACCTTTTGGGAACAAGCTGCTCACTCGGTTGGCCATATGTTCTCTGTATCTTGATTATTTGTAATCTTAGTTGTTTCCAACTATGGTTTGATGGCTGGATTTGGATTTTGATTGTTTTAGTTCCTGGTCTTTGCATACTTTTTACTTTTACGTGCAGACTGAAAAAAACTATAAAGCAGAACAGTAAACCTGAAGGTTGAAGACTTAAGCCAAATACAGTTCTTCATCAAAGCTACTGTAGATATTTGCTGGCAGCGTATACTTACTTTTGTAAGACTATCGTATATTTTACGTTACCAAGGGAAACACCATTGCTGAGTTACAGTTAAGAAACAAACTTTTGAAAATAATTAATGGTAGTGTCAATACATTGCTTTGTTTAGTTCGTTTATGTAACTATAAATAATGTGTCAACCAGGAGTTTGGGACAATAGTATCAGAAACATTTAATATAGAAAAGAGACACTGGCAGTTTACTAGCATACTGTAGCAATCTATAAGTGCTATGTTTAAGATGATCTATATTTCTATGCTTTCGTTTCTTTCTCTTTAAAGTGTATCTACTTTCAATCATCTCTTAAAGAATCTAACTACATTCAACCATCTATTAAAGCATCTATTCACCAAAGAACATAAAGATACGTTTAGTTGGACAAAAATGCTTGTTTTTTTTTCCAGGTACATTGTTCCAGTAGCTCTGCACACATAATGAAATGGCAAATGAAAATGACAGAATATATTAATGTTGGTCCTCGTTGTTATCTATGAGAAAATCTTAGTTGTTCTCTTTCAGAATGTATTCGCCTACACTGTAGTTACGCTTTGCAGCATAATATTGAGACAAAAAAAAAAGAAAAGAAACGAACAAGTAACGTATACAACGTATTCATTGCGAGTTTATGGATTCTTCATTTCCGATATCCTAAACTAGCAATACAGTATTTCTAAAGAGCAAATAATCAAACAACAGAAATAGTGCATACCTATACATGCCAAGGAAGGGTTAACCTAAATAACTTACTGCATTTGATCTCTGTGACCTTGTATTACCATATTGTTTACTTTTCAGCAATAAATATGGTTGAAAACTGCTTATTTATGATATGTTATTGCTTATCTTATCATCTTTGTCCAAATATGTTAAATACTGTTAGGGATTACAGCTTTTTGGCAATATACAAACAACAATTTTAGTTGCTTACATATTGAAAAATTGTCTGGCTGAAATTTTTATTTCGTAACACTTTTGGTCTTTGATAGTAACAATAAATGGAAATAAATCCATGGGGTTTGCAAAATTACCTGACCAGTTGAATATTTGTATCAACATAATGAAAACTAGAACTCCTGAACAAGCTGATGACAGAATGATATATGCGTTATTAAGGTATGTCACTTTCTATCAGCCTTAAATTTTCACAATGTTAATAGTTTGTTATGTATTTGATGGCCGGGAGCTGCATCAACAGATCACGTAGATCACAAATTAACATGTAAGTTATGATCACGGGAGCCATACATATTTGCTAACCTATGTAAAGCAGTTACTGTGCATAGAGGCTCGTGGCTGTCGATTCGACTGACAGCATAGCAAAAATGGTGTTTATCCCTGTTGGGAGAGTTGGCACTTTTTGATTGCCTCGGCTGGCAGTCACAGTTGCATATTTGGATGTAGGGTAATTGAATGGCTCAGCCAACAGCACAGGTAGAGAAATTGGTTTTATCCCCATCATGACGAGAACCTACATATTTATCAGTTGCAGCATATATCAACTCTTACTTATTTCATTCTATGCATAAATTTTTAAAAAATCATTTTTATGAAGTCACTTTTGAGCGAAACTGAATTGTAGGCAAGGTCGAACGGCTTCAGCTATAACAATCTATGTGCGTCTTGCTGAGTTATTGTGTATTTCAAAGAGCTAAATTGCCATCTGACTACCAGTGGTAAGCTAATACTACAGCACTGAATAATTCATATTGTCCGGGAACTAAATTTTTGCTAACAGATGACTCACAAATCTTAACCCCCGACATGTTACAAATATGTAACGTTACCTTACTGTTAGATTGCTTATATATATACACTATCCGATGTTTTTTTTATAGTTTGAGGACACATAACATTGGCGTTTCTTCATATTTACATAAACAACAGTAACTACTTAAGACATAATACAGATGACATTAAAAATGAAATACAGCTGATGTTGGCTTTCTTAGCTTTTCTCGTCATTTTGTAGGTTAAATTCTTCAAAAAAATAAGATAGTTTCTGTCCACATTTAATATATCTACTGCTAACTGCTGCCTAACTTATCTAAGCTGGGCATGAATCAAAGAAGATTGGTGGAGCACGTATAAACTTCAGTCCACCAATTCAGCAATTTAGTCTGGTTGTTTTCTTCCGAATTTTTGTTGTGGTTATATACGTTACATATTTATCGTGCCTGCTGACGAGTTTTGTAAGACTTTAGTTTGTTTGTTTTTTATACTAGACTATTGAAACAGTCATATATATGACACTTACTTTTCTCTTCACTTCAGTCCTTACAATTTGCACCTTATATTACATGTATTTAGACACTGAAGGGGAAAACGTCAAATACAATGTAAACTACGTTATACGGGTTAGTCAACTTATCCTGAACAATGTCAATTACCTTGAAACAGCGACTCATGTACTAGGAGACAAAACCCAACATTATTAAGGGCGAATACTACTAACATGTTTATACCAATGTGTATTTTCTATTATAACGTGAATATGTAAATTAAGGTAGTGTAATTAACGTTGACATTACACGTTAATGCCCTAACGTACAGAGGGCTAAAATGTGTCATTTTGTTTCGTATATGCTAAGGTTTCTGAAAATCAAAGTGTCCAAAATTCCCTCTAGGGGGAGGGGGGTCTATGGTCAGCTCAGGGTCTATAAGATTCTTTGGAAGCAAGGGTAACATCAAAGAACAGAAAATAGCAGACTCGGTTTAACTGTTCATGACCAGTAATTAAATGTGCGACACCAGTTGCATGTCCGTCATGCGAAGACTCAAATCGAACATGATTATCCGCTCAATCTGTTCAGAGTCTTCGCTGTCTTCATGGAGATAGTTTAGACCGTTAGCGTCCCCTTAAGCGCATAGCGAAGACACTGGTCAGACTGGCGAAGGCCCAGGCTGATCCGATTCTTCGCGGGGCGTACATGCCACTTTATTGGATTTGTCGTGTCGCGGCTAAAATAGAAATGACACCAGAGATATTTAACAAGGTGTCCCTTAATTGCCAAACAGACATATCCATTTGATAAGAATAGAAATGTCAACTGGATATTTTATGGGTTAAAACGTACGGTTTAAAGAAAAAGTAGATTATCCGTTTCCACCGCTCCCAGATAAACAACAATGAATCACACTAACAACTACTATAAGATATGATGTGAATTTTACTTGGATTACCTTGCACTAATGTTGTTAAAACAATGTTTTGTTAATTTTAGCCAACAACCAGCAGGCCTACTTTCCTTTATATGCATGTCATGCAAATCGTTTGTGGCTTAGCAGAAACTGCTGGCACAATACCATACATTTTGGCATAGATTTCACTGCGGACATGTACCGAAATTGCTCAAGCCGTGCAATTTGTGTTTAGAACCTGGCCACCCAGAGGCAGACCCATTGTTCCTTACCTCTAGTGTAGACGTTAAATAACCTTGTCACAGAATCCGCTGGCCAGAGAAATTATTTGGGGCTGACTGTACATGACTATTCAAGAAACGATTTCGTTGCAAATCAAGGCCTCTAAGAGGAAGACATGGTTTTCCTTATATGCAAGGACCTTTTTCTGTGTATCTCTTTACAAAGTGTATGCAAGCCAAGGTAACCCTTCATAAATGAGCTGCGACATGAGAAAACCAACAAAGTGGATGTGCGCCCAGCGCAGACTCAGATGAGCCTGGGCATCCGCCCAGTCTGATCAGAGTCTTCGCTGTCCGCATAAAGGCAGCTTAAAACTTTAGCTACCCTTTAAGCGCTTAGCGAAGACTCTGATCAGACTGGGCGGATGCCAAAGCTAATCTGAGTCTGCGCTGGGCTCACAATCACTTTTTAAGTTTTCTTATGTCGCGGCTCATTAATATGTACGTTATCACACTGGTCTGACATTCACCACAGGCAATGAAGACAACGTCCAGGTTTCGTAATTCCTACGTCGAGGCAACGACGAAAATGGGGCGAATCGGTTACAATACATTCAGTTATTAATTTCTAGGTATTGTAAAGGGATAGATGCACTAGGGAGAAATGTAAAATCTCGTGAGAGACCCACTGCTGATATCACTGAGGAAAGTATGATTCTTGGTTTCTAGCTCTATTTGACTGCCCTTTTCACTTTATGTAGCTGCTGATTTGTATGCGAAAATGGAGCAGTGTGATTAAAGTCATTTATGTACATCTGTCTGTATGTCATTGTCTCTATATGCAGATATTGCTCTTTTCCGTTACATGACAACGGTAATTAGTACAACGCAAACATAACGAAATTAAATTTCATTTCACATTTAAAGTGATTAAACTGCAAAAATGCTTACATCTGGCGGGCTCAAATATGATACGTGTCATTGATGCGGCACTATAAGCCGTAAACATGAAATGTTTTTGAGTAATTCGATAGATATGAGCTGTAAAAGCTCGCTTCAGATTGGACCTTGTTTTTCAGTGAAACGTTAGCGACTCTCAAATGGGACAGCTCGTCAGATGCGCCACAGAGGCTTGAATTATATTGTTTCTGTATAGCAAACGAAAACCTTGCCACTAATTACAATGCTTTCCTCGTCAGACTGATATAAAATAAAGAATACCGATTGTAAATACATATAAACAAGGTCCTCTCCTTGTATATATGTATCTACAATCGGTATTCTTTTAACCATACCAAATCTGATTCTAGCCCCTATGGCTGCGCACGCCCGTAAGGCATTTTATTGCTTGGTAATTTGTGCAACCTGAGTACTTACAACAAACATAGCTTAAACATTATCCATCTGACAATGACAAACAAGTGCAGCGTGAATGAATTATAGTATGTGAACGCACGGTGCGCCACGCTACTGACACGAGTACATCTGAGGTATGGGGGGAATATCGTAAGAGAACTGAAATACACACTCTCACTACGCACATGTTTCGTTGTCTTACTTGGAAGCTTTCATGACCAGTAATGAAATGTGCCGCACCGGCAATGCCCACCCCGCCCCCACAAATCCCCACCCCCGCTTTCCCTAGCACCGGTTTAAGCATTTTTTTAAAAAAAAATGTTTAAATGAACTCATAAGGACCAGAAAATATAATCTGCACTATTGAAGTCAGTCTTTCCGCAAAACAGTTTGAGGCTTGCACTATCTGTTTCCCTCTGTTATATAAACAAGAGGACCATTGGTCCTGTAGCTCATTGGTCCTGTAGCTCACCTGAGTCGATTCAGCCTCAGTAGGCTAGGGTAAGTTACTCTAAGGCAAATTGAACACATAGGTGGTATCATACCTGTGACCCTCAGGGTGGAAAATGAAAAAGACAAGAATAATTCAACCTGGCAAAAATTTGAAACGGTCCGATATTTTAAAGCTGTCCTAGATACCTGCAAGTTTGAAGAAGTTGCAGTCAAGACTAAAGACTGTGCTATGGTCCGGACAACATTTTCCCCATTATAAGTCTATGGGACCTTTTTGTTGCCATGGTAGCCACAGTTTTAAATCAAGATCCCACCCCAACAATGCTACATAGAAAATTTGATTAAGATTGGCAAGCTACTTGAGCAAATATTAATGCTTAAAAGTGTGGACGTACGACGGACCAAGCCTATACTATAAGCTCACTTTGTGAGCCTTGCCTCTAATAAGCTAAAACAGCAACTGTGACCTTGACCATAGAATGCTGAAACGCAAACTTGTGCAAGATATTGTCATACTAAACATTTGGGTGAAGTTAAATCAAAATCGGTCCATAAATGAAGGCTCGAGACAAAGTTTTTCTAAACATAGCCACTGTATCCTTGACCAAGACCCAAGAATGCTGAAACGAAAACTTGTCCAAGATATTGCCATATTTATCACTTGTGTGAAGTTAAATCGAAATTGGTCCATAAATGAAAGCGCTAGAGCGATGACAAAGTTTTTCTATAAATAGCCACTGTGATCTTGACTTTGACCGTAGGACGCTGAAACGCGAGCTTGTTCAAGATATTATCATACTAAACATTAGTGTGAAGTTTTAATCAAAATGGGTCCATCAATGAAGGCTCTAGAGCGATGACAAAGTTTTTTCTAAAAATAGTCACTGTGACCTTGACCTTAACCCAAGATATTGGCATACTAATCACTTATATGATATCCAATTGAATTCAGTCCACAAACTGATGCGCTACAGCGATGACAAAGTTTTTCTAAACATAGCCACTGTGTCCTTCACATTGACCCACAAACGCTGAAACGCGTTCTTGTCCAAGATATTGTCATACTCATCACTAGTGTAAAGTACAATTTAAATAATTCCATAAATGAAGGCACTAGAATGATGACGGAAAACATCTTCCCCATTATAAGTCTATGGGAAAATATTTTATCACTCCAGGGCAAGTACTCTAAAAAGAATGATCCAACCTGGCCCAAATTCGAACTGGTCTGAGATGTTTTAAATGTCCTGGATACCTGCAAGTTTGAAGAATTTGTGATCAAAAATGAAGAAGCTAGGGCCCGGACAACATTTTCCCCATTATAAGTCTATGGGAAAATACTTACCGCTCAAGGGCAAGTTACTCTGAAAAGAATAATCCAACCTGGCCCAAATTCAAACTGGTCCTAGATGTTTTGAATGTCCTGGATACCTGCAAGTAACAAGAAGTTGCGATCAAAAATGAAGAAGCTAGGGCCCGGACAACATTTTCCCCAGTATAAGTCTATGGGAAAATATTTTATTGCTCAAGGGCAAGTAACTCTAAAAAGAATAATCCAGCCTGGCCTTAATTCGAACTGGTCCGAGATGTTTTGGCTGCTCTGGATACCTGCAAGTTTGAAGAATTTATGATCAAAAATGAAGAAGCTAGGGCCCGGACAACATTTTCCCCATTATAAGTCTATGGGAAAATATTTTATCACTCAAGGCAAGTAACTCTGAAAAGAATGATCCAACCTGGCACAAATTCGAACTCGTCCGGGATGTTTTGACTGTCCTGCTTATCTGCAAGTTTGAAGAAGTTGCGATCAAAAATGAAGAAGTTAGAGCCCGGACAACATTTTCCCCATTATAAGTGTATGGGACCTTTTTGTTGCCATGGTCTACAAGTTTTAAACCAATCTGTCCCAAAACTATATGCAATCAATCCCACACCCCAACTATGCTACACATAAAATTTGATCAAGATTGGCCAGCTACTGTAGCAGATATCTATACTTAAAAGTGTGGACGGACGACAGACGACGGACAACGGACGACGGACGACGGACCAAGCCTATACTATAAGCTCACCTTGTGAGCCTTCGGCTCAGGTGAGCTAATAATCTAGTAATCTATTTATGGTAGTTTCAGTGTGACCTTGCATTTTTAAGGTATGACGCGAAAACTTCCAAAGGATCTTAACTATTCAGAACTTATTAGAGTAATTGGAAACATAGTTGTAGTTAAATTTTCAATGCCGCATACAAAGAATATAAGTATTGTATGTGTATTTCAGTTCTCTTACGATGCTCCCCCTACACCTCAGATGTAATCGTATCTGCAGTATGGGGCACTGTGCATCCGTTCATAGCCGTTTAAGGAATCGTGTCTGACATGTCATATCTATCAGAAAAAAACAATGTTCTTGGCTTATAGTGCCGCTTGAATGACACGTTGCCATGTGCGTTGTGATGGAAAAATAGCAATACCTGCATATAGAGACAATGACATGCAAACATATGCACATAAATTAAAACTACCCACACTGCCCCACGTTCGCATAAAAAATCAGTAGCCAAATAAGTGCAAAAAGGCAGTCAAATAGAGCTAGAATCCAAGAATCATACTTTCCCCAGTGATATCAGCCGTGGCTTTCTCACGGGCTCTTGCATTTCTCCTTCGTGTATCTATGTGGTCGTTTCTAAATCTTATCAATAAAATCGAGCATAATTTGTGGGGTCCGTAAAAGTATTGGCATAATTGATACCATTTACAATACGTAGAAATCAATAGCCGAATGTATTATAGCCGATTTGCCCCCATTAAAATCCGCCATATTCGTCGTTGCCTAAACGTAGGAAATGCGAAACCTGGACGTTGTCCTCGTTGCTTGTGTTGAATGCCAGGCCAGTGTGGTTATATGGGTGGGACTTGTCTTCTCTGAATAGTGAAAGTATCACATGAAAAGCTCAGGTATACGATTTCAAGATCTCATTGCCCTTTGTTAAATTATTTTAAATATATCTATATACTATAATCTTGACTGGTGTCAGGAAAGAGCGAAGCCTCACTCATGATATATCTATCAATAAATGCAAGTTAAAGGTACTGGAAAAGGGTGAGATAACAAAGTACAATACTATTTCTTTCAGACAAGTGTACGGAGAAAGTTGATATTTTCTGACTGATTACTTGGCTAATATATTATTCATTTCTGCATTTTCAAAACTGTGAAATAGATATTTCTAATACTTAGACGGTTAATACCCATTCATACACAGGCATGTGTATTGTAAAACTTACTTACAAAACGTTAATCTATAAATATCATCCTTTAAAGGGGTTGCTACGGAAGAGTATTAGGACCAAGCATAATTTTATATTTTGTGAATCGTATCCCGAAATTTCGACTTACTATCTCGAAATTTCGACATAGTATCTCAAAATTTCGACTTATTAACTCGAAATTTCGACTTAGTATCTAAAAATTTCGACTTATTATCTCGAAATTTTGACTTATTAACTCAAAACTTTGACTGACTATCTCGAAATTTCGACTTACTATCTCTATATTGCGACAAAGAATATCGAAATTACGACTTATTTTCTCGAAATTTCGACTTACTATCTCGATATTTCGACTTATTATCTCGCAATTTCGACTGACTATCTCATAATTTCGACTTAATATCTCGACTTATTATCTTAAGTCGAAATTGCGAGATAATAAGTCGAAATTTCGAGTTAATAAGTCGAAATGTCGAGAAACTTAGTCAAAATTTCGAGATAGTTAGTCAAAATTTCGAGTTATTTAGTCGAAATTCCGAGTTAATATGTCGAAATGTAGAGATACGAAGTCGAAATTTCGAGATACGAAGTCGAAATTTCGAGTTTATAGGTCGACATTTCGAGATACTTAGTCGAAATTTCGAGTTACTTAGTCAAAATTTCGAGTTATTAAGTCGAAATTTCGAGAAAATAAGTCGAAATTTCGACTCAGCAACAAAATTTCGAGATACTAAGTCGAAATTTCGAGTTATTAAGTCGAAATTTCGTGATACCTATCAAAAAATCAAAAGTATGCGTGGCCCTAATACCCTTCCGTAGGTTGCCCTTATCAGAAGTCATTATAGCTTTGAACTCAGACCGACTCTGCCTTAATTTTCACATACTTTAGGCATGAGATATACCTCCGTTTGCACGTTATCATGTGGCTCATTTGACTTCTAAATATAGACGTCACGTCATCAGACCGGGAAACTTTTAATACATAAATAAGTACATGAGACCTGTGCTCTTGGTTTTATATATAAAAAGAAATTGACTGATTGCCTGACTACTTTTGTTATCCTAAATGTTTATTTGTAGAAATGATTAAGATGGACGGATCATGTTTCCAAGAAATCGTGCCCAACAACCTTCAAAATCTGATATATCAAAACTCTCCAGCTTGTGGGGTGTTTCAAAAACCCGACTATGTGGGAAAAACTGTTCTCATTTTAGAAAGTACGTATTCTCCCTTATCGGAGATCCTCCACTGATACAATGTGATAAAGGGGTGATAAAAATACGTGCACTTTAGCTGTGGCAATACGGTGCCACAATCTGGGACCCTAATACGGCGAACAACATCACCAAAGTGGAAGCTGTCCAGTGGAGAGCAGCGAGATTTGTGACTGGCGACTATCGCTACACCATACCAGCCTCTCAACACTTCCGGCATTCGATTGTGGAACCAGTTACCAGAGGACCTGACAGCCGCTGATGCACTGGAGGTCTTCAAGGCAGGGATTTCAGCCGCCATACAGCTCTAAGCTCTAGGCTCCAAGATGTTTTTAGTCTGTTTTTAACCAATCTTGGGCCACTTGCCAAGTATATATAGTTTAAATCATCAGTGCAACAATGCTGGTTTTACCGGTCTTGCACTTTCACGGGAAGCAGAAGAAGTAAAGGTCATGCAGTAATAGTAATTTTACTTATACAACAGAAAAGTTCCATCTTTAAGCTGTGTTATGTAAAGTTTGCAGAAATTTCAATAAAATGAAAGGGTATCTTTTATTCTATATCATGTAGGTACAACAAGAGCGGAGCAGTACTTTAATGAAGAATTGAAATTTGATTTTTCAGCGTTCATCCTGTGATGAAGCCAGAGGGCGGAGCTGAAATTCCATGAAGCGCGAAGCTCTTCTTGTAGAATCTTAGTTACGACCACTGGCTTCTTCACACGATGGACGCTGAAAAATCAAATTTTATTCCTATATTTACACTTTATTTTTAGACTCTTCCTGTGCTGATTTCATGGTAATTTAATGAAGAATATGAAAATATGCGTGGAAGAAAAGATAGTAACAACGTGGTCAGCCATTAAATTAAACAGCCGTCGCCATAACGTGGCGTCAGTCGAACTTAACGTGGACCAATCAAGACGTTTGTTTACCTAAGACGTCACTTGACGACAACGCCACATGATCAACTGTCCTTCATCGTAGTATAAAGTCAGTTGCTCTTAAAGGGTCAGTGGCAAGTGTAAATATTGACATTTGACGTTTTGTGCCGTCTGAACGTTGCCATGATTCTTTTGTCTGGTTTCACAAAACTAAACCCTCTTTCCATTGTTTCATGATTTTGACCAGTTAAAGACTCACCGTCATGTAATGTGGCTGTTTTACAGAATTTCATACATGTAGCATACTTTCTTCTTACTTCAAGCCTAAATTATGCTTTCAATATCGTGTTACAAACATTACATCTTTTGCGATGTATGTCCAAATACAGGTATCAGTGTCAACATCAGACAAAGTTATCGTACAAGGACCAATTAACACTGATTTGTATAATTTAAACCAACTCTTTTATTTTGTTGTCATTTTCTTTACAGTCATAAACAAAGATTGGAACTGTCATATACCGGTAATACCTGTACTATGTTTGATGTCATTTTGTCACCGATGCTGACAGACATACTTTATTTTAAGCTGCGTATGCATGCATAAAATTGTTGACGGCTATAAATTCTTGGCAGTCAAAGGAAGAAACCAGAAGAAACAGAAGAACATAGAATATGAAGTGTCAGGTATTTAACTCTGCTACAATGTTTTATCGTAGCCAAAGAATAAGTAAACAATTCGAAATAATTAAGCAATTTTTCCCAGGCTTCGCAGTACCATCACAAGGTTACTATGATGACCTAGACTTCTTCCAAATGTTTGAGCGGCGAATTAAGTAACTATTTGGATAAATACAAGATTAGTCTGTATTTATTGCAAATTTGATAAATAAACTATTGTTAAGTAAAATTTCTACAGCAATATCCAAGTATTTTCTTGTCATCCTTCGTACTTAATATTTTTATCCTGATAAGCTTTGAAGTTGGCACACCCCTATTGGGCGACCGACTCGATTTCAGCAGGCTAAAGGTTAATAAGTTCTACTAAACAGGGGTGTATAATGCGGTAAAATTTTCTTCCAAATAACATACTGCTTCGGTGGTGTAATGTAAAGGTACCAAAAACACCCAAAACTTCGAAGACACAAAATACCTTATACAATAACTCGGAATGAACAAAGATGAACGCGGACTGCAGTTTTCACCATCTGTGTGCAGTTGAAAGGAGGGCGAAAAGCACTTGATACCTCAATTAAGCCTGCCAATCCATGCACTCTTACCACAGCAAGCACGTGCATTCTACTGCGATGTTTTACGTGCCAATAAAAAATACAACAATGAGAAAGCCCCAATCGAGGTGAATGTGTGCCCTGTTAGGATGGCATACCCCTCTTGGGCGACCAAGTCGCCTACAACAGGCTAAAGATTTAAATGTTCAACAAAGTAGGTGCATATACTCGGTAAATTTTCTCCCATATTACACGCAAGATTTGTGCCGCTTGATTTACTTAATAAGTTGAAATCTACAGGTACCAATAATCACAAAGTTTTGAAGACAGATAATAATTTGTGAAGAACAAAGCTGAACGCGGACTGCAGTGTTTACCATCTGTGTGCCGTCGAAACGAAACAACTCACTTAATACGTGTACCTCAAATAAACCTGCTTATCCGTACACTCTCATCATAGCAGATTTAAAGAGTAACTACACTTCAGGAACTGACTGAATAAGATCCCAAACCCTATCCCCAGCATCAAAGGGAAAGACTGACAAAGACATCCCAACAAACAATAAGTTACAAGTGATAAGCCGAGTCAGCAGCTCTTTCCCAAACAGGTGGCAACTCAGCTATCTTTACTGAACTAAATAATTTAGACCAACAGAAGGGTTACAACAGACTAAGCAAATTATACGAAAAACATTTAACAGCTATTACCTATTTTCAGTTTGCAATCACGTTCATATTACGAGGTGTTTTACTTGCCCATGACAAAAGACATGAGAAAACCTACAATTAAGGTGAATGGTTGTACTTTCAGGGAAACCAATTCTGCCAGTTTCAGTTTTGCCTTCCTTCTTAAAGAGGTTAACTCTTAAAAGGAAGAATTTGCTCCCAGATATAAATTATTTCATTTAAGAGTAGACCCAATTTTGGAAGGACTTCATTGTCCAAGGACGCTACGAAATAGCACAAAAGTTGCCCCAATACACAGTTCCGAGCCACACCCAGAATGTCACTCAAAGTCACCTGATAGTGTATAACTGTCCTATGCAACGGCAAATTAGGACGTGATAGTCTCACAAACAAAATTCCACATGTTCAATGACTCACATAAATCTGTGAATTTACCTCACAGTTAATTGCAGGATGTTTACTTATTTAAGTAGGCGTATTTGGATTTAAAGTAGACATATATAAGTTTCGTCCTTTGAAGCGCACCCCCCCCCCCAACACACACATACACAACTTGTTCAAATAAGCGCTGGCTGCCTTTAATCTACATTTGTAGATCCTTCAACGATACATATATTTCTTATAGTGTGGGGAGTATTAGGACACAACGATGTATGTATTTATAGACGGACGGATCATTTATTGACTTCTGTTTCAAGCAATCACTCTTGCCATACGAAATCCAGTGCTATATAGACATCACTATTCGCTGATGCACTGGAGACGGTCTTTGCTCCACAGATTAGTGCAGATTGAAGCACATTTCTGAAAGACATTACAGATAATCCTGAACAGCCTGGTTGAACACGTCGAAGTTGGGTTCATCCTTGTCATCTGTCCATGATGACACTAGTACATGGTGTAACTCAGAAGCCAATCATTTGTTAGTGCAGATTGAAGCACATTTCTGACAGCCATTATTGATAACCTGAACAGCCTGGTTGAACACGTCGAAGTTGGGTTCATCCTTGTCATCTGTCCATGATGACACTACTACATGGTGTAACTCAGAAGCCAATCATTTGTTAGTGCAGATGAAAGCACATTTCTGACAGTCATTACTGATAATCCTGAACAGCCTGGTTGGACATGTCGAAGTTGGGTTCACCCTTGTCATCTGTCCATGATGATACTACTACATGGTGTAACTCAGAAGCCAATCATTTATTAGTGCAGAGAAAGCACATTTCTGACAGACAAAACTGATAATCCTGAACAGCCTGGTTGAACACGTTGAAGTTGGGTTCATCCTTGTCATCTGTCCATGATGATACTATTACATGGTGTAACTCATCATCCTTCCAATCCAATCATTTGTTAGTGCAGATGAAAGCACATTTCCATGATGATCCAGGATTGTGTTTTGACCCAGATTTCAGCGCAGATTCGGAGTTCGGAAAAAAGAAAAGGATCTTTCATGAGTTCGGCAGGTTCGGATTTCCGACTAAGAACGGGTTTTCGTCGGTTCGGTAGGTGCGGAATTCGGACTAACTGTGGGTCCATGTTGGGTTCGGCAGTTCGGAGTTCGGACTAACTGTGGGTCCATGTTAGATTCGGCAGGTTCGGAGTTCGGACTAAGAATGGGTTGTTTGTCGGTTCAGTAGGTTGGGAGTTCGGACTAACTGTGGGTCCATGTTGGGTTCGGAGTTAGAACTAAAAATAAGCCCTTTATGCGTTCGGTAGGTTCGGAGTTCGGACTAACAATGATTTCTGCATGGGGCACTTGGCATACTTTGGATGGGCCGCAATCCGGAGTTGACCTATATTGTTCCCAGTCTTTAGTCCGAACTACGGGTTTGCCGAACTCAAGTTGGACCCAATCTTAAGTCTGAACTCCGAGTCTGCCGAACCTAGGTAGGACTCAGTCTTTAGTCCGAATTCCGATGCTGCCGAACACATATTGGACCCAATCTTAAGTCCGAACTCCGAGTCTGCCGAGCCTCGGTTGGACTAGATCTTTACTCCGAACCTGCCGAACCTAGATTGGACTCGGTCTTTAGTCCGAACTCCGAGTCTGCTGAACTCATGTTAGACACAATCTTAAGTCCGAACTCCGAGTCTGCCGAACCTAGGTTGGACTCGGTCTTTACTCCGAACTCCCGAGTCTGCCGAACCTAGGTTGAACTCCGTCTTTACTCCGAACTCCGAGTCTGCCGAACCTAGGTTGAACTCCGTCTTTAGCCCGAACTCCGAGTCTGCCGAACTCATGTTGGACCCAATCTTAAGTCCGAACTCCGAGTCAGCCGAACCTAGATTGGACTCGGTCTTTTGTCCGAACTCCGAGTCTGCCGAACCTAGGTTAGACTCCGTCTTTAGTCCGAACTCCGAGTCTGCCGAACTAATGTTGGACCCAATCTTAAGTCCGAACTGGGTATGCACTGTTTACATAGAACGCGGCGTCTGAACTGGATATGCACTGTTTACATAGAACGCGGCATCTGAACTGGGTATGCACTGTTTACATAGAACGCGGCATCTGAACTGGGGCTGAGATTGGACTCGGTCTTTTGTCCGAACTCCGAGTCAGCGGAACCTAGGTTGGACTCGGTCTTTATTCCGAACTTCAAGTCTGCCGAACCTAAGTTGGACTCGGTCTCTAGTCCGAACTCCGAGTCTTTATTCCGAACTCCGGGTCAAAACACAATCCTGGACCAACCTTCACATTTTTGACAGACACAACTGAAAATCCTAAACTGACTGAACACTTCGATAATGTGCTTAATGTCTTGTCATTTGTCCTTGATGATACAACTAGCGCAGGAACCACACCATTTCTAATAGCAGATAAAAGCAAGTTTTGGACAGACGCAACTGATAATCCTGAATAGATGGGCTGAACACTTCGATAATGGGCTCAATTTCTTAATCACCTATCCGTGATGACGCTATACACATACTGTAAGAAGTGAAGTGCTATGCACTACTTGATGAATTTCCAATGATCGCGAAATTAGCACAGGTATCAATTTACCAGCAGGTCACGAATCAAATATTCAGGTATTTCTAACTCACTCGATCTTTCCTATAAACTGACTCAGTGGTGCTTCCTCAACTTAAAAGATCCCAAATTATCTCCAGTGGCGGATCCAGAGGGGGTTCGTGGTTCAAACGAACCCCCTCTTCAGCCTAAATTATTTCATTTTCATGGAGAATTTCAGCAAAAATTGGTCGAACTGTGCAAATCGAACCCCCCCCCCCCACACACACACACACCCCTCAGCTAATTTGAACCCCCAATTCAAAATTCCTGGATCCGCCCCTGATCTCACCCTCATGAACGGTTCACCGCAACTAAAATCGTCAGTGACCGACCACTTACCCGCCGATCTCACATAACGATCATTTCGCTGCTTTTGAACATGATAATGAAGTTATTTAAATACTGGCGTTCTCTTGATATTGAGAGCGCAGTATGTTTGCCGGTACATGGAATTTAGTGCCAGATCTTGTATACAATGGATTTATTCGTCGTGTTATACCCCGTGCGTTTCTTTTGGCCACCATTATAATTTATGAAGAGTTCTTTGGAAGAAAGCTCTGAATACTGTAAATAGACTTTTAACTTCATCACTGCTGACATCCATCTTCTAATTTCAATAATTCGAAAAGACGAAAAGACGCCATGCAAAGAGACGCAAAAACGCCATGCGAAAAAGCCGAAATAATGCCAAGCGAAAAGACGAATAGACGAAACTCGCTTCGCGAAAAGACGACTTTTCAGCGCGGAAAAAAAGAAATCCGAATGTAAAACGACGCCATTTGAAACTTTTTTATATTTTGTCGTCTATTCGCCTGGCTTCTTCTCGTCTTATATAAAACGCTTTTTGTGTTTGTTTTTCAGGTTTGTTGAAAAACGTCTTGAAACCATGAAATCTAAACCCGTTTTATGGCATTCTGCTGTGACATGGGTTTCCCCTTTCAAAACAAGTTTCATGATTTTGACCTTTCTAAATTTATTGGGTCTTTTATATCTTACTTGGGAGGCTGATAGGTGTAATAGGCAAACAAACGGTGATGCAATTACTCCTTATTCGACCAGTGGCTTTGTGTATCCTTATCATTTGCATGAGGTCGTCTCTAGTATTAAGGGTTTCTGGTTGATGCTTCCACTTTTTAGAAATTTCTTCACAACATAGATATATGAGTCAAATGATTGGACGTAGGCTAGCCTATATTTGTCCTCTCCTTCCATTTTAATCGTATTTTGCATAGAAGTTCCAGGAAATAAACAGTGTAGACCCTGATTAGACGCCGCGATCTGCGCTGTTTGTTAATATCCCCCAAGAGTGCAACTAAAGAGGCAACAGTTAATTATGTTTTCAAGGATGTTACAAAACAAAAAAAGAGCTATTACGAAACGAAAAAAAAAAGTCATACTTACCAAACGACCCAATCATCAGGTCGTTTCGTAACAACTATTTCGTTTCGCAAAAATCCTCGTATATACGTAGATAAGCAGTGGGGACAGGGGCGTATATTCCGTAAAATGTTCTCATATAATACACTGTAGATTTGTGCCGCTTGAATTATATTAGGTACTGTAATGAACAGGTGTTGAGAATCAAAAAAAATTGAATTCACATTAACCGAGTGAACAGAGTTGAACGCATACTACACTGTTCAGCTGTTCACCGTCTGTGTGCCGTCGAAAGGAAACAAAAGCATTTGCTACCTAAATTAAGCCTGCAAAGATATCATGAGAAACTCGAAATTAAGGAATATGTAACGCAATTCTGTTAGTTTCATATGCTTCTCTTCTCAAAGGGTACACACTTAAAGAAAATAATCGGTTACCTTGAGGTAAATTTGGGTTTCTGTAAGTTTAGAGTAGACCGCATATTGAAGGGCCTCTTTGTTTATGGAAGCTAACAGGATGACACAAAAGTTGCCTGCTTGTTAAAACCATACGAAGTGGTACAACATGTCAGGTGACAAGTGATCTGAAAAGAGGTTTGTACCTTTGGCATCAGATCCTGCTTAATCATTTCAAAACTGGGAAGAGACCTATTGAGGACATATGCAAACAGTGCAGACCCAGTTCAGATGCCGCGTTCTATGCAAACAGTGCATACCCAGTTCAGACGCCTTGTTCTATGTAAACATTGCAGATCCAGTTCAGACGCTGCGTTCTATGTAAACAGTGCAGACCCAGTTCAGACGCCGCGTTCTATGCATACAGGGCACCCCCTGTTAAGACGCCACGTTCTATGTAAACAGTGCAGACCCAGTTCAGACGCCGCATTCTATGTAACATGGCACACCCAGTTCAGACGCTGCGTTCTGTGCAAACATGGCAGACCCAGTTCAGACGCCGCATTCCATGTAAACAGTGCAGACCCAGTTCAGACGCCATGTTCTAGGTAAACAGTGCATACCCAGTTCAGACGCCGCGTTCTATATAAACAATGCATACCCAGTTCAGACGCCGCGTTCCATGTAAACAGTGCAGACCCAGTTCAGGCGCCGCGTTCTATGTAAACAGTGCAAGCCCAGTTCAGACGCTGCGTTCTATGCAAACAGTGCATGCCCAGTTCAGACGCCGCGTTCCATGTAAACAGTGCATGCCCAGTTCAGACGCCGCGTTCTATGTAAACAGTGCAGAGCCAGTTCAGACGCCGTGTTCTATGTAAACAATGCAGACCTAGTTCAGACGCCGCATTCCATGTAAACAGTGCAGACCCAGTTCAGACGCCGCATTCCATGTAAACAGTGCAGACCCAGTTCAGACGCCGCGTTCTATTCAGCTGCCCTTAAAACGGGATCAGAGAGGCATATTGCTGAATATCAGTCAATAAACAGGCGTGAGCAGCCGTATTTCCTTATTTTCTCCTTAATTAGACTGAATCGAAATTTCTGGTGTTCATATTAAGAAAGGGAGAAGGTTTTTTACACGTCATGGAGAAATTCAGGGTTCTAGCACACCAGAAAAGCGACAAGAATCTTTGAAATGTCAGCGACGAAGCAGAAAGAAAATAAATATTTTTTTTGCAGAAGGACGTGAACGCTTTACAAAATGTACAAACTTGAGGATTCCGACAGTTTCAATGCTACCTACCAGGAATTACAGAAAACATGTACGTTGTAATAAATCATAAATTACTTTGTAGAATGAAATTATAAGCATTTGAAGTTGGGTACTGTCTTTTCTTCTGGCAATAACTTACCACGGTTTGCATTTAAGACTGGGTACAATATCGTTCGGGGTTTAGCCAATTTTACCATTGTCATGCCAATGCCGCTCTGAGTTTTACTATTGGCACCATTAGCTCTACCATTGAAACCAGTATTGCCGACCATTCACTGCCAATACTGCAGACATCTTAGGGCATGGGCAAAAATACCATTGCGGGTAATTTGCATCATTCAATATGGCAATTTACTGAACCCATCATAAACAGGAGAATTTTTCCCAACAATAATGAAAGAAAATTAGAAAAACTAACAATTTCTAAGCACAGAAAACTATTGGCTCTGCAATGTTACCATAGGCGCCATCGGCTCTACCAATGGAACCATTGGCGCCATTGTCTCTACCAATAGAACTGCCAGTGGTGACATTGGCAATTTTGCAATAGGTGCCAACGGTTGCCAATGGCACCATTGGCTGCCGATACTGTGCAAGGTTTTACGGCTGCCACTAATACCATTCTGTCTGTCTGTCTGTCTGTCTGTCTCTCTCTCTCTCTCTGTGATTGGCATCGCCTGAAATGGTGCCTTAAGCCATGTGAATACATCGAATACTCGAATCAGCCTGCGCATTTCAGCAAATTAGTCAAGAATCTTTACTTTTAGTTTCTAGATTCTCCAGACTTAATTGATCATATACGAATGTGAATAAGGAATACTTATATCAGACGATGCAAGCTATATATTCCGAGTATAGGTAGGGACGAAAGAGGCACTGTTACAGTGAAACGGAAAATATTTAATCACGTCTGCTTCCCTTTGGCGTCGTAATTTTTTTATTTTGAGCTGTCCTATCTTTTTTTTTTTTTTTTTTTTTTTTTTTACTGCTTATAAAAAAAAGTTTTCCAGGATTTCAGTGCAGTAGGACGGAGTTGCATAAAACTACTAAAAAAGGCAACTGTGCTACTATTTTCTTGTTTCATTTTTTTTTTTTCAGTCATAATGTTGGTTGGTTGCAATATAGGTGGCGCGTATTTCATATTAGGAAGTAAGAAGTCGGAAGTATGGAAATAAGAAGTTTGAAGTCAAAAGTCCGAAGTGACACTCTGGACACAAGAATGAGACTCACTCAAAGTGAAACATGTAGTAAGAAGTCAAATGTCCGTATTATCTTAATTATAAAGTTTCCTTTTAAAAGGAAAGGCTTGCCAAGTTAGCGCTCATGTAGTTCAATGTTTGTGGTATTTTGTGGTTTATGGTTTGTTGTCTTGGGAGATGGTATCTTACTTGGAGACACTTTTTTCAATTAAAAACGTCCACAACTGTAGTAACAATGAGGTTACGCTACATTCTGGTTGTTCTGACAATCATATGATAACCTTCAGTAAAAAGGTCAATTTTTGTATTACTGCTATTGAAAAATATTTCATAAAAGCATTTAGAAATAAGGATTTTCGTATTCTGTTATGTATTGTTATATAAGAAATTTTAGGACATTAGAAGATTTACTGGGAGTTTCGTCCTGTTTTTTGTGAACTAAGCAGAACTGTGTTTGTACTTTGGAGCAAATGGACTACACATAACTGGTGAAGTGTAATGAAAATAGTCCAAAGGGTATTCAAGTTACAGAGTGGACAACAAAGTGTTAATGGGCGTACTAACATACGGACAGAGACAGATGGACGGGAATTCGATTGCTATATTCCCTGAGCCGTTCGGTTAGGACAAAGTTATGTTCATTATTAGATCGTCAAGTCTTGATGTTGAAAAAATACACCTTACATTGGAAAAGTTCTTTTACAAGTCCCTTACACATAAGATGATATATAGTTCATGACTGCTGATATGAGAAGGAAATAGTGGAAGTAGTTCGTCCTGCTAGCCTCATTTGTGACAGATTGGTAGGAAAAAAATCTTACCGTCCGCAACAATGGCTATTATTAAAAGGGGAAACAACTTTAATGACTGTTTGTCTCATTATTTCTGTTGAAGAAAAGCTGACTACCACTGAGAGGAGGTTATAATGAAAATGATAGTTCCTTCCCAAACAGTTGCCATAGATCGTCTGCAAATATTCAGCTTATTCTTTTTAGTATATTGTCATCACTGAGTTCATTTATAAGAAGTGGTTAAGCCTGTGGTATGTTGTTGTTGTGTTATTGTTTTACGTGCACGGTAAACAGCTACAAGGACGGTCAGTTAATTTAACTACAATATTCCTGGGAAGGCTTAGCGATGTTTTACCTTATGTATGTTCTTATTATTTTTGGTTCGGTTTGGGTTGCTGAGTGGCCACCTTTCGGGAACAAGCTGCTCACTCGGTTGGCCATATGTTCTCTGTATCTTGATTATTTGTAATCTTAGTTGTTTCCAACTATGGTTTGAGGGCTGGATTTGGATTTTGATTGTTTCAGTTCCTGGTCGTTGCATACTTTTTACTTTTAGCCATCCTAAGCGCTTAACTATTACTAAGTGCACTAGCTTTCGCCAGTAACTGACAGTTGCCCTTCTTGACTCAGCGGAAGCGGAAACGAGAGTAAGTGGCCGGACTGAATATCGAACCCGGGACCTCTGTTTTTTTAGTTAAACGCACCATCGACTGCACTATGCGGCCCAGCAAATCTGCAGTATAGAGTATAACTGGTAATTGGTAATGATTACAAGTCAATGTATTTTTGTTGCTTCCACAGGATGTTTGTTTTCAGAATCTAGCGTGTTGTCCTTGGTCATCACATATTTTGTCATTATATAGGGATTTAATGCAAAAGAAAAAAGAAGTCTTCTATATTTTAGTAGTTGTTTTATTGTCCACGATAAACAGCTATGACCATGTCGGGACGGTCTGTTACCCTTACCACACTATTCCTGGGCAGGCTTAGACCTCCTAAGCGGTTAACCAGTACTAAGAGCACATACTTTCACCAGTAACTGACAACTGCCCTTCTAGAATCAGCGAAAGGAAAAACGAAAGTATGTGGCCGGACCGAGTATCGAATCCAGGACCTCTGGCTCTTGAGTCAAAATGCGCTACCGATTGCGCTACGCTGCCTTGACCCTCTAAATTTTATTAACTTTTATTCAAAAAGGAAGGTAACTGTTAAAATTGCATAGGCCTAGAAAATAATGATTTGATGGCAACTGTAAGATACTGGTATTTTCCCACACATTTTGTGTTTCCTGAATTGATTTTTTTTCAATAAGACACTTACATTTAACTGAATAACATTGTACGTTTATGAAAAATAAGAAACTGGATTTCAATGTACGCTTATGAAAAAATAAAAAAATAGTATCTAGTAAATACGATCAAACACCTTGTCTGTAAAACCAGTAAATGCTTTTAAATAAGGCTGTTGGCACAGACCCTGATCAGACTGTTCCAACCAGTAGTCTAATTTGGATATACACTCTACACTGCTTGTACAGGCATAACAACTATTGTTGAAATATTTCAGTCCAAGTTTACAAACTCCAGAGTCCAAAGTCCAGGTTTTACAAAGCCTGAAATCCAGGTTTTACACAGCCCGAAGTCCAGAGTCCAAAGTCCAGAGTCCAAATCCAGTCCATATTTTACATAATGCCCGCGAATTGCGCATATCGTTATTTGACCTTATTTGACAGTGGACAATCAAGAATTATTCAAACACACCGGATAAATCAATAAAAAATAATAATGTTTTCAGTAAGGCAAAAGATGCTAGACATGTTCGATTATTTGGTGTGCCAGATTGTGGCGTGTCGTTATGTTTCAGTGCTTAGGTAAAAGAAACAGTCAAACGAAGTTGCGCCCCGTAGACGCTCTCCATATATTGGTTCTCCACTTGCAATTATGAACCATTCTCGAAGCTGGGAACAAATCAGCGTCTTCCGCTGGAGTGCGCATTACAGGAAGTCTTAACCTGTCTGAATATATGGCTCGCAGCCGAAGCGGCAAGCCAAAAAAAGGCACCAAGGTCGAGTGGTTCCAAACTCTCGGTTATGGTGCTGAGGGTCGTGAGTTTGAATCCCAGCATGGGTCAACTCGCGACTGGAAATCTCTCTCGACCAACACTGGAATCAGGAAATGAAAAGGTGGCGAAATGATGGGACAGCTCCGCCTTTCATATGTAGCTCTGTCCACGATACAGTGAACCTCTGACCCCAACGTTCCCTACGGCCATTAGGCTATGGGAAAACTTTACCTCTAAGTTACCTTAAATAGCCTTTTTAGTTATTACAGATACATGATTTGATCCTTGACCTTTTACTGTGACCTTGATCCTGGGTATGGGAACCTAAATTTTGTGCCCGACATACCTTCTGATTATGGTTTACTTATCTGTGAAGTTTCAACTTGGTTAAATAAGCTTTGGCACTTTTGGAGTTATGCCACCTTACCCTGTGCAACGAACAGACACAATGACAGACAGACGGTGCGATTTTAATATGTCAGCCGAAGTTCCTTAGGTGGCACAAATCCCTTCTGGTTGTTTACATTTTAACAAAGTTTTGCTATAAATCGGCCCTGAAATTAGCATCGGTATATCAGCTTGAGAACCCCCCCCCCCCCCCCCCCCCCCAGATTTACTGGTAAATTTGTCAGTAACAGTGCCGTATTCTGATTCTGATTAACTTGGAAATGTCCAATACTAAGCAGCGTAACAAACAATGAGCATCGCTTTGATGCTAGTTGTATATGGACGATAGATACATTATCGTTGTCTACGCCCACAGGCGTAGACAATACACTGAACGAAACTTATAACCGTCCACCAAACATTTTGGCGGCTGGTTCCGCAAACAAACGTTGGTGATCAAAAGAAGTAAGTTGCGTATATATGTAAGCCCCTTGCCAAAACTCTTAAAGTTATTTCATTTCAATAGAACACCTACTTCTTTCAAAGGCGCAGTCCGAACAAAGGTACCCTCGTTTCAAAAAGTCACAAATGTTGCTACAGTATAAATGCTTTCAAATGTGGTAGTTCTTGAGAACAAATCTTATCTTAAAAAGTTAACCAAATACCTGTACTAGAGATTCAAAAGTAATGAAAGTTTTGATGCGATCGGACTTGCCGTACGTTCTACGCAATAACGCGAAGAAATGCACTGTCGCTAGATAAATCCCAGAGGTTAAACTTAAAGCACATAACCCAGATACAATATTTGCGCTGCTCTGTAGTCGTAATTATCGGCCGTACTGCATTAAAAATTTTGGCAATAAAGCATCTTTTCTTGATGTTTTCGAAACCGTTTCGAAGACTGAAATGCATCCCAGAAATACCGTTTAATTGAAAATTTAAATTTTATTCAGAAACCGGAAGTGTGCAAAATGGGTGACAATTTCCGGTTGCAATATGGACTCACCAGGTTCTATAGGATATGGCTTTGTAGGCCAAGATCTAAAAAGTTAAATACATTGATTTCCACTTGAAGGTTTCGACGATTTTCGAAATCTGCTTTCATTTCTCGGAAAATGCATTTTTTAAATCTCTGACTTTTTAGTATTTATTTGTTTGGTAGACCACACTGTTCACATTCGCAGCAAGACCTGTATGAAAATTGCGTAAAAGTAACGTTTTCTCTCAACAAATGCGTTTTTGGATATTTTTTCCAAACCTGTGCCAAAGCATCACAAAAATTTCAAAATATTCTTAAACAGAAGTCCATAACCATTCACTTGATTTCTGATATTATGCATTTTGATACTGTCGCGTTTAGACAGCAAAAGTGCAATTAGAAAAGTCGATGGTTATAAGATTCGTTCAGTGTATTAGATATTAGGAATAAACTTTCCTGCGTTAACATTTTTGTGTTGGTGGCTGTGAGTCTGTAGCAAATTTGATGAATTAACTATTGTTAAATAAAATTTCTACAGCAAAAGTCCAAATATTTTCTTATCATCCCTCGTGCTTTATTGTTACATCCTGATAATCTTTCAAGATCGCACATTCCTCTTGGGCGACCGACTTATCCACAGCAGGCTAAAGTTTAATAGGTTCAACAAAACAGAGGTCTTATTTCGGTAAATGTTCTCCCATGTAACACAAGAGATTTGTGCCGCCTTAGTTACTTAGTAACATACTTCATCGGTGTTGCAATGTAAAAGTACCAATGAAGACACAAATGCCTTATATAATACCTAACGCGGGATGAACAAAGATGAACGCGGACTGCAGTTTTCACCATCTGTGTGCAGTTGAATGGTAGCAAAATTATTTGATACTTCAGCTGAGCCTGCTTGTCCGTGCACTCTGATCACAGCAAATACGTGCATTCTACGATGTTCAACCTGCCCACAACACATACAACTGTTAGATAGCCTAAATCAAGGTGAACATGTAAACTTTGAGGGTGCTACGCCTCTTGGGTGACCAAGTCGCCTGCAGCATGCTAAAAGTATAGGTTGACAACTTTGCTGTCCTCTTTAATTGCACGCCGGTGGGTCGGGGTTCAGACTATATGATAGCCCCTACATAAAGCTATATATTAGTTGGTTGGGGCCGGATGTTTGTCTGTTTCTTGGCCCACCGGGGTTCAACTGGTGGTCTTCTTTTGCTCCAGTGCTCTAGTGGTAGTGCTGACGCCCCAGGAATCTCCAGGTGTCTCAACACGTTTTGGCTGTCGAGTCCTCATCCTTGCTTCATCACGGTCTTTTCTTGATCTTAATTGTTGACCGTGATGACTCTCTGATGAGTTAGGGACCTCCATACGAACTGAACTACCAACTAATTGTGTGCACCACAGCGGAGGGTGAGGGTGAAGGTTTGGGCCCAGTAAAACCGGTTTAACCCCCCCCCCCCCAGTAGTTATTACTGACCGTCCCAAGGCGGTACTTTCGTTGCGGTTGCATTTGTTTTATGTTCGGTGCTGTTTGATTTATTGTGTTCTCATTTTAACTCTTCTTTAATAGAAATAGAAAATAGGTAAAAATAATTGTTAAATGTTTTTCGTATAATTTGCGTAGTCTGTTGTAACCCTTCTGTTGGTCTAAATTATTTAGTTCAATAAAGATAGCTGAGTTGCCACCTATTTGGGAAAGAGCTGCTGACTCGGCTTATCACTTGTAATTTATTGTTTGTTGGGATGTCTTTGTCAATCTTTCCCTTTGATGTTGGGGATAGGGTTTTGGATCTGATTCAGTCAGTTCCGGAGGTGTAGTTACTCTTTAAAATGAACAAAGTAGGGGTATATATTCGGTAAAATTCTTCTAATATAACACGCAAGATTTGTGCCGCTTGATTTACTTAATACTATACTACATCAGTGTTGTAATCTACAGGTATTAATAATCACAAAGCTTTGGACACACAAAATAGCTTCTATACTTACTGGTGTTGAACAAAGATAAGCCCGGAGTTTAGTTTTCACCATCTATGTGTAGTCGAAAAGAAACAAAACACTAAATACATCAAATAAACCTGCTTATCCGTGCACTCTGATGACAGGAAGCACGTGTATATTACAAGGATTTTTTACTTGCCCATGACAAATGATATGATAAAGCCTAAATGAGATTACGAAGGCCAAATGTCTCCCGACGTACGGATATGTCAGTAATGGGGATATTTGATTTTGAAAGGAATCATGACTACAAGCTAAATGGCTATCACAGGCCACAACTTTGACAGAAATAATCTGCTGAAGTCCCAAGCTTTGACCAGACTAACACAGGGTCATAACGCTGGTAATAAAAGCCCTATCAAGACCCCTTTAAAACAAGATCATGTTGTCATAGTAATAACAATATCCTAAAAGTTTGATATAAATCCGTTGAAAACTGAAAGACGAGTTGCTGCCACAATTTTGACCAGACTTGTAAACATAGGGTCATAATTCTGAAAGAAAAGACCCTGTCATGATAATCAGTTGAACAAGATTCGGCCAGACTTACAAAGGGCTGTAACTCTTGCAGAAAGGATCGAATCATGACCCCAATAAAATATGATCCAGGCCCAGATGTGATAACAATATCCTCTTGAAGGAGGAGATGCATCCACAAAATCTGGCCAGTTTTACAGATAAAGGGCCATCACTCTGGCAAAAAGGATCCGATCATGACCCCAAATGTAGTATGGGCAGCGTCATATAGTGACAACAATATTCTGATCGTTTCGTGAAAGGCAATGAAAAAACGGATGGACAGACGTATAGTCCCCTTAGACAACTTTGGGGGACAATTAAGGTGAATGGGTGCCTTTTCAGGAAAAGCGATTCTGCCATCTTTAGCTTCGCCTTCCTTCTTAAAGGTAGGTTCCTGTACTTTGGAATGCATCATAATTTTGATGATTTTTATCCAAGTTGTTGGAAAGCACTTATAAAGAGGAAATGAATAAGTTTCACTAAAAAGTGTAAATCAGAAAATCGTAGAAAAGTCGTTTTGCAAGGGATTTCCTAACTCTGCTTCGCACACCAATTAGCGCTATTTTTAGTTCACGCCAAAAATAGATAACATAGCTGACGTCATGCTGCATTGCATTTCGGGATAGTTTTAACCCATCCGCCATGCCAGGACCTCTGGAAGAGCTCACGGCAAGAGAAAATTAACCGTTGGCAAATAACATCAGAAACTGCGGACTTGTAGACATATATACATATTTATTTTTAGAATTGGAATTCCAACAAAAGAAAATAAACCAAAGGGAAAACGACTATTTTCTACAACATCTGAAGATTTTCTCAGTAGCAACAGTTTCAGAAAAATAAGAGATTTCAATACTACCCAGAAAAAGACAAATTATTTTGTGAACATAAGTGTTATCGCTAGGCCAGGAACCTACCTTTAAAGAAGTTAACATTTAAACGGAAGAATCTGCTCCCTTGTGTAAATTCTTACGTTTAAGAGTAGACCCCATTTTGGAAGGGCTTCATTGGCCAGGGATGCCGCGAGATGGCACAAAAGTTGCCCTAGTTTGTTGGTTTTTACAATATGTTATTCATACAAGATTAAATAACAGGATATATGCATGTAATATTCAGTTGAAAATCTGAATGAAATCATACTGCTTACAGAGTTTATTTGAATTGTTAAAACAAATATGGAATAATGCTCATACACGTTGTCCGGTACAAGTCAAGTTACAAAGGGAATTCACAGAGCCGATTTTACATCTGGTCATTTCTGTCAGTCTGCTTATATGCACTATGTTTTGCATTTCTTTCTCCTATCAGTCTATCCAGTACATAAGATATGATAACAAATAAAACATTCTGTTAATGGCAAAATGAATTCAAAAGGTCAAAATAAAATTTATTACAGACAGCAGCCTTGCAACGATTTATTTTGAAAATCACACACACACACACACACACACACACACACACACACACACACACAAACTTGCTACAATAATCGCTGTCTGCGTGTAATCTACAGTCGTATGAATCCTTGAATGATACATATATCTCTCAGTAAATAGAAGCCGAATCGCGTAGCACAGTCAGTAGCGCGTCTGACTTAAGAGCTAGTGGTCCCGGGTTCGATACTCGGTCCAGCCATATCCTTTCGTTTCTCCTTTCGCTGATTCAAGAAGAGCAGTTATAAATTATTGGTGAAAGTATGTGCACTTTGTACTGGTCAACCGTTAAGCCAGCCCAGGAATAGTGTGGTTAGGTTAACTGACCATTCCGACATGACCATAGTTGATTACCGTGGACATTAAGCAACAGAAAAATTTAGCAAATATATAGTTTTATAACGTGGGGGAGTTTTAAGATAAACTGATGTAGGTGTGGTCATCAGTAGTCACCTTTTCCAATGATCGGGAAATTAGCACAGGTATTTATTTACCTGCAGGTCATGAAACAAATATTCTGGTATTTCTAACTCACACTTTTTTCCTATACACTGACTGACTGGTGCGTCCTCAACTTAAAAAGAGCCCAAGTTATCTCACCTTCATGAACGGTTCAATGCTACTAGAATCGTCAGTGACAGTCCACGTACCCGCCGACTTCACATAACGACGCCTGATTCATATTCAGATTCATTTCGCCGCTTTTAAACATGATGATGATGTTATTTAGATACCGGCGTTATCTTGATATTGAGGATGCAGTTCCTTGGCCGGTACATGAAATTTAGTGCCAGATCTTGTGTACAATGGATTTATTCGTCGTTTTATACACCGTGCGTTTCGTTGAGCCGTCATTATAAGTTCTGAAGAGTTATATCTTTTGGAAGGAATCAATATCTGTACGTTTTTCATTTGTTCACTGTTTGGAAATCTTATGCACCCAGGTATTATTGCAAATATACGCTAAATAGGAGGCGATGTTCATAAGCTACTTAACTTGTTATCAAATCCGTTCGTATGATCGCTGTAAAATCTGACTGTATATGTTAATATGATGAATAAAATACTGTTTACAATAAGGAAGCCCTGGATGGACCCCAAACTTCATAAGTTTCGTCTTCTGACTAGCTTCATCACGCCTTACTTCTTGCTTCATCACATCTGACTTCCAATCTTTAACAGCAAGGCTTCTTACTTCTGACTTCTTAGTTGTACTCCGTCACTTTCAACTTCTAACGTCACTGCTGACATTTGAGCCGCGACACGACAATGTGGTTGTGCGCCCAGCGCAGACTCAGATCAGCCTGGGCATCCGCCCAGTCTGATCAGAGTCTTCGCTGTCCGCATGGAGGTATCTGAGACCCTAAGCTACCCTTTAAGCGCAAAGCAAAGACTCTGGTCGAACTTGGCGGACGACCAGGCCGATCTGAGTCTACGCTGGGCGCACAACCACATTGTTGGTTATCTCGTGTCGCGGCTCAATTTCATCTTCTCACCTCAATAATTCATTTTTTCAAGTCTTCCCAGTTTTGACTTCCGACTTCCGAGCTCTTATTTCGGACGTCCGAATTCCGGCTTCTAACATATTATGACGACGCTGAATCACAATTGAAACAAACTGGATAAAGTGATGAAGTTATAGTGCATGAACCAATGATGTCTAAGGGCTAGATGCTTATTGCCATGTATAACTTGTTTTGAGTAGGAGCTACCACAGGTTATGATCTTTATAATTAGTTCATGGCTTAATAACTTTGACATGATTTAGGATTTGGCAACCAGACTGCGACCAATTAAGTGTGTGTGTGTGCGTGCGTGTGTGTGTGTTTCCCATTTATGGATCCCACAAGCATATTAAGTGTTTAACAAAGAGTATTTAAGCGAAGATAACCCTTCAAAAACATGTTCATTATAGGGACAGGACTTGTCTTCTCTGGATGTAGATAATGAAAGAATTACAAAAAAATCTCAGATGAGCGATTTCTAGTTCTTATTGCTCTTTTTTTAATAATGTTTTATTTATCCGCCTAGTCTGATCAGACTCTTTGCTAAGCGCTTAAAGGGTAGCTAAGGGTCTAAGCTACCTCCATGCGGACAGCGAAGACTCTGATCAGACTGTCGCGGCTCAAATGTCTTTAAGTGTATTTCTTGACCTGTGGTTTTTGTCGCACCTGCTTTAGCAAGGTGCGATATAGGCGTCCGGTTTTCCGTCCGTCCGTCAACCCGTCCGTCCGTCCGTCCATCCGTTCACATTTACGTCGGCCCTAAATTTTAAGTCCATTCAAATGACTTTTTCTCTAAAACCACTGCACCCATGGTTCTCAAATTTCACATGCTGCATGACCAGACAACAGGGCTTCTGAGTAACAAAATTCAGCTTGGTCCAGAATCCAAGATGGCCGTTGTTACTAAAAATAGCAAAAACAGTAAAATCACTTTTTTCTCCAGAATCACTTGGTATATTTGGCTGAATTTTTACGTGGAGCATTAATGGGACCTTGGTTTTGAAAATTATCAAAATGAAAAAAATCTGTATCGGAATTAGGTCACAGTGACCTACTTTCTGTTTACGAGTCCGGGTTTGCAAAAACGCCAATATCTAAATAAAACCTGAACAGATTTAGGTCAGATTAAGTCAGAATGGTCCTTAAATGGAGGTCTTTGCAATTTAAGCGAATGAAGACCCTCCAAGATGGCGGCAAGCCACCGTTACTAAAAATAGAAAAATATGAAAATGACAATATCGCAAGAGGCCCTTAATGGAATTGGACTAAATGTGTATCAAAATGATCCTTGCATAAAGCTGTTCCATGATTTTTTCAAATCGACCAAAAGGTGCAAAGCAGGTGCGACATAGCTTTCCTAAGCAAAATGAAATGAAACTTTATAGGGGGGGGGGGACAAATATAGGGCGTTTACCAAGGCAAAGATATAAGTGTGTATATATCATAATCTTGACTGTCCTTAGGAATTAGGGAAGTCCCAATCATGCCTAAATATCCATGCTACACATGCTGTCAATACAACAGCTCTCAAACTTACGGGGAAAGGATAGCATCGGTTTGTGTCAAAGGCCAATGGGGAAATATTTGTCCATGAATGCCAGTTAAACGTAGAGAAAAAGTTACAAGGCTATATTATAATTAGTGTGCACTTACAAGCATATCCCTAGCTTTTACACATTGTAGACCAGAAACATGCCACCGTTTGCACGGAATTAGGTGGGTCATTTGACTTCCAGCGATCAGTCCGGTAACCTTTTAGGGTGAGAGATGTGTTTAGGGTATGCCTCATAAGAAGAAAGAGCACCGACATATCTAAATGATTTGATTCCCCCTATATGGGAAAATGCAAACCGTTATAATTTAAGAAACTCCATTGATATATGTACACTGCGTTGTAGTATAGATCTATAATATAACTTCTTTTTGCCATCAACAGTCAGAGCATGGAATACTTTGCATATTGATATTAAACAAGCTACATCTGTTGCTTCGTTTAAACATCGTTAAATCAGAAACATATTGCAACCCCCAAAGTATTTTAATAGTGGCTGCCGTAATGGCCAAATACTACATGCACGACTGCGTATGGAATGTTGCTCTTTAATTATGATCTTTACAGGAAAAATATTTTGAAAAACTTTGGTTTGCAGATGAACTTCAGGGACTAAATATAAACCAACGTCTTTCTGGGGAAATAGATGCGACTATGCAGGAAAACGAGCTTTTATTTACTAAACTGTAAGACTTTATCATAAAGTCCAAACGGTTCATGTAATGGCGGGATCTTTACCAATGGTCTGAGATGCTGAGCTAAGACAGGCGATCGAGTTATGCATGGTCACGGTACATTTTGATAGTATATAATGATAAAAATAGTTTATCGAGATGATTCTATTATTATACAGTGTATAGAGGTTGCTTCCATATTAGGTTGCTCTTCTGTTATATTGTTCATGTTTCGGCTTAGGTGTTGAACATAATCTTTTTATAGCCATGTCTGATCTCTCGATGACTTTGATTGATATTAGTATTCTTACTATCGTGTCATGTTGTTCTTTCTCGTATACCTCTTCATCTATTTCTTCTTATTACATGTGTATAATTAGTATCAGTTGTATCTTACTATGCAGTGTACTTTTAGTTTTGTTATTAGCTTTCTTTCTTCAATCTAGTTATTGTTTATTTGTTGAGTTTAATCTACTTATTTATGTGTTTGTTCATCTATCTTTTTATTTATTTACTTATTTTCGCAGTTTAACTTTCTGCTTCTTAATTAACCACTGACTACTTCCACGTTAAAAGTCTTGTATGTTTAAACCATCTATTCTATTGTAAACTGTGTACGTTTCGGGAGATGATATATACAAGCTTCAAGCTTACTTTCAAATCCTGATCCATTTATTGTATGTCTATTATGTTGTAAAATATTATTCCAGAATAAAATAGTGTTTAAACCAAGAAGAGAGAACGTGTTTGCCTGACTACCTTAGTTATGCTATATCTTTATTATTAGATATGATTGAAATGATTTGGGCCTTATTTCCAGAAAATCACGATGAACAAGGTTAGGATGACCTTTAAACTCTTACATCTGAATCCTTTGCAGCATTTTAGTTGCTGATCTACATTTTACTTTGAGATACCTTTAGAATAGAAATAAATCCCAGACCCGACGATGTAGGTTAAAACTGTCCTGTAGTTAGAAAGAACCTCTGCTTTCGTATCAAAGCTGTGTACATGATTTTTCTTTTTCATGATTAAATTTAGTTCTTAAGTTAGCATAACAGTCGTTGGCGACTGAGTCGCCTACAACATGCTTAATGCTAAATAGCTTCACAATGCGGTCTTCAATTAAACAGGGACGTAAAGTCGGTAAACTTTTCTTATATATCACACTAGATTTGTGTCGCTTGAATTACATCAAGTACTGTAATGTACAGGTGTCATTAATCCACAAAATAGTCTATAAAATGCTCGGGGTGAACAAATAGTAATGCGGACTGCGCTGTTCACAATCTGTGTGCCGTCGAACGGAAACAAATCCACTTGATAGCTTTAATTGTCCATAGTTCTCTCAGGGTCAAAAATTCTAAATGCATATCATTATGAAAAGCTGTTCAACTGTCATCTTTGGTGATAATATGTTGATTGATGTGCATATATTGAGTCATATAACTCTCAAAAAATAGGGGGAACACAAAAAAGTGATAAATTGCTCCACAATATAAGATTTCCTTTTTTTGGTTTCTCGTCAAGCAATTTAATATTAACCAAAGCGGGATCATGAATGGGGCGCACACATTTACATTGTATTGTTACAGTTTTATAGTTCCAAGGCGGTAGTTCTGTTGTGGTTCTTTGTTGCCTGTTTTTGGTGTCAGAGTTTCTGTGATGTTTTACCTTATGTATGTTATTATTATTTTTGGTTCGGTTTGGGTTGCTGAGTGGCCACCTTTTGGGAACAAGCTGCTCACTCGGTTGGCCATATGTTCTCTGTATCTTGATTATTTGTAATCTTAGTTGTTTCCAACTATGGTTTGAGGGCTGGATTTGGATTTTGATTGTTTCAGTTCCTGGTCTTTGCATACTTTTTACTTTTATGTAAGTTTATGACATCGAAAGTGGGTCATTTCAGGTGCCAACTACAATGACCCAAACCTTTCTTTTAACCTTTTTCTGAGAAATTCAAGGGTGTTATATTTGTTTAAATTTGGCTAATCAGTCATTTCCAATGACGAAACTGTAGCAATCACGTGTATTCTACAATAAGTTGTTTTACTCGACCATCACCAAAAGATATAATGCGAAGCCCGACATTAAGGTGACTGGGTGCAGTCTTAGCGGTTTCAGTTTGCCTCTCTTGTCAAATGGTTCAACACTAAAAGGAAAGAATCCGCTACCTTGGGGGTAAATTTGTTTTTGAAAGTGTAGACCACATTTTGGAATTGCTTCGATGTCCAGAGAAAGCTAACAGGATGTCAAAAAAGTGTTCCTTCTCTGTTAAAATCATACAAAACATAGAGACATATCCACGCACCTTAACAGGTATATACAACACCTCAGTTTACTAAAGGAATTTTATGCCAGAATAAATGTACCTTTGGCATCAGAACTTTTAGGTCAGCCGGCTTCACTCAAATGTCCAGATAAGATGGGGACTTAAGGATAATTCCAATATACAGTTTAATGGGAAATTTTCGCGTCACCTAATTTTCTGGGAATTCCGCGGGCGGTAGCGATCCGCGAAAATTAAACTCTGCGAAATATGTTTCCAAGTATGTACAAAAAAGAAGTAAGATATTTGAATGGTTCAAAAAATCTCAATTTCAACGTTAACATATGTGGTGATCCCTCACCAGAATCATCTCTGCGTCTAATGAGGGAACACAAAATATGATTTTATGGAGAAAATTATCCTCCCCGTCACCCATTCTTATCTGGAGCACTGTTAAATCACTGTACCACTGTTTGCATTCTTGCTCAGATCAACCTGCCAAGTAGCATATAAGGGCGAAAATGAATTTAAAACTGGTCGAAATAAACCCTATTACCGAAATAATATAAACGTATTCATACATGTACCAAATTTAGTGCGACACACGCGCGTTTCTGTATTTAACTTCTTCAGTGTCGGTAATCCCCAAACGTTTGAAAGAAAAGAGATGATCGGCAGCTCTCGGCAGGCAACGAGCCTCCCTCTCCGAGCCACACATACTGTCACATTCCTCGGGACACATGAGCTGCAGACATCAGGTAAGAGACGTCTACGTATTAACTCGCGAGCGCAGGCGTCCCCAATCGAGCCACCTCAACCCTTCATCCGAGAAAGGCGACAGATAAGGGCATCCGGGAGGAGATATCCGATGCAGCAAGAACCTGCAAAAAGCCAAAACAACTCTAAAGAATGGAAGCCAAAATCCGCTAAGATTCATGTCGCAGTGAAAGGTCAGTCTTAGGTTTTGAATAATTTAGAAATTTTACCAGATATACATCAAATTGAATAAGAAATACAATAAATCAGTATTTAAGTAGTGATCCTAATGCCAGAGAACCAAAATCAACACTGAAACACTGACTAACTGGATTGATGATATTCCCGGGAAAAATTGTCAACCAGCAGTAATATCGGTCCAGTGGCTTTAATATAAACGTATTCAACCCAAATTTAGTGCGACAGACTCGTGTTTCTGTATTTAACTTCTTCAGGGTCGCTAAGCCCCAAACGTTTGAAAGAAAAGAGATGATGGGCAGCTCGCGGCAGGCAACGAGCATCCCACTCCGAGCCACACTTACTGTCTCATTCCTCGGGACACATTATCTGCAGACATCAGGTAAGAGACGCCTACGTATTAACTCGCGAGCGCAGGCGTCCCCCATCGAGCCACCTCAACCACTGCGTCTCGAGAGAGGCGACAGATAAGGAGGCTGGCGACATTTCATTTTGAAAATAATAAGTCGTAATATTTATGTTTGCATATATCATCGCTTACAGGGATTCCGTAGGACATATATTTGCAAAAGCCATCGCAAAATGTTTGACTCCGCTAAAGTTCACTGTTGTCTAACCGACCCGTATGTGCTCTGATTAGTCATGTAGGCCCCGTATGCAATCGTGATTGGTTCGAGTTTCAAAATGGCGGCGAGCCGCAACACATTTGTGTAAACATTTAGAAAAGGAAGCGATACACATTAGTTAGGTAAGCTAATTTATTTACACGAAGTAACTTATCCAAACAAATATCTTGTTGACCCTTATGCAAATTTCAGTAAAACGATACCCAAAAACGAGATATTGATCCATAAAGTTGTGCTCATGGAAAACAAAAATATTCGAATCGAACAACATCCACGAAAATGTGGCTGGTATTTACTTGCATTTAGCAGTTGTACTCTGTTTTTACGTGGAAGTCTTCAAAAAGTGATTGCTACTGTCGCTTATGCTTTTACTTTGTTTGTTTTTTGTATTTTGATGTGAAAATAAATGATTTTTATAGTTTTCTACACACCTGTGTTTGCCCCGGATTAGAAACTGGTGTACTACGGATTAGTATCCTACAGAAATCGGATTGGAATGAGCTTTCCTAACAAAGAGTACGGATTAGTCATCATTATTCTGATACTGTTTTTGAAGTTTTTTTATTCATTTGAGCATTTAATACAATAATTACGCTGCAGACCTTATAGCAAGGTAACTTTCAGAACCAGAATTACTCTTGAAGAGGTGTTTTTGTAGACTAGTTAATAATCATACACAATCATATCAGATTATTTTGATGCAATTAACTCATCATTAAGGGGACGCCGGTCTCAAAAGCTCTTACTTGTATGAAAATTTACCTGAGCAAACAAAAATGGCCATTTTGTCAAGGAGACTGATATTTCTGGCTATATTAATGTATGAGCAATTTATATATGTCACACTGATTACTTTACGTCCCAAAATGCAGTTTTTGAGTGCTCAGCCGCGTGCTTATCAGTCATTTTGGTTACTCCCTGGTTTGATTCCATTTGCGTCACTGTGAAACGCTGGGTGTATTTCAGAGAAAAACATTTACATAAACATAACTACAGTTATCCGACTACAATGTATGAAAGTATTTTAGCCCAAATGTACATATTTCTGGTAGATTTTTTTTCTCCGATTTTTGCTTAAAACAGTTTGCATGGTAAAAAGCAAACATTGTAAATAATACCAGAAATACATACATGTGAACCAAAGTACTTTCATACATTGCAGTTGGATAACTGTAGTTTTTGTTCATGTTAAAATTTATCTAAAATTTACCCAGCATGCCACAACGACACAAACTCAATGAAAGCAGGAAGTGTCATACAAGTAAGAGCTTTTGAGGCCGGCGTGTCCTTAATATGAGATTTATTTTTTCAGATTAAATTTGAACACAGACTAAACAGAGATGGACTTAAGATGTTACTACTGTCCTTTCCAGACCAGCGAATTTGCGATGTGTATCGCCCACACCAGTCAGCTACATAGTGATCAAACTCTCAAAATCAAACGCCAAGAGCTAGACTGCGATAATGGCATTCTAGGCTACAGAACAATGAGCTTTAATATTATTCCAGAGACATTGTTCCAACTTAATAAAGAAATAAAAGCAGTTGATCTTGGGGATAAACTTGGTCTCGAAATAATTGACACTGGAATGACTAAACTGGAGTCACTTGAAAATGAAGATGTCGACATACCTGATACATCTGACTCGGGAGACGATGAAATGATTGAAGATTTACAAAATCTATCTCTCTTTGAAAATACACCAAGCAAAAGTCCCGCTTCAAAAAAGTTAAGGACATCGACCCCATATAAAACTTACCCGAGCCTGAACTCCACACCCAAAATGGGCAACACAAACTCAGAGAAGACGTTATCATTGACTTTGTCAGCTAGTACAACAGAAGAAGATGTTGATGCAATGGAAGAACTCCTCGAACACCTACCCGCTGCAATGACATATCTCAAAGAGGAAGGGCATTTAGAAACCTGGGTGGCGTTTCATAAGCTGATCTCTATGGAACGATTTCCTCCGAACAATATTGCGTTCTTGTTATTTTTGGATGTCTGTCGACTGTTGTCCACACCAAATTCAGTGTCAATGAGATATAGCCCCGTAGTGAAACGCTTTTGGCGTATTGGGTATCGGATGTTTAGAGGCAAATGGCTTCATTTCATGAGTGGACCAAAATACAAAGGTCAATGCCAAACACCTAATAGAACGGGATACCGTCCAGAAGAAGCATGTATAAACTTTTCAGTTCCCCATAGGACTATCATCATCGCAAAAGACGACACTCTCTCAGCTTCAGATATCAAGCCAGGAATGCTTGATCGTTTAGTTGATATAGTCTTCGAACAAACAACGCCGTCAAAAACATATAAACTCTGTGTAGACGGCAAAAAGATAAATTCAAGCTTAAGTGGTCCTGAAGGGGATATTGATCTTTTTGGCTTTGAAGGCAATCCAACGCTGGCGGAAAAGCGAGAAAGACTCCGTATAGAATATTGTCATATACAAGAAATATCTGATCGCATAAGGGAGCTAAATATAATGGGAAAACGAACGTTGCGTAACCTTTCTGAAAAAGACAGCACAATAGTGACGGAAAAGCTGATAACTATTGTGCACATATTGAGTGTTCGGTTAAAAGAGCTAAGAGAATCTAAAGTGCACAAAGATCTAACATGCGAAAAATTGAAGAAACATGCAGGATCTGACTGGCGAAAATCAAATTTGGTTTACGTTATAAGTGGACTAGAGACCACACTATTTGACATATCAAACTGCATAAAGTCTATGTTGAAATGTATAGATTACATCAGCTTAGCTGTTACCGTGATGAAACGATCTGTACATTTATTTTGTCAAGAACAGACGCTATCACTACACCACCAGAGTAACTACATCCATCTAAGAAACACAAATGAAAGTCAGTCTAACGTAGATACCAGACATATTCGCCAGTGCACGGATGCTTGGTTCCAACTGCGCTCAACAGCCAAAGTAACTGGTAGTACACTCAACAATGCCATTGGATTAGGGTCTCTGAAAGTACAACAGGAGCATTTCGATTCAGTAGTATACAATAACCCCAAACCAGCTCCATCTCAATCGGCAAAAGAATGCATGGAACATGGCACTGTAAATGAGATTAACGCCATTGCTACTCTGGTCGGGAAGGTGCTTCCAGTATATTGGCCGAATCTCCAGTACGTCGAAGAAGGGTGTTTCCAGATGTTTACAGAAGGATCCGGCGTTTCAATGGTCGTAAGCCCGGATGGAAGTTGTAGGGAATCTGTCAATACACTGTCCGAATTTGCTATCGAATGCAAATGCCCAATGCCTGGGAAAGTATTTACGACACCAGTATTCTACAGTTGCCCGAAATACTATGTTCCCCAAATTCTCGCAGAAATGAAAGCTTTAAATTCAAAGCAACTTTTGTTTGTATGTTACACTGAAGAATCAACTACAGTGCACAAGGTTGAGTTTTGGGAAGAACTGTGGCAACTCCTTGTTGATGAAACCGAAAGTATCTATGGTAAAAATCATTCAAGACCAAAGACGAAATCAGCATCAGTAGTAGTTATTGGTGATATGATTAACACGTTTGTAAAGGAGAAAGTACATTTCGTAGCAGAGGTCAACTCTGTCAAAGCTGTAGATTGTAAAAATACGCAGCCATCGCCTGGCCAGAGCTCGCCATACTGTTTGCATGAGTCATGTGGTAATGGAAATCAAGATGTAACTCTCAAAGCCATACTTTGCTTAAGCCATGAGATTAGCTCATGTCTGGACAAAGCATACAAACTTTGTAGAACAAGAGCAACAGAATTTTTAGGATTTATGATATCCGACCTAGACAGAGAATACAATCCTGAGCATTACCATGCTGTCCCCATCGCATATGCGCTCAAGGGATACAGTTTGCCAATAGATATTCTCCGCCAAATGATTGAATACGTGTTGGTAGAATGTCAGCGAAAAGGTCTTTATACTCCCGTTTGCAGCTTTGATGGACAATGGTGTAAGATGGCAGTCAGGGATAGATACAACAAACCACTCACCATCCTCCAGCTACAAAAAGACACATATTCAGAAGTTCGTAATTTGAGTAAAGGCGTCCTCATGAACATGGTTTGCGACATGAATGTTGTACAGTTGACCGAGAATACAAACATAGAGAATTTAGTTGAACTTGAATATAAGGATGGGGTTATCGTAGTAGGTGGACTTAAAGGTGGGTCACGTATAGTTCCCTCTGCTCATCTTATACAGATGATCAGAAATCGTGAAGCTCCCGAAAACAAGCAAAAGAAAGACAAAGAAACGATAAATGATGACAAAACTGACCAAGTTCTTAGTTCTTTGCCAGGGGATATGGTTAACGAGTTGGAAGAGACTGTTTTAGAATCAGTGGTTTCAGTATCAACAGCTGCACAGAACAATGCTAATATTGACATCATCCCGGGTGATATTTTCCCTGAAATAGAGGACAATGTAAACAATTCTATGAGCGATGAGAATATCATCCAAATAGTAGAAGCTGTAGAGGATGGTGTCGTTAGTGAACATATATCTGGTGAAAATAAAATGAATGATAAGAACGACCACGAGGCCGCCATAGCAAAGAAAATTGTATTACAAAATGAAGACTTACAGAACATGCTTTCTCACTTAACTTCCTGTGAATATAATCGCAAGAACAAATGGAACATAAGTTTCGAAATGTATTGTGCAAAGCTAATTTCAGCAAAGGAGATAGACAGGAACTTTACCAAGGCTGAACTGGTTTCGATGTTACAACCAGTGATAGGAAAGATCAAAGCAAGTGGACGCAAATGTAATGTGTCTTCCCCAAAATATGCTTTAGTGAATTTGCTGTCGGATATATTGGGAGATGGTTCAGAAATCCAGAAAGCTAAAAAAGAAAGGAAACGGTGGAATCCCCTATCACTACGAAACATTGCAAAAAAAGCTGTCCAACAGATCCCCAAAGCGACGTTAAACTGTGTATATGCGGAGCATATTTTCCCGGAAAGACTAAAGGACTGGAATAGTGCTTCACCTTTCGGTAAAACCATTGAAATAGACAACGTCGACTGTCCATCTCGACAATGGTACTCACAGCCAGAATTTAATGACCAACTCGGAAACTATTTGTTTGTGATACTTGATGCTTATCACCAATTGTGTGGGCTGCGAAGAGCTGTTTGTCACTCTGGGATGAAAGCAGCTAATATAAGTAATAAACCGTTTCTTATAGTTGCAGAAGCCAGTGAAACTAATGGTTGTGGTTTAAATATCGCCCTTGTTCGTGATCTTGTTGATAAGCAAAGTGTAGCTTATGCACTGCAAACATTCACTGAAACCGTTGAAAAGGCACTCTTGGATATTGGTGCGGTAAATGAAGCAAGACTCTGTAGCATTACCAGAAACTGGTATCGTGCAGAAGACGAACAGGGTGTTTCTGCATACGAAAGATGTATGTCCCGGCTTGAGTTACGAGAATGGCTCCTTGAGGGTGTAAACTTCTCTAAATTTCCTCCCAGTGGTGCTTTTGTTAAAGACATACCCATTGTCCTGTATGAAGGATTACTTACAGGAATAGAGAGACGCTTTCAGCTGTACCCATTCACAAAGTCGGGAACTTATAATGTTCGCTCAGTTGGAAGTCTAGACATCGAAAACTTCTTTGGGGGCTTTCAAGACCTAGATTGCCGTGGTACTGGCGTCTTAAGACCTGACGACATCCCTGCTGCCATCGGTGTTGCAGTAGAACTCATGGAAACAAGAATGAATCCAGACAGGTACTGTATTTGCTTTTCTCACATGGAAATGCCTTACAGTATATCGAATAATACGTGTACAGTATATATATGCTGGAGTAGTTGACAAACATTGTGAGACAGTTTTACTGGTTTTCAGTACATGCTATGAGTAATTTGTCCATACAAATTTTAAGCTATTTTCTATTTAGATTTAAGGGCAGAGTTTTAAATCAGGGTTTACCTGTTCCAGTTTAATGCATCAAGTTAACGCGCCCATGAAATTAAGACCCCTTTAACCGCAACATTTCTAGAATAATTTGGATTTACTGGGGTATATATTTAATGTCTAAATCATAGATTGTGGATACTCAATAGAACCGCTTCAGTGAGGCAGTTCTATGGTCTGATAGAAGATGAACAACAATTTTCGGCTGAAAATTCTGGATGATTACAACCTTAAACCACCATATATTACATGTTTGGGTGTTAACTTAATGGTATTCTTTTCCTTTACCGACAGTGTGGTATGTTAAGAAAGGGATGAAAATATGTTAGTTTACTTTGGTATGTCAAGAAAAGAATCATTAATTAGCTACACGAGACGTTTCACATTTATTATATAATAAGATAGTAAAAATATTCGGTATTAACACGTGTCAAAAACAAAACTAAGATTTTTTCAATCCATGCGAAACTGAGCCACGTCATTAGAAAACCTGATATTTGCCTATTCGAAAACAAAGGCGCAGATCATCTGCATAGTAACTGCGCAGCTGATCAGCACCTTTGTTTTCGATACATAGATAGTAAACTTCCTTTTTTTCCTTAATCCGAATTTCAAGTCTCTAGCAATCTTCTGTGGTTGTACAGCCCGGTCATTTTTTTTTAATTTTTGTCTCATGGTGTGGCGTATTTATAATAATGATCGTCTATTTCAGGGGGTTCTACATGCAGACATCGGCACCAAAAGTATATCCTACTAAGCTTCCTGGCAACGAAGAAGACAGAGATGAGGCTATGGAAACAAACAACGAGGATGGCTTTATATGGAGAGACCTGTCCTGCATTTATCTGAAGTATGTACGGTCTACTTCTCTGAAGCGCGTTCTCACCGTTTTTACGTGTTTTTTTCTTCTTCCTTTTTAAAGAGAACAGAAAATACATTTATATCTCAGTCTCTCGATTGCAGTAAAAGCCTAACAGAGCTAACATATACATATACCGTAGGTGCCAGATTTTGAAAGCCATTCAGCTTTGACACATAAAAGTACATAAATTTTGGCGCCTAAATTTTACTCGAAAGTGAGGTTTATTTGACGATACGCATATTGTCTAGTGTAAGTCACAAGTACATGCACCATGGAATTCACAACCATCATTGTTATACATTTTCATCATGATAACACGCCCGTGTAATTTATACCCCATTATACTCCACTGTTATATAGTGAATCGGGGGTTTACAGGGGTAAACATTTCTTTTCTGTTTTTTCTTGAAAACTTAAATCGTAGGTACACGTCAGAACCGCTCATCTTGAGTCAGTTCTAACGTGTATCCCCGATCCATGTTGTGAGCAAAGTAAGAAAAATATCACATTTTTTTTCTTCTGAAAACTACCATATTTACAGCCGTGAAAAATCACAGTTTATTGGATAGGCGTTTTATTGTAATTCGATTTTGATCTGACGTGTTGCTTTACATAAGCGGTAAACAGCTGGATCATGTATGGATGGTCAGTTACTTGACGTGCAATCCTTAAGGCGCATTCTTTCGCCATTAATTGCCAAGTAGATTATCTTGAAACAGTGGAAGAGGCGAAAATATCCACCAAAATGTATCATACGCATGGTCTATCTTATGTTCGCTTCCATATTCATAAGCCAACACGCTACCGACCAAGCTGCCGCGTCCAGCCAATAATTGTTTGTGTTTGTTTTTTTGCTGATTATAGGGACCACAATTTTGACAAACCCGATGGAAAGAAAGCTAAACGGCGAAGAAAGTCTGGCAAGATATCGAAACCCGACGAGCCTGCAAGAAGACCATTGCCTGTGAGGGAATTCCATGTCTGTCGTGAAACCAAATTATTACCCGAAGTAAGAGCTGGAAAAGCTGGAAGTGATAAATGAAGACTTGATGACATTTGCTGTGACCTGCCCTTAGCAAACGATTCGTTGGAGTGCAGTCTTTGTATAGCCGAAGCTTTCTACATACTGTACATGTTGTGGGTGGGCATTCATTAGCATCACCTCGGCGAGGTGATTCTAATTAATACCCAAACATATTTTTCTGGGACAGTCTAGAAAATTATCCCATAAGTCTTTTCAGATACCTACCTTCTGTTTATAAAATGACATTAAGATACAGTTGCTAATAAGCTCATCTATTACGGAACTCCGTCGTATCGAATATATGTAGAAAGTAAAATAAGCGTGGTTATTTTCTCACGGTTTAGTTCTGTCGCCAGCCATACTGGGCGCTAAAGTGTTGAGGCTAAATCAATTTGAATAAGGACAGATGCGAACAGAAATGTTTATTGAAAAGCATTGGCCTCAGTATATCAAAGAATCCTCAGGGTGGTGCCAATGCCTACGAGTCCAGAAAACTGTGGTACTTGGTTGTTTTGTACTATATATACCAATATCTACGGATAAAAGAAAATAACACATTCTGAAAACCTTCCTGTTTGGTCAGTTTATTTTCTCCGAAGAAAGTTAACTAACATTATTTTTCCAACGTTTCATTAAAATTTTAACTGACTAACTGTCAACAACAATGAAAAGAACCAATACATTTTGTCATCAAAATCATTGGCGTAAACATTAATATTACTTTACAGCCATAATCAAAGGACTAGTTTGATTTGGGATACATTTGAAAAATAAAGGAAAAGTCATTTAAAATTATACAATCGTTAATATTAGCACCAGCAATAAAATTTTAACTGACTAACTGTCAACAACAATGAAAAGAACCAATACATTTTTCATCAAAATCATTGGCGTAAACCAATAACAGCAACAATCAAAGGACTAGTTTGATTTGGGATACATTTGAAAAATAAAGGAAAAGTCATTTAAAATTATACAATCGTTAATATTAGCACCAGCAATAAAATTTTAACTGACTAACTGTCAACAACAATGAAAAGAACCAATACATTTTTCATCAAAATCATTGGCGTAAACCAATAACAGCAATAATCAAAGGACTAGTTTGATTTGGGATACATTTGAAAAATAAAGGAAAAGTCATTTAAAATTATACAATCGTTAATATTAGCACCAGCAATAAAATTTTAACTAAAATCATAACATCAAAAATCATTATTATCAGCACCAGCAATGAAAAGAATATAAAAAAAACAATTGTAAGAATTATCAGACAGACAGACAGACAGACGGATGGGCGGATGGACGCTCCAACATTTTGGGTTTAAGGGCTATTTCTTTTGTTATATTCTTTTGTTTGGATAAGGGGCTTAAGCCCCTAAAGCTATTGTTTATGGAATAAATCTATTATTTTCCAATCATTTTCGATTGTTCTCCAATCCTAACCCTAGCCCTTAAACCCAAAATGTTTGCCCGGACAAACAGACAGACAGACAGACAGACAGAATCAATATTGAAACAAAAGAAAAAACAAAACAAAACAAAATAAGCAATCATTATATTACCAGCAGCATAATCATAAGAAATCATGTATAAAATCTAAGTATAGGTTAGAGGCTATGAAGAGAAATTTTTCACAATTAAGATTAAAATCTAAAATAGTTCCTTCAAGAGCAGAGAATACATACAGAAGTAGGAACATGGGCCAGACTACGTAGTTTCGGCTAATAAAGCCTCGTCAGTGACCCTGACAATATCTGGCGACGAAACCAGAAAAAAGCATACTGTAATTTCTTAATTTTAATTGGGCAGTCGATTCAAAGACTGCTTAATTTCAAAAGGATCCAAATAGTATAAAAGACGATGATCTAGAATAATAGTCTAAATCGATCTCAAATTTTAGATTTCTCAGAATCTATCCCCTGATCTCAAAGGGTGTAAATAAAATATAATCTGCACTATTGATGATGTACGGGGAGACTTTTTACGGCCGCCACACGGCACCTGAAGCGAGCGGAAGGTTCTTAATTTTGAAGATTTCTCTTCATAGCCTCTAACCGGCTTAGTGTTTGCCCCAGATAATAAACTGATCCTGGTCTGCCCTGTTTTCCAACATCTTTCAGATAATCTTTTTTGAGAGATATTTTGTGTTTAAAAAATGCAACGTCAAAACATGATGCAATATCATGACAGTCCCCAAATAGCTTGGAGAGGAGGGGCTAGAATACTGCTTTTAAAGTTTTTGTCATGCTATCATTTAGTTTGGAGAAGAGGAGCATAATTAGAATACTGCTTCTAGAGTGAGTGTCATGCTGTCATTTATGATTTGTGTTCAGATGACTTTGCACATTCCCATTCATTCAGTTTTTGGAGCTCAAACATGGCTGGTCACTTTGATTTTCCTTTGTTGAATGAGGATTACTTTCTTCTCTTTACACAAATCATAGTTATTTGATTTGTGTTACGAGATGCATCTTATTACAGAGGAACATATAAGAGGAGTATTTTGTGATAATTTGGAATTATTTTTATTTCTCCATGAAAAACGTATGTTGTGGATATTCATTAGAACTGCCTTTTCGAGGCAATTCTAACAAATATCTACAACATGCTTTAAAACAATGCTGTGGGTACCTATAGAACTGCTTCGTCGAGGCGATTCTAATAAGTAGATCTATCCACATGTTTTTACAGTATTATTTGTTTATTTTAAAAATAATGTTATGGATTGCCATAGTACCGCCTCGTCGAGGTGGTTCTAAGGAGTACCCATAAAATACATTTTATGGAGAATACTGCCAAATACTCCCTTTCATCTGTCCCTCTGTAATGAGAAAAAACGCTCATTCGAGAAATCTACATTGACTTCTAAATCAATTTGACCTGTCATGTTGAAGCTATTTTTAGACGTGACAAGCCACAGAATACTGTACATTTCTGATCACTTGAATTTTCAAGTCTTCAGTAGATTTATTGGTGAAGACTCTTTTCGTGGATAAGTGATGGGTCTACACCAATAAAGCTATTGAAAATTTGAAAATTCGGATGATCTGATTGGTTTATTATCTGGGGCAAACACTAAACAAAGATTTGTGTTACCAACTTACCAACATCAATACAATTTTAATAGAGTATACACCAATAAGATGAAAGGTTCGTGAAGAGGCACAAAAATTATGTTAACACGCCTATATAATATCCTGCAATTATTACAGCAAATTGAAAATTTTCAGATAAAACTTTGTGATATGTTTGTAATTTTGTTGAAACACATACGTATATTGGTGTACTCACTAAAACCGACTCATTAAACAAAGATAAGAACCAGAGAACCAATGGTACTGTAAACGCTCACCTGAGAGCCATTATAAATCTATAAGGACTTTTAAGATGATTAAGGGCAGCTAACTCCTCAGTCAGTGGTCCTATCTGGCTGAAATTTGAACTCAATCAAATATTTAACTTCATCCGAGCTTTAATGTATGTTCCTAGCTCCTGAAAGTATCAAAACGATTGGATTGTAAACAACCCAGAAAAGGTGGAAACACCATTTTCCGCATCATAATATGTTCTATAAAAGGGTTATCCTTTGGAAGCAAGGAATACACCACAGAACTGAAAACTGTCGAGTGTACAAGTTTTCTGGGCCAGACTAGCTTCTTACTTATGAATGTTTTCTTTGCTCTTAAAGGATCTAAACTTTCATCATTATTTACTATCACTGCAGCTGGATGTTGTGCCGTGTGGCGGCCGTAAAAAGTCTCCCCGCACTCATCTATAGTGCAGATTATATTTTCCTTTTGGTCCTTTGAGATCATGGAATATATTCTGAGGAGTCAGAAATGATCATACGTTTAGATTCATTTTCTAAACAAATTTGAAATATTTTGGTATTTTTCGACTTATATCAGTCTTTGAGACGACTGCCATGTTAAAACTGCAAATTTACTGTTTTTTCCTCTGGCTCCTTGTGCCAGATTTAAAGGGTCACTGATGAGGCTTGAATAGCCGAAACCGCGGTATGGCCCAACTTCTTACTTATGGATGTTTTCTTTGCTCTTAAAGGATCTAAACTTTTATCATTATTAGCTAGTTTCGGCCTATTAGGCCTCATCAGTGACCCTCAAATATTTTCAAAGTTCCATAATGGAATCAATGATCCCAAAGGTCTAGAAAATAAAATCTACACTTGGGGTATTCTTATACGTTCAAGGACAAATTACTCCATATTATGTGGTCCTATCTCGTCGAAATGCGAACTCCTCCTAGATATTATGCATGTCCTTGATACCTACAAATATGTAATGATCGGATATATATTAAACGAGAAAAAGTGAAAACATCGACTTTTTAGACGCCCAAGGGCAGGTAACTATACTGAACAAAAATAAAAACTTGACGGTTTTTATTTCTCTATTCCGGCCAACCTAGCAAATTTGTAATGTATACATGGATGTTTTCGAGTTGGACAGACATCTGATTACGTGAATCATGAAAAATTATTGGTAAATGTTTATCCTGCCCGGAGTTATCTAACTTATTCTTAGTTTAATAATTAAGAACAGAACTTTAATTTGCGCATGCGCAGAAGAAAGTTCTCTTATACGCAATAAACAGTAGTTCCAGTACGCATAAAAACACTTTAAACGCTTATGTTAATTGTAATCGCAACCTGAAAATAACGTTTAAAGTTTCAAAACTTTCAGATTATCTCCCTTTGAATTAAACATATAGAGTTTTGTGAGATGCCGTATCTTCTATACCAATGCGTTTTTTTTTTTTTCGTTATTTTCTTCGAGATTAGTTTGCTTGCCTTGCAAACTCAATGTCTTTATTACTAAATTTACTTGAAAGCCATTTCTTAAACTGCCATAAAGACTTAAATGTGTAATGGGAATTCCATTGAAACTGAATTTCTGACTTCATAAAGGCATGGACTGAGGTTTTTCATCTAGTCCTTACGGCCTCCTAGTCGACCGTGCATCGGCATAATTTTAGCTTATGAGTCCATACAGATTGGATTTGATAATGGAAAAGCGTTGCCTACAGATTTTTTATCATTTAAGCAGAGTTCAACGATTTGAAATTTGGTAATTATTTGGGTTTGAGCATAGAAAACAGAAAAGTACCCTTGTGACGTTTAGAATAGCCTCAATTTTGCTGTACCTAAGGAATCTTGAAATTTGTGTGACTATGATATTACAGAATGATTACATTTTCTTAAACTAAAAGAATTTTCATGTCTCACTTTTTCCCGACTACCGTAGGATGAAAAATAGCGACTGTCAAGTTTTTATTTTTGCTAAGTATAGATGTGGTCCGTGGTCGGATCTGGCCGAAATTCAAACTCATCCAAGCTCTTATGTATGTAATCGTTACCTGCAAGTACGAAAAGGGTCCAATCAAGAACAGCTGAGAAAAAGTGGAGACACCGTTTTTCCCATAATAACCCTATGGGAGCTATCTGTTGCCATGGAAACCAGAGTTCTGAACCGATCTGCCTCTAAACCCAATGCAGCCTTTCTCCCACCCTAATAATGCTTCGGACAAAATTTGATTGTGGTTGACCAACTGGTCTCAGAGATATAGATGTTTGAAAATGTGAACAAACGCACCCACGGACGGACACCGGCTCGGGTCCTATCCTATAAGCTCACCTTGTGAGCCTTCCGCTCACGTGAGCTTAAAATAATATAAACCCCATGTGGGACTCAATTACATGTGCCTGTAAGCATGACTTTTGCAGGAACAATCAATGAGAGGAGATGAACTGCTAAGGTTTGCATTCGCCCTAAAACTCTGATTAGCGGAGATAACATTTTATATGATGTGCAACATTTTGACATGACCCAACAGTTGATAACCTTGCACATCATATAAAAATTAAGCTCCGCTCATTAGAGTTTGGGGGAGAAAAAACACATTCTCAGTATATTTCCATTTGACTTTGGTATAATGTACATGTAGTAACCGAAAGTAATCACGGACACTTAATGATTATGAGTGCTTCGTGTTTACGTGTTTGGATAGACTGGATCTCCAAAAGTATTTGGCGTCACAATGTCTACAGTTGTACGTTTGTCTTTTGCTGTGTTTACAGTTCTTGTGGTCAATGAGAATATCCTTTCTTGAAAACTCCGCCTGGCATAATTCACATTTATGTTTTGTCTTCTCATGAGACTGACCACATGTTTTCATGTGTCGCAGTAGATTAGGTTTGTACTGAAATGCCAAAGAACAAACAGTGCACGTGTAAAGAACAAACAGTGCACGTGTAAGCTTTATGCTGTATATGAGAGCTCATGTGTCCTTGGAAATGGCTTTTCTCGTTGAAAAGTTTCTTGCAAAACTCGCACTTATATTTTGTGGTTTGGGTGTGGATCCTTTTTGAATGTCTTGTCAATCCACTCAATGTTGCAAACTGTTTTCCACAGTGGATGCATACTAACTTTTTTGGCGTTGTAGTTGTATCATCCGAATGTACTTGTAGATGCCGCCTGAAGTTGAATAGTCTGTCAGTTGCGAACCCACATATCGTACATTCATGCCGTTTTGTGGTTAGACGGTCTGTTGAATCTTCAGCTTCATGGAACGACTGGTCAAGCGCTTCTATTATTCTGCAAATAAAGTATTCGATAATTAAACCATGGACCACAACGTTCACCTGAATATACAACTATGGCCTAATAGAAACTTGAGCCATTCGGTTGACATGGCAACAAATTAAACCGGATATGAATGGTAGATAACCTTGACAAACAGTTTGAAACCATATCAGGCACGACGAATCGTCCGGCCTGATCAGGGTCCAAACTGTTTGACATTTTCATGATATTCCTGAAAGAGCGAATTTTTAAACAAATCAGCAGACGACAAAAAGCATTAAAACACCCAGTATGCACTGAGTTAAAGCGTTTAATTCTTTTTCTCACCCAATACGTTTGCTCGTACATCCTCGTCTCAGTAACCATATCTCTTAAAGAGAAAAAAACAGAGGCTAATGGCCACAAGTCTCACCTGAATATCATCATGCTAACACGCCAGTGAAACTGACACCCCACTATAAATTCTATATTTGATACATGTATATATGAAAAAAAAGTTGAGATGACAGACGGACGACGGACGCTGGCTGGATTTTTTTCTGATTCAGTTTTACGTCCCTTTCAAGATTATTTCACTCATATCAAGACGAGCCAATCAGTAGATTGGGCGAAAAAGGGAGTACCCCAGGAAAAATCACATGGCACACCCGCAAGCAGAACTTGGCTTGTCTCACATGTGACCCGTGCGGAGCTCTAATCCACACCGGCCACAGCGGTGAGATGATCGAGCGATTATGAGCGGATGGCTTGATCTACTAAAAACTCGCCTAGATGAGTGTTCGGCTCAGGTAAGTTAAAACGTGTTTAGGACGTTCACATTATTTCTGCATAGAAAGGTTCAGTCATATATGACACTTAAGATGAGCTTCTGAGAATCTGGTGTGACTTCATTACACTCTCAAGTCTTACCACACTATGAATGATAGTAAAAAAAACTATTTTATACTTGGATAATTGATCCTTAAATGTGAAACCAATCCGTTGTCTTTACTTACTAATCCGCACTCCTCGCTCAACTAATCCGTGGTCTGACCATAAACTACACAAGACTAATCCGTGTTGTGACCATTTTGTGTATTCTTGAATATATTTGAAAGGCAAATGTGTTGGATCCCATGCTTTGTGGGATATTGAAAGAATTGACCAAACAACTGATTAAACACCATTCAAAGCACACTTTGATGGTCCAAAGATGCAAAAACTCATATTTTTACAATCGTCACTCGATTCAACATATTTATGTTCAAATGAGCACACAAATGATGAAGGATTGCAATTCATATGGTGAACAGTCCTGCCTGGGGATCCCGAAATGCATGTAATAAACAATAAAGTTTAATGTTGCAAACTGCAATTACTTCTGATGATGAAAAGAAATGGTAAAAAAAGCTAAAAATTACCTGTTGGCATCTCGTGGTGTGTTGTTCGCCGCCATTTTGAAACTCGAACCAATCACGATTGCATACGGGGCCTACATGACTAATCAGAGCACATACGGGTCGGTTAGACAACAGTGAAGTTACGGTCGCCAAAGAGTAATACAGTGCACCGTGGGTTAGTTGTAGAAAGTGAAGTGTCGTCCGATTGATATTGAAGATAAATGCTCTGCTCTTTTTAGTTTTATCTTCAGATTTTGTTTTGTTTCATGAAATTTTGTTTCATTTTTTTCATTTTCATTTTTCATTCTTCTTATATATGTTTTATATTTGCTTATATAATTGGTTTAAATGTGTAGTTTATTCCATGCTTTTATTTTGGATATGATTTGCATGTTTCTTTTTAGGCTTTGCTTACAGCTTACAAATGTTTTATTGTGTTTGTATTGTTTAACTACCGTATTTTAGCTTATGATGAAGTTTTACCCAGCTTTGTTTCTGTGGCTAGCCTTCTGTCCATATTTCGCTGTCCAGGTCAATGATTCTTTGTTACTTTTTGTATATATGACTTCTCATTTGTTACTGTTGATATAGCTTTGTTTGCCGAAACAAAATCCCTACAGGGCTTTTGTTATATATCTTGATATTAGACAACAAAGGAATTGTTCTGTTCTGTTCCCGAAATTCCGTTATTGTTTCTCTGTAGAATGGCTGTTCAAAGTCTCCATAGTCCTATCAGCGGTCAAAGGGTCTGACCTCAAATCATTGTAAAAACAGTTCAACCTTCGCGTTTGGTAATAAAATGTGGGTTGATTTGCAAATATTGAGTCATATATCTGGAAAAAGTAGAAAAAAAAACAAGTTTTTGAAAAATAACAAAATACTCGACAAAGTACATTTTCTGTTCTGGTTGCCCGTCCTACAATACTATATAAACATATGCGGGACAGTGATAGGGACTCCACGCATGTGCATTGTACATATTTTTACCTTTTTATCCACATTAATGAAATCGAAAGAATGTCAATTTAGTTGCCAATTAAAATGACCCAAATAAGATTTTTAACCTTTTTATGTGAACTCAAGGATGTTCTATTTGTTTAAAGCTGGCTGATCATGGTAATTTACATTGACGAAAGTTTGCAGCGATACCTCATGATAAACTTTTTCATGCTGATAGAGCAATGGGGCCTTTAAAATCAATAACTCAAATTCATTGTACAGTCAGAACATAGTGAGGCCGAAAACATTTTGATCGCCCCTCGTATGTCTTCATAATCGGGTCTAACTTTTACTATCAATTCTCTGTAATCATCAAGAATTTTATAATAGGGGTGGCTCACGCATGGTCTCAGATTTTGTTCAAACTTGCTGACAGTGTGAGATGTATCACAAAAACAAACGAATGGCCGCTGTTTCATTCATTCACACTTCCGTTGCCATGGTAACGGCTTCCAAAGATTTTGGTCAAAAAAGAACAAAAAATTTCGTAAAATTGAACAATTTAGTCCATTTAGTATTGTTAAAATTGCCATTATTTGGCCTAAATATGTCTTGTTTGTAAAAATGCAGACCCTTATAAATAATACTATGTTTTAATATCTCCCTTACTGAATTGCTGTTGTAGTCTCACATACCATGGAATGTGGGTGGGGTAAGCAGCTCCTGAAAAATGTCATTTTAAGGCATATTTGAATGGGTACACCAAAGTTGCGCGGGCACTCTGGCATATACGCTTACTAATAAAGTCTGCAGTGGGATTTAAAAAATCATAAAACGAAAAAACATGTATGGGAAGTTACCATCATATGGTCGTAACCATGGCAACAAAACTTCCCCTATTGAAAAACTACAAAAACACAATATTGTAAAAAAAGAATTCATTTATATCTATGTGATGTGATAAGAACAATTTCATACAGTCAGAATTGTTATTTCAATATCACTCTTGTGTAAACAATCAACAGATACTGTGAAAAACTTAATTTTATGCCATTAAGGGGCACCAAAAGGGGCGAAAAGTGACATTTTCAATTTAAAAATAATAAATATCTCGTTTCATTTCTAGAAAACCAGCACTAACAACACAAAAATATGCTTAAAGCTATTCTAAATATATCATGCATTGTATTATAACACTGTATATGCTCTGGTGCCATATGTTTTACAGGAAAAAGGGGCTCAGAAAGGGCTCAAATGTGGGATTTGGGTGGGTGGGGGGGGGGATCGAAAAATTAATGTGAAATATCTCTACGATCTTATAATCCAATCATATGTAACCGATGGACTGATTGACAAAATCTTAAACTTTGCATATGAGAATACAGGAGGAAGCAAAAGATGCTGTGAACAAACTAATATTAGCCTCTAAGAGGGGCCCCCAAAAGGAAAAAGAAGGGAAATTTCAACTCAAAACACACACAATTTTTATTTTACTTCTGGAATATATAGGCCGTGAGCCAGATATGGTTTACCTCCCCCCGAGGAGGAGTTTTGTAGAACATAATTTTCTAAAAGCCCTGTATCTTAGAAGTATTTTGCAGCATGTTAGCTCTCTGGCGAATGGGGTGTTACGCTGTAACAGCCTGTTATAAACGTTACCCATTACAACAATAAACATAGCATAAAAATTATTGAAAATAATAAAAAAACTAGTCACTTTCCTATGTTTAAAGTTATAGTAGATTCTAGTAGAACAATCCAGTAGTTAAAAGTTATGATGTTTAAATTATCACTTTAGCTAACATGGTGTAATATACAAGATATTTGTCTTTACAATCCATCAAAATTGCTATTTCCATCCAAAATATTTTCTTTTTGTAAATTATTCCTTCCATATTGGACCATATATTTATTACTGTATTAAAGGCAATTTATTCATCTTTTCTGATATGCAAAAATTATTATCCTATCTTATATATTTTGTGAGAAATAGGATGTTGAACACAGTAACATCATACAAATGTTCCATATTACAGTTATCACTTGCAGTATAATTCAAGTGCTTGAATTTCACTGTTGGAGTTGAAAACAACAGCAAAGTGTAATATTGAATATGTCAGCCTATTAAAACAGCAAGGAACAGCTGCACAGTCGGTAATATACGTTACCTATGACTATATTCGTTAAAATCATATATTTTTTAGATAAAATCATTTTGTTTTCTTTGGTAGCAGTTTCTTCATAAAAGAATCTTTTGATATTAGAAACAAATACTTTCTGGTTTATTCTTTATCATTAAAGCTATTACTATTAGTGATGTAAATTGCATTAATGTATAAGATAGTTCATTATAATAGCTCTAATCAGTTTTTTTTTTCCTTTTTTACATAGAAAACAATAACAAATATAAGTCTGGCAGTTCTTATAATATTTTGTGTACATAGGCATTTCAACACTTTCATCCATGATTAGTTTTAGGGATTCGTGAGGAGTGTTTTATACGTGATTAAACACAGTATACTTTATATACTTCAAATTGTAATGTTTCGAGCGTGACATATTCTGAACATGCAAAACCTGGTTTTGCTATTTATTTGGTTATTATACCAAAATCCAAGTATTTCATAATGGCATTTCTCAGCATCATTCTTCTAGAATTTTTACAGTTGAGTTTGAAAGATGGTAACATACATGAAATTTTGTTATATAAAGCTGCAAAAATGCAAAAAAGAGAAGAAAAAAACAGAAAGGCAGAAAGGCGAAGAAAAAAAGAACTTCAAAGAAGATAAAGCCACTACCTTTAAAAGCCAGCATTGATTTTGCATATAGGCTTTGAATAAAATGATAAGTATTACATTAAGTTTGATAACGTTAAACTTGAGCGGAACTTGAGCAGTTTCGTCCTGTTTTGTATAAAACTATAAAATAATCAGTAATCAACAATACGAAATGTGGTACAACTTGTTTATTGACAGGATTTGACAAAAAAATTACGTGAACACAGAAAAACTCTAAAGCAGGATAGTAAACCTGAAGTTTAAAGACTTCAGCCAAAAACAGTTATGCATCAAAACTAACGTGAATATTGGCTGGCATCATATACTTACTTTTGTAAAACTATTGTAGATTTTACATTACCAAGGGAAACAACATTGCTTAGAAAAGCAGAATGGTGAATCTGTAGTTTGAAGACTTCAGCCAAAAAAAGTAACTTATGCATCGAAACTAATGTGAATACTTGCTGGTAGTGTATACTTAGTTGAGTAAAACTATCGTATATTTTACGTTACCAAGGGAAACAACATTGTTCAGTTACAGTCAAAAAACCAACCTACGTTTGAAAATGTGAAATGGTAGTGTTAATATGTTGCTTTTTTAAGTTTATTAAACATGTAGTTACCAATAATAATTTGTCAACCAGGAGTTTGGAAGTATAGTATCAGAAACATTTAATACGGAAAAAGAGAACGGGCAGCTTACTCTTGATATAATAGCAATGCATAACTGCTAAGTTTAAGATTATCTATATTTTTATGCTTTCGTTTCTTGCATTTTTAAGTCTCGCTATAGTAAATTATTGTTTAACGAATCGATTCACCAAAGAAAATATAGATACGTTTAGTTGGACACTTTTTTTTCCAGGGACAGTGTTACAGTGAGCTCTACCCACATAATGAAATGACAAATGAAGATAACAGAATATATTAATGTTGTTCATTGCAGTTCAGATATTATAAGCAAATCTTAATTGTTCTCCTTCAGAATTTACTCTGACTCATCTACACTGAAGTTATACTTTGCAGCATAATAGTAAGAAGAAAAAAAAACAAGAAAAGAAAGACGGAACAAGTTAGTAACGTATACAACTATTCATTGAGAATTTACAAAGTCTTTATTTTCAATACCCTTGGCCAGCAATACAATATTTCTGTACAGCAATAATCAAACAATAGAGGAAGTGCATACTTATACATGCAAAGGAAGGGCTAACCTAAAAAATATTACTGCATTTCATCTCCATGACTTTCTATAACCATTGTTTAGCAATAAATATTGTTGTATACTTCTTATTCATGATATCATAGTGCTAATCAAATTATTCTTGTCACAGTATTTTAAATACTGTTAGATAATACAGCATTTTGGCAATATCCAAACAACAATTAAAGAAGCCAACACACTGAAAATCGTCTGACTGAAATTTGTCTTTCGTAACAGCTCTTGTCATTGATAGTTACAACTAAATATTTGTATCAACAGAATGACAACTAGAACTCCAACAGGATGATGACAGAATGCTGTTTGCGTTATAAACAATTTCAATTTCTATAACCCTTAAATTTTCATATTGTTAATATGTTGCAATGTATTCGATGGGGGCTGTGTAAACAGATCACGTAGATAACAATTTAACATGCAAGTTATTATCACAGGAGCCACACGTTTTCTAACCTATGCAAAGAGGTTACTGTGCAAAGAGGCTGTTGGCTGAAGAAGGGACTGACAGCATAGCAATAATGGTGTTAATGCCGGTCAACCGAGTTGATACTGCTTTTGATTGCTTTACCTGGCAGTCACAGTCACATATTTGTATGTAGGGCAGTTGAATGGCTCAATCAATCAGCACAGGTAGCAAAATTGATTTTATCCCTACTATTACTCTAAACCTAAATAGTGAAAGTTACATCATAAATCAACTTACATGTATACTTATTTCATTTGATGCCTAAAATTAAAAATAAATTCATTTTTATGAAGTCACTTTTATGTGAGATTGAAGTCGAACTGCTTCAGCTGTAACGATCTATGTGCGTATTGCTGAACCCTTGTGTATTTCAAAGAGCTAAATTTACCATCTGAATACCAGTGGTAAGGTTACACTACAACAATGAATGCTTTATACCGCCCGGGAACTGATATTGTGGTAACAGGTTACTCAAAAATCTTATCCTCAGACATATTACAAACATGTAACGTAATGTTACTGTTAGACTGCCTTTCAAATATCCACTATCCGATATTTTTTTTTAAGTTTGAAAACACATAACATTGGTGTTTCTTCATATTAACATGTACAGCAGTGTCAACTTAAGACATTCCGTAGTGCAGATAACATTGAAAGACTACAGCAACTGATGTTAGGTTACTTAGATTTTCTCGTCATGTTGTAGGTTATATTCGTTAAAAAAAGATATATTCTGTCCTCATTTAGTCATTTTATATTTCCACTGCTAAGTACTACCTAACTTATCTCGGCTGGGCATGATTTGAATAAGAGTGATGGAGCATGTATAAATTTCAGTCCACCAATTCAGCGATTTAGTCTCAATTTGTTTTTGATATTTTTTTCCGTATTTTTGTTATGGTTATATACGTTACATATGTATTGTGACGGCTGACTAGTGTTGTAAGAATTTAGTTTTTTTTATGTATTACAATATTAAAATAGACATATTTGTGATCTTAACTTTCTGTACACTTCAATTCTTTCAATTTCCTCCTTATATTACATGTATATAGAAATAAAAGGAAAAAACGTCAAATACAATGTTAGCTACGTTATACGGATTTTTCAAAGTAATTTTGACATGTCAAGTACTTTGAAACAGCGATTTATATACCAGCATACAAAACCCAACATTATTAAGGGCGAATACTTACATGTGTGTAACAATGCGTATTTTCTATTATAACGTGAAAATATTAATTTGATAAGACGTACTTGACGTCGAGGTTAAACATTAATACCCCAACGTACAGAGGGCTAACATGTGTCATTTTGTTTCTGATATAATGTAATTTTAGAAAATTATAGGGTACAAAACTCCCCAGGGGTGTGTGGGTGGGGAGGAGGGGGAGAGAGGGGGTTTATGGCCAGCTCAAGGTCTACTAGCTGATGAAAGTGTTCAAAGATACATGTACCATGTACACAAAAGATCATTAGGGCTGCAACTATTTATTTGTTATTATTTTCTAAGAGACAGCGAAGAACCTTAATAAGTGGTATTGTAATTAACTCTCTTATACGTTAATGCTATTTGCATCACTAATAGTAATAGCTAATGACCAAAAACAAACCAGAATGTATTTTTCTTATACTCGAAGATTATTTTATGAAGAAACTGCTAACAAAAGAAAAACAAACTGTTCTATCTTCAAATTATATGATTTTAAAGAAAAAAGTCACAGGTAACATTTATAAGCGATAGTTACGGCCAAGGGGCTATCAGAAATAGTGCCAGATATGCGTTCAACATGTTGTCCCACCCATCCTTGCTGTTTCGATAGGCTGACAGAGGCAATTTTACCTTATGCTGTTGTTTTTAATTCCCATATATGGCAATAAATAATTAAGACAGGGAATATTTTGTGAGTGGGTACTGTGTTCAACAGCCTATTTCTCCCAAAGTATGAATGATATGACAATAATATTTGCTGATCTGAAAAGATGAATAAATTGCCTTTAAGACAGTAACAAAGGTAAGGTCTAATACGACAAGGAAAACTTACAAAAAGAAAATACCTTGAATGAAAACAGCAATTACTGGAGTGTTGTTTATTTATTTATTTATTCATTCATTTGCAAAGACAAATATCACGTATGTAACGCCAGGTAAGCTGAATGATCTTTAAAACATCTTAAAGTATAGCCACTGTATTCTTCTGTTAGAACATATTATGATTTTAAACGTGTGAATGTGACTTCCGTGCTTTTGTAACTTTCAATATTTTCATATTATGTTTCCCGTTTTGATGGGTAACGTTTTTAACAAGCTGTTACAGCATAGTGCTTCCATTGCCAGAGGGCTAACATGCAAAATACTTATAAGACATTGGGCATTATGTAAATCATGATCTTTAAACTTCCTACGGAGAGGAGGTGGGGAGGAGGTAACCATAGATGGCTTGTGGCCCAGCAAGTGATAATTGAGATGTGAAATATTTTCTAAGAGTGTAGTGTTTTCAACATCCTATTTCTCCCAAAGTATAAAAGCTAAGATAATAATCTTGACGGAGTCGAAAAGATAAATAAATTGCTTTTTAGACAGAAACAAACCTATGGTCTAATACGGAAAGAAAAACTTACAATAATAAATTATTTTGGATAGAAACAGCAATTTTAATGAAGTGTAAAGACAAATGTAACGTATGTAACGCCATGTGAGCTAAAATGATCTTTCAAAGAGCATACTTTGTAGCTACTGGATTCTTCTTATAGACCATATTATGATTTTAAACATGTGAATGTGACTTCCATACTTTTGCAAGTTTCAATAGTCTTATATCTTATTTATGTTTTTGATTGGTAACGTTGGTAACATGCTGTTATTGCTTAACCCGACAATCGCCGGAGAGCTTACATGTTGCAAAATACTTGTAAGATACTAGGCTTTAAGAAAACTGTACTCATTAGAACTCTCGATAGGAGAAGAGTGTAGAAGGTAAACCATATCTGGCCTGTTGCCTATTTTTGGCACAAAATTTTCACCTGTTCAGGCCTCTAAAATGACCCTTAACACCTTCCCATCTGGGCCCACAATCAATAAACTGTAGTAAAGCAAATAACTGACTTATAAATTGTATTCATCTACTAACATATTGCAGTATTCCAGTGGTGTGGATGAACAAAGGCTTATTTAAATGTGATTCATCCACTTTGGGTTTTTAAAAGGGTAACATAATTGTTGCCATGGTAACGATAAGAAGATGGTAACTTCCCACACATGTTTTCCATAATGTTGTACATGAAGTACCATTCTTGACGGTGAATATGTAAAGATATGTCAGAGTGCCCGCGGGGCTTTGGAATATTGGGTTAAAAATGCTGAAAAACGATGAATTTCAATATCTTGATACCCCACCCACATTTGAAGCACATGTGTGATTCTACAGTCAACTAAATTCGTTTTAGTAGCTCGCTATAGAATTTATCCTGGGTAATATTTGAAAGAACAATTTACTATTAACAATAAATATATAAAGTTTAGAAGGTGTAATTGTGCAAAAATAGTCAATTTTCACTGATATTTTTAGAGTTTCAGGCCAAAAATTATAAATCCCGTTACCATGGAAACGGGCCATAAAAAATAAGTAGTTGCATTTCAATTTTTACTTTTTGAGTGACAACGAACATGCTCAGAAAGTTTCATTAAAATCTGTGACTAGGCGTGAGCCACCATTCTCGATGGTTACAGAGAATTGGTGTTAAATATTTTTCCTACGTGTACATACATATGAACATGTGGTGACATTTACCAGTATCAGCAAAGTTTTGGGGGAAGTTTTGCCCTTCAGCATCCACATATGGAGAACCTTTTCAAATAGATATTAAAAGAAGTATCAAAGCACAACGACAGGCAAATGTGGCTAAACAAAATGTTGGACATTAAAATTTACATTAGTGGGTGTATTGATGCAATTACCGTAACACTCTAAAAACTGAAAAAATCTTATTTAATTACCGAAATTGTTCTCAGAACGGAACAGTTTGGTTTTACAATGCAGTAATGCATCCAAAAAGACGTTGATGAAATGGCCAACCATGTAGACTCTGATCAGAATGACCTCGGATCTGGGTATGTACTGTTCGCTCAGGCCTACATTTCCAGATACTTAGAACTTTTGCGGTAACAATATACTGCGATCATGGGCGAACAGGCAATTTGCAGACCAACTTGCACATTGCAGACATAGCAGAGCATTGCTTTTCAGAATATAGATTCGTTATGATCTATAATTGTGTTACTGATCCGTGCAGAAACAATTCTGATCAGTCTGCACTTGCCTTGGGAACTATTTCTATTATGCGACCTAGGGTGAATGGGTACACTTACAGGGGAAGCAATTCTGCAATTTTCATTTCTCAAGTGGGGACAGCTTGTATCTAATCTAGTCTATTCCATAACCTTGCGAGGTCGTTTGGGGTCACAGATGACTCTACAACAAACCCTTTCTACTTGTCCTTTCTTTAGCTACTCTGGTTATTATAAGCTATCAAAGTCCATCCATATCCACTACTTAATGTTGTCTTCCCACCTCTTCTTCTCTTACCTCTTCTTTGCAGAAATGTATGTTATTATAGGAAACATAGTTTGCTCCTCTGTTCCTTTTTGTAAAGGTTTCGTTGTCAAGGAGAGATGGATTCATTCAATTTGACTATAAAGTGGATACTCTGTAGTGTATCACGATTTTGTTGTTTTTGCAACCATTGCAATTCTACCGTGTGATTGACTATTACAGCACATGAATTAATTCTGCTATTCAAATAGTACAGGAGAGGCTTCATAGAGAGACTTGATATCTTTAATTATATTATAATAATTCTGTACCTGTTAAATATCATGGCTAAGATTCATTTTGATTTTTTTTTCCATTTTTTTTTCTATAACTTCTCTCTGTTCAACCAAGAACATAAAGAATTTGTGTAGACACTACAAAGCAGACGGCATTACATAATGTTATTCTGTCAGGGTAGTAAATTGAAGCCTCTGAACATATAAAAACAGACAGAGTGGGCAGCTTCCTGGTAGGCATAGTAGGCAGCTCCCTAGTAAGCAGTACAGGCACCTCCCTAGTAGGTAGCAGTTCCAAGGTAGGCAGAGAAGGCAGCTCCCTAGTAGGCAGAGAAGGCAGCTCCCTGGTAGGCATAGTAGGCAGCTCCCTAGTAGGCAGTATAGGCACCTCCCTAGTAGGTAGCATTTCCAAGGTAGGCAGAGAAGGCAGCTCCCTAGTAGGTAGCAGTTCCCAGGTAGGCAGAGAAGGCAGCTCCCTAGTAGGCAGTATAGGCACCTCCCTAGTAGGTAGCATTTCCAAGGTAGGCAGAGAAGGCAGCTCCCTAGTAGGTAGCAGTTCCCAGGTAGGCAGAGAAGGCAGCTCCCTAGTAGGCAGTATAGGCACCTCCCTAGTAGGTAGCATTTCCAAGGTAGGCAGAGAAGGCAGCTCCCTAGTAGGTAGCAGTTCCCAGGTAGGCAGAGAAGGCAGCTCCCTAGTAGGCAGAGTAGGCATCTCAGTCGGCAGAGAAGGCACCTTTCTATAACAAGGTAGCTGCCAACTTGTCGCCTATTCTATATAAGGAATAGGCAGCTATTGCCTACTCCATATAAGGAGTTGGCAGTTCCACGTTCAACATTTGCATGGCAATTTTCCATTAGGCAGCCTATAGACAGCCTACTAAGTAACCCGTAGGTAGCCTTTAGGCAGCAACAGTAGGCAGTTCCCTATATTTTTTGAATGGGTAATACTAGATTTTATTGCCAAAATCACCATCAAACTCTAAGTACAGTCAAACCTGTCTTAACGGGTCACCCCAGGGAACCCACAAAAATTGGCTGCTTAAGAAAGGTGACCCCTTAATACAGGCTCATTTGCATTGTATTTTGGTCGAAGGACCCAAACTAAGTGGCTGTTAAAGAAAGGTGACCCCTTAGTACAGTGATCCTTTAAATCATATTTGGGAAAGATAGGGTTTACTAAACAGTGCTGTCCCAGATCAGACTGGTCATAAAGAAGCAGTCTGATCATAGTCTATACTGTTTTGAATAGGTATTACCTAGGCACTTGTTCCCGGTTCAGGTTTAACATCTGGCACTACAATAAGCTAATTTCTTGAATGTAGCCCTGCTGCAGCTGCTAAGTGATTCCAATGGAAAAAATTGAGGTCATTCAGCTGATAAATAGCAGACACCTGGGGCAAGTGATAATCAACAAATTACACACTAATCGATATGGTTTGCACAAAAATTTTTGAGGTATGATTCTCATTAACTTTAAACCTATGTAGTAACGTTTTATAAAAATATACAAACAATCTCTTTAACTAATGCCCCATTCACATGCGCAGATTTATTTCTCAACTTATAAGATTTGCTAGAGTGTGTAGTCATGTAGATGACTTTAATGCTCGTAATAAATGTTTAACTGCTAAACTTCTTCAACAGGGCTATCGGTATCATAAGCTTAGAAAGGCTTTTTCTAAATTCTATCGCAGACACCATGAATTGGTTTCAAAATTTGATGTCGGATTAAAATTTCTTTTACACCAAGGCCTATCGGAACCAGAATTTTATGGTGACTTAGTATACAAAATCAAAAAGATTAAGGGTAGGACTGATTTTTCTGATCAATTCCGAAAAATAATAATACGTCACAAACGTATTGGCTATAATTTAAATGTTATGCGACAGTCTGCATGCTTAGTGATTAACCCAATCACGGTTGATAGCTTTGCTGCACTCTTTAATTGCACACCGGGGGATCGGTCGTCAGACTCTATGATGGCCCCGACCTAAAGCTATATATTTTAGTTGGTTGGGACCGGAGCCTTTTTGTCTGTTGCTTGGTCCACCGGGGCTCAACTGGTGACCTTCTTTTGCTTCAGATTTCCAGTGGGGTTGTTTGGCAGGACAGGGATCTCCACCTGTCAGACGGCCCGTTGTATCTGTTGAGTCCTCGTCTTTGCTTCTTCATGGTGTTGAAATTTGATTTATGTGTTTACCGTGATGATTCACTGACGAGTTAGAGGGTTATCATGCGAACCGAACAACCAACTAAATGTTTTGTACCACTTCAGAAACTGAGGGTGAGGTTGGGCCTGTAAAATCGATTTAAGCCCCCCAGTAATTCATTACTGACCGTTCCAAGGCGGTAGTTCTGTTGTGGTTCTTTGTTGCCTGTTTTTGGTGTCAGAGTTTCTGTGATGTTTTACCTTATGTATGTTATTATAATTTTTGGTTCGGTTTGGGTTGCTGAGTGGCCACCTTTTGGGAACAAGCTGCTCACTCGGTTGGCCATATGTTCTCTGTATCTTGATTATTTGTAATCTTAGTTGTTTCCAACTATGGTTTGAGGGCTGTATTTGGATTTTGATTGTTTCAGTTCCTGGTCTTTGCATACTTTTTACTTTTACTTACGTAAGTATATTTGCATATAAGTAAATTTGCTCACGTGAGTAAAAGTTACCTGGAGCAATTTTGCAAATTTTTATCAATCATTTATCAAATTTTCAGAGATGATGCACTAAAATGTACTGGCAAGGCAAAAAACACTTTTTATGCCCCCAACTTCGGAGAAGTTTTGGGGGCTTATTGGTTTGGGCCTGTCTGTCCGTCCATCTGTCTGCTACCTATCTGTAAGTCAAGAGATAGGAACTTGAAATTTTATCACATGATCAGTATACAAAAGTAAGCAAATAAGAGTTGTTTTTTATTCTTTTTTTCTGCAGGTCATATATTTTCAGAGTTATGCCCCCTTTTTTCGCTTAGTGCATTAGCTTATGGAACCTTGTGAACAAAATATCTTAAGAACCCCTGATGCTAGGATCATGATTTTTTGCAGGAAGACATTACCCACAGTGTAGATGACCTGAAAAATATTCATGATTATTTTAACGAGTTATGCCCCCTTTTCGACTTAGTGCATTGAAGCCTATGGTACAAAGTAATCCTTACATATGGTCTAAAACCATAAGAGATAGGAGCTTGAAATTTTATACAGTATGAAAAAAGGCGAACTCATGTTGTTTTTCTATTTAAGTCTATTATATTGTCACCTCAATGCCTCATGCTAGAGCAATAATGTATGCAGTTTATGATTTTCAGTTATGTATTTTAGGCCGTATATCGTAAATTTTTGGTTGAGTTATTCCCCTTTTTCAGACATAGGCATTCTATATAGGAATAACCTTGTGAACAAAATAGATTTGGCATACAGTTACGGACCAAGGTGTAGATGGACCGATTAACTTCCGAGCATATGTTGTAAATTTTCGATTTAGTTATTCCCTTTTTTGGACATAGGCATTTTGTATAGCAACAAGCTTGCGAGCAAATTATCTGAAGAGCCCTGTAAGCTATGATCTTTATATTTGACATACAGTTACAGGCCAATGTGTAGATTAAGTGATTAACTTTTTGGTCTTTTTGGTTAAGTGATTAACTTTTTGGTCTTTTTCGCATGCTGGCATTTATTTAATACAGACCTTTCCCTTCAGTGAACTATCCCGTTTAGGGTCAGGCATAGTGTTTTACAAACACATTTTATAGTTCACAAAGTTTTCAAAAGGCATTTCTCGGCTCAGTCCATCAGAACAGGATTATAATTATATATTCAAAAATCTATATCTATAATACTAAATAAACGACGTAACGCATAAACTGCAAAATTGGTGGCATTTTCAAGCGTAATTTCTATACTGGTTCTTTCGCATATTGCTATCATTGATAATTTCGGTTAGCGTGTGTTTTAGTTTCATGTAGATTTAAAGAATTTGGGAATTAAATTCGTCTTTCATTTTAAATTCTCCCAAGTATTTTTCTAGAAACTTCGACTATTGGTCGATTTCTTTTGTCAACAATGGGTGCGTTCGAGTGAAAATATCGTGTACTCGAATACACGTTTTAAATTAATCCGGTCGTTTCGGTTCTGCGTCGTTATATCGGCGCGCTGCTTAGCAAGTCCAACTTTAGCAGGTTCTAATGCAAAAATCCGACCCATGAACGTACGTCATTCCCCATAAATAACGATTTATTTTCGTATTTTTGCTCATATGTCTAAACGGATGAAGAACTAAATGGTCATAGTCCCGACGGCCCTGGCTCGAAACGACCCGTTTTCTTCCAGAACGATAGTCAATACGAGTAGCCAATAAAACTCGCCCATTGAAGAATAAAGTTCAACGCACATGGTCTTCCGAAAAGTTGGACGGACACACGGCGCCAAGTGTGTGCGGCTATGGTTACGTACCGCTGAGCGACTTGGGGAACGTCGTTAGGAGAATTCAAACTGAACTGAACTTTCGAAAAATGTCTAAGGTTAACACACATGCGCCAGGTAAGAAATGGCATTTTTTCCAGCGAAGCAGACAAATCAATTTCAATGATTCAACGAAGCTAAATAAGCCTTTAGTCTTCAGAGGGCTTGAATATTTTCCCCCAAAACGTTCCAGGACCCAATTTTTCCAGAAAAAAATACCCAGGACAGGTCACATAACCAAGATGGCAAACATTTATTATGGTAAAAAATTTCAAAAATCTTCTCCCCCAGAACCACGCCGGGCCGCGTAGCGCAATCGGTAGGGCACCTGACTCATAAGTCAGAGGTCCTGGGTTCGAAACACGGTCTGGCCACATACTTTCGTTTCTCCTTCCGCTGATTCAAGAAGGGCAGCTGTCAGTTACTGGCGAAAGTATGTGCACTTAGTACTGGTTAACCGCTTAGGAGGTCTAAGCCTGCCCAGGAATAGTGTGGTTAGGTTAACTGACCGTCCCGACATGACCTTAGCTGTTTACCGTGGACGTTAAGCATCAAATCAACCAATTCTCCCCCAGAACCACAAATCCTATTATCTTGAAACTTAGCATGTCGCATCAAGGACTCAAAAGCTCAACAAAATTTATATAAATGATGACCCTGGGATGACCTTGATCTGTTTTACGGCAAGGTCAACTTTTGAGTCACTTAGGTTAGTGAAAAAAGTTGATTTTTTTAGAAACAATGCAGTCTGCTACCTGAAAGTTTGTAGATGCAGACAACTAATTAGGTAAATGAAGCTTTAGTGAGTATTCATGGTAAAGGTCTTATCTTCACCTGGGCCTAAGGCTAATTACATTGAAAAATTAAAACTCGCTTTTTTATATAAACTTGACCATCATGAAATATTTCCGAGCTTGCGCGGGCTCTTTTCTAGTTGTATCAATATTTATTCATGAAAGGCTAGAAAAAAATAATGAAAGCCATCCAGAAAAGGTCAGAAAAAATAACACACAAAAACAAACAAACAAAAACGGCACAGAGAAGTTATTTTTATGGAATATTTAACAGTGTAAGTCATCCCGTGAACTTGAAGATGGGACCAAGGTCTCCAAACTCTAATCAGCATTTTGGCTAGTCTCAAGGGAATATTTATCGAAATCAGGTGAAACTCTACTCACTGGTTTAAAAAATACAAAGTATACATGCTACAGAAAATTATCCATTCTGTGTCCACCTGTGACCCTGAATAAGGGGTCCAAGTTAAACAAAAAATAGATCTTTGCTTGATCCAGCGATCTAACTTTAAGTTAGGAAACATCCACTCACTGCCTGATTCATTGTTTTCATTCTTGATGAAATATTTGATGTAGCATGTTTTAAAATCTGTTATAATAGTGTAAATAAATAAAATAAAAAAAGGAAAATATATATCATTATCATTTTTTAAGAAAAAATTGAGGAGGCGAGACAGGAATAGTGATGTATTTAGAGTGGGGAAAGGGGAGTAGGCGAAATGGGGCAAATCATAGGCGAAATGGAAATAAACCACAGAAGTAGGTCACAATAACCTGCTTTTGTTTGGGGTTCAGGGGGTTGCAGGGTTGGGTGGTTGGGGAGATAACCTTGAGTCATAGGATGCTGAATTCCTCTACGTCCCATGCTATGGTAGGGCAATAAAATACCCATAAGTATATTTACTTTACGTTCACATGACGAGAAATACTCCAGCAGTAAATTTGCGTATATGCAAATATACTTTTGCACTTAGTCAGACCTGGAGTAAATTTTACATATACGCAAATTTGCTAACGTATGTATTTGCGTTCACATGACGAATTTACTTATGAGAGTTACCGTAGTAAAATTTGCATATATGCAAAAAATACTTACGTAAGCAAATCTGCGCTTGTGAATGGGGCATAAGAATACCACTCTTATTGTTTTGGTCTAGCAAAGAAATATTTTACTGTATAGTCCAGGAGCCCAGGAGAAAAAAAAGAGGTTCGCTCTCCTTTAATAGTAGAGTTTGGCAACCCTGTGCATTAAAATACGTATTTATTTTACCACAGATATTGGCCCGGAGACATTTCGAGAAACGCCCAGGAGACTCAAAAATGACCATCTGCTCACCTGAGTAATTTCTACATAGAATAATCCTATCTGTTCTGTTGTTCTTCTTCCGACACTGAAACCAGCCTTTTGTTCAGCGATAATCTCTTCAACTCTGGATTTGAGCCTGTTAAAGATGACTTTCAGCATGACTTTATGTTGGGGCTGATGGTTCTGTAGTTCTGACAGAGTTGGCCCTCTTGAGGGAGCGTAGTAACCAGCGACGGAGTCATTGGGGTCGGCCATTATTCTGTTCTTCAGAACTTTTTACAGACCTTTCATGGTCTTCCTGCCTGCTTGAACAAGTTATACTGAAATATTATCAACCCCGACAGACTTTTCCTTTTTCAGTGCAGCTACTACAATCTAAGCTGCCTCGCGAAGGATCGGTTTTAGATCTTTTTCCGAGTGCCAAGTGCAGCCCAGGACTGTATTGTCATCATGACATATAGTTGTATAGCTCTCAGCAATATCCTGTCCATCTGCTTAGAATTTTGTGCTCTTTCAGACATGTTCCAGACGACTCCTGGATATTTGTTGATCTACCCTGTTTACCTGAAGTTAGATCCTTCACCATCTGTGACGCTGATATTTTTGTTCAGGCAAGTTTCAATCTCCTCGCACTGTCCTCCTTTGCTTTCTTCAGGGTCTTTTGAACACTCTTGTCGGCTGTCCTGTATTCTTTCACTCGTTCTGTTTCATGCCGGCTCTCCTTCGAATCTCTCCTTCATCAGCGAGATCAAGAACATATCTGGTGACACAGGCCGTTTTCCTCTGACGTTCCTTCCTAAGTATCTCACTGGCTGTGTCAGTCAATGTTGTATTGTAGTTTGTAATCATGCTATCTATGTCTGTCATCATCCCTCAGACTGATGAATGGTGCAAATTTCCCGCCTATTGTTACTTGGAACGTGCATGTCCACATCTGGGTTTTTGAACTTCTCACGGTGAAACCTCAGTCTTGGCTGGGTTGTTTCTCTGGTCTCCTTCAGACGAACTTGAGAGGTAATCATCAACAGATAATGTACACTTCATATGTCTGCACTGAAAAAGCTCCTTGTCCTCCTCGTTGGAACCGCTTCCTCACCAAGATGTAGTTAATCTGGTCTTAATGCTTCCTGTCTCGGCTGTGCTATGTCCACCTTGTGGATGGTTTGTGGGGCCCAGGTTTTTGTCAGTACAGGTTGTTAAAGTTGCAAATTTTGGAGTTTTTTGAGACCTCGCTCATTTGTCTCGGTATTGCAGTAGGGTCCACATACGTCTCTCCAGACTGTTTGTGATGCCCTTCCACTTGCCATTCCAATCACATTGTACAACCAGAATGTTCTTCGTAATTTACTGGAGTTACTGGTAGAACTGGTCTACCTTCTTGTCATCTTGCTCAGATCTTTATGATTGTGTTGTGACATTGAAAGGAGCTGCTCGCTGCAGACTGGTTGGCAAACCTTGTGTCTGACATCCGTTGACATTTTACCAAAGTTCTCAAAGCATATCTCAGAGCTCCAGTATGTTCCAGAAGTACCTGTCCATTTTGTGGATCAGCTCTTCAAGCTTCCCGGATGGCCTCAGAGCCCTCACATACCAGTTTTCTACTGAGATGTTCTCCCTACCTCTCGTTTTCTCGACCTTGGTCACATCAGTTGCACACTTATCAACTACATGTACTTACTAACGTCAAACGGTAGGCGTGATCATAGTTAAGCCGGCCCCGACAGACCCAGTATTTAAGTATCATTGTGGGGCCGGGCCGTGTAGCGCAGTCGGTAGCGCGTCTGACTTATAAGCCAGAGGTCCCGGGTTTGATACCCGATCCGGCCACTTACTTTCATTTCCCCTTCCGCCGATTCAAGAAGGGCAGTTGTCAGTTACTGGTGAAAGTAAGTGCACTTAGTACTGGTCTTAGCCTGCTCGGGAACATGGCCATAGCTGTTTACCGTGGACGTTAAACAATAACACAACAACAAAAAGTATCATTGGGTCTGTCTCCCAAAATGTTACTTGGGTAAAAGTCAACCTGATGGAGACCATACTTCTTCAGGCTGATTATGTTGACCACATCCGAATTCCAAGAAAATTATATGGCTCGCCTTGGTCATGAGCACGTGTCGGTTGGCTAAAAGTGTTATTCCACCCCGGGAGTTGACCTCTTCTAAGAAGACGTTCACTCTTTGATGTTGAGTCTACACCAAGCCAAATTGACACCTAGGCTTGGGAGACCTATGGAGGTGGAAGTGGCTTCTTGGTTTCTCCAAGCAAGCCACTAAATATAATACAACAAACGGAAAGGGCCAAGCTGATTAGGCCTATCCTAATCAACAGTGATCTCTGAAATCTAGATGTTGTACAAAACTGAGCAAGGCTCGCTCGGGTCTTGCAGCTAACACATGACTGTTGAACTCCTGTTGGTGCTCTATACTGGCCGTTGGCTTCTATTAGGAAGTCTTCAACCAAGTGATGCTGTTTTCACAGGTGTTCTTTAGCACGTTTTGTCCACAGACCTAGCAATGAATTCCTAGGTGGACTGCCAACCAAGGCTAACGATTGCACCTACCCTTCTACATTTAGTTCTTATTACCCTCCCAGGCTGATGAGATCCATCTGCCCACATGCAACCGTTAGTTTTGGACAACACGGTACCATGACGATTAGGTATACTATGCACTTATAAACTTTAAGTTCGAAATAGACCTGGTTCCACAAGTTTTTAAAATGAAATTTTATCTTTATACAGTACAATCGAATCATATTGTATATTTTGTATAAATTGTTACATATTACATATAAATATGTCCATATAAAACGTACATAAATATGTAACATGTATAAACCAGTAGCACATATAAATATGTATATATTCTCCTTTAACAAGCTTTCACTTTGTAAGGGAACTTTATAAAATGTCTATTTACTATATCATTTTGATACAGATTAAACAGGGTTGCGGCTTAATGAAGGGTAGCCTTTTTCTTCAGGGTTTATATAAAATCAATATTTATGACTGACATGTGTGCCGAATTTGCATCAGATTAGACGTTTATATATTTATTTAAACATTTCAGTGTTCAGCAACAAAACTCCAACCAAAATGCCTTATTCCATGTCAATGAGAGACAGTTGTAGTTTACATTTAAATAGTTTGGATTAAGAGAATTTTGCATTCATATATCTCATTTTACCGTGGCACGCCCGTTATCTCGAACAAAATTGCTATGCACTTAAAAACTGTCACAGGCAATATGCAAAACCTCCATACTTAAATAAAATCAAAATGTTTTAGAAGTGATTCAAAACATAACATTTTTCAAGGGTGGGGTCAATATTACGAAAATTATACTACTGGTAATTATCCCTACGTGGGGCCCCTTTGGTGATATTTACCTCACCCTGGAAGGTCTTATTTATTAGAACACATTTGTGGCCACATATATATGGGTGTAATTTAATACAAAATTAAGAAAACCGGATTTTTTTCAAAATTTAAAAAAATGAAAGCAAATAGTCATTTTTTGTCATTTTTACAAATTCACCCCTCTAGCGCCCCAGAGGGATTTCTCATAATGTCTCCGGGCTTTATTATGTCCAGAGGGGTACAGGCTATAACATCCACATGGGTGCCAAACTCTACTCTTTAGGGAGAGCGAAAGTGTTTTCTAGCGTAGATACAGATTTCGGGCCTGGCACTAGTATATCTTTAGACTCGTGCCAAATATATTTACAATATGAATTAGATAACCTATAAGCATGTAACATTCCGGATATCGTGGATGTTGTCTCGTGGGAGGAATTGTGATTTCGTTGTGTTTGGTGTCATAGAGCAGTTCTGAATATGCAACGTTTCACAGAAATTTGATAACCTCCAACTGGAATTTTCATGTCGGTTTGTGGCGTCGAGCTCATTACCTGACCACAATCTTTCTGACTGCTTTGATTGAAACTTGGTGATTATTTAAAGGTCAATTACGAAGAAATTGTATAAATGCTTAATTTCGAAGCAAATCGATAGTTGACAAAGAGAGGATTATAATGCTACAAACGGCATAGAAAAATTTCTATCCGTTCAAAAGTTATGCCAGTTTAAAAATCCTACGGCTGTTTTTTCCTACATGACTTATCTCCCTTACTTTTTAAAATGCACTATTCTGTGGTGTCATTGATGATTCTAAACTTTTAAATGAATTTTTAAACTAATTAACAACCTTTATTCTAAAGAGTAAATGATTGTTATCTTACAGTTTTGATTATTCTAATCTTTGTTTATTAGCTGGGTAATTTATTGGGGATGTTCATCCACAAATTTAAATTTTATTCAAAATTGAAATTAAATTTAAAAAAAACAACAAAAAAAAAACAGATTTTAAAACATTTAATTAAACAGATCTAAAACCACTATGTTCAATTATATCTACTGATAAGCATGTAAATTGAAATTTAACAAATTTTAATTAAATATTTAAATTTGAAAATTTAACTGCTTAAATTGCAAATATAAGCAATATTTTGAATTTGGGCAGTTGTTATTAGTGTCACCAATAATACAATACAATTTTTTACCATTTTAGAGTGTTCAACAAGAAAATATTTGACAATCTAAAAATTTTAAATAAATTTAAAATTTAAGTGTTCATCGATGACGTCATCGTAGGCCTCATGAATATTAATGAGGCAGCTCAAAATGATTGTCAGATGTCATAAAATTTACAAATTCAACTCTTTATATCTCGAAAACTATTAATGATAATTTGATGCGGTTTTCGATACTTAGTTGCTTAGAGAAAACTGCTTTCATTTCTGTAATAAAAAAGCACCTTAATAATTGACCTTTAAATAAACCCAATGTAGACTGCTAAGTTACATTAACATTTGGTGATTGTGTTGTAGAACCTGCTATTAAAGTTGATGGTTGAGGCTCGTACATCACTGAAAAGAAGAAAATAGAGACAGACTTAAGAAATAATTCCCAGATTCAACATATGAGCCGCTACACACAAAAAAGTTGCATTTGCTTATGACATATGATAACTACACATAAGCTGCGAAACAACAAAACCAACAAACTGGCATTGGCGCCCACCGAAGACTCAGATCAGCCTGAGCATCCGCCCAGTCTGATCAGAGTTTTCTCTGTCCGCAAAGAGCTAACTTATCCCTTAGCTATCGTTTGTAAACTTTATTTATTTTTCATCGATTGCATGGACAGCTCACGCGAACTTATTAAATACTCTCGATGGCACGGATGTTGGCGCGTTTGTGGTCCTGTATTGGTGGAGGAAACCGGAGTACCCGGAGAAAACCACCTACCTCGGACGGGCGACCACTACCCTCCCACATGCCGACGCCAGGATTCGAACCCGGGCCGCAGAGGTGGAAAGCGAGTGCTCTATCCACTACGCTATCCGGGCCCCTAGCTATCCTTTAAGCTTACAACAAAGACTCTCATCAGACTGGGCGATTGTTGCATTGTTTGTGTCGCGGCTCTGATGTCAAAACCAGCCCATGCATTAGCGCAGACTAAACAGCAACTTTTTTTGTACCCACATCATACAATACCTTGAAAAGTCATCCTTTGTTAGAAATAGAAGAAAAAGCGAAGTTCCCCCATGTCTTGAATTCTATAGTTATGATCATTATTTAAACTAAGTAAATATTTGTCAAACTTTCAGCTATTTTCCTTCAAATAAGATTTCTAAAAGGACACAGGGAACTGTCAAATTTTGACCCGCCTCGCACCGCGGCCAGCCGCATGATACAATATACGAGTACACGAAACCTCGAAGAACATTTTTCCACGTATCAAGTCTGTAAGGATTCAGACCTTATCTAATTGGACCAATTTTTGTCGTGTTACACCGAAGGCAGCCTCGACGACTAAGGTCAAAGAAGCACGGCTAGAGACAGGAGATCTTGTTTCTAGCAACAAATAAGTTTTGCACATTTAACTTAAGAAGAGTAGTTACCTAAATGAACTCTTCGAGCCCAATTACGTAAGCTTTTTAGAAACTCTTCCAGCCCAATTACGTATGCTTTTTAGAAACTCTTCCAGCCCAATTACGTAAGCTTTTTAGAAACTCGTCGACCCCAATTACGTAAGCTTTTTAGAAACTCTTCGAGCCCAAGTACGTAAGTTTTTTAGAAACTCTTCTACCCCGATTATGTAAGCTTTTAGAGACTCTTGGAGCCCAATTACGTAAGCTGTTTAGAAGCTCTTCCAGAACAATTGCGTAAACTTTTTAGAAACTCTTCCAGCCAAATTACGTGAGCTTCTTAGAAACTCTTCCAGCCCTATAACGTAAGCTTTTTAGAAACTCTTCCAGCCCAGTTACGTAAGCTTTTTAGAAACTCTTCGAGCCCAAGTACGTAAGTTTTTTAGAAACTCTTGGAGCCCAATTACGTAAGCTGTTTAGAAGCTCTTCCAGAATAATTGCGTAAACTTTTTAGAAACTCTTCCAGCCCAATTACGTAAGCTTTTTAGAAACTCTTCGAGCCCAATTACGTAAGCTTTCAAGAAACTCTTCCAGCCCAATTACGTAAGCTTTTTTGAAACTATTACAGCCCAATTACGTAAGCTTTTTAGAAACTCTTCGAGCCCAACTATGTAAGCTTTTAGAAACTCTTCCAGCCGAATTACGTAAGCTTTTTGGGGAACTCTTCCGGTCGAATTACGTAAGCTTTCTAGAAGTTCTTCGAGCCCAATTAAGTAAGCTTTTTAGAAACTCTTCGAGCCCAATTATGTCGGCTTTTTAGAAACTCTTCGAACCCAATTACGTGAGCTTTTTAGAAACTCTTCCAGACCAATTATGTAAGCTTTTTAGAAACTCTTCCAGCCCAATTACGTAAGCTTTTTAGAAACTCTTCGAGCCCAATTACGTGAGCTTTGTAGAAACTCTTCGAGCCCAATTACGTAAGCTTTTTAGAAATTGGTGTCAATGTAAATACAACAATGTAGACTCTAATTTAGGAAATTTGCTACGAAATACTTTCTGCTCTGAAAATTGTCTAAGACTTATTGTATATTCTTTACCATATATTGGCTCACCAATGATGAAATGAAAGATATATATCATCGTGAAAAAGTTTGAGAAATCCGAACTGGAAAGATACACCCCTAGAATGTTCTTTCAAAAATATCACCAAACAACCCAAGAGGTAAATATCAGTTTCAAAATGACTTTTATATTATCTTTAATAATTCAGTTATGTCAGTGTGATACAGGAAAAAATACTCCTGCCCACCAAAGACTTAATTGCCACACTGGTACAAGATGCTTTAAAATCAATCTTAATTACGATCTGAGAAATTCTCAAAAATATTTTCCTTTCGGCAATACTTTGGACCATACAGAAAAACGCTACACTGCAATTTTAATTAAACAAATGTGACCGACCATGAGATTTTGGGTCCAAATGAGGCCCATGGGCGAAAATAAGATATCACCATTTTCTAATAGCTTGATAATGCTAGAGTGCATATATGAAATTTCAACTCAATATAGTGAGCGGTTTTTGAGAAATTTGACTCTTGTCAAACTGACCCAAAAATGAGATTTTCAAGTTCTAAAAAGCACATTTTCAAGCAGTCTTTGACTCAGATACCTTATGCTTTCAAAAGTTCTCTTTAAAATGATATTTTATCTGCAGAAATAATAAGAATTAGATCAAATAATTCTTTAATCATCCAGCAATCTGATATCAGAAAAAATGTTTCCATGGCAACCAACATCATCGTTACATGCCAACAAGGAACACGTTGGCTTAGCTTATTTCTCAAGTAAACCTTGGCATAGATTTACCTTTCACTTTTTGATTAGCAATTTTTGAACTTTTGGAATTGGAAAACTTTCTATTGTTAAATGTCATTGAAATAATCCGGTTCCGCCTTCATATTTGGTTTTGGGCAGCTGGTCTTAGGCACACTTCTGCATCTGAGCAGTATGAAGCAGCCTCTTCATAAATATACCATTATTGTCTTTGCGCATCGAGTACCTGCAAATGATTCCTGATAACACTTTGCACATACACACACAGTTGAACAAATGTCATCTTAAGTATTTAAGGCACCAATACTTGTTCCACGTCCGCGGCATATTTTCTAAAATAAACAACGCCCGGGTTTAGTTGTGCTGTAAAACAAAATGAACTCGTAGGCATTTGAAAGGGCTGTTCAGTATTAAAAAGTGCAAACATGCGTCGGATGTGCGGTCTCTTTTCTCAGAAACTTTTGTAGCAGCGTTTTTATTACAATTCTACACATTTATAGTCAGAACCGGAACTTGAAAACAATAAGGCCACCATCTTCTTTCTAACCAAAACAAATCGTTCACAGTAACAAAACTGTATCAAATTTTAATCTAGATGGGTGCATCTCTAGGGGAAGCATCTCTACTACTTTCATTTTTGTCTCCTTTTTCAACTGAGGCCAATTAAAGGAGAGAATTTGCTGTGCCAAGAGGAAAGTTTTTTCTATTCAGTGTGGACCCATTGTGCAAGAGTCTGGAAGCACCAGGAAGCCAAAACGCTGTTTCTCGTTGAATATGAGAAATCCACAGAATGTTAGGTGGTACATGTACCTGCATTTCGCTTCCATAGTTAGTAAGGGTCATAGTTAAAAGAAACCGCATGGCTGGTTTAATGGCTCTATTTAGAACATTTGGAGCGAATTGGCTTTTACAAGCTAGGAAAAGTAAAAAGTATGCAAAGACCAGGAACTGAAACAATCAAAATCCAAATCCAGCCCTCAAACCATAGTTGGAAACAACTAAGATTACAAATAATCAAGATACAGAGAACATATGGCCAACCGAGTGAGCAGCTTGTTCCCAAAAGGTGGCCACTCAGCAACCCAAACCGAACCAAAAATTATAATAACATACATAAGGTAAAACATCACAGAAACTCTGACACCAAAAACAGGCAACAAAGAACCACAACAGAACTACCGCCTTGGAACGGTCAGTAATGAATTACTGGGGGGCTTAAATCGATTTTACAGGCCCAACCTCACCCTCAGTTTCTGAAGTGGTACAAAACATTTAGTTGGTTGTTCGGTTCGCATGATAACCCTCTAACTCGTCAATGAATCATCACGGTAAACACATAAATCAAATTTCAACACCATGAAGAAGCAAAGACGAGGACTCAACAGATACAACGGGCCGTCTGACAGGAGGAGATCCCTGTCCTGCCAAACAACCCCACTGGAAATCTGAAGCAAAAGAATGTCACCAGTTGAGCCCCGGTGGACCAAGCAACAGACAAAAAGGCTCCGGTCCCAACCAACTAAAATATATAGCTTTAGGTCGGGGCCATCATAGAGTCTGACGACCGATCCCCCTGTGTGCAATTAAAGAGTGCAGCAAAGTTATCAACCGTGATTGGGTTAATCACTAAGCATGCAGACTGTCGCAATGCTGCAGACTGTGTGAAGGATGCAATTCATGATGTTAAATTCCAGAGTCGACAATGTGTGAGTACATAAGCTCTGAGTGTGTTCAGTAGTCCAATGATTCAGATGACAAGCCGGAGAAAAATATTTATGCCGTGTCTGATGATTACAGGTGAAATAGTGAGAAATGAGCTTAAACACTAGAGGCTATGCATTTTTTTTTGGTTGATTTGATGGTTAACGTCCGCGGTAAACAACTAAGGTCATGTCGGGACGGTCAGTTAACCTAACCACACTATTCCTGGGCAGGCTTAGACCTCCTAAGCGGTTAACCAGTACTAAGTGCACATACTTTCGCCAGTAACTGACAACTGCTCTTCTTGAATCAGCGAAAGGAGAAACGAAAGTATGTGGCCAGACCGTGATTCGAACCCAGGACCTCTGACTTACGAGTCAGGTGCCCTACCGATTGCGCTACCCGGCCCGGAGAGGCTATGCAACTGAGGATGCAAAGTTGGTTTCAAATGTATCAACGCCAGCATAGCATAGAATATAAGTCAAGGGTCAATGTACAAATAACAGCAGCATCCAGAAGGACATCAGAAGAAACGATAATGGGCATGAGAAATGGACTTAAATGCTACACAGAATTTTATTAAGTCATCAGAGTGTGAAATATAAGTCAAGAGTTATCATCCCTGTAATTCTAAAAAGAAACTTTATGCCAGGTTTGTTAAATTGCAGGTGTCATATTTTAACAGAAATGGACTTAAGCGCCAGAGATAAAGTAATTTTGAATGTAAAATTTTACCAACTAAGAAAAGTTTGAATAATGAAGACATCAGTATAACCAAGCTTGGTGATTGTATCTATCACATTTTCAGAATAATGGAAATAAGGTTAGAGTAGAAGTAGGGCCTAATTGAGGACGTGCGAACTAACAGAAAACTGACAGACATACAAAAAAGTGAACTCTTATATTGCTTCTTGCTGCAGCAGGTGCGACCAAGTGGCAGAAAATCACAGAAGTGTGCCCATACACTTTCAATATACCTTAAAGCAACCAGCCATCCTGTATGAAATTGCTATTTTTACAGTTTCCTGCACACGAGATATTTTCTTTAAGATTTATGAAGGAGGCTAAATGATGCAGAGTTGCTTCCCCGGATAAATTCCAGTCAGCTTAAAATGCAATTATTCTTGAATTTTTCAGTAAAAGTTTCAGCATATTTGACGGCAGCATAAAAAAATAATTGAACGGAGAATGAACTTGGTATTCAGAAGTTTGAAACAATGCCTGGTACAGTACTTTGCATACAAGCCTTAATATTTCTGCACTAGCATAAACTATTTCCGAACGGCTCTGGATACACACTGTGTTTGGGGTGTAAACAAAACTATACTAAAACAAGACTGCTCTGTCAACAGAATCACTTGAAAAGTATTTATAGTGATGTCCAAATCTCCAGGGTATCCCAATTTTTAAGAAGAAAAACTTATGATTTTATGCTTTATCGGGAATAATAAATTGTTTATACAGCGGTAATGTCAGAAGTACATCTTAAATCTACTTCTTGACGAAATAATGCATAAAAGAAAGGAAGAAAAAAATTAGGCTCTACCATTTCTCTGCAAAATGTGTATTTTGCTCAGTAGCAGTCTTCGGGGAATAAAAGACCACAAGGTAACGTAGAACAGAAATTGAAAAAAAATCAGCTGAGGTGCCCTAATGACCACAAAAGCTCCGGATCGATGGCCACAGGGGCCCCAGTAGCTCAGTAGAATAATTAAGCTAGCGTGCGCCTGCTTGTCTAGCGGTCCCGAGTTTGAGTCCTGCTGGAGGAGGAAATATTTCCAACCGTAAACGAGGTTCCATTGCAAATAGCCTTTCATTACCACCCTCCCATCGCCTTGCTATGACTGAAATACTGTTGAAAAGGACGTTAAATTGCAAGCCATCATCCGATGACCACAAACTTTCGGGACCGCAATGAGAAAATGATTCTCCACACATAAAAAACTTAGTCAAACTTTAATATTCCTAGCAATCTGTAATTACCTGATCCTTAAGCACAAATGCAAAAAAAAAAAAAAAAAGAAAACAAAAGAAACGGACACTTTTTCTTGAATCTCGAAGAAAGAGGCCGAGCCGGCTGATAATCAAAGTAGATAGATAAATCTTGTAAGAGCTCAAATAGGTGCAACTGCAGCTGCAATTTCTGGATTATCTTTTATCGGTAGCGTGAACACACCGGGTAGGCGGCAATAGAGAACGCACGAAACAATCGATTAACGTGGATCAAAACCGTTAGAAACAGCGTTTTTGATTGCAAATTGGCGCCAGTTTGCAGTCGAAAACGCTGTTTCTAATGTTTTTTTTATCTGCTTTCATCGACCGCATTAGCGTTTTCGATTGCCGCCTACCCGGTGTGGTGAAATACAGATCCCGCGAGAACACATTCCATATTTTTTGCCATGTATCTGGTCTGAGACCCTTTTTGAATAAATGATTTTAGTTTCTACGCTTTTGTTTTCCTAAATTATTGTAGCTAGATACTCGTTAATACGAAGATACGAGACGTGTTTCACCACGACGTTAAAACAGGTGCGACGTAAATTAACTTGGCCTACGTCACGTCGTGACGTTTCGAGCGCGTTTTTCTCAAATGACGTCAAACCTCATTTGGACCCAAAATGTCATGACGCGTCACAAATTTATTTTGAAAGCAAGCAAACAGAAAATTAAAAGAAAAGCAGGGGTCATCGAGCTTATTTCTTTTTTAATTGACAAACTCTACCCCTACCCCCACGTAAATTACATGGAAAACTTTACATAAAACTACATCAAAATAATTTACGCATACAGGTAAATTTCATTGTGCTTGCATACTATAAGCTGCCATGATATGAATAAAATACTTCATTTTAGAACGTTATGATTCACCAAGTTAAATCACAACTTGAATAAATGTCAAAAAAAAAATAATTTATCGCAAAAAAAATCCTAATTTTACTTTTTTTTCCAAAAGTTTAGGATTACTTTTAGCACAACCAATGCAAAAAATTTCCCCGAAGTATTATTTAGAGACCAATATTTAGCCATTTCTATATCCATTTATAATAAAATACAGACTCTAACATAACTTTAATTTTTGATATCGCATCAAAATGGCGAGTTCCTAGCAAACGTCTTTAATTGCGCCTAACCGTCGTCTACATTGGGGGAGCCAGTATTGTTTTACGGTTTTACGGCCTGACGAATTTACAATATCACTAGCACAGACAAAATACATATCGGATGCTATAAAACAATTTGGGGTTGTCAGACAAAAAAAAGTCCAATTATTTTGTGGTCGATTATGGGGACGTACCGTTACCCACTCCCATGCATATGCATGGAAAAGGCTTAAAGCTTTGAATTAAAAGACTGTAGTGCAAGAACTCCAGCATTTCAGATTAGTAAACAGAGGCTACGAGACAGTCACTTTCAAACTCTTTCAAAGCTTGAAAATCATCTAAGATATAAAGAACTTTTTGAGTTTAAAATATATTTGAAATATGTGTTGTATAATAAGTTGCGACAAAAGTCTGACTGGCTTTCAGTTTGTTTCTCATCGCCGTGAAAAAGAAGTGGGTAGGCGTAATAGTATCCCAAGAGAAATCGATTTTGTGACATGATACAACCGTAATTAGGATATCAATTTTCGTATGGCTTTCATATGTAGTTCGAATGGCTTTTGATGGTCTTGTATATAGGCTGCAACACGACAAAACCAACAAAGTGGCATGTGCGCCCAGCGAGAACTTAGATAAGCCTGGACATCCGCCCAGTTTGATCAGACTTTGCGCTGTCCGCACGGAGGAAGATGAGACCCTTAGCTACCCTATAAGCACACGGCAAAGTGTCTGGTCAGACTTTGCGCTGTCCGCACGGAGGAAGCTTAGACCCTTAGCTACCCTATAAGCACATGGCAAAGAGTCTGATCAGACTGGGCGGAGAAAACCAACATTGTGGTTGTGCGCCTTACGCAGACTCAGATCAGCCTGGGCATTCGCCCAGTCTGGTCAGATTCTTCGCTCAGCGCTTAAAGGTAGCTAAGAGGTTAAGCTACCTCCATGCGGACAGCGAAGACTCTGATCAGACTGGGCGGATGCCCAGGCTGATCTGAGTCTGGGCTGGGCGCACAACCACATTGTTGGTTTTCTCGTGTCGCGGCTCATTTAGTATGTTTTGTTGTTTGCATTTCTCTCATCTTCTTAAGGTGTTTCGCGACTGTGTCCTTTCAAGGGTATCTTCTTCATTAATTTATATTTAACTAGTATACTCGGCAAATCGTTATATTAAATTTAAGGACTTTCAGAAAGTCATTTTGTCGGTAGAACATGTAAAATCTGAAAATCTGATGACCGGTGAAACTTCTTTTGACCGACATAATATCTCAAAATTTGTTAACTAATCAAACAACAGTACTGTTAGCTCCAGGCAACTAACTGCTTTTGTGGGGGTGGTTGTGTGGTGCAAGGGTGCTGGGTATAACTTCCAGTGTCGGGGCGTCCTACTAATTTGCCTAATGTGCTTGCAGTAGGTGGGGGTCGGGTTATTTATTTATTTTTATTTTGTTTTTGACATCTTTTCTCTCGTCTGTCATCTCTCTCTCTCTCTCTCTCTCTCTCTCTCTCTCTCTCTCTCTCTCTCTCGGAGAAGCCCCGATATAGACTGAAATTCTGTCTCAAAGGGCCGTTGAACCCAAAACAACCAACCATCCAGCTGATTGCTTTTATCAGCATGGAAATTGTCTGAAATCCGTTGATATTGCTCTGCTGACCGACGATGCAGCGTAAGCGTTGCTGGAACCACGTTTGCACGACCTCATGTGCATGCAGAGTATGTGATAGCAATTTGACATCCTACTTTAGTCATTTGTATTGAAAGGATTTGAAAACTTCCACCCTTTATTTTTGAATATCTCAAAAATGAATGCAGCTACGTCCACCAAAATTTCACAACATGTATATGCTTTTATACCTGATTACGTCCATATTACGAATTTGAAATCGTTCAACCGAATCGGTCAGAAATAAGCACGTGTTCCTCATGTTTTTAGTACAGTTTACATACAGATTCAGAATCACTTAATGTATACAATTTTCTGAGGAAACATTTCTGTTACAAACTCAAGCCAACTTTTAAAAGTTTGAAGTCGGTCTGTGGCTATTATTTCGCACAAAGCGCCTAAATATCACAACCGAATACAGATTTTTGGGCCAGTTTAGAAATGCTGAAATTTCAAAGTGACACTGCGAGACAATTTTATATGTTAATTTCGGCAATTTACAATCTTAGACGACGTGCACGCTTTACAGATTTATGTCAAGAAATGTTTTTATTTTTTATTTTTTTTTTTATTCTTCAACATACAATGTAAGTTTTACTAAAATAATACGCATTAGCATGCCCCATTGATTGAATATATTTTTCTTGACGTTTTTCATGATATTCAATTTTCTTGCATTTTTTAAAGACTGTAAAATATACTTATTAACAAGATAACTGCAACTTTTTGTTACCAGTTTGTTTCAAATATTCTGTATTACAGATATATAATTTGCTAATATGAAAGTGCGTTCATGTGCTAAAGATATGAATTTTAATGGAAAATGTGTAATAAAAAGTGTGTAGAAATACAAAATATTGTTGTTGTTTTTTTAAAACAAAACAAAAAAAAAAACGGTGAAATTTTTGTTTCTTATCCAAATGTTTTATAGCTCTTTGAGTAATTTAGACGGTATAATGGTTTGAATGCCCCGCCAATAATTCTATTCAGTATCCGTCTACCTTAATAGATAGGAAAGAATGTAAATAATAGCAATGAACTTTATTTTTCTGGTGTTTATCAAAGTATAAACTATATTGGGCTGCTAGCAAAATTTACATGAACCCCTTCGGGGTTCACTTACTTGGCACGCGACCCAATGTAGTTTATATTTCGGTATAAAAACAGAAAAAACGAAATTCTTTCCTTAAAGTATTTCACGGTTACTCCAAGGTAAAGTGAATGGGGATCTTTTAGGTATATACGTAAAAGGTTTATACATACATGACATAATTATCACAGCTCCTACAAGGCCCAATATCACAGCTGTCGCTAGAAACCATAAAAACAAACTCCCTTCTTCTCGGTGGATAGTGGGAAGGTCTAATTTTAGAGCAGTTGCATAGAGATGGCCACGCCCATATGGATGGGTGTCCTCGGAAATTGGTTCGTTAATCAGCTGACTAACTACGTCAGCAAATGACTGATTGCTCGGTATAACGTCGTCATCTTCAAAAGCTGGATTGTCGAATACGGTGGTCTACAAATGAAAATGGGGTCTAATACATCAAACATTACATCAAAACTGAACAAAATAAAGTATGGAAACGCAACAAGGAAAGTTGCAACTTATTTGCCTAATTCAAATTTATAGTGCGCTTTCTCATCCCGCCCTTACACTCACATTTATATACCAATAACTTAGTCTGTGCATGAATTTGTTCTGATTTAGGTCATTGATTTTGGCATTAAAAAAGTATCCTTGATTTGTAAATACTTTTCGTTACAACCCACAAGTTTCATTCTTCATTACTCCATTTTGCATTTGGGCCGCGACACGACAAAGCAACAAAGTGGTTGTGCGGCCAACGCAGACTCAGATCAGTCTGGGCATCCGCCCAGTCTGATCAGAGCCTTCACTGTTTGCATGCAAACTGATCTTATACTTAGTTTGAGCATTCATCGAACCTTTGAATCCCCAAAAGAACAGGCAACAAACTTTATTTCTGCAAAATTAAAAATATGAGCCGAGACACGAGAAAACCAACATAGCGGTTGTGCGCCCAGTGCAGACTCAAATGAGCCTGGGCATCCGCCCAGTCTGATCAGACTCTTCGATAAGTGCTTAAAGGTAGCCAAGGCTCTAAGCTACCTCCATGTGGACAGCGAAGACTCTCATCAGACTGTGCATATGCCTAGGCTGATCTTAGTCAGCGCAACCACTTTGTTGTTTTGTCGTTTTGCGGCTCAAATGTAGGACTCAAAGACAAGGCCGGGACTAAGAGTATAGAGCCCAAATGAGGTGGCCAATTGTGAGCCACTTCACGCGGTGCTATACAGTTCGCTAATTCAAGCATTTTCATTTTTTTGAGCTTTTTAAAATGTGTCAGCACATTGATGCATATATGCTTTGGTGATGTTATTTACCGTACAGTTTCTTTGCTTCCTATATATTCCACCGACTACGATTGCAGGTTCGGAGAACTGTTTTCTGAGTATCGACACTTTGCCGTTAAGTCTTAGAGCTTGGTCCGGTAGATTCCGAGATTTCAAGTCGTTGGCGGATTCTGCTGAGATCTTGCTTGGCGATACCTGCAGAGAATAATAATAATAAAACTCACAGAACTTTATTAGTTCATATTTAAAGGCGTACTATGTTTGCTGATAGTTTCAGAGAATTCGGTAATAAGATGTTTTCCAGCCACCAGAATGCTCCGAAATAATCAGCAAACATGGTACGCCTTATGATTTATAGGTTTATGTCAGAGATATTCAGTTTAGTACAATTTTGTGCATTAATGCCTTTGGTCACTGCTAAATCGAGCTGAAGAGTGTAGTAGATTGCATTCTGGACTGTCTATCCAGGCCTAGAGGTTGTAAAACTGATTGTGCTTTTTTAGTTTGAGATTATTCTCAAGTTTTATAAACCCGAATTCTGGTATCGTATGTTTGATCCCCACTTCTGCGGTCTTTCGGATGAGACTTTAAACCGAGGTCCCGTCTTCATATAACCTATCTGGTGCCGAGACGTTAAACCCCAGTTCACTCACTCACTCCCTGAATCCATCAGGACCTTAATTGCAATTAGCGAAAATATCACCACAGTTCAGCTGTGAAACGAAGGACGGACATAAAAGAAATACTAATAACAAAGTATTTGTATGGATGGTAAAAATATCGACAAAAAAGTTGTAACTACGTTGCTTATGAGGTTGTAACTGCGTCGCTTATAAATATTTATCATATGACGTCGCATCTGAGAGTGTAATAAAGCCATGCATTAAAAACGATAATCCACTAGTGGATTAAATATGCAAATTACGTCGTAACGTTATACGTTGACGTCCATTTAAACGTCGCGTTTTCTAATGGCGAAATCGTGACGTTTTAGTGCAAATTTTGCTTATAAAATGCTATTTTAGTGTCATATGATAAATAGAATCTTGCATTCGCGCTCCTGTATTATTGAATTTATTAAACTCGTTGGGGAAAACCGATAAGATGCTTGGCAAAGCCTCGCATCTTATCTTTTTCCCCAACTCGTTTAATAAATTCAATAATGCATAAGCACTCATGTAAGATCCTCTATTAATAAAAACCCACACAGACGAAAGTTTCATTATTGAGGTTACTACTCACATAATACAGAAAAACCCCGGTATCTCAGTTTCGAAATTCATCTCAAACTACTGATATCTCAAAGTAAATTTCTTATCCCAGAAAATTTACTTTGAGATACCAGTAGTTTGAGATATGTAGAGTTGAAATGTAATGAAAAATGTGTCTTCAATAACCTCAATAATATAAGAGGGTACTTTGAGATATAATTGTTTGGGATAACAAAAGTCAACTGTATATAGGCTGATTTAACATAACCTACCTTAACACTGTTTGGTGCTAATATAATTTCTGAAGTTTCTGATAAATGAGCACCATCATCTGCATATGAAATAAAACCTGTTTTGTCATAGCTATGCTTAGCTTCCTCTATTGTTGGCTTATAAGTTTCCATAACCAGCAGGTCACCATTGTAATCTAGCGTCTTAAGATTCTATAAACCGCGACACGAGAAAACAAACAAAGTGGCATGTGCGCCCAGCGAAGACTCAGATTAGCCTGGGCTGTCGCACAGTCTGATAAGACTCTTCGCGAAGCGCTTAAAGGTTTGTCAAGGGTTAAGCTACCTCCATGCTCTCAGCGAAGACTCTGATCAGACTGGGCGGATGCCCAGGCTGATCTTAGTCTGCGCTAAGCGCAAGACCACTTTGTTGGTTTTCTCGTGTCGCGGCTCCTAGATTCTTTTTTGGTTTATTTCAATCCAGTTGTTTAAATTCAACACCAAATGATCCATTATAAAAAGAAAATCCAAGCAAAAGTTATAATGACAGATTGTTCACAATAAGGTGCTGTCTAGCTTAAAGAAAATAGAATTTTAAACACATCTCCACTTTTGCTTGGTTAGTTTTAAGGTACAGTCCATTCTCGAAATCCCAAAGTCAAAGTTCCTCTCAGCTACCGTGATCTCAAAATGAACTTTCTGGTCTCAGACAATTTGCTTTAAGATACCAGAAAGTTTAGATAACAGGAGCTGAAATGATAGGGCAACCAGATAATGTGCCCAAACTGTATTGTTTGACCTTTGCGGGTACTTTGAGATACCAGTAGTTGAGATAAAGAGAATCAACTGTAGTTTCAGTCAACAGATTGTTCTGAATATTTGTACGTTTTATCCAGCCACAAAATACGCCATATGGATCCATTAACAGTGGTTCTTAACCCTTAAAGCGCCAAAAATTAAAATTGTCGCATTGACAAACAGTGTAGTTCAAGATGAGGTGGCTCATAATGAGCCACCTCATCTGAATCTACACTGTTTGCCCTCTAGTGTTCGAATTCTCAATATGATATCGCTTGGACAAAACATTTTTTTGAAATTCTACAGACGTAAATTTTGTCGTCTGCTTTTTGGCGCATTAAGAGTTAATTATGTCACTTTTCAGGCAAGTGTGCTTTCGTTTCATTTCATGCACAGTATTGACAAAGTGAAACAAAAACATTTATTCTGAGACACAATAATCCATATTTTGAATTTAATATGCAAGAACCGATATTGATTGAAAAGTTAAACAACTAAAGTTAGTCAGAACATTCTGGCCTCATGGTATCAATTTCTAATGGCAATCAATACAGTTTTATTCAGTCCGTACTAATGACTATAAGTACGCTTCTAGCTTGTGGTAATGTTATAGGATACAATAGAGTTTAATAGGTAATGGGATAGAATAGAACAGAATAAGACAAAAAGTAAATTTCTATCACATGGATACATTTTCTTGCACACCAGATAAGGATATCCGCGTGCTTCCCCTGTACCTACAAATCTTATCTCACCCATTGTTATCTGACCCAGGACTGAATAAAAATCTCGAGCATTCAGTGCATTGGTTGTATTGGAGGTCACGTATCTGCGTCGTCAAGTGACGTTGGCGTTTTTAAGATGACGTCACCAAGACGGCAAAAATGACGTCAGTTTATGCATGCCAGATGTTGCTGTAACGAACCGAATGGCGATCGTTGAAAGCGGCGCCTTCTTTCAAAATCAAACAGAAACATCTCAAGCACGAACATAACGCATTTTAACAAGTTCTGAAGTTAAAACGAAACGCGATGTGCAAGAAAAGGTACCTTTCATGGGTGTGAGGTGCAGATAGAAAAATCCGTCACTCGGGATCACTGTTCGGCATCACTCGGCAAGCCTCGTGATGCCGAACAGTGACCCTCGTGACAGATTTTTCTTTATCACATGACGTCGCTGTTATCCGATGGATAACGTCATGTCATAAAAATCTTATGACCACACGAGTAATAACACTTTGGCGCGTACACGTTATGACATTGGCAACGTCCATGTCAACATTGCGTTTTCTTATTGAAATAATGTTCAGTTGAAGGCGTTAAATTCTTTTTTAAAGGGTCATATGAGAAACAGAATCTTACACTCATGTTAATTTCATATGAAATATTTGAAACTCGCCGAAGGCTCGTTTCATAAATTTCATATGGAATGACTCGTGTAAAATCCTCTATATCCACACCTCACACCCATGAAAGATAGTTGTATTCTCCCACCTTTGCCTATATAAGATAGGCTCTCAGCTCATATAAGAAATTTCTTTCTCCCACCTTTGCCTATATAAGATAGGCTCTCAGCTCATATAAGAAATTTCTATATTATACCTGGCAACATCTTTCTTATATTAGCAACCAGACTTTTTCATTTTTTGACTAATATTTTAATTTTAAATGAACAAAGTGGACACGCAAGCATGTCGGATGACGTTTGATAGCAGATCACGGGTTTGTGACGTCACTCAATTTTAATGACGTCACTAAAACCGGTTAAAAACGTCGCTAGCTAACTTGACGCGCGTGACGTGAGAGGCTAAATTACATTTTGTTTTCGCCCTCTGGAAGATAAAATAGTCCACACATCGTGTTTTCCGTCTAATTTCGAGGTGCAAACTTTGTTTACACCCATTGTAGGACCCGATAAACACACTGGGCTGGTCAAAATTTACTTCAGATCATTGATTAAAAAGTTAGAATTTTCCTGTTCTGAAGCCTAATCCGACTTGAGCTTTAAAATCCGCTAACAGTGAGAGAAAAATAATCCATCATGAGCCAGTCCATGTAGGATAGTGAAATCTCACCCTCGGGGTCGAAATTTCAACCAGGGACTCGGCAAGCCTCGTCCCTGGTTGAAATTCCGACCCCTCGGGTGAGATTTCCCTATTCTACATGGACACTCATGATGGATTGTTATATTCTTATACCTGGCAACATCTTTCTTATATTAGCAACCATACTTTTTCATTTTTTGACTAATATTTTAATTCTAAATGAACAAAATGGACACGCAAGCATGTCGGATGACGTTTGATAGCAGTTCATGGGTTTGTGACGTCACTCAATTTTAATGACGTCACTAAAACCGGTTAAAAACGTCGCTAGCAAACTTGACGCGCGTGACGTGAGAGGCTTAGCTGCATTTTGTTTTCGCCCTCTGGAAGATACAATAGTCCACATATCGTGTGTTCTGTCTAATTTTGAGGTGCAAACTGTGTTTACACCCATTTTAGGACCCGATAAACACACTGGGCTGCTCAAAAGTTACTTCAGATCATTGGTTAAAAAGTTAGAATTTTCGTGTTCTGAAGCCTAATCCGACTTGAGGTTTAAAATCCGCTAACAGTGGGAGAAAAATAATCCATCATGAGCCAGTCCATGTAGGATACGTAAATCTCACCCTCGGGGTCGGAATTTCAACCAGGGACTCGGCAAGCCTCGTCCCTGGTTGAAATTCCGACCCCTCGGGTGAGATTTCCCTATCCTACATGGACACTCATGATGGATTGTTATAATCCAGTTGCATCACTTTTGGTAATGACGAAATCTTTGAGTAACCCCTGCGACTCATATCTGAATTGATTGACATGTGAGCTAAACGCAGATTAGACGACTTAAGCTGCGTGCGCAGACAAGTCAAGGCCCTGCTGCGTAAGAAAGACCGTGGCCTCCAACGGAAATCGGAAAACAACACATCCAAGTTGTGCTTGGAGTTGGGGGGGGGGGGGGGCAATGCCACGTGGAAAGCCAGTCACGTTGCGGCGAAGATCGTCCGAGAGGAAAGCGAAATGTTCATTTTGTCTGCCACTCCAGTCGTGTTTTTCTTTTTCGACAGAACTATGGACGGATGCGGGAGGGGAGGGTGGGGGTGGTCCTGTAATGCAGCTATGATTTCGAACCGCTGGGTTTCAGGGACCAACATCATTACAATACTCGAAACATGACATGTCAGCAACTGATAGTTCCGAGCTACACCCAGAATATCACTTAAAGGTCACATGATGGTGTATAACCGGTCAATGCAGCGACAACTTAGCAGGTGACATAGACCCACAAACAAACTCACACGCGTTCGATCATTGAATCAATGTCCCACAAATAGTCCGTGTTCAGTTCAGTTCAGTTCAATTCTCCTAACGGCTCAGCGGTACTTAATCATAGTTGCACACAGCTGGCGCCGAGTGTCCGTTCAAAAATAGTCCATGTTTTGACACTAACAGTTAAATACCTGATTAAAGTGGGCGTAGCTTTCGGAAAGGTGAACTGAGTCATACATGCAAGCATTGAAAATAAATAAAACATCGGTGATTTCCTTGCCTACACTTGCTAACAGGCATATCAGGATTCATTACGAAACAAGCTAGCAGAAAGGTATCTTCTCGCTTCGCGTTTCATTCATGCATGAGGCAGTCAATGTGAAATATTGATAATTATTGATATATTGCAATCCGGAATTATGATTGTAATGAGTTATAAGTTATTGAACTAGCAACAACTCCGGAGCTATGCAACACAATTTCTTCTGTTACTGCCAGTTCAGTTTTTCTAGCGCACACAAAGTGAATAATGTCGCTTTGTGCTGTATTACAATATTTCATTTGTCCAATCATTGACAGAGGCAGGAGACTTTGTGTCGGAAGTCATGTACAAAACACTCTCGTTCGGAATAACGCAAATGAACACAACTTTTGCTTTCCTGCATAAAGAACCCTAGGATCTGCCAGTTGTTGGCGCGAACAGGGAAGGCTCAGATCAACCTGTGCAAATGCACAGGCTGATCTGAGGTTTCCCTGTTCGCATATGCTTTGAGGCTCCTTTCCTCATTGCTAAGATTATATAGAGTATGACGCTAACATATGAGCCACGACACGACAAAACCAACAATGTGGTCGTGCGCCCAGCGCAGACTCAGAGCAGCCTGGACAGCCGCCCAGTCTGATCAGACTCTCCGCTAAGCGCTTAAAGGGTAGCTAAGGGATTGATCTATCTTAATGCGAACAGCGAAGACTCTGATCAGACTGGGCGGATGCCCAGGCTGATCTGAGTCTGCGCTGTTCGCACAACCACAGTGTTGGTTTTGTCGTGTCGCGGCTCAATTATATACTATTCCATTACCTTAATTGATTTTGATTTGCCGGTAGAGAGCGTTCTGTAATCAAAACCTAAATATTCAGTAATTGCTTCTGCAAGTCGACATGATTTGTATTGAAATGAGAATCGTGTCAGAAGACTCAAGCAATGGCGAAGCGTCACAAAAAATAATAAAGGAAAGATTTATGGATGCTTCATTATATTAAGGTAGACGAATGGTGAATAAAGATATTGGTGGGGCATTCATTTCATTATACCAGCTGAATAACCCAAAGGGCTATAAAACATTTGGATAAGAAAAGAAAATTTTTCACCGTTTTGTTTTCCTAAAAAACAAACTTTTGTATTTATACATACTTTTTTTAAACATTTTCCATTAAAATTCATGTCTCTAGCACATGGATGCTCCTTCATTTCTGCAACTCATATAATCTTTAATATAGGGTATTTGAAACAAACTGGCAAGAAAAATTGCAATTATCTTGATTATAAGTATATTTTTACACTTTTTTAAAAAATGCAAGAAAATTGAATTTCATGTAAAACGTCATGAAAAATATATTCAATCGATGGGGCATGCTTATGCATATTGTTTTAGTAAAACTTACATTGTATGCTACAGAATAAAACAAAAAAACAAACATTTCACCGTTTTGTTTCCTAGAAAAACAATGTTTCAGTTCAAAAATATCCCCAAAAAAGACTGTCCAAATACTGCACCTGCTGCAAACACAGCCGGTCCTTGCCCTGTTATTTATTTTCCTGTTGTTCCGGGTCTACCATAGAGTAATGCCTCAAAAATGCGCAGATGGAATTGAAATTGTAAAGACCTTGATCACTCTGGTTCCTAAGGAACAGTCTGATCACGGTTTCCACTGTTTATACAGACATATCTGCCCGAAAACTTAGGATCTTTATGGTAGGCATTGTAAGTGTGTATATATTCCATAGTTGATTGATTGACCATGAACAAGAACTCTGTTATCTGTTTTTATAAGTCGATACAGAGTTATTGTGTATCTAAATACCTTAAATTGCTAAGCTCACATAATTTAAACGCACACTTGCGCACACCCATAAAGTCAGGCTACAAATCCTGTTTTCAGTGTATCCAGGTTTTGGAGAGGAATCTGTCACTAGAATTTTAATTGCTGCTAAACGTTATGGTCACTTTAATATTAAGGTCTTATATCTCAAGGTCGGTTTTTATACTTAAGCAACTCGTTTGAGATGTACTCAATCGAATAAACACAAATCTTTTCGAAAAAAAATACTTGAGCCGCGACACGACAAAACCAACAATGTGGTTGTGCGCCCAGCGAAGACTCAGATTAGCCTGGGCAGCTGCCTAGTTTTATCAGACTCTATGTTAAGTGCTCAAACGATAGCTAAGTGTCTAAGCTATCTTCATGCGGACAGCGAAGACTCTGGTCAGACTGGGCGGATGCCCAGGCTGATCTTAGTCTGCGCTGGGCGCACAACCACATTGTTGGTTTTGTGTCGCGGCTCACTTACTAAACGCTAGTTTAAATGATCAAAATTACTTCCCTAAGTTAGGTTAAGGTAACTTAAACTTTCAAGAATGAATGTAGCCCTTGGCCTAGGTCAGCAAAATTTATACACAGATTCGACAGGAGACAGTGTAATAGCCATACCTCTCTGAGCCTGTAAAACGCCGAGGCTTCTAAATGTGCAATATCTATATCATGGCAGCAAGTACTTTAACAAACGCACATTTCCGGAAAGAGTAGTGTTTTCATTGGCTTCATGCTGTCAAGGAGATGTAATTTTCAAAATTAAGTTTAAAAGTGTACCTTATGGCAACCACTGGTGGCCTCGTGCCAGTGGTTTTGCACTTGCAATTACGTATTTGTGCTTCACAGACTCGGCCATTTTGTAAAATGAAACAAGGAAAACGCCCACAAAAAAGGCAAAATTTCTGCCTGGATGGCAAACGGTAAATAAGTTCCCCAATCTACCCATATAATAAACAAAATATGAGCCCGTCCAGATAGAAATCGACCTTATGACATAAAAATTCGATTTTTAGATTTTCTGTTATCTGAATGCGCATGCCATTATAGAACAAAAAGGTAAAAACCGTATGAAGTTATCTAGATTATTAAGGATGTTATGGCAGTTTTAAACATACTGGTATCTAATGAAATTTGCCAAAATTAATAACGTTAAGTGACGTCACGTTACACTGTTATGGATAACGCCATTATCAATGTTTTCACTTGCAATGCATATCATTATTATTAACGTTAACCCAGCAAAAGCATGTAATCAGTATGAGTAAATTTTCCCGTAACAAAGCTCTAGACTTTGGTCCCACCCTGGGACATGCCTCTTGGGAAAGGTAGAAAAGATGGAAAGGCTTTGATCCAGGTAAATGTCATACCAAGTATGATCCCTTTACCTCGAACGGTTATCAAAATTATATTTTCCGAAGCAGCTATAACTAGAAATAAACTTAATATTCGGACTGACCGACATGCTTAAGTACTGCCGTTCGCACGTACTGACGATCCGGAAACTTCATACCTCCGGTGCTCCTTTTGCTTCGAGTGCATACAAAACATACCCTTAGATATTTTGAAATACTTCAACTGTTTCTAAGGATGAGTAAGCAATTAAGTTTAAGCTTGTCATTTCTTTTTTATTAAAACAAGGATTTGTTTTTGTGCAAGAGTCCTTCAGCAGCATTTTACCTTTAAGAGAAGATCGCATTTTTGAAGAGCTACGTCCGAGGAAGCATAAAAGGAAGTCAAAAAAGTTGTTTCCCTTTGTAAAAATGGTGGGAAAACATACACATGTGGCATACGCCACGTCACAAGAAATATCACTTCTGCTTTGGAGCATCTGTTCACCATACAATTACGCCGGGCCGCGTAGCGCAATCGGTAGGGCACCTGACTCATAAGTCAGAGGTCCTGGGTTCGAAACCCGGTCAGGCCACATACTTTCGTTTCTCCTTCCGCTGATTCAAGAAGGGCAGTTGTCAGTCCCTGGCGAAAGTATGTGCACTTAGTACTGGTTAACCGCTTAGTAGGTCTATGCCTGCCCAGGTTTAGTGTGGTTAAGTTAACTGACCGTCCCGACATGACCATAGCTGTTTACCATAGACGTTAAGCATCAAATCAATCAATCAGCATATAATTTACAAGGCCCAAAGGCCTAGTGGACTCAAAGACACTGATGCAAAGGCTGAGTTTATTTGAGCCGCGACACGAGAAAACCAACAAAGTGGTTGTGCACCCAGTGCAGACTCAGATCAGTCTGGGCATCCACCATGTCTGATCAGACCCTTCACTAAGCGCTTAAAGGGTAGCTATTAGCTAAGGGTCTAAGCTACCTCCATGCGCAGGCGAATACTCTGATCAGACGGGGCGGATGCCCACAGGCTGAACAGAGTCTGAGCTGGGCGCACAACCACTTTGTTGGTTTTGTCACGTCGCGGCTCATTTGAAGCAAATAATTGCATGCATGTTCTATTAAAGTCTCCATATTCCTATCAGTTGTAAAATTGCCTAAACAAAAATCGTTTCGATAAGCAGTTCAACCTTCATGACTGGTGACAAAATGTGGGTTATTCTGTGCCAGATAACTGGCAAAAAGTGGAGAGAACATAATTTTCAAAACTGTCTAACTGCTCAGCAAAACACAATTTCATGTTCTAGTTTCCCGCCCAGCAATGCAATATAAACAAAGGTAAGACAATAAATGGGTTCCAGGCTTGTACGTTGTATTTTTACCATTTTGTTCAAGCTAAAAAACTCACTCGAAAGGAGGTAATTTTAGTTGCCAACTTAAATGACTCATAATTTTTTCAACCTTTTTTTATGTGAAACTCAGTTACGTTTTATTACGAATTCCTCCCCTCCCACTTTTCCACATCCACACCTATGCCAGCTTTTGGTTGAAATGGATTTCTTGATTATATAGGCGTCTCTTTAGAAAGAGGACCTGATCTTATATTTTCTGTGTCCGTAACAAAAGTAAAGTCGTCACTATGGTATCAGGTACGGACTTTGAGTTACCAAACCGCAGAAAGCAAACAAGTCACAATTTTAAACAAAAGTAAAACATTGTTTTTTTTTGTTTTTTTTCTAATTTGTAAATTTATTTTACAAATATAATCCACCAACCACCAGCAATATAAACAGGGAAAAAAGAAATAAAAAATTAAAACTATATAAGCTTAAGGACAAAAACACACAAAACAACCAGACGGACATTTGACTTAAACTCGCAATTTTCATCTCCTTAGACAGGGAATTGTAAGTAGATCAAAATGGTTTAGGATCTCCGAAAACTGTTAAAATTGGAAAGCGTTTTGTCTTCCACCCTTTAGAGACATTAAGGTTCAGACGACACTTCTTTATGCCGCCCTTTGCCGTTTGTCACCCGGCATTCGTCAGCGCTGACAGGCAGGGGAGGCTTGACTGATTGATTGTTTTGGGTTTAACGGCCCTTTGAGACAGTATTTCAGTCTATATCAGGCAGTCTCCCAGAGAGAGAGAGAAAGAAGAGAAATGATAGACCAGAGAAAAAAATGCCCAAACAACGCTCACCCGCACCTACTGCAGGCACAGTATGCCCTTGTCCTGCAATGTTCCACCCCGGCACTGGAGGAGAGGAAAAAATCGTCTTGCAAATTTACCTTTGATCTGGCAGTCTGTGGTATAGAAAACAAGCAATGCATAAAAACTTGAAATTGCTTTTACACAAGATTTTATCTACATTTTGTTTGCTGTCTTGCAGTTTAAACGGAAAAATTGTAAACAATGTCAGTGAACGCATGAAAATGCTAACGCTGTTTGTATACATGTACCTACACAAGGCTATAGGCTTGGGGGTTTTCGGTTCGGGATTTCACTTTTGATATACATAATATAGTTATTATTATTATTATTATTATTATTATTATTATTATTATAAATAATATAGTTATTATTATTATTATTATTATTATTATTGTTGTTGTTGTTGTTGCTGTCCGAGATTGAAAATTATTTTCAATAGATCAAAGCTGAAAATTTATGAACATGAACTAAAACGGGACCAGACTGCCGCCAGTATCAAGCTTTTTTATGCATTTTTTCAATTTATTAAATTCGGTAATAAACGCAAACTGCAATTTTGGTTATGCACAAGGCTCCAAAGAATCATATTTCTGGATCCCTGGCAACAAATATGCGGCCACGGTGGTTTCCCACACTATTAACATTCATATTAAAGTTGAATCATATGCCGTGTGAAACAGCGGGAAAATCGTCTGACGTAACGTCAAACTTTGACGTCACTTATCTCAGTTTCACGTCGCGTGTCATAAGGTCGATTTCTATCTGGACGGGCTCATATAATAATAGTAACTTGATCTCGCGTACTGTACCACGTCTCATGGCTGAGCTCATACCATCGGATCACCCTCGACGCAAGCGTCTCGGGTGATCCGATGGTATGAGCTCATTCACTCGACGTGATATATTACGCCAGATCAAGTTACTATTATAGTTATGTTTATTTATCACACACGCTCCGCATTGTGCTATAAGAAACATATCATTCGGTTCGTAGCAGTGAGACTTTCTTCGGGCCTCGCAACTTACTTTTCAATGACTTATAAAGATTTCTCGATGAAATCGAAACTGATAATCTCACTGTTTCAAACAATGAAATCATCACTTTCCTTTTCACTGATTTTCAAAACTGTCTAACTGCTCAGCAAAACACAATTTCATGTTCTAGTTTCCAGCCCAGCAATGCAATATAAACAAAGGTAAGACAATAAATGGGTTCCAGGCTTGTACGTTGTATTTTTACCATTTTGTTCAAGCTAAAAAACTCACTCGAAAGGAGGTAATTTTAGTTGCCAACTTAAATGACTCATAATTTTTTCAACCTTTTTTTATGTGAAACTCAGTTACGTTTTATTACGAATTCCTCCCCTCCCACTTTTCCACATCCACACCTATGTCAGCTTTTGGTTGAAATGGATTTTTTGATTATATAGGCGTCTCTTTAGAAAGAGGACCTGATCTTATATTTTCTGTGTCCGTAACAAAAGTAAAGTCGTCACTATGGTATCAGGTACGGACTTTGAGTTACCAAACCGCAGAAAGCAAACAAGTCACAATTTTAAACAAAAGTAAAACATCGTTTTTTTTTGTTTTTTTTTTTCTAATTTGTTAATTCATTTTACAAATATAATCCACCAACCACCAGCAATATAAACAGGGAAAAAAGAAATAAAAAATGAAAACTATATAAGCTTAAGGACAAAAACACACAAAACAACCAGACGGACATTTGACTTAAACTCGCAATTTTCATCTCCTTAGACAGGGAATTGTAAGTAGATCAAAATGGTTTAGGATCTCCGAAAACTGTTAAAATTGGAAAGCGTTTTGTCTTCCACCCTTTAGAGACATTAAGGTTCAGACGACACTTCTTTATGCCGCCCTTTGCCGTTTGTCACCCGGCATTCGTCAGCGCTGACAGGCAGGAGAGGCTTGACTGATTGTTTGTTTTGGGTTTAACTGCCCTTTGAGACAGTATTTCAGTCTATATCAGGCAGTCTCCCAGAGAGAGGGAGAAAGAAGAGAAATGACAGACCAGAGAAAAAATGCCCAAACAACGCTCACCCGCACCTACTGCAGGCACAGTATGCCCTTGTCCTGCAATGTTCCACCCCGGCACTGGAGGAGAGGAAAAATCGTCTTGCAAATTTACCTTTGATCTGGCAGTCTGTGGTATAGAAAACAAGCAATGCATAAAAACTTGAAATTGCTTTTACACAAGATTTTATCTACATTTTGTTTGCTGTCTTGCAGTTTAAACGGAAAAATTGTAAACAATGTCAGTGAACGCATGAAAATGCTAACGCTGTTTGTATACATGTACCTACACAAGGCTATAGGCTTGGGGTTTTTTTCGGTTCGGGATTTCACTTTTGATATAAATAATATAGTTATTATTATTATTATTATTATTATTATTATTATAAATAATATAGTTATTATTATTATTATTATTATTATTATTATTATTATTATTATCATTGTTGTTGTTGTTGTTGTTGCTGTCCGAGATTGAAAATTATTTTCAATAGATCAAAGCTGAAAATTTATGAACATGAACTAAAACGGGACCAGACTGCCGCCAGTATCAAGCTTTTTTACGCATTTTTTCAATTTATTAAATTCGGTAATAAACGCAAACTGCAATTTTGGTTATGCACAAGGCTCCAAAGAATCATATTTCTGGATCCCTGGCAACAAATATGCGGCCACGGTGGTTTCCCACACACAATAACATTCATATTAAAGTTGAATCATATGCCGTGTGAAACAGCGGGAAAATCGTCTGACGTAACGTCAAACTTTGACGTCACTTATCTCAGTTTCACGTCGCGTGTCATAAGGTCGATTTCTATCTGGACGGGCTCATATTATAATAGTAACTTGATCTCGCGTACTGTACCACGTCTCATGGCTGAGCTCATACCATCGGATCACCCTCGACGCAAGCACTCATTCACTCGACGTGATATATTACGCCAGATCAAGTTACTATTATAGTTATGTGTATTTATCACACACGCTCCGCATTGTGCTATAAGAAACATATCATTCGGTTCGTAGCAGTGAGACTTTCTTCGGGCCTCGCAACTTACTTTTCAATGACTTATAAAGATTTCTCGATGAAATCGAAACTGATAATCTCACTGTTTCAAACAATGAAATCATCACTTTCCATTTCACTGTTTCAGAAATAGGACTTTTGTGAAATAGCCTCAAGCTTTTTGTTTGATTAATTGGCTAAATCCTATCTGGCTTGACAGGCTTGACACGCATGTTTTCACGTCATTACGACGTAAATAACGTCACAAGGCGCCAACGTTACATTGTTACTGCACGCTACGTCAGGCCGCCTAAGTCTCCTGAAGGCATTCTTTCTTGGCCATTTTAAGGATTTGTTTATCATCATACCCAATAAACACGCTGGAAGCATCAAATTTGACGCAAAACGGCTAGAAAAAAATCGTGATTCTTTCGTGATGCCTGACAGTCTTGAATAAACAGAATTATTGCGATTTTCAAGCATAAAAGAAATAGAAAATTTGACTTTTCCAGTGTAAGAAGAATTTTTATTTCATTCATGAACACCAAAAGTGGTATTTTCACTCGTGGCTTCGCCACTCGTGAAAATATTGCTTTTGGTGTTCATTCGGTGAAATTAAAATCGATCTTATACTGAAAAAGTCAAATAACCTCTATATCGTCATTGTTATATACCTTCTTACGGACGCCATCTTGATTCCAGAGCTCTGCAGACGACACGAAAGCGGTCTTTAATGTTCAAGCCCTGACGCACCCGTGTTTTAACAGTGTTGAAGTCCTGTGTCAGCGATTCTGTCGCATTGCGACAATTCAAAATAGAAGGAAACCAACGTAAAATGCTGTTGGTTTTCTATAGTAAAGTTTCATTAGGTATATAAAAATGCTTGTTGGTGCCCTAGTTTGAAGATCAGTCACAAGAACAAATTGTAGTTTATTTCAAAAAATTAGTCAGTATTATACCGACAGATACCTCTACTTGAAATGCACAATGTGTCGGTTGCAAGTTAAAAAATGAAAAAAAAAAAAAAAAAAAAAAGACCAACACTGGTCGCCCGCCAGTAAACCGTGGTTTATGAAAAAATTAAAAGCATAGGATTTAAAATTATAAACCTAAGATGGAAGTTTCAAGCTTAACCCATTACTGCCAAGCTTCCTATAAATAGGGCTGAGGAAAACATTCTAGAACCTGGATTCGAGGTTATAAAACTTGAGAATATAATCTCAAACTGAAAATAAAGCACGCTGATTGGCTGCTTCCAAGCATATGCTATCTCAAACTGAAAAATAAAGGACACTGATTGGCTGCTTCCGAGCATGTGCTTGGAAGCAGCCAATCAGTGTGCTTTATTTCGAGTTTGAGAATTACTCAAGTTTTATAACCTCTGGGCCTGAACTAGAACAGACACCGGAAGCCGCGGCGTCTGATCAATGTCTGCACTGTTTGCATAAGATAAATGGGTATGCCTCTTTAAAATGACATAAATAAACTAAACCAGTCATCCCTTAATTGACGAATGGTCTTATCCATTTGATAAAGATAGACTAGTCCACTGGACGTAAATGGGTAAAGTTTAAGTTTGATGGCTTGGCTTAATTATTATTTACTTGTACTAATGACCTATGTACGTACAAATACATTACCAATATACAGAGGGATCCAGAAAAGGAGTCGTAAATAAATGACTTTTGTAAATGTGTTCTCTAAAAGTATATGCATATGTCAGAACCATGATCAGCAGGACACCGTGAGTTGAGTAAGGACTTCTATGGGTAAGGCGTGAATTTTCCCCATGATTAAAAAGTTATACGGATTACTGACTTCTGCTTTGCATTTATGACTGTGACATGTAACCTGCATGACAAATGAATTTTCAACTGTTTGTGCCTATGTAAAGTACGTTAAACATACGTTGACGTTGACGTCATTGTTGAGATAAATTGTAAATAATCCTCAAACTGATCGTTGAAATAATGATTTATTGTATACATTTCATCCTTTTTTGACTTGCATTACTAACATAACAGACACCACTGGATAGTTTTGACTATATGTATGTGACCTTGACCTCATTTCAAGGTCATGGTACACAATATAATCCTTGAAGATCACAGTGCTACTGCTGACCATTCTGTTTCTTTGGCTTACTGAGTATCGTCCCCCCCCGTAACCCAGCTTCCCACTCATATATATTACGTACTTGCATCGCATAAGTCTGCTGCATGAAGGAAATGCTGGGTCACGGGGGGGGGGGGGGAAGTACTTGTACTTTAATTATAATGAAGCGTTCTATTTTGGCCGTTTTGACCGGACGTGTAACTATGGGTTTGCATGTTTAAATGCCAGTCAGGCGTAACAAGAAGAAAATCATTGCTTTGTATTGTGATATGCGTGTATTTAGCATGCATTTATGACAAAAATGTATCGAATGAATGACGGGTTTCAATACTTTTATTACCTCAAAAGATGAGGTATGCGAAAACCTTGAATTTAGGGTAGGTAGGGTCAGAGTGGATTATCTCCCCATGTCTTTGGGTCTTAATCACAAATGATCTGGTTTCATACGGTTTACATACTTGTGGAAGCTCTGCTAAGAAAAAATTGCACACTTTATACTTTTGAAAATTCGGACCTGTCGCGCCGGTCTAATGGGGAAAATCCTCGCCTTAATCATAGAAGTCCTTTGCCGATTGGAAAATGAGAATAAAAAAGAAGAAAAATAAAAACAAAAAGAAGAAATTTAGTTTAAAGAGGAAGAAAATGTAAAGACAAACGTTTGGGAGCTGTCTATGGTGAAAGGTAGAGAATACTATAATTATTATCATCATATGAGACATGTAACAAACATTTAAGGAATTACTTTCAGCAACAACGGATATATTTCAGCCGCGGCACGAGAAAACTAACAAAATGGTTATGCGCCCAGCGCATAGTCAGATCAGTCTGGGCATCTGCCCAGTCTGATCAGAGTCTTCGCTGTTCGCATGGAGGTAGCTTAGACCCCTAGCTACCCTTAAAGCGCTTAGCGAAGAATCTGAGCAGACTATACAGATGCCGAGACTGAACGGTGCACAACCACTTTGTTGGCAAGAAGATACAAATTATGATGAACTCCTGACGCTGGTCAAGAAATGGAAACTAAGGTGGTTTGACCACGTCTCAAGGTCTTCTGGTTTAGCAAAGACGATTCTACACGGCACAGTGAAAGGAAACAGAAGAAGAGGTAGACAGAAGAAGAGGTGGGAAGAAAATATTAAAGAGTGGACAGGGATGGATTTTGTCAGCTCAAGACAGGGCAAGGTGGAAAAGGATTGTTTCGAAGTCATCTGTGGTGCTCCAACGACTAAGTAAGGATATGGAATAGAATAGAATAGAATAGACTTTATTTGTAACAAGCTTTAAATACCTTGGAGCAATTGTCTCAGATGATGGCTCTGAAAAAGGAGGTTCTCTCAAGGATTGCACGAGCCACTTCAGCTCTTACAAAACTGAAGCCAATTTGGAGAGATAACAACATATCGCTTAGATCAAACTTGAAACTTATTCGCTCCTTTTTCATTTCCATATTTCTCTATGCCTGTGAATCGTAGACCTTGGCAGCAGAGGTAGAGAAAAAAAACGCAGGCCTTTGAGATGAGATGCTACCGAAGGTTACTGAACATGTTGTACAAGGACCACATAAGCAATGAGGAAGTTCGCAGAAAATTCAAACCAGCCATTGGAGAGTGTAATTAACTCCAGACCCTGGTAAAGAAACAGAAACTAAGGTTTTCTTCTGGTTTAGCAAAGACGATTCTACAGGGGACAGTGAAAGGAAAAAGAAGAAGTGGTAGACAGAAGTAGTGGGAACACAATATCAAAGAGTGGACAGGAATGGACTTTGCCAGCTCAGCTAAGGCAACTGAAAAAAGGATAAGGTGGAGAGGGGTCGTTTAAAAGTCATCAGTGGTGCCCCAACGACCTTGTAAGGTTATGGGATAGAATAGAAAATAGAACAGACTTACTTTTCAGAACATATTTATGTTGTCAGTATATTATTTAACTGATGAAATCACTAAGATTTTTCTATAAGAAAGATGGTCTTCCGTAAGATGCAAGAATGTCATCATTTAACAGAGCTGACCGTACTTCATAACAATAAATTCAACGGAGGTACGTATATGACCCGCGACACGAGAAAACCAACAATATGGTTGTGCGCCCGTCGCAGACTCAGATCAGCCTAGGCATCCGCCTAGTTTGATCAGACTATTCATTAAGTGCTCAAAAGGTAGCTAAGGGTCTAGGCTACCTCCATGCGGACAGCGAATACTCTGATCAGACTGGGCGGATGCCCAGGCTGATCTAAGTCTTGCTGGGTGCACATGCCATTTTGTAGGTTTTCTCGTGTTGCGGCTCACATGATCAGGTCATGTGTCTTACTGCGTCGCAGGTGTTACGTATTGGTGGGTGACTTGGCATATTTACATACTTTTCTTTAGCATTTCAGTCATATCTGGACAATGGGAGGGTGAATAGGAAGATCTCTGTGTAATACGAGTTATGTTTTTATACCACATATGGCTGCTCCGAGCATGCGTTAATTGCCCAATTATGGTCACTCCGAGCATGCTCGCTATTGACGAAAATTGCATTTTAGAGCAAGACTTCCTGTACATAGTCAACACCTGTATAGTCTAGCAGTCTATAATATGTGACACTAACTTTGAGTATACTTGTATTGCATTTGGGGAAGCTAAACACACATGCACAATCCTAGTTCTGTATATTTTGAGCAGTGGTTGCTCCACGCACCGTTTTTGTATTATTTTTTATTGCGAGCACGCGCGGACTTTATCAATCACCTTTCCAATTTATGTGGTTCCCAAGCTTGATTTAGAAAAATAACGCTCGGAGCACCCTGGAGCATGCTCTGGGTGACCAAAACTGGAATGTTAACGCACGCTCGGAGCAGACAAATGTGGTAAAAAAACATACCTGGTAATACAGCACCATGTAGGCAAGGATAGGCTCTCACCTACAGTGGGACTCAAATCCTCGACCCCGTATCCAAAGTCTGGAGCGCTGACAATTAGATGATTTACCACCCATATATCCCCCCACCCCGGTTTCTACATGTTGGTGCCCAGGTTGGTGATGTCGGTCCCGTTGTAATCAGGTGCATTAGGAGTTTACTGTAATGAAAAAGCTAGATAGACGGACTCAATCCAATAAGATCGATCTTTCTTACCCACAATTAAATCATTCCCTTATTCATTACTTACGAAAAAATGTATCGTATCACTCACCAGAAGATAGGATTACGTAGAACTGTAACCTTAATATCATGCTAAAATTACAAATGGATACATGGTATAAACTCTCACATAAAACTAAGGTTCTTTGTGATGGGATTTTAAACCAGGTAGACACCATTTCAAGTTTTTGTTTTTTTTTATTTTAATATTGGCTTGCACTTTAAGTCGTGTATGGACTTTTTATATCCCGCATTAAAAACAAGGGGGAGGAGATGTGTGTGTGTGTGTGTGTGTGTGTGTGTGTGTGTGTGTGGGGGGGGTGATAGGGAATATAATGTTTTCTCGCTAGTTTTCCATCGTACATATGTCAGTCCGTCTGTCCGTCCGTTCTATAACGAGGAGATATTTACGGATTTTCTTCAAACGAGGCATGTATATAGGTCTAGGGAATAATTCGCATAGAATTGTTAATGAGCACAGTCGATATCTTCTGACAGAGTTATTTTTCTTGCCACTCAAATGGTCAAAGCCATAGAAGCTCCCTGTGATGGTGAAGATTTTATCTATCGGCGGTTATCCGCTCCTGCCCGGGGCTTTATACATGTACATGTATAAAATCATTAAAAATCTATAAAAGGTTGCGAGATATTTCGTTTTTGATGTTTTTCGTGATGTTTTAAATTCATTTGATTTGTGTATATCTTTGTTTATAGCTGACCTATTGGGCTGCATGAGGATGCAATAATATCACTTATTCATCCTATAATGCCTGGTGGCGTGTGAAAATCGACTTTATAGTCAGGCTGAACAGTGAATACACCTATCAGCCTGTGTATCCGCGCAGTCTGATCAGAGTTTTCCATATTCGCACGAACCATTTATGATTACTAAGTGGCATTTGCTACTGTCTGTGACGTCAACCAGCGTACAAAATTTCTTTATTGGATGTCTGTGTGTCATATACAGCCTATATTGTCGTAAGCATACACACACATGGAAAGAACAAAAAAGCTTTATTCTAAAATGAGTAATTCATACAGATTGTTATAATAATAAAACAAAACAAAAAAAAAACACTCGCGATATGCTGAATTGTACAAATCAAAGAAAACACAGACGCCGAGCTCGAGCATCACTTGATATTATTTGCAGCCTTCGAAAACCAGAGGCAAACGTTCAGATCTGGAAATTTGTTAAAATTCTGTAATTTGCTTTTGTTGCCTAGCGATCACATTAGGTTGGTGATATGAACTATTTATTATTTGAGTTCTTAAATGTAAGACGATCATTTTGAAACACAACCTGTTTATTATTTGAGTTCTTAAATGTAAGACGATCGTTCTAAAACACAAGTTCTTATGATCCGAAAGATGCATGAATTTTCTACCCCTCACCTCTTGTGAAAGTTGCCGAGTTTGTTCAATTTTACCGCCGGTTTCGTTTACTCCCTTGCATCCCATTTCTCAGAAACTTGTGTCACATGTTTGATATTTTGCACTCATGTGTATATGAGCCGCGACACAACAAAACCAAAAAAGTGGTTGTGCGCCCAGCGAAGACTCGGATCAGCCTGGGCATTCGCCCAGTCTGATCAGAGTCTTCGCTGTCCGCATGAAGGAACCTTAGACCCTTAGCTACCCTTTTCTAAAGCACTTAGCGAAGAGTTTGTTTTCTCGTGTCGCAGCTCATATTATATGTGATCTGTTTACTGTGTTTTTTGACTATCCTACCTCAACTTATAAAATACTTAGGTTGCGTTTGCAAGATTTTTTGGATGACTCGTAGAATACAGATAAAGAGTGACATCCATTTTAATAAAAATTGTTTTCATTAAGAAAAAACAAGGAGTAACTTTTTCTGCAAAAATCCAAAAAAAAATTAACATCGTTATTGAAAACGTACTTAGGTCTGAAGATACTTTAAGGTATTAAAAGGTAAAGGGTAACAAGCAAAATCGACGAATTTATGTCCCCCGCCTTGGAAACTAGGTCTCCACTGTATATACACTTAGTGTTTGAGCTGGAAAGCGGCTAAGTTAAAAATGTGAAAAAGTAAAAAAAAAAAAATAACGTGAGGATTATATCCAAACCACATGCATATCTTCAGACCATGATCTAAACACCTGTGAAGTTTCAAAGGAATGGGCATAAAACTGTAGGAGGAGTTGAACACACAAGGTACCCACTATCTATTCACTTTGATAGTAAAAATGTATGAAAAATGGCTAAGTTCAATTTGCGAAAAAAGTGATAAAAAATAATGTGAGGATTATATCCAAACCACATGCATATCTTCAGACCATCACCAAAATACCTGTAAAGTTTCAAAGGAATCGGCATAAAACTGTAGGAGGAGTTGCGCACACAAGGTACCCACCATCTAGTCACTATGATAGTAAAAACGCCTAAAAAAGACTAAGTTCAACTTGTGGAAAAAGTGACAAAAAATAATGTGAGGACTATATCCAAACCATATGCATATCTTCAGACCATGACCAAAACACCTGTGAAGTTTCAAAGGCATCGGCATAAAACTGTAGGAGGATTTGTGCACACAAGGTACCCACTATCTAGTCACTTTGATAGTAAAAACGCCTAAAATGACTAAGTTCAACTTGTGGAAAAAGTGATAAAAAATAATCTCAGGATTACATCCAAACCACATGCGTATCTTCAGACCATGACAAAAACATCTGTAAAGTTTCGAAAGAATCGGCATAAAACTGTATGAGTAGTTGCGCACACATACCTACTACTTTAGGGGGACGGAAAGACTATGAGTAGTTGCGCACACATACCTACTACTTTAGGGGGACGGAAAGACGGAAGGACGGACGGACGGACGGAATGCCGAAAAGTATGTCCCTCCGCTTTTCTTCGAAAAGGCGGGGGACAATAAAGCAAAGGTTTCCTATATATCTAATATCGGTAGGGGTAGTTAGGGTTAGAGGCCCACTGTATCTTGGGCACAGCTGATGAAAGACGAAGCCCAGCCCCCTTCTTTAGCTGCCTTAAGGTGGACGATTACTGGAGAATTTGTCAAACAAAACAGAGTAATTGGTCGCTCAACCTTGGGGTAGCTTACCACTTATTATTCATTAGGGGAGACGCTTCAGTCAAGAAGAGAATGGTAAGAATGGCCTACATTAGTCAGGTAACTAATGTAACATGTAGTTAAATAACATAACAGACCTAGATGAAAAATATTAGATGGTAACATAGATTTTCTTTGCTGTAGACCACTGAAGTATCAGACAGTTTTATAACTTTACCCATTACTAAACTGACGCACCAAATTTACTGCACGCGCTGGTGTTACGTGTTCTAGTTGAAATAGCGGCCCCCAGAGCAGAAGACATGTGCTTTTTCCTTCGTTAAACCATTGGCTAGAGTCGTTCTTCAAAATGCGGTATTAATTTCGAGTTTTCTAGTGACTAGCTTAAACGTTATTTCTGTTGCCTATGTGAAATAATTGGTGGTATGCTACCTATACAATGACACTAACTACCGTAAAGATCCTAAGTTTTTGAGCAGATAGGTTTGTACAAATTGTGGAAACTGAGATCAGACTGCTCCTTAGGAACGTTTCTGATTTGCCATTCCGTCTGCACTTTTTTGTAGGCATTACTTTATGGTACAACCAAAATATTAGGGGAATAAATAGTAGGACAAGGGTCTACTTTGGTTGCAGCAGGTGCGGAATGGGGTTCGTCTGTATATTTGGGTTTCTGAAATTTTCGGGTATTTTTAACCTTAACATTGCTTTGCAAGGAAACGAAACGGTGAAAATTTTGTAATTTTGTCTTATTCTGTAACATACAATGTAAGTTTTTCTGAAATAATCTGCATGAGCATGACCCAACGAATAAATATATTTTTCATGACTGTTTTCGTGAAATTAAATTTTCTTGCATTTTTAAAAATGTAAACTAGAAAATGTGTTTATGAAACACTATGCCCCCAACCATATGCTTGTCTCTAGAGAAGGTTCATCCAATAATGCTTGTACCTTTGTACCATAGGCTTACAATGCACTAAGTCGAAAAAGGGGCATCACTCAGTCAAAAATTTACGAATTGTTTTCAAAAGTTAATCAGGTCATCTAAACCTTGGGCAATATCAACCTGCAAAAATCATGATCCTAGCATCAGGGGTAATCCAGATATTTTGTTCACAAGCTTCCATAGGCAAATAATGCACTAAGTTGAAAAAGGGGCATAACTCAATCCAAAATTTACAAATTATTTTCAAAAGTTAATCAGGTCATCTACACCACAGGCAGTATATTCCTGCATAAAATCATGCTCCTAGCATCAGGTGTTCTTGAGATATTTTGTTCACAAGGTTCCATAGGCTTACAATGCACTATGTCGAAAAAGGGGCATAACTCAATCAAAAATACATGATTTCTTTTCAAAAGTTAATCAGGTCATCTACACCACAGGCAGTATCTTCCTGCAAAACATCATGCTCCTAACATCAGGGGTTCTTGAGATATTTTGTTCACAAGGTTCCATAGGCTTACAATGCACTAAGTCGAAAAAGGGGCATAATTTGTGAAAAATTCATGAATTTGTTTAAAAAGTCAATCAGGTCATCTACACCTTAAGCATTCTCATCCTGCAAAACCTCATGATCCTAGCATCAGGGGTTCTTGAGATATTTTGTTCACAAGTTTCCACAGGCTAAGTCGAAAAAGGGGCATAAATCTGGAAATACATGACCGGCGGAAAAATAAAAAAATACGGGTCTGCTTATTTTCCATACTGATCATGTGTATACAGTTTCAAGTTCCTAGCTCTTATTGTTCTTGACTACATGTAAGGGTACCTTTGTACCATTGACTTCAATGCACTAAGTCGAAAAAGGGGAATAACTTGATCAAAAATTCACGATTTTTTTCAAAAGTTAATCAGGTCATCTACACCACAGGCAGTACCTTCCTGCAAAAAATCATGCTCCTAGCTTCAGGCGTTCTTGAGATATTTTGTTCACAAGGTTCCATAGGCTTACAATGCACTATGTCGAAAAAGAGGCATAACACGGTCAACACTTCACAAATTTGTTTCAAAAGTTAATCAGGTCATCTACACCTTGGGCATTCTCATCTTGCAAAGCCTCATGATCCTAGCATCAGGGGTCCTTGAGATATTTTGTTCACAAGGTTCCACAGGCTAAGTCGAAATAGGGGCATAAATCTGGAAATACATTGCCGGCGGAAAAATAAAAAAATACGGGTCTGCTTATTTTCCATACTGATCATGTGTATAAAGTTTCAAGTTCCTAGCTCTTATTGTTCTTGACTATATGTAAGGGTACCTTTGTACCATAGGCATCAATGCACTAAGTCAAAAAAGGGGAATAACTCGATCAAAAATTCACGAATTTTTTTCAAAAGTTAATCAGGTCATCTGCACCACAGGCAGTATCTTCCTGCAAAAAATCATGCTCCTAGCTTCAGGGGTTCTTGAGATATTTTGTTCACAAGGTTCCATAGGCTTACAATGCACTATGTCGAAAAAGGGGCATAACTCGGTCAAAAAATCACGAATTTGTTTCAAAAGTTAATCAGGTCATCTACACCTTGGGCATTCTCATCTTGCAAAGCCTCATGATCCTAGCATCAGGGGTTCTTGAGATATTTTGTTCACAAGGTTCCACAGGCTAAGTCGAAAAAGGGGCATAACTCTGGAAATACATTGCCGGCGGAAAAATAAAAAAATACGGGTCTGCTTATTTTTCATGTGCATGCCACATATAAAATTTCAAGATCCTAGCATAAGCTGTTCTTGAGTTTCCCAGCTGCCAGAAAGTGTTACGGACGGACGGACAGACGGACGGACAGACGGATGGACGGACGGACAGGCCCAAACCAATATGCCCCCTCAACTTCTCCGAAGTTGGGGGCATAAAAATATACTTATTAACAAGATAAGTGCATTCTTTTTTTTACCAGTTTTTTTAAACATCCTACAGTATAGATTATATAATCACAGAACTGAAGGTGCATTCATATGCTAGAAATGTGAATTTAAATAGAAACTGTGTAAAAAAGGGGTGTAGAAATACAAAATTTTGAATTTTTTTTTTTTGGAAAATGAAAGGGTAATTTTTTTTCTTATCCAAATGTTTTATAGCCCTGTGGTTTATTAGGCTGGTAAAGTGGTTTGAATGCCCCACCAGTATTCTTATTTAGTATCCGACTACCTTAAACACTTTCTCAAATTGTAAGGTAGACCAGATGAAACCAGAAGTACCACGATGTATACAGTGCATATATATACTGGATGCATTTATTGAATATAGGACAGGCAAGTTTACCTATACCAAACATACAATATAATGAGCCGCGACATGAGAAAACCAACAAAGTGGTTGTACGTCCAGCGCAGACTCAGATTAGCTTCGACATCTACTCAGTCCGATCAAACTCTTCGCTAAGCGCTTAAAGGGTAGTTAAGGGTCTATGCTACCTCCATGCGGACAGCGAAGACTCTGATCAGACTGGGCAGACAACCACATTGTTGGTTTTGTTGTGTCGCGGCTCTAATATCACATCACTGTAACAAAGACAGGTGTGTGAATGAAATGATTCAACACTGAAAAAGTAGACTGCACTGTGTTTGCTTGTCAAAAAGTTGGACACATGCTTCTTCTGTTTTCACCTGCTCAGCCTGATATCGTGTATAAAAAGCATGCTGTGACGCCCTTCTTAATGCATTAAAGTACCCACAGATCAATATAGTTTAATAACGATGGTTACTTTTTTAAGCTCGCCAGAGCCGAAGGCTCCGGGGGAGCTTATAGGATGGACATATGTCCGTCGTCGTCGAATGTCGTACGTCTCGTCTGTCCGTCGTCTGTCATCAGCACTTTAAAACAACATCTCTTCCAAAGCCAGTGGGCTAAATTTCATCTAGCATACTCGGACTTGGGGATTGAATGTTTTTTTCTGTTCTTTTTCTTTTTTTTAAATGAAAATCGGCTTTTGTGTTTGCTTGCTATGACAACTTAGAGGTCCCATACACTAATAATGGAGAAAATTGAAAAATGACATTCACTGCAGTGCAGATATTTTGACAAAACCTTTATAGAAATAATTCCTGAGAAGTCTTCTATCAGCTATAAGATTTTTGGTCCACTGCTTCTTTTGTTGGTTACCAAAATGGGTATACATAAAGGCATTTCCGGTCGTTATAAAAAATGCTTAAATTCTGCATATATATATTTTTTTTATGATAAATTTTAAATTGGAAATCAATGGCGGAGTTTATTGAATATTTTTTTATACAATGCAGTCATTTTCCATATTAAAAAAGTTACTACACTCTCCTGTACATTATACATGTACAGTAAATGGCCTGGCAGCCAGCTGACGTCTTTTACTGTAAAATCTACAGATTTTATAGTGAAGGTAACATATGAAAGAAGGCCCTGTCGACTAGGCACTAGTAATCTAGATTTAGTGACGTAATTTGTAGGTCCAAGAGAAAATCCTTTGGTGACAAGATGAAATTTATTATTGCATTGGTACTACTGCTCGTATTCATATATGTACCTGGCTACTGGACGAAGGAAATGTATTTTCTCAAACGTTGCTATGACGATAGACAACAGTGCGAGGTGTCTTGTGTAGATGTGTAAGTATTCTTTAATTCTGTCTTAAGAAATGAGAAACTGTACATCGTCTATTAGGGGAGAGTCGGGTAACTTCGGACAGCGGGTAAATTCGGACACTGACATTGTTTCCTTTATATGTCAGTTGTTTGGAAATAAAACAAAAATCAACTGGCCAAACAGAGAAAACCCAGATGAAGCGGCTCATTATGAGCCGTCTCGTCTGGATTTTCACTGTTTGCAATTATGTCCGAATTTACCCGCCTGTCCGAAGTTACCCGACTCTCCCCTACTGACAGTTTTTTTGTGGTTCGTACTTTTGTTGTAGCCTCGATGTTAGGTATTCTTATGCCTGCTTGTCTGCTGTCTTCTAGCAATATGGTCACCTGTTTAGATGCCATCTTTGCTTTCTGTTTTGTTTTGTAATTTAAAAAACAAAAACTAAGTGAAATTATGTGTTCCTAATGTTTTCAGCCTGTTTGGGAAGAGGGCGTATAGTCCGCCTTTCGTGAACTTTCGTCAATTTATGTACCGTATGAAGGGGCTTAAAGTTGGAAAGAAAACAGGAGATGATGATAGTTTTATATCTGCCTTATCATTGAAGATTTAAGCTACTGACAAAGTTCTGTCATCTCTTGTTTTCTCTCCAACTTTAAGCCCCAACGGGCGTACATGTATATTGCCTCGCTCAGCGGACTCTTGTTTTCTCTCCAACTTTAAGCCCCAACGGGCGTACATGTATATTGCCTCGCTCAGCGGACTCTTGTTTTCTCTCCAACTTTAAGCCCCAACGGGCATACATGTATATTGCCTCGCTCAGCGGACTCTTGTTTTCTCTCCAACTTTAAGCCCTACCGGGCGTACATGTATATTGCCTCGCTCAGCGGAGCTCTTGTTTTCTCTCCAACTTTAAGCCCCAACTGGCGTACATGTATATTGCCTCGCTCAGCGGAGCTCTTGTTTTCTCTCCAACTTTAAGCCCTACCGGGCGTACATGTATATTGCCTCGCTCAGCGGAGCTCTTGTTTTCTCTCCAACTTTAAGCCCCAACTGGCGTACATGTATATTGCCTCGCTCAGCGGAGCTCTTGTTTTCCAATTCATAAATGTTTGCACGGTCCTCAGGAGATGTTGAAATTTGATAAGTGTCAAGTAATTTTGCAAAAAAAAAAAAAAAAATCATGAATTGGCGAAATGGAAAATTTTGGTGAATTAGCTCCATATTGACTTAAAGGGTATCTGACCACTTTGATTTGGAGGGTAGTGTGAACTGAAGTCTGGACTTTGACAAGATAAAGTCACGGGGCTTTAGTTTAAAACTTCATGTGTACAAAATTTGCAAAATGAATGAAATGGAAGGCAGAAATGATATTTTCTACCAAATGTTTGAAATGTTCCAGAAATCGCAGGGTAAAAGTTTGACCCCTTAATAATTTTTCTAGTATATTACAAAAAAGAGTCGTTTCAACCAGCGAATCAACTCAGACTGATATCCATTCTATTCCCGTCATCTATATTCCTCAAGCTCCATATATTATAGAAAGAACAGGGAAGATTCTGATCAGCTGCATGGATGCACAGGCTGATTGTAGTCCCTGCTGAGACGGTAAGGTGTATGGGTACACCACATTTGTCTTCCACCATTTTACAGAGGGGAACAAGAAGCCTGTCCGTAAAGCAAGTCAACTCTTAATGGAAAGAATTTGCTCCCACAGGAGCAAATTCTTTCCTTTCAGAGTTGACCCCATTGAGAAGGGAGGTACAATTGAAAATGCAAAAGGTGCTATCCCTGAATGTGTACAGTCTCTCTTGGCGTGCTAAATTAGACATCTTAGGAGCACCGGTAGTCTCAGTAAGTTAAGCGCTGGTCTGCTGATCCAGCGGTCCCGGGTTCGAGCCCCACTAAAGGCTGGAATCTTTTTAATCGTAAATGGGGTTTCGTTGGACAAACGTTTCCCTATCACCAACCCATCGTCCTGATATGACTGAAATACTTTTGAAAAGGACGTAAACTCGCAAGTAAGCCATCAATCCATCATAAGACAACTTGAGATGATAGCAATCGGTAATCATCGTACGACTCCGGAATCCTGCGGCAATTAAAGAAAACAGACTCAAATGAAATTTGCCGATTGGAGATGATAACTGCTGGTGATGAGCGTGGTAAAAAAATATAAGAGCCAGTCTCTGTGAAAACCGGGCTTAATGACATAGAAGTTAAGATTCAGAAAACTGCATCAGCTGAAAGTAATAGCTTTCCTGAACGTTTCCTGAAAATTTGAGAGGGTTACCATTATTTATTACAAAGATATGTGCTTAAGAATCAAACAGGTAGAGCAGTTTCTTTATATGACGTTATTAACGTCGTACAAGTATATATTGACGACAACGTCATAACGGCCGTTCTTACGAGCTTTTGGTGCGTGCCAGACAAAATAACTCGGACAAAATGTGCGTTTGCTCATGTTCAAAGTGAATGTGATAGCACACTTATGATAAATTGTATGATTCAACATTCTTTCACAAATTACAGGCCTTTGTTATGGTAAACCATCTGTTTTCAAGGCTCCGGGGTTAACCCAGATTAAGCGTTGCCATGGCAACATACGTCATATTTATAACTGATTTTTGTCTATGTTCAAAGGTGTTATAATATATTTCAACGACTAAGGTATTTTTTTCCGTTGCTGTCAGGCAACGTCTAACCTCATTATTGACCCACATTTTACGCCATTCCATTGGTCAGTATAGTAAACAACGGAGAAATGCCGAACAGGTAAGTAGTTTCTGTGCAAGCCTCACCGCATGGAGGTAGCTTAGCTTAGACCCTTAGCTATCCTGTAAGCGCTCAGGGAAGTTTCTGATCAGACTGGGCGGATGCCCAGGCTGATCTGAGTCTGCACTGGGCGCACAACCACTTTTTTGGTTTTCTCGTGTCGCGGCTCATATATTGCTTAGAATATGCATGGTAGACACGATCGATCAAAACAGTTTTTAGCGAATATATTTTTTTTTTTAATAAAACGACTCCAATAGACAGCAATATTTACATTATTTTGGCCAAACTTCTGTAAACATAACCAATATATAGAATCTTCATTCTGTGAATAGTTCTGGACTAGCCCAAATATCAATTTTAACCATACATGTAAACATATCATACTGAATATCACACGTGGATTAAATGAATTACAATTTTAGTAAGTTCTATTGAAATATATGTGTTATAACTGACTATCACAAATGTTTGTGATTGAAAATCGTACATGTATGTCCACGACAGACCAAAGGAACTTAAAAGCACGCACTATCGTTTAAAAACGTCACTAGTACTACATGTATGAAGTTTTAATATGTAAAGAATAAAAGAAAAGAGAATAAAATGCTTAATTGAAAGTATGTGATAATTATGTTTTGTTCTGAGCAAAGCATATTTCAAACTTCTTTTTCATTTGCAATCTACGATTTTTTCTTTGTGTTGCTGTTGTATACCTTCCGACCTCACCTCTACATGGCCCAGAGACAAGTCAGCTAAATTCGGAAAGCACGTAAATTCGGACAGTTACATTGTTTCTTTTATGTGTCAGTTGTTTAGAATTGAAACAAAAAATAACTGGGCAAACAGTGAAAATCCTGATAAGACGGCTCATTATGAGCCGTCTCATCTCGATTTTCACTGTTTGAAATGGTATGTCCGAATTTACCTGCTGCCAGAATTTACCTGACTGGACCTATTTCCCGAACTTTTCTATCTGATCCTTATTATCCTTATGGTGAATTTATATCACACCTGTTGTACCTATAAGGAAAAAGGAATCAACAGGGTACCAAAAATCACCTTCCATTTATTACGTTGAGTAACAAGGCAAGTAGCTGAACTAAACTGGCCAAAATAAAGTATACCTCAAGCCTTTTCTCCAAAGGCGCGATGTTAATATGTCAATATTAAATAGTTTATTACCAAAAAAATTAAACAATTGAAAATGAAACTCAATTTTTACAGCAGATTTTTACAATCATCTGTTGCAAATTCTAGGAGCACTCAATTTTCATTTCTTCTGCCAGTTTTACTATAAAAATTTAAAGAATGAAACACGACCTATACCCCAACTTGAGGACCTCAGCAGAAATAAGTCAATGAATATGAAATCTAGTACGCGTATTATATGTAGAGAAGAGTTGTTGCTGATTCTTCTTGAAAATTAATGTGCTGTGCGAAACTTTTATTCCAGAAAAAGTAAAAATGACTTTTTAGTAATAGGCCTATGGGAAACAATAAGTGGGGCTTAACTTCTTTTGGCCAGTTTACTCTAGGGTTTGTCATGGCCGGTATAGGCAGTGTTTTAGAGCAGTATGTAAGAACAAATTTCTTAATCACACAAGTCGTTCAGTAGCCCTGGGCTGGTCGAATCCTTCCAGTGGGGCGGGGCTGTGGCTTTGATACTCGCTCTCTCTGATAAAGTCTGGTGATATTTGTGAAGTGCGGGGTATTTCTTCTCGAAACATGCTCCCTGTCTCGCTATATTAGCTAGGAATGGGTAGACGAAAACATCAGCCATAGTGAATTTGTTTCCCACAAGATAGGTTTTGCCCTGAAAGTAATAAAATAAGTACATTTGACACTCGTTATCTCTAACACTAATAACTCAAACTCTGATATATCAAAGAATATAATTTGAGAATGTTTCGTTTTATTTTCTGTTCATTCCAGCTTCTGTTATCTCAAACTATTGGTATCGCAAAGTAAATTCTTTGGGACCAGACAATTTACTTTGAGATATCAGTGGTTTGAGATGCATTTCGACAGGATTTTATGTTATGTGTCCAAGCTACATGTATATTCTTTGACATATGAGGGGAAGTTCAAAATGAACTGATACACTATAAGGATAAGCAACCTTCTCGTATCTAATTTTGTTTCTATTGAAATCAACTCCTAAATGAAAGAATTTGCTCCCATAGGAGAACATTATTTTCTTTAAGCGCATATCCCTTTTTGGGGAGTTTTTGTTACCATGGAAGCAAACAGGAATTGAGACAGTTGTCTCGCTTTGTCGAAAATGGGCAGAAGACATAGAGTTGTACGTATATGCAGCTTTTCGAAATTTAATTGTATTTAGTTACATGTGCTGGACAGTGTACTTTGAAATTAAGTCGTTTTAAAAATCGGATCGATCAGATAATTTCTAGTGGTTTCCGATAAATTGAGTAGCGCGATCATTGCTCTTTCGCAGCAAAGGGGTGACTGATCGATCAAAGTTAGACAAAATCGATGTATCAGCTTTTAATATGTATTTATGTCCAGTTGTCCAAGTATGCTCTGAGCTGGAAAAGTGCTATAAGAATGGTGGTCCACCAATTTCCACCTTATCAACCGGCAAGATTGTACATGTGCCTGAAAAAAAAAAAAAAAAAAAAAAAAACGCATAGGTAATGCGACTGATGTGGATTCGTATCCAGGTACGACAACACAGCTGCACGAACACGTATATGTTTATCCTGACTAAAGTAAGTACACCAAACATTTGAGTCAAAGATTTTGAATGATTGGTTTCCTTTTCAATAACGGTCTGAATGCCTGTTCATGACTTACAGTCAGGCATGTATCCCAGAATTTGAGTTCATCGTTAGCCTTGGAATAGCTCTCTTTCAAATATTCCTGAAATCGAGAAAGGAAAAAGATAAAACATGTCTTGAGTAAAGCCAAAACGTGGAAATTCACACGATTGTGCACTCTAGCGTGTTATCAGACATTCTGTTCGGAAGCCTTATCCATGCATCTTCTAAGGTGGTTGCTTCACCTTCATAAGCTTTAAACAACTACAGCCTAAAAAAAAACGTTTTTAGAAAAATGACGCCTCTTTCCCCGCCCCCCCCCCCTCTATCCCCCCTTCCCCCCCCCCCCCCCCCAACCCCCTCCTCCCACTCGCCCATTTCCGCAGTGTCATTTTCTGAAAGCTTTGCTATGTTTGCTGGTTGACTCTGAAAATAAGTGCAATTATACCAACTCATTGGCTCCATTGTAACTATGTAATATTTCAACTTAGTCAAAATGGTTCAAGACACAGGGAGCAGAAAAGTTATTTCTTGGAAAAATTCATCCTGTGAGCTTGAAAAGGTACGGTCGCAAAAGCATAACTGCCTATCAGGCTTATCGACAGGATATATCCATGCAAGTTTGTTGAAACTCTACCTACTGGTTAAAGAGATAATTGAACCGCGACACGAGAAAACCAACAAAGTGGTTGTGCGCCCAGCGCAGACCTCCCAGTCTGATAAGAGTCTTCGCTGTTCTCATGGAGGTAGCGTAGACACTTAGCTACCCTTTAAGCGCACTGCAAAGACTTTAATTAGACTGGGCGGGTGCCCAGGCTGATCTGAAACTTTGCTGGGCGCACAACCACTTTGTTGTTTTTTTCGTGTCGCGGCTCAATTATGTTTTGGTAAAATGTAACATGCTAATAAAAATCACAAATGAGTTCCTTTAAGAGTAATGAAAACTTTCATAAGCAAGAAGATGGGTCCTGACTTCATAGTTCAGCTTATAAGTCCCCCTTCGAACCTTTATCAAGAAGGACTGGACCTCCTTTGGTCCATCTTAATGAGGACCAGAAGGCCGAAAATGTGAAGATGTGAATGTGGTCTATCGAACAATATTGACGGGCCGTGCTATTCGAAGCATTGGGATAGATAGGTCTGAGCAACCAGGCCCAGAGTACATTTGAGAATAAGACTTGAGTACATTCTCAAACTCAAAATAAAACACACTGATTGGCTGCTTCCGAGTACATGCTCGGAAGCAGCCAATCAATGTGCTTTATTTTGAGTTTGAGATTATTCTCAAGTTTTATAACCTCGCACCCAGTGCTGACTCAGATCAGAGTCTACCCTGTTAACATCCATATTCGTCTTTCAGACACATAACTGCGTTGTAAATCCAAACCATTTCATGTGTAGAACAGTTACAGTGACTAGTTTTTGTGTCCTTTTTTCTTTTTTTCCCTGAATTTTTACTGTAAGAATTGAAATAAAGTATATACCATATTCCAGTTTTCTTTCTTGTTCCGGAACTTGTAAACAACTGTTAGCATAACATTGGACATTAGATTGGCAGACTGCAAAACAATATTAACATGGAGTTGAATGACTTGAGAATAATTATTTGAGAAAGTCTGAAGTTTTTGTTGAAAGACATTCAGTTTGTCATGTCATTGAAAATTTGGCGGAGCATGGCAAACAATGGCGGAGCATGGCATACATTGTTTGCCATGCTCCAGGACCAATGACGTCGTATATCTGTTACCATAGGCACTAAGAGTTCGTATTGATTTCTAAATGACCTCATTGATACCTTATTCTGCCACAGATCTATGGCGTCATTTCACCTACAATTCATCTCACTTATAATTCGAGGAGAGCATGGCATACAGTGTATGCCATGCTCCCATCGAATTGTAGGTGAGATGCTACCTGAAATTTAGAGAATGGAAAAGTATGACTTTCTCAAACCCATAACTCATTCTCAAATAATTTAATTCTCTATTTTTAAACATTTACATTATCAGTGTAGAGCTCTCTGTTAACCCAATTAAGTGATGCGGGCGTCAATGTTGTTTAAAAGTCAATAATTACATTGTATCACGCGCTTCAGAGTGACAGCTCATCTCACTAACTAGCACGTGAAATCTACAACATTCCATGTACTTGAATGGCTAGTAAACATTGAGTGACAGCTCGCTACGCCTACTTGCACGCGAAATCTACAGCAGGAGGTGGAATTTACTGGTAGGCAGTGACAATGCGGCTGTTCCAAACTATTACTAAATTCAGCCGGTAATGTTTTTTAAACAATCTTTATATATGTATTTCTTAATTTTGTTTATCTTTTTATTGATCAAAAGCATCGTTTAATAATATAAATATAAGGAATGAATGTTATTTTTTTAACGTTTACTGAAGTATAAACTACATCGGGTCACGAGCAAAGTAAGTGAACCCCCTTACTTTGCTCGTGACCCGATGTAGTTTATACTTCAGTAAACGTTAAAAAAATAACATTCATTCCTTAATAAATATCATGCCTGGTAAACGCACAATTCCACCCCCCACCCCCACCCCCCGCTCGGAAATTAAAAATTCAATCTTCTGCAAATAGTTAGCCAAACTATAGCAATGCTATTCGAGTTTCATGGCTATAAAGCAAATTTAGAGAGGCGCCGTGGTCGAGTGCTTAGAGTGACTCGGTTACAGTGCAGAAAGTCGCCGGAAGGTCGTGAGATCGAGCCCGGATTTTGCGATCCGACGACTGGAAAACTGTCAACCCAGCAGTAAATGGGTACCTTTTTCTAATCAGGGAAGCATAAGGCAGCGAAAGAAAAGGGATGGGCTCCGCTTTTGATTTGCTGTGCCCAAGATACAGTGGGTATCTAACCCCACTGCCCCTACGGCTATGAGGCTTTGGAAAACCTTTGCCTTTTATCATTTAAAGCAAATTTTCAAGTGTATTTTTTCAATTGAATGAACCCTTCGATCGAGTATGTTTATCAGATTACACTGCGACACAACAAAACCAACAAAGTGGTATGTGCGCCCAGCGAAGACTCAGATAAGCTTCGGCATATGCCAAGTCTGAGCAATATCTTCGCTGTCGGCATGGTGGTAGCTTAGACACTCAGCTGTCTTTTAAGCGCACAGTGAAGACTCTGATCAGCCTGGGCTTCTCTGAGTCTTCTTGTGGCCTACATGCCACTTTGTTGGTTCTTTCGTGTCACGGCTCATATTTAAAGTGTACTACCTCAAAGATCTTTTGATAACATGCAGCCCTTTCCGCTGTGTCTGTCGGCATTAGTCGGTTACTTGCATTACTGTACTTCTCCTGGAAAGAACGTTTGAGTATTGAAATGAGTGTGACATATTCGAATATACTATAAAACATATTCATTATATGACCAAGATGTAACACGCAATTTCATCGGCTAATTTGACGTCACGTGCCGGGCAATATTTTGCGATATTCACCGGCCAGTCAGTGAATATTACTTTTACGTTGACGTCATTGTATTTTCGTGACGTAACGTCTGATGTACGTTGATGTTAATGGAGTTACGTCGCGAGATAATATCATGTAGTACCATCATAAATATTAAAGGAAACCGTATTTAGAATTATCATATAATAAAACAATTGTGGACCTTTATTTCGGTGAATATGCAGTTTTATTAACCTGCAAACATAGCATATTGAACCCCGCTTCGCGTCGGTCAGTATGTTGTTTGCAGGTCAACAAAACTGCATATTCACCTCAACAAAGGTCAATAATTGTATAATATTTGGCGGTAGCTTAATTCTGGCGATATTGGCGGTTAAGACAGCGCGAAACTAGAAGCCCATCAATACAGTCAACTCCCGACATCTCGAACACTGATATCTCATTGTATCTCTTCAATCAAACAATACGGTTTTGATATATAATTCCTACTTTTGTTGACATCTTAACTTTGGATACATGTATCTCAAACAACTGATATCTCAAAGTAAATTTGCTGGACAAGAAAATTTACTTTGAGATATCAGTAGTCTGACATGAACTTAGACTTCCAGATATCGAGAGTTAAAGGTATCTGATTTTAGTTAGATTTACATATAGTTTTACAGGGGTTCAGATAACAAGGAGTACCTGATGTTGAGTATTTGAGATATTTTCGATGCCGTTTTCTAGACGGTTCCATTAAATACATATTGTGGCATCCCATTAGAATCGCCTCTATGAGGCGTTCTAATAGATGTCACAATATCTATTTTGACAGAAAGGTAAGAAAAAATGGAACGAGTTCACATCAATTTGTCTTTATTAATTGGAGCCATTGGTATATTTTGAACGCCAAAATAAATCTGCTCCAATATCATTTTCATTGAACCGCCAAATTTTGATACAGAAGATATCAAAGTCTCCATAGTCCTATCAGTGGTAAAAACTTTTAAACTCAAATCATTGTGAAAGGCGGTTCAACCTCTGCGCTTGGTAATAAAATGTGGGTTGACGTGCATATATCGAGTCATATAACTGGCAAAAAAGTAGAGAAAACAAGTTTTTGAAAAATAACAAATCGCTCTACAAATTAAAATTTCCTGTTCTGGTTCCCCGTCTAGAAATGCTATATAAACATAGGCGGGATAGTGATTGGGACTCAACGCCTGCACATGGCATTTTTTACCATTTTATTCAACTTAATGAAATCGAAAGTAGGTCATTATAGTTGCCAGCGAAAATGACCCAAATAAGTTTCAAATCCTTTATATGTGAAACTCAAGGATGTTTTATTTGTTTAAAGCTGGCTAATCACGGTCATTTAAACTGAAGAAACTATACTGAGAAGCTTGCAGCGAGACTTCATGATAAAATTTTTCACGCTGAAAGAGCAATAGGGCCTTTAAAGCGTTTTGCAGTAGCTTTTTCGGTTCATCCTTCATGTAAGACATCACGAAAAAGCAGAATAGTCTGGGTAAACTGAACGGAGGATTGCAAAAGATTTCTGTCATAATCTGGGTAAATTGAACGTAAGATTGCGGAAGATTTATTTAAAAAACTGTGTCAGTTTTAGTAACAGCAGCAGAAGATATAAAAACACAAAGTCATAGTTCAGGTTAACCTAACAGAAGTTTGTATAAGATTTCTTTCACAAACTGGGTAAGCTGAACAGAAAATTTCTGTCAGAGTCCGGGTAAATTGAACGGAGGATTGCGGAAGATTTCTGTCACAGTCTGGATAAACTGAACGGAATATTGCGGAAGATTTCTGTCATAGTCTGTGAAAATCGAACGGAAGATTGCGGAAGATTTCTTCTGAGTCAGGGTAACTCGAACGGAAGATTTCAAACCATTCCTTAGGTAAATCGAATGGAAGATTGCGGAAGATTTCTGTCATAGTCTGGGTAAATCTAACGGAAGATTGCGGAAGATTTCTGTCTGAGTCCGGGTAAATCAAATGGAAGATTGCGGACGATTTCAAGTTATACCTTAGGTAAACTGAACGGAAGATTGCGGAAGATTTCAAACCATAGTTTAGGTAAACTGAACGGAGGATTGCGGAAGATTTGAAATCATAGCTTAGGTAAACTGAACGGAAGATTGCGGAAGATTTAAGACCATAGTTTAGGTAAATTGAACGGAGGATTGCGGAAGATTTCTGTCATAGCTCAGGTAAATTGAACGGAAGATTGGGGAAGATTTAAAACACAGAGTCAGTTTAAGTAAAAGCAGCTGAAGATTCAAAGCACATAGTTTGGGTAAAACTAGCGGAAGACTGGGGAAGACCTCTGCTATAGTCAGGGTAAACTGAACGGAAGATTGCGGAAGATTTAAAACACAGAGTCAATTGATGTAAAAGCAGTGGACTTAATTGTCAGTCAGGCAATTACTAAACTTGTTGGCTCTGACAAGATGTCAAATACATCTGTATAGCAATTGCTATATACTATGACATGGTATCCTAAGCTCCATATGCAAGGGCCTGGGATCTCATAGCTGCAGGCTCCAGGGTCAAGGCTATCTTGGCAGTGCTATTCATTACTGAACAATCTTGGCGGTGGCCCCTACTAGGATTCTTTTCAATTGTAGCACTGCTTACTATCAAGCATGATCTAATTAGCTCTTTACTGATGAAACCAGACACTAGGCAACCATCATGGCAAAGGCCACTCGGACCAAGCTTCATACAGGGTCAGTGCACCAGATTGAGCCAAGACTCACCTATGGTTGGTGTGTTTTTGACACTTTGTCACCTTTAATGTAGTTCTGTGATGCTGCATACTATGACATATGGTATCCTTAGTTCCTTATGCAAGGGCCCAAAGGTCCCTGGATCACAGGGCTGAAGGCCCCTGCATCAAGGCTATCTTGGTGGTACTGTTCATTACTGAACCATCTTAACGGTGGCCCCTACTCGGATTCTTTTCAATTGTAGCACTGCTCACTATAAAGCATGATTGAATCAGCTCTTTGCTGATGAAACTGGACACTAGGCAAGCATCATGGCCAGGCCTCACTGACCAAGCTTTCTACAGGGTCAGTGCACCAGATGGAGCCAAGACTCACCGATGGTTGGTGTGTTTTTGACAATTTGTCACCTTACATGTAGTTCTGTCATACAACAAACTATGACATGGTATCCTTAGTTTCTTAGGCAAGGGCCCGAAGGGCCCGGGATCGCAGGGCCGAAGGCCCCTGGGTCAAGGCTATCTTGGCGGTGCTGTTCATTACTGAGCCATCTTGGCGATGGCGCCTACTCGGATTCTTTTCAATGGTAGCACTGCTTACTATCAAGCATGATCAAATCAGCGCTTTACTTTTGAAACCGGACACTAGGCAAGCATCTCGGCCGAAGGCCGCTCGGACCAAGCTTCCTACAGGGTCAGTGCACCAGATGGAGCCAAGACTCACCTATGGTTAGTGCACATCTCTGACAATTTGTCTCCTTAATTCTGTCATGCTACATACTACATGCTACATACTAAGTTCCTTTTGCAAGGGTCTGAAGGGCCTGTGAGAGCTGAAGGCCCCTGTGTCAAGGCTATCTTGGTGGTACTGTTCATTACTGAACCCTCTTTGCAGTGGCACCTACTCAGATTCTTTTCAATTGTAGCACTGCTTGCTATCAAGTATGATCAAATCAGCTCTTTACTGATGAAACTGGAGACTAGGCAACCATCATGGGCAAAAGCTGCTCGGACAAGCTCTCTACAGGGTAAGTGCACCAGCTTGAGCCAAGACTCGATCACCTATGGTTGGTGTGTTTTTGACAATTTGTCACCTTACATGTAGTTCTGCCATGCTACATACTGTGACATGGTATACTGAATTCCTTATATGCAAGGGCCTGAAGGGCTCAAGATTACACTGCCAAAGGCCCCTGTGTCAAGGCTATCTTGGCCGTGCTGTTCATTATTGAACCATCTTGGCGGTGGCCCCTACTCGAGTTCTTTTCAATTGTAGCGCTGCTTACTATCACGCCTGATCGAGTCACCTCTTTACTGACGAAACTGGACACTAGGCAAGCATCATGGCTGAAGGCCGCTCAGACCTACAGGGTCAGCTCACCAGATGGAACCAAGACTCACCAATGGTTATCACGTTTTTGATGAGATGTCACAGCTTTAAAATATTGGATGCAGGATCACCAAACATACCAAAAATGACTCTGTATTAGGACAGTAGCATATGGGTGACAATGTATACCTTGATAAGACTTTTTAAGACCCCTCTGATCAAGGTTTGCAATGAAATCCTCAGCTATCAGATAAAGTCACAATGTTTCATTTGAAACTTCTTTGCTCAATTTAACTTGACAAGCATCCTGGGTGAAATCTTTCACAATCTTAAGTGAGAATGACCTAGGTTATCAATTTAAATCTTCAATTCAGCTTGCCTAAGCTGTGGTTTGAAAGATTCTGGAATCCTGCATTCAATTTAAATTAACAATGGTTTAAAATCTTAGCTTTACCTAAGCTATGGTTTGAAAACTTCTGCAATCTTCCACTCAGTTAACCTTACCAAACATCTTTCATGAGATCTTCCGCAATCTTCCGTTCAGTTTACATAAGCTATGATTTTTAATCTTCCACAATCCTCTGTTCAATTTGCCTAAACTATGATTTGAAATCTTCCGCAATCCTCCGTTCAATTTACGTAAGGTATGATTTGAGATCTTCTGCAATCCTCTGTTCAGTTTGCCAAAGCTATGATTTCAAATCTTCCGCAATCCTCCGTTCAATTTACCTAAACTATCATTTCAAATCTTCCGCAATCCTCAGTTCAATTTACCTAAACTATGATTTCAAATCTTCCGCAATCCTCCGTTCAGTTTACCTAAGCTATGATTTCAAATCTTCCGCAATCCTCCGTTCAATTTACCTAAACTATGGTTTGAAATCTTCCGTTCAGTTTACCTAAGGTATAACTTGAAATCTTCCGCAATCTTCCGTTCGATTTACCCGGACTCAGACAGAAATCTTCCGCAATCCTCCGTTCAATTTACCTAAGGTATGATTTGAGATCTTCTGCAATCCTCCGTTCAGTTTACCTAAGCTATGATTTCAAATCTTCCGCAATCCTCCGTTCAATTTACCTAAACTATCATTTCAAATCTTCCGCAATCCTCCGTTCAATTTACCAAAACTATCATTTCAAATCTTCCGCAATCCTCCGTTCAATTTACCTAAACTATCATTTCAAATCTTCCGCAATCCTCCGTTCAATTTACCTAAACTATGGTCTTCAATCTTCCGCAATCCTCCGTTTAATTTTCCTAAACTATGGTCGTAAATCTTCCGCAATCCTCCGTTCAATTTACCTAAACTATGATTTATAATCTTCCACAATCCTCCGTTCAATTTACTTAAGGTATGATTTGAGATCTTCCGCAATCCTCCGTTCAGTTTACCTAAGCTGGGATTTCAGATCTTCCGCAATCCTCCGTTCAATTTACCTTAACTCCGCTTAGTTTAATCTGACAAACATTCTGAGTGAAATCTGGTCCACAGGTATGGTTTGAATTTGAACTTCCGCAATCCTCCATTCAATTTTCCTAAGGTTTGGTTTGAAATCTTCCGCAATCCTCCGGTCAATTTCCTTGGAGAGAAATTCTGCAATCTTCTGTTGAGTTTACCTGAGTTATTACTTGAACTCTCCCACAGTCTTCCATTAGATTTTCTTAGATTACATATTGGAACTTACACAATCTTCTAAGCTGTAGTTTGAAATCAGACCTAAATAAGCTTATGCTTTAGTTCTGATCCTAACGTGTAAATAATTATATCTCATCATTGCTGTAACCATGAATGTATGTTTTTGAAAATAAAATATGTTTAAACCAATTAATGCACAATCTTCCATTCATTTTACCTAAGCTATGATGGTTTGAAGTCTACTGCAATCCTCCATTTGATATACCAAAGGTATGGTTAACAATGTTTCCCTGTACTACTTGCCTGTTTAGAGTACTTCAGTTTCGTGATGTCTTACATGAAGGATCAGCCGCTTTTTCAAAGCATGAACGCAAGCTGTGCAATGATCTGACATTGATATTTATCATGTATAAGCTGCAAAATTCACCTCATAACAGGGGTATGATCACACAATGTGATATGTCACTTTCGAACTGCGCTTGCGAAAAGGTTATCAGGCGATGCCTATAGAAGCGATCTCTAAAGACGATTGGCTACATACTGACGTTGGCCGTGATTACAACGTTCTATTGGTTAAATGACGACACCGGGTTACGTCATAATGCATTCGCGACGTCAGCAAGTTCCCACAAAACTGTGTTTGCTTTTCATTTGTTTGACTCTCTTTACACCTGAAAATCTTCAAATGATGCTTGTTAGATAGAAGACCATGCAAGCCTTGCCATTCCAACGCTGTTTCTGGTCTCCCCTGATAAACTTGATATCAAAAGACACTAACACGGTATTCTCTATACACCGTACATCTGGCAACAATTGCACAGTAGTTACCACGAAAAAAATTGAGCCGCGACACGACAAAACCAACAATGTGGTTGTGCGCCCAGCGCAGACTCAGATCAGCCTGGGCATCCGCCCAGTCTGATCAGAGTCTTCGCTTTCCGCACGGAGGAAGCTTAGACCCCTAGCTACCCCTTGAGTACATGGTGAAGAGTCTGTTCAAACTGGGCCGATACCAAGGCTGATCTGAGTCTGTGCTTGGCGCACAACCACTTTGTTGGTTTTCTCGTGTCGCGGCTCAATTATTACAGATCGGCTCGGAAAGTACCGACTGGTTGCATTAATGGCCATCGATTCGTAACGGTTGAACTTTGTGTAAGGTACTCCGTTGGCTGGTTGGTTGGTTAGTTGGTTGGTTGATTAGTTAATTCGCTGGATGCATATGTCACTTCGTTGGTTTTTGGCTGGTTGGTTGAGTTGATGCTTAACGTCCATGGTAAACAGCTAAGGTCATGTTGGGACGGTCAGTTAATCTAACCACACTATATCTGGGCAGGCTTAGACCTCCTAAGCGGTTAAATAGTACTAAGTGCACATACTTTCGCCAGTAACTGACAACTTCCCTTCTTGGATCAGCGGAAGGAGAAACGAAAGTTTGTGGCCAGACCAGGTTTCGAACCCAGGACCTCTGACTTATGAGTCAGATGCCCTACCGATAGCGCTACGCGGCCCGGCTTACTTCGTTGGTTTTGTCGTGTTGTGGCTCTATTTTGGCTTGACTCGTATCATTCCGCACTGCATTTAGTGTATTGCTTGATAATTGTTTTAGCATTCACCAATATGATCTGGCCACCGATTCCTAGCGGTTGAACTTTGTGAAAGATTCTCTGTTGGTTGTTTGGTTGATTGGTTTTTGAAGGCTCGTTTGGACAATATTTCAGTCTATATCGAGCCGTCTCCTTCAGAGATGGAGAAGGAAAAGAGATATGACAGGTGATAGAAAAACAATATCCAAACAACTCCTTCCGCATTTACTGCAAGCACAGTAGGCCCTTGCCCTACTATTATCCAATTAGTAGGACGCCCCGGCACTGAAAGTTACCCAGCACCATCGCCAGACCCGACCACCTCGAAAGGTACATTGCTTTGGCAAAAAATTATATAATGAAAGAACCAATATTTTGTTTTTGGTTTTGATGATTATGTTATTGGCTGTCGATTCCTCATATTGGTATCAAACGATAAACTGAAAAAAAAAAAAACATGAAGCAAAAGTCAGACCATTCGAAAGTGTGATTGAAGTCCTTACACTGCGTATGCCTTACCTCAAGATACAAACAGATGGCGCTTGATTCGTTGATCACAAGATCACCGTCCTTGAAGGCTGGAAGCTGAAAGAACAGAAAACGAAAAAAAAAAAAAAAAAGTTAGAAAAATTCAGATAACGACTATCGATTTGGGTGTTTGACTGAGTTGAAAAATAAAACAGTGCATCTACAATTTGAAATTAGAATACAATCAACTCTCGATATCTCAAAGTCTAAGTTCATCTCAAACTACTGATATCTTAAAGTAAATTTTCTGGTCCCAGAAAATTTACTTTGAGATACCAGTAGTTTGAGGTAACAGGAGTTGGAAGTTTTCACGGTAACTATACAAACTATACAAACGTGATATGCACATGCATAATAATTTTATTGGTTGTAAATTCATGGGATTGAGAATTTGGCTTATGGCTCTTAATTTTTGTCATTTTATTTATTTATCAGTCTAGCAGCCTGGCCACAAAACCTCACTTTGGAAACATAACTTACATTATTGCTATCTAGATTATTTTCCTTATATTAGGTTTTCATTATAAATTATGTATGTCTTTGGTTTTTGGTCATTAGGAAGTTTTCGAAGGCTGTTAAACGTTTGACATGGTGTTTTGACAAATAAAAGTAATATTTCTTTCATTTTATGGCATATAAGTCTTCCAATTCTTTGTTTGTAGCATCTGAGGTGCGATAAAAATATTTGGAATATAGAAACACATATTGTTAATTTTATGATATATAAGCCTTTATATTTTTCTGTTGGTCGCATATGGAACCCCTCCCTTATTTGGCACAAGTTGCAGGGTAAGTTACATATTATGGCGGCAACTGCCAAACGCCTCAATGGTTAGATAGGTAGCAACAAAAGCCAAATGCTCTGAATCGTTGGGCTTTCAGAGACTCCATGGGCGGGAGAGACTCCAATGAGCGGGGAGGGTGTTACATGCATTGGTAGCTCCATAACCAAATAGTACTCGAAAAAAATGTATTTTTCACAAATGGCCTGGCCGTTATTAATCTGCTCGAAATTCTCACGAACACTAGCCTTCACCTTCTTCAAGTGACATATTTGATAAGTTTTTCTATATTAAGTAAATTGTCCAAAAGTCTGTTATGAACTAAATTCACTCATTTAAGGTGCATATGCACACCTCCATGGTTTTCACCAATTTTATAAAGCTGAACAACTTTCATGACTTCCTGTTTGCCTCCCTCTAGTTCAAAACCCTTCCAAAAGGGGCATACACTTAAAGGAAAAAAACGTTAGGAGCCAATTTTTTCCTTTAAGTGTTGACTCCTAGAGGAGCAAATTCTTTCCTTTAAGTGTTGACCCCCATTTAGAAGGGAAGCTGAAATGAAAATGGTTGATTTCCTTTCCCTGAAAGTATACCAATCAAATGAAAATGGTTGAGTCACTTTCCCTGTAAATATACCCATCAAATGAAAATGGTTGATTTACTTTCCCTGTCAATATACCCATCAAATGAAAATAATTGATTTACTTTCCCTGTCAATATACCCATCAAATGAAAATGGTTGATTTACTTTCCCTGTCAATATACCCATCAAATGAAAATGGTTGATTTACTTTCCCTGTCAATATACACATGAAATTAAAATGGTTGATTTACTTTCTCGGTCAATATACACATGAAATTAAAATGGTTGATTTACTTTCCCTGTCAATATACACATGAAATGAAAATGGTTGAGTCACTTTCCCTGTCAATATACCCATCAAATGAAAATGGTTGATTTACTTTCCCTGTCAATATACCCATCAAATGAAAATGGTTGATTTACTTTCCCTGTCAATATACCCATCAAATGAAAATGGTTGATTTACTTTCCCTGTCAATATACCCATGAAATGAAAATGGTTGATTTACTTTCCCTGTCAATATACACATGAAATGAAAATGATTGATCTACTTTCCCTGTCAATATACACATGAAATGAAAATGACTGATTTACTTTCCCTGTCAATATACCCATGAAATGAAAATGATTGATTTACTTTCCCTGTCAATATATATACCCATCAAATGAAAATGGTTGATTTACTTTCCCTGTCAATATACCCATCAAATGAAAATGGTTGATTTACTTTCCCTGTCAATATACCCATCAAATGAAAATGGTTGATTTACTTTTGCTGTAAATATACCCATGAAATGAAAATGATTGAGTTACTTTCCCTGTCAATATACCCATGAAATGAATATGGTTGAGCTACTTACCTGTCAATATACCCATGAAATGAAAATGGTTGATTTACTTTCCCTGTCAATATACACATGAAATTAAAATGGTTGATTTACTTTCTCTGTCAATATACACATGAAATTAAAATGGTTGATTTACTTTCCCTGTCAATATACACATGAAATGAAAATGGTTGAGTCACTTTCCCTGTCAATATACCCATCAAATGAAAATGGTTGATTTACTTTCCCTGTCAATATACCCATCAAATGAAAATGGTTGATTTACTTTCCCTGTCAATATACCCATCAAATGAAAATGGTTGATTTACTTTCCCTGTCAATATACCCATCAAATGAAAATGGTTGATTTACTTTCCCTGTCAATATACCCATGAAATGAAAATGGTTGAGTCACTTTCCCTGTCAATATACCCATGAAATGAAAATGGTTGAGTTACTTTCCCTGTCAATATACCCATGAAATGAAAATGGTTGAGTTACTTTCTCTGTCAATACACCAATGAAATGAAAATGGTTGAGTTACTGTCCCTGTCAATAAACACATCAAATGAAAATGTTTGAATTACTTTCCTTGTCAATATACCCATGAAATTAAAATGGTTGAGTTACTGTCCCTGTCAATATACCCATGAAATGAAAATGGTTTATTTACTTTCCCTGTCAATATACCCATCAAATGAAAATGGTTGGGTGACTTTCCCTGTCAATATACCCATTAAATGAAAATGGTTGATTTTCTTACCCCGTAAATATACACATGAAATGAAAATGGTGGAATTACTTTCTCTGTCAATATACCCATGAAATGTAAATGGTTCATTAACGTTCCCTGTAAATATACCCATGAAATGAAAACAGTTGATTTACTTGCCCTGTAAATATACCCATGAAATGAAAATGGCTGAGTTACCTTTCCTGAAAGTATACTCATGAAATGAAAATTGTTGAGTTAATTTCCCTATCAATATACCCATGAAATGAAAATGGTTGATTTACTTTCCTTGTAAATATACCCATGAAATGAAAATGGTTGATTTACTTTCACTGTAAATATACCTATGAAATACAAATGGTTGATTTACTGGCCCTGTAAATATACCCATGAAATGAAAATGGCTGAGTTACCTTACCTGAAAGTATACCAATGAAATGAAAATTGTTGAGTTACTTTCCCTGTCAATATACCCATATAATGAAAATGGTTGATTTACCTTCCTTGTAAATATACCCATGAAATGAAAATGAAATGGTTGAGTTACTTTTGCTGTAAATATACCCATGAAATGAAAATGAAATGGTTGAGTTACTTTTGCTGTAAATATACCCATGAAATGAAAATGATTGAGTTACTTTCCCTGTCAATATACCCATGAAATGAATATGGTTGAGCTACTTACCTGTCAATATACCCATGAAATGAAAATGGTTGATTTACTTGCCCTGTAAATATACCCATGAAATGAAAATGGTTGATTTACTTGCCCTGTAAATATATCCATGAAATGAAAATGGCTGAGTTACCTTTCCTGAAAGTATACCCATTCGCCTTAATGAAGCTAAATACTTGGACAAATATTAGAGTATGTTTGGGTTAGTAATGTTTGTTATTTTACCACACTTTGCCGCCGCGTAGGAAAATCGATGCTTTGGAATTTTGGAAAAGAAAGCAAATTCTCAAATTTATAAGTGTCCTGCTATCAATTTACTGATTTTGGTTCCAGTATAATGTTCTCTTCAAAATAGAGCGGTTTGTCCATTTTGTTTTGCAAAAGACTTTTAGTAACGTAGACAACGGTAAGGTTCAACAAAAATCATTATTATTGATGATAAAAATGGTTCAAATGTAAGGATAAAAATTATACATTATAGTTATCTCATTTCATAGTGTAATAAGATTATTTGCATAGACGTGTTTTGTTTGCAAAGAGCTTTCCCCTTGACAAGTTTTTATCTTAAGCGAGGTCATAGAAATGCCATATCACATAGGAATGTGTACTGATTATTATACCCGAGTAGGAACTTGAATGCACATACGCGTTGCACCGATCAAATGAGATTTTGTTAGATGATCGAGGGCTTTCCGCCCCTTTCTACAGTATTTTAATCATATTGGGATGATTGTAGGATGATAATATAAAGCTTTGTGCAGTAAAACCCTGTCAATTGTTGGAAAGAATTCTGCCTCCAGCGGGATTCGAACTCGTGCCACTGGATAGTAGGCCAGACTTCGGATCCCTCAGAGCTACCGGAGCACCTTTTGAAAGTCACGAGATGGTGAATTAAACAGACAGGCAAAAGAAAACTTTGAGCGCTTCCCTTGGAGCCCCTGTAGTTCAGCGCTGGCCTTCCGGTTTCGAATCCGCCGGATGGAGAAGTCTTTTACCGTAAACTATGCTCTACTACACGCATCCTTTCATTATCAGCCTCCCATCTGCTACAATAATATATGAACCGTGACACGACAAAACAAAGTGACATGTGCGCCCAGCGAAGACTCAGAGCAGCCTGGGCATCCGTATAGTCTGATCAGTCTTCGCTGTCGAGGTGGGGGTAGCTTAGACCCTTAGCTACCCTTTCAGAGCAAAGCAGAGACTCTGATCAGACTGGGCGGACGCCCAGGCTGCTCTGATTATTCGATGGGCGCACATGCCACTTTGTTGATTTTGCCATGTCGCGGCTCAAATATGGTTAGACAGACAACAATGATTTTACACTTAAACCGCCTAAAATGAAAACAAAATGATTTCACAAAAGGCATAAATCCATATGAGGCGGCTCATCATGATCTTCATTGTTTATCATCTGGCTTTTGACTTTTCAGTATGCTATAGCTTGAACAAAACATTATTGCTGGTTTTCAGCTTTCCCTATAAACAGTGCTCGCCCCCAACTATTTCTTTCGAAAAAAAAATGGAGTAAAAAATAAGAAATAAATAAAAAAATAATAAAAAAATGGATAAATTTAAGTTTTCAGCTTTGCCTCGGTACGAAATGCCTAAACAAGTATTTTTTATTCAGTTTTGCAAGTTTGATCAATGACTTCGAGTCCAAATACAATTCATATGAGAATGTCTTAAATGTTTGGGCTTACCTGGCCCCTAGGGTTCAGCTTCTTAACTTCCTCTGATTTGTGCTCTCCCTTAGAAAATTCCAACAATTTATTAGGGCATCCCTTCCACAACCCTTTCTCCTCTAGAACAATCATGGCCTTCCAGCACGGGGCTGAACCAGACCCCAGTATATAAACATATTTTTGTTAGACATGATGTTTTCAGTGAATGAGTGGACAAGACATCCTGAGAATGGTCCTATATATATAATATGTTGGGTGTCATAGCTCCTGACAAGCCAAATTTATGGGGTAAAAATTGGTCCTTTCTCCATACTAGGCCACAATTTACATACAAGAGTTGTCAGAAGACAACAAAGCGTGCCTTACATGAGCTTGACTCTCACAGCGCTGGTGGTATGAAAGGCTCTTGTCCAAATGTATGCGAGTGTCAAATATAATGATTGCCTTCCATATAGGGACTGAGAAACATGAATGAGTCAGTGAAGCATAAAACGCATGTCAAATCTATACATGGATGGCGATACTAAAATGTTCTTGTCCATATATAAGTGTGTGCCAAGTATAATGGCTCTAATCCCTACAGGAACTGAGAAATATCACAAAGTCAGTGAAGCGTATCATAAAGTCATTGAAGCAACACTAAAGGTTGAATCCATACATGGATGAAGGTGTTCAAATGGTCCTGTCCATATGTAGGTGTGTGTCAAGTATCATGGCCCTAACCCATACAGGAACTGAGAAATATCAAGAAGTCAGTGAAGCATATCATAAAGTCAAATGAAGCATAAAATATACTCAAATCCATAAAAAAGAGGATGCAGCTGAAATGATCTTGTCCATGTGTAAGTGTGTGTAAAATATCATAACTGAAACCCATATAGGGACTGAGAAATATCATAAAGTCAGTGAAGTGTAAAACTGTACATGTAGGTCACTATCCTACATGGCTAGTTACAGTCACATGCCCTCATCCAGATGCAAGTAATGACCAAATATCATGACTCTAACCCTTATAACTACTTTGAAACTGACTTGAACACACATGCTTAACATACATTAACCTGATTTTTTTTTCAAAGTCAGTAGACCATGACCAGTAGGTCAAGGTCATACATGGTGCATATATTCAGGTGATCATGTGCTGATGTAAGTGTGTACCAAGTTTCATTACTCAAGCCCTTATACTTTGTGAGAAAAAGACCTAAACGCAAATGGTTAACATAGGTTAAACTACATTAACCTAGTTTTTTTTCTGGTTAAACTACATTAACCTAGTTTTTTTCTAAGTCAGTAGACCATGACCAGTAGGTCAGAGTCATACATGGTGCATACATTCAGGTGATCATGTTCTGATGTAAGTCTGTACCAAGTTTCATTACTCTAGCCCTTATCCTTTGTGAGAAAAAGACCTAAACCCAAATGGTTAACATAGGTTAAACTGCTCACAGACGCGGACGCAGATGCAAACGCGAACACTGATGCATACTCGGACTGTGACGCCGGGGGTATAGCATAAGCTCTCCTTTGCTTCCCAAAGGCGTGCTAAAAAGGGATTACTGCCTAAACTCTTTAAAGAGTTGACACTAATTAAGAAGGGAGGCAAAAATGAAAATGACAGAGTTGCTTCCCATGAAAGTGTATCCACTGATTGTGATTTTTTATAAGAACTGCCTCATCAAGGCAATTTTTATGATGAAGCAACAATGTACATCACATTGCTACAGAAACTGAACAGAAATGATCTCATATTCTAACCTTATTTTTACGTTTTCCCCACTCAGCCTATAGGAAGTGATGCAAGGTGCAAATTTGTGATAAACACTGTTTGCAAATCTTGCCGGAGACTTCAGAGCTCTAGATAAGAGGGAGTATTTGATGATAATTAAGGATGATTTTTTTTATTTCTCAACGAAACCATATGTTGTGACCCCTCATCTGAACCGTCTCATCGAGACGGTTCAGATGAGGGGTCACAACATACGTTTTTATGCAGGATTAACAAAAATTATCCCTTATTATCACCAAATACTCCCTCTTATCTAGAGCTCTGGGAGTGTTAATTTTTGCCTTCCTGACATGTAAACAATATCGTCATATCGTCAATATCCATCTCAAAATAGTCCTTTGGAAAACAGTGCAATAAACTTGCATTTTCGTTCTGTATAATGTTAGAATGGAAATAATTATTCCTTCCCAATAACTATTGCTGATTAACATGTATTGTAGAACAAATGCAGGGCTTCGCCATTCTGAAATAATATTTTAGGATCTGCCCTCCAAAATCATGTGTTAATCAGCAATAATTCTCCAGTAAGGAAAATTTATCACTGATACTCCTGCTCATCTGAACTCTGACAATAGGCTTTTCCAGCTTCAAAAGCATAAAGTTCTACAAATGGTACCTACTTATCGATCTTTTCTAATTCAGCATCAATTAATGGTCCCATTGCTTTGCATTGTTCTGAAAAAAAAATTGTGAAAAAATAGAAATGTGTCCATAGTACATGGATGCCCCCTTCTAGAGCCTTGAGTAGGATGCCACCTTCATTAAGGTACTGGCACTTGTAGGATAAATAGGCTCACAGAGGCAGTCTTGTATAATGTAAAAGGCCATAGGCCACACGTCACCCAATATTTAAAACCTGACACAAACTGTAGCTCTTAATACAGTTTCAGAGTCACTGTATGGCAAAAATAGTACATATTGTATACTACAGAACCTGGTTAGAAACAAAGTAAGTGGACCATGATATATGGATCATCTTGACCTGATTCTTGTGTATTCCTGTTGTACTTAAAAATATAAATCCTCATACAAAATTTCAAGTTGCTACAATAAAAGCAGTGTTTTCCCCAGAAATTTCAGAAGGCAAATCAGAATTTGACTTCTTGATCAATTCTTAAAATCCTGAATATAGCAATGTTTTGTCAAAATTAGCCTAAATTTATATTATAAATAATTTATTGATGATCCTTAATGCATTCAAAACAACTTTACTCGCTTAGAAATGAAAATAATAGCATTTTAATAAATTTTCGTAGCAAATTAAGGCATGTTGCTAAGGTGATTTGAAGAGGAAGGCATGTTGCAAGCTATATGTCTTAATGGCCTGGGGAGATCCCTGTCTATTTGAACTCTAAAATCTGCCTCTTACAAAAAAACTGACTCTAACAGGATCATGGACTCACAAACAAATGTACAGATGTACGGATTAAGAAATAGATGCTTGCTTACAGTGATTTGTTGCCCAATATATCACTGGTTGAAGGTTAGTCGTCAAGTGGATATATCACAAGTGCAAAGCACTTTAAAGCAAGTGTTATACTTAGGACCTCCTTTACTTCTCAAGAAGTTACTTCCCCTAGTAGTAAATTCTCTATATAAGAGTAGACCATATTTGGAGGGGACAGAAATAGGAATGACCTCCGTGGAAATAGCAGAAAAACATTGAGTACCGTAATGTGCCTATATATTGGGACACCTAAAAATAAATATTTTTCCAGTTGGGACAACTGGAAAATTTATTATTTTAGGTGTCCCAATACTAAAGCACATTAGGGTAATACCAATACACACTAAAGCCAGTGCCTACCTTCTAGCTGTAACATCTCTACACTGTCCGGATTTACCTCCCCTGTTGGATCAGCATTCTGGATTTGTTGTAACATGTTGTCTATTTTACTCTGTAATGTAAAACAAGATTTTCCAGGGTAAGTAGCTACAGGGGCCCAGACACCCATGGCATCTAAATTCTGCACTGAGCCCCTACGGACTGAAAGAGGCCCAGTCTCCCATGACTTCTAAATTCAGGACTGAGCCCTTATGGACTGACAGAGGTCCAGTCGCCCATGGAATCTAAAATCTGGGCTAAGTCTCTTGAGTTTTTTTTTTAGAGAAAATGCATATTAACATCGTCTAAAATTCTAGTTTTTGGTAAGCTGGGCCCCTAAGCAAAACTGCTTAGTGTTTCCCCTGCTTTCATTCTTTCTATAAAGAGCATTGTACATAAACTCTAATGCACTTATAAATGTAACCTGACATTATCATGAAATGATACAATCTGGTTTTACGTTGCTGAAAGCGCTTGCTATGGATGCAACTTTGAAAACAAGAAAACAAGACAAGAATTCAGCGGAATGCGGTGTCTCGCCTGTCAAAGCTTATGACCTAAATGCAAAAAATTGACAAAGTTTACACCACCGCTGCCGACAACGGAAAAGCTATACATAAGTCTCGCCTCTGCTTCGCAGGCGAGACAAAAAAGTGCATTAGAATGGGGATAACTATACTGAAAATTGAGATTTAGGGAGGTAAATCATGGGTTTAATGGTCTCAAAGTGTAATTACAGCTCCACTGGCACATCACCATAAAATGAAATTTGAGACCATCAAAAAGACAATTTACCTCCCCAAATGACAATTTTGAGTAGACTTATCTCAAAATTTCCACAGAATGCTGTGCTTTATCTTTCACACATTGTCTCAAAAATGGACGCATACTATCTATACAGCTAAGCCTGAAAACTTGACAAGAGTTTATGCTGCCACCATTGGAAAGCAATACCTATGTCCCATTTCTACCTTTCACAGGCAAGACAAATGAATGGATGGATGACTTGCAATTTGACCCAAAGCTCTAGATTATGTAGATAAGAGAGAGTATTTGATGATAAGGATAATTTTTCTTATTTCTCATTGAAACCGTATGTTGTGACCCCTCATCTGAACCGTCTCATCGAGACGGTTCAGATGAGGGGTCACAACATGTTTTTATGCAGAATTAACAAAAATTATCCGCAATTATCACCAAATACTCCCTCTTACCTAGGGCTCTGTTGACTTTCATTTTAACAGTATTTCAGTCATATCAGGACCTTCTGCAGATGATAATGAAAGGCTGTGTACAATGGAACCCCGTTATCGGCTGAAAATATTTCAGCCACCAATGGGTCTCAAACCCAGGACTACTAGATCAGCAGGCTGGCACTTAACCTACTGAGCTACTGGGGCTTATTCCCACAATAAAAATTTCCCATTCAGTTAAATCTTATTTCATTCAATTCACTACACATATAACAGTGAATTTGCTAGATATCTCAAAGAAGAAATTTCTGTGTCATCTTGAAGGAGCACCGGCAGCTCAGTAGGTTAAGCGCTGGCCTGCTGATCTAGCGGTCCCGGGTTTGGGCCCCACTGTAGGCAGGAATCGTTTCAATCTTAAATGGGGTTCCACTGCACACAGCCTTTCACTATCACCCATCCATCATCCTGATATGACTGAAATACTATTAAAAAGGATGTAAAATTGCAAGTCATCCATCCATCCATTCATCTTGAAGGCATACTGAGATATATCTGTATGGTTTATTCAACAACTAGTCACAACAGTTATTTCCCCTTTGTATTAAAAACAGTGGAACATAAAACTGTTTTCACAGAGTTAACTGTACCTTATTTCATTGGTTATAAGACAGGTTCTTTTCCCTTCCAAAACAATCTCAAAGATCTAGATCTGTCTTTTAAGATGGTTCTAGATCATTGAGATTGTTGTGGAAGAGACATTCTTGCACGCTGGATAGAAAATGCCACTATTTTCACCTGGGACAGAAAATCTTATCTTACCCTGGTGTTCTGACCCAAGGCCAGAAAAAAATCACAAGCTCCTAATGCATTGGTTGTATAGGAGCTCAAGAACCTGTGTCATCAAGTGACGTTGGCATTTTAGTCACGAAGACGGTAAGAATGACTTCAATTTATGCACGCCAGCCTTAGACGTAAAGAGCCGAATGGCGGTCGTTGAAACTGGCGCCTTCTTCCAAAATCAAATTGAAACCTCCCAAGCACTAAAATTACGCATTTTAACAAGTTTTGAAGTTAAAACACAACGTGGTGTGCAAGAAAAAGTATTTATCATGGGTGAGAGGTGTGGATAGAAAAATCGTCACTCAGGATCGGCAAGCCTCGTGATGCCGAACAGTGACCCTTGTGACGGATTTTTCTATCCACACCTCAAACCCATGATAGATATTTATAATCCCATTCTATAGCCAAAGTACGTAAGACTGACTTACATATTCACTGTAATTTTAGAAGATAAACTCCCATCAGTTCTTATGACTGAATAAACACAGTATTTGCAACATGCTAATAGGCATCTCACCTCGTCAATTTCAACCTCTTCCGGAGCTTCTATCGTCTTCACTTGAACTTCTTCACTAAACTGTACCTTTTTAGCTGCAAACAAACACAGAAAACAATAATATGAGCCACAACGGGGCAAAACCAACAAAGTGGCATATGCGCCCAGCTAAGACTCTGATCAGCCTGGGCATCCGCCCAGTCTGATCAGAGTCTTTGCTGTCCGCATGGAGCTAGCATAGACCCTAAGCTACCCTTTAAGCACAAAGCGAAGACTCTGATTAGACTAGGTTGCTGCCCAGGCTGAGTCTTAGCTGGGTGCACATGCCACTTTGTTGGTTTTGTCATGTTGCAGCTCATATACTACACATATTAACTATAATAAGTGCCCCATGTTGCAGCTCATATACTACAAGTATTAACTATAATAAGTGCCCCTGCTCTTCCTTCAGGAGTAGCCCGTGATGAGGAGGGAAATGTGTGGAGAGTAATGTGCCTTGACAATCTCTCTAGAAAGTACACAGAACATGCTTTCCCCTTGAAAAGAAAAAGTATACTTTCTGAAGACTACCATCACCATGAATTTTTTAATTCCCTCACTTTTTCCCTGACTTTTCAAGTCTTTACAAAATTTCCCTGACCAATCATGAACTTTCCTGACTTTTCCCTGACCTACAGTAAAGCCAGAGAAAAACTTGACATAAAGTGCAACTGATGTGCACTAGCCCAGAGAGAGGTGTGCACATGACTTTGAGTAAGCTCAGAGACACAGGTGCACTCGACTTTGCGACCCAAGTGCACTAGACAAATTTCAAACTCAGCAATCACCTGTGAATTCAATGTGCACATTCATGTTCAGTATATTTGCTATAAACCTACTCTACAGTTCTTAGTTCAACATTGTAGACACCATTTATTCCTGATTTTTCTTTTTTACTTTCTTTTTATTTATCTATTTCATTCCCTCCTTTTATTTAACCAAACATATCAAATTTGATCTTTTTATGTCATTTGAAGTCTGTAATCACCATCAATTTATTAATGAATACCAATCAATTAAAAATAGTGGTAAAAGGTGGGGATAATTACATTAAATAGAACATTCTATCAAAGTAATTTAAAGGTGCGCAAACAATGATTTTTTCTAATACCCCTTTCTTTAATTGGTCAGTAGTTTTTCCTAGTGACAAAATTATGAGTAGGTGGAGTGAGAAGGGCCATAATATTTAAATGTATATAATGCGTTATTCCCAACACACTTCTTTAATGCTTTTGTTGTTATAAGACAATAGAAAATGACAGCCAGACAGAAGTCTCTGTCAGGTAAGTATTTATCTAATTGTTACCTTATTTATTGCAGAGCACCTCGTTTAGTAATGCTCATTTAAATATGTTTATTTTAGTATATCGATGTTTTGGAAGAGCTTGCTTAACGCTGCGTATTTAATTATTTATATTTCGATATATTTATTTACATAACGTTACACGATAATAAATTAGGCTAATTATCTCTATCACTATTTCTGAAGTAATTACAGAAATTTGTGGACTTATATATATAATTTTATATCATTACAACTCTATAATCACTGATTATCTATCTGACAAAACCATGACATTCCCTGTCCGCCAAGCGAAGACGCATTTCAGCCTGGGAATCCGTCCAGTCTGATCAGTCTCTATTTTGCTCATGCAGTCAGAGAAGACTCTGATCAGCCTCGGTGGATGCTAAGGCCGATCTGAGGCTTTGCTGAGTCATTTTGTTGGATCTGTCGCGCAGCGGCTCGAACGAGATGGATTTGAATAAGGCATCTGTCAATACATGTATCCTTGGGCAAGAAGATTTCTTGTATGTGTAAATGTTTGATTACTGTGTACTTAAAGGTCTGGATTTTGCTCTTCAAACCCATAATGGAATCTTCTTCAATAAACGGGTAATAAGAATATCAAATGCATCTCTGAATCTCCTCATTATTAGAGTCATAAAATATTAAAGAGCTGAAACTGCTGCCAGCTTCAGGGTTCCCGGTGGTGTATATTCATGAATCAATCCAGTAAAACCTTAAACAAATGGAGATCAGAACCATATATTTTGAAAAAAAAAAAAAAAAAAAAAAAAACATAAAAAGGAGAAAATGCAAATCAAATAAAATAGATAGAAAAATAGAATTGAACTGAAAAAGGAAATTTAGAAGAAAGAAATTTTGATATATATATATATATATTAATATTTTCTTGTATATCACTTACAAATCGTACTTACTTTACTTTTTACCATTTTACATATTTCGCCATTATAATTTTCAATTTTAATATTATTAACTTTTTAATTCATTGTTCTTTTTTATTTTATTTATTTATTTATTTATTTATTTATTTATTAGTTGAAATATTCTGCAATTTAATAAATTTTGAATTTTCAAATAAAGAAAGACAACGCAATTTGTTAAGATAAAATTTTTGTTTCAAGGCTCGCTGCACAGATCCCTAAGACTACAATTAGATTGTGAAACATATGTTTTGAAAATCATTGATAATAAGTTTGAGGAAATAAGTTAAGTGATTAAAGCAAGGTATCTGTTATTGATTTCCCTCAACTAGTCCACATTAAGACATAAGGTATGAAAAAAATAATACAAATGAAAAAATCTACAAAGACATCTTAAGGGCGCGTTTACACGACCAAAGTTTCTATGACAAAGTAGGTTTGTCACAGAAAAATTTGCTCGTGTAAATGCCAAAATATGACAATGTTTCTTTGACAAATAAATATGTTAAAGTTACTTTGATAAATTAAATTTGTCCGTGTAAACAGAGAACTTTGCTTAAGATTATGTAACAAAGAACATTGCTACAAGCGTGGAAAATGTGACAAAGATTTTGTTTCATCGCTGCAGGTAACTTTGACGAATAATATTTGGTCGTGTGAACACTGCAACAAATATTTCATTGCCAAAGTTTATGTGACAAAGATTCTATTGCACATTTTCTTTAACAAATAATTTGCTCCGTGTAAACGCAAAATGTTTGTCATACTTTCTGTGACATAGAAACTTTGCTCGTGTAAACGCGCCCTAATTCTTTGTATCACATGTAGTCACCGTGGAAAGGAAATATTCCTGTTGCATTATATGTCGTAATGGGTTGCAAATTGTGTAGACTCTGACCAGGCTGTGGACACATTTGAGCCGCGACACGAGAAAACCAACAATGTGGTTGTGCGTCCAGTGCAGACTCAGATCAGCCTGGGCATCCACCTAGTCTGATCAGAGTCTTCGTTTAGCGTTTAATGGGTAGCTAAGGGTCTAAGCCACCTTCATGCGAACAGCTAAGACTCTGCTCAGACTGGGCGGATCTGAGTCTGCGAAGGCCGCACAACCACATTGTTGGTTTTCTCGTGTCGCGGCTTATTTCTAGTTTCTTGATGAATTGACCCCACTTGAGAAATGAGTAAAAATTGAAAATTGCAGAGTTGCTGTTCCTGAAAGTGTACCCATGAACTTTAATACTGTATACCGTATTGCGTGAAAGTTTAACGTTTACACATATCTCTTATGCAAAATCCATATGATCACAAATTCAAACTGTATTCAAGGCCGTCGCGGCTGATCCGGACCGGCCATGGACCACTGTTTTGACAAGCATAATATGAATCTTAGTCCCCCCCAACCCCCTTTTTTCCGTGTGTGTTCTCTTTCCCTCATTTTTTTTTAAATCTTAACTAAGAGTGTTCAGAAAACACCAACTCTTTTTCATAAAGTCAATGAAATCTTGTTATCAGCCGGAGTCAACTATTGATAAGCCTGAGGGTGTGAAGCGAAGTGTCGGCACACTTCATATACAAACATTGCGATCGTGAAACAGATATCTGTTTGATCAAATTAACTTACTAAAGAATTTGCTTGATGAGAGAATTTAGAGACACTTCAACTATTTGCAGGGGTAGACATAGTTGTTTTGCAGTGCTTCAGATATGAGCGTGGTAATTTACAGATAATTTATCACATTTCTCCATAGAAAAGTAAGTTGTAAGCCCTAATTAGAATCGATTCACCGAGACGGTTCTAATAAGGGGTTGCTGTCTGGAACTCTGTATTTGTGATGCTTTTTCGAAATTTTGCAAAAGTAAATTGTCGTCTGCCTTTTAGGTGCTTTGAGGGTTTATAAACTAAAGGAGGGTTTTGTCTACTTTTGGTGACCAGATACACTTTCAGAGGAAGCAACTCTTATCATTTTCATTTTGTTTCAATATACATGTAGGGTTCAATCCAAGAAAGAATTGAAGTGAGCCCCTATGATCAAATTCTTTCCTATATGAGTTTATTTTGTCTAGGAAAGCAGACAAGAAAGTCACAAAAGTCGTTCCCCATTTTAAAAAAATGCGTAAAAAACGTGATAAAAAATTGCAGGAAAACATGATAAACTAGTAAACTGTCTTTAGCCTTGCAGACAAGGCATCTCATATTTTGAAGAACGAAAACAGCGTAATTTGCAAAGAGCGTAGATCCTGATGAGGCGACTCATAATAAGCCTACACTGTTTGCCCTCTAGTCTTTGAATTCTTATCCATTTCTTTAATATAGCGCGAACAAACGAAAATAGCTGAATTTTCAAATAGTGTAGATCCTGATAAGGCGGCTCATAGTGGGCAGCCTCATTTAGATCTGCACTGTTTGCCCTCTAGTGTTTGAATTCTTATCCATTTCTTTAACATCTAAAGCGCGAAACAAATAATGAAAATTGCTGAATTTGCAGATAATGTAGATCCTCATGTGGCGGCTCATAATCAATTGAATGAGCAGCCTCATCTAGATCTACACTGTTTTCTCTCTAGTCTGTGAATTCTTATCCATTTTTTTAAACACCTAGAGCGCTAAAGAACGAAAAGCGCGGAATTTGCAAATAGCGTAGATCCAGATAATGCGGCTCATAATAACCAGCATCATCCAAATCTACACTGTTTGCCCTCTAGTCTTTGAATTCTTATCCATGCATTTCAATTCTGCACTGGGCGAACAACCACATTGTTGGTTTTGTCGTGTCGCGGCTAATTTATTTCTGACTTTGTTTACTTAAGACGCCGCAGAAGTGTGAATACATGTATCTACTCAATTTTAGAGTTTATTGTTAAAACAACAGTACAATAAACTAAGATTCAAAAGCGTAATGAAAGTGGATTTAGAACAAACAAACAGATTTACCTTTGAATATGCTTGATCCACAACTCATTGTGTTAGTTTTGTCATGATTCAAGATCAAATAAAAGAATAAAATAAAGTTGATAGTTTAATACCTTACAATATGTCTTTTCTGATACTTAAAATAGATTATTATAATATTTTAATTGTCTTCTATGATATTTAGAATAAATTATGTGATATGAATCATTTTAATTGCTTTCTCAAAAACTGAAAGAAAGAATTAAAGACAGAAAAAAAAAAACAAATTAAGATGATTTTCACTTTTGCAAATAAAAGTAAAAAAAAAAAATAAAAAAAAAAAAAAAAAAAAAGAAAGACATTAGAAATTAAAGCAAAAACAAATTTAAAATTCTTATATTTTCTTTAAAAATAAAGTTGATAGTTCAATAGCTTACAACACATGGCTTCTCTTTACTTGAAATAGATTATTACAATATTTTATTTTTTTTTCTGTTATATTAAGAATAAATTAACATATGTGTATTATTTTAATTGTCTTCTAAAATACTCAAAGAAAGAATTAAAGACAGAAAAAAGGACAAAAAATACACAAACTAAGATAATTTTCACTTTTGCAAATAAAAGAAAAAAAAAGAAAAAAGAAAGATATCAGAAAATTAAAACCAATACAAATTTAAAATTGTTATATTTTCTTTACTCTTGCAATACACATTAAAAAAAGAAGATGATCTGCGTAGTGCACAAACTGTATGTCCATTCCATGACTGGCTAATCATAAAAGTATGTGTAAAGGTTCAATCTGAACTCTGAACTTCAGGTGCACTACGGTTTGAGAATGGGGTGCAACTCAATGCTCAAAGCTAGCTCAGGTGTAGTGCAACTCATGTGCAACTGGGTTGCACAAGGGTGTCAAGTCTTTCTCTGGCTTTACTGTAGAAATAAATTCATTTTCCAGATGTTTTCCTTGACCATTGCAACCCTGAAAGTGGTAAAACATTGGTTACCCAGGCATCATGAGCAGAGAAGTGACTGAATGTGGTGCATGGTCATTACATAAGGGAAATTAAAGTGCATGGACACAATGCCATGGTTTCTGCAATTTTTAAGAATGGGAACTTTCATTTATTCCTGTTGCTTCCCTGGAGAATGGAACCGTCCGAAAAGGGAGCTAACGCTTTTACAAAAAAATTTATTTCATAGAGCAGCAAATTCTTCCCTTTACAAGTTGACTTACTGGATAAAAATGGCAGAATTATTTCTCCTGGAAAGTGTACCCATTTACGTTTAACCACAGCAATTTGATTACTTTTGACAAGTTCTTTCAAGAATAGGCCCCAACACAGAAGATTCAACAAATTTTTTTTCTGCAAAAAGTCCGCAATTTTTTTTCAGCAAAAAACATGTCTTGAACAAGCAACATCATATGTGACGTATTTAACAATTACTTACGCTCCTCTGGCTCCACAGTCAGATCTGATGTGGCAAAGTTGGCTGGGAACAATCCTTCCCCTCTCTGATTGAATCCCTTCCACCAGTTGGGGTCACTGGAAATGTAAATAGACATACATGGGTATGATATACTATGAATACTCAAACGAAAAATAACACAAACTTTTTCTCTCTAGTATTTTATGTAAAAAACCCCAGAAATATGGTGGTTATGACTGACATAATATGGAATGCATAAATGCACTGAGAAATTTCTGAAATTGTGGTTGTTTATTCATGCATGACAAAAGTGTAAACAATTAATGGAGCAAAACTAACAACTGCGAGTTCTGATCCATTCAATTGCCATATATTTAGTTCTCTGGCTTCAGATGTGGTGCAAACTTCTTACATCTTGCACCTTAAATAATGTCACTGAAACATCATCAGGAATTTTCCACATCGATAACTTGTTACAAACTGAGTTATGCCCCTTTGAATTAATGATGCCAAGGAGGCAATTTTCACCACAGAATAAGATACTTGTGTGTGTGTTTGCTGTTCAAATATAATTGAAACCAAACTCCACTTCAAGTCAAATTATAGAAGAACTTCATTGGCTCCAACAGGCCTTGGACTACCAAAATAAGTTCCAGCCAAAGGTAGTTCCAGCCATCCAGGGTTTAAATAGTTTCTACATAAACTGAACTCTAGCGGCCAAAAAAAAACAAGTTCTAGCCAGGCATATTAAACAAGACATCAGGGTTCGAGCATAGGAGTTTGAAATTCTGTCAATAGAATACCAAAAAAGGCATATTCTACAAAATCAGACCCAGTTAAATATATTTACTATAATAAAGATACAGGAATGCAATGCCTTTTTACCCCACCCACCACAAAAATTCGTTCTCAACACGTTTTCTTGTAGTAAACAGCAAAAAGCGTTCCAATGTACGTAGCGGTTACTTGTAACTAAATGTTTTCTATCATCCGCCACCTACAATACATCAGTAAGTATTTCAAGAAAGCCACAAAAGAAGATCAAATCTGGCGACTGACAGCGAATTTATTTTTCTGAGAAACCATGTCCACTTCACGCGGTCGCGTGCAACAAGATTGGATGTGGCTATCGGCAAGACGGTCGTGCGGTTTCGAATCCTTATCGGCAAGACGGTCGTTCGATTGGGTATCGGGACGTTTCGCGCCAGGGACGTTTCGTCCCAGGACGTTTCGTCCCAAACAGGCCTAAAATCGGGGACGATTCGTCCCAGGACGTTTCGTCCCAATATTATTTTATTAAAGATAAGAAAAATAATTAATGATCAAAATATTTTGGAAATATACAAAATTTTAATATATTTAAACCATCAATTATGCGGAACATACAATTATTAAATTCTGGCAGTGGAGACTAGAGGTACAGTACCGTATCCCTAGCCTTTCTCAATGGGATAAGGTCTTTTTGCGGTCTCTCTGTGTCTTTTAGCTGTCATAAAGAATAAAAGAAACTGATACTAGTAAATATTTGATTGAGTTATAACACTTTTTCTTCAATTTAACATAATTTGGCTAGTATTTTTTTCTAACTTAATGGTCCTCTTTGCTGTTTTTTTATCTTATGGGTCTGTTTTCCTCTTCTCTGTATCTTCCTGCCGCCACACAATTGCTGCATAGCCTATCAAAGGCCTTTGTCAGAAATGTTTCAGAAATGAAAAAAAAATGTAACTACCTCCTGATACTACATATACATCAAATGATATATATTTTAGGTATTTTTAGGCACCTTGTATCCTGGGGCTTCAAAAAAAGATGGGACGAATCGTCCCGGAATTATGGGACGAAACGTCCCAAGAAGGAAAATGGGACGAAACGTCTGGGACGAATCGTCTTGGGACGAAACGTCTCTGGCGCGAAACGTCCCGCAGCCGTTCGGTTGTCCGCACGACGGCAATTTGCTATTCTATGGGCGATCCATTGATCATCCTGAATATTACATTTTTTTTCGGTCCATAGAAATACCGAAACGCACCTGTAATTACCGGAACGCACTATAAAATAAAGGGTTTTCCACAAGATAATGGTTATTTGGGTTTAATACGAAGTTCTTATCTGGCTTATTTGGTGAAAAGCATTATTTGAGCCCTATATTGATATTTTGTATCAGAATAGCACAGATGATACCCTTTATTACATGTATCCATGTTTTTAAAGAAAATAACAAATGTAGCTATAAGTAAATAAAATGGTTATAAGGCCTAAACAGATTAATACTCCGGTCCGCGGAAACACCCCAAACGACCCCAAAACATCCCAAACCACCTAAACCGCCTTCATAACACCCCAAACCAGCCTCCACGGATATAAATTAGTCGCCCAAACCAACACACCAACATCTCAGGTCAGTTGGCGAGTATTATTCAACCTATAGTTTCTTTCTTTTTCTCTCTCATATCCCCTTCCGCCCCCCCCCCCCCCCCCCCCCCTAATTAAACAGTTCCGTTTTCAGTAACTATCAAGACCGGAAAGCAGCCAATCATCGGAAAACGCCGAAAAACGCAGGAAAGCACTCATATTCTGCAGGAAAACACTGCCATGTGAAGTTGTGTGTGTGTGTGTGAGTGTGTGTGTGTGTTAGAGAGCAAAACAGAGAGAGAGACAGAGAGCGGGAGGGGGTCTGAACGGGTGCTGAGTACACAGAACACAGACCAGCGGAATAGGTTTTTTATTTTCGTCCACAGTTAAGTAGCATAAACAGAAAAAGTTATGACAAGAACGTGCTGATATGCAGGCTTGCTTTAGAAATTTTTTTGAGTCTGTGACAAACTTAAAACGACAAAACATAGATACGCAGAATCCTAGGGTAGCTGAATGACCACCTGTTTGGGAAAGGGCTGCTCATTCGGTTTACTGTGCGTGTCTTTTGTTTAAACAGTATTTTATTCTTCAATAAATACATACATACTGTGCGTGTCTTTCGTGAACTAGTGTCGATTTTTCCGTGGGTGGGTGCTTCTTTCCCTATTGGTTTTGAGAGCGGGATGTGTGATTTGATTGCATTAATTCCTGATCATTGTCTATCTTTTTACTTTTCATAGATGCGTCAAAACAAAAGGAAACAAATACAAGAAAAAAAAAAACAAAGAAAAAAAAGAAAATAATAACAAAAACACAGCAATAATCTCTCTCTCTTTCTCTCTCTCAGATTTTTTACATCCGGGAATAAGTTATTGTACTAGGCATCACTCTTTAAAGTTCCAATTTTGTCATGTGTAGGGTCTACAGTTTTCCATTTTCTCTGTCATATTGTCCTGCCTCTGCATAGTATATTGGAACTTGTGTTGTAAGTTTTTATGTGGGCTATTCATGCCCATTAGCATAGGTACAGTGAAATATAACAAACCGAGCAGACACAAAATCGTTGAAACAACGTTAAATCAAAGTCAAGTTCGGATCAACAGTGATTAAACAAACAATATTTTACCATTTTGTGTCCATGGGTATCACTTTCTTTTTGTTGGCACATGTATCTTAGTAAATTATGCCGGCATGTACGCAGATTTCGGAAGAGAATGTGAAAATTTCAGGTATTTCTTACAGAGGTGAACGACTTGGGGGCCAATTTTAGCTGCGTAAACTCAGTTTCAACTGACAAACTGCATGATTTGAAATAATTTGGCCAATTGCAATATCCTGCTTTTCAACCCCCCCCCCCCCCCCCTCTCTCACACCCCACCCCCAACACACACACCTCCCCCACCCCACCCCTGCCACTATATCTGCATTTGGTCGTGCTAAGTTTTCTTTTTTCTACTTTTAGTTGTTCAAAGGGAAATTTAAAGAGTAAATACACTTCAGGAACTGACTGAATCAGATCCCAAACCCTATCCCCAACATCAAAGGGAAAGATTGACAAGGACATTCCAACAAACAATAACTTACAAGTGATAAGCCGAGTCAGCAGCTCTTTCCCAAATAGGTGGCAACTCAGCTATCTTTACTGAACTAAATAATTTAGACCAACAGAAGGGTTAAAGAGAAAACACAATAAGTTAAACAGCACCGAATGCGACCGCAACGAAAGTATTGCCTTGGGACGGTCAGTAATAACTACTGGGGGTTTAAACCGGTTTTACTGGGTCCAAACCTTCACCCTCACCCTCCGCCGTGGTGCGTTGGAAGGTTTTAAAATGGCCCACGCTAAAATTTTCCTCATACTTAATATTTTATTACCCACCAAGGTATCGTGGTTGCATCATATTACACTCTCAGAGAGGCATGGTCAGAAGAGGAATTTCTGTCTTTCTTACTTGTATACTGCCAAATGTGATAGGATTATATGTCATTTGTGTTTCATGTATGTTTGTTGAAGCAGCTGAATAAAAAAATATAATATAAAAATATTTTATTACCTGGGGTAAATCAATTAATAAAATGGAGGGCTTAATGCCACACCCTGCAAAACGCCTTATCAGACATGATGGGTAAAGCTAAGTTAAAACCTGTCAAATTAAAAGTAAAGTCTGAATGCATTCGCTGCCTACTGAAAAAAATTGCGGGTACCGTGAGAATTATAAATTTATATGTTGATTCATAGCAACTGTAATAGTATGAACTTGTTATGGAATAAGTGATAACACAATAAAGAACGACTTAAGTGTTCTAACTAATTTTAATGACTATCTCAATTCACAATACACGGTATAGCATTGGTGAAATATTTTAGAGAAGTGTCTATCAGAGAGGCAGCAAAGGCATTTATACGACCATTTTTATGATCAACCAAAATTTGAAAAATCTGTCAAAATAGGCTATAAATAATCAAGCCTGAAAACTAATTCTAATGTTTAGATCTGTTACTGTATTTGTCAAGCTATATTTTTATTCAAAGTTAGGGTAAGTATGTCCCCTCTTTTTGCGCAATGTTTCAAAAGATTTTGAAACCAGTAAAATAGCTTTTGAAACTGAAATACATGTATGGTGATAGGTCAGGTTTTTCGGTGAATGTCTGATTCATAGTAAAGGTAGGATCTTTCGTTGCAGCACTTGTTTATCGGTGACGTTAATTATTAATGAGGTCCTACATCAATACCCACTCTGTTTGCCTGCAAATGTAAATATCAATTTATCTGGCTAAGATCTGGAAGCCGGGGATACTCCCCTGCCCCTCCCGCTCTCCCCACGCACACCTCTGCAAACTGATTTCAGTATCAACATATATTTTTCATGCTGGGGCGGTAGTCGGGCGATGGTGCTGGTTATAACTTCCAGTGCCGGGGCGTCCTACTTATTTGGGTATAAGTAGGGTAAGGGCCTACTGTGCTTGCAGTAGGTGCGGGCGGGGTTGTTTGAAATTTTTCTCTCTTCTATCATTTCTCTTTTCTTTCTCCCTCTCTCTGGGGGACGGCCCGATATAGACTGAAATACGGTCTCAAAGGGCCGTTAAACCCAAAACAAACCAATCTTTTTTTTCATGCATCAGTACCCTGAGTTTTTTTCTTTTTGAAAATAACTTTTGGTTTGTATCTGTTTATTGCTTAGGTGTAAGGCAAGATGTTCCACTTTTTGTTCATAACTTCTGCCTGTATCAAGTGCCAGTGTTTTTGGCTTCTATCTTTACATTGCCTAGGTCACGGCAGGGTGATCCATTATTTTTATTGCAACTACTGAGTGCATCAAGTGTTAGTGCCCTAAATTTAATTTGTTTAAATCTTTGTCTTGTGCCTATACACTGAACAGGCGTAAGGCAAGACTTCAACACCTGACTGCATCAAATAGCCATGCCCTGAAGAATCAAAACAAAAAACAATAAGAGGCGAATGATCCAAATCATCTGGGCACCACAGTTTATGATGGAGATAAGCTGACACTTAGCACGCTTGGAAGCCTACTCAACCCAACATCAACATATTGACAGCAAACAGACCACTTATGTTGAGAAACAGCACCATAGAAATAAGTTTTCAATTGTGAAAAGGTGCAACTTATTTGGGGCTGACAATAAACTCACTTGTTGACTATCGGTATCGTTGGAACTGTGTACTTCAGAACTGTCAATCCATATAAATTCGTACGTTGTACACATGTAAGACAGGGTGATCTATTCTGTGATCTATTCTTGACATTCCTGTTGCTGACTGCAAGAAAGCATGAACTTTTCTCCTAGGTTGTGTTGAACTTTTCTTTACTGATTGCTCAAATTATTTATTGGTCTTCAACTAGAAAGTCCTAGTATTAATGAAAAATGTTTTGAATAAGTTAATTATTTGCTCTATATTCTCCTCTACATTTTCATTTTAAAAGTAAAAAGTATGCAAAGACCAGGAACTGAAACAATCAAAATCCAAATCCAGCCCTCAAACCATAGTTGGAAACAACTAAGATTACAAATAATCAAGATACAGAGAAGATATGGCCAACCGAGTGAGCAGCTTGTTCCCAAAAGGTGGCCACTCAGCAACCCAAACCGAACCAAAAATAATAAGAACATACATAAGGTAAAACATCACAGAAACTCTGACACCAAAAACAGGCAACAGAGAACCACAACAGAACTACCGCCTTGGAACGGTCAGTAATGAATTACTGGGGGGCTTAAATCGATTTTACAGGCCCAACCTCACCCTCAGTTTCTGAAGTGGTACAAAACATTTAGTTGGTTGTTCGGTTCGCATGATAACCCTCTAACTCGTCAATGAATCATCACGGTAAACACATAAATCAAATTTCAACACCATGAAGAAGCAAAGACGAGGACTCAACAGATACAACGGGCCGTCTGACAGGTGGAGATCCCTGTCCTGCCAAACAACCGCACTGGAAATCTGAAGCAAAAGAAGGTCACCAGTTGAGCCCCGGTGGACCAAGCAACAGACAAAAAGGCTCCGGTCCCAACCAACTAAAATATATAGCTTTAGGTCGGGGCCATCATAGAGTCTGACGACCGATCCCCCGGTGTGCAATTAAAGAGTGCTGCAAAGTTATCAACCGTGATTGGGTTAATCACTAAGCACTAAAGTCTTTGGACAGGTAGTCCTTAGAGGTGAATAAACGTCAAGCGGTTATAGCTGTTAAATGTTTCGATTTGTAGGCCAACAAATGAAAATGGATGAATTTTGTACAAATTAATTAATTTCACTATCTATGCATTTATATCATCGTATAACTTGTTGCAGTTTTACCTTTGGTTATTTGTCTGACTCAAGAGCCAGAGGTCTCAGGCTAGATACTCAGTCAGGCCACATACTTTCGCGTCTCCTTCCGCTGATTCAAGAAGGGCAGTTGTCAGCTGCTGGCGAAAGACGAAAGTATGTGCACTTACAACTGGTTAACCGTTTAAGAGGTCTAAGCCTGCCTAGGAATAGTGTGGTTAGGGTAACTGACCGTACTTACATGACCATTGCTGTATACCGTGGACCTAAAGCAATAAATCAACAACAAAAACAACAACAGCATTTCGTTACTACACCGAGCCACAAATGAAACGATAAGACAAGAAACAAGATGGAAAATAAAATAGCACCATAACAGGGAGCAAAGCTCATGACATGTCTGATAAGAATCAGAATTGGGTTAGATCGAAATAAAGCTCCACCTTTGACATCAATCAGTGAGAAAATCACTGCTTAAAAAGTGAGTGTTAGTTAAAACTGCTAGGGCTCTAAAATAGTTCTGCTGGGCTCCAAATAAGATATGCTGTCAGTCTAGGTTAAGTAATTACAGGGTCAGTTTTGAAAAAAGAAAGAAAAGAAGCCCACCAAATCCGTCTCTCGATACTGAGACGACCATTTTCTGATCTTTACCTCAGGTGTGGTGGGTGGCTAAATTTAGAATTTAGCTCAAAGGGATAACTTTTCGGGGTGGGCCATTAAAACTATTTACAAGAAGCAGATCAATGGTATGCTAAAACACGAGCCTCTTGACTGATAATCTGAACAAGGGTCTTAAACTCCTCAGCGGGTTTGGCAGAAACCGCCGAAGAGGGGAGACTATTCCACATAGAAATAGTCCTGAAAAAAAATCTTCAGGACATCACTATATGCAAGGTATCTAGTGTATTGTGAATCACGGGATGTCCTAGTTCTTCTCAAATGATTTGATCTGAAAAGTTTCTGGTGTTTGCTGGGTTTCGACAAGGTGACATTTTCACTGATATGGTTTTAACTCTGAATTATGATAATACACTTTAATGTAACTTGAACATGGGGAATCAAGAACCAAACATACAGTTCAACAAGATAATGCTTTTTCTAATGCATTTGGGTCCCTGACGACCCACATTCAGAAGCACTGAAGTATAATTTAATGGGATCAGAATTTCTTTAATTTTATTATACCCATACTAGGGGTATACAGCCTGTTTTATGGTAAGTATAAAATCTTGACAACAACTGGATCATACTTCAACTGATAATTAATTTTTGATATAGGTGTGGTTTTTACTGATTTTAAGGGGCTATACTAAACAAAAAATATTTTATACATAGCCCCTACTTGAAACATGAATATACACATTTCTAAAATGTTCCACGCCAATTCACCGATTTAAGTTTATAAATGATTATAAAATATGAAAAATTGATTGTACTAGGGACTCATTTTCAGTTACTTAAATCAATCCTGTGCTATGCTATTGTCAATCTGTTAAATCAATCTATCTACATATACATCTACCAATAAAGTGCATGGCCAATATTGGCATAGTCGCACTGTGAACAACCTTAAAACATTTGTGCTGGGAGGTTCTTATGTACAGTTAAAACCAGATAAAAACATATTGTTCACAATCACGGTCTTAGGATACCTGCACTGACAAGGAGCTTGAAGTCATCCAAAGTCGGTGCTGATATGACATTGGCAGGCAGGCCATTCCAGAGACGGCTTGTTGATGGAAAGAAGGGTCCCTGATAGGCGTTGATGGAGCAAAATATTGGAAGGAATAGTTCATAGTGTCCTCTAGTTGCTACTCCTGTGGCTGTCAGGTACTGGCCTGGAGGGATTTCAACGAGGTTAGTGACGATCCTTTACATCATTGTGACTTTGCTCTGGTGTCGCCTCGATTCAAGGTCCTCCCAACCAAGTTCTGGCCAAATTGAAGTGACACTGCAGGTTCGGCGTTAGTCGGTTAAGCAAAATCTGGCGGCACGCCTCTATACAGACTATGTTTGGCTATGTTGAATTTTGTCACTGGGTCCCATACCGTCGAAGCATACTCGAGCTGTGGTCGGCTTATGGACTTGTAGCATTCGGCCTTAAGATCCTTTTGATGCCTCATCTTGACGGAATACCTTTTCTACATAAACATATATAATTGATGCAACCTATTCATGTCGAACTGGAACATGCCAAAAATAAGATTGTGTCCCATAAAGGTACAGCTGGGATCCGGATATCAGATGTTTTAACAACAGAAAGTCGGTCACAAAATGTTTTGACCAGTTTTTAGTTATTTTGAATACTCCATATGAATTACCGAAACTGTGTTGTATGAAACCATTTCTAAGAAAGGCCATGGCATCTATGATGGAATATATAATCGCCGGCGTGCGAATAAGGCCCGACCGTGTTGATGATAATGATTCTTATCCGCACGACCGTCGTGCCGATAGCCTCGTCCAATTAAATGCGCCCGCTCATGCGCTGTCAAATGTAAACAAGTGACGTCATACTGAAGTGGACATGGTTTCTCAGAAAACAGATTCGCTGTTAGTCGCCAAATTTTATCTTCTTTTGTGGCTTTCTTGAAATACATACTGATGTATTGTAGGTGGCGGATGATAGAAAACATTTAGTTACAAGTAACCGCTACGTACATTGGAACGCTTTTTGCTGTTTACTACAAGAAAACGTGTTGAGAACGAATTTTCGTGGTGGGTGGGGTAAAAAGGCATTGCATTCCTGTATTTTTATAATACATATATGTATAAATATGAACGCGATTCTGTAGAATTTGCCTTTTTTTTGTTTTATTGACGAAATTTCAGACTCCTGTGGTTCGAGCAATTGAAGTTCTACTGTAAATGGTAACTGTTTGCAAAGTATGTCAATAAAGGTGCATAACTCAGTATGTCATCTGATGCAAACATAGTAAGAACCTAGATCACCCCCAGATGTACCTACTGAGCAAGTTTGAAGACTCTATCCCTTTTCGCTACTAAGAACTGAGCTAAAAGCAACAGGTGAATATTTTATTCTATGTTCATTCATCCATGAAATATATGTCATAGCCCAATAGGCATCACTGCTTTCAGTAGATCTTCCCCAGATGTACCTATGGAGCAAGTCTGAAGACCCTATCCCATGTAGTAACTTAGAAACTGAGCTCAACGCAACAGGTGAACATTTTGCTCACACCCACACACACGCTCAGACACACATGCAAGTGCAAGCAGCCCCAGAGGTTATAAAACTTGAGTACATTTTCAAACTCAAAATAAAGCACACTGATTGGCTGCTTCCGAGCACATTCTCGGAAGCAGCCAATCATTGTGCTTTATTTTGAGTTTGAGATTATTCTCAAGTTTTATAACCTCGAACCCAGATGTGGATGCACAAAAAGGGTACTGTATAAGCACTTCTTTACTTTGCAAAGTCTTGCTAAAAACATTCACAAGAAACACCAACAAGACCTGTCCGCATACAAGATAGCGCACGTGACAGTGCCTTGTCCATTACATATAAAAAACTTTGTGGTAAAACTTTAAAGTGTGACATCTGTGCAAATGCCGATGTCAAGGTGACAACAACAGCTCCCTGTACTTTTGTACAGGGAAGCTAACAAGACCTGTCACAGGGACAGGATAGCTCACCTTACAGCGCTTTGCCCATCACATAAAAAACTTTAACGTAAAACTTTAACACTTTGGTAACGCTGCCGCCGTTGCCGCCGCACCTGGGGTAGTGCAATAGCTCTTCCTGAACTTCGTTCAGGCAAGCTAAAAAACTAGAAATGGACTCTTTAAAATGATAAGAATAGACAAGTTCACTGGTCAAAAAGGGTTAAACAGGGTAAATAAGACCCAAAATGACCCTAATTAAGTGCTATCATAAACTATAATCAATCCTATTGCAGCCTGATCAAACTTTCCCTACTCTCCTTGGGGATTAAGAGCACTTTCAGGGGAAGCAACTCTGTCATTTTCGTTATTGCCTTCCTTCTAAATTGAGGTAAGCTTTAGAGAAGACTCCCATTTTGAAATGGTTAGGCCATCCAGGGGAGCCACAAGAGCTGTCTCCCTATGATAAATGACAGAAAAAACAAGGCATCGCAGGCGATACAAATCCCCTCACACAAGACTACTTGCTCGAGATATTGTCATACCCTACATTTGTGTGAAGTTATTTTAAAATCCATGGAGAAATGTAGGCGCTAGAGCAATGACAAAGTTTTTCTAAAAATAGCCACAGTGACCTTGACCTTGTGAGTGCAGCTCCTGCTCGAGATATTGCCATGCCCTACATTTGTGTGAAGTTATTTCAAAATCCATTGAGAAATATAGGCACTAGATCGCTGACAAAGTTTTTCTAAAAATAGCCACAGTGACCTTGACCTTGGGCGCAAAACCCTGAAAGTCGAACTTGCTCGAGATATTGTCTTGCCCTACATTTGTGTGAAGTTATTTTAAAATCCGTTGAGAAATGTAGGTGCTACAGCGATGACAAAGTTTTTCTAAAAATAGCCACAGTGACCCTGACCTTGGGCGCAGCACCCTGAAAGTCGAACTTGCTCGAGATATTGTCTTGCCCTACATTTGTGTGAAGTTATTTCAAAATCCGTTGAGAAATGTAGGCGCTAAAGCCATGACAAAGTTTTTCTAAAAATAGCCACAGTGACCTTGACCTTGGGCGAAGCACCCTGAAAGTCCAACTTGCTCGAGATATTGTCATGCCCTACATTTGTGTGAAATTATTTCAAAATCCGTTGAAAAATGTAGGCGCTAGAGCGATGACAAAGTTTTTCTAAAAATAGCCACAGTGACCTTGACCTTGGGCGCAGCACCCTGAAAGTGGAACTTGCTCAAGATAATGTCATGCCCTACATTTGTATGAAGTGATTTCAAAATCCGTTGAGAAATGTAGGCGCTAGAGCGATGACAAAGTTTTTCTAAAAATAGCCACAGTGACCTTGACCTTGGGCGCAGCACCCTGAAAGTTGAACTTGCTTGAGATATTGTCATGCCCTACATTTGTGTGAAGTTATTTGAAAATCCGTTGAGAAATGTAGGCGCTAAGATGACAATGTTTTTCTAAAAATAGCCACAGTGACCTTGACCTTGGGCGCAGCACCCTGAAAGTCCAACTTGCTCGAGATATTGTCATGCCCTACATTTGTGTGAAATTATTTCAAAATCCGTTGAAAAATGTAGGCGCTAGAGCGATGACAAAGTTTTTCTAAAAATAGCCACAGGGACCTTGACCTTGGGCGCAGCACCCTGAAAGTCCAACTTGCTCGAGATATTGTCATGCCCTACATTTGCGTGAAGTTATTTCAAAATCCATTGAGAAATGTAGGCGCTAGAGCGCTGACAAAGTTTTTCTAAAACTAGCCACAGTGACCTTGACCTTGGGCGAAGCACCCTGAAAGTCGAACTTGCTCGAGATATTGTCATGCCCTACACTTGTGTGAAGTTATTTCAAAATCTGTTGAAAAATGTAAGTGCTAGAGCGATGACAAAAGGTGAACATACGTACGTACGTACGTACTTACGTATGGGACAAAACCTATATCCCCTCACCACTTCGTGGTGTGAGGGGATAAATACCTGTGAACCTATACTTTAACCCTTTTCGGACCATAACTTGTGTTGGGAACATGCGCAAGTTCAGACGATGCAGATCGCGGCGTCTGAACAGGCTTACAAAAATTTCAATACAAAGTACATTAAAATGCAGGCATTCACAAGAAACCCCTAAAACTACAAATGGACTCATCCAAATCATAAAGATGGACAAGTCCACTGGTCAAGAAAGGGCAAGAAGATATAACTGACCTGTCATCTAGAACACTTATCAACTCTCCCGCCTTAAAAGTCAGCTCATTATCTTCAGCAGCTTCAAAGTCATATAATGCTCGCACCTGCAACAAAATAAAACTACTGATTCCATGTTGTGTCAAATTCTTTAGGGCAATTTTGGTACTTTTTCTGTACATTGTCCAAAATCAGAAAACTATTTAGTCTATGCCAACACCCAATACCAAACAAGAATTCCGCGGAATATTATGTTGGACCTGCACTGCATTTCCACGGTAGCAGAAATCATGCTGGGATGAAAGTGAAAGCAAAAAATGAAAATTAAAAGAAAACAAAATAGTTTCAGGCATTAGCCTGACACAAATTTTGTCAAAATCCATCTAGTGGATCTTAAGGTACTTCCATTTTCATGTTCGTGCTATTTTTTGTAACAGTAGATGACAGCCATCTTGGATGGCCAATTTGACAGATAAAGAGTGTAATAGCTATATGCAAGGATCATTCTGACACAAAAGTGGTCCAAATCCATTCACAGGTTCCTGAGATATTGTCATTTGCATGTTTTGCTATTTCTAGTAACGACAGCTGGCGGCCATCTTGGATGTTATATTCTCACAAATTTGAAAAAAACAGCTTCAGGAATAATTCAGATGAAATTTGAGCAAAATCCATTTAGTGGTCTTGAATTCATTGGCTTTCAAGCAAAATTTGGACTCGTTAACCAGAAGTAGGTCACTGTGACCTAATTCCGCTACAGACTTTTTTAGTGTTCATTATTTTCAAAAATAAGGTCCTACTAATGTTCCAAGCAAAATTTCAGCCAATTATACCTAGTGGTTCCAAAGAAATCGTTGATTTTGACGTTATGCTTTTTTTAGTAATGGCGGCCATCTTGAATTCTCGACCAGGCCGAATTTCTCTAAACTGAAGCCGTGTGGTCTAAAAATATATTCCATGTTAAATTTGAGAACCATGGGTGCAGTGGTTTTGGAGAAATTAACTTCGCAAATCTTAACGCCAGGGTCGACATAAATGTGAACTGAGTGACGGACAGACGGACGTAAAACCAGACGCCTATATTGCACCTTGCTCAAGCAGGTGCGACAAAAAGCAATACCTATAAATTCAATTCTGCTAGTTGCTGAGTGTGAGTTGCAGATTGAAAAATCTGTCATGAGGGTGGCTGGCTAACTGTACAGTGTCACGAAGCTTGCCAAGTGATTTCAAACAGCATATGAGAGGAATGGACTTCGAAAGAACCAGTGTCATCAACGAACAACACTCCCTTGTTAATATTGACATCTGGCATGGCACAAACTGATGTCATTTTGCAGTTTTCTCAACTTCGGCTGAGAAACCCAATATTTGACAGCAAACATACATGACTTCCTATAGAACCAGTGCACCGACCACACGTGTATTGCCGCATGGGTCAGATCAGAATATTATTACTAAAGGTGTAATTCCTTCTCTGATGTGCAAGAAAAAGAAGCTAACATCCTGATTCATTGATATTCCAGTTTGAAAGAACTGGTCATTTTTTTAACACCAAACATATCAGAGCCAGATCATGACTTGAGATTTCAAACACTGAGGCACTGGTGACAAGCAGAGGCTTGACAAGTGAAGGCTCTAATCAGACTGCATCTACGTGCAGTCTAATTAGAGCCTTCACTAGTCACATCAGCCATCTCTGAATACGCCCAAACCATAAGCAAACAGTGAGGCCTCGACCTGGCTTAAACAATAAGAAAACAGTGAGGCCTTAACCCAACTTAAACAATAAGAATGATTTGAATGCCAAATGACAAACCAGCCACAATGTTGGAATTCACATGATCTGGCTCAAAATGTTTTGTGTTTGTACCTTTCTAACTTCTCTAGGTCTACTACTACTGATAGCACTACTCTGTGTCATGGTAGAAAAACTTGTCGGGTAAAGACTGGTAGTTTTCTGTGACGCCCCCCTCTCATTCTCCTGGAGTGACAGAGCTATAGCTGGAAAACAATACAGAAGAAATGAGCTCAATAACATGTGTCTCTCAAAGCTCTAGACAAGACTGAGTATTAGATGATAATTAAGAATAATTTTTCTTATTTCTCATCGAAACCATGTTGTCTCGTTGAGACGGTTCAGATGAGGGGTCACAATGTATGATTTCAATGAATGAGACGGTTCAGATGAGGGGTCACAATATATGATTTCAATGAATGAGACGGTTCAGATGAGGGGTCACAATGTATGATTTCAATGAATGAGATGGTTCAGATGAGGGGTCACAATGTATGATTTCAATGAATGAGACGGTTCAGATGAGGGGTCACAATGTATGATTTCAATGAGAAATAAGAAAAATTACCCCTAAATTATTATCAAATACTCCCTCTTATCTACAGCTCTGTAAATTACATGTATCTCTGCAATGTACCAGGGAACAAGAATTTTGTGGAATGCTTTGTAATGCTTGTCAGCACAATCTCACTAACAAAGCTAAACCGGAGAACTGGACAAATGTTCATGCCATCGAAGTCAACACCAGATAAGTAATGCTTACGTCTCAAAATCTGTAACAGAATGGTTAGAAACTTGAGCTAGGACAAACAGGAATTTGAAATAATTTAAATTTTATCATTTGATGAACACATACTAACATATGCAATGTCATTATTTGAACATTATTCTATTTACCATGTCCACCTTGACAAGACAATGACTTTATAATGGTCACATTATAGCAATTTTACAATTCACCATTCTGAGCCATGGCAAGAATGTCAGTCAACAGTCAACCGGTAGTCTGTAACTGGCCAATGCAACAACAACTTCGCACCTGATGTAGTCCCACAAGCAAAATTACACATGTTGAATGTCTCACAATCAGGCTGTGATTTTGCCTTGCACTTGAGTTAATGGAGGGATGCATAACTGTTTAATGTAAGCATGGTTTTGGAACAGTGAATTGTACAGAGCTCCAGATAAGAGGGGGTAATAAGGATAATTTGAAGATAATTTTTCTTATTTCTCAACAAAAACATATGTTGTGACCCCTCAGTAGAACCGTCTCAGTGAGACAGTTCTAATGATGGGTCACAAAATATGTTTTTATGGAGAAATATGCAAAATTATCCCTAAATTATCCCTGTTACCCCTTCTTATCTGGAGCACTGAAATTTGTAAGGTTCTGTCAGTCAACTTATTTCATAAATAGAATTTTCAATGGTTTACTGCAAAAGTTTGTGGTAACAAAAGATAGCTGACTTACACTTTTACACTGTCCTCTACATAAGAAAGGGGAACAAGGATAATTTACCAATAATGTTACATATTTCTGCATAAAAACAGATGTTGTGAATGTTCTAATGATAGGTCCCAACAAAGGCGTCTATTGAGAAGAAAAAAACAAGATGGCCACGAAGCCCTGAATTGCTCATCTGAGTAGACAGCTCAAATGTCAAACTAGGGCCATCATTTGAACAAACCTGATGGTTAGAACTGTCAAAATATGAGAGACATTGGTTAAAGGTCAACTACCACTATTTCTAATAAAAAAAAAGTTCATTTTCATTTATTTGACTGTATTTATAAATTACTAGACCAGAATGTTATACAAAGTCCAGGAACTCTTATATGTATGCATTTTCCCACATAAAAGCACCAGAAAGCAAAACTGAAAGCAAATGTAGTAAAAGTGTCAAGCTCAACCCAAGGTCATGCTTTGAATAATCTTGGGCCAAATCTTCAAAACTTTCCACGAAATCTTATTTTTTGCATTTTCCCATATTTGGCCTTGCCGTAAAAAAGGTAAAGGTCAACCCAAGATCACCGTTTGAACGATCTTAGTAGTATTCGAGTACCCAATGCTACATACCCATTTCAAGGCCATTGGTCAATTGGTTCTGGAGAAAAAGATTTTTAAAAGTTTTTACCATATATCGGCGTTGCAACCATGTTGGTCATGTGACCTAAACCCTTTGAACAAATTTTTGTTCCCTTATCCCCTGGGGGCTCTCTTTAAAATTTGGTTACATGTTTGCCCTGTGGCTTTTGAGGAGATGTTTGAAATTGTTGAAATATGAGAGCCCTGGGTCAAAGGTCAAAGAATCAGAAGGGAAATTTGACCTCTCCGTAAAAAGGTCAAGGTCAAACCAAGGTAATAATTTGAACAATCTTGCTACATACCAACTTTCATGGCCATGGGCCCATTGGTTCTGGAGAAGAAGGGTTTTAAAGGTTTTTACCACATATGGATGTGGTGGCCATGTTTGTCATGTGACTAGGACCGCTTGAACAACTTTTCGTTCCTAGGACCCATGGAGGCTACATATGAAATTTGGTCACAATCTGCCCAGTGGTTCCAGAGAGGAAGTCATTTGAAATTGGTGACAGACGATGGACAACGGACAACAGAGCCTTCCCATCCTGTAAGCTCCACCGGAGCCTCTGGCTCAGGTGAACTAAAAAATAGCTAAAAGTTATCTTCAAAAATCCCACATTATCTGGAGTTCTGTCTAAAGTTTTAAAACTGAGTTCAAAGTTCTTACCTTTAGCAATATCATCTTCTTCTTGTTGGCTCTGAACAACATTTGGATCTTTACTGGGTGTGCTTACTGTCTTAGTGGGCTGAAAAATGTTACTAACTGTATAACTTTTATGTACAGTAACCTGCTCATAAAAGTTTCCTTCAAATCTGTCTTTTTTATTCTTTTAAATAATTTCTAATGGTGGCAGCATTGTGTACTGGTTAGAGGCACCAGGTTATGGTGATAAAGGTTGTGGAGTCTGCTCCCCATCATGCCAGCAACTGGAACTCTTTGTTAGCCAATACTAGTCTCTAATCAGGGAAGGCAAAGAAAAGAGATGGATGGGTTCCTGGAAGGCAGTGAAAAGAGATGGATAGGCTCCTGGATGGCAAAGAAAGAAGATAAATGGGCTCCTGGAAGCCAGTGAAAGGAGATGGATGGGCTCCTGGAAGGCAGAGAAAGGAGATGGATGGGCTCCTGGAAGGCAGTGAAAGGAGATGGATGGGCTCCTGGAAGCCAGTGAAAGGAGATGGATGGGCTCCTGGAAGGCAGAGAAAGGAGATGGATGGGCTCCTGGAAGGCAGTGAAAATAGATGCATGGGCTCCTGAAAGGCAGTGCAAGGAGATGGATGGGCTCCTGGAAGGCAGTGAAAAGAGATGGATGGGCTTCTGGATGGCAAAGAAAGAAGATAAATGGGTCCTGGAAGCCAGTGAAAGGAGATGGATGGGCTCCTGGGAGGCAGTGAAAGGAGATGGATGGGCTCCTGGGAGGCAGTGAAAGGAGATGGATGGGCTCCTGGGAGGCAGTGAAAGGAGATGGATTGGCTCCTAGAAGGCAGTGAAAGGAGATGGATGGGCTCATGGGTGGCAGTGAAAGGAGATGGATGGGCTCCTGGGAGGCAGTGAAAGGAGATGGATGGGCTCCTGGGAGGCAGTGAAAGGAGATGGATGGGCTCCTGGAAGGCAGTGAAAAGAGAGGGATGAGCTGCTGGAAGGCAGTGAAAGGAGATGAATTGGCTCCTAGAAGGCAGAGAAAGGAGATGGATGGGCTCCTGGGAGGCAGTGAAAGGAGATGGATGGGCTCCTGGAAGGCAGTGAAAAGAGATGGATGAGCTGCTGGAAGGCAAAGAAGGAGATCAATGGGTCCTGGAAGGTGGATGGGCTCCTGGAAGGCAGTGAAAAGAGATGGATGGGCTCCTGGAAGTCAGTGAAAACAGATGGATAAGCTCCTGAAAGGCAGTGAAAAGAGATGGATGGGCTCCTGGAAGGCAGTTAAAGGAGATGGATGGGCTCCATGAGACATTGAAAGGAGATGGATGGGCTCCTGGAAGGCAGTGAAAGGAGATGGATTGGCTCCTAGAAGGCAGCGAAAGGAGATGGATGGGTTCCTGGAAGGCAGTGAAAGGAGATGGTTGGACTCATGGAAGGCAGTGAAAGGAGATGGATTGGCTCCTGGAAGGCAGTGAAAGGAGATGGGTGGGCTCCTGGAAGGCAGTGAAAGGAGATGGATGGGTTTTTGGAAGGCAGTTAAAGGAGATGGTTGGACTCCTAGATGGCAGTGCAAGGAGATGGATGGGCTCCCGGAAGGCAGTGAAAGGAGATGGATGGGCTCCTGGAAGGCAGTGAAAAGAGATGGATGGGCTCCTGGAAGGCAGTGAGAGGAGATGGCTGGGCTCCTGTAAGGCAGTGAAAGGAGATGGATGGGCTCCTGGAAGGCAGTGAAAGGAGATGGATGGGCTCCTGGAAGGCAATGAAAGGAGATGGATGGGCTCCTGGAAGGCAGTGAAAGGAGATGGATGGGCTCCTGGAAGGCAGTGAAAGGAGATGGATGGGCTCCTGGAAGGCATTGAAAAGAGATGCATGGGATCCCAGAAGGCAGTAAAAGGAGATGGATGGGCTCCTTTACGACAGTGAAAGGAGATGGATGGGTTCTGTCTTTCATATGCTGTGTCCAAGATACTGTGGCCTTTAACACCTTATGAATAAAGTGATCCGAGTCTTTACTATTGCACATTCTGCCGGCACTGTTTCTGATTTTCATTGATTTTCTGGGCCCATTACTCTTCCCTTCAACAGTGCTAAATGTATAATTTGAAAACTGGGGGCTACTTTTAAGAAAAGAATTTGATCCCCTTAGGGAGCAAATTCATTCCTTTAAGAGTAGCCCCTAATGAGAAGGGAGATGTGCCTGGATTATCTCTCTATAAAGTACATCTTTTTTCCCCATGAACAGAATAAGCATGTTTCCTTAAGACCGACATAGCCATTAATTTTCAATTCTACGACTTTTCCCTGACTTTTCAAGTCATTTCCAAATTTCCCTGACCAACCACAAAATTCCCTGACTTTTCCCTGACCTGAAAAAAAAAATCATTTTTCACATGTCAAAAAGGTTTCTCAAAGCATCATTTGTACTGGCCCACATCATTGGGACAATAGGGCTATACAAAACACTTGGAGAAGACCAATGTCAAACTGTTGTTGTTGTTGTGTTTTTGTCTGACATCCATGGTAAACAGCTATGGTCACAGTGTTCTCCCCAGAAACTTCACAAGGCATGTCGCAGTTAACACAAAAATCATATTTTGACTTGTTGATCAATTTTTTAAATCCTTAATATAGCAATGTTTTATTAAAATTAGTCTACTATTTATTGATGACCCTTAATGCATTTAAAACAACTTTACAGGATAAGAAAAGAAAATAATGGCATTTTTATAAATTTTTATTGGAAATTAAGGCATGTTGCAATGGTAATTTGAAGAGGAAAGCATGCTGCTTCATGCCTTAATGGTCTGGGGAGATCAATGCTTTTATGAACAAGAAAATCGGTGGAACCGATGGATGCTCCCCGAAGGCTTGGAATGGGACAATGGGTATCCTGGTGAAGGAGTGATTTTCTGTGTAAACTAAATGCAATTCAAAATGGAAAAAGTAATTCTCTTCAATACTTTTAGAGCAATGCTCTAGACATGCATACAATGGAGAAAAAATAAGAAGGGAAGTAACTCCAAAATAACTTGGGATACAGTTATGGTTCTCCTGCTCTGCACTTCTTATCATTGCCCTCTATTATCAATATAAGAAGTTTCATTCATGTTCCCTTAAATATGTACAGAGATATACTCCAGACAAGTTAAATAACTAAACAAGAGGCCCACGGGCCACAAAGCTCACCAGATCTCTAGCTCAAAATTGCTGTCAAAATTGCTGTCACATTTGTACATGCTAATACAAAATATACAACAACAATTTAGTCTCAGCCTGACAGTCTGTTGAGTTGACAACAAAATATATAACTATTTTCCATATTTTGATTGCAGTAAATGCCATTTTTCAATTTTCCCCAGTATAAGTCAATGCAACTCTAAGTTTCCATAGCAACCAAACGAAAAAGCCAATTTTTCATAAAAAACACAAACTTTCATCCCCCCCCCCCCAGCCTAATTAGGATACTACAGATGAATTCGGGCCTTATTGGCCCAGTGGCTTCTGAGGAGATAATTTTGTAAGTATTTTTTTTCCCATCATTATTGCATTTTGGTTTCCATGACAACCAGTAAAAGGAACAGTGGGTCCAAAAACAATAAAGCAAATAGAAGACTTCTTAAGGAACATTTCTATAAAAGTTTTGTCAACATATCTTCAATGGCTAGGCAGTAAATGCCATTTTTCAATTTTCCCCATTATAAGTCAATAGGAACTCTAAGTTGCCATAGCAACCAAACTAAAGGGCAGATTTTCATAAAATACACAAACTTTCAACCCCCCAGCCTAAGGATACTACAGATGAAATCTGGGCCTTATCCGCCCAGTGGTTACAGTGGAAATAATTTTTAAAGACACATTTTTGATTGCATAATACCCTAATGGCCGTTTATTGAAACATGCTGCTCAGAGATAAAACATCCCAGAAGACTTTTCACTGAAGTACAGGTAGGGGGCCAGATAAAGGGAAATCAATTGTCAAGGGAAAAGACAGAATATGGTTATAAACAGATGATAATTGGATCAGACTGCTTTTGAAGACCCACATAGAGCTGTGTTGAACAGTGCTGCCATAATCTGCTCAAAACCTGTTTTTATGCCAAGGGCTACTAAAATATGCCATGCAAATATAGGTACTCATAAATTACAACGTTCGCGCATACAGAAGACTTAGATCAGCATGTGCAGTCTAATCAGTCAATCATGTTTGCATAAGCAGTCTACGATTCCTAAAAAGCAAAATTGAAGACTATGATCAATCTACACAATGTGACAGCTGATTTGAATATTTACTGTTAATAGTCAAGTTATGCCAAATCAGCTTGCACAGCTAAAAAGCAAACAAAAACCAAAAAAAAAAAAAAAAAACTGATCAGTCTACATAGATGTGACATATTGTTCACACGAAAGTTACGTTATCAATGAGTATTCGAAATCAGCATACACATTCTGTCTTTATTTTCGCCTTTTCAAGTTTTGGACATATATATGTGTTCATGTTTATATAATTTTTCACAAAATATCACATAAAATCAGATCTAGAAAATAAAATTAAAATAATCTCTTTGTTTGGTTTGCAAGTTTTATATGACTGTTTTACATATGTCTAGCAAAAAGTCATTTTTATATTTTTTATAATGCCAGAAACTTTCATATGCTTAGATTTTAGCAGACAGTGAAACCTTTTTTTTTATTTTTTGCATTTACTTTAACATAAAATAATCATAAACAAATAAAAGAAAAAAAAAGGAAAATAGTTGTACAACCATTATCTCGGATCAGGCAAAAAAAAAATAAAAACAAAAATGATAAAATGGAAATTATAAAAAAAAAATGTTCTTTATTATGAATTACTTTTTTTAACTCATTAGGTTTTTGTTCTTGTTGTTAAATTGTTTAAAGACAGGACTTCTCTGCCGGGGGGTCTGGTACCCAGCAATAGCATATGTTACCTGTATAGGTAAAGGTGTGAAAATTTATTCAACCAATCAGTGGACCAGAATAACCAATTATAATAATTTCATTGGCTGACTGGAGGTGTTGACACTTTGTGATCAAGAGACAGAATGACACTGTGGAAGTTAATCCTCCTTATATAGTACCACTCCTGTCTTTAAAGTAGATGCATCAGTACTGGATAATACCAGTTTCCCCATATTAGGCCCCACTTTTGGAATTTGTCACTGGCATAATCCCCTCATAATCACCTAGATAAGACAATCCTTTGATGTAAGCTGTGGCCCTAAGCACTGTTTATTGGGAGCTATCAAAGTGTGCCACCCCAATTTGTTAAAGAAAAAAATGTGTCTTTAAGTATTTTTTTCCATTTTTTTTCATTTTGTTTTTCCATGGCAACCAATAAAAGGGGCATTGGGCCAAAAAAAAAAAAAAAACAGGTGATAGAAGACATCTCAAGGAACATTTCTATAAAGGTTTTATCAACATGTCTGCAATGGCTTGGCAGAAAATGCCATTTTTCAATTTTCCCCATTATAAGTCAATGAGAACTCTAAGTTGCCATAGCAACCAAACTAAAAGGGCAATTTTCATAAAAAACACAAACTTTCAATCCCCCATCCCAAGGATGCCATAGATGAAACCTGGACCTTATCGGCCCAGTGGCTTCAGAGAAGATAATTTTTTACATATTTTTTCTTCTTTTTTTTGGCATTTCGGTGTCCATGGCAACCAATAAAAGGTGCAGTGGGCCAAAAAACACATAGCTGATAGTAGACATCTCAAGGAACATTTCTATAAAAGTTTTATCAACATATCTGCAATGGCTTGGCAGAAAATGCCATTTTTCTATTTTCCCCATTATAAGTCAATGGGAAAACTAAGTTGCCATAGCAACCAAACTAAAAGGGCAATTTTCATAAAAAACACAAACTTTCAATCCCCCATCCCAAGGATGCCACAGATGAAATTTGAGCCCAATCGGCCTAGTGGCTTCAGAGGAGATGTTGTTTAAAAGTGTTGACGGACGACGACAGACGACATACGACGACGACATACGACGACGACGACAGACGACGACGACGGACCACTGCCTATCCTATAAGCTCCCCCGGAGCCTTCGGCTCTGGTGAGCTAAAAAATTAGGAAGGGCACTAATTCCGTAAGGTAATGTTATAGTTCTTAAGCTCTGCACTTCCTTGCATTACCCACTATCAATGTGTAAAATTTCATTTGGTTTCCTTCAATACTTCCTAAGATATGCTTCATACAAGCAAAATAAAGCACAAATTAAGAAGGGAGCTAACTCTGAAATTATTTATGACAGGGTTATGGTTCTTATGTTCTGCACTTTCACTCATTGCCCTCTATTAGTGTGTGAAGTTTCATTAAGTTCCTTCTGGACATGCAAAATACTGAAAAATAGGAAGGGAGCTAACTTTGTAAATACTTAAGACAGGGTTATGGGTCTTGCACTTTCTCTTATTGCCCTCTTTCAATGTATGAAGTTTCATTAAGTTAATACTTTTGGAGATATGCACCGGACTAGCTTAATATTGTGAAAAACAGGTAAGGGAGCTAACTTCGTAAATACTTGTGACAGGGTTACGGTTCTTATGCATTGCACTTCCTCTAATTGTCCTCTATCAATGTGTGAAGTTTCATTTAGTTCCCCCTTATACTTTCAGAGATATGCTCCGGACAAGCAAAATATTGAAAAAACTGGAAAGGGAGCTAACTTCGTAAATACTTGTGACAGGGTTACGGTTCTTGTGCACTGCACTTCCTCTCATTGTCCTCTATCAATGTGTGAAGTTTCATTTAGTTCCCCCTTATAATTTCAGAGATATGCTCCGGACAAGCAAAATAAGCAAAAAACTGGGAAGGGAGCTAACTTCGTAAATACTTGTGACAGGGTTACAGTTCTTGTGCACTGTACTTACTCTCATTGTCCTCTATAATTGTGTGAAGTTTCATTTAGTTCCCCCTTATACTTTCAGAGATATGCTCCGGACAAGCAAAATATTGAACAAGAGCTGTCGCCTGACAGCATAGCTCGCCTGAATTGGTGCTTGCCCATCACAAAGCCGCTATGGTGGTATGGACTGCTATGCATAAAACTTCATGCAAGCATGTCCATAATGAAAACACATTTATAAACAAAAGCTATCTCAGAATTAAGTCTTAAAATAAAATTAAAATAAAACAAGAGGACCAATGGTCCTGTAGCTCACCTGACACTTGGTCCTGATATATATTTTAATGTTTATGATGGGCTTGAGTGCCCAAAGCAACATACCAAGTTTCAAGGTCATACACCTTTTGGTTCTGGAGAAGAAGATTTTGAAGGGTTTTTACCATATACGGCATGGCGGCCATCTTGGTCAAGACCCTGAGAACAAACTTTTATTCCCTGATCACACTTAGACTCCATATGAAATTTCGCTTCAATCAGACCAGTGGTTTCAGAGGAGCAGATGTTTTGAAAATCTTGATGACGGACAGACCGACAAAATGACCTTGACCTTTCAGTGACATAATATCTTCATCTGGTCATTTAGTTGACCATATATACCATGTATTGTACCTAAGACTTAAATAGTTTCTGAGAAATCCACTGTATAAGCGTTTTCCCATATAAAAGCCTAACATACCAAAGTTGACCATGTCGTAAATTAATTCAAGGTCAACACATGGTCATCATTTGTATAAACTATGATAGGCCAGCATGCCCGATGCTACATACCAAGTTTCAAGGTCATAGGCCTTTTGGTTCTAGAGAAGAAGATTTTTGAAGGGTTTTTACCATATACGGGCATGGTGGCCATCTTGGTCATGTGACCCAGACCCCGCGTTTAAACTTTTGTTCCCCAATCCCACTGAGACTCCATATGAAATTTGGCTTCAATCGGCCCAGTGGTTTCAGAGGAGAAGATGTTTGAAAATCTTGACGACGGATGGTCCGACGGAATGACCTTGACCTTTAGTGACATAATATCTTCATCTGGTCATTTAGTCGACCATGTATACCAAGTATTGTACCTAATACTTAAATAGTTTCTGAGAAATCCACTGTTTAAGCGTTTTCCCATATAAAAGCCAAACGTACCAAAGTTGACCATCCTGTAAATTAGGTCAAGGTCAACGCAAGATCATGATTTGTATAAAATATGATGGGCCGGCATGCCCGATGCTACATACCAAGTTTCAAGGTCATAGGCCTTTTGGTTCTGGAGAAGAAGATTTTTGAAGGGTTTTTACCATATATGGGCGTGGCGGCCATCTTGGTCATGTGACCTGGACGAAATATATAAACTTTCGTTCCCACATCCCACTGAGACTCCATATGAAATTTGGCTTCAATCGGCCTAGTGGTTTCAGAGGAGAACATGTTTGAAAATCTTGACGACGGATGGTCCGACGGAATGACCTTGACCTTTAGTGACATAATATCTTCATCTGGTCATTTAGTCGACCATATATACCAAGTATTGTACCTTAGACTTAAATAGTTTCTGAGAAATCCACTGTTTAAGCGTTTTCCAATATAAAAGCCTAACGTACCAAAGTTGACCATGCAGTAAATTAGGTCAAGGTCAAAGCAAGGTCATGATTTGTATAAACTTTGATAAGCCCGCATGCTCGATGATACACACCAAGTTTCAAGGTCATAGGCCTTTTGGTTCTGGAGAAGAAGATTTTTGAAGGGTTTTTACCAAATATGGGCATGGCGGCCATCTTGGTCATGTGACCTGGACCAAATATATAAACTTTCATTCCCCCATCCCACTGAGACGCCATATGAAATTTGGCTTCAATCGGCCTAGTGGTTTCAGAGGAGAAGATGTTTGAAAATCTTGACGACGGATGGTCCGACGGAATGACCTTGACCTTTAGTGACATAATATCTTCATCTGGTCATTTAGTCAACCATGTATACCAAGTATTGTACCTTAGACTTAAATAGTTTCTGAGAAATCTACCGTTTAAGCGTTTTCCCATATAAAAGCCTAACGTACCAAAGTTGACCATGTCATAAATTAGGTCAAGGTCATCACAAGGTCACGATTTATATAAATTATGATGGGCCCGCATGCCCGGTGCTACATACCAAGTTTCAAGGTCATAGGCCTTTTGGTTCTGGAGAAGAAGATTTTTGAAGGGTTTTTACCATATATGGGCGTGGCGGCCATCTTGGTCATGTGACCTGGACCAAATATATAAACTTTCGTTCCCCCATCCTGTTAAGGCTCCATATGAAATTTGGCTTCAATCCACCCAGTGGTTTCTGAGAAGAAGATGTTTAAAATTGTGGACGCCGACGACGACGCCGACGACGGACGACGGACCAAGTCTATACTATAAGCTCACCACAGGTGAGCTAAAAACTGAAATGAAATTTCAAAGTCCATGAGCTTGAGGTAAAAAAAAAAAACTGACGGGTGGGGGGGGGTGCTATGTGGACTGCTATGCATAAAACTTCATGCAAGCATGTCCATAATGAAAACACAAAAGCTATCTCAGAAATAAGTCTTAAAATAAAATTAAAATAAAAAAAATGAAATGAAATTTCAAAGTGCATGAGCTTTAGGTAAAAAAACTGACAGGTAGGGGGAGGGGGGGGGGGGGCTAGTATGTATCAAAACCCTGAACCATTATCTAACATCAGCCCAAGTATTAGTATCAACTGAGTCCATCATCGTGGCACTGTGAAATTATGTCTTCATAAATATAAAACTTTAACCAAAAGATTTAAAACAAAATTCTAAGTCGTTGACCTTGACTTCAAGGTCACCCAGTGGGGTAAGTATAAGATGTTTTGTAAAAACTCAAAAAAGAGTCTGACATCAGTTCAAATATTAACTAAATCTCTGCAAAGCATTATGAATCAGTATGCAATTACAAAACTTTAAAAAAGACAAAAATTTCCTAAGTCCCTGACTTTGACATCAAGATCACTGAGCGGGGTTGGGGTAGTACTCTGTAGATCTAACTACAGTGCAAATATAAAAAAGAATTCATCTCTGGGTTCAGGAGATATGTGTCTTTAAAAAACTTTAACCAAAACATCCAATCAATAAAAAGACAATATTCCAAGTCCATGACCTTGACATCAAGGTCACAGAGGGGGGTGGGGGTAGTACCTTCGAAAACTTTAGACCAATATCTAACTTTAGTGCAAGTATCAAAGGAATCCATCCATGGGTTCAGGAGATATTGGGCTTTATAAAACTTTAACCAAAACATCCAGTCCAAAAAAAACACCAATTTTCTAAGTCCATGACCTTGACTTCAAGGTCACAGAGTGGGGTGGGGGTGGTACCCTGTTAAACCTTTGACCAATATCTAGCTACAGTGCAAGTATCAAAAGAATCCATCCATGGGTTAAGGAGATATAGGTCTTTAAAAAACTTTAACCAAAACATCCAATTCGAACGCCGACGCGGACGCGGACGCGGACGCCGACGCCGTGGTGACAACAATAGCTCTTCCTGAACTTTCGTTCAGGCGAGCTAAAAACCTGGAAGAGCTAACTTCAGAATTACTTGTGACAGGGCTACGGTTCTTGTGCACTGCACTTCCCCTCGTTGTCCTCTATCAATGTGTGAAGTTTCCTTTCGTTCCCCCTTATACTTTCAGAGATATGCTATGGACAAAAGTGTGATGGACGGATGGACAGACGGATGGACGGAAGGACGGACGGACAAAGCAGCAACTATATGCTCACCCTTCGGGGAGCATAATAAACAGTAATCACTTACAGTGGAATCTGGATCTGCAAAATCTGTTCCTTCTTTTCTCAAACTCTCAAACAGTCCTGGTATTAAACTGAAACAAGACAATACAGAGAACAAGAGCTGTCGCCTGACAGCATAGCTCGCCTGAATTGGTGCTTGCTCATCACACAGCCGCTATGGTGGTGTGGACTGCTATGCATAAAACTTCATGCAAGCATGTCAATAATGAAAACACATTTATAAACAAAAGCTATCTCAGAAATATGTCTTAAAATAAAATTAAAATAAAAAAATGAAATGAAATTTCAAAGTCCATGAGCTTGAGGTAAAAAAACAGACGGGTAGGGGGGAGGGGGGGGGGGTCATTGGGAATGCTATGCATAAAACTTCATGCAAGCATGTCCATAATGAAAACACATTTATGAACAAAAGCTATCTCAGAAATACATGTAAGTCTTAAAATAAAATTAAAATAAAAAAAATGAAATGAAATTTCAAAGTCCATGAGCTTGAGGTAAAAAAACTGACGGGTAGGGAGGGGGGGGGGGGGCTAGGATGTATCAAAACCCTGAACCATTATCTAACATCAGTCCAAGTATTAGTATCAACTGAGTCCATCATCGTGGCACTGTGAAATTATGTCTTCATAAATATAAAACTTTAACCAAAATCTTTAAGACAAAATTCTAAGTCGATGACCTTGACTTCAAGGTCATCCAGTGGGGTAAGTATAAGGTGTTTTGTGAAAACTCAAAAAAGAGTCTAACATCAGTTCAAGTATAAACTAAATCTCTGCAAAGCATTATGAATCAGTATGCAATTACAAAACTTTAAAAAAGACAAAAATTTCCTAAGTCCCTGACCTTGACTCAAGATCACTGAGCGGGGTTGGGGGAGTACTCTGTAGATCTAGCTACAGTGCAAATATAAAAAGAATTCATCTATGGGTTCAGGAGATATGTTTCTTTAAAAAACTTTAACCAAAACATCCAATCAATAAAAAGACAATATTCTAAGTCCATGACCTTGACATCAAGGTCACAGAGGGGGTGGGGGGTAGTACCTTTGAAAACTTTAGATCAATATCTAACTTTAGTGTAAGTATCAAAGGAATCCATCCATGGGTTAAGGAGATATTGGGCTTTATAAAACTTTAACCAAAACATCCAGTCCATGACCTTGACATCAAGGTCACGGAGTGGGGTGGAGGTGGTACCCTGTTAAACCTTAGACCAATATCTAACTACAGTGCAAGTATCAAAAGAATCCATCCATGGGTTAAGGAGATATAGGTCTTTAAAAAACTTTAACCAAAACATCCAATCTGAACGCCGACGCGGACGCGGACGCTGACGCGGACGCGGACGCCGACGCCGTGGTGACAACAATAGCTCTTCCTGAACTTTCGTTCAGGCGAGCTAATAAGGAACAGCAGCTGATAGTACTGCCTGGATGGATGGATTACTTGCAATTTTACATCCTTACAACAGTATTCATTTTACGCCCTTTTCTGTCTTAGTACATTTTCAAGATTTAATAACCTATGCAATATTTCTTTTATCTTAAGAATTTTGGGTATACATACATCTTTTTCCGCCATTTTCACAATGGAGAATAACTTTAGTGCCTTCCCTGGACAGAGATCATTTCAAAATGGGGCCTCTCCTAAGGGAGCAAATTCTTTCCTTTAAGAGTTGACTGCCACTGACAAGGGAAGCAAAAATGAAAACTGCCGAGTTGCTTCCTCGAAAAATGCATACCTGTAAACTCTCCCCCATAAATATTGAGTCTCCCTATTTCGGGAGGCACTCCCACTCTCCCTCCCTATTTATCCAAAAATGCCCAAATCTCCCTAACTTAGCAAATCTCACTGTTTTTGTTTGAATACTTAAGATTTTCCTTGTAAATAGTATAAAATCCCCAAAAATCTCACCCATGAAAATTGCTGCGACTTTTGCACAGTGCACAGATCTGTGTACAAATTCTAGAAAAAAGCCATTTTCACACTTTCTCTCCCATGAAACTTTCACAAAGTTGACAGGTATGAAAAGTAATTTTATTCTCTTAAAACTCTCTCCTCTCTTGGGCAGCCATAGAACTGGCTGTTGTAAGGAGATGACCACTATGGGAGAAGTTAAATGTGCACAATTTGCATATGTCCCCAGAACAGGCCCTGAAATTTTCTCTGCTGATTAATATGAAAATACCAACAAATGTTGGCTAAACTGCTCAAGAAAACAACTGTAGTTATCAGTAATTTGCTATTTATAAAATTTCATGCCCAGCTGTGTTGAGCACGAAAAAAGTTCTATAACCTCGAGCCAGGTTTCAATTCATAAAAGGGGTTTAAAGCAACCACAACATGAGAGAGCAAATGGTCAACAAGATGAGATGTCACATTTTTATAGGTATTGTATTCAGAAACACTGCCAGCTTTTGCAAAAAAAATGTGAGGAGCTTTTGCTGTGCAAAAGCTTATGTTTTCAGCCAAAAAATATTAGTCTACTTGATTTTACCAACATACATGTACTTCCAGCAAAACTATCAGTCTACAGTCGAATCTCGGTAGTTCGAACGCCGATTTTTCGAAACTACCGGATTTTTCGAAGTTGAATCACGGTCCCGATCGTAGGCCCATTAATTCTATGCAAAAACACCTCCGCAAATTCGAATTTCGATAATTCGAAAAATCGGATTTTTCGAAAGAAAAACTAGGTCCCGATGGAGTAAAATCCTTTAAAAATACCCCCTATTATTCGAAAACAAAACTCATGCTCCAATTTCCTGCCGAAAAATAACACCTTTTTTTCTTCAATGGGATAAATATTAACAGCCTCAGGTCATCACTGCCACCTGCACAGGTAATTATCGCTAAGTTTTGATGGCTAAGTCATGAATTACTGTTGAGCAAAAGGTGTCTGTCTAATTGCGTAATTGTCGATGATTATCTTGTTTGAAGTTTGTAAACTTAAAGGCCAAATGTGATGGCCTTTGTAACCAGCAAAGGATCGGACTAGCATGCGCATCCGAACTTAGGTTTCGTGAGTCGGTGATCTTACGGGTTTGCGCACGGATCATAAGGTTTGCACACGACACTTAACAGTTTCCAGCTACACTGCGCAGACTGAGAGGCTGGTTTGAGTATTCGTTCCCAAATATATACATGTAAATAGAGGTCACTGATTAACTCCGAATGACTGAGGAATCTTTTCTGTGACACGGCTCAGATGACCAGTTGAGTCGTTTTTTTCTGAAAACGAAAGTAGCCCAGTTCTCGGAAACATAAACGGAAAGTGAAAGTACAGTAATGTCCGAGGCATTGAGCGGCTAGCCTGTGTCCGTTCAGTCTGGCTTTGATCTTTGCCGGCGCTGCATTATCATAAACTATTGATTTGCAGAGCTGAGAAATGTTGGGCAGCTGTGCAGCTTTCGGACAATACACATGTACATTTGCCAAATATGAGGGGTGTCTCGCGATATTAAATGATCGTGGATATTTTGGATGTTTCCAGTATGTAATGTTGATTATTTTACGTTCTGATTTTGTTTTCATTGATTTGTAAATCTAGAACGTCAGTAAGCATAGAGAAATAAAATACTGGACTGCCTGAAAACTGCCGTAATAACGAATTCCGGAAATGTACGGAAATGAACAGGAAAGGCCGAATTCGAAAATTCGAACTACGGATAATTCGAATAAAATAGTGAGGTCCCTGTCAGTTCGAATTATCGAGGTTTGACTGTACTTGATTTACAGGTACCAGAAGTTGATAAGCCAATGATACTTTAAACAAATAGGACCAGGCTCATAATTATGGCAATAGCATAGCTACCTCAGTGAGGGATCATCCTTAAATTCTTTCATCTCCGCCCATGTTCTGATCAGGAATTTCAACTTCTGGGCAACACGAGGGTGAGCCTAGCAAAACAGAAAGTAATAATTATCAAAGTAAAATACAAACTGAACATGTGCACATGTAGATATGGGTGTGGTTGTTCAAAACTAACAAAGTCGTTTGTCAATATTGAATAAGCTGCTAAAATTTCAGTTCAGTTTAGTTCAATTCTCCTAACGACGTTCCCTAAGTGGCTCAGAGGTACGTAACCTAGTTGCACGCACTTGGCTCCGTGTGTCCGTCCAAAGATGTTAAAATTTCAAATGATTGTATGCACAGACACTGCCATTTTTTGTTGAAAAAATGATAGAAGCTTTTGCCAAAAAGCTTCTCACAATTTTTCACCAAAAAAAAAAAAAAAAAATAGAAAAATATTAATGCAATTGATTTTTTGAGTACTGTATGACTTAACAAATTTTCAACTAACCACTATACACTTCAAATAACCCGCCCAGGATAATAAGACTAAGTATTCCATGGACCACTATGTCTTGCCTGTTTGCTGGCTGTCACAAACAAGCTGAACTGTTCAAGTGTTGTACTCGACAAATGTTCTTGCTGCCTGCATGTATGACCCACGCTGATGGAAAAGTAATTACCATCTCACTTTCTAAAGTTGCAAGAAAAGAGTTTGAGATATCAGCAGTTTAAAATTAGCTTTTACTTCCAGCTATCAAGAGCTGCAGAGCTCAGCCTAGAGGGCGATTTGGGAGAAATAGTCTCACTCAGCTGGCTGACTTCTCCCTATTTTGAGCTGAGGGAGAAGTGAAAATGTATAGAACATATAGGGAAATCCAAAATTTGGACCAAAACTTCACCTCAAGTCCTGAAACTGTCCCAAAACTCCCTGTCTGAAAACTCTAGGCTGACCCCAAACAGGGCTCAGCCTAGAGGGCGATTTGGGATAAATAGTCTCCCTAAAGTGGCTGACTTGTCCCTATTTTGAGCTGAGGGAGAAGTGAAAATGTAAAGAAAATATAGGGAAATCCGAAATTTGGACCAAACTTCTCCCTCAAGTCCTGAATATGTCACAAAACTTCTCCCTGTCTGAAAGCTCTAGGCTGACCCCTGTAGTTAACTGTATCACATGTATTTTAAAATGTTCATGCTACAATTATTGCTGCCAAGCCAAAGTGCACATACTCTGAACAGACTGCATGAACATGTGAACACAAACTTACAGACTGCATATGGGTCTTAATATTTTCTTTTCATCATATGCCCAATGTCCAATGTTTCCCATTCCTGCATCGGCATGTCCAGGGGCTAGTAGTATTTGTATACATTCTTAAGTGCTAAGACATAAGCCATCAGAATAGGGTATATTTTTACAAAGAGCTCTCAAGGTAATAAGTTTTCGGACAAGATATGAGGAATGCAAGGGAATATGTGTACTGGAAATATACTTCAAACTTGTATTCTTAGGAAACTGAAATCACAAATAACTCAGAATTAAATTACTTGAGAACAACTATTTGTTTGAAAAATAAGAAGTTTCTGTTGACAGAATTTCAGTTTGTAATGTCACTGGAAAATTGGGTAGCATGGCATACACTGTTTGCCATGGTCCAGAACCAATGATACAGTGTATGCCATACTGCCCTTGAATTATAAGTGAGAGGCTTCCTAAAATTCATACATTTGAGAAGTTTGCTTTTCTCAAACCTCTAATTTATTATCAAATAATTTAATTCTCTGTTTAATCAATATGACCATTCATCACCCACTGATAAACCCAATTTCGTCACCTTTGGCAAGCACAATACCAAGGGGATAGTGTACTATTTTCTTTAACTTTAAAGCCATTTTTCCAGTTACCTTCTGTCCAATCAGTGTGCGGCATTCTGACACAAAATCTCTAGAACTGACTTCTAGATGGAATTCACGGCCACAGTTGTTTATACAGGCATTCAGTAACTGAAATAATGCAAAGATATTTTGAATTCACTATATATCAGGCTTTAAAATGGCTATTTTCCTTCTCTAGAATAACCCCAAATATCTAAATCAATCTGATGAGATTTTGTTATAAGAAAGGGATTTTCTTTTATACTTTTCAATGAATTATAGAGATTTCTTTGTGAAATCGAAACAGATAATCTCATTGTTTCAAACAGTGAAATTATCACTTTCAATTTCACTGTTTCAGAAATAGGATTTTTGTGAAATAGCCTCAAGTTTTTTGTTGCTTAATTAACTAAATATTATCTGGATTGACAAAAATTACCTCATGCATGTTTACACGTCATTACGAAGTTAATGACGTCACTTAAAGCGCCAACGTAACATTATTACTGCACGCGACGTCAAGCCGCCTAAGTCTCCTGTAGGCATTCTTTCTTGGCAAATTTTTTGAGATCTGTTCATCAGAATGATATTTGAAGCTATTTTTCAGTTTCAAACTGTGTTTACATCCAATATTATACCTAATAAACACGCTGGAAGTATCAAATTTGACACAAAATGACTAGAAAACTAGAAAATTGTGTCTGTAAGACACAGATGATGCCCCCGTGCTGTGCCTGTCCCCCACTTCGTCTTTTCTCCCACTACCCCCTCCCCCACTTTTATACTTCAAAAAGGCAAGTGTATATCTTTAATATGTTGGCAATATCTGTGAAAGGTCTCAAAGACTGTTTTAAAGCTGTTGACATTATTGAATATACAAACTTTTTATCCTGTATTGCGTAAGAACTGTGGAAGGAGTTGATTATGCAATGTTGTCATGTTGTATTAGCCAAAACCAAAAAATTGCTAAGTTTGAAAGGCCTTGATTTTTTTTTTCATTTTTTTTCCTCTTGAAAAAGACACATGCATATCTTCAATATGTCTGGAACATCTGTGCTAAATTTAAAACTGACAGCTTATAAACCTTGGGACAGTTTGATTATCCAAACTTGCCATCCTGAATTAGCCAGAACCTGTATTTTTTAAAAGTTTAAAAAGCTTGTTATTTTGTCAAAAATAAATGTTTTCTCTTCAAAAAGGCATATGCACATCTTCAATATGTCTGTAAAATATACGTAAAAATTCCAAATTTATTAGTAATAAACCGCGGAAGGAGTTGATTATACGATTTTGTCATTCGGTAATAAACAAAAACCCCAAAATTTCCACGTTTATAAAAGGCTGTAGTTTTGTCAAAAATTATCTTTTTCTCTTCAAAAAAGCACATGCATATCTTTGATATGTCTGAGAAAAATGAGCAAAGTTTTAAATTGATAGCTTAAAAACAATTAAACTGTATGAGGAGCTGATTATACAAACTTGCCATTCTGTAATAGCCAGAACCTGTTAAAAAATCTAAGTCCGTAAAGGCCCTAATTTTGTCAAAAATGATTTTTTTTCTCTTCGAAAAGGGAGGTGCACATCTTCAGTATGTCTGGAACAACTGTGCAAAGCTATAAATTGATGGCTTAAAAACTGTATGAGGAGTTGATTATACAAACTTGCAATTCTGTATTAGTCAGAACCTGTAAAATTTCTAAGTCCGTAAAGACTGTAATGTTGTCAAAAATGATTTTTTTCTCTTCAGAAAGGGAGGTGCACATCTTCAATATATCTGGAACAACTATGCAAAGTTTTAAATTGATAGCTTAAAACCTTTGGGAGGAATTGATTATACATGTACAAACTTGCCTTTCAGTACGAGACAGAACCTGTAAAATTTTCTAAGTCGGTAAAGGCCGTAATTTTGTCAAAAATGATTTTTTCCTCTTCAAAAAAGGAGGTGCACATCTTCAATATGCCTGCAACATTTTTGCAAAGTTTCAGATTGATTGCTCAAAAACTGTAGGAGGAGTTGATTATACAAACTTTTTTTTAGGCGTGACGGACGGACAGACAGACAGACGGACAGACAGACGGACAGGGGTAAAACATAATGCCCCCTGACTATCGTCACGGGAGCATAAAAAGTTGTGATTCTGTCATGATGGCTGACGCTCTTGAATAAACAGAATTATTGTGATTTTCAAGCATAAAAGAAATTTTATTTATAGAAAATTTGACTTCTTCAGTGTAAGCTGAATTTTTATTTCACTCATGAACACCAAAAGTGGTATTTTCACTCGTGGCTTTCGCCGCTCCTGAAAATACTGCTTTTGGTTTTCATTCGATGAAATAAAAATCGATCTTACACTGAAAAAGTCAAATATACTCTATTTCCTCTTCCAATACAGAATGATCACAGTCTGTACTGATAAAGTATTTCAGCCAATAGTACTTGTATATTACACAAGAAATCTGCAGAAGGCTATGTCGCGACTGTAAATGATCCACGACACGGGAAAACCAACAAAGTGGTTAAGCGCCCAGCCCAGACTCAGATCAGCCAGGGCATCCGCCCAGTCTGATCAGAATCTTTGCTGTGTGCATAAAGGGAGCTTAGACCCTTAGCTACCCTTTTAAGCACTTAGCAAAGAGTCTGATTCAACTTGTCAGGTGCCCAGGCTGCTCTGAGTCTGCGCCAGACACACAACCACTGTATTGGTTATCTTGTGCTGCCGCTCAAATTATTTTTCTCTTGACTACTCTACTTGCTATGTTCAACAAATGGAAAAGTAGGTCAAGGTCAACAAACAACATAGCCATAGCAGACATGATGTCACGATATATGCTTCTGTGAAGATTCCTCACAAAAGTCTTTTAGTCTCCGAGAAATGAAGCTAACCACAGCAAAGTGACCAGAAATTTGACTATTTTCAGCCTAAAAGTAGGTCAAGGTCAGTAAACTACTATCATACTACAGAGACAATGTCATGATGTATGTTTGTGTGTTATTTCATCATGAAACAGCTTTTAGCCCATTGCATTTTGGGTATTTTTTGTCGTCTGCTGAAATTGTCATCAGCATCCAAAATCAAGAATATTTCGACAATATTGGTCTAACTAACTCTTGTAGAAATGATGTCTAGGCTGCAAACAGTTTGGATCTCAGATTTCAGATCAGGCCCCACACTAAAGGGGCATCCCAAATGGAATGGGTTAGTCTATGAGAAATGGAGCTAAACATTATGTCATAGTGGGTAAACGTAAATTTGGCTTTGATCAAATTGGGTTAAGGTCAGAAAACAGCATTGGTACTGTAGAGACAATGTCATGATCTATGCTTGTGTGTAATTTCATTACAAAAGATCTTTTAGTCTCTGAGAAATGGACCTAAACACATTGGGTAAACATAAATTTGGCTACGTTCAACAGAGCACGAAAAGTAGGTCAAGCTTTTATCAAACAATACTGATTTTGCGTGGATGGTGTCCGCCTGTATGAAGTTTCTTCACAAAAGGTCCTTTAGTCTATTAGAAATGAAGCTAAACACAGAGGTTAGACATAAAATTGAGCTGCGACACAAAAACCCCAACAAAGTGGTTGTGCATCCAGCGTAGACTTAGATCAGCCTCAGCATCCAGCCAGTCTGATAAGAGTCTTCACTGTCCCCATTGAGGTAGTTTAGACCCTTAGCTATCCTGGACAGCTAAGGGTCTAAACTACCTCGATGGGGACAGCCTATCCTTTTAAGTGCTTAGCAAAAAGTCTGACCGGACTGGGCGGCTGCCCAGTCTGGTCCGATACGCGCTTGGTGCACAACCACTTTGTTGGTTTCTCTCGTCACGGCTCAAATGTAGCTATGTTCAACAGAAGATGAGAAGTAAGTCAAGGTCAGAAGTAGGTCAAGGTCAGTCCTTCACCTGAAAATTATATTGGTATTGCCTGGACAATGTCATGATGTAAGCCTGTGTGAAGTTTCATCTAAAATATGTCTTTCTGTCTCTGTACAAAGGAACTATAGGCAGTTGGTAAACACAAATGACGACAACGCTGCCAAGGACAACATCGACGACACCAACGCTGCCGCCAGAAGGTGACCCCTATGTAACTCCTGCTTGCTAAAGGGTCCCAATGTACATACATGTTTCTTATGGTGAAAGGTAGAACATTTTCCCAATATTATCCCTGGTACTCATTTGAATACCTTAATGCACTTAAATATTGGGACACCTGAAAAACACTTGCTAAAATAATGGGACACTTATGAATGGACACAGGTGTCTTTTCTGCAGAGCATCTGGAGAGTATCCTTACAAAAATACAAACCATTAATTTTCCATTTGGGACAAATGGAAAATTAATTGTTTTAAGTGTCCCAGTCACTTAAGCACATTCTGGGCCCAGGTTCACAATCATTTTTAAAGTTAAGGACCACCTTAAAGTTACGGTGGACAATTTCGCCCTCAAAGAATCCATATTTAATTTTAAACCACATTAAAAATTGCAGTTTTTGCGTGAATCTACTGACAACTGTCACAGAAATTGTGATACAAAAGAACAATTAAATACAATTAATTTTTGTAAGCTTTTATTTACACATGAAGTTTTACACCTTAACTTTAAGGTCGTCCTTAAGTTTAAGGAATGATTGTGAATCTGGGCCCTGGTATCATTATAACACACCTCTACCATACTGTACGACTTACTGTAAGAGCCTGCATGGACACAAAGGGAACTCTATGATTTAACCTCTTCACAATTGAACGCAGACAGTCCTTTGACCTGAAACAAATACAAAATCAACTTCCAAACATGTTTCAACCATTGTATTTCATTAACAATCGCAAAAATATTTACATTCTTGGTGTTTTTACTGAAAAACCCTATAGTAAACCATTGGAACGTAATGTAGTTTACATTCCAATAATTACACTGAGACACGCGACGTCAATGACGTAAAAATAAACAATGGCTCTCTACAACCTGATTGGATGTCAGCAACGTCATGACGTCATGCATGCCGTTCTGCTGTTAGCAGAAAACTTTGCGTGTACATGTTCAACTGCTTCAATTTTAGCGCTTATATAAGATTTTTCATGAAAAATTTGATTGAAACGAATGTAAATATAAGCAATGAACTTAATTTTTCCGATGTATATCGAAGTGTAAACTACAATGGGTCACTAGCAAAGTTTACATGAACACCTTCAGGGTTCATTCACTTTGCACGTGACGCAATGTAGTTTACACTTCAATAAACCTCAGAAAAATGAAATTCATTCCTTAATAAAATTCTCTGACTTTTCCCTGACTAAATCCCATTTTTCCCTGACCAAAATGTCAATATTTAACAGTCACGACCTTCCACTTCAGCCCAAAGGTTCCCCTGTGCAGTGTGCAGCACCTGTTTTGCGACCCAGAAAAATCAGCACAGCAGCAGATATATTCCAAAGCTTTGAAAAGCTTTGCAACAATACATACTGGACTTAACCATTTGTTCCAGAAAAGAAGTTATGGAAAAGCACAATATGGAACTTTCAACAGACACTTTCACCATCAAGTTGGTTGGTTGATTTGATGCTTAACGTCCACGGTAAACAACTAAGGTCATGTCGGGACGGTCAGTTAACCTAACCACACTATTCCTGGGCAGGCTTAGACCTCCTAAGCGGTTAACCAGTACTAAGTGCACATACTTTCGCCAGTAACTGACAACTGCCCTTCTTGATCAAAGATTCATATTTTTGTCCAAAACTTATAAAACTCCCTGACTTTTCCGTGACTTGTTAGCATTCTATGATTTCCCTGACCATTTTTCAAAATTCCTCGACTTTTCCCTGACCTTGAAGAAAATTCAAATTTCTTTGACTTTCCCCTGATCAGTGGGCACCCTGATTAGAATATATCATATATCATAGACAGAGTTATGAATTTGTTCCCTTTAGCCTCTTGAGGAACATTGTTACCAGCATTGCAACAACAACATGAATCTATCTTCTTTTAACATTCAGCTGCTTTCATTTGTCTAACGTGTCTAATGATCTGAAAAATACAGAGCAAAAGATAAGAGGGAGTATTTGGTGATAATTAAGGATGGTTTTTGTTAATTCTGAATAAAAACATATGTTGTGACCCCTCATCTGAACTGTGTCAACGAGACGGTGCAGATGAGGGGTCACAACATATGGTTTCAATGAGAGAATAAAAAATTATCCTTTGATTATCATCAAATACCCCTCTTATCTAGAGCTCTGAAACCAGAGGACCAATGGTCCTGTAGCTCACCTGAGTCCATTTTTATGATTTTTGCCAAATATGGGCATGGCGGCCATGAACCAACTATATATACTTTTTTCCCCGTTTTGCCTAAAGGCTGCATATGAAATTTGGCTTCAATTGGTCCAGTAGTTTCAGAGGATAACTCCATTGAAAATGTTGACACATAACAGACAAATGACCTTTGGCCAAGGTCACTAAATGACCTTGACCTCTAGTATACTTAGGGGCTAAAGCTGACTGCAATTCCATATCACAAAATACAATAGCAACAGAAAAATGCACTTTTTCAGCTTTTCCCATGCAAAAGCCTACAGGACCAAATTTGACCTTGCCATAAAATAGGTCAAGGTCAACCCAAGGTCATCATTTATATAAACTTTGTAGGACTAGAGTCCAAGATGCTACATACCAAGTTTCAAGGCAATCGAAAACGTGGTTCCAGAGAAGAAGATTTTTTAAGGTTTCTACCATATATGGGCATGGTGGCCATCTTGGTCATGTGACCTGGATCATATATATATATAATCTTGCTTTCCCACTTTGCCTAAAGGCTGCATATTAAATTTGGATTCAATTAGCCCTGTAATTTCAGAGAAGAAGTCTTTTGAAAATGTTGACAAACAACAGACAAATGACCTTTGGCCAAGGTCAATAAATGACCTTGACCTTTTGTATTCTTTGGGGCTGAAGCTGACTGCATTTCCATATCACAGAACACAATAGCAACAGAAAAATGCACTTTTTCAGCTTTTCCCATGCAAAAGCCTAAAGGACCAAATTTGACCTTGCCATAAAATAGGTCAAGGTCAACCCAAGGTCATCATTTATATAAATATTGTAGGACTACAGTCCAAGATGATACATATTAAGTTTCAAGGCAATCAGCTTAGTGGTTCTAGAGAAGAAGATTTTCTAAGGTTTTTGCCATATATGGGCATGGCGGCCATCTTGGTCATGTGACCTGGACCAAATATATAACCTTGCTTTCCCACTTTGCCTAAAGGCTGCACATGAAATTTAGCTTCAATTGGCCTAGTAGTTTCAGAGAAGAAGTTCTTTGAAAATGTTGACACACAATAGACAAATGGCCTTTGGCCAAGGTCACTAAATGACCTTGACCTCTTGTATTTTTTAAGGTTTTTACCATATATGGGCATGGCGGCCATCTTGGTCATGTGACCTGGGCCAAATATATAAACTTTCGTTCCCCCATCCTATTAAGGCTCCATATGAAATTTGGCTTCAATTGGTCCAGTAGTTTCTGAGAAGAAGATGTTTAAATTTTGTAGTTCCTCTTTGCTGCACTTCTCTAACCTCCATGTGGGGAGGACCGTAACTAATGTTGATAGAACTTGTGGTCCAACCCAATTGCTTGTACTTTTGTGGCAATAAAATATGTTTAAACTAAACTAACCTCCATATGCCCTTTGTTTGAAGACTTCAGTTCTAATTCTAATTTTGAATTTTGAAAACAATATTTATTTAATAAATAAATGACATTTTTCAACGTTCACGGAAGTATGAATGCAATGGATTTGTTGGGTGGCCAAGCCTAAGTTAAAACCCATGACCTTCCGGCAACATTTTGCACCACAACCAAGTCCCTCTATCCACTCAACCACAGCACCTCTCAATCTCTAGAATGATAAAAAATAGCCATCAGAGTAGATGGCAAATCCCCCGACCGAAGACCATCATAGGCCTTGGTAAAAAGGGTGCACTTCAAAACACATATTAGTAATATATTGTCATTCTTTTATGCTTCTGATTGACATTAACTGTTAACAGATGCATGATTATCTAACACTCAGACTAAAACAGTATGCTTGACTGCTACAAAGAGGTAATATCTCAAACAGCCACCATATACACAAATGTATAGCATACCATACATTCAACTTTCAAAATGTGTGAATAACTTCTAAAGTACAAGACCTACAAACCTAATTTTGAGCTCTCTAGTAAGTGAATTTGGACAAAGAATCCAAATCTGGAAAAAAAAAATTTTTTGGGGGGGGGGGGTGCGGGAGGGGAGGGGGCACAGGAATGTGGAGGGGTAAGAGAGAGTTAGGAACACTGATAAGATATCACAGCATGATCATCAATATTCTAAAAGGTTCAAGGTTATGCAAATTCTGGAGCTGGCCAGGGTATACAGTTATGGAGCAGAGACTCAAACAGCGGCTCAAACTACCAAAGGGAAATAATTCACTAGGTCTAAAAGCAAGAGTTATCATTCATGTATGAGACAAATTGTCATGACCTGCTCTGCATATCTGTGAGGTATCATGAAAATATTTCAAAAGGTATTCAAGCTATGGAGCGGACACTTAAAATCATCAAAGGGAAATAACTCCAAAAGTAAGAAAGCAAGAGTTGTCATTCTTGTTTGCGACACATCATCATGACCTGTTCTACATATCTGTGAAGTATCATGAAAATATTCCAAAAGGTATTCAAGTTATAGAGCGGACACGAAATCATACCTAAAATGATCAAGGGCAAATAACTCAAAAAGTAAGAAAGCAAGAGTTGTCATTCTTGTTCGCGACACACCGTCATGACCTGTTCTACATATCTGTGAAGTATCATGAGAATATTCCAAAGGGTATTCTAGTTATAGAGCGGACACGAATCTGCCAAAAAATCACACCTAAAACTATCAAGGGGAAATAACTCAAAAAGTAAGAAAGCAAGAGTTGTCATTCTTGTTCGCGACACATCGTCATGACCTGTTCTACATTTCTGTGAAGTATCATGAAAATATTCCAAAGGGAATTCAAGTTACAGAGCGGACACGAATCTGCCAAAAAATCATCAAAGGGGAGATAATTCAAAAAGTACAATAGCAAGAGTTACCATTCTTGTACGCGACACATCGTCATGACCTGTTCTACATATCTGTGAAGTATCATGAAAATATTCCAAAGGGTATTCAAGATATAGAGCGGACAAGAAAGTGTTTACGGACGGACGGACGGACGGACGGACGGACGCCAGGCTCATCGCTATATCCCCCGAACCGAAAGGTTTGGGGGATAAAAATGAGCCGCGACACGAAAAAAAACCAACAATGTGGTTGTGCGCCCAGCGCAGACTCAGATCAGCCTGGGCATCCGCCCAGTCTGATCAGAGTCTTCGCTGTCCACATGGAGGTAGCTTAGACCCTTAGCTACCCTTTAAGCGTGTAGCGAAGAGTCTGACTAGACTGGGTAGATGTCCAGGCTGATCTGAGCCTTTACTGGCCGCACAAGCACATCGTTGGTTTTGTCATGTCAAGGCTCAAATATCAAACTAGAAATGTTTTTCAGAGAAAAACTGATGTCCCCCCACCAGCCCATTCCCCATCCCCTCTAATGAATAAAAAGCCTGTACAAATAAAATATCTATGCAAGTTTGGACAAAATCCATCCGCTGGTTCTAAAGATATCCTACATAGAAGAGTATGTCCTTCAAAAATGGGTCAAGGTCACCAACTACTAAACATGTCTTAAACCTGTCACAACGATACATTCATGCAAGTCTGATGAATATCCATCCACTGGTTCAAGATATCTCATTTTTAAGAGAGAAAAATATGCATTTATAAGATAGCTTTTGACCTTGAAAATGGGGTCAAGGTCATCAAAACACAGTACACTCTTGAGACTGTCCCATAGGTACATGTGTATATCTATGAAACTAAAGTGGAAATCAAGCCAAAGGCTAAAGAGATACATCAATTTTAGTGAAATTTTCACATATCTAAATCCTCCTCTGACCTGAAATATGAGGTCAAGGTCACCAAAATTTTGTTCAGCTCTTAAACTTGTCCAAATCATGTATCCACTAAAGTTTGGGGAAATTCCATCTATTGGTTCAGGAGATATTGTGGGTACAAGAAATTGCCATGTTAGTCCTCCAGTGACCTTTAAAATAAGGTCAAGGTCACCAAAATCTAAAAAGCTCATAAACTTGTTCCAATCATGTACCCAAGAAAGTTTGGTGAAATTCCATCCATTGGTTAAGGAGATAAAGTGGGTACAAGAAATTTTCATCCAAGTTCTCCAGTGACCTTGAAAATGAGGTCACCAAAATCTAAACAGCTCATAAACTTGTCCCAATCATGTATCCAAGAAAGTTTGGTGAAATTTCATCCATTGGTTCAGGAGATATTGTGGGTACAAGAAATTTTCATCCACGTCCTCCATTGACCTTGAAAATGAGGTCAAGGTCACCAAAATCTAATCAGCTCAAAAACTTGTCCCAATAATGTATCCATGCAAGTTTTGTGAAATTCCAACCATTGGTTCAGGAGATGTAGTGGGTACAAGAAATTGTCCTCCAGTGACCTTGAAAATGAGGTCAAGGTCACCAAAATCTAATCAGCTCTTACACTTGTCCCAATGATATATCCATGCAAGTTTGGTGAAATTCCATGAATTGGTTCATGAGATATCGCGCATACAAGAAATTGGGTACAAGAAATTGTCATCTAAGTCATCCAGTGACCTTGAAAATGAGGTCAAGGTCACCAAAATCTAATCAGCTCTTACACTTGTCCCAATGATGTATCCATGCAAGTTTGGTGAAATTCCATCCCAGTGTTCCCACTCAATTTCTAAATTGCGGGTTTTCATACCCCCAATTAATGAAATCTGCGGGTATGAAGCTGAAATTTCAGGGTACAACAACGTAGGGAAGCAAAATAAAACAAAGACAACATGCTGGAATAGCTGTAAATTAGCTGTTTTTAAAAGGAAATTGTAAAAGTGACTTAGTGTATGCATATACATTAATTCAAGTATAAAAGGCAGTTAATTTCAGCTGTGCCATAACCGTATGTAGCAGACGCTAAGTCACTTCATCAAGGTCGTAGTGAAAAGGGCTAATTACCGACACAAATATCACGGAAATTTCCGTAAGAATTTACTCATTACGAAATACAATACACTACTATTAGCGAGGTGCTGGATATTACCAGTTTACTGGCTTCCGTTATTGTAACAATCTTCAGTGTGAACCGGATACCAGGCACTTAGCAACGCATAAATAAACTGCGGTACTATTTTTAGAACGCACATCAAACGCTTTTTCCGGGGAAAAAGTAAAAACGAGCAATAAAAACAAGTAAACAAATAAAAAGCTAATCAAAATAGCAAACCCAGCAATGAAATCCGATGAGATTTTATTTTTATTTTTCCTAAAAAAACGTGCGTGAATGCACGTGTTCGGTAAAACATTTATGCGCGATTTTTTAAATCTTTGCGTGAATCACGCACAAATCTACGTGAATGGGAACACTGCATCCATTGCTTCAAGAGATATCACGCATACAAGAAGTTGTCATTTAAGTCCTCCTGTGACCTTGAAAATGAGGTCAAGGTCACCAAAATCTAATCAGCTCATAAGCTTGTCCCAATGATATATCCATGCAAGTTTGGTGAAATTCCATCTATTGGTTCAAGAGATATCGCGCATACAAGAATCTGTCATGCCGACGCCGACGGGATCTGCACTGAAAACAATATGTCCCCCCTCACCTTTGGTGGGGGGACATAAATAAGTCTTATGAAATTCACCTATGAGATGGGCTTAATACAGCAGAACTTCAATGGCTCGAACAGGTTAGGGACCATGAAAGTTAGTTCTGGCCAAAGGTAGTTCTAGCCATTCAAAGTTAGTTTCTATATAAATTGACCTCTAGGGACCAAAAATGAGTTCTAGCCAGGCAGGGTAAATGAGCCATCAGGGTTCGAGCCATTGAAGTTCTACTGTACTTCTAAAACAATCCAAAAAATCTAGCTCTATCTTGTAAGATAGGTTTAGATTTTTCTGGACTGTTTTGGAAGGAAATGTTCTTGTTTGTTTGTGGTTTAATGTCCCAGGAAACAATATTTCAGTCATTTCTTGATGTTGCCTCTGACTTTGTGAAATTTTTATCCGACCTGAGATAAATGCAGGTTCTGTTACAGCTACTGGGTGATCTGCCGCGGAGACATCAGGCCACCCATCTATTTTGCGGTCCCCAGTGCGGGGTTGGGGTGGGTGGGTGGGTGAGGGGGGATATTGGAATCCAAGAAATAGGGTATACTGTCAGTGCTCCAGATGAGAAAGGGTGACAGGGATAATTTCCCATATTTCTGAATAAAAACGTAAGTTGTAACCTGTCATTAGAACCGTCTCAGCGAGAACCGTTCTCATGATGGGTCACAACTTATGCTTTTATTCAGAAATAGGAAAAAATATCTTTGGATTATCCTCAATACTCCTTCTTATCTGTAGCTCTGTACACTCCTATAAATTATGATCTACCCGTTTGTGGTCTTCACTTTATCACATATGTCCATGATGACAGCCCAATCTTCTGTGGTGTTCAACTCACTCGTGGCTTTCTCTGAAAAAAAAAAGAAAGCAAGAGCTGTCACTAGATAGCATAGCTCACCTGAACTGGTGCTTGCCCATTATGAAAACAAAGTTCAGGAATATGATCTTGACCGTCACAGTCAATTAGCTCAGTCATCACAAAAGGTTTGTAAGTCCATGACCTTGACCTCAGTCATCAAGGAGGTTGGGATGGTACTGCATAAAAATTTAGACTATTACCTAACATCAGATGAAAGTGTATAAGAAATCTATCAAAAGGTTAAGGAGATTAAGCCAACTACTGGGCGATTTGGGAGAAATAGTCTCCCTAAACTGGCTTTCTCCATATTCTGAGCTGAGGGAGAACTACATAACTTAAAGAAAAACTTTGGGTCAAAACTTCTCTCTAAAGTCCTGAAAATGTCACAAAACTTCACCCTGTCTGAAAGCTCTAGGCTGTCCAGTGTCCAAGTTGCATCTTCAAAGTTTAGTCCTTTCTTTTACCATAGTTAATTACTTGCTGTTTTATCCGAGTGCATTCTGATTAGAATGAATTAAATTGTGACTTGTGTGACTTAAGGGGGGGGGCAGTTTCTTTGCTATAAGAGAACCATCATCACACACTCTGTGAGAAAATTGTAGCCAAGCAGATGTACATGTAGATGTCTTTCCATTCCACCTATTCCATTTCACAGTTTTAAACTTTGCCCTCAAATTCATAGAGAGGTAATGGTTATTTCGGGGAAACCAAAACAAATTGATGAGATAAAAATCTGTGTTAGCCTAAATTGGACACTTTATGGCACTTGTAATTTGTTCTGATAAACTCAAGAATTTATAAGAAGAGTATCATATTCCAAAGCCTGTATGTAAGTTACCAGTCGAATCTGACCACCAGAGTAATATATAGATTCGACTGGAGCCAGGCTAAACCAGACCATACGTTCCTTGAACATAGGGTCTGTAGCCAGACTATACCTCCTGGTGCATGAGGCCAAAAATAAAATATTTAATGTTTCCCCTTACGCGACCGACCGTAAAAAATCGTAGCGACCCAGGGATCTCCCCAGACCATTAAGGCATGTCGCCTGCAACATGCCTTCTTCTTCAAATTACCTTCGCAACATGCCTTGATTTCCAATAAAAATTATTAAAGTGCTATTATTTTAATTTTCAGCCAGTAAAGTTGTTTTACATGCTTTAAGGATCATCATTAAATTATTTATAATGTAAATTTAGGCTAATTTTGACAAAACATTGCTATATGAAGGATTTTAAAAATTGACAAAGTCAAAATCTGATTTTTGTGCTAAAAGCGACATGCCTTCTGAAATTTCTGGGGAGAACACTGCGACCGGAATTTTTTTTTCCGATTTTTTCTACCTTTGTGCCGAGTACAAAAAATCTGGGTCTTCAGAGCGCTAGATAAAGGTGTTTCTAACGAAAAACTCCAGCAGTCCCAAACTAATGTGTCAAGAATAGGCTACTCCCACTAAAACAGGATTATCCATTATAAAAATGAACGGCAGCGTCTTTTTAACTATGTTTGGAGACAAAAGAAGCAGTCCGGAATAAAGGAGACAAAAATGCGCTCAACGACTGGCAAAAGATCAAAGGCTTTCAGTCAGCTTTTGAAGTCACAGGCTGCCGCACAACGCACGTGCCGATAGATTTTATGTAGAGTAACCTGGAGCTGAAAATTTCGGTGTCGGGCAATAACAAAGGGTCATTCTTTGATACAAAGCGGCATGCGAAAATTGTTGAGCAACGAAATTGCATTCCGGGTATTGTTATTTTCAATTTGTCTTTTCCTGAAATACATGGAGACTGATCAAAAATAAAATCGGATTACGTAAAGTTATTAGACTAGCGAAAATCGCATAAAATATGGACCCCATTGGAAATAAGCCATTTAGGCTTTATGGGCTATCCATGGGTATTAAGATCGAATCTTTCGAATCAGTGAAAATGGGTGTGGGTGTTAGTTTTTTACTTCTAGCAGCCTAGCTCATTCCAAAACTCCTTAAGTTCTAGTCAAATTCACTGTGATAATTTTATTTTTCTTAAATTAAATTCATATAGATATATACATAAATATCATTTAAGTGTGCTCTTAAATACCGCACTTGTTGATTAATTTTTAAATTTTAATTTCAAAAATCGCCTTTAGATAGTATCTATGTTACTTTGCTAAATGATCTTAATTCCTGAATAAATCTTAATCTTAATCTTACATTTTTCGGGTACTTTACGACGTGTGCATATAGGGAAAATGCAGATAAGCATGTGTACTGGCTAAGTCTGATCAGAGTCATCGCTGACTGGACAAACAATTCATCTAGTATTAGGTTGAAAACTTCGATTATTAAGAAACGCATATGGCTGAAATCTCATTTTCCCTACGCTATTGAATCAAAACGTCTCCAGCGAGCAGACATATATAAGGTCCCAGATGTGTCCAACGGAACGCGAACGCGCAGAAAATATTCGCTTTTCTATTATGGTAAAAGTTTACACTCATAAACCAAAGATCAAAGTTGTGAATAGGAAACACCAGTCGCATTGCAGTATGCGCAGGCTGATCGGGGCATATGGAATAAGGTACCTTTTCCTGTCTCACGGTTTTATATGACACGTGTTTAGTTCAATGCGGCGTTTTTGATGTCTGATCAACATAGCCACGTGCAGGTGCTTACCGTATTTAAAAAACTACTACCGTCTATACACTCTGTTATAGCGTATTCCCTGATGAGAATGCGTAACTTGCAATGACCACAATAAATGTTTGCATGTTGTTTTGATACAGATTGACACATTCATCCTCATAAACAATTAAATGTTCGCTCATCTTTCGGAGATAGATCTTCATATTTGGGTTGTTCCAATATCTAAAACAGGGTATGTTACAAAAGTGTATAGACGACGATGCAACGAGAATGTGTTTATCTCCGGTGCATCCTATCCCACATTTGCTAACAATGCAGCCTCGTCGGGGTCACACTACTGTTCTATTGTTCTTGTCTATAAGGCCAACATTAAAATAGGAATGCGACGGACTTTATAAAAAATCTGTGTACCAGTCTGGACTGTCACCTCATATCTACACTGCTTGATTAAACAAATACATATATATATAAGTAACCAGAATAGACCGTGATCAGAATGCGCATTACACATGTCCCCGATATGGCACTTTCACACTTACATTTAATTATGAGTGTGTGCGTGTTTTTTACTTGTGTGTCTTATACTTCCATGCCCCACGCACCTCAGCGGAACGTATCCGTAGTAACGGGGCGCCATTCGCCCGTCCCTATTTAATTATAAAATCTGCGTCGTCTATTTTTATATGACTTATAAATATGCAAGTACTTTTGAAAACGCTCCTACATCTAAATTTGGGATGAAAAAAAACTATGAGATAACGCGGCTCGAGTGAGGCGTCAGCATGTCCCCGCTTAAAAAGATCTTCTGGAGCTCTGACTTTTCCGGGGAAAAAAAATAAAATCCCGACCGACCTACCCCACCATTAAGAAAAAGGGTCAGGTAAGGGGAAACAAGAATATTTCCAAGGTTGGCCTGAGGTGAGTTGTTTTCTGTGGTTAAGTTATATCATAGCAGGGTTTAAAATGGTTTGGGGTGTCTCATCAGAGCCTTCCCTGTCTGCACGGAGGTAGCTTAGACCCTTCTATTCTATTCTATTCTATTCTATTCTATCCCATAACCTTACTAGGTCGTTGGGGCACCACAGATGACTTCAAAACAATCCCTTTCCACCTTGTCCTGTCTTCAGCTGCTCTAGTTGAGCTGGCAAAATCCATTCCTGTCCACCCCTTGATATTGTCTTCCCACCTCTTTTTCTGTCTACCTCTTCTTCTTTTTCCTTTCACTGTGCCCTGAAGAATTGTCTTTGCTAAACCAGAAGACCTTGAAACGTGGCCAAACCACCTTAGTTTCCGTTTCTTGACCAGCGTCTGTAGTTCATCATATTCTCCAATGGCCGCTTGGATCTTCCTGCGAACCTCCTCATTGATTATATGGTCCTTGTACGAAATGTTCAGTAACCTCCGGCAGCATCTCATCTCAAAGGCCTGCGTTCTTTTCTCTGACTCTGCTGTCAAGGTCCAGGATTCACAGGCATACAGAATTATGGAAACGACAAGGGAGCGCATAAGTTTCACCTTTGATCCAAGAGATATGTTGTTATCTCTCCAAATGGGTTTCAGCTTGGCAAGAGCTGAAGTGGCTTGTGCAATCACACCCCTTAAAGCGCCAAAAATTAAAATTGCTGAATTGGCAAACAGTGGAGATCCAGATGAGGTGGCTCATAATGAGCCACCTCATCTGAATTGAAACGGTTTGCCCTCTAGTGTTCGAATTCTCAATATGATATAGCTTGGACGAAACATTTTTTGAAATTCTGCAGACCTAAAATTTGTTGTCTGCTTTTTGGCGCATTAAGGGTTAAGAGCTGAGCAAAGAATCTGATCAAACTGGGTGGATGCCCAGGCTGATCTGTGTCTGCGCTGGGCGCACAACCACATTGTTGGTTTTCTCGTGTCGCAGCTCAAATGTAGAGCTACTTTGATGAAAACACCCACTGCATGATGTTAATTTGACTGCATTTTATTTCTGAGTGGCCTGATGTTGATTTGGTTTCTAAAAAACAGGGTGAAGAGCATTTCAATGTCTGAATGTATATCTGACTGTGATTTTGTCACAGGCTGAAATGATGCATGGAGATAAGCTGCGGGCTAGTGATACTTTAACCCATTCCATTCGGGATACCCCTTTAGGGGTATCTGGGCAAACAGTTTGGATCCAGAGCAGGCCCCACAAACGTGGGGCCTGATCCAAGAGCCAAACTGTGTGCTGCCTAGACATCATTTCTACAAGAGTTGGTTAGACCAATATTGTCAAAATATTCTTGATTTTTGATGCAGACGACAAAAATACCCAGAATGCAATGGGTTAACTTGAAGGTCGCTGCCTGACCCAAAAAGTGTTTCCTTTAAATCAGTATCTCACAAAGGAGATGATCGGCTGATCTTTGCTGAATCCAAAGTTTTCTGACTTCGTATAACCAGGCGGTGCCTTTTTTTTGACAGTTTCTTCCAGTAACAGAAAGTGTTGTGCTACAAATTTATTTAAAGGAAAATGAAAGTAGCTTCGCTTCTTCCAATTGACCGGAAGGATTACTGTGTTTCAGCAATTGGCATTGATTGATTGATTTGTTGCTTTACGTCCACGGTAAACAACTATGGTCATGTCGGGACGGTCAGTTAACCTAACCACACTATTCCTGGGCAGGAATTGACAACTGCCCTTCTTGAATCAGCGGAAGGAGAAACGAAAGTATGTGGCCAGGCCAGGTTTGGAACCTTGGACCTCTGACTTATGAGTCAGGTGCCATACCGATTGTGCTACGCGGCCCAGCTCAGTAATTGGCAAACTATTTACGGACAAAGATCAGTAAATTCTGATACACATGCTTGATCCTGGTCTATTCATAAAAACTACCACCTAAGAGGGAAAGGATATGTGTACAAGGTGCTTTCTGTTCTTGGAAAAAGATTGACTGCACATTATCGGACAGAGCATGGGCTGAAGCAATGATTAGTAAAGGCTAAAAATTGGCAACTAGAAAAGGCTTGACCGTACATGCCTTAGTGTATATATGTGGCGAATTTGAGGTGCTTTCGTAAGCTTAGAAATAATTGTCGTACGTAGTACTATTGAAATTTGAGGACCCTTTAGTATTTTGTTGTTGCTCATCCATATTTTATGAAAATACAAAGCTTATCTGGCTCTCTGGTCTCTACCAACTTCTCACATATTAAAATGTTCATAAGACTTATTGAGCAGCATTTAGTATTGGACAAATAACAAGAGCTGTCGCCTGACAGCATAGCTCGCCTGAATTGGTGCTTACTCATCACACAGCCGCTATGGTGGTGTGGACTGCTATGCATAAAACTTCATGCAAGCATGTCCATAATGAAAACACATTTATAAACAAAAGCTATCTCAGAAATATGTCTTAAAATAAAATTAAAATAAAAAAAATGAAATGAAATTTTAAAGTCCATGAGCTTGAGGTAAAAAAACAGACGGGTAGGGGGGAGGGGGGTATGTGTGGGGGGTTGTGTGTGGGGGAGGGGGGGGGTAATTGGGAATGCTATGCATAAAACTTCATGCAAGCATGTCCATAATGAAAACACATTTATGAACAAAAGCTATCTCAGAAATACATGTAAGTCTTAAAATAAAATTAAAATAAAAAAAAATGAAATGAAATTTCAAAGTCCATGAGCTTGAGGTAAAAAAAACTGACGGGTAGGGGGAGGGGAGGGGGGGGGGGGGCTAGGATGTATCAAAACCCTGAACCATTATCTAACTTCAGTCCAAGTATTTAGTATCACTTGAGTCCATCATTGTGGCACTGTGAAATTATGTCTTCATAAATATAAAACTTTAACCAAAATCTCTAAGACAAAATTTTAAGTTGATGACCTTGACTTCAAGGTCATCCATGACCTTGACTTCAAGGTCATCCAGAGGGGTAAGTATAAGGTGTTTTGTGAAAACTCAAAAAAGAGTCTAACATCAGTTCAAGTATAAACTAACTCTCTGCAAAGCATTATGAATCAGTTTACAATTACAAAACTTTAAAAAAGACAAAAATTTCCTAAGTCCCTGACCTTGACTCAAGATCACTAAACAGGGTTGGGGGAGTACTCTGTAGATCTAACTACAGTGCAAATATAAAAAGAATTCATCTATGGGTTCAGGAGATATGTGTCTTTAAAAAACTTTAACCAAAACATCCAATCAATAAAAAGACAATATTCTAAGTCCATGACCTTGACATCAAGGTCACAGAGGGGGTTGAGGGTAGTACCTTTGAAAACTTTAGACCAATATCTAACTTTAGAGTAAGTATCAAAGGAATCCATCCATGGGTTAAGGAGATATTGGGCTTTATAAAACTTTAACCAAAACATCCAGTCCAAAAAAACTACAAATTTTCTAAGTCCATGACCTTGACATCAAGGTCACGGAGTGGGGTGGGGGTGGTACCATGTTAAACCTTAGACCAATATCTAACTACAGTGCAAGTATCAAAAGAATCCATCCATGGGTTAAGGAGATATAGGTCTTTAAAAAACTTTAACCAAAACATCCAATCTGAACGCCGACGCCGACGCCGACGCGGACGCGGACGCCGACGCCGTGGTGACAACAATAGCTCTTCCTGAACTTTCGTTCAGGCGAGCTAAAAATTGGAACGAAATGTCCCGACGCCAATGTTTTACTTCCCATCAATCTATTTTGCGGACAAAGGGAAAGAACAATGCCTGGCTGAGGATTTTTCTTATAAATAAAACTGGAGAAAACATCCAAGCAAAGGAATATAATCTTTTGCAAATTATAGATCGTAATGAGACAAAAACAGAACTGTTAGTGAACAACTGCAGATTTTAACTCGATTAATATGCAAGAACTAATTTGTAATTTACAGACTCTTTAACTCTTTAAGCACCAAAAAGCAGACGACAAAATTTACGTCTGCAAAAATTTTAAAAATGCCTTGTCCAAGACATTTCATATTGAGAATTCCAAGACTAGAGGGCAAACAGTGTAGATCTAGATGAGGCGGCTCATAATGAGCTGCCTCATCAGGATCTACTCTGTTTGCAAATTTTGCTAAATTCGTCACCGGGGCTTAAAGAGTTAAATTTACCCATAGGCACCTGATTACAAAATCTTACACTATAAATAGTAAGTATAAACTAAAGGCTCGCTAGTTTTGAATCAACGGAAGTATGTCTGGTTCTCTGTTCCTCAAGCGACTATTAGACTGATTGTAGTTTTATGCTACTGGCATGTGCAGACGTTTTGGTAAAGACTGACTGTTGTAATAACAATACCTGTCACCGAAACAGGATAGCTCGCCTGACAGCGCCTTGCCCATCATCTAAAAAACCTTAAATTAAAACTTTAACATTTTGCTAACGCCAACGTGGACGCCAACACCAGGGGTAGTACAATAGCTCTTCCTGAACTTCGTTCAGGCAAGCTAAAAAGCAACAGTAAACAAAAGAATCAACACTGAAATTGTATTAAAGTATTGTATTGAAAATAAACCATTCGAAAGAAAGGAGATTTAAACAAAATAAGCAACTTTTCTAAAACCACAGAAACTATCTGCATGCTTTAAAACTACAATCAGTTTAATAGTCGTTTGAGGAACCGGGAACCAGACATACTTCCGTTTATTCAGAACTAGTGAGTGAGAAGCCTTTAGTTAAGCCTTTAGTCAAGAGTAAGGCTCTTTGCAGATGATATTGCAGTTTACCTTGTTCATAGCTCATCATCCGAAGGTAAGGTCCTCCAAAGGGATTTTGTTGATTGATTGATTTGTTGCTTAATGTCCACGGTAAACAGCTACGGTCATGTCAAGATGGTCAGTTAACCTAACCACACTATTCCTGGGCAGGCTTAGACCTCTTAAGCAGTTAACCAGTACTAAGTGTACATACTTTCGCCAGTAACTGACAACTGCCCTTCTTGAATCAGCGTAAGGAGAAACAAAAATATGTGGCCAGACCGGGTTTCAAACCCAGGACCTCTGACTTATGAATCAGGTGCCCTACCGATTGCGCTAAGCAGCCCGGCTCCTCCAAAAGGACATACTCAGCCTAGAACAATGGGAAAAGATGTGGGATATGAACTTTAACCCCTCTAAATGTCAGGTCCTTCATGTCACTTGTCTTAAAAATCCCATTCAGACTAAGTACTTTTTTCATGATATTGAGCTGGATAGTGTTTCATCTGCAAAATATCTCAGGGTCACCATTTCGGATGACCTAACATGGAGTACCCATATTGTAATATAACCAAGAGCGCTAACCAGACTCTTGGATTTCTAAAAAGAAACATTCGGGTCCATAATAAGGACCTGAAATCAGTAGCCTACAAAACACTAGTAAGGCCCCAGTTGGAGTACGCTGTAACAGTATGGTGCCCCCCACACTGCCGCTGATATACATAAAGTGGAAACAGTCCAAAGAAGGGCTGCCAGGTGGGCGACAAGAAATTATAAATACACATCAAGCCTTACTGCTATGTTGAAGGACCTGAATTGGCACCCCTCAGTGTCTATTCTAGAGAGGGGGATGGGGGGATTCACCCACATTTCTGACAATTCCCCCCTAATTCTTAGCAGAAGGGGGGAATTATTTTCTTTATTTTATTCATAAAAATAGATTTAAATGATATCAAAAAGCATTGTGTGTACTAACTGATTCTAAATCATAGCTAAAATACTAGGTACAATTGTTTTTATGTAGTTTAAGCCAAATTTTAGAGTTAAAAGTGTGAGTGATATCTTTTCTCTGTCGAATATGCCCCCTATTCTTTCCATCCTAGAATAGACACTGTCACCTAGGCGAATAGATCGTTGTCTTATAATGATGTACAAGGTTACATATGACCTTGTTGCAGAGCTCCAGATAACACAAGCCAGGCCGGGTAGGGCGATCAGTAGCACCTGACTCGTAAGTCAGAGGTCCTGGGTTCGAATCCCGGTCTGGCCACATACTTTCGTTTCTCCTTCCGCTGATTCAAGAAGGGCAGTTGTCAGTTACTGGCGAAAGTATGTGCACTTAGTACTGGTTAACCGCTTAGGAGGTCTAAGCCTGCCCAGGAATAGTGTGGTTAGGTAAACTGACCGTCCCGACATGACCTTAGTTGTTTACCGTGGATGTTAAGCATCAAATCAACCAACCAACCAACCAACTTTTTTCAGCAGGGAGTTGCTGAATCCTCACTTTGTGACAAGGGAGTTTTTTTTTGCAACATCTGGTAGTTTTTTCACCCCCAATGTTTTTTCAGCGATTTTTTGTGGTTTGGCTGCCGTTATGTATTACAATAAAGTCAACTTTTTAAAACCGAGTTCCAGATGCAATATGCCTGTTTTTTTGTTTTTTTTGTGTTTTAATAATGTTTCTCAACAATGTCAACGCACGACTTCAGCAGGCCAGGATTATTGGTCAATAATGGGTTTTAACAGCTCCGCAGATGATATCTCTGGCGGATCAGATAACTGGAAAAACTCAGAAAGCGACTTCTTTCTTTCTTTCTTTCTATCTATACTGTCTCGGTCAATCATGACCATGATGACAGGTTTCTGGTGTGGCGCATAAGTTGTCACAAAAAAAAAAAAAATAGATAAATAAATAAAAAAAAAATGAATTTGTGACAAAGCCACCAGCAGGTTAAAACTATTTACAAGAAGTCCTCAGGGGCAGGCATTCCATGCCTAACCCCTACCCTACACTTCTGAGCCAATTTTGACTCGCTTTTTGTGCGAGCAGCAATGATGAAATTGCCGGACAATAAATATCGAAGACTATGTCTAAAGATATTACGTGCAAAATGAAGCAATCTGTCTATTTGCTCTGTAACCAGTCTATGACACCAAAACATAGACTCTGTCTCCCAATTTTTCTGCTGGTTATGTAATTTTCAGATACAGTACACGCAACGTGAAGACTTGATCTGACACGTTCTTGCGAGAAATTTTAATCTTTTCCGCGAAAGTTTAGTGGGGTTTTTGCGTGTGAAATGCGTGGGAGATGCGAGACACTCGCGAGATGCGTGACGTTAAACTCGCGAAAAAACAATTTCTTTCACGCGAGACACGCAACTTTCGAGAGAAAGGATTAACTCCATGTATGCTCAGGTGAGTCATCGGCGCCAAACTTAATCACGCGTGACGCGTGTTTTCGAGTGGAAAGGATTAACGATTCCTGTCAATTTCACAGGTCATTATATGTTGTACAGGTAATTCATTTATATTTTTACATTGGGCCTAAAAAAAAAGTTGTGTGATTCCGGTTTCCAACCGACTGGTCTTTTTGGCGCCGACTCAAAAATTTTTAGCGGCAAAAATTACGATCGGCAATTTCCGCCATTCCGGAAATAACCGAAAGTGCCGAACAAATAGACAGCATAAACCGCTCACGCTATGACGCGTAAAGCATACCAGTTTGTCGTATTGTATTTAATACTGAGCAGGCTGATCCTAATAAATACTATCAGCGTATGGAATAAGATTCCTTTCACCATTTTGTGCTCTGAGCGGCGTCCTTTGATGTTACAGACAAAAAATTTCGCTCAGCCGCCACCGATAATAGCCCAATCCATGTCAAAACAGTCACAAAGATCAAAGCGTTTCGATCAGCTTTTGAACTCAAAGATATAGCCGCTAGTGGCACGTGCCAAAAGGTTTTACTTATTAACCAATATAAACTTTCTGATGTACATGTAAGAGCTGTCAAGTTTCCATTAAAAGCGCACGCGACAACAATGACTTGATTAGCAAATGGGCTGTCTCAGAGGTGATTGACGTCCACTTATCCACTCTCTGAAATATGCAAATTTGTAAACCTGTTAGTTTGACAGCTAAAACAAATTACGCCACAGCTGCATCCTCTTAATCAGTTCATTCATGAAATATGGAAAATATGATTTTGCGTCGTGGATCAATAGTCAAAGTGTTTGGATTTTAAAAATGCATCAATATGAAGGAAAAATAAAAGGTGAGAAGTTTGTTTTTTATTCCGATATCCGCGTGGCAAAATCACATTATCTATATGAAAAACGAAACTGATTCTGCTGCGCGGAAAAATTCTCGAAGTATTCGGACTAATAAACATAATATCTATTCATATTTAGAGGTGACTGAACGCATTCAGGGCCTTCGCCATAATAAAATGTGAAGACGGTAGCATTTGTTGAAATACGTAAACACAGCACGTTTATAGGTCAGTCTCGTGCCTTGACATCAAAGGACGCCGCTCAGAGCACAAAATGGTGAAAGGAATCTTATTCCATACGCTGATAGTAATTATTAGGATCAGCCTGCGCAGTATTAAATACAATGCGACAAACTGGTATGCTTTACGCGTCATAGCGTGAGCGGTATATGCTGTCTATTTGTTCGGCACTTTCGGTTATTTCCAGAATGGCGGAAATTGCCGATCGTAATTTTTGCCGCTAAAAATTTTTGAGTCGGCGCCAAAAAGACCAGTCGGTTGGAAACCGGAATCACACAACCTTTTTTTTTACGCCCAATGTAAAAATATAAATGAATTACCTGTACAACATATAATGACCTGTGAAATTGACAGGAATCGTTAAACTTTCCACTCGAAAACACGCGTCACGCGTGATTAAGTTTGGCGCCAATAACTCACCTGAGCATACATGGAGTTAATCCTTTCTCTCAAAGTTGCGTGTCTCGCGTGAAAAGAAATTGTTTTCTCGCGAGTTTAACGTCACGCATCTCGCGAGTGTCTCGCATCTCCCACGCATTTCACACGCAAAAACCCCACTAAACTTTCGCGGAAAAGATTAAAATTTCTCGCGAGAGCGTGTCAGATCAAGTCTTCACGTTGCGTGTACTGTACTACAGGTCCACATTTTTCCCTAGGACTATCATCCATTGGAATGCCCTTCCACCCCACATACCGGTCCTTCCCTCCTTGGTCCAGTTCAGTGGTGCTGTCTGCTAGTTGATTCATGTCTATCTACATAATTACTATTTATAGCGTAAGAGTCTGTAATCAGGTGTCTATGATTTCTTTCATAGGCCTGTTTCACAGGCACTCGACGAAAAATTTGTGAAATTCTCATATACAGTACAGCCGTCGACATCTTACTATCAATCGCGCCTCGCCGCGTCTCTCCACGACAAATTCGCGCCGAGAAGCGTGGAAAAATCGAGGGCGCGTCGTGGGTTTAGCGCGGCGAGGAGTGGCGCGGAGAGGGCGTGGCGCGGCGCGGCGCGGTAGATGCCGCGTGATCCTCTACCAGACTGGTAGTGGATCGCGGGAAACCGCGTTAATAGGCGCGAAAAAGATTAACGACTACCTTACACAGAAGCTACAAACTGCAATGCCATTACACAATTCAACAGGTTTGTGTATTGTGTACAGCTGTCAGAATAAGATTCATGTTTCTATTATTCAATCTTTTTCGTTAATTATTCGGTACCAAAATATTGCAGTTTTTTGTATGTTTACCTTTTTTTAATCGGATACTATATGGAAAACCCCTTATGTTAATTGCTTTTTTTTTAAAACCCGTCCGAGAACTGTATGCACACTGGCCAGGGGTATCATTTTTCACGACGCTATTCCGTCGCAGTACATGTACATGTACCATTCAGAACTTATACTTTGATACCTGGTACTGGATAGACGAATTAAATAGTCCTTTAACATATTTTCAGGCCAGGCTGTGCACACAGTTGTGCAGGACTCTTATCACAATGCGCTCTGTAAACCCGAGCAGTGTACATGTAGGTGGGAACTCGGGGTCAGTTACCTGATCAGACTGCGCACACAGTTTACGGTGTTCAAATATCAACTGGTTATTAAGCAGACGATCTGCATATCTTCGTAATCAGACCGGACCATCGTTTTCTGGTATCAACTTCTACTTTAGACATTTAAACCTGTTTTTCTCTCTCTCTTTCGCACGCGCAGGCCCTTTCCAGACTGCGCAGACGTCTGCCGGTATCAAGTTCAAGGCTTTTCGCTAACACCCTAAACTGCTATTTGCGCAGCTGATATATGCTTGTCTTATTAAGGCTGCCCGATAAGACTGCGCAGACGTATTCCGGTAGCAAGAGCTATGCCAGAATGTACACAGCTTTAAATCGACGTTGATTCAACGTCATGTGTTTATGCCAAGCGCATTCACGTAGCCTCTAATTTCTCTGTTGTGATTAAACCAGCTTTTTTTTTTCGGCACTCGGACGATCTCGATCCGGCAGACTTGGCAGACTGTCCCGCAGACTGACTTGAGTCTTCGTGTTCACACATTACGATTTAACATTCAGTGTCAGCTTCAGAACCCCCTCCATTTACCCTTGAAAAGAAACTTGGAATCTCTTTCATACTCTCCAGACTGCGGAAATCTGCACGTGCTCAAATCATCAGTGAAGATACACAACAGGTAAATGCGCACGATATAAACACACAGAAGTAAACAAATGGAAACGATTCTACATCATGTACAAAGTGAGGATTCGGGTCGGTCCGTGCAGGCAGCTGACTGCTTGAGTATTTATGGTCGGCCAGCACAAAAATCGACTTATCGTCGGACCCTTTTTGTCATCCTGAGCCTCCTACTGTAGTAGAAATCAGGACAAGCCAGATCAGCATATATATATACATGTATACGTCAATCGTTATGATTTTTTTTTCATCAACTATTAAATGTGGCGTGCTTTTAGTTGATCCGGACCTTTGCCAATTTATGGGTTTTTAAAAGAGCACCGAGATGGACTAAGACAAACACGCACGAACACGCACACTATTGTCGCCAAGTGTTTTGCTACACAAAGTATCTGACTCGCACGTAATTACTCTAAATACTGGGGTAAAAGAGTCTAAGCGAAGAGCGTAGATCCTGATCACACTGCGCCTTAGGCAAGGTGTCATCCCATTTAATCATAAGTGTTCTTCAAGTTAGGACCCATAGAGTAACTGGTTAAATTGTCACAGTATTTAAAATGATTACGGTATAGTACACGGTATAAAAAGAGCTGCCCAGATACAGATTATCATGCGCACATACACAAACCCTTTTTTAGTCTTGCTAAATATAAATTCTTCAAGATTTTGTAACTGGCACTTTGGTACGTATAATTCTTATTTGCAGGAAAAGAACGGTGTGTTTGTCGTCTTTTCTTTTTTTCTTACTGCGATTTCTCGGTACTGATGCCTCTTACCAGACCAGCGCTCAGCTCCAGACACATACATGTAGGAGTTATTATTACATGGGAACTGCAATGAAACTTGCGGTGTAGGTTGGTTGTTATTCTATGGACGAAGTGTGAATGCCAAAACCAGACTGCGCATGAGCGCAATCTACTCTGGGCATGCGCAGTTGTACCCATACCTCGAATTACATTATCTGAAAAAGGCATCGTATTACATCTGCGAACCGCAAAGCCTTAGACCAGTCTGCGCACCTAAATAATAATGATTTTGCAAAGTAAGCCTTTTGGTTTATATTCTCTTGACAAACTGTGAATGCTCCAACTAGACTGCACATGAGCGCAATCTACCCTAGGCCCATACGTCGAAAAAAAACGGGACAGTGTTCTACATCTGCAAACCACATAATAATCATAGTGAATGTTTGTAAATGCACATGGTATGATAATTGAGCCGCGATACGAGAAAACCAACAAAGTGGTTGTGGGCACGGCGCAGACTCAGATCAGCCTGGGGACCCGCCCAGTCCGATACGAGTCTTCGCAGTGATCTTAAAGGGTAGCCAAGGGTCTCAGGTACCTCCACGCGGGCAGCGAAGACTGATCAGACTAGGCGGATGCCCAGGCTGGTCTGAGTCTGCGCTGGGCACACAACCACATTGTTGGTTTTCTCGTGTCACGGCTGATGTGTATGTTCGCTGATCGGATGTGTTTTAACGTCCATTTGAAACGCGGGCTGATTTATATTACTGCACATGCGAGTAAGGTCGTAAACTCGAAGCATAAATTGAATTGAGAGCTGCGCATGGTCAAATAAGGACTTGTGGCAATTATTCCAGTGGTCTGTCTTAACGCTCCTGCAAACTTTGAATGCACATACCATGCATGTGCATAGGCTGGTTGGTGCTCTGCGTTTGACAGATTTTGTCAGGACGTTTTTCATGTCGTTCCGACAATTTCTTTTTGCAACCCCGGTTTCTCATCTCCCGTTCATGCATCATTATCAAAAACTTAAAAATAAAAAAAAAAGGAAAAAAGAAAAGAAAGACAGGATGAAAGAAAGTACACAATACCGCACGCGCTTAAGCGCGGATGCACATTTCCACTAAATAGGGAAAGTAGACTCAGTTCAACCTGCGCACCCCACATTCTCATAAACTCGATCGTTTTCGGTTATGTAAATATGTACAGACTCCTCGGGATCAACAAACAATGCAGATACAGAGGGCGCTGATCAGATTACACAGTGTAGACTGATCTGGGTCTTCGCTGTTTGCACTCAGTTCAAAGCACATTTTCCGACTGCACGGCGCAAAATACCGGAAAACAAATACTAAGAGTCGCACGCGCGTTAACGCACGTGCAGATTCCCGCCAAAATAACCACCATTTAGTAGTAATACAGCTGCGGCGGGGCCAAAGTCCTAAAGCAGAGATTTTTTGAGAGAGTTCTTAGTTTTGGAAGTTATAATAGTGGAGATAAGTAGAAAAAACCGATGTCCCAAACTTGTGTTTGAAATTATAGAAATTCACTTTCTAAGGGTGCCTAGGCCCTATTTACTTTTATTGCAAAAACTGCCAAAACTTCATAAAGCTTGCATCATTTAAATTGAATGAAATAAGTTAAATGAAAAACAGAGCTTTTATCATTTTCGGGAGAATGGTAACACATCGATCTTCTACAGAAGCACGAAGTTTCTCGCATCCCATCCCGCGTGAGTATTACCGCAAATATCACGCATGAAGCTTGAAACCTTTGCGTGAAACATTCCCAAAACACTTGCAAAAGTCTCAAGAAACTAGAGCTGAAAAGATGAAAATTTCGGCGTGATGCGAGATCTATCGAACTTTCGCGGCGGGTGTATTTCGTTTTCATATTTTTATATATCTACATCATCGGGTAAAACTACACACACGACTTGTGTAAAAGTTGACTACATGTATGACTGCACACATTTCAAACATCGCTAGAGGCGTGGTCGCCAGTCGTCGCGGAGCAATCGCGCCGCGTCTAAATAGGCGCGAAATATTCCCACGCCGCTCCCACGCTGCGCGGCGCGGAGCGAAGCGGGCGTGGAGTGGCGCGGCGAGGCGTGGAAATAGCGCGGGAATATCGAGGGAACAGCGTGGGATTTAATCTTTTTCACGCTCCACTACACGTCACGACGCGTAGCGATTGATAGTAAGATGTCGACGGCTGTACTGTATTATGAAATGTTAGTCTGCCTCCCACCTCTATATCAAATTTCAAGTCGATCGGTTGCGATATAAGAAAGTTACTAAATATCACACTTCGGAGTTTTAAATAGAGTCAAGGTGCGACACTACCGCCATTTTGAAAATATGCTCATTGACGGAAGTGATGAAATCGGGGGATTTTCCACGGAATTTCCAGTAGCGCGTGCTTTGATGACGTAGTTTTTCCGAATTGAAAGTTTTCAAATCACGAAGAATTTAAACTTGTTCGTTCGTTGACCAATCAACGAGCTCGCATTTGTGGATTTTCCCGTAGGGACTGCAATGCGCAAGCCCGGATTTGTTGACTTCCGTCATTTTACTCTGTTTCTCGTCGTGATTTAGAATTTTGGTGTAAATTTCGCATTATCCGTCACTGGCAGGAAATGATTTGATAGCAGATAAGTGTAGATATGTACATTGTTTTCCAATATGGAAGTATGGAAGTGAAATGCTTATTATATAGGTGAGAATAAGGTGACTGGAAAAGGTAAACATATTTTCAAAATGGCGGTAGTGTCGCACCTTGACTCTGTTTAACAACGAAATGGGGTATTAAGTAACTTTCTTATATCGCAACCGATCGACTTGAAATTTGATAGAGAGGTGGGAGACAGACTAACATTTCACAAAATATGAGAATTTCACAAATTTTTCGTCGAGTGCCTGTGGCCTGTTTAACTTGATCCCTGTGCAAGTGGCAGTCTGTCAGGGAGAACCCTGCTTATGGTACGCTATCATCATTCCAAAACCTCTTTGCTGGCAGAAATTGGGAAAAGATATAATTTTATTAAATCTTGCTTACAATCAATTCTTTGCATAAAATTCTGAATCATGTCTTGTGACTTTGAGTTTGACAGGTGAATATTTGAGAATGCATATTTTTCATCTTCTGCCAGTTGGGTAGCTATTTAGGAAAAATCTGGTGTAGCCTTGAAGGTGGTATAATCGTGGATATAAGAGCTAAATCACGTGACAGTCACATGTCAAACAATTTCTTGATATTTTCTTATGACATAATTAGACCACAACACTAGATGAATAAACTGATACAGTTTCGATGCAAAGCAATATCGTTTCAATGTTAGAAAATTCATCCGCATGTGATTGGGTGATCTATTTATAATACATGTCACTGGGTTGTAAATTCGTGGATTTGTTCCGCCCGTGATAAAAAAATTGACGTACCAACTTCAGGTCACTTGCTTATTATTTTCTGTTGCATAGATGCTTTTGGTAACTTTTTAGTCTCAAACAGATTTAAGATAATCCAATCTATAGCAGATATCGATGATTAAAGGCAGATACCCATCCATTCAAACAGGATTCATAAAGCTCAACATTGACTTTCCTGCAACGTCCACATTTTTAAATTTAAATAACTGTAGCGTCATAGTCCTTAAACAGAACGAGTTGAAATTCACTGTATCACTGCTTCGATATACAAAATAACAGTAAACACAGACTGTTTTCTCTGAAAAAAAAAATACGAGCCTGGATTTAGCCCTACTCTCAAAACATGACACTTTCATTTTTCAAGAAAACGCAAATAAGGACCCCCGGTATAATAATCAAATAAGAGAACAATTTTGCAATTAAATTTGGCCCCCGTACTTGGACCAACTGTTCACCGGAAGGTACAAAATCAGTAATCGTTGCAATTTTTCCTCAGGCTGATATCCGAAATTAGAAAATGGCCGCTTTTCAGGTATGCAAAAAAGAAATAGCAAAATAAGGCATAAAAGCAATTGGTCAAACTGTTTTTAAAATTAAATTCCCTATTTAGGCTCTAGGCATTTGCTTTTGTTAAGAAATAAAACCTTTATGCATGGTTAAATGATGGAAGAATAAACACTTAGTGGAACTTCTTTTGCGCATGAATATTATTCAGGTTATTAACACCCACGAATTTACAACTCCCACGATTTTGCAACCTCCAACCATACATCATTTTACTGACTTACCAACATCGCCATCAAAAGGCGAACTGCTAGCAAATAAAGGCATTATTTAACAAATTGTCCACAGTATTTTACGTCTCTTTCCTTGTTTTTATTCTAATCAGTGAACTGATGCGCATGCCTGGCAGGAAGTACGGTGCCACAACGCACCGAAAAACAATCGTTTCGTACCCTAGACGTTTCGTACCCAAGTCGATTCGTACCGAACTCTGGACGTTTCGCACCACTACCCTGGCAGATCAATCGGAACACCGCTCGGCCAATTCCGTGAATCAACCTCGGATGTATGACGTGGGACTACTTACGTCACACGACTGTTGTTAGGAACAACGATATAAACAAAGATGGCCGCACTGTCGCACCGAGTAAATAATAAAATGAGAAGAAGCAAATGTCTCGTCATTAATAATTGACTATTTTGTTTTAACAACAGCAAAGCATTAAATGAATGTCCGTGCAACAGCTGTAAAAGGTCGCAGGTCGAGAATTAATTCATTCGTAGACCTAGAGATCTACGGCTTCGGCGTATACTTTCGGCCGAACAACAAAATGTTGGATTTTGCTGCATATTGCTCCGCCTTACATACGCCCGAGGTCTGATTCATGGAACTGGCCGAGGAGTTCCGAATGCCTGGCAGATTTGTACCATATCTCTAGTAAGATCAGGGGTCGTATTTATAAAACGACTTAAGTGGTTGCTATGCTGCTGCTAAGGCTAAATGTCCATGAAGGAGATTCCCTACAACTATGAAATTTGCTCTGGAGATACAGTCCTATTCAGACTGTTCCTCCAGAGCAAATTTCGTAGATGTAGGGAATCTCCTCTATAGAAATAGAAAAGTCGTTTTATAAATACAACCCCTGGTGTATGCCGTATTAATTAAAATGGATAAATGGTACACTAGCACTAGTCGATTCGTACCTTCTTTAATCTACTCACAAGGCCGGAAAACTCCCAAGAGTATATTGGTGGCCAAAAAGCTTAACAGGCCACAGTGTTAGTGGCAAAAATTGTCCAGTAGCTAAATATTCCATTCAATTAGTATCGGCAGACATGTAAATTTGGGCAACTTAAGTTCATATTTTGGAGAGTTTTTGTGGCACCAGACAAAAATTATAGCATTTGGCAACCACGCCACAAGATACAAGATACAAGAAACTTTATTTAAAGTCGACTTTCAAGTGTACAACAGCTCAACATTAGCCAGTAAGGCCATTTTGTTGACAAACAAGATGAAAACTATACAAATAAATAAACTATATGAAAGATCACAGATATTAATGATATATAGGCTATCACAGTTGTATATTACAAGAAAGTTAAGAGTATGCTATCGGATATTATTAATTTCCAATAATCAAGCCAGGAAAACTGGCTTCAGAAGGAGAAGGCCGGTTTCATAGCTTAATCTGAGGCTGCAAGGACATGTGCAAGGATAATGGCTCCCCTCCAACCAGGCATACCCCTTAGTCCCCAAAAACGAAAAAACAACACTTATCCCTTGGGAGATAAGGCTGACCATCAGCGAAAGCGAAAATGGACAAAGGAGACAATCAGGCGGAAGAGGGAGGGCTAAACTGATACCTTTGAAGCTAATTTGGAATTTATTGAAAACTATAGAAAAAAAATCATGCAGAACACTAGCAAAACATAAAACATGAGAAATAAAGCTGATCATGCAAGCTGAAAATAAATAAAAATAAATAAAGCTGAAAAACAAGGGAATTTAAAACAAATACCATCTTCCAACAGTCCATAGACACTGGACGACTTCCAAGCGATTGGCTGAATGCAAATATAGCCCCATTTTACAAGAAGGGAGATGTTCACCTACCTGAAAATTACAGACCAGTTTCACTTACCTGTGTATCCTGTAAGATCTTGGAACACATAGTTTGTAAACACATTCACGATCACCTAGAAGACAACACGATTTTAACTGCCCTAAACCATGGATTCAGATCTGGCTACTCCTGTGAAACCCAGCTGGTAACAACAGTACACGATCTTCTTGGGAAGTTTGATGTTGGAGCCCAAATCGACATGGTAATCCTAGACTTCTCAAAAGCCTTTGATACCCTCCCACACCAGAAGTTGCTCCACAAGCTGAGGCTATATGGTATTGACGGTAATATCAATAACTGGCTATGTGACTTCCTTACAAACAGAAAGATGCAGGTGGTTATCGATGGTGAGGAATCTGAAGCAGTCCCTGTAGACTCCGGCGTCCCTCAAGGTACATTGCTTGGAACCCTTCCATTTTTGTGCCACATTAACGATCTGCCAGATACTGTGAAGTCCACAGTCCGACTTTTTACAGACGATTGTCTCTTATACCGTCACACCAGGACCATCCAGGATCACCTTACACCTCAGAGAGATCTCCAGTGCTTAGAGACATGGGCCAAGACTTGGGGAATGCGTTTCAATGCCAAGAAGTGCTACATTATGAGCATTAACTCCAAATCTACGCATTTCTACCAGCTTGATAACCATATTTTTACAGCAAGTCTCCAAAAACCCATACTTGGGTGTTACACTATCTGAGGACCTGAAACGGAGCTCCCACATTAACAAAATTTAAAAAAAAAGCCAACTCCACTCTTGGATTTTTGAGAAGGAACCTAAAACATTGCCCGACCGACTGCAGGAAGACAGCATGCCTTTCATTGATATGATCTACTTTAGAATACAGCTCTGTAGTTTGGGACCCTTACCAGCAGAAAGACATTGACAAACTTGAAAAGGTTCAGCGCCAGTCAGCAAGATTTATCTCCGGAGATTACTCCTTGAGGGAACATGGTAGTGTCACCAGAATGTTGGCAGAGCTCCAACTACCACCACTTCAAGGCTAACCGTTTGACATTCTTCTTCAAGGTGGTCGAGGGGCATGTGCCAGCACTGCAGCCTGATGACTATTTAACTCAAGTCCGGGGAAAACGTTTAATCAAAAAGAAACAATATACTGACTGTGTAGATTCTAATATCATTGATAAACACGTTACAAACCATAGCAGATGTTTTAAGACTGTGCAGTGTAATACCCAACTGTATAAAATTCCTTTTTCCCAAGAACTGTTATTGATTGGAATCATCTGGAAGAAAGTACCGTGCATGCAGAGACAGTGAACGGCTTCAGAAGAGCCGTCTCTCCCCGGGACTAGTGTTATTCCCAGCTCTCTCCCCGTTGCATATATGCTGAAAGGCCCTGTAACGTAATCATCCAGATCCAGAAGTAAAAAGCAAAGCTAAAAAACAGAGGGAAAATAAAATCTAAATTAAGGATTAAAAGATTTACACATATAACAATTGCACGAGGAACCGCCCCGGGTACGGATAAGCCTTCTGAATTCACCAAAGTCGTCGACCTTTCTCAGCTCATTCTGGAGGCTGTTCCACACCCCAGCAGCCTCATAGCAAAAACTAGATTTACCAAATCTTGTTGTACGTACACGTGGAACATCGACTAGGTTTTCATATCTGAAAGAATAAACAGTATTTTTATAAGATACAAGGTCCTCTAAATAGACCGGTGATTTTTTATGTAAAATTTTAAAAGTTTCAGATACAATAAGTCTAATCCTTTTTTACACGTAAAGTAGGCATATTGACCTTTTCTAAAAGAGCCTCATAAGAACTAGTAAAATCATTTTAACTAAACGAAGTGCTCTAAACTGCATTTTTTCCATTTTGTTATTACTAGGTTTTGAGCAAAAAGCCATACAAGAGGGCAGTAGCTAAAACTTGATCTAATAAAAGATATGTAGATTAGAATCTTTGTTTCCTGAGATAAATAATTGCTAAGACGTAAAAGAACATTAATTTGTCTGGCTGCTTTTTAGCTCACCTGAGCCTATAGACTCACAGGTGAGGTTATAGTATAGCTAGGCATCCGTCGTCCGTCGTCCGTCCGTCCGTTGTCAACATTTTCAAACATCTTCTCCTCTGAAACCACTGGGCCGATTGTAACCATATTTCATATGGAGCCTACCTAGATTGGGGAACGAAAGTTTTTCTGGGTATCTGGGTCACATGACCAAGATGGCCGCCACGCCCATATATGGTAAAAACCCTTAAGAAATCTTCACCAGAAATCAATGGCCTTTGACCTTGAAACTTGGTATGTAGCATCAGGCATGCGGGCCCATCATAGTTTGTTCAAATGATGACCTTGCGTTGACCTTGACCTAATTTATGACATGGTCAACTTTGGTACGTTAGGCTTTTGTATGGGCAAACGCTTGAACAGTGGATTTCTCAGAAACTATTTAAGGTGGAACAGGACAAAACCAAAATTTTCTGTTTTCGTGTAAAAAGAACAATGATCAAGAAGTTCAGCATTTTCTTAATTATGAAATGATTTTCTTTTAAGTGTGAAACAAATACTTCTTTTTCTATGACGTCATGAAAATGTGAGGCATTGTCATCTTTTATGCAAAATAAATAGCTCTCTATTACGTATAATTTTCGCATTTGTTTTGCTCTCCGTTAAGACATTGTAATAAATTTCATACCAAAGTGCGAGCCGTCAAGAGGACTTTTAAGATGTGTTGTTACTTCTTCAAAATATTTCCGCATTTTGTATTGATTTAAGCAAATATGACTTTTCATTAGCTACTAAACATTGCTTAATTTCTCATGCAAGCTTAGATAGAGCAAAAACGTTTCCGAAAAATACATGTATATATGAAATTTTGATGTGTGTTAACAAAGTAGATTTGTTTAACTAAACCCCTTCTTCTGATGATATCGTTTCTTTTTACGTCAAAGAGAGATTAATGCTAAGAATGTTTTCAGTAAATTTTCTGTTTCTAGTAAACATTTATGTTCTCTTCTAGGGAATTTAACTGCACGAAAAACGAAAGAATTGAATCGATAGCTTATTTCGCCTTCCAAGAACGAAGGTTTCAACAGGCCAGGGTTTCATTTTTGCCATGACATTTATTTTGCGTAACGTGACGTCTTCTTTATTGAACACTTACGCTTCTCGTATTTCGCGACGTCAATTACTCCCGAAAACGCAAAACCAGGAAAAATGAACCCCTAGCCTGTTTCAATTCTTCTGTCTACAAAACGGAATAAGATATTTCTTCATGTTTTTTCGCTTTTCATTTTGATAAATTCTTTAGAATAACTCGAGATGGTTTTATCAGTAGTAAAAGATATATCGGCGACCGCTCTTAGTACCAAGTTTAGTTTGACGCAAATAAAATCGACGTTATTTGAAGAGGGGGTATAGTTTTTAAATCTTCTTTTAGAAATATTTACACGGTAAAATCTTGATATTTTTTCATCAATATTTCAATATCACATTTCGTGTTTTTCGGAGACGTTTTATCTCTGTTTCAGGTTTTACACGAAAAACTGCAAATTTCAGCAGCTAATGAAAATTAATGCTTGCATTAATTCACTCGTAATGCGTAGAGATTGGGTAAAAAGTACAAAACAGGTTTATGGACCTCTTGGTGGCACGCACTTAGGTATAAATTTTGCGTTAAAACGTCAAACCGTCACGTTTTCACGACGTCATTTAAATAGGAATTGTTTGTTTCATGCTCGGAAGAAATTCATATAGTGAGTCACAAATGACTGAAGTTTTTGATGATATATTGTTTGACTAGAAAACTGAAAATTTTGGTTTTGTCCTATTTCACCTTAAGTCTAAGGTACAAGACTTGGTATACATGGCCAACTAAATGAACAGATGAAGATATTATGTCACTAAAGGTCAAGTTCTTTCTGTCCGACCATCCGTCGTCAAGATTTTCAAACATCTTCTCCTCTGAAACCACTGTGCAGATTGCAGTCAAATTTCATATGGAGTCTCAGTGGAATTGGGGAAGGAAAATTTATACCCGGGGTATGGGTCACATGACCAACATGGCCGCCATGCCCATTTATGGGAAAACACTTATACAGTGGATTTCACAGAAACTATTTAAGTCTAAGGTACAATATGTGGTTTATATGGTCAACTGAATGACCAGATGAAGATATTATGTCACTGAAGGTCAAGGTCATTTTGTCGGTCTGTCTGTCATCTATTTTTTCAAACATGTTTTCTTCTGAAACCACTGGTCTGATTGAAGCCAAATTCTATATGGAGTCTCAGTGTGATGGGAAAACGAAAGTTTGTTCCTAAGGCCTTGGACCAAAAGGCCTATGACCTTGAAACTTGGTATGTATTATCGGGCTGGTATTTATTATTGGGCATGCGGGCCTATCATAGTTTGTACAAATGATGACCTATGTTGACCTTGACCTAATTTATGACATGGTCAACTTTGGTATGTTAGCCTTTTATATGAGAAAAAGCTTAAACAGTGGATTTCTCAGAAACTATTTAAGTCTAAGGTATAGTACGTGGTATATATGGTCAACTAAACGACCAGATGAAAATATTATGTCACTGAAGGTCGAGGTCATATTGTCGGTCTGTCTGTCATCAAGATTTTCAAACATCTTCTCCTCTGAAACCACATGTCTGATTAAAGCCAAATTTCATATGGAGTCTCAGTGTGATGGGGGAACAAAAGATTGTTTCCAGGGTCTGGGTCGCATGACCAAGATGGCCGCCATGCCCATATATGGTAAAAACTCTTCAAAAGTCTTTTTCTCGAGAACCGAAAGGCCTATGACCTTGAAACTGGGTATGTAGCTTTGGGCACTCAGGCCCATCATAGTTTATACAAATGATTACTGTATTTCCATATGGAGCTTAATACTGGGTCAAAGGAATCAACGTTTATTCAGATGGTCATGGTTAAGGTGGTCGCCACGCCCATTTATGATAAAAACCCTTCAGAAATCTTTGTCCAGAGTCAAAGGCCCAGTGACCTTGTTGCTTGGTATATAGAACTGGGACTCAACATTAGTTCCCGGGGTGTGTGTGGAGGATATCTGCCCTGCCCTGCCCTTGGGCTTTATATATGTATAAAAGCATTAAAATGTATACCAGGACCAAGTGTCAGGTGAGCTACAGGACCACTGGTCCTCTGGTTTACATATTTCAGATATGTGCTTCTCAAAATTTAACATGTAATCAACTGTAACTCCTAAGAGTTTGACCGAGTTTTCACAATTAATTTCAGTGCCACGGATATTAAGGCTTTTACAGGACTCATAACCTTTAGGACCAAGCATAATGGCTTGGAATTTGTCAGGGTTAGCCTGAATTTTATTGTCTCCAAACCAGTCAATGACAGTTTCACTTTCAGATTCGAGAATTTGTTTCATAGTATCTAAAGATCTGTGGCTATACGACAGGGTATTATCATTTGCGTAATTATAAATACGTGATTTTTTTTGACAAAATAAAATATGTCATTTACAAACACGCTAATAAGAAGGGGTCCAAGGATAGAACCCAGAGGCACTCCCTTTAAGATCTGCACCCAGCTGCTATGCATTTGTCCCATCTTGACCCCCTGCTTTCTATTTGATAAATAACTATGCAGAAAATTGCAAGCCTCGGCAGTGAGTCCGTATGCTTTAAGTTTGGCTATAATGAGGTCATTCTGAAGACAGTCGAAGGCTTTGGACAAAGTCATAAGCACAGCGCCTGTACGTAAAGCTGTTCGTCCAAATCCTTTTTTCCAGTCCTCCGCAAGCATAAGGAGTGTTGTTTGACAACCAAAACATTTTCTGAAGGCAGCTAGATAATTGTTAAAATATATTCACAGTGTTCAGACAACTGTAAAAACACGTCAGAGATCTTCGAAGTTCTTAGAATGAGAGGAAAGAATGCTAACCGGGCTATATTTTATTTCATAAAAGGGTCGTCCTTCTTAAAAATGGGAATACCCTGAGCATTCTTAAGGTCATCTGGAAATTGGTTAGTGTGGGCACAAAGATTAAAAATGGTGCATATGGGTCCAGCCTGCTTTCAGGAGCTTGGCGGGTAACTGACCTTTTTGGAGTGAAGTTTATTTATAGATTTGGTGACCATTGGCTTGTCGACGGATTTGAAACTAATATAATCGTGTCCAAAACAATTTTAGTCGACAGACGCGCGTTTCTGTATTTAACTTCTTCAGTGTCGCTAAACCCCAAAAGTTTGATAGAAAAGAGATGGTGAGTAGCCTTCTGGACAATTTTCCTTAATGGCTAGAATGCTGGGGTGACTATCAAGATCTGGTAATTGATTCCTATCTCCCGAGCAATATTTATGTAAAAGTCATTAAGGATACTAATGGCCTCCTTCTGGTCACTAACTAGGATGTTATTCGCAACCAGAATTATGTCACAGTCAGTTTTAGTGGCTTTTGAGCTGAGAAATGGCTTAATGGTAGGCCAAAAATCTTTCGATTTAGGCCCCACTGCATGTTTCAAAAAGGTAAAGTTGAATGGATAGCTTCCTAAGTTTGGCAACGTAATTTCTTTGTTTCGTGTATAGCTCCCGGTTGGATTTGTTTCTATATTTTAATACCTATTATGGAGCATTTTCGTTTTATAAATTGCTTTCCTTGGCTCCGAATTCATAAACGGATGAGAGTCCTGTTTTGGATAGTTTTGCTTCTTGGGGGCGTGCTCATCCGCGATATCCCTCAGTATTGTTTCATATGCCCAGTAGCAATCATTTGCATCATCGAAAATGGTTGCTACATGGAAGGGTACCTGATGGAGATCTCGGGTGAACCCAGCCTCCTTAAAGTTCTTATAGCTTCGGATCCCCCGCTGCACATGTCGAAATGTAGATCTAGGTTTTGTGGGTAAAAGGTGAATATTTTGCGAATAGAATTTAATACGTTTATCTACTATTAAGACATGAGGCGCAACATACTCTCATTTACACCATCGATCTCCGATCCCATTAAATGCAGATGCTAATTCTTCCCTACACTTTTTTTTTAAATCGATGTGGGAAGGGAATCTGTATTTTGGACCCTTAGAAACTACATGTATGAAACGAACTATTGATTCTGAGATGGTTTTCATATTTGCACTTATGACCAGCTGACGCAGGAATAAATTTAGAATCTTTACAGTCTCATGACTCAGGGGTATTAGCATGGATGTCAAGATCAGAAAGAAGTTTATTGTAAAAAAATAGTTCTCTTGGGCTTGTATTATATTAATCAACAAATCATTGGTGGTTCAGAATTTCGAAAATATGTAGGTATGGATGAAGTGACGGACCTATCCTTAAAGATACAAATTCAATTTCTTTATTTATAAAATGAAATTGTATGAAATACCATTTGTGATTTGTTTAAGAATCGATTAATGGATGAAGAGCATGTTGAGTGTAACATATATTCAAGAGAGCAGCATCATACAATGGATGATTTCTATCGTAGAATTTATTTGCCTCAGTATTTAAAACATGTCATACAGATTTAGGTAGAGAACTTAAAGTGTCTATCATCTTCCTTTAAATCTTTCAACAAATGAGCCGCGACAGGAGAAAATCAACAAAGATCAGATCAGATCAGGCTGGGCATCAGCCCTCTGAGATTATCCCTACAGCTTGGGATTTAAGCTTGTTTAAGATAAATTTCAGCATGTTTTTGTTCGGATGACTGATTAGGCTGATGGTTTTATAGTTCTGACAGAGCTGTAGGTTGCTCTTTTTTTTGGAATGTAATATTCAGCGGCTGAATCCATGAGATCAGCCATTTCTCCGTTCTCCAGATTTGGTTTAACCAATATTTTATTCAGATAATTTATACATACATATAAATAACATGGTGGAGAAAAATAGGATCTGACAGTAAGCCTATGCTTATATGTAGGTCATCTCTCCAGATTTTGTCACATATCTTAGTTAAAATCTCAGTCATGGTCTCGCCACTTGCTTGAACAAGTATTGCAGGTGTATTATAACAAGGTAAAAAGATAAACAAAGATCAGAAATTAATACAGTCCCACATCCTGCCCCAAAACTCATGAGTGAAAGAAGCATACACACAAAAATTGACAAAAGTTCACAAAAGACACGCACAAATGAGCAGCTCTTTTCCAAAGTGGTGGTCATTTAGCTAACCTAATTAAAAAATACAGCAGAACATCTATTGAGTCCTATTTTCTATTAAAAAAAAAAACAAAAAAAAACAGAAAGCTGAATGGGCAGCTATTCAGGTCAATCAGGTGACCTCACTGCTAGAGGCCATAGACAAGCGGACATAACAACACCTAACATTAATAAACCACAAAACCTCGCCCTCTGCTTATGCGGTGGTGTGGTTCGAAACATTTATCTTTTTGGTTCGCATTAAGGGTTTCCTAACCCATATCAATGAAACTAATTCATAGTGTCGGTGATAGAATTTTGAAAAAGCTTTTTTGTTCATCTGCTGGGAATCTCTTGGTCTCCTGTTAGAAAACATTGTTCGCTTTCCAAACTTGAAGCAGTTAAAGTGAGTAATTTCAAATGTAAAATTCCTAAAATGCAAGCACTATTTTCATTGCTTTTGGTAGCTTGGTAGGTGGGTGGTTGGGTGTCGGACGGACGGACGGAGATAGATAGATAGATAGATAGATAGATAGATAGATAGATTGACAGACGGGTGGGCGGACAGGCAGATAGATAGATAGATAGATAGATAGATTCACTATTAGCTTTATAATATATAAGGATATGACTAGAGGCTATATTTTGTATAAGACTAGAAATCATCGTGTTGGTGTAAACATATTGTTTGTGAATATATGCTGGTAACTTAAACTTAATACAATATAACTACAGGTCGTATGTGGAATATGATAACAATGTTTGTAGGTTTACTAAAAACGACACTGCATTCACCAACCACCATTCCTTCTACTTTTTCCAGCTCAGGGCAGACTGGGTGCGGGTTTCATGGTCTACTGGATAGAAGAAATGGATTGGACATGTGCCATTCATTGAAAGTCACGCCTGTTACCCACCTGCGTGAAAGAAAAACACTCCGTCCACTTAGCCAGGCGCATTGTCAATTGCTTATGCATGTACGTAAAAAAAATTACATGTTCACAATATAAATTAAAATCTTAAAGAGTTCCTTCAAGATTCAAGAGCAGAGAATTAATTCTCAGATCTTTTGCTTAGGGATAAAATGTCAAAAGTAAGGAGGAAAACTCTCAGGAACTGACACAATTCAATTTCTGATCAATCCGTTTAAACGGATCACTCTATTAAAGGGTCGCCTGTCGCTGGCAACCCCCTTTGTGGGGTCCTTGAACCAAAGAGTACAAAGCAAAGGACCCGGAGTAGACTCTTTCACACCCTCACAATATAAAATTTCTGCTTAACAGATATAGCAGTGGAACAGTCTAGGGTTGTATTTATAAAAGCACTTAAGTCGTTGCTATGCTGTCGCTAAGGCTTAATTTCTATAAAAGAGATTTCCTACAACTATTAAATTTGCTCTGGAGGAACAGCCTTTTTCAGACTGTTCCTCCAGAGCAAATTTCATAGTTGTAGGGAATCTCCTTCATAGAAATTTAGCCTCAGCAACAGCATAGCAACCACTTAAGTCGTTTAATAAATACGGCCCCCGGTCTTCCATGTCCTTGGGTCTTCATTTTATGTACGGACAATCTACTTAAAGGTAGGTTCCTGTACTTTGGAATGAATCATAATTTTGATGATTTTTATCCAAGTTGTTGGAAAGCACTTATAAAATGGCAGTGAATAATTTTCTCAAAAAAGTGTAAATCAAAACATCTTAGAAAAGTCGTTTTGCAAGGGATTTCCTAACTCTGCTTCGCACATCAGTTAGCGCTATTTAGTTCGCGTCAAAAATAGATAATGCAGCTGACGTCATGCTGCATTGCATTTCGGATAGTTTTAACCCATCCGCCATGCCAAAACCTCTAGGAGAGTTCACGGCAAGAGAAAATTAACCGTTGGCAAATGACATCAGAAATTGTGCACTTATAGATATATAACATAATCATTTTAAGAACTGGAAAATAAACCAAAGGGAAAACGACTATTTTCTACAACATCTGACGATTTTCTCAGTAGCAACAGATTCAGAAAAATAAGAGAGTTCAATACTAACCAGAAAAAGACGAAATTATTTTGTGAACATAATTGTTATCGCTTGTCCAGGAACCTACCTTTAATCTAATTGACAACTGACCACTGGTTACAGCACAGACTAACAACTGTTGTGATTGATGAGAATTTGTATCAGGAAGTCCTGATATATTTTCGGGAAATCCCTCCTAATGTTAGCTGTCGTAATGTTTCCCAGGTAAATCTACAACAAGGTTGTAGAGTTTTTGGCCCAAAGTCCTTGCAAAGACTGGATGCAACAGTATTTTAAAGATCTTTAGCTCACCTGAGCCAGCGGCTCCGGGGGAGCTTATAGTAAAGGCAGGCTCCGTTGTCCGTCGTTCGTCCGTCCATCCGTTCGTCTTCCGTCAACAATTTCAAACGACTTCTCCTCTGAAACCACTGAGCCAATTGTAACCAAATTTCATATATAGGCTTCAGGGCTTTTAGGAAAAGAATATTGTTCAAGTGGTCTGGGTCATATGACCAACATGGCCGCCACACCCATATATGTTAAAAAGCTTTAAAAATCTTCTTCTCCAGAACGAAAAGGCCTATGGCCTGGAAACTTGGTATGTAGCATTGGGTACGCAAGTACTACCAAATTTATTCAAATTATGGCCTTAGGTTGACCTTGACCTTTTTTAGGGTAAGGTCAAATTTGCTTTCTGGTGCGTTTATATATAAAAGTGCTGGGAAATAAGATATTTTTAAAGCCATTGAAAACTTTGGACTAAAAATTGGTACATATAGTCATCTTAATGAGTACATGAAGATTTATGAGTACGAAAGGTCAAGGTCATTATTTTACCTTTGACCCAGGTCTCTCATATTTCTACAGTTTCAAAAGCCACTGGGCCAATTGTAACAAAATTTCATTTTGAGCCTTCAGGGGTTGATAGAATGAAAATTTGTTCATACTGTCCAGGTCACATGACAAACATGGCCGCCATGCCCATATATGGTAAAAAGCTTCAAGAATCTATTTCTTCAGAACCAATAGATAGATTGCCTGGAAATTTGGTAAGTTGCATCAGGTACTTGTGAGTGCTTTCAAGATTGCTCAAATGATGGCCTTGGATTGACCTTGACCTTTTTAACGGCAAGGTCAAATATTGGAAAATACTATAACATAAGATTTTATGGAGATTTTATGAAGATTTTGGCCTACAAATTGGTGTGTACAGTTATTTTATGAATACATGAAGATTTATGAGAACAAGAGGTCAAGATCATTATTTGACCTTTGACGCAGGATTCGCATATTTTGACAATTTCAAATATCTGCTACAAAACCACTGGGCAAATTGTAACCAAATTTCGTATAAAGCCTCCAGGGGCTCAGGGAACAAAAATTCGTTCAAACAATCCTGGTCACATGACCAACATAGCCGCCATGCCCATATATGGTCACAAGCTTTAAAAATCTTCTTCTCCAGAGCCACTTGACTGATGGCCTTAAAACTTGGTATGTAGCACGGGTACTTAAGTACTATCAAAACTTTTGGTTGACCCTGACCTATTATAACAGCAAGCTCAAGTATTGGAAAATGCTGGAACATGAGATTCCATGGAAACATGAAGATTTTGGCCCAAAATTGGTATATATAGTTATCTTAATAAATACATGAAGATTTAGGAGTACAAAGGGTCAAGGTCATAAGTCGACCTGTGACCTAGAACTCTCATATTTTGACAATTTCAAACATCTGCACATAAAACGCTAAGACAATTATAACCAGATTTTGTATCGGGCCTTCAGGGGCAGAGGGAACGAAAATTGGTTCGTCTGATCCAGATCACATGGTCAACATGGCCAACATGCTCATATATGGTCACAAGCTTTAAAAATCTTCTTCTCCAGAACCACTTGATTGATGGCCTTTAAACTTGGTATGTAGTATTGTGTACTTGAGTACTACCAAGACTGCTAAGATGATGACCTTGGGTTGACCTTGACATTTACCTACAGCAAGCCCAAATATGGGAAAATGCTAGAACATAAGATTTCATGGAAACGATTGAAGATTTTGGCCAAACAGTTGGTATATATAGTCATCTTAGTGAATACATAAAGATTTATGAGTACAAGGGGTCAAGGTCATCTTTCGACCTTTGACATAGGACTCATATTTTTACAATTTCAAACATCTCCACAAAAAAAAAACACTGAGGCAGTTATAACCAGATTTTGTATAGAGCCTTCAGGGGCAGAGGGAACGAAAATTTGTTCGACTGGTCCAGGTCACTTAACCAACATGGCCATCATGCCCATATATAGTAAAAACCTTAAAAAAATCTTCTTCTCTTGAACCAGTTGACCGAAGTCCTTGAACTTTGGCATGTAGCATTGTGTACTCGAGTAATACCAAGATTGTTCAAATAATGACCTTGGGTTGTTGACCTTGATCTTTTTACCACCAGGTCAGATATAAGAATATGTTGGCTTTGACATTTTTATGGCAAGGTCAAATTTCTTTCAGGTGCTTTTATATGGGGAAAATGCTTTTATATACGAGTTCATGGAACTTGTCGAAAATTTTGGTGCTGAAGTTGATAAATAGTCAAATAAATGAGTACATGAACATTTTTGGAATAGAAGTCAAGGTCATTCCTTGACCTTCAACCAATATCTTTCATATTTTGACAGTTTCAAACTGCCATGTTTGTTCAAATGGTGACTCTGGTTTGACCTTTGAGGTTTTTACTCAGGTGAGCTATTCAGGGCCTCATGGCCCTCTTGTTTTTGTTTATTATACCCTCGTGAACTCGACGATAGTCAGAGGTATAAGGTTTTCCCCCTGTCTGTCCGTCAGTCTATCCGTCACACATTTTCATAGAAAGTTTGTGTAATCAACTCCTCTCACAGCTTATGATGGATCAATTTGAAACTTTGCACAGAAGTTGCAGACATATGGAAAATGTACACGGACTCATTTTATGGTCAAAACATTTTTCACAAAAATTACGGGCTTTCGAACTTACACATTTTCAGGGTTGGTTACTGACATAGTGTAGCAAGTTTGTGTAATGACTTCTCCTTCAGTTTGCGATGGCTCACATATTGAAAATATACATGAAGGTTTAAAAAAGGTAAAGGAAAACCATAGCCTACTAGCCGCAGGGACAGTGGGGGTTAGAGACCCACTGTATCTTGGGCACAGCTGATGAAAGCCGGAGCCCATCTCTCTCCTTTTGCTGCCTTATCCTACCCTGATTCGGAAAAGATACCCATTTACTGAGACCTTTCCAGTCGTGAGCCGCGAACTCACGACTTCCGGTGACTTTCTGCACAATAACCGAGCCACTCTAACCACTCGACTACGGTGCCACTCTAACCTCTCGACTACGGCGCCTCACGAAGGTTTATGACGGTCAAGAATTAAGTTTTGACAAACTTACGTGCTTTCGAACTTTTGACATTTTTTAAGTGTTGATTACTGATATAGGGCAGTAAGTTTGTGTAATCAACACCTCCTACAACTTAAGGTCGATCAATTTGAAACTATGCATACATTTTGAGGAGGTGCACGAAGAACTTCTATGATCAAAAAATAATTTTTGACAAAATTACTGGCTTTCAAACTTTGACATTTTCAATGGTGGCTACTAACTTAGGGTAGCAATGGTGCGTAACCAACTTCTCCCACAGATTGTTATGGATCAATTGGAAACTTTACACACATGTTGCATAGATATTGAAGATGTGCATGAATATTTATAAAGGTCAAAAGTTAATTTTCAACAAAATTATGGACTTTTGAATTTAGACTTCTTAGTGTCTGGTATCAGTATATGAAACATTCCTTTTTCCCCCACAGCTTGGAATAGACTTACAACCGATGCTGTCTCTGCGGAGACAGTCGAGGGGTTTAAGTCCAAAATAGTGTGAACCTTGGGTGGGGAAAGAGTAGAGAATGTAGAGCCTTTCCCTGAGGACTGCTGGTAAATACTTTTAATCAGTGTGGTTTTTTTCATAGGTTCTGTAAATACAATACTTGTTTTTATATGAACTTAAACGCCAAACCCATCATGGTCAACTTTTCTTACAGTTCACGATGGATCACTTTGAAGCTATGCACATATGTTACAGACACAATAAAGATGTGCATGAATATTTTTGAAGATCAAATATGTTTTAGCGAAATTGCAGGCTTTGGAACTTAGAAATCTTTAGTGTTTGCTCAACAGAACAGGTACCAAACCAGAGGTCATAAATATACTACAGTATATGACAAATCGGTTTGAGACCATACACTCATTTCCTTAGGTTTGTGATGGTGCTTGGAGTGGGGCAGAGGGTGGTCGGGAGAGGTTACGAAGCTTGATGGGAGCACAGGGCAGGGGGTATCACATGTGTCTTGCAGACATGATTTTAGGTATTACTAAGTTTTACTTTTCTGTAACTATGCGACCTACTACTATTTTAAATGTGTATCTTAATTAATGTTGTGTTGTGTACAATAATGTGAGTCTTATGTGCTATTTTAGATTGTATATAAACTGCATTTATGTTTCACAAGTCAAATTAATCAATTTACTGTGACAGATTTATTTAATGCTTATATTATTAATTACTAATATTTTTTCTCTTACACTGACTTTATTTTTACTTTATGTTCATTATTAGTTAATTTGTTTATTGACATATGTTTGTCCGTAAAATGCTTTTTGTTACACTGTCTCTTAATACATGTAAATATTATTGTATTTTCTTGTGTAAAATTTATTCATGTCTGAGTTATTACTCTTATTAACTTGTAAAATCTAAAACACAACGACTGAATCCAGTCTACTAAAAATGGGGAATATCAACTATAGTTGCTAATATGCATCTATGTTGATTGTATGTATGAATATATGTGTAAACAAGCATTTTTGCATGTATCTATATATGTGTGTAAGCACATGCACCTGAGCGCGCACGTGTGATCAGTGGCTGAATAAAATATTCCATTCAAATTCAAAATAGCCGATATGCTGTTCTATCTGTATCTGTGCCTGTTATTTAAGAGACCTCAGTCACACTTGATCACTATGTCTCTGTGGCGGTAGGAAAAGAAAAAGTAGGGAGGGTAGAAAAGCAAGAAAACAGTTGATAGACAGATAGGGAGTAAATGAAAGTTTGCGATCTGCATTTACAGATCATCATTGGATAATCAAACCACTCTGGCTACCTTAGTGGCATTGGGTATAGCACCCAATTGATACAGCTCCAAGAAAACCTCCAACCTTACTTGCAGGTTGCCCCCTACCTAGACAGTAAGAGTGGAAAGCCCTGCTTGAAGAGTTCTAATTCTGGGGCCTCAGCCACATAGTCTGGCTAAGAATTCCACACTGGAATAGTCCATGGAAAGAGGCTGTGTTTGAAGGCATCTGTTTTTGATGGAACTTGTATTAGCTTCATGGTGTAATCAACCCTTGTCCGTGTGTTGACTGGAGCGAGATAAGCTGATGCTGGAACATCCATTAGGTCATTGATGACTTTGAAGAGTAAGGTCAACTGAATCTTAACTCTCTTTGACTCTAGTGACTCCACGTCTAAGTCCTGCAGCATCTCTGTTACACTGCTGGTGTTATGGTTACGACTGGTAGCGTACCTTGCAGCAGCTCGCCTCTGTACCAACTCTATTTTGCACTTTCCAGAGACTGTATGTGGGCTCCACACTGATGAGCAGTACTCTAGGTGTGGCTGAATTAAGGTATTGTATGCCGCTGTTTTGGTGTCGCTCTTCATCGAGGCTGCAAATAAAAATCATTTTGCCTAGAATAGAATAGTACGTAAGTTAATGCAAAAGAAAAAATTATTTGTTCTGGAAATTTGGTATTGGGGATTTGGTGCATTGGAGTGTGCATGGCGTTTTGGGGTGGTTAGGGCACAGGTCATTGACTTTATCGCCAAACAAATGCAGGGAATCCCAGTCTATAAATAAACTTCTATAAATAAATATATTTATTTATAGAACTCGGGATTTCCAACCATTGTTTACGTCTTCTGCTGTGGGGTAAAAAGTCAATGACCTGTGGTTAGGGGTAATTCGACGCAGTGATTCGACCGACCGTTGACTGGACACGGCTGTCGGGATAAGAGTCACTTCGTTTCATTTCCGTTTCTCAAGATGGCCGATGACTTGCAGTCCAATCTATCCACCTACAAGATTCAACTTCAGCAGGTGTTATGCTTATTAAAGCTGAAAATAATCGTTTGAATCAGCAGCTGAGGCCTATTGTCTTAGTTTATATCAGTAGAGTTTACAGTATTAGGGACCATTTTGTCCATCCATGCGGCTAAAGTATCGTGGCATCATGTGTTATCGCCAGACGTGTTTCCGATAGCTTCATGTATGTCACGAGGGATTCCGGGACATCTCGGCCCATAACAAACTCGGCCCATAACACTGTCGGCCCATAACAAACTCGGCCCATAGCAAACTCGGCCCATAAGACTAAAATAGTTCTGCTATTCAGTGTATGCAAAGTGTTTTCTCACAGAAGAAACATGTCAGTCAATGCCTATTTATAAATACTTATTTGTATAATAACTGCACACACAAGATAGTGTTAAAATAAAAGAAATTGTCAAGATAAGTAGGCCAAGGAACTCGGCACATAACAAAGTCGGCCCATAACAAAGTCGGCCCATATATAAATTCATTAACACCCATGCTGAGGGTTATATTTAATATACTTGTAAACAAATACTGATGTAATTAGACAAGATAGCTGTACATATGTACTTGTTGAAAAAGGGCATTTTTCGAAAATTTAGTCTACTTTCTCGGCATACATGACGTAGCGCATTTATGGAAGACACTAAATTCTATCTATCTATCTATCTATCTATCTATCTATCTATCTATCTATCTATCTGTCTGTACAGCAAAGGCTCTGACCTTACTGCACGGATACACAAAGGGGAAGTCTGTCACTTTCATTGTTGCCTCTCTTCTACATGGATCATGGGGATTGGTTGGGAGGGGGGGGGGCCTTTCCTTAAAGGAAAGAGAACGTTCTCCAGTAGGGGTGGGAGGGGGGCTCTCCTTAAAGGAAAAAGAACTGTCTCTTCTTTCCTCTAAGTGTTGATTCCAGTTTGGAAGTGCTAAATTTGGTGAAAAGAAAACAGAAAGTTGCTTCCCTTTGCAAAAATGGTGGTAAACATGGCAGTGTACCGATTTGGCTTAAGACAGGTTTGCAAATAGCTTGATGTAGGTTTGCAAATAGGTGGCTGTTTTAGCGTTGTCAGGAGAATATATATATACGAGCGTTATAGCTCGTGGGAACAGTGATGACTAAAATCAGCCTGCACTTCTACTCAGACGCGTTTTCCCTATACAAACACCTCAGGATCCAGAGAATGTCGATGTAAAATCGTATGTACGAAGACTCTTCGAGGAGCAGGTTGATCTTGATCATCGCTGTTCGCACAATTTATAAGGTATCTGCTTGACTGCAGCTGTCATTATAAAGAGGCACAAAAAAGAAACTCTAGACCAGCCTGAGCATGAAGGCATTCGTTCTCTGCTATACACGTTCTGCAAGGGACAAGTATTTGATGTTCCTTTTCAAGCCAAACAGATGCACCAACTGGCAGACTGTGAGGTCCTGGAAGAGACCCCTATCAGTCTCCCCCACTGGCCACTCTCCAATGGACAAAAAAAGGAACGATAGCAGTGGCTAGCATCCTGAAAATTAGCCTTTTTGTTTCAAACCTATGGTCTTACATGAAGTAGTCTCTGGGCAGGCTTGTAAATTTGAGCACTTCGGTATTTCGAAACACGATAGTCCCGTGTTTAAGAAAAGAGGTATTGTTCGCTCCGTCTGTCGTATTATTTAACACAATATTCTAATTTCTCTGGTGCCTCACCTCCAAATCTGAGTCAAACATTGATAGATGCATCATGCACTATTATCACAGGAGAAAATATTGTATAGTTTTTCTAAACTCGCAACCCGCCTGCGACCTCTATCTGCTTGTGGGCGTATATGTCTAGGGAAGTTACTGGATCACACCTGGTAAACGCGCAGTTCCATTTTGTAATTTATGTACACTTTCATATATTTTTTTTTCTTTCAATCATATTTCTAGACAGATGTTTTGTTAAAATACATGTGAGAGCTAGTGTGTATGGATATTATAATGTTCATGTTTATCTTTTTGTACAGCTCATCTCCATAATTTTTGTTTTCAGTATATTGTTAGAAAATTAGTATTAGAGGGCCTCATGGAAGATTAGCTTTTGCTAAATGTGTTACCCTCTGAAAATAAAGACTATTATTATTATTATTATTATTATTATTATTATTATTATTTCCCATTGGGGAAAATTCAAAGTTTACAAATATACTGATGCTATTCGATCAATATGAAGGTAAAGTACCTAAGTACAAAATTTTAACTTTGTAAACCATATACTGGTGGAGTGAACACAGAATTTATGTTGGGGAACACTGAGGACTTTTGTTGTATTTTGGTTTACTGTTTACTAAAGCCTGAATTTTCAGTTGCCAGGTGGAAATGGAATTGTGCGCTTATAAGCACCCTGTAAGGACACCGTAATATAAACATTGTCGTGTCGAATTTGGAACAATATGTTCTGTCTATACTGTCATTTTTACAGACAAGTTTTTACTTGTTAAACATTTAGGATAATTACAGTGACCAAGTTGTTCGAAGCAGTGACCTATAAATACAGTGACTCGCGTCTTCACCTTTCGGTCCAAAGAGGCGTGTCGCGCATACGACTGCAGCGCCTCCTACCGGATCGCCATTTTTAATACAAGCTGAAAAAGTTTGAATTTCTGTCAAAAGTTAACGGCGTGCATCGCCCATTTTATCGGTGTTTTCATAGTGAAATTATTATGCAACGATAAGGTAAGCTTTGAATTTTATAATGATGTATTAGAATATAAGTTTTGTGATGATTTTGCATGGTTTTGAAGTTCATTTTTATCGATGTAAATTGAGAAACTTTGGTCACTCGAAATAAAATGGCGATGACGCTGTAAAAACCATCCCTTCTTTTACGATGTACTCCGTCGTTAATAAGGTTTGAGGTAAAATTTTAGCATTCGAAAACGAAAGGGGAAGGACCAAAATGTTGTTTAATATCATTTTCATGACAATTATTTACTATTTTGATGGTCTTATGACAGTATAGAAAAGGGCTTATTTAGGAAAGAAGCGAAAACCGGCAAATCAGGGTGTTCAAAACCCCACTCCCCCGTTTTTAAATAAAGCTCCCAAAACAACTAATTTTGAGCCTCGCAATGATATTTTACATAAAGTTGAATGCCTTACAAATTGTTTGAGCGCTATTTTATGCAATTTCGTGCCGATTTAATGGGTCAAAATAATCTTAAAATAAAACTTGTTTTTCACAGTCGTCGCCATACATCAGTGAGTTCAGAGGGTTGGTTAGTTATGCATTGAAGAATTTGTCAGCGACCAAAGTTTCTTATTTCACATCAATACAAATTAACCCCAAAACCAAGCTTAATAATCACAAAACATACTATTCTAATACATCATCATAAAATTCAAAGCTTACCTTAACGTTGAATAATATTTTGATTACGTAAACATTAATGAAATAGGCGATTCACGTCGATAAATTCTGATAGAAATTCCAACCAACTCAGCTTAATTAAAACCTATGTCACTGACTTACTTCAATTTTCAATGCATGCATATTCTCCTAAGTAAGAGAGAGCCAAGATCAAAATCCTCATCCAAATGCAAAATAAAAAAGTTTCCCGTATTTATATTGAAAAGCCCTACAGCCCGTTTTTCGTTTTTTTTCTTTTTAACTACGTCTAGTAAAACTACCGTATAAAAACTTGGCAAGTTTGGTATCAAAATTTCGGAAATTAAGTACACAATTTAACGCAAACGTTTGTAAGAACATTATTTATACAGATAAAATAAAACAATGATAAAATAAAAATATTTCTAGATGCGAAATAAGAGGTCGACAGAATTATCGATTTTTTCAGCCACTCACCTGTCCATCGGCGCGACACGCGTCTATTGGAAAAATGCCTATATTTAACGGGAGATGCGAGTCACTATATATATAGGTCACTGTTCCAAGCAAACCATTTTGTGAGCGATGACCCCACCCCTGACCCCTCTACAATTCATTCTGTCAAGGTCTTACATGTTGTGCAACTTGTGATAAAGCATAGGCGCTTGAAGTTCTATGCTCAACAAAAAAAAGAGGAAAAAGTAAAAACCCTTTAAACTTGACGTAGTCTATAAGCCATTTCTTCAAAATGGCTCATAGTCTGGATGTTTAGCACCATCATTGACATATATTTGATAGCATAAAACTTCAAGCTTCTGTGGAAAAAGTTAGTGTGAAAGTCCGAGCGGATGCTGGGTGTACTTTTTAGATCTATATCAAATATGGTTGAAATTTAAAAAAAAAATATATATATATATATTACCTAGTTAAATTATGAATCATTTTAGGGTTTAGACTACGTTCAGTTCATACGACAATTTTATTTTCAGAGTAATAATTAGCAAATAATAAAGGTAGGTCTTGTGTGAAGCAGCGATATAACATCAATATACTTGAAAATATAAAATCTACTGAGTACGTAATACAAAAATCATATTTATAAAGACAAAAACAGTTAGATTCTACCCAGTAAATGTTTCAAAAGCATATACCGCAGTTTTATAGGTATGGGCCGAGTTTGTTATGGGCCGAGTTTGTGTGGGACGACTTGGTAATGGGCCGAGTTTGCAATGGGCCGAGTTTGTTATGGGCCGAGATGTCCAGTTACCTCACGAGGGGTTCGACGACTTACCGAAATAAGTTTAACTGAACTGCGTAAATCTGTTGAGCAGGTCAGTAAAAAGAAAGGTAACATCTGGCTCCTCGGTGATTTCAACCTGCCTAAGTTAATTTGGCCGAACAATGTCCTAGATCTTAAATCTGGCTGCTCAAGCAAATTGGCTTATGACTATTATTTGGATCTGGTAAATGATTTTAGTTTTTGCCAGATGGTAACATTCCCAACACGCCAAGGGAATATCTTGGATCTTTTTTTCACTACAAACCAAACACTTATACAAAAGGTAGGTTGCTTGCCTGGTCTAGGTGACCATGATGTGGTCACAGCCGAAAGTCTTATAAAGCCGACCTTCCAAAGACAGACACCTAGGAAGGTACATCTTTATGGTAAGGCTGACTGGCTCAAGTTCAAGTCCCTGATGAAAGACTTCCAGGAAAAATTTCTTGCTAGTCATGCTGGTAAATCTGTGGAAGAATTATGGAGCTCCTTTACGGGAGCCCTGGATGCTTGTATGCATGAGTGCATTCCTACCAAGCTTATTAGAGGCAAATCATCCCTTCCCTGGTTAACGCAGGAAATAAAACGCCTGATCAGGAAGCGTGATAGGTTGTACTCGGCATACAAGGCTTCTAGGGATCCAGCTAAGAAGAAGGAGTTTGTAGCTCTCCGTCAGCGGATAAAAAGTAAGATAAAAATTGCACACCAGTCTTACTTGGAAGGGCTCTTAGGTCTCAACAATAATGATCAGTCATGCGACAAGAAGAAACTATATTCTTTCTTGAAAAACTCAAGGCAAGACCAGCAGGGTCCCTCACTTCTAAAGGAAAATGGCCATCTTTTTACTGACACTAAGGAACGAAGCAACATTCACAATAAGCAGTTCCAGTCAGTATTTACCCCTAAATCACCTTTGAGTCTGACAAGGTTGGCCCAAATGAAACTCGAAGACCTGGTTGATGAAGGACAGGTAGACCCTTGCACTACACCACCAAATATTTCGAACCAAATTCCGACATTATCAAACATAGAAATCTCTACCAATGGGATCCTAAAACTTTTGTTTAATCTCAAACCAGGTAAGGCAGCTGGCCCAGACAGACTTAGACCAATACTGCTAAAAGAGCTCCGGGAAGAAATAGCCCCCATCGTAAAGGTAATATTTGAAAGATCTTTACAGACAGGCAAGCTACCTGCAGACTGGTGTAAAGCCTACGTCACACCTGTGTTTTAAGAAAGGGGATAAATCGCTAGCAGCCAATTATCGTCCTATTTCACTCACAGGCATTCTTTGCAAGGTCCTTGAACATATCCTTGCTTCTAACATCATAAGGCATCTAGATGAGCAGGGTCTCATGTATGATCTACAGCATGGTTTTCGAGAGAAGAGATCATGTGAGATCCAGCTTGTCATGTTGGTTGAGGACCTTGCAAGGAGCGCAAGTGTGGGAAACCAGACTGACCTTATCCTTTTAGACTTTTCTAAAGCCTTTGATAAGGTAAACCACTCTAAGTTGATTTGGAAGCTGCATCAATATGGAATTAGATCTAATGTGCTGAACTGGGTCTGCGCCTTCCTTGGTGACCGCTCACAGCAGGTCGTGGTTGGGGGTGAGGAATCGGAGTCGGTGCCGGTAACATCTGGTGTGCCCCAGGGCTCAGTTCTCGGACCTATCCTGTTCCTCATCTACATCAACGACCTGCCAGACAAAGTGACATCCCAGGTTCGCCTCTTTGCAGATGATACTGCACTATATCTGACCATTGAGGGCGCTGACGATAGTTCCGTACTACAACAGGATCTTGATAAACTGTCTGTGTGGGAGTCGGACTGGGATATGGAGTTCAACCCCTCGAAGTGCCAGGTGGTGCAGGTGACAGGTTCTAGGAAACCCATTAATGCCACTTACAAGCTTCACGGCCAGATCCTAGAAACTGTCTCATGTGCCAAGTATCTGGGGGTTGACATAACCAGTGATTTGTCCTGGGGCTCCCACATAGACAGGGTTGTCAACAATGCAAACAGAACTCTTGGATTTATCAAGAGGAATATAAAAACTAAAATGCCAAGGGTGAGAGAGATGGCCTACAATACCCTGGTCCGGCCGCAGCTGGAATATGCTGCGGCAGTATGGGACCCTCACACTAAGGATAAAATAGGCCAAATAGAGAAAGTCCAACGACGAGCCGCCAGGTGGACAACAGATAACTTTGAAAGGACTGCTAGTGTCACGGCAATGCTTAAGAACCTTGGCTGGCGTTCTCTGGAGCAAAGACGTGCAGATGCACGTCTTTGCCTTTTCTATAAAATAGTGCATGGCCTAGTTGCCGTGCCTATTCCTGATTATGTCGAACCTAATCCCAGAATATCTAGGTACTGCCATTCAATGACATTTAGGCAGATGCATACATCAAAGGATTACTACAAATATTCCTTTTTTCCACTAACAATCGTCCAGTGGAATGCGCTCCCAGTATCTGTTGTCAGCTTGCCAAGCCTTGACATATTCAAGGCCTCTGTTGGCAAGCTGCAACACTGTAAGCCCTAGATCCCAAGTAGTTTGTTTTTAACCTGATTTTAGCTATTCTGACTATTTTAACCTATCATCTTTCATCCCCTTCACTATCATACTTGATCACTCACTTTCAACTTTTTACTTTTATTTCATCTTCTAACATACTTGGTAAGGCTCGACAGCGCAATCTGCCTAGAATGTCCGCGAGGGCGTGTGGCAGTATCGATACATAGATAGATAGATAGATAGATAGATAGATAGAAATAACCGGAATAACCGAAATAACTACCGAAATACCGGAATAACCGACGATTTACCGAAATAACCATAGAAAATACCAAAATAACCATTATTTATGTATTACGTTGTCATTTTTATGAGATATTTATAAAATTACTTTGTATTCATGACTTCTGATGATCATTTTTATTTCAAAATAAATATCATAATTAATAGGCTTAAATAATTTTAACCTTGTAAAATGGCGGTAAGATTTTGTGGGGCCGTTAGTCAATACAGAAAACTCCATTCGGCTAAGCCCAAATTGTCCATACAATACAGGTTTGTTTTTGAAGGTTTTTTCTCGCTTCTCAATATAACATCGTATGAATTTCAGACAAATATGAGTTGGAATTTTCATTTTAGTTACGAGAGAAAAATGTTTTCGGGCGGACGTACATACGGACGCCAGGCTCATCGCTATATTCCCGGACCTTTCGTTCGGGCGACAAAACATACAGAGAGAGATGTCCGGACGCCAGGCTCATCTCCATTTGTTCGGGCAACAGAGAAAGAGAGAGAGAGAGGGGGGAGAGAGATACAAGTTATGAGATGAGACAACTGTTTTTGGACGGACGGACGGACGCCAGGCTCATCGCTATATTCCTGGACCTTTCGTTCGGGCGACAAAAACATACAGAGAGAGAGAGAGAGAGAGAGCGCGCGGACGAGAAAGTGTTTTCGGACGGACACCAGGCTCATCTCCATTACCCACATTACTTTTGCTCGGGCGACAGGGAGAGAGAGAGAGGATTTTGTTGTTGTTGTTTTTTCTTCATAAAAACGGAAACCGGGAGATACTGTATTAATAATTAATTATGCTATGCGCATCAGTCGCCGATGACTATTAAACGTTAGATCTCTTCAACTCTGATTAACAACCGGCCCAGTAGAAGTGAACTATTGTTGAAAGGGCAGTAAAAGCCATATCAAGATACAAGAACATGCGCATGCTTTTAGGTAAATGAGTAAACTTTGTAATTCGCCAGATTTACAAAGCCCATGCAAAAGAGGGTTTACTTTTTATGGAATGAATTTGCTCCGTGTATACCGAGACCAAGCAATGACAGGAATGCATACGATCGGACTGAAGTTAACTAAAAACCGCTAGAAAAGTGGAATTACTTGTGCATGTTCTTTTTAAGTAATTGCAGACAGTGGGTGAAGCGCTTGCCTACTGATCTAGCGGACCGGGTTCGAATCCCGCTTGAGACAAGAATCTTTCCTACCGTAAACGGGGTTCCATTGCACACAGCCTTTCATTATCAATTTCCCATTGTCCTGATATGACTGAAATAATGTTGAAAAGGACGTAAAATCGCAAGTCATCCATCCATCTACAGGTCAAAAATACGAACATGCATTGTAAAAGAAAAAAAACAACAACACGTAAATGTTTCAAAAATAACTGTATAAGATAGAAAATTTAATAAACAACTTTGCTCTTATTTCGCATTCAATTTCTTGTAAAAGAAATTGGATGCGTGATTAAAGCAAAATCAGAATACAGTCATTTACCATATTTAAACTTTAAATGTCCTTGTCCCGTAAACTTATGGGACAGTGCTATAAAGGTTTGCTTATATTCAATACTAGTAGACTGATGAATTGTACAAAAACTTTGCTTTAATTTCGCATTCATTTTTTTAGCTCACCTGAGCCAGCGGCTCCGGGGGAGCTTATAGGATGGTAAGGCTCCGTTGTCCGTCGTCCGTCGTCCGTCCGTCGTCCGTCCACACTTTCAAACGACTTCTCCTCTGAAACCGCTGGGCCGATTGTAACCAAATTTCATATAGAGCCTCCTGGGACCTTAGGAACGAAAAGTTGTTCAAACGGTCCTGGTCACATGACCAACATGGCCGCCATGCCCATATATGGTAAAAACCTGAAAAAATCTTCTTCTCCGGAACCAATAGGCCGATGGCCTTGAAACTTGGTATGTAGCATCTAGTACACGAGTACTACCAAGATTGTTCAAATTATGACCTTGGGTTGACCTTGACCTTTTTTATGGTAAGGTCAAATTTGCTTCCTTATGCTTTTATATGGCAAAATGCTGCAACATAAGATATCTTGGAAACTGTTGAAGATTTTGGCCTAAAAATTGGTACATACAGTCATCTTAATGACTTCATGAAGATTTATGAGTACAAGAGGTCAAGGTCATTCTTTGACCTTTGACCCAGAACTCTCATATTTTGACAATTTCAAACTTCTCCTCTGAAACCGTTGGGCCGATTGTAACCAAATTTCATATAGAGCCTTTTGGGACCTTAGGAACGAAAAATTGTTCAAACGGTCCTGGTCACATGACCAACATGGCCGCTATGCCCATATATGGTAAAAACCTGAAAAAATCTTCTTCTCCAGAACCAGTAGACCGATGGCCTTGAAACTTGGTATGTAGCATTGGGTACTCAAGTACTATCAAGATTGTTCAAATTATGACCCTGGGTTGACCTTGCCCTTTTTTACGGCAAGGTCAAATATCGGAAAATGCTAGCACATGAGATTTCATGGTAAGTTTTGAAGATTTTGGCCTAAAAATTGGTATATACAATCATCTTAATGAGTACATGAAGATATGTGAGTACAAGAGGTCAAGGTCATTCTTTGACCTTTGACCCAGAAATCTCAAATTTTGACAACTTCAAAGAATCTGCTCTAAAACCACTGGGCCAATTGAAACCAAATTTCATATAGAGCCTCGAGGGGTTGAGGGAATGAAAAAATTTTCTAACGCTCCTGGATACATGACCAACATGGCCGCCATGCCCATATATGGTAAATACCTTTATAAATCTTCTTCTCCAGAACCAATTGACCGATGGCCTTGAGACTTTGTATGTAGCATTGGGTACTTGAGTACTATCAAGATTGTTCAAATTATGACCTTGTGTTGACCTTGACCTTTTACAGCAAGGTCAAATATGGGAAAATGGTAGAACATAAGATTTCATGGAAAGTTTTGAAGATTTTGGCCTAAAAAATTGGTATATACAGTTGTCTTAATGAGTTCATGAAGAATTATGAGTACAAGAGGTCAAGGTCATTTTTTTACCGTTGATCCAGATCGCTCATATTTTGACATTTTCAACCATTTCCTCAAAAGCCAAAGGGCCAATTGTGAACACATTTCATATAGAGCCTCCAGGGGTTGATTGAATGAAAAATTTGTTCAAACGGTCCAGGTCACATGACCAACTTGGCCGCCATTACCACTTATGGTATAAATCTTTAATAATTTTCTTCTCCAGAACCAATACACCTATGGCCTTGAAACTTGGTAAATAGCATGGAGTACTAGAGTACCACCAAGACTGTTCAAATGGTGACCTTGGGTTTACCTTGACCTTTTTTGCGGCATGGTCAAATATGGGAAAATGCTAGAACATAAGATTTCATAGAAAGTTTTGAAGATTTTGGCCTAAAAATGGTATATATGGTTGTCTTAATGAGTACATGAAGATTTACAAGTGCAAGTGGTCATGGTCATTCTTTGACTTTTGACCCAAAACTCATATTTTGACAATTTCAGACATGATAAGTAAAAGCCACCTTGCCAATTGTTCAGGTGAGCGATTCAGGGCCTCATGGCCCTCTTGTTTTCTTTTGCTTTAAAGAAATTCTATGCGGATCTAATTTACGGTCTTGTACAGTCATTTTTCATATTTAAACTTTACAGTGCTGCCCGTATTTTGCGGTACAAAGCAGGCCCAGTAGGCACACATGATTGAATCAACGTTGAATCAACGTCATGACGTTGCATCAAGGTTGAATCGAGGCTGATTCAGTCTTGTGTGTCAAGTGGGAGGGCAGCCAGTTTCCATGCATTTTACCGTAACATTTACCTGCTTTTTTCTCCTCAAAGTTAGAGAGAAAAACAAAAAAGAATACCTTTTTAGAGACTATTCAGCGCCTGCCACCAATAAAGCAACAATTCGGACAGTAAAAGTTCATGAGATGCTTGTCCCATGACTTTAGAACAGAGTCAGACATAGGGACACATTCTGACAAATCTAAAATTTGAGATCGATTTTGACTTTTATTCTAGATCATTGTCTTTTATATTATTTGGATCCTTTTGAAACGAATCAGTCTTTTAATCGACTGCCCCATTAAGATTTAGAAATTACTTTATGCTTTTTTCTGGTTTCGTCACCAGATATTGTCAGGGTCACTGACAAGGCTTTATTAGCCGAAACTACGTAGTCTGGCCCATGTTCCTACTTCTGTATGTATTCTCTGCTCTTGAAGGAACTTTTTAAGATTTTAACAGGAAGCATGAGTTCATCTTTCGCAGCCAAAACATTGAATGCATTTGCAGGAACAGGGTTCCATACATACAACACACGGATATGATGCAGCCATTGTTGCTATATCAGTGAGGAATATCTTGCTTCAGTTCAGTTCAGTTAGAATTCTCCTAACGACGTTCCCCAAGTGGCTCAGCGGTACGTATCCATAGCCGCACACACTTGGCGCCGTGTGTCCGTCCAAAATATCTTGCTTCGGAAATGTAGATGTTTTTATACAAGATGCTTGTTATGCAAATTATAATCCCCAGGTTGAGTTGCATTTTATGTCCGATGCCGCTCTCAGCTCAGCCGCTAATTAAACATGTAAAGACCATCGGCTTTAATTGGACGTAAAAAGCAACACTGCTCTGAATTAATTTTATTTAAACTTAAAATCGTTCATACTTAATTATCCATGTTCAATGTTATGATATTTTATGTGCCTTTGCTTATCCCATGCTCATATTTCTTTAAAAATGTTGGCTATTATGGTATTTACAAAAAAAGTATTGGTTATTTTGGTATTTTCTTGGTTATTTTGGTGAATCGCCTTATTTTCATAGTCATTATATATCAACCGTTTTCTACCTTATGACAGCGGCGATATATATTTTTTGTTAGGAAATTTACTGTAAAAATACATAAAACAAATAAATTTGAATAAAAGTGAAAATGGAATGGAATTAAAACATACTACTCTAATACAACTCTCTATAGTTTGTTAAAATATCGCACAGAGAATAGCTTTTACGGGTTTTCAAATTGTATACATTTACTTTTTTATATCCCCTCATGCCCATCATCTTTTATGAACCAAAAATATATATTTTATATTAAAAAATCCAAAATGTATAGTTTATGTACATGTGGGATAGATAAATAAATGAAATATTATGTATTTAAATGATACGGAATACAAGTTTAAGGAAACCCTGGTGCTTTAAAAAAGGAAACATATACCAGCTCAATCCAAAAAAAAAGATCTAATATAGTACAAGTCTAACGCAATGAATTAATTTAGGGTAATAATCATTGAAATAGTATATTCTTAGTCAATAATATATATGATAATTATGGTTATTTTGGTATTTTCTAAGGTTATTTCGGTAAATCGTCGGTTATTCCGGTATTTCGGTGGTTATTTTGGTATTTCGGTTATTCCGGTTATTTTGGTAAGTCGTCGTACCGTGTCGCGAGGGTTTTTGATGTGCCGAGGTCACATATCACATGTATGGTCGATGTACCTGTTTTCGGGGTGAGCCAGAATTCGGGGTATTATGATAGATTATACCGCTTTCTTGTCAGGGACCTCTAAAGATGATTATTTTTTGCAAACAGAAAGTTGAATCAGTATGTTTCATCACACACTAGTTGACGCGCGACAGCAAGTTAGTTGTGACGTCATCCATGACGTCGTTGTTAGTGACCGCGGAAGCGGCCATATTGGAAACACTGTAAAGCTTATGGAAAGTACCGATGAAGATGACACAGTGTTTTATTCAATTATGAACTTTTTATCTGATAATTCAAAGATCGTTTCTACAGCCTAAAGGTTTGCAGGTCTCATGAAAACGGTTGTTATTATTTAGATCTGCAGCTGATGCATTTAGAAAGCAACAACTTTAACGTACCCCAAAAACTGGGGCAGTTTCGGGGAGCAGCTTTAGTCGAGCATCTGTTTGGATTTGATCAAATATGTAAACATGGCGACATGCGGACATGAAATGTAAGTTACAAATTACTCAACACATATTTTTATGTACACACACTGACAATCAGTTTTTGATTTTTGTTTATCACAGAGTTTTTTGTTGCGAGCAAATGTTAACACCCCGAAAACTGGTACAGCCATCATACCGCTTGTTTGACAGACGAAAGATTTTTCTAGAACTTTGCAAAGTCTCTTCAACTGAAATGCTCAGAATAAAGGTAAACTTACCCGTCGACAAAAAATAAAGTTTCTATGTCTATGTCTATGTTGTGTAAAACACCATGTTTCTAATCCATTTTCTTTTATAACACTTTTTTGTCCAGTAAAAAGTGCTGAAATTTAGCCGTGTGTATTCACTGCTTCCAAGGACACTTTCTCTTGTTAGGCGGGCTGTAAGCCCGTCTATAGCTATGGTTGTCAAAATGGTTTTGCGGAGGTCTTAACATCTCTCTGTTTTTGTAAGCCTACGCTACGCGCTCTACATTTTGAAACAGAGAAAATAGTTCTGACATTTCTGTATAGTTTCGAAAATCTAGCCCATTGAACAAGGCAGAATGATTCGTCCTTATTAAAATTGAAAAAGGCTTCAGTTTGTGACTTAAATCAATGTTTATACCAGTGATCAAAGCGTATAAATACATTACGTAAATTATTCGCCGATGGGTAAATACAAGTTGGCTTCTTTAAAAAAGAATCCAAAACAAAGATCTGCTGTGCATAGTTGAAGCCGACTGATTGTACTGACGTTTAATTAAGGATGAGATTACTAGGTTGTGGCCACCAGGCTGTGTTGTTATGACTTTCATCTTGCCTGCCTAATCTATCTGAACAAGAAAAAGACAGCAGTCATCATTTTATATCTTACAGATGACTGCAGTTAAAAGTGATCTTTTGCAGATGGATGCAATGGATATTTAGTCTTTTGCAGAGTAACTGCAGTCAGCATTTAACCAGTTTGGACAGACTACGGTCGCTCTTTTATCTTTAAGAGTCAGTGAAGAGTCTTTCGTGGTCCGCCAGGAGTATTCCGTTACGCTATATGCAGTAAAAAGCTTGCCTAATGGCATTTCTTGGTTAATTTGAAACAAGTGTAGAAAACCGCGAACATGCAGACAAGACAACATAAATTTGCGCACTAAATGCCAGCAAAGCACTTCATAAGTATTGCTGTACTGCTGTTTACCTATAAAGCGATTATTGCCAGACCAAGGCACAGTGGCCCAGCCTAAATGATCAATTGGCAAACACACACATTGAGTCAGACTCCAATATAACTCAGTCTGCCAAATGTCAACATTTTGTGGATAAAAGATTATCCTGTATTTTTTCCTAATGCTCACCTTGCGGTATGTTGAGTCCCATGAAGAAAAAATTGGTGAATGCATATGCCTGCATCCTTGCTACTATTACGAATAACAAATTCATTTTCAACAGACTATTAAATGGGGACTCTGACAATGTCGTCCTAATCAATTTCTGGTGAAATTTGCAATGGAGCACCGTCTACAGACGAGAAGAAGTTTGCCTCCAATATGATTCAAACCTTGACCATGTTACGGTTGAGAAGATAAGAACACAGTCGAGAAGATAAGGCAACGTTCATTGAACAAGTAACAGGGATGAAGGAAAATGCCAGCACCATTTCTTCCACCCATTCAATTCAAAACTGAAACCAATCACAATAGCACCCCTACTGTATAAAAACAAAACTTTTTAGAACCTTTTTTTTTGTTTTGCTTTACAATTGTGATTTCTGGTATTCAATAAAATAATCTAAATATTTGACAATACCCTACTGTTTTCAAAACGGATTTTATCTAAATTTCATCCCGAAGAGCTAGCTTATGGAATGGTGTGCCTCTGTCATCATCCATCATATGTCTGTGTGTTAACATTTTCAAAACGTCTCCTCTATACCATTTGAAAAAAAAGCCCGCCTTTCAGTACTTTGATGTTTACTTACCCATCCATGCTAAAAATAGATTGCAGCTACACAGCTTCCCCCGCTGAATATTTAAAGTACGAAGGCACGAAAGTGCCATATATGCATAGGTATGCAGTTTGTAGACTTCTTGCTAATTCATTGTTTTCAGTGTTAAAATAATGCAGTCTTCGCGAAACCTTCTGAAGAGTTGCAGGACAGCTGTCAGACAGTCAAAAAAAAATTTGCAGGACAGAACAGAAATCTGCAGGACAGAAAAAAAAATTCACATTCGAGCCAACAAAAAAATTTTAGTCATAAAAATGGGAACCATTTTTTAATTACTTAAATACTGGGTTCATTTTAACTTTAATTCCCATTTAATCATTCATTCGTTACTTCATTTTAATTCAATTCCCATTCTTGAAAGCATCTGCTATATCTTGTATTCATCTACGCATAGGTTGGGGATAAACTCCAATGCTTTTTCTAAAGCTAAACTTGTTACAGGAAAAAAATGTTTTGATTATTTCCCTTGGTTCGGCCTTGTACCATTCACAAAGTTCGGCCATATTGTTCGGCCATATTAAATTTGCTACCAGAAGCACAAAAAATACAGTTACAGTAAGCAGAAAATAACCTGGCGCAGCAGTCATTAAACAAATAATATGGATAAATAGTTTAAAGTTCATTTCATTTTAGCCGAGTCATCGAAATAAAAAAAAAAAAAATAAAGATGAGATTGTTACACATTCCGAGACCGAAACCAACCGTTGCGAGCACTCTTTGGGCCGAAAACTGTAACGCTCGAAATGATTGGTTGTATATAAATAGTAAGGCATATATTGACCAATCAGATGTCGTCTTGCATAAGCGCTTTTGTAAATATGAAATGGCGAAACTTTCGTTTTTGTTTCGGCCAGAAGAGGACTTTTCCGACGATAAATTTGATTTTACCGAGTTGAAAAATGTCAACTTTTATCAGTGTCGGACAGTGCGACCGGCGCCCTGGCCAAAATCGCCGGACATTTTCTGAATTTGCCGGTTTTGTCCGACAGACCGACCGACGGTTTTCGTGAAGACTGAATTAATGTTTGTGGGTTGTTTCAAGCCTGGGATCCTTCAGGAATATATTTCATGAGATCTTATTTATTTTAGATAGGAAGTGTCTCCGGGTACGGTACCATATCCCTAGACCCTGAGTCTCCAGGTACGGAACCGTACCCCGAGACTCTGGGTCTCCAGGTACGGAACCATACCCGGAGACAGTCCTATGAGGATTGGCTTCGGGTACGGCAGTAAGTTTCCAATAATATGTATTAAGTACTTTTACGTATTTAATATATATAGTTAATCCAGCAATAAAATTACTCCTTGTAAAAATTTTATTTTATATTTTTATTTTTTAAGTCGCCATCTTGCTAGGGAAAATTATAGCGTTAGTCAGTCATTTACGTTATTTTGACTGATGAACATGAACATAAACTGCGGAAAACGTGGCCGAAGTGTCTTATTTAATCACCCGCTAATTGCCCGCCGACAATGATTTCTGAGGAGTGCAAACAACTATCATCTCATTATAATCTATACAAACAGACATTCACATTTATTAAAAAGAATCCCTCTTTCAATAATTCTGCGATAAGCAATGTAGACCCAAAATAGACGCCTAAATCGCATGCAGCATTCTTGAATATGCCTTTCACGTCATTGAAATACTGTCGTCAAACGGTTTAAACACATGTCATGTGCGCCAAGTCAAGTTCTCCGAGCATCTCAATCGAAATGATATTGAGAATTTAATTGTGTGCTTATAACCCTTTCAACAGATATCGCATTGACGGAATCAGGTCAACTAGGCCCCACAAAAATCTCGGCCCTAGACAACCCGCCCCATATTTGTTTTTTGACTTACATATCAACTCCTCCCATATAATAAACTTGCCAAAAGTCAACTCGCATCAAATTATATATATATAAAAAACGCCGCCCAGATTTATCAAGAGTATTTTGACCCTAACACAAAACATGAAGGGATTTACGGTAATTACGAGCGTCTGTAAATTAGCGCCCTTCGGGGGGGAAATGTTAATAACAACCGTTACAGAAAGACATTTAATTGATTTAATTGCACCTTGGCGGAACGTATCCATACCCGCAGAACCGGGCGCCGTTCATCCGTCCGTTGGATAAAACTGTGTGTGTATTTCAATTATCGTTACGACGTTAACCCCCGAACCTCAGCGGAATGTATCCATAGCCACAGAAACGGGACGCCCTTCGTCCGTCCATGAATAAAAACTGTTACTCACTGTTGAATCTTATTATTAATTTGGACAACACAGGTGTGAATAATATTGGTGTGAACGCGAAAACATTTTATTTTTATGCAAAATAACCACATTGTTTTCGCTAGCAAGATGGCGACGTAATGAAATTTTTACAAGGAGTAATTTTATAAATTCAATTGGATTAACTATAGATTAAATGGGTAAACTACTTAATACATAGTACTGGAAACTAACTAGGAGCCCCGGTAGCTCAGTGGGTTAAGCGCTGGCCTACTGATCTAGCGGTCGCGGGTTCGAGCCCCGCCTGAGGCGGAGTTCTTTCCATCGCAAACGGGATTCCATTGCACACAGCCTTTCATTATCACAAGCCCATCGTCCTGATATGACTGAAATACTGTTGAAAAGGACGTAAAATCGCAAGTCATCCATCCATCCATGGAAACTAACTGCCGAACCCGGAGCCAATCCTCATAGGACTGTCTCCAGGTACGGTTCCATACCTGGAGACCCAGAGTCTCGGGGTACGGTTCGGTACCTGGAGACTCAGGGTCTAGGGATACGGTACCGTACCCGGAGACACTTCCTTTTAGATATCACCTAATTTTAATATCAGATATGTATTTCTTCTGTTATTGAGAAGTCATGTCTTTCAGTCCTCAATAAATTTCTATTTCTGATTTTAATGTTTGTTTTAACATTGTTCATAATATATAACATGAACTCATTGTTTTAAGACATGTTTATAACACAGATATGGGCCACCTTAGTTTTTTAGGGGAAGCAGTTTCTCAGCGCATGATACCTGCCTCAGCCAATGAACTATCGGTAATACATAAAGGACATTTTGATTGGCTAATTTCTACACACTTCAATCTGGGGCGCATATCAACACAATGCAGGAAAACTCCGCTGTAATTTTGCGTAGTAAAGCGTGAAAATAGACGAATTATTTCATATACGGTGAAAAACAGGCAGCATTAATAGTATCATTAGAATGCTGTGCACTTTCCTGTTATGCTATCGGTAACCCATGACGCCAGGATACTGAAGACTTTTTTATTATTCGTACGCCTCATGGATTCGTTCACTCTCAAGTCTGCGTGGAGATCTTATTAACATAAAAAAATTATATAGTGTACGGTATTATCCTGACAGATAAGCGCCCCTGCTCAAATAAATGCTGTTGCCTCTTTTTTGAAAAATAATATTCATATAGTTTTTAATATTGAACAATCTGGAGGACATAGATTATACTGTAGTTTTCCAGAAATGTGATCACTATGAACAAAATATTAGAGGTCATCAATTTAAACTGAGGAAAAAGTTGTATAAAAAAGAAATACGAAAACGCTTTTTCTCATCAAGGGTTATCTCAGGTTGGAAAGCACTGCCAGAATCCATACTAGTATCAGCACCGACTTTAAACAGCTTCCAGAACCGACTGGATCAGGAAAGTAAAAATTTTCTCAGATAGCCAGGCAACGGTTGGGATACTGAGTCTAGGCTGGGAGAAGAAGGAACACAGGGCAATGGTGATGGAGATACAGCAGCTTTGGCGAGTGGTTGAAGAAATAGGGATAGAGATAGACTGGACGCCAGGACATGCTGAGGTAAAGGGGAATGAAATTGCAGATAGGCTGGCTAAGGAGGCGGCAGTAGAAGCAGAAGAAATGCCTGAAATAACAACAATCACTACCATGGGAGAAGTGAGAGGTCTAGCCAAGACATCTTGTCAGAAGAAATGGCAGAATATGTGGGACGCCTCAGAGAAAGGGAGACATTTGTATGAATACAGGCGGTCAGTGAAAAGCAAGGTAGTATACACAGATTTAAAAACACAAGAAAGATTGATTACGCAATTGCGTACAGGATATTCCATACTTAATGAATACTGGAATAAATTAGGCCTAAGAGACTCACAATTATGTCAGTGTAACCAGATAGAAACTGTCCAGCATTTTATCGAGGAATGTGAATTGTATGAAGGATTAAGAGAAAAGCTGAGAGTAAAACTGTTCCAAGAGACAGGTATTTCTGAATTCACAGCAGGACTGTTTTTAGAAGTCAAGGATGCAGATCCACACAAACAATACAGATATACATTTAATAACATATTACTAGAATTCATAAAGGGGACAAACAGATTCGGGGTTAAGGGGAATGAATCAGGAGCACGCGCATAAAATATAAATGTACTTGAGAGACTATACAAAGAAGACAAACAAATACTTGGAGAAAGATACCTGAGAGTTATTTTGGCCTAATGGCTGTATAACAACAACTACAAGGATAACTTCATAGGAGATGGACAATATACAGCCATAGTTAATAATACCTGGGTCTCAAACCAAGAGGGGGTTACACAAGTCAGCTAGACCTTCGACCCTACGAGGATAAATAAATACATAAAATAATACTAATATACAACAAAGTTCTGATCAGATATCAGTGCTTGCACTAATTTCTAAAATCAGGAGGTCCTGACTTCCAGCTCTCCATATTTGGAAGTCCCAGCCCTAAGACCTGGAAGTCCTGTCCTGATACGAAGTGTGCCGTCAATCAAAAGTCAAAAGCTTTACCACCATGTAATGCCTTGAAAAAGTAATATTAACGACTCTTTCTTTCTTAATCTAGAGAAACAGAAAGAATGAGTATAAAGTGAAGCCCATCAAAATATTTATACCAGTGATGCTTTGGAATGCTGGCTGAGGTGAATGGATAAATTTATATGAGAAGAGACTCCCGATTTTCAGCTTTGCCTTCCTTGTCAGCGGGGTTCAACTCTTAACTTTTTAGGAACAAAATTTTTTTTGACACTAGTTTGGAAGGTCTTTGTCTACCAGGGAAGACAAGGAAATCAGAAAAAAGCTGTTCCCCTTTGTAAAAATGGTAGAGAAAAAATCAACATGGACATCAACCTTAATGAAGTTGTAAGTAGTAAGATTCTTGATCAGGTGCAATAAAGTAAATCAGGTGAGCAAATCCGCCCATTTGAGGCTTCTGTGGAAAGTAACTCAGGTGAGCAAATCCAGCCCTTTTCAGGCTCTTGTGGAAAATAAATCAGATGAGCAAATCCAGCTCATTTCAGGCACATGTGCAGTCTCTGTTATTCATTCATTTATCATTTTTCTAAACTAAAATTACTGCTTCTTTTTTTCATGAGTTAATAAAAAAAAAACTGTCCGACTTATATGCAAGTAGTGTCAATAATACCCTAACTTCCAGGTAATTGGGACAATTTCTGTGGCGGGGAAAGTGCAAGCTTCAAGGTCGCTTGCACTCTACATCAAAGAAAATTTCTGCATGTGGGGTCAGAAGAAATTGAATGAAAACAAAAATGGTTTCTGTTATTTTGATGTTTACTTAAGCTGGAAATTTTGTCTTAACCTGAATTCTAACATTATAAGCTGTCACCCCTCTCGCAAAACGGATTACCCACGACAGAAAAAATGAAACTTTTGTAGCTGGAAACTACTGACTGGAAACTATTGACCAGACTGCTCAGTGTATTTTGGCTTTGAGACAATTCTTCTCGGAAGACTAGTCAAGTGTCCATAGCAGTGTTTGCAATTAACTAATTACACATCGGTTGACAGTGTGCATGGCATGGTGTCACTGTGAAATAGGGAAAGTAAGACCCAATATTCAGAGCTCTAGATAAGAGGGAGTATTTGATGATAGTTAAGGAAAATTATTCTTATCTCTCATTCAAACCATATGTTGTGACCCCTCATCTGAACGAGACGGTTCAGATGAGGGGTCACTACATATAGTTTCAATGAGAAATAAAGAAAATTATCCCTCAATTATCATCAAATACCCCTCTTATCTAGAGCTCTGATATTTTTAGTGCATGCAAGCTCAAACAACTGTTTGATATTGCCGCGAGTAGATTTTATTGCTCAAGGGTCCACAGTTTTGTCCAGGAAATAATTGACAGGTGTCAAAAGTGTGATAATAACGGTAAACTATGATTGAAAGAGACTGGAATATAAGACATGCGAGCCGCGACACGAGAAAACCAACAATGTGGTTGTGCGCCCAGCGCAGACTCGGATCAGCCTTGACATCCACCCAGTCTGATTAGACTCTTTGCTAAGCACTTAAAGGGTAGTCAAGGGACTAAGCTACCTTCATGCGGACAGCGAAGACTCTGATCAGGCTGGGCGGATGCCCAGGCTGATCTGAGTCTGCGCTGGATGCACGACCACATTGTTGGTTTTCTCGCGTCGCGGCTCATGCCTTTTGAATCTGGGCATACACTGATCATTTTTGGAAGTCTGAGGACGCCTTTGATGTCTGTTTTTGACGTACAGAAGAACTTTTCGGCTGTAAATACGTCGAAAACCTCCATTTGTGCAAGCACTGGATATTCAGTTCGTCTACTTTTGATTGTTTTTTTTTTTTTTTTTCATCTCAGTGCAATGTTCAGGAAACACCTGGACCCAGTTGTTCAAAAGTAACAACGTCGTTAGTTAACAAACGTTAATATCACAAATATGCCAAAATTTTTTGTTGTAAAAATGTGAGAAGCTTTTGCAGTGCAAAAGCTTCTCACATATTTTCAACAAAAAATATTAGTGTATTTGGCTATAAAGTCACAAAACGCTTAATGAGTTGACCTCTTAACGAGCTCGTTAGGCTAACGATGCTTTGAACAACCGGGCCCTGATCTTGACCAGCGTAATGGGTTGTGCAGGGCCTAACAAATTCAGGACAACGAAAAAATTTTGTTTGGGCATATTAAATTTATTTTACTTGCTCAAAGATTTGTCCGATATATAGGGAAAGGAAGTGTTGGGGAGGGGGAGAAGGGAGAATCATTAGTTTATATAGAGCTGTATAGCTAAAAAAAACTTTCAAAAATCTTCTTCTATGGAACTAAGGAGGCCCAGAGGTTATATCAATAGTATGAAGCAACATTTAGTGGTCACCGCCAAAAAATAAAATATTTAATGTTTCCCCTTACGCGACCAACCGTAAAAAATCGTAGCGACCGGAAAATATTTTTTCCAATTTCAATTTTTTTTTTTTTTTTCTACCTTTATGTCGAGTACAAACAAATCTGCGTCCTCAGAGCTCTAGATAAAGGTGTTTCTAACGAAAAACGCCAGCAGTCCCATACTAATGTGTCAAGAATAGGCTACTCCCACTAAAACAGGATTATACATTATATAAACGAACGGCAGCGTCTTTTTAACTTTGTTTGGAGACAAAAGAAGCAGTTTTTTGTTGTTGTTTTTTTGTGACAACTTATGCGCCACACCAGAAACCTGTCATCATGGTCAAATTTGACCGAGACAGTATAGATAGAAAGAAAGAAAGTCGGGAATTAAAAAGACAAAAATGCGCCCAACCACCTTAGATAAGACTGGCAAAAGATCAAAGGATTTCAGTCAGCTTTTGAAGTCACTGGCTGCCGCTCAACTCACGTGCCGATAGGTTTTATGCAGAGTAACCTGGAGCTGAAATTTCGGTGTCGGGCAAAAACAAAAGGTCATTCTTTGATACAGAGCGGCATGCGAAAATTGTTGAGCAACGAAATTGCATTCCGGGTATTGTTATTTTCAATTTGCCTTTTTCTAAAATGCACGGAGACTGATCTAAAAAAATAAAATGGGATTACGTTAAGTTATTAGAATAGCGAAAATCGCATAAAATTATGCTTTAAAGGCTACATTTTTAGCTAAGGGTACTTTACGACGTGTGCATATAGGGAAAAAGCTAATAAGCATGTGTATTGGCTAAGTCTGATCAGAGTCATCTCTGTCTGGACAAACAATTCATCTAGTATTAGGTTGAAAACTGTTTCGATTATTAAGAAACGCACATGGCTGAAATCTCATTTTTTCCGACGCTAATCAAAACGTCTCCAGTGAGCAGACAGATAATGTCCCAGATGTGTCCAACGCACAGAAAATATTCGCTTTTAGTTTACACTCATAATCCAAAGATTAAAGTTGTGAATAGGAAACACCAGTCGCATTGCATTACTGCGCAGGCCGATCGTGGCATATGGAATAAGGAACCTTTCCCTGTCTCACGGTTTTATATGACACGTGTCCAGTTCAATGCGGCGGTCTTTGATGTCTGATCAATATAACCACGTGCAGGTGGTTACCGTATTTAAAAAAAACTACTACCGTCTTTACACTCTGTTATAGCATATTCTCTGATTAGAATACGTAACTCAAAATGACCATTAATTAATGTTTGCATGTTGCTTTGATAAAGATTAATCTGTTAACCCTCATAAACAATTAAATGTTCGCTCATCTTACGGAGATAGATCTTCATATTTGGGTTGTTTTAATATCTAAAACAGGGTATGTGACAAAAGTGTATAGACGACGATGCAACGAGAATGTATTTATCCGGTGCATTCGATCCCACATTTGCTAACAATGCAGTCTCGTCGGGGTCACACTGTTCTTATCGTAAAACTTGAATGAACTTGTTATATACTGTTCTTGTCTATATTGCCAACATTAAAGAAGGAATGCGACAGACTTTATAAAAAATCTGTGTACCAGTCTGGACTGTTACCTCATATATACACTGCTTGATTAAACAAATACGTAAGTTACCAGAACAGACCATGATCAGAATGCGAATTGCACATGTCCCCGATATGGCACTTTCACACTTAAATTATTAGTGAGTGCATGTTTTTTTACTTGTGTGTCTTATATTTCCATGCCCCACACACCTCAGCAGAACGTATCCATAGTCGCAGTAACGGGGGGCCATTCGCCCGTCCCTATTTAATTATAAAAACTACGTTGTCTATTTTTATAGGACTTATATGCGAGTACTTTTGAAAACGCTCCTACGTCTAAATTTGGGATGGAAAAACTATCAGATGAAGCGGCTCGAGTGAGGCGTCAGCATGTCCCCGCTTAAAAAGATTATCTGGAAATCTGATTTTTCCGGGAAAAAAAAATAAAATCCCGACCGACCTACCCACCATTGAGAAAAAGGGTCGGGTAAGGGGAAACTAGAATATTTCTAAGGTTGGCCTTATATTCTGCCAGTCATGCTCCTAGGATTAAAACTTGCCTCACCCCCAGTGTTTCCCCCAGACTGAAAAAGGGGCAGGGTGCTGCTGAAAAAAAGGGAACTTTTAGCGCGGCAAAGGGCATCTGGAGGGGCAATGTTACTCACGTTCGGCTTTCATCTAATAATTAACCTCAAAAGTATGACATTTCAGTGCAGTAAAACTACCATTATGTTTAATATGTAATGTAATTCAGCAGTACTGTTCATATATAGTGTTAGTGTGGCCAGTCCGTTATTGAATTGCTCAAAAAAATGTTGAATTGCTAAAAAAAAAAATCCAGAACTCTCAGACCACCACTACCTCCCCGCCTTTCCCCCACCATAAATATACACATCCAAAGTTGCACCTCAGATAATGGGTCTGATTTGTTCTAGTGATTTTGATCAAAGCTGACACTTGTTTACACTCAAAATCTGTTTCTCCCAAAACTGAGTTTAATTCTACACTTAGGTGAACATACCTACTGTGAGACCTTTCTAGAGTAAAGGTAAAGGTTTCCCATAGCCTAATAGCCGTTGGGGCAGTGGGGGTTAGAGACCCACTGTATCTTGGGCACAGCTGACGAAAAGCGGAGCCCATCCCTCTCCTTTCGCTGCCTTATCCTTCCCTAATTTGAAAAAGGTACCCATTTAATGCTGGATTGACAGAGTTTTCCAGTCGTCGGATGGCGACAGTGAGCCGCGAACTCACGACCTTCAGGCGACTTTCTGCACAATAACCAGGCCACTCTAACCACTCGGCTACCGCACCTCTTTCTAGAGTAGTTACATATCAAATAAGGATCGCGTATTCTTGCATATCTGGTTCGGTAACTTTGTTAAATCACAAATTACTGCATGGTGACAGCTGTTGAGATGCTGAAGATTGCGGATTTCCTAAGGTACCATTAATAAAATTGACTGGGTCTTCCACGGATAGTACGCCTGAACCGGCGGGAACTAGATAGAAAAACACGGGAAACTAATCTTAAAGTGAACAAACCGGCTTTCATAAACAGAAATCACTGGCACCAGTGACGATTTCATGAAAACTTGTATGATCTGATCCGCCTGCGCAAATCTAGCATGATCCGTATCTTTGATGACCACACATTACGTATCTGACATGTTTACCGAGAAAATAGATATCCAATCATTGCATTGTCGTACCCGTGCCGTACGCGTCTTAGGCCTTGAATTCTGCAGTAGCGCAACGTGCAAAAATAGTTATTAGTATTGATGCGGCAAGCGGCCCCGTTATGGCGGATGAATCCCCACCTGCCACAACCTCATTTAGGCCCGTGTCATTATCTGAGCGAGGCAGGCAAGTTTAACGGTGCTACACGTTAATTTCACAGTCGGAATAGGCTGGTCACTTTAAGGAGAGTTTCTTTATTGCCCTTGTTACTATCGTCATGTCCGGAGTGCATATGACATCTTTAAAGCCTTGAGGTTTAAACAAGTATGAGCTTTCATCAAAAATAACTGGAACAAATCAGACCCATCATCCAAGGTGCAGTTTAGGATGTTTGTATTGAGGGTTAGGGAAAAAGGGGTAGGGGTAATGGTTTGAGAATGCCAGATAATAAGATTGTTTATTTTTTAGCAGTTCAGCAATGGATTGGTCAGCACTTACACTGAACAGTATTGTTGAATTACACTAAATATTAAACTTAGGAAGGTAGTGTTACTGCACTGAAATTGCATACTTTTGAGGTTATATTTGAAGTATTGGGTTACTCAAAAGTAAAGAAGTTAAACTAAGTACTGTAAAACACTTATATTTGGCGGCAGCAAAATTTGGCGGTTTTTAAATATGGACCTTTTGGCGGATTTTTATTTTGGCGGTTTTATGATTTCTCAGTAACAAAATATTTCTGCTGACATCGTATTTGGCGCTTTAGTGGAGCTCGATATTGTCTTTGTGATAAAAATAATAACAATTATCATCACAATCATGCTACAATTTGGGTAGTTAATTGTTTAAATAGATTTTGTGTTCCTTCTGATTTAATCAACTAATTGAATATCAACTAATTAGTATGGTGAGAACATTTTCATACTCCGTTTTCTCCCACTTGTTGTTTACGAGGCATCTTCTTTTGCGGTAATATATGTGATGTGTATTAGCTTTGATATTTTGGTAGAGGAAATAGGATAGGCGCAATAATATTTTTTCTTCTTTCAGTATCATGGGTTTATATTGGCGGCATTTTAATTTGGCGATTTTCTTCTTTTCCGCCAATATCGCCAAAATAAAGTGACCGCCAAATATAAGTGTTTTACAGTATACAATAGTTCATGTTTTATTTTAGAATAAAAAAAACAAACAAAAAAAAACAACAACAAAAAAAAACAGAAAAGTACGTGAAACGACGCATCCAAGTTGCTGTCAAAAAGTCTTACTGATGGAGAACTCAGTCTCCCTGAAATGAAATCCAAATCTCCCACATGGTCCTCAGGTCTAGAGCTCATCACATGTATGACAGTTTCAATCTTCTTTTCAAAAGCCACCGGGCCAATTGTAACCAGATTTCATATAGAGCCTCCAGGGGATGAGGGAACAAATGTTGTTGTTTTTTTCAACTGGTCCAGGTCACATGAGCAGCATGGCCGCTATGCCTAATTATGGTAAAAAGCTTTAAAATCTTCTCCAGAACCAATTGACCAATGGCCTTGAAACTTGGTATGTAGCATTGGGTACTCCAGTAATACCAACATAATTCAAATGAATGACCTTGGGTTGACCTTGACCTTTTTACAGCATGGTCAAATATGAGAAAATGCTAGAACACAAGATTTCATGGAACGTATTGAAGATTTTGGCCCAGGATATTTCAAATGATGACCTTGGGTTGAATTTGACAATTTTTTGGCAAGGTCAGATTTGCTTCTGGTGCTTTTTTAGGGGAAAATGGTAAATATAAGAGTTCATGGAACTTCTAGAAAATTTGGGTACAGAAGTTAATAAATACAGTCTAATAAATGAGATTGAGTACTTGAATTTTTTTTAGCAATAGAGGTCAAGGTCATTTTTTGACTTTAACCAATGTCTGTCATATTTTGACAGTTTAAACTATCAGGTATGTTCAAATAATGATCCTAGTTTGACCTTTGACCTTATTTACTCCTGAAGGTGAGCGATTCAACTTCAGCGATTCAGGGCCTCATGGCCCTCTTGTTTAAAGTTTTTACCATATATGGGTGTGGCGGCCATGTTGGTCATGCGACCAGAACCGTTTGAACAACTTTTCGTTGCTAAGACCCCAGGAGGCTACATATGAAATTTGGTTACAATCGGCCCTGTGGTTTCAGAGGAGAAGTCGTTTGAAATTGTGGATGGACGGACGACGTAGCCTGCCCATACTATAAGCTCCGCCCGAAACCGCTGGCTCAGGTGAGCTAAAAATGCATTTGATTGAAAATCCATCCTGTGCAATAGAACAATATTTGCTTCCTAAAGTGGGAAATTGGAGATGGGATTGATAACTGTCTTTGATCTGACTGGTCAGGACACAGCATTCTGCAGAATTCTTGCATCATTAAATTTTGTTTGTTGTCTTGTTTCCAGGTTGAGGCATCACTAGATATTGATCCTGATAATGAAGATCTTGTGAAACTCAGGAATGATCTGCAGGTTAGTAATATCGCATTGTCTATTGTTGGAAACTAGTGACTATACATACAAAGATAAGTCTGTGATTCAAATGTAATCCATTTCCATAATGTAGTTGCATTGCCAGATAAAACAATTTTCTCCCCTGCAGATAGCAGAAGCGTAGCATAGGAATTACTTTTCCAGTGTTGTCCACGTTGACAGCGTAAACTTTGCCTCGAGTTTTCTGGTTGGGCTCTGAGGTTTCAAGTTTTCTGTTGTTTTTATTTATTTATTTTTTTTGCTCCAGGGCTTTCAATCTCTGAGATTTGGGGCCGAACTTAAGCCCCATTCCCAAGTCCAAAAGGTGTCTTTTTTTTCCCTATTCCAAAAGAAAAATTCCAACCTGAATCAGTACTCAGTTCAACTGTCACGGATCTTGATAGAGCATTTTTACACAAAGTAAGCATCTGCAGAAGAAAACGATTTCATTTATCCTGCAGGCAGTTTTTAGCTAAATGTTTTTACTTTTAAGCTCACCTGAACGAAAGTTCAGGAAGGGCTTTTGTTGTCACTATGGCGTCCGCATCCAGGTTAGATGTTTTGGTTAAAGTTTTTTTAAAGACCTATATCTCCTTTATCCATGGATGGATTGATTTGATACTTGCACTGTAGTTAGATATTGGTACCGTCCAAAGTTTTACAGGATACCACCTCCACCCCACTCAGTGACCTTGATGTCAAGGTCACAGACTTAGAAAATTGAGTTTTTTTTGGTCTGGATGTTTTGGTTAAAGTTTTTTAAAGCCCAGTATCTCCTTAACCCATTGATGGATTCTTTTGATATTTGCATTGTAGTTAGATATTGGTCCAAAGTTTGCCACCTGGTAACACCCCTGCCCCACTCAGTGACCTTGATGTCAGGGTCATGGACTTAGAAAATTGTCGTTTTATGGATTGGATGTTTTGGTTAAAGCTCTTTAAAGACCCATGTTTTCTGAACCCATGGATGGATTCTTTTGATATATGCACTGAAGTCAGATATTAGTCCAAAGTTTTACAGATTACTACCCCAACCCCACTCAGTGACCTTGATGTCAAGGTCATGGACTTAGGATTTTTTTTTTGTGTGTGTTATTAAAGTTTTTTAATTGCATACTGATTCATAATGCCTGAACTGATGTTAGATACTTGTTGGAGTTGTACAAAATACTATATACTAACTCCACTGGGTGACCTTGAAGTCAAGGTCATCCACTTAGAATTTTGTCTTAAAGATTTTGGTTAAAGTTTAATATTTTTGAAGACATAATTTTACAGTACCACAGTAGCGTCAGTTGATACTAATACTTGGACTGATGTTAGATGATGGTTACGGGTTTTGATACAGCCTGCCTCCCTCTACCCCTCAGTACTTTGACCTCAAGGTCATGGACTTTGAAACTTCTTGGGTTTTTTTTTATTAATAATTTTATTTTAAGACATAAATGTGTTGACAGTATGGACATCCTTGCCTGAAGTTTTATGCAGTGCAAGCCACACCACCATAGCAACTGTGTGATGGGCAGGCACCAATTCAGGCGAGCTATGCTGTCAGGCGACAGCTCTTGTTATATATGCCATAATATAATGTTTCTAAAGAAAACCTCACAAAACTAGGTTACGATTTTTCCCAATTTCAATCACAGTGTCGGTAATTTTCCCAATCTAAAGGCCCCAGTCCCAAAAAGTGGTGTGAGAGCCCTGGGCTCTATTTTGTGACTCTGGGCAAACAGACAAGACATGGCATTCTGCAGAATTCTTATTACACTTGTTTAAACTCGATATACAGTTGTCAAGTTCGGACTCGCTGGTTACCAAGGGGCTTGCATGTAGGCTCAATTTTATAACAAAGTTTTTGCACCTGCTACCGTCAAGCTGAAAGTTTAAAAAGATATATATATATTTTCTCACGTAAAATTCTGAGCAGCGATGCTTATCACTGCATATGCTTTGACCATTAGAACTGTCTCACCAAGACTGTTCTCATGAGGAGATGGATGGATGGCTTTCAATTTTCCCTCTATTTCAACAGTATTTCAGTCATATCAGTAAAATGGGAGGGTGTTAATGAATGGCTGTGTGCAATGGAACCTTATTAACAGTTGAAAGGATTTCCACCTCTAACGGGAATCGAACCCGAGACCACTAGATCAGGTCACAGCACATGCTTTAATGTAGAAATAAGAAAAATCTCAAAATTATAATAATTGATCCCTTTATCTCCATTTCAGATGCCCAAATATTAATGATAAATATGGTACCAAAAGATTTAAGCTGTGAAGTTTCCTCATAATTTTGTCTGAAATATAAACAGACCTCTCTTAGCTTGTCTGAAATATAAACAGACCTCCATAACTTGTTTGAAATATAAACAGACCTCTCTAACTTGACAATTATTTTAAAATGATGAATAGGGTTCTTTACTTCTGGGTTTTATAACTTGTAAATGAACAACCTTAATGTGTTTAGAGATTTGTATTTTATAGATGAAAGCGAGCCGTTAATGGCACCGAAATACTTGAACAAGACTCGCTAACGTACAACGTAAGTATGAACCGAAGCTCGAACAATGTAAATCCAAGTCAGGAGAAATTGTTTCTGTATGATATATTTAATGGCAAGAACATAAAAATCTAGAAGGTCATAAAAGAAAAGAAAACAAATAATCACAAACAAAACTGACAAGAAACCATATTTTTTGTGGGGACATGGGATGCAGGTGTGTGGTCGGAATGTTATACGGCACCAGATCAGCCCAGACTTGCATGGATATATTATTGAACCATGAAATAAGCTAATAACGTCCTCCCTTCTAACACAGGCTTTTCCTATCTAAGAGTACCCCAGATATGTAAATCCTTGTTGTGCAATATGGTTATATGGTTATTAGATGTTTTTTACCTTCCGGGGGTGGTCGGGTGGTGTGATGGTGTTGCGTGTAACTTCCAGTGCCGGGGCGTCCTACTGATTTGAATAGTAATGGGGCAAGGGCTTACTGTGCTTGCAGTCAGTGCGGGTGGGGGTTGTTTGGACATTCATTTCTCTCTCCTTTCTCCCTCTCTCCGGGAGACGGCCTGATATAGACTGAAATACTGTCTCAAAGGGCTGTTAAACCCAAAACAACCAACCAACCAACTTTTTCCCTTCCAAAAAAAAAAATCTCAAAAATCTAGATCAAACTTGTAAGATGCATCTAGATTTTTGGAATAGTTTTGGAAGGGATGAAACGGCATCTTTTACATGTAATTGAACTGTCGTTGTCTTGGCACCTGAACTAGCTCAGAAAAAGCTCGGTTTAAAGAACAGAAATATTCACTTCAAGTTCTTGTGAATTTTTGTGTAAACATGACACTTTAGAAGATGAGACTTGTTTATAGTTACATGTGAAAACTTCAGAGAATGTTTTCTAAAGTCCTCTGTTTATTTGTGTGTCATTACCTATAGGAGGTGATTCAGTTGACATTAGATTTGATTGGTCAGAAGCAGGGGTCAACAGATGTTACAGCAAATGAAGCGGGATCAAGTGAGGAAGGGGCGGATGCCCGGATACCAGTTAAAGCATGGAAACCAGGGGATAAATGTATGGCTCCATACTCAGAAGATAAGAAGTTAGTGCAACATTTACATCCACATCAAATTTTGTCACTAAACATAAGCAGCTTCCTTCACCAGCTGTTGAACTGTATGATAATTCTAGTCTATTCTATCCATAAACATGCAAGCGTTCATAGGGATGCCACATAATAACTTTACAACTGGTCCTGTATTCAGCTTCCCTAGTTTTTCTGACAAAGTCCCTGTGCCCTTTTTATCCCCCGACCGAAAGGTTCGGGGGATATAGCGATGAGCCTGGCGTCCGTCCGTCCGTCCGTCCGTCCGTCCGTCCGTCCGTCTGTCCGTCCGTCCGTAAACACTTTCTTGTCCGCTCTATATCTTGAATACCCTTTGGAATATTTTCATGATACTTCACAGTTATGTAGAACAGGTCATGACGATGTGTCGCGTACAAGAATGGTAACTCTTGCTATTGTACTTTTTGAATTATCTCCCCTTTGGTGATTTTTTGGCAGATTCGTGTCCGCTCTGTAACTGGAATACCCTTTGGAATATTTTCATGATACTTCACAGAAATGTAGAACAGGTCATGACGATGTGTCGCGAACAAGAATGACAACTCTTGCTTACTTACTTTTTGAATTATTTCCCCTTGATAGTTTTAGGTGTGATTTTTTGGCAGATTCGTGTCCGCTCTATAACTAGAATACCCTTTGGAATATTCTCATGATACTTCACAGATATATAGAAGAGGTCATGACGGTGTGTCGCGAACAAGAATGACAACTCTTGCTTTCTTACTTTTTGAGTTATTTCCCCTTGATCATTTTAGGTATGATTTCGTGCCCGCTCTATAACTTGAATACCTTTTGGAATATTTTCATGATACTTCACAGATATGTAGAACAGGTCATGACGATGTGTCGCAAACAAGAAAGACAACTCCTGCTTTCTTACTTTTTGAGTTATTTCCCCTTGATGGTTTTAGGTGTGATTTCGTGTCCGCTCAATAACTTGAATACCTTTTGGAATATTTTCATGATACTTCACAGATATGTAGAACAGGTCATGATGATGTGTCGCGAACAAGAATGACAACTCTTGATTTCTTACTTTTGGAGTTATTTCCCTTTGATGATTTTAAGTGTCCGCTCCATAGCTTGAATACCTTTTGAAATATTTTCATGATACTTCACAGATATGCAGAACAGGTCATGATAATTTGTCTCATACATGAATGATAACTCTTGCTTTTAGACCTAGTGAATTATTTCCCTTTGGTAGTTTGAGCTGCTGTTTGAGTCTCTGCTCCATAACTGTATAACCCTGGCCAGCTCCAGAATTTGAATAACGGTGAACCTTTTAGAATATTGATGATCATGCTGTGATATCTTATCAGTGTTCCTAACTCTCTCTTACCCCTCCACATTCCCGTGCCCCCTCCTGCCCCCCCCCCCTCCCCCCCCCCAAAAAAAAAAAAAAAAAATTTTTTTCCAGATTTGGATTCTTTGTCCAAATTCACTTACTAGAGAGCTCAAAATTAGGTTTGTAGGGCTTGTACTTTAGAAGTTATTCACACATTTTTTGAAAGTTGAATGTATCGTATGCTATACATTTGTGTATATGGTGGCTGTTTGAGATATTACCTCTTTTTAGCAGTCAAGCATACTGTTTTAGTCTGAGTGTTAGATAATCATGCATCTGTTAACAGTTAATGTCAATCAGAAGCATAAAAGAACGACAATATATTACTAATATGTGTTTTGAAGTGCACCCTTTTTACCAAGGCCCATGGGGGTCTTCGGTCGGGGGATTTGCCATCTCTTCTGATGGCTATTTTTGTCCCCTGTAGTCAAAGAGGACTGAAGTATTGGGTTCTGTCTGTCAATCCATCAGTCTGTCTGTCTGTCCTTCTTTTCATCTGACATTCACGAAAATTTCAGAATATTGTTATCACTACATGACATGGATTCTGTTATATTGGGGTCAGACCCTTTTCGGCCAAAGTTACAACCCTTTATCTGTAATTTTATCCAAATCTTGTAACCGCAACTGAAGGCTCCTTCAGTTTTGAGCTCACCTCAGCACAAAGTTCTCTAGGTTGTGATCGATATTTGCCAGTCTCTTCATCCATCCATCCCTCCATCTGACTATTGTCAACAATTTCTAGAAACAAAATCTCCTAGACCAGTAAGCACATTTCAAAATAAATTTACACAAATGTTCTAGTTATAGCCCTGTACCAAAACTGTTTAAATGGTTCTGCTCTGCAGAATAAAATGGCCACCAAACTTAAAAATAGAAAAAACCTTTAAACGGCATCTCCTCTCAAGCCAATGGCTCAGTTTCTTTATAATTTCACAGAAATGTTTTACTCATAGCCCTGAACCAAAATTTTTAAAAGGGCTCCACCCCACTAAACAAGGTGGCCTCCAGAGCTAAAAATAGAAATAAATCTTTGAATGAATGATACAGAGAACATAGTTTTGATCCCATCTTGATGAAACTTTGTCAGAATGTTTATCTTTATAAAATCTAGGCCAAGATTGAAACTGGGCCATGTCGGATCAAAAAGTAGGTTACAAGGTCAAATTTTAGAAAAAAAAACTTGTGTACACTCTGGAGGGCACAGTTATGATCAAACCTTCATGAAACTCTTGTCAGAATGTTTATCTTTACAAAATCTAGCATGATTTTTAAACTGGGTCATGTGGGGTGAAAACTAGGTCACTAGGTCAAATGTTAGAAAACTGTGGACACTCCAGAGGGCACAGGTATGATCCAATCTTCATGAAACTTTGTCAGAATGTTTATCATATGACATCTAGGCCAAGTTTGCAACTGGGTCATGTCAGGTCACTAGGTCACTAATCACTAGGTCAGATCTTAGAAAAAAATTAGTGTACACTGTAGAGGTCTCAGTTTCGTACCAACCTCGATGAAACTTTGTCAGCATGTTTGTCTCCAACAAATCTAGAATAAATTTGAAACTAGATCATGTCGGGTCAAGAACTAGATCACATTTTCAAATCTTAGAAAAACTTCCTGTTCTCTCTAGAGGGCACAGCTTTGATCTTATTCTCATGCTTTGTAAGACTGTTTATCTTTAAGAAAGCTAGAACAAGTTTGAAACTGGGTCATGTGGGGGTCAAAAACTAGGTCACTAGGTCAGGTATTAGAAAAACTTTGTGCACACTTTAGAGAGCACAGTTTTGATCCAATCTTTATTTCACATTGTCAGAATATTAATCTCTATGAAGTCTAGGTTAATTTCAAATCTGGGTTATGTCGGATGAAAAACTAGGTCAGTAGGTCAAATCTAAAAAAAATCATGTTTACACACTTCAGGGCACAGTTTCGATACAATCTTCATGACGCTTTGTCAGAATGTTTACCTCTATGAAATTTAGGCCAAATTTGAAACTGGGTCATGTTGGGTCAAAAACTAATAGGCATTAGATCATATCTTAGAAAAACCTTAGGTACACAATAAAGGCTTATTTTCCATTGCATCTTTGTGAATCTCTGTCTGTCATAAGTGTGGATGTCTCAGAGGTTTAGTTTGAACATGGGTGAAGTCAGTTCAAAAATTAGGTCACCAGGTCAAATCATTGACAAACCTTGTTTCATAATTGATGCTTCATATATCTGTGAATGTTTGTAAAACTTTGTCAGAATGTTTGTTTTGACAGTGTCTGGGCCAAGCTAAAATATGGGCCACATCAGGTAAAAATTAGATCAATTCAAATATCTTCGTCAGAACCAGTGGGCTTATTGGTTGATTGTAATGAAACTTGGTATGTAGCATTAGGTACTCAGGGCCCATTATAGATTCTTCATATTTTGACCTTGGGTTGACCTTGACATATTTTACGCCAAAGTTAATAAGATAACTCGAATATCTTGGTTCACATGTTACTCAGATGAGCAATCCAGGCCCATCACAGCTCTCTTGTCTTTGATTTTCATCAGACTTTCAGGATTTTATTGCCACCATTTGATGTTGATCATATTTGAGTCGCGACACGAGAAAACCAACAATGTGGTTGTGCACCCAGCGCAGACTCAGGTCAGCCTGGGCATCCGCCTAGTTTGACCAGACTCTTTGTTAAATGCTCAAAGGGTAGCTAAGGGTCTAAGCTACCGCCATGCTGACAACGAATTGTCTGATCAGACTAGATGGATGCCCAGGCTTATCTGAGTCTGCGCTGGGCGCACAACCACATTGTTGGTTTTGTCATGTCGTGGCTCATTTGATTCTTTGATTTGAGTCTTTTCATACCCCTGACATACAAAGTATGTTTAGGGGTATATAGTTTTCGTCTTTCAATCTGTTTGTCCATCTGTTTGTCTGGCCATGTGTCCGTCTGGTCATTCTTACAAATTAGGTTTGAATGGCTTTGTTTTGGTACTGAATAGCTTTAAGTGACTCAATCAGTTTGGCTTGCCAGAGAAAAACATTTTACTGTTAATACAAGAGGTATTAGGGTGGTTAGACTAAGACATTTGCGAAAAGGCACATAAATTTTATCCAGAGTCTTTGGACATTGGACATCCATGTACTGTAACATTTGTATTTTCATGGACACAGATACTATGAAGCTACATTGGATGAAATATTAGAAGATGGCTCCTATACTGTAACATTTGCATTTTCAGTTACTATGAAGCTACAGTGGCTGAAATATTAGAAGATGGTTCATGTACTGTAACATTTGCATTTTCACAGATACTATGAAGCTACAGTGGCTGAAATATTAGAAGATGGCTCCTGTACTGTAACATTTGCATTTCCACAGATACTATGAAGCTACATTGGATGAAATATTAGAAGATGGGTCCTGTACTGTAACATTTGCATTTTCAGTTACTATGAAGCTACATTGGATGAAATATTAGAAGATGGTTCATGTACTGTAACATTTGCATTTTCACAGATACTATGAAGCTTCAGTGGCTGAAATATTAGAAGATGGCTCCTGTACTGTAACATTTGCATTTTCACAGTTACTATGAAGCTACATTGGATGGAATATTAGAAGATGGCTCCTGTACTGTAACATTTGCATTTTCACAGATACTATGAAGCTTCAGTGGCTGAAATATTAGAAGATGGCTCCTGTACTGTAACATTTGCATTTCCACAGATACTATGAAGCTACAGTGGCTGAAATATTAGAAGATGGCTCCTGTACTGTAACATTTGCATTTCCACAGATACTATGAAGCTACAGTGGCTGAAATATTAGAAGATAGCTCCTGTACTGTAACATTTGTATTTTCACAGTTACTATGAAGCTACATTGGCTGAAATATTAGAAGATGGTTCATGTACTGTAACATTTGTATTTTCACAGGTACTATGAAGCTACATTGGATGGAATATTAGAAGATGGCTCCTGTACTGTAACATTTGCATTTACACAGTTACTATGAAGCTACAGGGGCTGAAATATTGGAAGATGGTTCTTGTACTATAACATTTTTATTTTCACAGTTACTATGAAGCTACAGTGGCTGAAATATTAGAAGATGGTCATGTACTGTAACATTTGTATTTTCACAGTTACTTTGGAGCTACAGTGGATGAGATATTAAAAGACGGCTTATGTACTGTAACATTTGTATTTTCACAGTTACTATGAAGCTACAGTGGCTGAAATATTAGAAGATGGCTCATGTACTGTAAAATGTTATTTTTACAGTTACTAAGAAGCTACAGTGGATGAGATATTAGAAGATGGCTCATGTACTGTAACCTTTGAAGAGTATGGGAATACAGATGTGACGGAGGTGAGATATAGATGTACAGATGACATGTGGTTTTACAACCCTTTTAATAGTAAATCAGTTATATTGAGCCACTGCAGGGGCAATTATTATTGGCTATGTGCAGGGTCTGACAAATAAAAATTTAGTCTGTTTGTCCAGTAAATAACATCTGCTAGAAAATGAAATGGCAGAATTAAGGTCATATATTGTGTGTGTTACCAGAACCTTGTCCGGCCCATAACTCTGTTTTTAGGCTACAGTGAAGGATGTTTGTGTCCTGACTATTACTTTTTTTGTCCTGTGAGGTGGGATTTGGTGTTTATGTTTATTTCAATTTCGTACAAGTAATGTACAGGTTACAAATGGTATATGATAAGAATGGGATCTGAACGGACGCTAGGGGCTTATTTAGCTCATCTCCTGGTGGGATATCAAAATTGTTTGGCATAAATATCATCATGACTAAACAATGTTTCGCAAGCAAGAGCCATGTCACTGGTTTCAAGGTCAAGGTCAGAGTCGCCTTTTAAACTTTGTGCATAGGCTATAGTAAAACATGTTGATGTGAAGTTCATAACGTTTTCTTGCATAATGGGATTTCTAAATTATTTGGCATAAATGATCAATATGACAAGATGATGTGTCACGTGCAAGAACCATATCAATAGTTCTAAGGTCAAGGTCACAGTCAGTTTTTGTGCACAGCTATAGTGAAAACCTGTTTGTATCTGGACCATAACTTCAGCCGGCATGGTGGTATTTCAAAATTATTTGGCAAGACGATTTTTTGTGCGCAAGGACCATGTCAGTAGCTTAAAGGTCAAGGTGACAGTGTGCATTAACACTGTGAATAGGCTGTAACGAAAACATATTTGTGTCTGCTGTTTGACATGAAAATAAATATAAGTTGGTTTGACCTCAAAATAAATGTAAGTTACTTTGACCTATATTTCATGTCACCTTGATTTTCCCTTTTTGTCGCACCTGCTTTAGCAAGGTGCAATATAGGTGTCCGGTTTTCCATCTGTCCGTCCGTCAGTCCATCCGTCTGTCCGTTCACCGTTACGTTAACCCTGGCATTAAAGTCTTTTTAATTAATTTCTCCAAAACCACTGCACCCATGGTTCTCAAATTTCATATGAAGCATGACCAGACTGCAACACTTCAGAGTGGTATAATTCAGCCAGATCGAGAATCCAAGATGGCTGCAAATGCAACAAATTTACGTTAACCCTGGCATTAAATTTACGTTAACTCTGGCGTTATAGTCTAATATCTCCAAAACCACTGCACGCATGGTTCTCAAATTTCATATGGAGCATGATCAGACTGCAACCTGCATTAGCAAGGTGCGATATAGGTGTCCAATTTTCTATCCGTCCGTCATTAGCTCGCCTGAACGAAAGTTCAGGAAGAGCTATTGTTGTCACCTTGGCGTCGGCGTCCGCGTCAGCTTCGGCGTCCGGATTGAATGTTTTGGTTAAAGTTTGTTAAAGACCTGTATCTCCTTTATCCATGGATGGATTCTTTTGATACTTAGTCTGTAGTTAGATATTGGTCCAAAGTTTAACAGGGTACCACCCCCACCCCACTCCGTGACCTTTATGTCAAGGTCATGGACTTAGAAAATTGGGAGTTTTTTTGGACTGGATGTTTTGGTTAAAGTTTTATAAAGCCCAATATCTCCCTAACCCATGGATGGATTTCTTTGATACTTGCACTGTAGTTAGATATTGGTCCAAAGTTTTCCAAGGTAATACCCCCACCCTCCTCAGTGACCTTGATTTCAAGGTCATGAACTTAGAAATTGTCTTTTTATTGATTAGACTTTTTGGTTAAAGATTTTTAAAGACATCTCATGAATTCACAGATGAATTCTTTTTATATTTGCACTGTAGTTAGATATTAGTCCAAATGTTACATAGTACTTCCCCGACCCCCGCTCAATGACCTTGATGTCAAGGTCAGGGACTTAGGAAATTTGGTCTTTATTAAAGTTTTCTAATTGCGTACTGATTCATAATGCTTGGCAGAGATTTAATTTACACTTGAACTGATGTTAGACACTGCTTTGAGTTTTTAGAAAACACTTTATACTTACCCCACTGGATGACCTTGAAGTCAAGGTCATCAACTTTGAATTTTGTCTTAAAGATTTGGTAAAGTTTTATATTTATGAAGACATAATTTCACAGTGCCACGATGGACTCAGTTGATTCTGTTACTTGGACTGATGTTAGATAATGGTTCAAGGTTTTCATACATCCTAGCCCCTGCAGCCCACCACCCCCACCCCTTAGTTCTTTGACCTCAAGCTCATGGACTTTGACATTTCATGTGGATTTTATTATTTTAATTTTATTTTAAGACTTATTTCTGAGATAGCTTTTGTTTATAAACGTGTTATCATTATGGACATGCTTGTCTGAAGTTTTATGCTTAGTAGTCCACACCACCATAGCAACTGTGTGATTGGCAAGCACCTATTCAGGCGAGCTATGCTGTCAGGCGACAGCTCTTGTTCCATCTGTCGTCAGTCCATCTGTCATTCTATTCACGTTTACGTTAATTCTTTGTGTTAAAGTCTTTTTAATAAATTTCTCCAAAACCACTGCACCAATGCTTCTCAAATTTCATATGAAGCAAGACTAGACTGCAACACTTCAGAACGGTAAAATTCAGCCAGATCTAGAATCCAAGATGGCCGCAAATGCAACAAATTTACCTTAACTCTGGCGTTAAAGTCTAATTTCTCAAAAACCACTGCACCCATGCTTCTCAAATTTCATGTGAAGCATGACCAGACTCTACTCTTCAGAATGGTAAAATTAATCTAGGTCGAGAATCCAAGATGGCCGCAAATGCAACAAATTTACGTTAACCCATTGCGTTAATTTTCTGTAATCCTGGTGTTAAAGTATAATTTCTCCAAAACCACTGCACCCATGGTTCTCAAATTTCATATGGAGCATGACCAGACTGCAACACTTCAGAATGGTAAAAGTCAGCCAGGTCGAGAATCCAAGATGGCTGCCATTGCAAAAAAAAAAGTTCACATTTACGTTAACCCTGGCGTTAAAGTATATTCAGTTAGTTTCTCCAAAACCACTGCACCAATAGTTCTCTGATGTCATAAGGAGTATGTCCAGACTGCAACACTTCAGAATGGTAAAATTCAGCCAGGTGAAGAATCCAAGATGGCGGCCATTACTAAATATGGTAAAAACAACAAAATCAGCTTCTTTTCCAAAACTACTTCGTATATTTAGTTGAAATTTTGCATGGAACATCAGTGGGGCATGACCTCGATACTGTAGAAGTGCAATGCAGGTGGGACATAGCATTCCGAGGAATTCTTGTATATTATACAAGTCTGCCTCTATGAACCTAGTTATCCTACAAGAAAATTGCATAGTTTGGCTTTCATAGCACTAAGCAGTAATATATCTAAAAATTGCACAGTTTGGCTTTCATAGCTCGTAGCAGTAATATGTCTAAAAGTTACACAGTTTGGCTTTCGTAGCTCTAAGCAGTAATATGTCTAAAAGATGCACAGCTTGGCTTTCATAGCACTAAGCTGTAATATGTCTAAAAGTTACACAGTTTGGCTTTCATAGCTCTAAGCAGTAATATGTCAAAAAGATACACGGTTTGGCTTTCATAGCTCTAAGCAGTAATATGTCTAAAAGTTACACAGGTTGGCTTTCATAGCACTAAGCTGTAATATGTCTAAAAGTTACACAGTTTGGCTTTCATAGCACTAAGCTGTAATATGTCTAAAAGTTACACAGGTTGGCTTTCATAGCACTAAGCTGTAATATGTCTAAAAGTTACACAGTTTGGCTTTCATAGCACTAAGCTGTAATATGTCTAAAAGTTACACAGTTTGGCTTTCATGGCACAAAGCAGTAATATGTCTAAAAATTGCAGTCTTGATGGAATGCTAAACAGTGTAGATCCTGGTCAGACTTCTCCTTCAGTCTGATTTGGGTCAGCTCTGTTTACTCAGAGATCTATCGGACCCAATATTGTAGATTTGTAGAGTACGGCTAAATAAACCTTTGCAATAATTATATTACTAGTTAGTTACTCATCTAATGATTTTATTCGTACAAGTTTGTTATACTCATGTTTGAATGCTTGTTATATTATCATTTAGGTGAATATGCTATATTTTCCTGTAGGTCTCTCTGTTAAAATCTGTTGAAGAAGAAAATAAGAAGAAGAGAGGAGCTACAGGAGAGGGTGGTGGTCCTGAGGCGAAGAAACCTATGTCAAAGTAAGGGTTTAAGAATCCATCATGAGTTTCAGTGTAGGATAGGGAAATCAGAGGGATCAGAATTTCAGTCAGTGACAAGGCTTGCTGAGTTGGTTGAAATGTTGACCCTGAGGATGAGGTTTTCCTATCCAAGATGGACTAGCTCATGATGGATTATTTTATGCCTGCAGAAGCCGGAGGAATACTGTTTTCTCCATGTTCGTCCTTTTGTCAGTCCATCCAGCACCATAATTAAGTAACCACTGAACAGAATTTCATGAAACTTTACATAAATATGTATCTCTATAACACGCTGATGCACATCAAGTTTCATCAGACTGGTTCTGTGATATGGAAATGCAGTGGACTTCAACCCTTACAAACTCTAGAGGTCAAGGTCATTTAGTGACCTTGGCCAAAAGTCACTTGTCCATCCTCTGTCAACATTTCCAAAGGACTTCTCTGAAACTACTTCGCCAATTTCAGTTCAATTTCTTATGTAGCCTGCAAGCAAAGGGGGAAGAAACTTTATATATTTGGTCCAGGTCACATGACTAAGATGGCCACCATGCCCATATTTGGTAACAACCTTAAAAAATCTTCTCAAGAACCATTGCCGATTGCCTTATCACTTAGTATGTAGCATCTGGGACTCTGGTACTACAAAGTTTATATAAATGTTGACCCATTATTAATTCTAATATCTATTTAAAGTTAGGATATCATATCTCTGTCTATCCCTTTCTGTGGCTATTTACCTAAAAAAATCAGTCATGGTGCCCAGCAGTGGCAGTGTATTATGCAGTGCCTGTGTTGCTTTATTTTTGGAATTACCTCCCTTTGATTAATTTCTAAGGCTGTTCTAGTGCAAGTCATAAGTAGGCAAAACTATGGAATATCCTGCTGATAATTCATAGGAGTGTGTATTAGGCTGAGGCGGTGTGTCTTAGATGAAAGTAATTGCTCCCCCTACCAGTAGTTCAGTACTAATGGCTTTGTTAGTGGAGGAGATGTTATAATTTCATATAAAAGTAATTGCTCCCCTTACTAGTAGTTCAGTACTGATGACTTTGTTAGTGAAGGAGATTTTATAATTTCATATAAAAGTAACTGCTCCCCCTACCAGTAGTTCAGTACTGATGACTTAGTTAGTGAAGGAGATGTTATAATTTCATATAAAAGTAACTGCTCCCCCTACCAGTAGTTCAGTACTGATGACTTTGTTAGTGAAGGAGATGTTACAACTTCATATAAAAGTAAATGCCCCCCCTTCCCCCCACCATTAGTTCAATACTGATGACTTAGTAAGTGAAGGAGATGTTATAATTTCATATAAAAGTAACTGCCCCCCCTACCAGTAGTTCAGTACTGATGACTAAGTTAGTGAAGGAGATGTTATAATTTCATATAAAAGTAACTGCTCCTCCTAACATAGTTCAGTACTGATGACTTTGCTAGTGAAGGAGATGTTATAACTTCATATAAAAGTAAAGGCCCCCACTACAGTAGTTCAGTACTAGTGATTTTGTTAGTGAAGGAGATGTTATAATTTCATATAAAAGTAACTGCTCCCACTACTAGTAGTTCAGTACTAATGGCTTTGTTCATGAAGGAGATGTTACAATTTCATATAAAAGTAATTGCTCCCCCTACTAGTAGTTCAGTACTGATGACTTTGTTAGTTGAGGAGATGTTATGATTTCATATAAAAGCAATTGCTCCCACTACCAGTAGTTCAGTACTAATGATTTGTTAGTGAAGGAGATGTTACGATTTCATATGTATTGCAGTGTTAGAAATAAGGGCCAGACAGCAACTTGCCCACGGGGCAACCTGAAATGAATTTCAACTTGCCCCCAAAGATTTCAACTTGCCCCTCTGTTTTTCATTGCAATTAAATCGTTTACATGTCATTTTCTTCCGAAGTCACATAAGTAATGCCCCCTTTTCTAAGATACTAAGCATGAATTCATGAACTTTAGAGATAACTGACCAACAGTTTTGATCACAACTGCTTAATCATTTTCACAGCGCTACTTTGACTGGGTTTTTATTTTTCTCCTTCAAAACACCATATTAGTGGTTTCAAACTTCTCATGCAAAACTTCAAAAAAGACACAAAAGAAAATTATTTTCCAGAATCTTGTCTCCTAGAAATACAGGTTGTCCAGGGGGCAAACTTTCAAGACTATCAGCTTGCCCCCAGCAAATTTAACCCATGTCGGGCAAGTGGGCAATTGCTTATTTCTAACACTGGTATTGTATGCAAAAACACTGCCTTTTGTTGCCTTATGATGTACAGGAGCTTTTGTACAGCAAAAGCACCACATTTTTTATGCCCCCGAAGGGACTTCGGGTGGCATATTAAAATCGCACCGTCCGTCCGTCCGTCAGTCCGTAACAAATCGTGTCTCAGCCATAACTTAAAAACTACGGAAGCAAATTTAATGAAACTTCCCAGAAAGATAGAGCACATTGAGAAGGTATGTCGTGCACAAGAGTTTGGTTCCTACGCCGAAGGTCAAGGTCACAATTGGGTCAAAGGTCAAATCATGTCTTAAATCGTGTCTCAGCTATAACTTATAAACCACTGAAGCAAATTTGATGAAACTTGACAGATAGATAGAGCACAATGAGAAGGTGTGTCGTGCACAAGAGTTTGGTTCCCACGCCCAAGGTCAAGGTCACTGTCGGGGGTTAGAGGTCAAATAGTGTCTCTGCGATTACTTTAAAACTACATAACTGAATTTGATCAAATTTCACAGAAATGTAAAGAGTAATGAGAAGATTTGTCACATAGTATCCATATTTCCAAACCCAAGGTCACGGTCACTGTCGGGGCTTAGAGGTTAAATAGTGTCTCTGCGATTACTTTAAAACTACATTACTGAATTTCATTAAATTTCATGGAAATACAAAGCATAATAAGAAGGTTTGTCACACATAATATTTATATTCCCAAACCCTAGGTCAAAGTCACAATCTGGGGTCAGATGGCAAATCATGTCTCAACAATTGCTCATAATTGTACCAAATTAAATTTCCTGAAACATCACAGAAAGATGAAGCTTAATGAGAAGGTATGACACACACAAGATATAGGCTTTCACACCCAAGTTCAAGGACACAGTCCAGGGCTCTCGATCACCGAAATTTGGGGCCGAAATTCGCCCCCATTCCCAATGTCAAAAAGTATGTTTTTTTCCCAATTCCAGATGAAAAATTCCCAATCTGACTAAGCCTGTTTGGTCCAAGAATACTGCAGTTGCATCAATGCAAAATGTATTAAAAACCACCTAAAACTAATTATGTAACCATAATTTATAACTTTAAAAATCGGGAAGCGATTACATTTTCAATCACGATCGTCATGTTTTGTTACTGGAAAGTGGTACCGGGTTTTATCGTACTCTTAGAGTTACTTCCCTTTCATTAGAGGGCGAATAGCCTAGCGATTTTCGCTGCAATATTTTATTATTTTCTTTGCTTCAAGGGCCAATATTGTGGTGGTGAACAATATTTTGACTTATTCTTTAATTTAAAGCCTTCCAATGCTAAAATTTGATCGGAGGTTTCACCTATTGTGGATGATTTTGCTGTATTTGAGTTTTGTACCTGAATCGATTTTTACAGACATTTTCGGCCATATCCAAAATCATAAACAGGATTACCCGGACATCCAAGAGTTAGTATAGTGATAGTGACATACCATGGGTGTTTTGTACTTGCAGGACTGAAAGTTTTGTCATGTTCTGCATTGTGACAGTCCACTTTCTCTCAGCTTCACATTTCACAGATGCTTCAAACCTAGAGTGTTATACTGTTGTTATATTGAAACATTTTTTTTGCTAGGTCCCAGTCTTGTCTCCAGTTTGAGAGTGGCAAGATAGGGAAGTTGCCAGTTCAAAGGAAAGAAAGAAAAACTCAAAACACAAAAATAGTTTTGTTATTATCTAATATCCCAATTATTTGATACAGTTTATTATGATTCACTATCTGCTAGATCTATGTCTGCTTATACTGACTGGATTCCTCTGAAAATATAACAATACCATATGTAATTTGTGTTGGTCTGACAATGAAAACTTCACGCATAAAACAATAAAAATTTTCCCAATTTTAGACAATACAACGCTATTTTTTCCCAATTCTAAAGGCCCCGGCCCCATTCCCAAAAAGGGGTGTGAGAGCCCTGCAGTCTGAGGTCAAAGGTCGTTTCTCCCCAATTACTAAAAAGACTTCTTAAGCAAACTGTATTCAACATCCTGAAATTGTAATACATGTACATAATGAGATGGTATGTCACAACAAAATTTAGGTTCCTGTACCAAAGGTCAGGGTCATAATCAGGGCACATAGGTCAGATTATATCTCCAAACTGACTGGAGACTGCTGAAGTGAATTTCATCAAACTTCACAGAAAGGTAAAGCATGATAGAAAGGCATCTCACTTGCAAGATTTGGGCTGCCTTGCCCAAGTTCAAGGTCACAATCAGGGTCAAAGGTCAGTTTAAGGGGCCTTCGGGGGCATCTGTTACATACTGTAACATTTCTTGTTTAAAATAAATTCTAATACACTTGATATTATGCATTCTAGATGACTTGGCAACTCCTTGACTAATGACTTTGTTACGTTATCGATACTTTGAATAACTGAGCGCTGGTTGATAATACCTTCATAACATCTTTTATTGTAGCAGTTTAGCAACTAATCCTTTCATAACAGCTTTTGTAACAGTTTCAACAATTTATTCCTTCATAACAGCTTTCGTGGAAGCAGTTTTAGCAATTCCGTTTCTTTTCAGAAAAGACCAACAGGCAGCACAGAGAGAATACAAACGTAAAAAGTCCCAGAAGAAAGCTCAAAGATTAAAACAGCTGGAGGAAGAAAGAGAAGCAGAGAAAAACAAATGGCTAGATTTTAATGTTAAGGTATTTTAAATGATGACACATTAGTGGTTTTCAGTGTTTAGCCCAGAAACAGACTCACTGTAAATGAGGTTTCATATAAGAAAAGTATTCAGCCATTATTCTTTGTAGAACTTTGTTGGTTAGAACAGGCTTGGGACCATGAAAATTAGTTCCAGCCAAGAGTAGTTCTAGTCATCCAGGGTTAATTTCTATATGAAGTGACCTCTAGGGACCAAGGAAAAAGTTCTTGTCAAGCAGGGTAAAAGAGCCATCAGGGTTCGAGCCACTGAAGTTCTACTGTATATTAATGAAGTCAGCTCACGATCTCTCAGATTCAAGATCGTCTCAAACTATTGATATCTCAAAGTAAATTTTCTGGTCCCAGAAAATTTACTATGAGATACAATACTTTCAGATAACAGTAGTTAAAATGTAAAGATAAATAGGAAATGTGTGCAAACTATACCCTTTGATATAAGAGGATCCTTTGAGATAACAAGACTCAGATATAACTAAAACATCCATCCATTAGTCTTTGTAGCAGACTGAATAAAATCTTTCAAAGCTATGGAAAACGTACGCAATTTAATGAATCATGTCATACAAAATGCAGGGTTTCAAATTTGCCCACTCTGAGATAAGCAGACCTAGGTATTGTTTTTCTGCCATAATCTTTTTCATTTGGGATGGTTTAAACTTTGGTTGAGCTTTCTGTTTTAGCTTGGCTTGTGTGTTATAACTGCTTGTATAAAACAATTTTACAAGTTTGCAAATGTAAGTTTTGTAGTCTGCGTTTTTTGGTGCTTCAAGGGTCAAAATATATTTTCAGGCCTTTTCCATGATAACAGTTGTTGAAATGTTGCAGACGTAAATATTTTCGTCTGTTTCTTTGTCCATTAAAATCTTAAAGAGTTATTCTAACACAGTGCGCCTATAGAAGCAACGGAAAAATGCCGTGTTTTATTCTGCAACAATTCACTCTTACGGAGCGCGTGAGTCTAACTGCTGACGTCCTCCTTCCGCTGATTCAAGAAGGGCAGTTGTCAGTTACTGGCGAAAGTATGTGCACTTAGTACTGGTTAACCGCTTAGGAGGTCTAAGCCTGCCCAGGAATAGTGTGGTTAGGTTAACTGACCGTCCCGACATGACCTTAGTTGTTTACCGTGGACGTTAAGCATAAAATCAACAACAACAACAACTGCTGACGTCACTGCATTAACTGACGTAATTTTGTGACGTTTCGAGACGTTAGACGGTGTAACGTCTCTTTTTCTTTATAAAATCACCATAGAAACATACATTTATCTAAGATACAGTTAAGAATATTGGCGGGAGCATGAACGCGCTGGCAGAAAGGTTGGGAGAGTTTGAATGAAAAGAATAGGTTTTCAGCGTTTATGAGTGTTAGAATCGAAATAGTTCAGCTCTAGCATTGAATTGTTGAGTAATAATTCACTGTTTGTCGGTCAGTTGTAAGTAGATATATCACTCGCGCTCCACGCTCGTGATATGATCTACTTTACAACTGACCTCCAAACAGTGAATTATTACTCAACAATTCACTGCTAGAGCTGATCTATTTCTTAACTGAAATTTTGAAGATGTAAGTAGACAAAAGTATTGTCATTTTTTTTTGGTGCATGGATTACTTAAATAATTGGTGAAATTTTGCAGACATAAATGTTTTCATCTGCTTTTTTAGCTCGCCTGAACGAAAGTTCAGGAAGAGCTATTGTTGTCGCCTTGGTGTCGGCGTCCATGTCAGCGTCCACGTCTGTGTCCGCATCAGCGTCAGCGTCGGCGTCCGGATTGGATGTTTTGGTTAAAGTTTTTTAAAGACCTATATCTCCTTAACCCATGGATGAATTCTTTTGATACTTGCACTGTAGTTAGATATTGGTCCAAAGTTTAACAGGGTACCACCTCCACCCAACTCAGTGACCTTGATGTCAAGGGCATGGACTTAGAAAATTGGGATTTTTTTTGGACTGGATGTTTTGGTTAAAGTTTTATAAAGCACAATATCTCCTTAACCCATGGATGGATTCCTTTGATACTTGCACTGTAGGTAGATATTGGTGCAAAATTTTCCAAGGTATTACCCCCATCCGCCTCAGTGACCTTAATGTCAAAGTCATGGACTTAGAAATTTGTCTTATTATTGATAGGATGTTTTGGTTAAAGTTTTTTAAAGACTTATCCCCTGAACTCATAGATGTATTCTTTTTAGATTTGTACTGTAGTAAGATATTAGTCCAAAGTTTTACAGAGTACTACCCCAACCCCACTCAGTGACCTTGATGTCAAGGTCAGGGACTTAGGAAATTTGGTCTTTATTAAAGTTTTCTAATTGCATAGTGATTCATAATGCTTGGCAGAGATTTAGTTTACACTTGAACTGATGTTAGACACTTTTTTTGAGTTTTACAAAACTTTATATACTTTCCCCACTGGATGACCTTGAAATCGACTTAGAATTTGTCTTAAAGATTTTGGTTAAAGTTTTATATTTATGAAGACATAATTTCACAGTCCCTGATGGACTCGGTCGATACTAATATTTGAACTGATGATAGATAATGGTTCAAGGTTTTGATACATCGTATCCCCCACCCCCACCCTTTTGTCTATGAAATTAATGTGTTGGTATTATGGACATGCTTGCCTGAACTTTTATGCATAGCAGTCCACACCACCATAGGGACTGTGTGATGGGAACACACATGTTCAGGTGAGCTATGTTGTCAGGCGACAGCTCTTGTTTCTTTTTGCACTTAAAAGTTCTTAAATTATATTTCAGACATTTTCAAAGACTAACAAGGGTAAAGTGAAGAAGAGTATATTTGCCACTCCAGAGGCTGTGGAGGGAAAGGTGGGGGTGGGGACGTGTGGAAAGGGAGGCAGGCCGATGACACATTATATACACCAAGAGAAGTGGAAAAAGTGATACTTTGTGAAACGTAAAAAATGAAATTGTAAATAGAGAATCTTTCAAGTGTCATGTATTATTGAAATCATTATACAGAGTGGAGAAAAAGAAGATTTGTAGCTTTGCCAAGCATCTTACCATCTTTTTCCATAAAAGAGCGAGGTTTCTAAATGTAGTAAAACATGAGCACAGCGATTATAACACGAGTAAACGTCTTAAGTGTACGGGTACACTTTTTCCTACCATTTTTTTTAAAGGGAGATAACTTTTGTGACTTCCTACACCACCTTCTTTTTTTACCTATTATGCCTCCAACTTCGAAGAAGTTGAGGTGGCGTTTTGCTTCTGAGTTGTCGTCCATCCTTCTGTCCATCCATTAGTCATGCATACCATATCTTTGGAACAGTGCATGCTATCTAGAGTTTTGAAATTTCATATATGGATTCGTCATCAATAGCTGATCCCTATTTTTAGCTTGCCTGAACAAAGTTCAGGAAGTGCTATTGTACTACCCCCGGCGTCGGCGTTAGCTTTGGCGTTAGCGCCGGTGGCGGCTTCGGCGTTAGCAAAATGTTAAAGTTTTACTTTAAAGTTTTTTATGTAATGGGCAAGGCCCTGTCCCTGTAACAGGTCTTGTTTTTAGCTCGCCTGAACGAAAGTTCAGGAAGAGCTATTGTTGTCACCCCGGCGTCCGCGTCAGCGTCGGCGTCCGGATTGGATGTTTTGGTTAAAGTTTTTTAAAGACCTATATCTCCTTAACCCATGGATGGATTCTTTTGATACTTGCACTGTAGGTAGATATTGGTCCAAAGTTTAACAGGGTACCACCCCTACCCCACTCCATGACCTTGATGTCAAGGTCATGGACTTAGAAAATTTGGAGTATTTTTGGACTGGATGTTTTGGTTAAAGTTTTATAAAGCCCAATATCTCCTTAACTCATGGATAGATTCCTTTGATACTTGCACTGTAGTTAGATATTGGTTCCAAGTTTTCCAAGCTACTACCCCCACCCCCCTCAGTGACCTTGATGTCAAGGTCATAGACTTAGAAAATTGTCTTTTTATTGATTGGATGTTTTGGTTAAAGTCTTTTAAAGACCCATATCTCCTGAACTCAGTGATGAATTCTTTTTATATTTGCACTTTAGTTAGATATTTGTCCAAAGTTTTGCCGAGTACTACCCCAACCCAGCTCAGTGACCTTGATGTCAAGGTCAGGGACTTTGGATATTTGTATTTTAATTAAACTTTTGTAATTGCATACTGATTCATAATGCTTGGCAGAGATTTAGTTTACACTTGAACTGATGTTAGACACTTTTTTGAGTTTTTACAAAACACTATATACTTACCCCACTGGATGACCTTGAAGTCAAGGTCATCGACTTAGAATTTTGTCTGAAAGATTTTGGTTAAAGTTTAATACTTATGAAGACATAATATCACAGTGCCACGATGGACTCAGTTGATACTAATACTTGGACTGATGTTAGATAATGGTTCAAGGTTTTGTTACATCCTAGCCCCCCTCCACTCCCCACCCCCACCCCTACCTCTTAGTTCTTTGACCTCAAGCTCATGGACTTTGAAATTTCATGTGAATTTTTTTATTTGAATTTTATTTTAAGACTTATTTCTTAGATAGCTTTTATTTATAAATGTGGTGCCATTATGGACATGCTTGCCTGAAGTTTTATGCATAGAAGTCCACACCTCCAAAGCAACTGTGTGATGGGCAAGCACCTATTCAGGCGAGCTATGCTGTCAGGCGACAGCTCTTGTTATCCAAGTTGTATCTTTTTGTGGAGTTATGTCCCTTTGGAAAAAATCATAATGACATCTTGTCAGCAAGGTATCTTGAAGAGTATTTTAGCTAGAGGCTTGAATCTTAGCCAGCTTTTTGGAGATGATGAGTAGATGAATTGATTTACTTTTGAACAAATTCAGTCATTTTTTTTTTTGTTATGGCTTCTGAAAATTTCGGTATTTTAAACTTATCAGCAAGATATCTTTAAAAGTATTTGAGCTAGGGACTTGCTCTTTGAAAATTTCGGCACTACAACTTGTCAAGCAAGATATCTGGAAAAGTGTTTGAGCTAGGGACTTGAAACTTGGTCAGCTGATTGGAGATGATGAGTAGATAATTGAATAGCTTTAAAATGAATTCCGCATATTTTTTCGGAGTTATGGCCCTTCAAAAAGTTCAGCAGTTTAAATTTGTCAGCAAGATGTGTCAAACAATGTTTGAGCTTGGGACTTGAAACTTGGTCTGCTGATTGGAGATGATAAGTTAAGTGACTGATTAACTTTTGAACAATTTTCTATAAATATTTTTAGTACAGACCATTCCTTTTTAGGGTCAGTCATACAGTTCGGGGCTGACACCTTTTCTAGTTCATTGGGAGACACCTTTGGTGACTTCCTGATGCTTCCATGAGTAACAAAACTTTTCTGAAAAAGGTCTACTCTCAAAAGAAAGAATTTGCTCCCCTGGGAGCAAATTCTTTCCTTTAAGAGTTGATCCTCATTGATAGGGGATATAAAAATGAAAATGGCAGAGTTGCTTCCCCTGAAAGTGTACCCATTCACCATAAGAAATATGTGAAATACAGTCTGGTCAGGAAAAGTGTAGTTCACATCTGCAGTCCATATATACCACAGACAGGTTTTTAGCTCACCTGCACAATGTTCAGAAAGAGCTATTGTTGTCACCCTGGGGTTTGCTTCCGCGTCTGCCTTTTGGATGTTATAGGTTAAATAAAGTCTATTAATAGTCCCATTTAAGATATGGGATTTATAAACCGAGGGAGGTTTGAAGATCCGATAAAGAAACGAGTCCGAAAGACGAGTTTATCGGATCTTCAAACCTCTAACTGGAATGCAGTAATTGGTCCGAAGGTTGCAGATGGAATGGCAAAAAGCATAGACCCTGATCAGACGTAAGGACCAGTCTAGCCTGGGTCTGCACTGTTTGCTCAGATCTGTCTGACCCAGTACTTAGAATTTTTATGAAACATAAGTTGTAAAGGTAAAGGGATCAGCATAGGTTTTTTTTACGCCCGTTTGAAAAACGGGACATATATTGTTATGGTGCTGACGTCCGTTCGTCCGTCCGTCCGGCGTAAACTTTTCGTTTCCGGATAGCTCCTCCTACAGTTAACATCCGATAGAGCTGAAACTTGGTATATAGTAAGACTATGAGGTGGACCAGCGCATATCATTTTGAGGTTACACTCCAATGACTTTTAACGAAGTTACAGCCCTTTACTTAGAATTTTTGGAGTGTTCGTTTCCAGATAACTCCTCCTGTAGTTTGCATCCAATTAAGCTGAAACTTTGTAAATAGTAAGAGTACGATGTGGAGTAGCGCATATTGAAGGGAAATTTTGCTCCAATTTTTAGCGGAGTTACAGCCCTTTGAAAAAACCTCGTCTATAGCAGTTTGTATGGCCATTCTTTAGCATTCCATAACTTGGTTACTCCTTGGAATACCATGATGAAACTTTATAACAATGTATATGAGGTTAAGACAACGTGTCTCATACAAGAATGATTACTCCCCTTTACTTAGTTTTTGAGTTACTTTCCTTTGATTATTTTGTTAGACTATATTTGTAAACCTCATATCTAACTAACCCTTTGGACTATAGTGATGAAACTTAATAGTAATGTATATTAGGTTGACACAATATGTCACATATAAGAACAATTACTCCCCCTTATTTTTAGCTCACCTGGCCCGAAGGGCCATAGTGAGCTATTGTTATACCAATGCGTCCGGCGTGCGTCGTGCGTCGTGCGTCCGTGCGTCCGTGCGTCGTCCGTCAACACCTAAAAACAAATATTCAAACATCTTCTTCTGTAAAACTACTGGTCCCATGGTTCTCAAATTTCACATGGAGCATGACCTGACTCCAGGGTCTCAGAATTGTAAAATTGGGTCAGGTTGAAAATCCAAGATGGCCGCCGTTACTAAAAATAGCAAAAACAACAAAATAAACTTCTTCTCCAGAACCACTGGGTATATTTGTCTGAATTTTGGCATGGAACATCAGTGAATCCTTGGTATTCAAAATTGTAAAAATGAAAAAAATCTGTAGCGGAGTTTTGTCACAGTGACCTACTTTCTGTTTACGTGTGTAATTTTGCTCAAATGCCAATGTCAAAAAATGACCTATTTAAACAACTTCAAACAACTTCTTCTCTAAAACCACTGAACTCATGGATCTCATGGATCTCAAATTTCACATGGAGCATGACCAGACTGCAGGGTTTCAAAATTGTAAAATTGGGTCAGGTCAAGAATCCAAGATGGCTGCCGTTACTAAAAATAGCAAAAACAACAAAATCAACTTCTTCTCCAGAATCATTTGGTATATTTGGTTGAAAGTTTGCATGGAGCATAAGTGGGACCTTGGTATTGAAAATTGTAAAAATAAAAAAAATCTATAGCGGAATTAGGTCACAGTGACCTACTTAGAGTTTACAAGGCCGATTTTGCTCAAATGTCAATATCTAAAGAAAATGCAACCAGATTTGGTCAGAAATGGTTCTTGAATGGAATTATTTCAATTTTGTGCCAGTTGACTATCCAAGATGGCCACCATGGGGGCCGTTACTAAAAATAGCACAAACATAAAAATGACAATTACTCAAGAACCCTTGAATGGAATTGGACCAATTTTGTGTCAGAATGTTCCTTGCATGAAGGAGTTTCGATTAATTGCAATTTGGCATTCCAAGATGGCCGCCATCTGGTGTTACTAAAAATAGAACAACCATAAAAATGACAATTGCTCAAGAACCCTTGAATGGAATTGGACCAATTTTGTGTCAGAATGTTCCTTGCATGAAGTCGTTTCGATTAAATGCAATTTGGCATTCCAAGATGGCCGCCATCTGCCGTTACTAAAAATAGCACAAAACATGAAAATGACAATATCTCAGTAACCGCTGAATGGATTTTGACGAAATTTGTGTCAAAATGATTCTTGCATTGAGATGTTTCAAAAATATCTAACTGTAGACCAGTCATATTGGCCTCTGTTACTAAAAATAGAAAAATGTGAAAATTAGAAAATCTCAATGGAATTGGGTTAATTTTGTGTCAGAATGGTCCTTTCATTAAGCTTTTTCGATTTTTTGCATTATGGCATTCCAAGATGGCTACCATCTGCCGTTACTAAAAATAGCACAAAACATGAAAATGACAATATCTCAGTAACCGCTGAATGGATTTTGACGATATTTGTGTCAAAATGATTCTTGCATTGAGATGTTTCAAAAATATCTAACTGTAGACCAGTCATGTTGGCCTCTGTTACTAAAAATAGAAAAATGTGAAAATTAGAAAATCTCAATGGAATTGGACCAAATTTGTGTCAAAATGGTCCTTGCATGAAGGCTTTTCGATTTTCTACATTTTAGCAATCCAAGATGGCCGCCATCTGCCATTACTAAAAATAGTACAAAACATGAAACTGGCAATATCTCAGTAACCCCTGAATGGATTTTGATGAAATTTGTGGCAAAATGATTCTTGCATTGAGGTGTTTCAAAAGTAAATATATAAAGACCAGGCAAGTTGGCCTCTGTTACTAAAAGTAGCAAAATGTGAAAATGAGAAATTCTCAGTGGAATTGGACCAATTTTGTATCAGAATGGTCCTGTTGCACAATAGCCAGGTGAGCGATAGCAGGCCCATTTGGGCCTCTTGTTGGAGTAACCTCCCTTTGAATATGTTCAAAGGCTATTCTTGTGCAAGCTGTAAGTAAAGTAGGCAACAATACAGAATATCTTGATTAAAATTTATAGCAATGTGTACTAGGTTGAGGCTGTGTGTCTTATATAAGAATCATTGCTCACCCTTCCTTATATATGGAGTTACATCCCTTTGATTAATTTCTATGACTATTCTTGGGCAAGTCATTGCTAGGTAACCGTATGGAATATCTTGACGAAACTATATAGCAATGTGTAATAGGTTGAGACAGTATGTCTAATTAAGAATAATTGTTTCCCCTTCCTTATTTTCTTTTTTTAGTTACATCCCTTTGATTACTCTTTAAGGTTTTCTTTTGAGAACCCTAATGTTTGGAATATCTTGATAAACTTAATAGCCATGTAGACAAGGATGAAAACAATCAGTAACGGGCGTATATTGCCCCGCTTGCGGAGCTCTTGTTGGGTGTATATAATAAGAACAACATTATACAGAATGAATCATTTTAATATTGAGATGTTCATATTATTATAGATATTATGCATATTGTCATATGCATAGTCATTATATATAATATGAAATGAATCGTTTCAATATATAAATGTTCTAATTAATACAATTATGTCATATAAAAATCGTATGCATATTATCATCTGCATAGTCATTATATAGAATATAAAATGAAACATTTTAAAACAGAGATGTTAATATTAATACCATGATGTAATATAAAGGTATTATGCATATTGTCCAGATAAGGCTGCTCATAATGAGTCGCTCCATCTGAATCTAAACTGCTTGCTTTCTAGTCGTTAAACTGCTTGGACAAAACAGTTTTTGAAATTATGCAAACATATATTTTGTCTTCATTTTTTGGGCGCTTTTAAGGGTTAAGATCAATGAGGGGATAACTGTACTTAAAATTGTCATGTGGGGAGGTAAATCGTCGGTTATATGGTCGGAAATTTCGTTTTACGGCAATGCGCTAGTGGAGTTGTAACAGGCAATTTGCGACCATAAAACTGAAGATTTACCTCCCCAAATGACAAATTTCAATAGAGTTATCCCCATTCTAATGCACTTTTCACATATTCACCTTTAAGAGTATGCTACTTTGCTCCCATAGTAAACGCTTTCAGCGACGGTAAAACCAGATGTCAACCAATGAGAAGCGACGTTACCTATTAAATGACGTTGGGTTTCTGACAATATATAGCAGAATATACTGTCACAAATTTTGATGTTATCCAATCAGACTTTGCGTTACATATGTATAAGTGCATTAGAATTTTTCGTTCCCAGCATTTTGCTGAAAAATCAAACAGCAACATTTCCATGAAATTACTTGTAATGGAAATGGTTGCAGTTTATTGTTTACATATAATTTTTGGGAGCCAAAAATATACATCTCTAATGGAAGATTTATTGAAAATCTTCCAATTTCAGCATTTTTGACACCCTTTAAATATTCTAAATTTGGCAGATACAGCACAATCATTAACCCACAAAACATGCTGATATTTGTAGTGGTTCCAGAGCTAAAACAACTGTAATGTGCTTATGTATTTGGGCACCAAAGATCATTAACTTTCCATTTGTCCCAAATGGAAAATTAATGGTTTTGGTGTTCCAATATTTAAGCACATTAGGGTATACAATATTCCATATTAATCCTTGTAAACGCCCCTGCTGTAATAAACGCCCCGCCTCTTTTTCCGAAAAAAAATCAACTTGCCTGAATTTCTGTTTGCTTCGCTGGATAAGTTAGCTCTTTTAAACGGAGGCTACTCTTGAAGGGAAGAATTTGCTCTTAGAGGAGCAAATTCTTTCCTTTAAAGGTTGACGGGTACTGCAAACGGAGGCTAAAAATAGTAATTGCTTCCTCTGAAACTAGACCTTAATACTGTTAACGAGGCTATTTTGACAGTTGCTGATCTACTATTTTATGCTCTAAATAATGCCCCCATTTCGTAAAATGCAAGGCCTCAGGGACGTTTAATAGGATTATTACAGTATAGTAGGTTTTGGCTTAATAGTTGTGCTGTATATATGCCAAGGTTTGCAAATAATCAAAGGTGGCAAACACATCCATAATTTTACATAATTTAACAAACACAAACTGGAGTCATTACCTACCCACAAAGTAAACTGCTAACACAACTCGCAGTTTTCAAACCATGTTTCACCCTTTTTGACCAGTGGACTTATCTGTCCTTATTATTTTGGATGTGTCCATTTCTAGTTTTAGGGGTTTCTGGCGGATGCTTTCATTTTTGCTTAGAAATCCTGTAAACAAACAGTGTAGACCCTGTTCAAACACTGTGCTGTCCGGTGGCTGAACTGGGTCTGCACTGTTTGCATATGTCCCTAAAACGGGATTTCAGTCTGAAAAGGGATAAAGACCCCGACATATTGGTTTGGAAGTGGCTAGTCATACAGGTCCGTATAGGTAGCCTTGATGCTTTTGTACGTCCAGCAAGTAGGGGCTGTGGTTTGGCTAGTTCTACAGCAGTTTCTTTCTAGATGATATTGGTCTAAATCATAATGATTAAAAATCTAATTGAGCAACATATTGTCAATATAAATTAATCATATAAAAATCTAATTGAACAACATATTGTCAGTATAAATTAAACCGTCATTACCTTGAAAGAAACTGCTGTATGGCTAGCCAGCTTCCCATCCCATCATCCCCATTCACTCGCCATACGGATCTTAACGACACTGAGTAATTAAAGATTAATGGTATCATGGTATGTAGGCAATTTTATGTACACAAAAGTCTTAGTTACGAGACATTGCAGGAAACTGCGTGTGACAGGTAAACAACTTTTTTTTCATAGGTTAACATATCTGCATTGACAAAATATTTTACAGATATTTTACAGATATGCTGATGGGTCCAGTGATGCAAATGATAAAGGAATTAAAACAATAAATGCTGCGTTCTGTCACAGTAATAGAAAAATGCAAAAATCTGCATGTTTTTCCAAAAACCAGGCTGAACACTGTGAGTGTATCTTCAGTGTCTGAAAGTTTCTAGATAGATAGATACATGCCCAATATCATAGTAAAGACAGACCTGTTAAATATTTGTCCATGCAGATATATTTCAGAAAAACTCTCAGAAAAAAATTAATTGCCTGTCATGTGCATTTCCCGCAATGTCTCATAATAAATACTTTCGTGTACGTAAATTTACCTACATACCGTGGGTATGGGTCTGTACTGCTAGCTATGGTTTACATTGTGAGGACTCTCTCAGAGTTTTGACTGCAGTTATTGCCTACTGGAGTGTAAGCAGATTGTTTAAATACAGTTCCAAGATTTTTCAAGCACACAGCTGCCACATATTAACAAAACACTGCTTGTGACCAAGATCAGCTTTGGCCATAAGGTGACTGGGTACATTTTCATGGAAAGCAACTTTGTCATTTTCATTTTTGTCTCCCTTTTCTAACAGGTCAACTCTCAAAGGAAAGAATTTGCTCCCCTTGGAGCAAATTCTTTCCTTTTAGAGTAGACCCTAATTGTCAAGGGCTTTTGTCATTCAGGGAAGCAACCAAGGATTAGCAAAAGTTGTTTCCCTTTCAAACAATGGCAGAAAACATGGAGATGAACCCACACAAGTTAAATAATCATGATCCTTTTGAACAGTTTCGTTAAAGGAGCAAAATTGGTACAGTGTAATACTTGTCAAACTAAATTTATACAATGACAGTTAACTATCATAAAAGTTTATTCAAACCATAGGATCCTAGGCAAGCTAAATATAAATAATTCTTCATATATTTCTTTAATATGAAACGCATACAGCAAAACAATACACAACAATTAACACTTTACAAACATAAATTTATAGCATTTCCAAGCAGTTGAATGATATTACAGTTTGCTTCTTGGGATATACAAACTAGCACCAATGTTCATATAACTTCTTCAGTGGATTCACTAAGTTGAATGATATTTACAGTTTGCTTCCTGAGGCATACAAATTATCACCAAATGTTCATATAACTTTTTCAGCAGCTGATTCACAGTTGAATGATATTTACAGTTTGCTTCCTGGGGCATACAAATTATCAACAATGTTCAAATAATTTCAGCAGCTGATTCAATCAGTTGAATGATATTTACAGTTTGGTTCCTTGGGCATACAAATTATCACCAAAGTTCAAATAATTTCAGCAGCTGATTCAATCAGTTGAATGATATTTACAGTTTGGTTCCTTGGGCATACAAAGGACCTCTGAGGGTTGTAATGTTAATTTGCCTATAAAAATAGTCAAAATTAAATTTTTGATATACCAAAGAATTTCTCTTGAAATTTGTTGCTCTCAACTTCCCCTAACTGGCCATGAATTTAATTTCTGATTACTTTGCACATAGACTTCAATTTTTGTTGGAAAAAGCCAAATTTTGTAATTAAACGTAATGGAAACAGGAAAAGTTTTTTAAAGATACTTTTCCCCCCGTGCCTCAGCTAGCCACTTTGCATGTATGTGTGTACTATCATAATACACATTATATGTGAGTGGCTTGCTGAGGCACGGGGGGAAAAGATAGTCTAAAGCTGAAAAACTGAAAAAGTGGGTGGGGTACTTACACCCTTTATATCTAAAAATAGGCTAAAGTCCTGAGTACTGAAAAAATATTGCATATTATCAGTAACAGTAGTGTGTACGTCAGTTTTAGCATAGTTATCAATTAAGATTTTGATATCTTAGAAAACCAAATAAATGGACTTATTTTCAGAGACTGAAAAATTCACATACCCCTCTTGATAAAATTGGTCTATGTTAGTCTAGAGGCATGATAATTTTTCAAAATCACTGTTAAAATGTCTTTATAGTACACAAGGCTACATATTAATGCCAAATATTTCAACTTTTGCTGCCCGAGGAAGGTGCAGTAATTTGTCGAAAAATGGGCAAATATGCATTGATACTGTCAGAGGTCCTTATCACCAATGTTCAAATAATTTCAGCAGCTGATTCAATCAGTTGAATGATATTTACAGTTTGGTTCCTTGGGCATACAAATTATCACCAATGTTCAAATAATTTCAGCAGCTGATTCAATCAGTTGAATGATATTTACAGTTTGCTTCCTGGGACCATATTTATAAAACGACTTAAGTGGTTGCTATGCTGTTGCTAAGGCTGAATTTCTATTTCAGACTGTTCCTCCAGAGCAAATTTCATAGTTGAAGGGAATCTCCTTCATAAAAATTTAGCCATAGCAACAGCCTAGCAACCACTTAAGTCGTTTTATAAATACGACCCCTGGGGTATAAAAATTATCAACAATGTTCATATAACTTCAGCAGCAGATTCAAGAAGTTGAATGATATTTACAGTTTGCTTCCTAGGGCATACAAATTATCGACAATGTTCATATAACTTCAGCAGCAGATTAAAGCAGTTGAATGATATTTACAGTTTGCTTCTTTGGGCATACAAATTATCAGCAATGTAACATTGTTCATATAACTTCATAGATGTCTTTATGGGTACATGTTCAGGGACAGCAACTCTGTCATTTTCCTATTTGTCTCCCTTGGTGATAAGGTCAGTTCCTTAAGGAGAGAATTTTCTGTCCTGGGAGCAGATCCTTTCCTTTAATTGTGGCCCTATTTTTCAAGGACTATGTCATTCAGGGAGTCGCGGTTGTTCCCCTTTGTAGAAATGGCAAAACTGGCAAAACTTCTGCCATTTCTACAAAGGGGAACAACCGCGACTCCCTGAATGACATAACCCTTGAAAAATAGGGCTACAATTTAAGGAAAGGATCTGCTCCTAAAAAACATGGCTGTGTACCCACACTCCTTAAATGATTGTGAACCATTGAACAATTTCATTTAAGGAGCAAATTAGAGACAGCTCTGTAATCAAAACAATTAGCTACAATAGCAGTTAACAATCATAAAGTATATTCAGCCGATTGGATGATAACCATAATTTGCTTTCAAAGGCAAGCAGAATATCAATAATCATTTATTTCCTGAACCCTGCTCCATATCACTGTAGTCAAAGCAGTAACATTCAGGCCAGTCATTCATACCAGTTTGCTTACTTTTGCTTCCGACATCTAGTAATGTGCAAAGTGGCTGTCAACCAAAAATTCAGTCGAAAGCAATGTCAGAACAGTAAAATGACACTTTTGTTAATGGCTGTCAACAGAGCTGATACTGCTGTTGATTGTCTTGGTTGACAGCCACTTTTGAATGTATGATAACTTATTTGCTCAGTTGATAGCACAGGTATAGAAATTGGTTTTCTTCCCATGAATAAGTAACCATGAACATCTTACAAACTTAAACTTTCAGATATATACAAGCAATTAAATGATAATCATAACTTCCATTATTGTCTGGGGCATGCAAATTATCAGCTATGTTCATATAACTTCATAGATGGTTTTGAGGTGAGTAAGCACAGTTTCAGGGGGAAAAAACTACCTTCATTTTTGCCTTACTTTTCAGTAGGATTCTACTCTTAAAGGAAAGGTGGAGCCTCAGTAACTCAGTAGGTTAAAGACAAATACTCCTGTTTATTGGCTGCCATAATCCTATTATGCAACAGTCCAGTGACACTGCTAGATCATCAAAGGAAATATCCCATCTCGCATAGGTAATGACATAACAGGGTCATAAAACCAATGAACACTGGGGGGGTGTTCTATATAGTAGGGAGTATTTGTCTTTAAGCGCTTGCTTACTGAGCTAGCGATCCTGGGTTCATGCCCAGCTTGAGGCAGGAATCTTTTCAGTCTTAAAGGGGGTTCCATTGTGCATAGCCTTTCATTATCACCCATCCATCGTTCTGATATGACTGAAATACTATTTAAAAGGACGTAAAACCACAAGTCATCCATCCATCGTAAATGAAAGAATTTGCTTTCCTAGGAGCAAATTCTTTAAGAATAGATGTTATTTAGCAAGTATTGTCACCTGAAGAAGTCAACAGGAAGTCATAAAAGTTGTTCCCCTTCATACAACTTGTGGAAAAACATAGAGATGTGGCCACACATCTTACATGAGCATGGTCCTATATAAAGGCCGTTTGCTGAAAAGTGGAGGGCAAAAATTTTCTTTAATTTCATTACCATTCAATGAATTTCCTTGAAACTTTGCATACCTTATTCTATTTTCCATACAAACTCATGCAAAGAACAAGTTAGCTTTTCAATTATTACAATTTTCCGCCTCTGTTTTAATAAAAACTTTTATGTCAATTTTATGTAGGAGGTAACCATAAAGATACAACAGCCATTGTACTATTATAGTTACTATATACTTATACTATAATTCATTCACAAATTATAGTGAGGTCTGAAATGTGTTCATTCACTACCTGGTGAATAAAAGGATTAAGCAATAATGGGCCAATCAGTTCTGTTTCGGTTCTCCTAACAACGTACCTAAGTGGCGCAGTGGTAGGTAACCATAGTTGCACACATCTGGTGCCGAGTGTCCGTCCAAGATGGGCCGGTAATTGACAAAAACTTTCTTAAATTCTTTCCTTCAAAGGGAGTAAATACCCTTATTAGAGATTATATAGATTCTCTTTACAACACTGGCTATTCCAAAATATGCATCAACCAAGCGAAAAATTTCAAAGATTAGAACAGATTTTTAACATGTAGTTGATCCGACACATTTTTATTCAAAAGTAAAACAAATCTGTATTTCCTTGCACGAGTTTGTATATGTAACAGAATAAGATATGCAAAATTTCAAGAAAATCTGTTGAGTTGAAATGAAATAAATCCAAAATCTTGCCCTCCACTTTTCGGCAAAAGACCTATAGAATTATATTAAAGGAGATGAAATATATACAGCATAGTACTGTCCTGGTAACACTATGCAATTTAATGAACTGGTAACAACCATGAACTTTGGACAGATTCAAGCAATTGAATGACATCCATAATTAGCTTTCAAGTACATGCAAATAAATCAATAATGTTCATGTAACTCTACTAACATCTATTACGTGAATGGGCACACTGTCAGGGGAAGCAACTATGTTTTTCATTTTTGCCCCTTTCCAGTGGAGTTAACTCTTATAAGAATTTGCTCCCTTCAGAGCAACTTATTTCCTTAAGAGAAGACTCCATTTTCCAAGGCTTTGCTATCCAGGGAAGAAAACAGGAAGTCGAAAAAATTGTTTTATTTTGTAGAAATGGCCGCAAAAACAACAGTGAGTGAGCACACTTTCAGGGGGAAGCAACTTCCTTCATTTTTGACAACTTTTCAATGGGGTTCAACTCTTAAAGAAAAGTATTTGTTCCTAAGCAAGCAAATTCATATCTTCAAGAATATACCTTTTTTAGGAAATTCAACACGAAGTACAAAATGTGTCCCCCTTTGTAAAACTGGTCCTTTGAACAGTTTTATTAAGGATGAAATATATACATGAAAGCACTGTTCTGGAAACACTGCGCAATGAACAGGTAACCAATTTGAACTTTTGGAGAGATTCAAGCAAGTTAATGATCTCCATAAATTGCTTCCCAGTAAATACAAATTACATGTATCAACAATGTTAATATAACTTCACCGACATCTATAAGGTGAATGGGCACTTTTTTAGGGGAAGCAACTATGTTTCTCATTTTTTTTTTTTTTTTCAGTGGAGTTAACTGTTACAGGATCTGCTCCCTTTGGAGCAAATTCGTTCTTTGAGACTGAACTACATGTATATTTTTCAAGATTTTGCTATCCAGGGAAGCAAACAGAAAGTCACAAAAGTTGTTCCACTTTGCTTAAAAAGCAGGGAAAAAACGTGACTGTGTACCGGTACCTACACACCTGAAATGATCATGATCCTTTGAACACTTTCATATGATTAGTAAATAAGCTAAGCAAGTAGCACATCACACAGAGCTTTCACTGTCATTGAAACAGAACTATTAACCACCATAAAAGTATATTCAAATGATCAGACGATATCTATAATTTGCTTTTCAAGGCAAACAAAATATCGGAAATGCATCCATCAATACGGCTTCATTTCTTAAAATGAAATGAACTGTGCTCCATAGCACTGTAGTCAAAACAAAAAAATACATGGCAGTATTAATACCATTTTGCTTACCTGGGATGCCGACATATGATACAATGCAAAGTGGCTGTCGACCGAAAATTCGGTCAAAAAAATGTCAGTATCTGTAAATGATACTTTCATAACTGGTGTCTGTCAATCAAGCTTATACTGATGGCGATTGCAATGATCGACAGCCACTTTTGCATGGATGGTAATCGATTTGCTTGATCGACAGCACAGGTAGAGAAATTGGTATTACTCCCATGAATATGTAATTTCACCTTGAACTTTTGGGCATATTCAAGCAATGGAATGATAATCAATACTTCCTTCATAGAGCATGAAAATTATCATCTCTGTTCATATACCCTGATGTGCTTAAGTATTGGAACACCTAAAATAATAAATTTTCCATTTGTCCCAAATGGAAAATTTATTTTTTCAGGTGTCCCAATATATAAGCACATAATGGTAATTTAATTGCTAACTTTAAAGAGAGTGGGCACACTTTCAGGGGAAAGCAACCATTTTCATTTTTGCCTCCCTTTTTAAATATGATTTAACACTTAAAGAATTGCTTCTAGGATCAAATTAGGGGAGCAAATTCTTTCCTTTAAGTGTAGGTCCATTTTCAAGGTTTGTCATCCAGGGAAGCAAACAGGAAGTCACAAAAGTTGTTTCCCTTTTGTAGAAATGACAGAAAAGCATGGAGGTGTACCCATACACCTTAAATGGGCATGATTCTTTGAACAATTTTGTTGGCTACAGTGTAACATTGTAATAACCTTAAATGGGCATGATTCTTTGAACAATTTTGTTGGCTACAGTGTAACATTGTAATGACCTTAAATGGGCATGACTCTTTGAACAATTTTGTTGGCTACAGTGTAACATTGTAATGACCTTAATGGGCATGACTCTTTGAACAATTTTGTTGGCTACAGTGTAACATTGTAATGACCTTAAATGGGCATGACTCTTTGAACAATTTTGTTGGCTACAGTGTAACATTGTAATAACCTTAAATGGGCATGATTCTTTGAACAATTTTGTTGGCTACAGTGTAACATTGTAATAACCTTAAATGGGCATGATTCTTTGAACAATTTTGTTGGCTACAGTGTAACATTGTAATGAAACAATTGGCTATAACTACAATTAACAATCATAAAAACACATTCAGATGATTGGACTATAACCATAATTTTCTTTCCAAGGCAATCAAAATAAAGAAATATATACAGCATAGCCCTGGCATTGGGACAATATGCAACAATGAACAGATTGAACAAATCCAAGTCAATGAATAATATTTGAGCCGCGACACGAGAAAACCAACAATGTGGTTGTGCGCCCAGCGCAGACTCAGATCAGCCTGGGCATCCGCCCAGTCTGCTCAGAGTCTTCGCTGTCCGCATGGAGGTAGCTTAGACCCTTAAGCCCTTAGCGAAGAGTCTGGTCAGATGGGGCACATGCCCAGGCTGATATGAGTCTCCGCTGGGCACGCAACCACATGGTTGGTTTTCTCGCGTCGCAGCTCATTTATAACTTGCTTCCTTGGTAACCTAAGTATGAAAATTAATGGCTATGGCAGTATTCAGAAAATGTACTTATTCTGTTCACGGTGAAAGGATGTACTTTCTCGAGAGATAGTCCAGGCACACCTCCCTCCTCACTGAGGGCTGCTCAAAAAGGAGGGAGCAAATTCATTCCCTTAAGAGTTACTCTCAATTTCTGAGTGACACAGTAAGTACTATTAAAGTAAAGAGTAAGATAAACTTTTGGATCTGTAAAAAGGGGATAGGGAACTGTAAAATGTGAGTGAAAAGTCAGGAATTTCGAAGTGGAGAATAAAGTGGGAAAACTTTTTATCATCACTTCAAACCATTGTTTAAGAAATAGTCAGCTCTAGCAGTGAATTGTAGAGTGGAGTATAAAGTGGGAAAACTTTTTATCATCACTCTAAACCATTGTTTAAGAAATAGTCAGCTCTAGCAGTGAATTGTAGAGTAATGATTCACTGTTTGGAGGTCAGTTATAAAGTAGCTCATATCATGAGCGCGGAGCGCGAGTAATATATCTATTTACAACTGACCAACAACAATTTAATGCTAGAGCTGAACTACATGTATTGTGATTCTAACACTCAAGCATTATGTTCATTCAAATTTTCCCAGCTTTCCTGCAAGCGTGTTTGTTCCTGCAAGTGTATTTATTCGTAACTGTATCTAAGATAAATACATTTTTACGGCCATTTTAGAAAGAAAAAGAGACACTTCACCGTCTAAAATCTCAAAACTCCACAAAATTTCATCAGTTTTGCCAGAGATGTCAGCAATTAGACTCATGCGCTTCGAAACAGTTAATTGTTGCAGAACAAAACATGGAAACTTTAAATTGCTTCCAAAGGCGCATTGTGTTAGAATTAAATTTACATTAAATTTCTTCCATAAATAATAATTATGAAGTTGCTACAGTGATGACAGTGCTTTTGTTTCTTTATATAGCCGCAGCAACATTGGCCTATTTCACCGTACCATGAAACATAGTATCTAACAACGTCTGGCTATTAATGGCATTTGAATTTTCCAAAATATAGGAAAATTGAAAATTCTCAACTTTTTTCCTTTGTCCAGTAGTCCATCATAGTACCGGCTACGGTAAGAATTTCCTCCTGGCAATTTGACAAGTTATTCCAGTTTTCATAGTAGTTCTGGCTACAGTGAAATATTTCCTGGCAAATTTGTCCAGTTGTTAGCTCCATCTTTCATAGTAGTTCCAGTTTCATAGTAGTTTCGGCTACCGTGAAATATTTCCTCCTGCCAAATCTGTCCAGTTGTTCCATCTTTCACAGTAGTTCCAGTTTTCATAGTAGTTTCGGCTACCGTGAAATATTTTCTCCTGCCAAATTTGTCCAGTTGTTCCATCTTTCATAGTAATTCCAGTTTTCATAGTAGTTTCGGCCATAGTGAAATATTTCCTCCTGCCAAATCTGTCCAGTTGTTCCATCTTTCATAGTAGTTCCAGTTTTCATAGTAGTTTCGGCTACTGTGAAATATTTCCTCCTGCCAAATCTGTCCAGTCGTTCCATCTTTCACAGTAGTTCCAGTTTTCATAGTAGTTTCGGCTACCGTGAAATATTTTCTCCTGCCAAATTTGTCCAGTTGTTCCAGTTTTCATAGTAGTTTAGGCTAATGTGAAGTATTTCCTCCTGCCAAATCTGTCCAGTTGTTCCATCTTTCATAGTAGTTCCAGTTTTCATAGTAGTTTCGGCTACCGTGAAATATTTTCTCCTGCCAAATTTGTCCAGTTATTCCAGTTTTCATAGTAGTTTAGGCTAATGTGAAATATTTCCTCCTGCCAAATTTGTCCAGTTGTTCCATCTTTCACAGTAGTTCCAGTTTTCGTAGTAGTTTCGGTCATAGTGAAATATTTCCTCCTGCCAAATTTGTCCAGTTGTTCCAGTTCCAGTTATCATATGGATGGGTGATAATGAAAGGCTGTGTACAATGAAATACAAGTTCTGAATAGTAAGATCTTTTGGAAGCAAGAAACACATCAAAAGAACAGACTCGGTTTAAATGTGTCTTCATGACCAGTAAACTCGGGACTGCTAGATCAACAGGCTATCGGGGCTCCTTATGTCACAAGACTTCGCTAAATAATGATCTGACCAGACCCTGATTAGACTGCTCCTCTTTCAGAAGCAATCTGATCTGGCTCTCCAAAGCTCACTGTGGTATTTACCTCACAGTCCTTGGGATAAATTTAGTTGTCATTTACCAAAGAGTAGTTCTCTTCAAACAAAAGTAATGTTTACCGTACAAATCTAAAAATTAGGACACCTAATTAATATTGTAACTGTCCTGCAATTATAGTGATATTCTTATGCCGTAATGTTTCTCAAAGATGCAGATGGAATGGGAAACAGTGTAGACCCAGATCAGACTGCTCATGAAGGAGCAGTCTGATCTGGGACTGCACTGTTTGCTCAAGATCTATTTGTCCTAATATTTACAAATTTTATGGTAACTTCTCTTTATTTGTAGAGCGTGATGTCACCTTCTTTTCACTGATATTTATCAAGTAGAGTACCAGAAACACAAGATTCCTGACTCATAGTGACATAGTAGAACTAAATCGGGATGTCATGCCACTAAGACCACATTGGATAAATTCCTTTTAACATTTCCTAAATCTTTATCTTTATAGAATGTGAGGTCACTTGATTTTCACAACACTGTAATGTATCTGTTGGAGTACATAAGCGTTTTCATAGTTACATTGTCATACTTAATCAGGGTGTTATGCTGCTAAAAGTATACTTTCTTAACAACTGTAACATTTAACAAATCTTTATCTATAGACTGTTTTGTCACTTCATTTTCACTGCACTCTAATGTTTTCAGTAGAGTACATAAACGTCCATAAGATTCCTGACTCATAGAAACATTCTCCAGCTGAATCTGGATGTTACCCCGCATTCTGCTAAACCATACCGTTTCTTCACAATGCCAGCTGTCAAACCGTACTCTTTCTTCACCAAGGCTGATATTCTTCATTGTAAGTTGTGTCAGTGCTGTTGACTGCAAGACATGATTAAAGAAAGAACTTGCCTGTGATTCAGGAAACACAACTTCATCAACCTTTACTGACTCTAGTCTTTCTGTGCTTGAAATGTCTATCCCTGCCAACTTCACATTGCTGATTTCAATCTGTCTCAGCCACCCGCAGTTTAGAAGTCTAATAAAGATGTCATCAATATTAAGGTTCTTAAGTGTCAGCTTGATCAGAGATGGTGACTGTAGAGACTGAAAGACACTGTTCCATGATGGTCCTGGCATAGTAACAGACTCTAATATGACATATTGCAGCTGCTTCTGTCTAGTTGGTAGTCTGATCTCACTCACTTTCACTTCTTCTAGTTCAAGCTTCGTTAGTTCAGAACTGTTCTCTAGGATAATGGTTATGTCATCAATATTAAGGTTCGTAAGTATCAGCCCCATCAGAGATGCTGACTGTAGAGACTGAAAGAAACTGTTCCATGATGGTCCTGGCATAGTAACAGACTCTAATCTGACATATTCCAGTTGCTCCAGTCTAGTTGGTAGTCTGATCTCACTCACTTTCACATCTTCTAGTTCAAGCTTCTTTAGTTCAGAACAGTTCTCTAGGATAATGGTTATGTCATCAATATTAAGGTTCTTAAGTTCCAGCCAGTTCAGAGATGCTGACTGTAGAGACTGAAAGACACTGTTCCATGATGGTCCTGGCATAGTAACAGACTGTAATGAGACATGATACAGCCACTCCAGTCTAGTTGGTAGTCTGATCTCACTCACTTTCACATCTTCTAGTTCAAGCTCCTTTAGTCCAGAACAGTTCTCTAGGATAATGGTTATGTCATCAATATTAAGGTTCTTAAGTGTCAGCTCGATCAGAGATGCTGACTGTAGAGACTGAAAGAAACTGTTCCATGATGGTCCTGGCATAGTAACAGATTGTAATGAGACATCTTTCAGCCACCTCAGTCTAGTTTGTAGTCTGATCTCACTCACTTTCACATCTTCTAGTTCAAGCTTCGTTAGTCCAGAACTCTTCCTTAGGATAATGGTGATGCCATCAGTATTAAGGTTCTTAAGTATCAGGTAGGCCAGAGATGCTGACAGAGACTGAAAGAAACTGTTCCATGATGGTCCTGGCATAGTGACAGACTCTAATCTGACATCATGCAGCTGCTCCAGTCTAGTTGGTAGTCTGATTTCACTTATTTTAACATCTTTTAGCTGCAGCACAGTGTTGTTCTGCAGGCATAATGGGTTAATTAAGGCATTTTCTATTTCCACTCTCCTATGCTGCACGGTTTTGCCGAAAGTCACACTGAGGAAATGTTGCCCATTAGATAACTGAATCCCTTTGATTGAAATGCTCTCCAGATGCACATTACTAGTAAGATCGAAATTCGTGGTATCTATAGTATTTATACCTTTGCAACTGACTTTCCCTACATTGATCTCTAGGGATACTAAAGATACCGCTTTATTAGTTAATGTTGTCAGCTGAGATAAAATTGGGATTATATTGACTGATTCAGACCTACCCACTTCTACTTTCAGTGATTTTAAATGTTCCCTATTGTGGTAAGTACACAAACGTAGTTTGTAATCAAAATCTGAAGTTATAATGAGATCTGTCAAACACAAACGTTTTTGCTCTTTTCTTTCGTGTACAATGTCCCATTCTAACATACATCTAAACATCAGTTTATCCAAACTGGCGACGAGGTTACCGCTCCTGTACAAACCAAAAGAGTCATCTGTATCAGCTGAGCCGAATAGAGTACCTTGCCTTCTGTACCTACAAACAGAGTCATCTGTATCAGCCAGGCCAACAAAATGTTTGCTAAGATCTGAGCATATAGATGGATTTAACCCTGTGATAAAGAGAATTACATTTTCCATTTCTGATACGGCTGTAAGACTAGCCAATATTTTTCTGAATTCTGCGAGAGTATTATCACTGTCGCTAATAATGCTTATAGCAGCAAATAATTCTTGTATTAACTTATGATAAAATGAGATGGAGACCTGTGGTGGTTCCAGTAAAGAGGTAGTAACAGTTGATCCTGTCAATAGTCCAAGTTTATAACAAATTTTCAACTCGTCCGGATCTAGAAACTCGTGTAACTCATCTTCCGTAAACACAAGCGAAAGACCTTTCTTTTGATCTGTCAGTCCTTTGTAGGCTAGGCGACCAAGATGCTGTAACAGTACTTGATTATCACGCATGAATTTATAGTTTCCTGTTAAAGACTTATGAAATACAGAAGGACCCTTTTTCCCCAGTTCCTCACGCTTTAAAGTCGCCTTGTCAGTTGGCGATAATTTGTTTTCACCACGTCGGAACAGTACTTGCAGGAGACCTAGAATATTATAGGTCAATGATTTTGATAAAGATTTGTTTTCCAGCCATGTGAGAGCAGCTATGATCAGAATAAGTGGAATTCTTATGCTGTTCGACAATTCTGCAGACCTGGTATCGCGCAGAAACTTGCTTGTCTGCTTTTTTTCATTGCTACTATCTGACCCCACATCTGAGTACTGTTTATTATATGATGATATAACTTTTTTGCTCAGCTCCTCAACACCCTGTTCAGTTAGACCACGTATTTCACTCACAACATCTACTTTAAATGTGTTGTCTGTTTCGAGAAGTTTATCATACTTCCAAGGTCTTGTTGTCATAACTATCGTACTCTGACCAAGACCTTGACAATCTAGAGTAAACGGATACTCGTCAAACCCATCTAACAGAATAAGTACATTTTCTGAAAAGTTTGCCAAAATTAATTCGCAAACATTTCTTTGCATAGAAAGTCTCTCTAAGCATGCAGAGAAAATAATATCTTTCAGCGAAGACTGGTGTTTAACATGTCTCAGTGTTACATATAAGAGATAATCAAACCTTTTTAGGGACTCCTCCATATCAGTGTTTGCTTCATCGCCAAACTTGGCTCCTTTCATTCCTAGGGCTCGACGTTGGACCTGGCACCAAGCATGAAGAAGCCGCTTACACCAGGTTGACTTACCTGTCCCACCTTCACCTTTAATTACAATGTTTTTTATCTCCTTGTCGGAGAACATTTCAGAATATGATTCAAGCCTGCAAGCGTATGCTTTTTCCCTGCCTCTGTCGGCAAGTGGTGGACGTGGTGGTCGTAGAAGTGGTGGTCGTGGAAGTAGTGGTGGAAGTGGTGATGGTGGTGGAAGTGATGGTGGAAGTGGTCTAGGCCATTCTAGGCCATTTTCAGATTCGAGCTCAGGTTGTTTGTTGCCCTTAATTTTTACAATGTCAAGATTACAGTAAATTTTATCTATTGGAACCCTCAACGCCTCGTCATTCAATCCATCTCCAAGAGGTGACAGCGAAATGTCCTTGTAGATGCGACTGTATTCCTCTACAAGGTCCACTCTCAATTTACGGCAGTCTGCAATAAAATAAGCACAATCAGGACAGGGGATGGGTGTAGATTTAATCAAGATATTAAATAAACCAATCGGGCACATAACGTAGAAATTATGTCGAGGGAACGTCGATGCAACGTCAAAAAGTTGCACTGACGTCAATATAACGTCAGTACAACATGATTTTAAACCAGGAACACACATAAGAAATGAAAATAACAGACTTGGTACAATATGGTTACAAGCGAGGAATACACCAAACAAATGACAACAGCAGGATATTATCAGTAATGAAATGTGCAAAACCTGCCACATCTCTAGCCCCGGCTTAAGCAGGCTTTTATAGAACATATTCTATTTTAGAAAGGAAAGGTCTAGTGACAGTCGGCTGGTAATAGCCATTTTACGTTAAAATCGCTATTGACAGTCTACTGGTAATAGCCATTTTACGTCAAAATCGCTATTACCAGTCGACTGGCATTAGCCATTTTATTCATCGCTTACTTAGCAAGCATAGGGAGACAACGTCGCCCTTATCTGTCTTATATCGATAGTCTACTACACAATGGCGCGAGATAGGAAATCGTTATTTAATGCTTTGTCAGACTGCTGCTGATAAAGACACATATGATTCCCTGATATATTCTGAAAGCCTGTTTTTTTCGCCGAACTTGTCATACTTTAATATTATTTTTCACACAAGTATTTATTGCTTGAAAATATAGATTTCATGACGTCGTGCCAGTCATTTTCTATTTGGTGTATTGAAATGTCGTAGTTTTTAATACCCATATACATGGGCTAAAAGGGGTGGTCGGGTGGTGCGATGGTGCTGTGTGTACTTCCAGTGCCAGGGCGTCCTACTGCTTTGGATAATAGTAGGGCAAGGGCCTACTGTTCTTGCAGTAGGTGCGGGTGGGGGTTGTTTGGACATTTTTTCTATCGTCTATCATTTCTCTCTTCTTTCTCCCTCTCTCTGGGAGACGGCCCGATATAGACTGAAATACTGTCTCAAAGGGCCGTTCAATCAAAACAAGGGCTAAACATGACGTCGCTCTCAACAATCTTTCGGACATATCACGACGACGCCTGGTTGTGACAGGAGGGCTCAGTGTCACTTTTATAACTACACTGTACTGTATAATGCGGTCAGCCGTTTTCAATTGCGGAAAAGAAAACTACTTTGAAAGAAAGAAAGTTTTCCCTGATTTTTCTGAAAGTATAGAAAATGAGCTTTCTAATAGAGTTCTTTCGGATAAGACGCAGCTGTATAAGTAGCCGCATCTGAACGTATCTGAGAGGGAGAAGTCATTGTTTGCCTTTTTAAACAGGCCTATATAATGCCATCAAATGTTAGTTTGAAGTAGATAAAGGTACTTGTTTTACATATACCTAAAGCTTTTAGTTTTTGATTAAGAGTTACTTCAATGTCCTCACCCACTTAATGATTGGGTAATTCTGGAAAAAGTGCATGTTCGTCCGTCTTTTTGTTTGAATGTCACACTTTCCTTTCTATACTCTTTGAGGTTATTGTTATTAGCCCAAATCTGGCGAACAATGATATCCTCCCTTGTCGACAATAATATCCTCCCTTGTCCTCAGTGATATTGAACAGGAAATGTCAGATTGATGTGTATAATTGAGTCTTATAAGTGGCAAACATAGGCAGAACATGTTTTTGAAAAATGATATATTGTTCCATAAAATGCAGTTTCAATATCTAGTGGGGGTCGTGTGGTCGCTCGATGGTGCTGCGTGACTTATGGTGCCGTTTTGATAAAAGTATAGCAAGGACCTACTGTGCTTGCAGTAGATGCAGGTGGGGTTTGTTTGGATATTTTATTCTCTCGTCTATCTTGTCCCTTTTCTTTCTCCTTCTCTCTGAGAGACGGCTCGACTGAAATAATGTCTTAAAGTCTTAGAGCCGTTAAACACAAACCAACACACCAATCCGTCAATTTCTAGTTTTCCTTCGAGCGATGGAAAAAGCGGGACGTTTATGGGTCACATGCCTGTACATTGAATTTTTACCAGTAAAATCAGGTTTACTGTCGAAAGTATGACCAAAATCAATTTAAAACCGTTTTAGGTGAAACTCAATGATGTTTTGTTTCTTTAAAAGTGGCAGTAAGGATCTGGCAGCGACTGACAAAATATTTCATAAATGTTTACATCGCTACAGCAATGGTGTCTGTAGCTTTAATGATTGTGAATTTTAAACAAGAATTTCCTTGTCATGCTTTTAGAATAGCATGACATGCAGCATAGATGACTTGAGCACATATGTAAAATTATCCCTGCGACACCACCCCACCCAAAATAGCCACCTACCACACCAATCGCCCCCATGGCTCTGATTTATGTCCCCAAAAAGATGTTTTTCACACTATTAAAACATTAGATCACTGGCAATTTGTTTATGTAATGAATACAGCAGCATACTGTTGGAATTCTTGGTCATTGCAACATGCATTGCTGCAACGGGGACTGAGGTGTCCTTTCCTGTTTTCGATGCTAGTATGTATTTACTGTTTGCTTCCCCGGTCGGGTTACTGAGAGACACTCCCAGTGGGCACGCTGCCATATAAAAAAAACGTTTCTACAGCGCTGCATGGCGTTGACTCAATTATTGTTCCACGTCGCCTTCTGCTAGCATACAGGATTGAACACGCACGCTTCAATGCAAGCGGGAGCAACAACAATTCAGCCCAATGAGTCTTTCCCCTTAAAGTCTCCACATGCCTACGCGATGTAAAATCGTCTAAACACAAATCTTTATGAAAGGCGCTTCAACCGTCACTTTTGGTGATAAAATGAGAGTTGACGGGCATAGATTGAGTCTTGTCGCTGACAAAAAATAGGGGGAACATGTAATCGCTATTTCCTTTTCTGGTTACCCGTCGAGCGATGGAATAGAAACAGAACACGGGGCACAGACCGCTTGTGCATTGTATTTTTACCATTTTGTTAAAGTTTGTGATATCGAAAGAAGGTCATTTTATTTCCCAACTAAATGACTCAAGATATTTTTATATATTAACCTTTTTCATGTGAAGCTCAAAGATAATTTATTTGTTTAAAGTTGACTATTCGCAGTCATTTGCAATGACAAAACTATGGTGGGACCGCACGATGCAGTATTTCTTGTTGATAGAGCAATGGGGCCTTTAACACCGACAATATAAAGAGCTTGACACGTACGACAGTGAGTGACCAATTTGCGGTCACGCAGATGCATCATGGCTAATCAGAGTTGTTTGCTCTTGCCGTGGTCCATAGTGTCACGTAGTGGGAGCTCACTAGGTTAGACACTGACCTCTAAGCCAGCTGAATCAGATTGTGTTTGCTCTTACCTTGACCCATAGTCTCATGCCGTGGTAATTCACTAGGCTTTTACGTGCTAAGCCAGCCGTCCAGGTTCGAATCCTGATGCAGGTTAAGTCCTTTATAATCGTAAATGGTGTCCTCTTGTACACAGTCTTTCATTATCCTCCTTCCATCGGCTCAATGTGACTGACATACTGTTGAAAGGGTGCTAAAAGCGCGTCATCAAACCCTTTTTCACAGTGTTGATAACGTTATCCCCTGATATGCCTTCAGCAGGCACATGACGTCGCATAGTCAGAACGACGCCATTTCGACGTCGCGTGCCCGACATCGTATACCAAAACAAGTATTTTGTTAAAGCTACTTCTTGGAAGAACATCATGAACATTATTACTTCCCTTGAATAAAAGAAAAGGTAAGCCCTGTAATGAATAAGAAAACACCATTTTTCAAGTTATTTCGTTTGAGTATCTCAGGCAGAGAAGTAATAAAGTTTATTTATATTCTATATTTCAAATGAAGGATAAATCAATCAACATTCGCACTGGAGTTGAAGACGCACCGATTTTGAAATTAAATTCAAGGCCGTCGTGGGCGGTCCGGCCAGTCCGGCCATGGCCGGACCACTTTTTCGGCCGAATATGGTATTGGCCGTACCACTTTTTTCATTCGGCTGAATATGGTATTGGCCGGACCACTTTTCCCCGTTATTCCTTCTTTGCCTTTGTCCCAAAAATACATTAAAATAGCTTCTAGAGACGTCCTGAATTCAAAACTTTTCTCGGGGGAGGGCCCCGAACCCCCCCCCCCCTTACGAGAGAAAGGAAACCGCCTCTCGTGCTCTCCCCCACTCGTGCCTTCGGCACTTGGAGAACACCCTTGGCAGTTTTTAAAAGCTTGGATAACCATTTGAAATACAGCAAATACTCACAAAATTATTTGAGTTTCACAAGTAAATTGGTCTCAAAATGCATTAAAATCGCTTCTAGACTCGGACGTCCTGAATTCAAAGAGTTTCTCATGGGAGGTAAGTACTCATAAAATCAATTGAGTTTCACAAGCGAAATTGGTCTCAAAATGCATTATAAATCCAAAACTTTTCTCAGGGGAGGTCCCCGAACCTCCTTTCGAGAGCTAGGGGGATACCCCTCTCGTGCTCTCCCCACTCGTGCCTTCGGTACTCGGGGCGTTCCATGGCCTCACCACTTTTCAAAAGCCGACGACGGCCCTGAATCCGTATGGCACTCGTGTTTCCATACAACACATACATACAGCTGTTGCGTGACAGTCATGTGGCGTTGTCCACTGTGGTTTTACAACCATTTTAACAGATTTTCAGTCATATATATTGACTATCATATTTCAAAACGGTAAGAACGGAAGTCTGTGTTATTTTAGGATAAAAAAAATTCCTAATGTAGAATTTGAACTCGGTCCGCCGGTTTGTTAGTCAAGCGTTTAACTAACTGAGCTACAGAGACTTACGGTAAAACATACTGAATATATATTTATATATACATATTTGAACATCCTTTATTTACTTCTGACATTGGCTTTTCTCCCTCCCGCCCCCAGTCCTACTCCCCTACCGCCACTGGCACCTGTAGACTGAAATGCTACCTCAAAGGTGCTTTAAACCCCAAAACAACAAACCAGCCGACAAAATAAGGACACTGCCTGTTCAATAAAACTGAGGACAAGGGAGGAAATTATTGTTGACAAGGGAGGATATCCTTGTTCGCAAATTCGGGTTTAGTACAATTACTTCAAAGAGTATGGAAACGAACGTGAGAAAGTGAGACAGTCGAACGGAAAGACGCAGGGACATGTACTATTTCCAAAATCACCCAATAATTCAGCGGCTGAGGACAATGAAGTATTGGACAGTCATACACCAAAACCCTTAAACAAAAACTAAAACCATAATCATATGTAAAACAAAAAACTTCTATCATCTTCAAACTAACATTTGATGGTATTATATAGATGTGTTTAAAAATTGCAATAATGATTGCTCCCTCTCGGATACGTGCCGATACAGCCACTTATACGGCTGCGTCTAATTCGAAAGAACTCTAATAATAGCTATAAAATAATAATTCCCACCTAATCGAGAACTAACTGACTACTTTTTTTCCTGCAAGTTTTATTAGTAGTAATACTTGTTGATGTTGTTAATTGTTGCTACTGCAGCTGCTTCGGCTATCGCAGGAGTAGTGGTGCTTACAAATTTCATGAAGAAAATTTGTTTTCGTGCTACTCCAGGAAATTTGACAAATCTTCAACCTGGAAAAGGACCAGACACATGCCATTTCGATTAGTTTGTAAAATAGTATCATTCTACACAAGGTACTTTTCTTTACAAACTAACAAACAAACTAACGCACCCCCTGCAACCCCCACACCCATCCATCCACACACGCACACACACACACACACACACACACACACACACACACACACACACACATCCTTCCTTCGCAAAGTTAAATCGCTTCTCACGAAGAATTGGGACCGCCTAGAATAACGACCCCCGTCCCTTTTTTTTAATTCGACTCCGGTCATTAGTTTCTGAGGAAAATAACCTTGACTAGAATGATACTTATTTACACACTAATCGAAATGGTTCTTTTCTGGTTTGAAGATTTCGTCAAATTTTCTTTGGTGGCACGAAAGCAGATTTTCTTCAAGAAATTTATAAGCACTACTACTGCTACGATAGCAGCAACAGCTGCAGCAGCAACAACAGCATAAACAAGCATTACCAATAATAAAACTTGCAATAGTAGTGGATTAGGTGGGGCTGGGGCTTAATATTTCATAGCTATCATCGAGGGGGTCAACGGGAGGCAAAATCTTTTAGAACGGCGTCATTTCATTTTTTATAGAATAATGACCGGGGGATCGTTATTCTATGGGTTCCTATAGAATAACGACTCCGGTTATTATTCTTTAAAGAAAAGTGACCTCTTCATAATATTATGACTCCGCGGTCATAACATCATAATATCATAATATTATAACACCGCCCTCCCCCCACCCACCCTCAACCCAACAAACACACAACATGAACAAGTGTTACCAATAATAAAACTTGCAGTAGTTAATAATCAGTTAGTGGTCGATTAGGTAGGGATTAATATTTTATAGCTATCATCGAGGGGGTTAACGGGAGTCAGTATCTTTTAGATACGGAGTCACTTTTTCTATAGAATAATGACCGGGGGTCGTTATTCTATGGGGGTCACAATGCTTCGCGAGGGGTCGATTTATTTCGTGTGTGGGGTCATAATATTATGACCGGGGAGTCATAATATTATGACCGGGGAGTCACTATTCTTTAAAGAATAATGACCGGGGGATCGATATTCTATGGGGGTCACTTTACTTCGTTACAACGGCAAAGGTTGCCTGGGTTGCTCCTTGCATAGCGCAGTGTCTGCAGTTGCATTTATATCCAGGTTATAAAACGTGAAAGAGTTATCTTATACAGATCAGTGTAGTCTTACATGTGCATACTAAAAGCCTACCACTTTTATACTAGTAAGAAGCTTCTTAACCAAGTTTACGAGGGAAAGAGAGAAAGAGCAATGAGATATACAAACGGCTACTTCTGTGGAAATTCCACCGAATGGGCAGGTTCAGGCTCAGTAGTTAAATCCTTATCTGATCAAGTATGGTCAGGCATGTCAAAGGTCAACGCTGTAAAAAATCTTAAAGAGTTTCTTCAAGAGCAAAGCGTACATTCAGAAGACGAAAATGACCCAAACTACGGCTAATAAAGCCTCATCAGTGACCTGACAATATCTGGTGACGAAATCAGAAAACTTTCCGGTCTTTTATTGCTTTCGAACCTACAGAGCTGGGTCCTCATTTTTAGAACATGTTGATTACGCATTCCCAGACCAGGCTGCGCTGGGGTGGGCGATTATGCTGTGTAACTTTCAGTACCGGGTTGTCCAGCTAGTTTGGATAATAGTAGTGCAAGGGCCTGCTGTACTTGCGGTGTGTGCAGGTGGGGCTTCTTTGGACAGTTTTTCTTCCGCCTCTTTGTTTTCTCCCGCTCTCTTGGAGACGGCTAGATGATATAGACTGAAATAATTTCTCAAAGGGCCGTTGAACCCAAAGCAACCAACCAGCCTGCGCACGATGTTGGCTGGACAGGACATAAAAAGAATGAACCAGTCACTCTTCTACAAAATGTCCATGCACGCATGCTGGTCTCTAATGATGACGAGATCACATCCTATCGGGCACATAAAACTGAATCAACGTTGAATCAACGTTGACTCAACATAATGACGTTGAATCAACGTTGGTTCAATGTTGACTAAAGTCGTGTTTTTGATGAGATATGCCAGATAAGACGAAAGATGCAAAATGTCTATTTACCGTCATTATCCTAAGTACTGGGACATTTCAACAGTTACATTTTCTGTCGCAAAATTTTATAAGGTTTTGCTCTCCAGCATGCAGCGGCTCACAGAATGGTACTTCTATATGTGAAATTCTCTATTCTGTGTCCATATATTTTTCTAAGGCTCTCTTTCAGGGTTTCTATATTCAACAAAATTTCGCAAAAATGCTATGTGTATTTAAAGCATGTTTAAAGAATGTGATTACAGCACTATATTTACTGAAAATCTTCCTTCGTCTGTGTTCCTTGCTTTTCGTTTCGGCGAGAGCAAATTGAAAGTTCATCTGTTAAAGCTGATATATACACATATCAAAAGCGCATGTTTACCTCCACGCCATGGAACTCTTCCCGGGTAACGTACTAGACTGGGTTAAGATACATACTTAAGAGTTTTAGCATGGTATGATATCTCGGTGGGCACGCATCCTTCGAGCAGCATTAGATGGCGTCATTTCGACTTAAAACGTCGAGTCGATGAAAACGCAGTTATGGTTCGTGGCTGCGTATTCCGAGCGATATTGTCAGGAATATAAAAGGTGAATATGAAGAAACAATCACGGTGTGTGCATATATCATATTCTATTTTGTTGAACTGTAAACCTCCCACTGGACATACAATGTTGAATCAACATTGAATCAACGTTGATTCAACGTTGTGTGCCTGCAAGCCTATTTCTGTCATTTATGTGCATACTCGGGTGCTTACTTTATGTGCTGTTTCAATTGAATAAAGAGGAAATAAAGAAAATATAGGTCTGTCCTATCGGCTCTTGACTTATTTTGAAAATGTGTTAGAATTCTATTGCAGTGCCACGTCGCGACCAAACTAATCTGAGGACATTTTCAGGAGAAGCAACTCGGTCATATTCAAATCTATCTCCCAATAAATTGATTGCTTCCCTTTCAGACTAGACCCAGTTTTGGAGCGGGCTACTTCGCCTAGTAAAGCAAACAGGATTTCATCAAAAACAGGCAATCACAAAAGTGTTTCACATTTGAGCCGCGACACGAGAAAACCAACAAAGTGGTTGTGCGCCCTGCGCAGACTCAGATCAGTCTGGGCATCTGCCTAGCCTGATCAGAGTCTTCGCTAAGCATTTAAAGGGTAGCTAAGGGTCTTGCTACCTCCATGCGGAGAGCCAAGATTCTGATCAGACTGGGCGGCTAATCTGAGTCTGCGCTGGGCGCACGACCACTTTGTTAGGTTTCTCACGTCGCGGCTCATTTTAACAATTGGTGGAAAACAGGTAGATGTGTCCAGTTACCGTTTTGGACAGTTTTGAAACCCAAGGCAGGACTGATGTTCCATGCAAATTTAATCCAAATATAGCAATTGGTTCTGGAGGAATCATTGATTTTGTAGCCTTTGCAATTTTTAGCAACGATGGCCATCTTGGATTCTCGATCTGGCTGAATTTTACCATTTTGAAGCCCTGCAGTATGGTAATGCTCCATATGAAATTTGAGAACCATGGGTGCTTTGGTTTTGGATAAAAATAATTGAAAAATCTTTAACGCCAGGGTTGACGCAAATTTTTAACACCAAGGTTGACACAAATGTGAATGACGGACGGACGGAAAACTGGACGCGTATATCGCGCCTTGCTAAGCAGGTGGGACAATAACGGAGAAGCATGGATGTGTGGTTTTATACGTGACAATTCAGTTGGCAGAGCATACACTGTAAAAAATAACTGTTGATTTTACGGTAGAATAACTGGAACCCGCTGCCAGTCCTTTTCCCGTTATTTTTACGGGCGTTTGCCTGCTCGAAAATAACTTTGTATTGTTGAAGGGCTATCTGACCAAAACGACACCTGCTCTATTCTGTCACACTCTGCTTGATGATTCCTGCAGTTTTTACGGGCGCCCGTAAAAATAACGGTAAAATGACTGGCAGCTGGTTGCCAGTTATTTTACCGTAAAATCTACGGGGTTTTTTACAGTGTAGGAATGGTAATTTTGGGTTCGAGGCTCGATGCCTTGCGTGGCCCTCAACTGTAACGCTGCACGTTCATTCATGTTGTTATGTTGGTCTCTCTCTCTCTCTCTCTCTCTCTCTCTCTCTACTGAGAACCCAGAGACCGTGTTCTCTGGTTATGTTAATGCCTTTTTTCTACTTCCTTCTCTCAAATTTTTTGAGGGGTGACTTCGCACTGTAAACCCCCAGACTTGTGATAAGATGTGATACGACTGCAACGTCTATCCCAGTGAAAATGTTGGACTATAGAACTCGGTCGTTTTTTTTCGCATCATACTTCCCAGGAGGCACACGACGTTAGAATGGCGTCATATTGATATCGGTCCGACGTCATTATGACGTTGCCACAACGTCAACAAGACATGATTATGACGTCGTGTGCCTGCTGGGAATTAACTTCAAAAGTTTTTGTTTTTACAGACCGACAGTTTGTTAGACTTCTAAGCCAGACTAGTTTTTCGAATGAAAATCATATGGTAAAGCCATCGTCCTGCAGTGAATTTTGAAATGCTGCTGAAAAGGACATACTATGGTACGACACCCTTCTTTCCATTCCTCCGTCATCCTTGCTCTCCCTCGTAAAACGGTTGGAATACAGCGACGTACCGATAAACCTTAATTCTGAGCAACTACCCATTTGCACTGATCATGACTCATAGTTCATGCAAAGAGATCATATCAGCGCAAGCTGGTCTGAGTTCACTGTTCGTTCATGTCGTAGCATACGTTTTCGCTTTTACCAACTGAATATCTTCATGTCTGTTTTTTGGTGGGTTCGGGAACAACAAGCACATTTTGAAAATGACAATATGCATTTGTAATACACAGCAATAAGCATGAGCAAGTAAAAATATATCGCAAATGCGCTCACAATCTTGCGCAAAGTACTCAGAGTCTCTCATTTGTCACTCATGTTCATATACCCAGTGTTCATTGACTGTTAATGCTAGAAAGAATGCATTGCACATTAGGTCTGAATGTTTTCTGCTGGGACAAGCCTTTTCAAGCAACCCCTAAAATACTGATATGTATATTTGTGATGCCGGGTGGCAAAGGGTTCACAAAGGTTATAGAGGGGCTTGAAAATACAGTGGTTTTACAGCCGCTTTGTCACTGCCGGGCTGGGGTCAGGTAGTTCATTGTAGTTGTGACGCAAGCTAAGGCGCGACGACTAAGTGCGGGAAAACTTCAAAACGTCAGTCTGGACGTGTCAGTTGTGGCTGAGTACCTTATACTTAGCCAGCAAACCCCATCCTCCCTTTTATAAATAAAATCTCATTCGAAAGCTAGTCGACCATCTTATAACTATTATAACTGGTCTGGTAACGCTTTACTGAATATCTAGATTGAGGAGAAGACACGAATAATTGCAAAGAATCCAAATATGAAGGATTTAATACATGACTTTTGTCGATGGTCGTGCCAAGATTTGTGTTTTGTTGCGCAGATGGTCGTAAATGTTTAAAAGGAATGCTGAGATGGTCGTAAATGTGAAAAGGTAGACCCCTCCGGTGAAAGATGGCTGTTTATTCTTGTAACGTATAAAGTTGGAATCTGATTTAACCGTGGTTGTAAAGAGCACTAAGTGGGCCACTCGCTGATGGGTTCAGTTTTGCAAATGATAAAGGAACAACGACGGTATATGCTGCTTTCGGACGAAGTACTAGAAAAACGCAAAAATCTACATGTTTTTCTAAAAAAAAAACAGGTTTAACACGGTGAGGTCATCTTCAGCGTCTCAACGGTTCTAGACAGAAGGAAATATGCCAAATATAATGGTAAAACAGATTTGTAAAAAATTTTTGACAGTGCAGAGATATTTAAGAAAAACTGTCAGAAAAAAGTTGTTTGTAAACCTGTCACGCGCAGTTTCCCGCAATGTCTCGTACATAATACTTCCGTGTACGTAAATTTGCCTACATACCATGTCTACTGAAACTTCAAATTTTAACGCATACTGGGTTGATCGAGAAATCAGTGTATCGGAAACTGCAACTTTTTTCGTGTATGTTTTTCGTCGAAACGTGAATTTATCCACCTCCAGCGAAATATCCACCCTGTTCAACCCTAATGCTGGCGAAACGGTCGAAACGCCGGTTAATCGTTATTGTAACGATATTGCAACCGATTTGCTTCAACTTCAATTGCTGCGCTCAAACCCGGTAAGAAATCATTTGTTTCCATTTAAAATTTGTCTTGTCTAGCTTGTTCTGACAATACAGAGGTTAGCCGTAAACTGTCACAAATCATACATGTCAAATTATGGTGGTTGTATTGCATCATTTACATTTCTTCAGTTTGCATTAGGGTGAGTGCCAGGAATGGTTTGTTAAAAACCTGGTGGTAGGGCTTTGGAGATCACAATCTACATTTGTGGATTTGTAAAGTTCTGTATTCGTTTTAACCATAAAATTAATTGTTTTAAGCTTTTAGTTTAACAGACGATCATTAAGATACCTGGAATTTCCTGCCAAGGAATTGAGCTGCTGGAACCTACATGTATGATGTAAGGAGCAAAAGTGGAAATAGTCAAGAAACATGCAATCTAACCCATATCTAATTCAACTGAAATAAAAATGAAACTTAGTTTCAGGAAATTCTGGAAACTTTTTAACCGGCGTTACTTTATGAATTGTCAGAAAAATAAATATTCTGCGTTTTTAATTTATCCTTTTATAACGAACCATACTGTTCAGTGTTTAAAGCTGTTCTCTAAAGATCATTGCAAGCAGCTCGTGTGTTCATATTTTCTGCGTATTTTCAAAGTACTAACCATTTTGGGACACATCTGCTGAACAGCCTATTGCCGAACCCTGTTTTACAATTTCGGATTTAATGTTCATAGCGTAACGGTTTTTTATTCTTCAAGAATTTAGAACGTATTGTTAAGTGTTCGTTTACTTAGCCCTTACTCGAGCAGACTAAGTGGTATTTTCTGAGAGGAGGTCTTGAAATCGCGACCATGAACATAGTATACTACTATTTGATATACTTGCACTTATATTCACAAATCGTGGCATGTAAGATGCCACTTTTCTGATAGATAAAAAAGACTGTCGAGTCATTCTGTATGTTTTGGTCAGAAAGTTTTCAGGAAGTTTTTTTAATTCATTATGTAATAAGCTAAGTATTCAAAATAGAACCGCAATAGGCAAAAACCAGCACCATAACTCGTGTATAATTCAGCTGAAATGAAAATGAAATTTAATTTCAGGTAATTCTGGAAACGTTTTAACCGGCGTTACTTTATTTGTTGCCACAAAATTTTTATCGGGCTTCACCAGTCACTCTTTTTCTTGAAAATTAATAGAATTTAATTCCCTGTGGAATATTTTATTCAAGAGTAGAGTAGAGTTTTTTTAATTTATTATTTTATAATAAACGATAACAGTTTTTAAAAAGTGCTCTCTAATAGTCTTTGCAAGCTGCTCGTGTGTTCATATTTTCTGCGTATTTTCAATTACAAACCGTTTTGGGACCCATCTGCTGAAGAGCCTATGGTCGAACCTTGTTTTCCAATATCGTATTTAATGTTCGAAAAATCAGACAGAAGTAGCTTTTCATTCAAACAGATCTCACACCGGATAGGCGGCAATCCTGAACACTCGCGGCAATCACGAACGCGGGTCTAAAAAAGGTACGCGGCTGCTTAGGGTAAGTCGACAAAACTTCTTTTTTCAGCAAGAAGAATGAGTTGAAAATCAAGTTAACCATGTCACGATTTTTAGATATGTTCAAAGTTGTGCCTCACGAATTTTAGAAGTTGAATCCCTATTAAGTTGTCTGTAGTTTATGCGTAAACGCAAAACCTGTGACTTTTAAACACCCAAAACAACAAAATAGACCAAAAAGTTCGAGTTTGCTACATATTTGGATCATTTGCACGTTAGACAGATAAAAGTGAATGTATTCTAGAGAGACTGTGCGTATTTGATTGACTCTGTCTTGTACACAAACGAAGTTACCTAGATTTGAAAACAACAGGGTAGAGAACGGTGGCAATCGAAAACGGTGTTCATGGCAATCGCCTAACGTCAAACAAATATTTGAATGGCAATCGATGAACATTTCTACCGTCTGCATTTTTTATTCATATTAAACAGAACAAGAATCTGTAGAATGGGGTTTTTATTTCTTGATGTATTTATTTTTACAAATTGCTTCAGGCAATAAACAAGTCAAATGTCTTATTATTATGGTAAATTATTGAACTTATGGAATCAACAACATAAACATCAAACCTATTCATCCATGTATGATAAGCGTTCTACCATCTCTCAAAAACATAGACTGTGCGCGGTACTCATTAGATGGATGGATGGATGACTTGCAATTTTACGTCCTCACCCCGTGCAGACTGGCTACGTGGAAACGCGTGTAGCACGGGCAAGTGTACTCGTATATCGTATAGCACGGAGCCACAAGGCGTAACACAGCGATTTTTTACCGAGGGTAGGTCACTTTAGATGACAAAGACAAAAAGGAAAGAGGTGGGTTGACATGCTGATTTACTTAACTTGGCTTGATATACCTTGGTGAGTATATGCACCAAACTTTAAAATCCGAATTTATGCTCATACTGAATTCTGGAGCTGTTGAAGTCACAAATACGTTTAAAAATTACCACGTTATATCTACGATGTTTATTCTCACTATAGGTCAATAAAATCTTGATATAAACACATAATTCAATACAGATATGTTTTAGGCATTTGTCAATGAAAGTTTCATCAAGGTTTTTCATGATGCCACCTTGAAATGGATTATTGCAAGACACCACCCATTTCAAAGTCACGGTGTAATAACGGATACCTTTCTGTGACGGTTACGGCTTTACCCGGAGCAGGCATCGGTATAACCCGGGTAACGCAAAAACAAATGCTTTCCTTTTCGGTCATTTTGTCCCATCTGGAGCAGAATAGAGTCCTATTTTAGACTAGTAGTAGACAATGAAAGATCTCTCAGACAAACACTGCTGATATAGGCCAGGTACATAGTTTTTACTTCCAGTATTACTGTAAAGATCGTTTCACACTGCCCGAAAACATGGATGGATGAATGGATGTCTTACGACTTAACGTCCTTTTTAACAGTATTTCAGTCATGTCAGAACGATGGACAGGTGATAATGAAAGGCTGAGTGCAATGGAACCCCGTTTACGATTGAAAAAATTCCCGTCTGCAGCGGGGCTTGAACCCTGGTCCGCTAGATCAGCAGGCCAGCCTTAACCTACTGAGCAACCGGGGCTTCCCCGACAATATGAAGGTATTGAAAAAGAAAACAATGAACCTCATTTGTTCAAATATACATCGACACATGCATTTGCACACGGCAGACAGAGTAGCGAAACGTTCAAGGCCACCAAATTAGCCAAGAGTAATGTGTTTTTTTCGTCCACACCTATTGAGTATGGGTATTACACTACGTAAGCAGCGAACAAAACTGCGAGAACGCACGGGCCGCTTTGCGTCTTTGGTATTCTCAAATAGCATAGACAGGCTTTGTTGAAAGATTCAGACTAGCATGCGCAACTAAAATGTGTCTCTTTTAATGGTATCGTAGATTATTCTTCTTCAGAGAATATAAAGACTCATCATAATACGAGTTGCAACATGGAGAAAGTATGCTCAATGTATAGGCAAACAGCAAAGACTAAAACCAGCCTGCGCATCCACAGAGTCTGGTCCGGCCCTTTGCTGTTTGCATAAAACATGTATGGACTCTGTGGAATCTGCATTTTAAAATACAGTCTACCTATATCTTACACGGTGGTAATACCAATTTCTCGATCTCTGCTGTCGATCGAGCCGTTCATTTACCCTAAATGAAAAAATGGCTGTTGACCGAGGCAATTACAACAGTATCAGCTCGGTCGATAGCTATTAACAGAAGTAACATTTACCGTCAACGGTAATGCTGTCGACTGAATTTCGGTCGACATCCATTTTTATAGTACCGTCTCGGTCGACAGCGTAGGTGGCATGTGCAACCAGTCATAACCTATGACGTATGTGCAACCAGTCATAACCTATGACAGCAGTTTGAAAGTTCTACATATTAATTGAAATACGAGACGTTCTCAGTTAAGCTGGGCCATTAGCTATTAATTTTGTCCTTCACATTGCCTTCCTTTAACTTATAAAATAACGGTCCTGTTTACCCTCTAACAAGTTGCCCTCTGTCTAAAGAAGTAGATAAAAGTACCAAGACATGCATGCGTTTTGTTAGACATTTTTAACACTGGTTCGAATAACGATACCCTGGTTTAAATGCGACGTTTTCAAACGCAATATTTCCGTTGCATAGATATAAACGCCGCACAGCTAAAAAAGATGAATCACTGCTGAAAATCGAGTTCCATTATTAAATTCAGTTGATTTCTTACATATTTCCCCGCTTAAACAATGTCTAAAGGGTAGTTTTTGCTACAAAATGAGTCTGGGAACTAATGTCGCAAATTTTATATAACCTTTGTCACAGCTGTAAATTCGTGATACATGTATTAACTAAAATGGCCCGGCATCATAAAACTTACAATATCACACGAAGAAATATGTGTTCCTCAATATCTTATATCATTTGTGCAAATTTGCCCAATTTTGTATATTTTACTCGACTTCAAAATACATTACCCCAGCATTTTTCTGTAAGAATGTAACCTTACATCACGGGATTTTCTTATTACTGAGCAAAGCAATCGCTCTGAAACTCATGTCCAAAATGCTGCCTAGTAACAGCTACAAGATGGTGTGCTTAGATTTCATGCACTGAAACATCAACTGATATAAAAACGCTAAAATGTGTGCACTGTAACCTACGTCACACGTAACCTACGTCACTTAGACCACGTTTTGAAAGCGTTGACGTCATTTGATCAAGCAGTGCTTCATAGAAAACACCTTTCTTCCAATAAAGCAAAGAAAAACATTTTAAATTGAAATCAGCCAAAATAATCAAATGTCAGTAGAGTAGTAAATGTGCAATGCTACGCATGTCAAAGACATCGTATGCGACATCGTCAACGTATCTTAATAACGTCAAAAAATACGCCGTTTCTAATTGTCAGGGCATGTCTCTAAACATGATTGGTATTCCATAATCTAAAACTATTATCTGAAAATATTTTAAAGAATTGAAGCAGATATAATGAGCATTATGTTCGTGATTTTTCTTGAATTCTGGAGGGGTTGTATATATGGCCATTTTTTTTTCCGCGAATGGCCAAGCTTAACTAAGAACGTCTCATACGCCAAGCCACGTAAGACTGCATGGGTGTGCAGGATGGGCTTAGCTGTTGCTCATACACAACGAGCGTACACAGTTAATGCTCTTCATGTACTCTACTCCAGCCAGCTTCACACATATGAGCCGCGTCACACAATAAGTTTGGGTAGCTGTCCGCGAACAGCGAAGACTCAAACCAGTCTGTGAGTCCATGCATCTACAAACAGCCTTCATTTTGTGTCTTAAAAATTCTAAGGACTCACATATGGCATTCGTGAGCAGCAAAGACTCTGACTAGACTGCAAAGATGCAGACTGAACTGAACCTTTGCTATTCGCATTTCCCATAAGCACCATGTTGCGTGTCGCAGCTCATATAACAGCGCCTAGCACAGGTCGAGGCTCAAGCAAGTTAAACTCAGACGTTTATTGATGAAGATGCAAAAGTCTATGCTCAAGCCAGGAACCCAGTACGTGATCAGTGGTCCGCATCCCTGCCCACACCCGTATATATAAGAGGCAGTAAAAATCACTGAGACATGTTCGTACTTCGAAACCATTCAGGGTTTGCCTGCCCATCTATTTAAAGATGGCGACACGTACAGGGACCTCGCATCGCCAATAAATGAATTCTCGGCTTTACAACTACTTCGTCTACTAAAAGTTGAAGATTTCCGGAAACAAACAAGTTCACATTATTCATTTCTTCCGTTTTAATGATTCCAAAAGAAAAACGGTGCCCGTTTTATACCGTAGTCTTTCGAAAACACTGAGCTGTATTACTCCGTTGCCATACCCGTGTTATCCCGCAGCGCAAATTGAGGTATATTCGCAATTTATGTATGATTCTGGTCGGTTCAGCGTAGGGATTCTAACTTGCTGAAGATGCTGATGCATGAATAGAATTGTCAAGAATATTGCCTCAAACGAGCTGTTTGAACGGGAAGTGGTGAGCTTGACTTTGTGGCAGCATACTTATAAAGATAGTGTAAGTTTTGCCAAATAAACCAGTGTTGGTATATGAAAGATATACAGTGGACCCTCTTTACAACGACAGCATTTGTCCCCAAATTTTTTTTACGTTAAACTGAATTTGCTGTTATAAAGAATACAGATTTTGAACAAAAAAGCCATTCTGTGCAAACCAAAATGACGTTGTAAAGAATTTTGTCATTGTAATGAATGTCGTTATAAAGAGGGTTGACTGTATTGATTGAAATTAAAAAGTGTTAGATGAAACTTACATCTTAATTTGTTGGTGAAATCTAACATTTTCTGAAAAGTCACCCGTAAAACAATCGCCGTGCTACGCCGTGTTTCTCCGTGCTATACGATTTACGAGTACACTTGCCCGTGCTACACGCGTTTCCACGTAGCCAGTCTATACGGGTTGGTCCTTTTTAGCAGTACAGTCAAACCTGCTTATGTGGTCACCTCTATTAAGGGGTCACCTGCCTTTAGCAGCCACCTTTTCTGGGTCCTTTGAACCTAAATACAGTGTAAATGAACCTGTATTAAGGGGTCACCTGTCTTAAGCAGCCAATTTTTGGGGTTCCCTTGGGTGGCCCCGTAAGACAGGTTTGACTGTATTTCAGTCATATCAGGACGATGGTGTGTGATAATGAAAGGCTGTGTGCGATGAAACCCGTTTACGATTGAAAACATTCCCGCCTACAGCAGGGCTCGAGCCCGGGACTCCAGATCAGCAGTCCAGCACTGCTGAGTTACCGCGAGGCTCCTGGTACTTATTAGAACTGTCACGTTGAGGCGTTATCCTGAGTAACAATGTATGTTTTTGAGCAAAAATTATTGAAATAATGCTTAATCTTGCAAACCCCTACTTTCTCTGTACGTTATAGGAACACGAGGGGTGGTTGTTAGTGAAATGTGTGTGTATCAATGCATGACACTGGCTAACATGGTTTGCCATTTGATGAATTCCATTCATTATATTGCTCAGCATAGTATTGATAATCATGGGGTTCGCCATTCGACGTATCCCAAAGTTGGATTCAAACCTCATGCATGGCATTGTCCAGCATGGTTTTGGCTAGCATATATTCGCCATTCGATGAATCCCATGCATGGCATTCAAATCCCATGTGTGGTATTTCCCAGAATGGTATTGGCTAGCATTGCAGCAAATGTCAAAAGCAGTATGTAGGAGAGACAAAAGGTCCGTTGAACCTCAGGATGAATGGTCATCGCGATGACTGGAAACATAGCAGGTTTGAAAGGTCACCAGTGGCAGAGCATTTTCGCTCAACAGAACATGACTTTCTCAAACATGCCTCTGTTTGTTGCATTGACCATAGCCCAGAGTGGACAGATTCGACCAGGAAATCTCGTGAGAGTTACTGGATCCGCCGTCTGAACACTCTAAGGCCTCACGGTATCAACAAGAATGATTAAAAAACTAGACTGAGTTTGTAGCGGTGTGTTTATCATTATGACGTTCTATTCAACCTATACTTGTGCAGGGGCATCTTGCTTCCCCCAGACATAGTGTTCCACTCTTGCTTTTGTCTTTTGTAGCAATGCATTCATATGTATAATGAGCTGTTTCCTTCATCATGGTGAATTTTGCCTCATATGTGAATGGCCAATACATACAATGAATTTGTAGCGCTATAAATACAGCGCTTCAAATCACAAAATACGATTTTTCTCATTTTGGCGGCCATTTGCAATTTCGAATTCGAACTGGGGCCGTGAAACGGCCGTCTTCTAGCAATTTTGCTTTATTAAACGACCATTTTTCAATTTTTTGGTCGTTTAATGTGAATTTGAACAGTAAATTGTGAAACATTTTCATGATTATTTTGTATTTTCTTAATTCACATGCTTTACCTGTAGATATATTGAAATTTTGACTTTGTAAACTCTGAAGAAGGCGAAAGCCGAAAGCGCTCAGTAACTTCACAATTTTGCACTGTTTATGATTAAATCTCCCTATATATATATATATATATATATATATATATATATATATATATATATATATATATATATATATATATATATATATATATATATATATATATATATATATATATATATATATTCTTCATCTTTCATACTGAGGCTAGACTGATCAGACTGCGCTTATGCCGGAGTGGGCTGATCTGTGTATCAGTGTAAAATCTGAAAGAGCAGAGTTCAAATTTATTGTTTAAATTTAGAAACAAGCGCTTTTGACGATTTTCTTCCCTTCTCACATTTACTGAAAAGAGATAAATTTCATTTGTCGAGAGTTCATAGACGAACGCAATGGGTTCCGTGCTTTGTTGTTCCCAAATGGTGTAGAGCAAGTTATTGTCCCAAACAACAGCAGCATGCATTTTCTTCTCAGAGTGTCAAAATTTTGTTCTAGTCACTGCCACTTATGCCACTAAGCCAAAAATAAACTTCAGTAAATATAAACAGCCGACGTGAAGAAAAGACTTGAAATAGGTCCATATAGTTATTTTCCTTGCGATATGCCTAAAACGGCCGGCCAAAACGTTGGAAAACTGTTTTTTTTGCTGTGTGTGTGTGTGTGTGTTTAAATATTTTTTTTTTCAATTTGTTTTTCAAATAAATTCTACACTTGTTTTTACCTTACACCCGTGGATAATGCCACCATTCAATAAGTTAGAAATTAAATACTTTGCTAAATAAAAAGATGATTACAGTATTGACCCAAAGATTGAACAGTTTGGGTTTTACAGTGCGGTGTTATGTCCAAAAGATGCGTATGGAATGGCACATAGTGTAGACCCTGATCAGACTGCTCCTTAAATATGTTTACCCTTGTTCGTCTGTCCGTCGCACCTAAAAATCCCATAGGTTTAGAAGGTCAAAAGTGAGTTATTCTTATGGCGTTCATCGTGAATCTTGCATCGTCCTTAAATTTATTCAAGCAACTACTCCGAACTACTCCGAAACCACTACACCGGTATTTCTCAAATTATACATAGGAAAAACATAAAAAAGATACTTCTTTGCAGAACCAGTTCGCATGTTGGCTGTTAGCATGGAACCTCAGTGGGACCTTTGTTTACCAAATTAAAAAAAAAAAAAAAAAAAAAAAAAAAACAGTGCTATGCCTGTCTCCCACTGGGAGGGTTTGGTTATATAAACTTGCCATCCTAAATTAGCCAGAACCTGTAAAATTTCTAAGTTTAAAAAGACCATAATTTTCAAAAATGATTTTTTCCTCATCAATAATGCATCTGCACGTCTTCAGTATGTAACATCTATGCAAACTTTCAAATTGTCCAAGAGTGTGCCGATACATAAAGCACGTCTTCTATGAAAAGTTTCAAATTGTCCAAGAGTTTGCCGATACATTAAGCATTAAGGTGTAAGTGCCCCTCTCCCATATTATTCTTCTGTTTATACAAAGGGGAACTACTTTTGTAACTTCCTGCTTGCCTATCCGCATAATGTAGCCCTTCCAAATTGTTTACTCTTAAAGAAAAGAATTTGCTTCCAAAGGAGCAAATTCTCTCAAGAAGTGTCCCCCATAGAAGGGAGGCAAAATTAAACTTGTAGAGTTTGTTCTCCTTAAAGTTTGCCCATTCACCTTAATTCAGTGCTACAAAACTAGCAACCATCATTCACCTTAATCCTCTGCTACAAAACTAGTAACCATCATTCACCTTAATTCAGTGCTACAAAACTAGCAACCATCATTCATCTCTGAGGTAAGTCTATTTCAATCACATGCTTTGATGGATTATTATGTTGTGGAAGCTCATCAAATAAACCAGGAAGAGTTGCGGACACAAGCTTTTTATAGGTCCAAAACAGCTGTAACACCATAAAAATGATCGAACTAAAAATCCAAACTCACATACATATCTTCATATAATAGCAAGAAACCTGTAGAGTTTCATGAAAGTCGGATGAGGTGTACAGGGGAGTGCGGAGCCAAGCCTTTTTATGGAAATTCTAAGTTCAAAAGGGCTGTAACTGTATCATTAATGATCGAATCGAAAATCCGAAACCCCATTCACATATTCATACTAGAGCAAGAAAATCTGCATAGTTTCAAGACAATCGGATGAGGCGTCTAGAAGGAGTTGCAGACTCAAGATTTGGGATTGACGGACGCACGCACAGACGGTCGAAGTCCATTTTCTCTCTCCCCCGCCCCCACTCCCTCCGCATACGTCTGGTCACAAAAACAAAAGTATTGAAATACTATGCAGAAAAAGACAAACTATTTTTAAACGGAGTTGGTATCGGTAGTCCAGATAACAACCTTAAAAATTCATGTTTTGCATTTTGACCAAACCTTGCTGTTATACTTCATATTTCGGCCTATCATTTTGACCAAACCTTGCTGTTATACTTCATATTTCGGCCTATCATTTTGACCAAATCTTGCTGTTAAACTTCATATTTCGGCCTATCATTTTGACCAAACCTTGCTGCTATACTTCATATTTCGGCCTATCATTTTGACCAAACCTTGCTGTTATACTTCATATTTCGGCCTATCATGGGCTGAATTGATCCACCAAGCACACCCCTCCTTTCTTCTGACCCTCTCGATTCCCGTTCTCCTTATTTACAAAATGGTAACAGATGTGTCGTTCTGTGGAATTAAAAAAAAATACACTATCTTTTATACCAACCTCTTGAAGATTAACTCCTTTGCTTAGATATGCCAAAAATAATCTTTTTAAAAAACATTTAATTGACAGCTCTGAAATAGTCCCAACTGATTACTAGCCACAGGTTTAAGGCATATATTTACGGTAGAATATATTTCAAACAAAAAATATAGCAGATATGGAAGAATCATGGACAGAGATCGAAATCGTTTGATTGATCAAAATAAAATTTATAGACATAACAATTACGTGCACGAGTGAAAAAAATACCTAAATTCATCATGTGAACGCAGAATCGAATATTAATTTTCTTACATGCTCACGATTTTGCTATTTTGCATATGCAATCTAAACATCGTTTTTAACTAAAACAAATGATCTAAAACTAACACATTTTATGAATATACACCCAGGATTTAACTTAATTTAGTAAAATGATTTTAATTGGAAATGTTGGGCTTTCGAGGGAGTATATCTTTAATATGTAAGTAGTTCATATAAACAATAATTATAAAGAAAATCAAACTCCTACAAAAAGGAGACGAAGTAGCGACTGTGGAGGTGAAGAAAATGCGCAACAACGGCAATATCAAGAGAAAACACACACACACACACACACACACACACACACACACACACACACACACACACAAGTGTGGGCTCGGTTAGCGAGGTGCTCGCACGGTGGGCAGGGTCCTGTGTTCGAGCCCCGGCCTCCACTCAGGAATTTTGTAGCCATACAGTCAAAACGTGCATGTTTCGTCGGTTCCTCCGTGATTCTGGTCAGTTTCGGGGGCGAATCTTTCAAACAGAGGGAAACAGTCTAAGGTCAACCATGTTGCTTGGTAGCTCAGTTGAAAGAGTGCTAGCAGGGTCTGCGAGATGCCCATGGTTCGAATCCCGATTAGGCTATAACTTTTCTCCTCCCAGGTGACAAACAGACACACACACGCTAGCATATTCACGCACGCATGCGCAACATTTACAAGCACACACACACTTACCAGTGATTCTTGAAAAAAGGGTACAATTGTGGATGAAAAAAATCTAAAAAATGAACTTCGTTGCATCGTTTCAATAATATGAATTTTTGGCAGTAGACAGGCCCTTGTTTATGTATGCAAAATATTACCCACACCAAGTAAACAGTAAAAAAGTGGTTTTAGATCAAAATATGGCGTTAAAATCGTCGTTACGGAGGTGAGATATAACCACACAAGGCATATAGCCGCAGATTTGGCAGGTCTTAAATGTATGTAGTTTGCAGGATAGTTACTCTTTTCGCAGTGTTGACCTAAAGCTGTAATTCCTATATGGCATTGATCCCTTTGAGTATCCTATAGAAATAGTTCATTAAAATGAAAACAGAAGGCTTTCTTTAAACGAACAATTTAATAAAACTACCCTATTTGCTTTCCAAGCAATAAACAAATTAGCCAAGCCATTAAAAGTGCCAGTGACTGAAACAGCCCACGAACCTATCAATGGTAACTTTATATGACACTTTTAGTGATATATGGTATTTGTAAGTGTATTGTGAACATTTTCTCAAACTACCGTTTTCGTTACGGAGGGGAGTGCATTTAGCATATGCAGAATATGATTTTTTATTTTCACCAAAATTCTTAGAAGTGGGGCGTAGCTTCTTAATTCCAACCTTATTCTTCTAAATACAGATCAGTTGATATTATTTTAATACAATGACGCTGCTATTTTAATCAAATTATATATCATTAAGAGCAATGAATTCGAAATATAACCGTCTATCATAGGTAAAAAGTAAACCATGAAAACTAAAAATTATCCAGAGCTGGTCTGGTCAGTACTGTCGACATTTTGAACACCTACAGATAGTACCTAATTATTATCTGCCCTGTCTACCATTCTGTTGTCATTATCTCCGACAATAATTTTTGTTACCGAGGGTAGAAAGTTTAACGTGCGTCATACGTTATCTTATTTATTACCGATAGCTCTTTAAGGGAACAAGACAAGTTGTAATTCCAGTATCTTTCCTGACTTCGTAAATTTCGGTCACTTTGAAAGTCACTATTGATACGCATTCTTGGAGTTGTCATGTAGTAATTCCTGTTTTGGATATCACAGTGATAATATTAGGTTCAAATGGTCTACTGAAATATGGCATCTTTACAAACGTTGTATGGATTTAGTATGAGCACTTTCGGCATGACCGCTTATGTGTGAACTCGGGTGGTGTCCGGGTGCTACTTGGGCTACTCGAGGACATGTATACATTCATGTATATCTCCGGGTGGTCCCTGGAAAGTTTACGTGCTGCTCTGGTTTGCCCGTGTATTTATGCAGAAAAAGCTTTATTTTGTCTGGCTTTACATAATGTGCAATATTGAATTGTTGTTATCTGTTATCTCTAAGGTTGCTTCCCTTAGACCTGTTCTCTTCTGTCCTTTTTTTTTTTTAACTTTTTTGCAGATTATGGGTGGTAGGGGTGGGGAGGGAGGGTTGTGTAGTGACGGGTGTGGGAGGAGAAGACGGCGTGGGGGGGGGGGGGGGGGGGGGGGGGGGCAGCAGAGGAGCTCCGATAGCTCAGTAGATTACGTGCTGGTCTGCTGTTCTAGTGGAACCGGCTCGAGACCCCCTGCAGGTGGAAATCTTCCAAACCGTAAAAGGGGGTTCCATGGCACATGCTTTTCAATATCACCCTTCCACCGTACTGATATGACTGAAATACTGTTATAAAGGACATAAAATCGCTTTCTTCAGGCCTTATGAAGCTGATTTGAGTCTTTGTTTGCGCAACAGACAACGTTCTTGGCTTTGTCACGAATCGGCTTTATTTTCGTTCTTATAAACTGTCTGTGATGCTAAAATTTATGGATCTTAAAATAACATTCCCGAGGTAAGTTCTGGGATACATGTTACTTTAATAGCATTTAGCTGACTGTTATTAAAATTTGCATCTTTTCCATCATGACACTAGAAGGGGCTTTTTAACATAGTGGACGTATTTTAAGAACAAAAGTACAGTTTCACAGTAAACACTCTGACAGAACATGTTTTACAGACAGACAGAACGTATTTTAAGAACAAAATTACAGTTCTTAGTAAACTTCCAGACAGAACATGTTTATAACTGCCCATGCAACTGAACTCTCGTAACCACTGTTATAAGCGCCCGAATTCCCCTCCGTAACGATTTTCTACCCTCCGTAACGTACTTGTTTACTGAAAAGTGTCCATTCCTCATCTGTATAATTTGTAAAGACGATTATCTTACAGGAAGTCTGATTTATTCTACCAGCTTATTCCAGTACCAGTTACCCAATTCTGATTTTTCGCATATCGAACGATCGAATTAACCAGCTCCCCTCCGTAACGGAGCAGCCAAAATAATTTTCATAATTATTTATTCAAAAACGGTTTTATCTATTTAAGCATAGCAGGTTCAATACGTGTTCACTTGGACTTTCCACCTATCAGTTACCATAAGAATGCATTTCGTTTGTGAACTATCAGTTTATGGAGTTTTTCTCCCCTCCGTAACGACACAATTTGGTCGGTCATTTCTGCACTGAATGACCGCAAGTTCACATGTTATATGGGTTATCCCTATCTCCTATCTATACTAACTAGAATATACAAAAATCGGGAAGTAAATGTTTATTTTTCCGTTGATCACATGCTAAGTAGATATATAAGAAAAAATATATTACCTGGAGTCGATTAAATATCTGAAAAATTCTGAAACTCAAATGACAGAAATCGTTCTTTTCTGCTTTCTGTTGTTTTTAAGAAACCTTTATTTCATTTGACTGTGATACTTACTTCAAAATCACCACGGTGGTTTGGGTCAAACATTTAGTTACGGAGGGGAGCCGTTACGGAGGGGAGGGAATATGGGACAAATCAGGTAGTGTACAATAAGTTATGAATCACAAAAGGATGAAATTGGTTTTTATAAACCACATCCTTGTTACACATTCGCAAACTAATAGAGAACATTTTGCAAAAGACCAAATGTTTCAGAAAAGGACCGTTACGGAGGAGAGGCCGTGAAAAGTGACAAACGAAAATGTGAACTTAAAGCTGCTTACTCAGATTTTAGTGTAACAAGTGAATTGGTTCTTATCCTTTTTATTTCAATGGATATCCTGGTACTAAAAAAGACTCATTTTCCATCACGATATCCATTCACTGTTGTTTATAGGTGGGGCTTAGAAATCGTTACGGTAGGTGAGTAGCATTTTGGCGACAAGGAACTTTTTCAATTATTTTTGTAAATGAACGGATTAGAAACTGAATGGAACTACACGGGACATCGGTCAACCTGGGATTTTTAACTGGTAAAGAAATTTGATCTTGCTTTTAGCAATAATCTTGTTTATCAAAGGTGTCTATTATAGCTATTCTGCTTGCGACAGTCAAAAAAGCATACCCCAACACAAAAGCATCGTAAAAAATTCAAGGCTTAGCGTCTTAAATCCTACTGGGAATAGCACAAGGTTTGTACATATATATATTACACTGCCAAAAGAACAATACGTCACCTATTTAGTCTAAAGCATGTTCGTGTGTGTGTCTGTTTAACATCGGCGACATGCTTTTTTCACAATTGTACCCTTTTTTCAAGAATCACTGTTACACATATTTTCGAGATCAGTTTAGATAATGCCATATGCCCTTGACCGTCACACAATAACGACGTCGACATTTTTAAGCATGATTTTCCCGATAATTTCATAGATGCAGACGTGTCTCTTCGGTCAAATGAGCGCTGGCCTGCTGATCTAGCGCTCCTGGGTTCGATTCCTGCTGGAGTAGGAAATCTGCTTAACTGTATATGGATTTCCATTGTACACAGCCTTTCATTATCACCTTTGCATCTTCCTGATATGAATGATATACTGTGAAAATTGTGAAGAAATGAATTAGGACGCCTCGAAAACTGTGGCCTCTTGCATGTGGTCAGCCTTCAATGGACATTTCAAGAGGCCATGATTCTGGAGTAAATGCTCGAGATGCCGCAAATTCGAACTTATTCCAAGTCAAATATATCAAACTATAATAAATGATAAGTGTTTTCTGCAAAATAAGCAAGGGACCATAACTGTTGTGAACAGACCAAATGCTAAACTTAATACTTGTCTGAGATCTAATTATTATAATAAACCTAGTTTAAACTTGCAACAAGGCGCTTTAAAACTGTAGCTTCTAGCATAAGTTTACGCTTTTCTCATTGTAAGCCAATGAGAACTTCAAGGGCCTAGGATTTTGTAAAGAATGATCAGATTTGACTCGAACATGTCTAAAAGTAAAAAGTATGCAAAGACCAGGAACTAAAGCCTATAAGTGCATATAAGTATTGCATATACATTTTCACCCCTGGTTAACTATGTATATACACGGGCTGTTACGAAATGAAAAAACTATTACGAAACGAAAAATAGTCATAGTTACCAAACGACCTGATGACAAGGTCGTGTGTTAACTATGCCTCTTTTTCGTTTTTTAACGACCGTCTTTCGTTTGGTAACATTGAAAACAAAGTTAACCAGGTGTGATTTCAAGGAGATCTGTTAAGAATTTGTAGTTTCTATTGCGTATCAAAGCTTTCCGCAATCATCATTAGCAAGGGCATAAACTCTTACATAACACGCTAATTGTGCAAAAACATATAAATATCAGAGATGTCATTGATATTTACAATATTATAAGCTTTCTGAAAGCTGCGTTGAACACAAATTTAGCTTCTAGCATGCGGATAAAGATTTTACCGTTGTTAATTTATAGAAATATCAAGGGGGTGGGGTGGGGTAAGGGGGGAGGTAAGGGATGAAATTCAAATATGCACCAGATTTTAAGCCATCAATTATACAATACAAGTTTCGAGGAAATCCCTGGAGATATATATCTTCTGTTGTGCGGACAATATTTTACATTAGAAGTTATGATAGCTTTGAGATCCCATAATCACCCATATTTTGGACCGACGTCCTTTAAAATAATATGCAGTTAATTCCTATTCTCGATTATGCGTCATATAAATAAGGTTGAAATTGGCTTTTCAGTCGCAAAACGCGTCCCCTTTCTCTCTCCTTCACTGTCGTTGAAGGGGGCAGGGGAGGGGGTTGCGTAATAATTTACATCTAGACGGATATATCGAGACGGAAATTGCGCTGATCGAAGGAGCAATCACATAAACGAGCGCAGGTAAAGCATCGTGTTTTTTTATGTTAATGCAGTCGTTGGTTAGGTAAAAGTGAGCAGTTACAGTTAAAGACCTTTATGTAGTATGAATTGGTATGTATATGGCTGTTAGCTACTAGAAAACATCCCTAATATTTTTTAGGGTTTTCGATGAACAACATCAAATTCTTTTACTGGAAAAGAGATCAATTCTGTAAATAACGAACGCAACACAAATCTCGTCACCATCAGAGTTAAATTCTTGTTGTTCACTAAAAATCACCCCTCTAGTTCAAATGAATTAAATGTTTGAAAAAAGAATAAATGGGCATAGATCAGTCATATTATTACGAACTGAGCTAATTATTAAACAGGTGATCTATACCTTAGCCAAATTTTAGCAACCGAGCTTCAACCGTTTGTCAGTACTTCGAACGTAACTGTGTAAGAACAAGGCCGATGGTCAAGATACTAATATCGTTTTACTAATCCTTGAAATATCAAGGACCCAGCAGTAACAGTTCTTTTGTACACAGATAGACGGACCTACAGACAGACTGAAAATAGCTGCCAGGCCCAAACTAATATGCCTCTTCAACATCGTCTAAGTTAGGGTTATAAAACTTAGGGCTTTTTCTTGTCTTTCCAAACGGCATTGCATCAATACAGCGGTACACTCATGCTACATGCACGGTCAAATCCTCTGACACTTCTCGTCATAGTAAGCTACTGTATAAATATCATAAGTATGAAATAATGTCTAGAATTCTAGTATTTTCTGAACATTTTATATAAACAGGCTTATTTAAGGTTTCCATCTTATCACCATGAATTATGAAATAAAGTTCATACCTTCATCTCCAATTGCAGGCGTCTTTGTAGACTCAAGCTGTGTTAGTCGATCAGAATGGGCTGAAACTGTAAATTGATATAAAATCATGGCAGTGCGTAAACATTCATATACCTGATGAACTAAAGGGAAATTTATACCAGAGTATAAACATATCTTATATTCAGAAACTGAACATTATTCATGAAAATGTGTAAATGTTCTCATATAACAGGAAACTGATCATTAAGGCAAGACAGTGAGCAAGCAGGGAACTCAATACTAATTTATGTAGGTGGACACATTCTCAGATAGCCGAACACTGATCTTGTGGACATGGAGCATCAGTAAACATGTCCATATTGGCTCATGCGGGGTTGATAAGGGCAGCAATATCGGACCAAAGTCTGTTGCCGGTATCAGCCCAGCTGAAAAGTTGCTAACGGGATTTCAGTTTGTCCGTTATTTGAAATGCTATCAGGCTATTTTGACGCCATGTTGGGTTTGGAACACAAATCCTTGATAGAGTGAAAGCATCTCTATATGGCACGGCAAGGAGCAAGGAACTGGCATTCTTATCCTTTGAAAATAAATTTTGTGTCATGTGAAAATGACGTTTGTTTCAAATGTTATATTTTATAAATGTCAGCCTTCTCAGTTAACAGAAAAACTGAGCCGAAAGTCTCAGCCGTTAGTGCACATACTCATGCAGCAGAAATAATAGCAGGAAAGAAAGATTGTGCATTAAAGGGAAATCACCCCATAAAAACTGCAATTGAAATTTTGTTGAAACTACTCAAGTGGTAGAATATTATATGCTGAGTGAAAAAATGAAATAAAAAATGGGGTCACCGTACTACTTTTTGAGATAATGCAGCGCCATCTATGTGCCTGTTTGAAACATGAATATGTCTATTACGAACACTTTATCCGAGAAAATAGATGACCGATCGTTTCGAAATAAATATTAATTAACTCCTCTTTCTTGTTTCTTTGTTTGCCCATCAAAATCATCATCGTCGTATGTCTCATTATATAGGTTATTTTCAGTTTTTAGTTTCCCGCCATTTCCCATTATTGGAAAAAACGTGGAATTTCTTCAATATTAAAAGTTCCACAATTGAAATTTTTATATACTTTTGGTATAGTAAAGGAATGATCCACCCCGTGGAAATAAGCAAATAAAAAATATAGGTCATCGACCAAATATTCGAGTTATGGAAGGAAAACCACTTTTATTTCGTGCGGTTTTCATATAAGCGCGTTGACGTCAATGTTTTATGCGTTGACGTCGCTTTCTATTTGGCGCCATCAACGGCCATATGGATAACGCTCTTTCCTTTCGATGCTTGTTGATGGCAATGCAATATAATTCCCTATTCAATTTCAGCAATGTTCTTATGTCTTAAACATATACTCTATATGAAATTGTCGCCTTCAAAATTTTCTCGTATGCAGACAACAGATTAATGAGAGAAATTCCAAGGACTGAAACTAGACAGCATGTTCATTGTTATTTCTAATAGAATTTCGAACTTTTTTCTTGGTCTAGATTATATCACATTTATATCTGATGAACAAGTTAATGTGCGAACATTCAACTTATCGGACCCGGCCACTGCCAGACATGTACTTTCACAGAAACATCGGCAAAGCTTGGTCCGTGGTGCATGATTTCAATTTATCATTTAATGCTGAGACCAATTTCGGATGATATGCATTGTGATAATTTTTCCCTGTTCGCGTCGACAATCTATGAATCCTGTGACAAGTCTAGGGCAATTAGTGAAAAATAAAAGTGTCGCCGCCTAGCCGTTGTAAAATTTGTACCTTACGAGAACAATATGGCTGTTCGTCTTTTGTCACTTGCGTTAAATCTTATAGGCAACTATTCAAAAAGAAAAGAAAAAGAAAAAAAATCATAATTACCTTAACGACACGAGGTAACAGTAAAAGCTTAGATCAGCCTGCGCATTTGCTCAGTCTGATCTCCGCTTTCACTGTTTGCATGGTTATTTCATAACTTAAACCAAGGGTACTAAGTCCTTATTTGTATTTATACTTGCATTAAGTAATTACGAGATTCAAAACGCACTTGCATTTTTCACAGCCTCTCTTTACCTGACAAATAATTCCTAAAAAATTTACACACTACCCCACAAAAATTGGCGCTCCCTTTTCCGAATAAAATTCTTCAGCCCTATTTTTGTCGGGTTTTTTTGTCCAATTTTATATATTTACCATTTTTCGGTCGCAAAAAAATATACATTTGTTTCAACAAAGAGCCCATGTTGTCTTGGAAAGTGACGTAAACGTTTTAGCGTTACGGCAAACGACGTCATGATAACCATAGCAGGAAACAATTACGCTGCGTCAAAATGTATGCGCACGAACAATGAGGCGATTTCCCTTTAAGTCATAACATTTTGCAGACATTCTCAAATAGCAGGAGCTTAAACATTAAGCTACAATAGTGGGTAAATATCCCCAGAGGACACATACCATAAAGTTATAGCAACTTTTATAAATCGAAACAATAAGTCCTAAGAGTGACTAAATGGTTTTATTATTGCATAAAAAGCAGTGCCGAGAGGTATTAACAGCCGTGCATCAACAGGCGAAAAGCCGTGTTTCAACAAGGGTTTTCTCGAGCTGTTGAAACACGGTGACAGAACAAGGTATCTGCATTTTGTTGATTAATTTGCAATCTATTTTCCATCAATTACAACGGCCATCTTGGATTATTTTCCGAAATATTGAGGTTGAATAGGATGATGGCAGCCATTTTGAAAAGCTGATTGCTCTCGGGCCCGGAAGATGAATATTAGTAAAACGATGTACCAGCGCGTTGGCTGTCAAACGGTGACAAAATATAGTGCCAAGTTTTTTCTCATTTTTTAAAACGAATAATTCGTTGAATTTATGCAATAACAGCGATCAAACATTTGTTTCCAATGCATTAACATTTGCCTGGTCCCTCGGGAAATGTTGACAACCTCGGCCTTCGGCTTCGGTTTCCAACATCTCCCTCGGGACCTGGCAAACGTTAATGCATGAAAAACCATGTTTGATCCCTATATTGAAAGAGTACGAGAAGTCAGTCAGCACAGAAAAATGAGCTGAAAATGCTGACAACTACACAACTACGACCGTTCTAAACAACTGATAACTAAGTATCAAGCACAGAAGTTCGTACTTTCTGCAAATAATAGACAACTGATCAATACGTCACAAGAGAGTAAACACTTAGATGTAACAGGAAACTGAAATAATTCAAATAATTTCAAGTAGAAGGAACATAGATATTAGATCAAGGCAATATGTTATCATTTTCGACTAGCCAAAAACTAAATATATAAGGACAGACCATTATTAGAGACCAGAAACCTGAACATAAGGCCATGACATGTGTAAATTTTCTAACACATCAGGAAACATAACATAAGTCATACCTGTCAACGTTTTGAAAATCTCATTAGGGATAAAGCGTGAAAAGAACCTTTTCCAACAGATATTTTAAGCAATGCTGCACTCTTTGAAAGTCATGACAATTTCCATGCGAGAGATGTTTAGAAATTATATACTATTTATAGGGAACATCTTTAAATATCAAATAAAAATAATAGGAAGATGGCCTTCAAAATAGGGCGATTTGGCATTTTTGGGCAAAACAGGGAAGGAGATCGGGATTCCCTTCATAGTTGAAAGGTAAGATTACGTCAGGACACTTAGTAAACATGACCAGATAGTAGGAAAGTACATTTTTAAATTGCAGTGATGATTATCTATCTCAAAAAGTATGTATACTGGAAATAAAGTCATAGTCTGATAACTGTGAGTAAGAAATCTGATAGACATAATGGCATGACCGTAGGCAAACATTCTCATATAGAAAGGAACTGCAAATTAAGTAAGAACAGTAAATACACATTCTCAAATAGCAAGTAACTGAACATTAAGTCATGACAGAAAATGAAAAGAAATGTTAGAAGACTGGATTTATGCGAGCTAGACTTTAAACAAGGTCATGGTCACTATGAAAATGGGGCAAATTACGTGAAATTAGATCATCAGCAGTGTCAGAAGAATATAACAATCCATCATGAGTGTCCATGTAGGATAGGGAAATCTCACCCGAGGGGTCGGAATTTCAACCAGGGACGAGGCTCGCCCCTGGTTGAAATTCCGACCCCGAGGGTGAGATTTTGCCTATCCTACATGGACTGGCTCATGATGGATTATTTTTCTCCCACTCTTAGCGGATGTTAAACCTCAAGTCGGATTAGGCTTCAGAACAGGAAAATTCTAACTTTTTAACCAATGACCTGAAGTAAATTTTGAACAGCCCAGTGTGTTTATCGGGTCCTAAAATGGGTGCAAACGCATTTGCACCTCAAAATTAGACGGAAAACACGATATGTGTACTATTTTATCTTCCAGAGGGCGAAAACAAAATGCAACTTAGCCTCTCACGTCACGCGCGTCAAGTTAGCTAGCGACGTTTTTAACCAGTTTTAGTGACGTCATTAAATTTGAGTGACGTCACAAACCCATGATCTGCTATCAAACGTCATCCGACATGCTTGCGTGTCCATTTTGTTCATTTGAAATTAAAATATTAGTCAAAAAATGAAAAAGTCTGGTTGCTAATATAAGAAAGATGTTGCCAGGTATAAGATAGAAATTTCTTATATGAGCTGAGAGCCTATCTTATATAGGCAAAGGTGGGAGAAACAGTTATCCTAAGAATTCAGGATCATGAAATAAAATTCACTGCAGGCTTCTTTTATTTTGAAGTCAAACATCGGGTCACAATGACTTATTATCGCCATATATAATGTCCATATATCAAATAGACCTCAAGGTTTAAGACAAAGTTGCTTGATCATGAAATATAGGTCAAAATGACCTACTTTTATTTTGAGGTCAAACATTGGTCAAACTCAATGATTATTTCATGCTATCATGTTCATATATCAAATAGTCCTCAAGGTGTAGGGCCATATCACTGGACTGTGACATACAAGACACTGTGACCTACTTTTATTTTGATGTCAAACATCGGGCCATAATAAATTATTTTGTTTATGTTTATACATGAAATAGTCTTCAAGGTATAAAGCAAAAAATAACTGAACCATGAAATATAGGTCAGTGTGACCTACTTTTATTTCGAGTTCAAACAACAGGTGATACTGACCCATAATCACAAGCTATCATAGCTATCATATTCATATAGCAAAAGGTCCTCATGTTTCAAAGTAAAATCACAGGAACATAAAATAAGGATCACTGTAATCTACTTTTATTTTGAGGTCAAACAGCGGTCACCTATCTTATTATCCCAAGCTATCATGTTCATTCACAAACAGTCTCAAAGTTAAAAAGCAAAACCCCGGGAACATGAAATATAAGTCATTGTGACCTACCCTTCTTTTAAGATCGAACATCGAATTAAAATGGCAAATATTTCCATGCTTTTGTGTGGATATATCAAATAGTCCACAAGGTATAAGGCAAAAAGGGAAATAAACTGTTCCATGAAATTAGGTGACTGTGTTAACATTGTCATACTTATTCATCAGCTCAAACTGTTCAAATATCGAACATTCCTCAAGATAAAGGTCAAATCAATGGACCAAACAATATAGGTCACTGTGACCTATTTTTATTTTGGGGTCAAACATCGGGCCAAACTAAGCAATTATCCGAAGCTATCATGTACTTACATCAAATTGTCTTCAAGAATTAAGGCAGAACAACTGAACAATGAACAAATGGTGGTCAACGCTGATCTTCGCTTAATGACCCTCAAGTCAGTATCACAAGGCTTAGCCAATCTGACAACAATCTGCAAATGTTGTTTCCAAAACAGATGTGTAGAAAAAAACACATTCTAACGGTGTCTAGATTTTGAACTCCAGCCCCACATCAAACTTTTCTATGTTCAATGAGCCTTGGCATATCAGATATGCATCAATGCATTCACTTGATATTCTTCAGATGTTATTGTGTAACAAGTTTGAAGACTCTATTCCTTTTGTTTATTTAGTACTGAGCTACATGCAACTAGTGAGCCTAAATTTTCTATGTTCAGTTTCTCATAAAATATAGGTCATGTCCCGATGCACGCCACTGCTTTAAGTAGATCTTCTCGAGGTGTTCCTATTTCGAAAGTTTCAAGACTCTTTTCTCTTTTGGTTACTTAGAAACTAAGCTCAACACAAAACGTGAACCAAAATTGTCCATATTAAATAATGCATGAAGTAAAAGCTTTGGCCAATATGCGTCACCACATTCAGTAGATCTTACCCATATGTATCTATTTTGCAAGTTTGAAGACGCTATCCCGTTTGGTATGTTAGGAACTGAACTACACACAAAAGGTGAATCTTTTTGCTGACGCGCAAGCGTACGCGCACGGGCCCTTGCACACAAAGTCGTGCTTTAAATTATTATATAGCCTGGAACTGACATGCTATGACAGTGGGTGAACATTTGCAAGAAACTGAGAGCTTTGCCGTGATAGTGAGTCAAGTTTCTTACATATCAGGCAACTGAAAACTGAACATTAAGAAATGGGAGTGAGTCAATAGTTTTTATATAGCAGGTAACTGTACATTAAGTCATGAAAATGAGTCAACATTTCTTATATAGCATGTAACTGAACAGTAAGTCATGACATTGAGTCAAGATTCGAATATAGCAAGTTACTGAACATTAAACTATTTCAGTGATTCCACATTCGAATACAGCCCATAACTGGAAGTAAGTCATGACAGTGAGGCAACATCCCTAATACAGCAGATAACTCAACATTAAGTCATGACAGTGAATCGACGTCCCATAGCAGGGAATTGAACATGACGTCATGAATTTTCAGTCATTATTTCTAATATAGAATGTACCTGAACATTCAGCCATGCCAGTGAATCAAGGTTCTAATAAACCAGGTAACAGAATATTAAGTCAAGACAGTGAGTCATGACAGTGAATCGACGTCCCATAGCAGGGAATTGAACATGACGTCATGAATTTTCAGTCATTATTTCTAATATAGAAGGTACCTGAACATTCAGCCATGCCAGTGAATCAAGGTTCTAATAAACCAGGTAACAGAATATTAAGTCAAGACAGTGAGTGATGATTTGTAAAGCTGGCGCAAATTGACCTGTCTCTTTGACCCCTCATTTAAATATATTAGTAGGTTCAGTTGATTTCACAGATAGGGATGCATGAATTATAAAACAAACTTAAGGCCATCCTTTAAAAATATGTTTGTTGAGCTCCAATGCAGACTTAGCTGGATCGGTAGGTTGAGAGGAAGTTTTTTTTCGGGTGCCACAAAGTACTGGTTGCGACTAAAATGCATTTGCAAATAGTGCAGACCCGAATCAAAGTATTCCTTAAGAGCAGTCTGGTCATGTTCAACAGTGTTTGCCATCTTACACTGACAGTCTTAACTCCGTTCAGCAGCCGTTACCCAATTTAAAGTTGACAACTACATGTATTACTACATACGAAAAAAAATGAAAGAAAAGACACAAAGGCCAAATCTTGGATAGTATGGAGTGCAGCAAACAGAATTTTTATCCTGGCCTAATACATGAAACAATTCGTTTTAATCGCTTAATTGCAAACAGAAGCAACTGCAAAAGCATACGCCTCAAAGAGGGTTCAAAACCTGGGCGGGGAGAGGAGGAATGGATGGATAACGTGCTGTTTTACTTCCTTTTAGACAGTATTTAAGTCATATCAGGACGATGGGTGGGTGATAATGAAAGGCTGTGTGCAATGGAACCCCGTTTACGATCGAAAAAATTCCCGTCTCCAGCGAGACTCGATTCAGGGGCCACTAGATCAGCAGACCACCGCTTAACCTATTGAGCTACCGGGGTTCCCGGACGTGTGTGCCTGAGAGAGAGAGAGAGAGAGAGAGAGAGTTGCATTCTACATCTTAATAGCATGTTACCCGAAGTGAGAATACAATGTAGCAGAAGATACATAAAGAGATACAGGGATAGTGTATTACATCCATACATCCATCTACGTATCTGGATATTATTTCAACGTCGTCATTATTCATGATACGGTAAACAATACCATGGGTGAAAAAGTAAGCATCTTAACTTATTCAGCATCTTGCCTACACCTACTGCATGATGCTTGTGTTTGCAACGTTTCCATTCACCTAAGCTGAAAATTAAATGCGTACTCTCTCTATTGAATACTCTCTCTATTGAATACTCTCTCTCTATTGAATACTCTCTCTCTCTCTCTCTCTCTCTCTCTCTCTCTCATAACCAGCTCTGAAATCAAACATTCATAAAAAATGATTATATAATAAAATTTAGGCGATTTTCCATAAAGCATAGTTACGCGCCGAAACTCCTTGGCATTTGGAAATGGAAAACCGGCTTTATGAAGCAACACGTTCTGTAAATATCTAAGGCTCTTTTCTAAGGCGTGTACTTAATGAAGGTTTCCGCGCCGAAGCTGCCTTTGTAAATACATGCAAAAAGAGTTTCGACGCTAAAGCCAACTATAATACGCTCCACGAAAACCCGGCTTTAGGATATGGCAGTCATTCAATCGCGTAAATACGTGTAGGTGTGGTTCTACTAGAAAGCTTTGTCTCCTATTTCGCAATGAATTGTGCTATTTTGCATATTCATGCATAAAGGTCAGAAAGACAGGTCAATTTGCGCCAGCTATAAATAGCAGGAACATAAACATTAAGTCATGACACTGAGTCAATGTTTTGATAAACCACGTAACTGACCATTAAGTCATAACAGTGAGTCAACATGCCTAATATAGCAGGTAACATGATATTGAATCCACTTTCTAATATAGCAGATAACTGAACAATATATCCTGACAGTACGTCAACATTTCTTATATAGCATGTAACATGATAGTGAGTCAACATTCTAAAATAGCAGGATACTGAACACTGAGTCATGACAGTGAGTCAACATATTTCTATTCAAGCCGAGAACTGTATCTTAAGACTTTACACTTCGTAAACATTCTCGTAAATCATGGAATTGAACAGTAGGTGAACACTCACAAACAAAAAAAAACTGAATTTCAAGTCATGACATTGAGTAAACATTTTCGTACAGCAGGGAGATGAGGACAGTGACTGAACAGTCTCATCGGCAACTTAGCGTCAAGTCATGACATTGAGTGAGTATTCACTAGCAGCAGGGAATTTTGGCATAAAGTCATGACAGTGAGTTAACATATTCGTATAGTAGGGGCTGAAAATAAAGTAAGGACAGTGATTAGACACTCTCTTTATGTGCTACTGAGCATCAATTTATGACAGTGGATGAGCATTCACTAGCCGCAGTGGCCTTAACATCAAATCATGACAGTGAGTATAGCGGGGGACTGAACATAAAGTAAGGACAGTGACTAAATTTACATCAATCCATGACAGTGGGTATGCATTCAAAACCGTCAGGAATCTTGACATTATGTCATGACATTCAGTAAACATTCTTGCAAGACAGGAAACTATACTTTTAGTTTTGTCAGTAAGTCAATATTCTCATATAAACGGAAATCGAACAGTGAGTAAACAAACTCATATTGCAGGAACTAAACATTTACCCACGACAGAGTGTATGCAAAAAATCTAATTATTCAGTCCTGACAGTGTATAAGTATTCGCAACTGAACTTGCATGGCTGTGCACGTCACTGTAAAGTAAACATGAAACAGAATATAAAGCTATAGCTATGAGCTATGAGCATTAGTTAACTGAAAAGACGGGCAATTGTCAGGAACCAATACCATTAGATCCTATATTCCTACCAAGAAGTATGTACAAACATTGATAGCAGTTCTAGAAAAGCATGCACAGTAATTTTCAAATAAGCAGCTTTTTTCTACACAGGTGGTCATTCGGCTATCTCATATTCGCAGTATCATTGTACTGTCCATTGCATCATTGTTGTAGGTAACAAGGGTTTGAAAATTCAGTCACACAAGTGACTATTCAGGGTGCAGATTGCATGGCCGCTTGCTCAACCGCAATATTGACATTTTTATTACATCGCAAATTAATATCTGCTTAAAGAAAATAAAATAATTTTGGTACAAATTATCAAAAGCAGTTTGAACCAAGCTAAGCCAAGCTAGTAATATATCAAAAAGCTCCATTGAAGGATTTTGCAGAGATAAAAAAACCAAAGAAAACCTATGAAAGAGCAACGTAACACAAAAACACTCTGGAAAGCCGAAGTCCATGGCGTTAACCTTTAAATCAAGGCACGCGAGGGGATGGTATAGAATAAATACAGACCAACTATATACTACCAGCATACAAAATGTAACCGAAGTCAACTAAGGTTTTGCTTGATATAATATTCCCAAAACTTTAGCAAGCAACTTACACATGAAAAGGTCTGTTCGTGACCTTGACGTCTAGGTCACAGACTTGTGTCATTATATCATTTGGACCTTTTTTAGCACTAATCCGTCTTTGAAACGACTGTCCAATTAAAAATAAGAAATTATTGTGCTTTTCTCTAGTTTCATCACCAGATATTGTCAGGGTCACTGATGAGGCTTTATTAGCCGAAACTACTTAGTCTGACCCATGTTTCTTCTTCTAAAATGTGTTCTCTTATCTCTTGAAAGAACTCTCTAAGATTTTAATCGTGTACAGATGGTACAGAATAAAAAAATGGACATGCCAAATATAAGCCAAACTGAACATAGGGTTTAAATGATATAAGATCGTATAAATTTTAACACAAAATATTAACATGAAAAATTCAAGTCCATGACGGCGACCTTGACCTCTGGGTCACAGCAGTTTCGATTAGAATTGTACAGATTAAAGCTCTTAACCAACATCTAGTATCTTATATTAAGATCTTAAAAACTTCAAAGCAAAACTTTAATATGAAAAAGTCAAAGTCTGTGACATTGACCGTTGAGTCATAAGCATCGATGGGGTACTTCAGAATAAAATTTGGGCTAACATCTATCATCATGCCGAATATGAACCCAGTCCGATATAGAGTTAACTTACGGATGGAGAATGGACGGAGAGACGGACAAGCGGACAAAAGCTGTATACCCCTCGTCATATTTCGTATGCCGGAGATATAAAAAAATAACTGATAGAAATGTTAATAATTAGAGGTCATACCATTCAACTCTAACTTGTCATATTTCTGTTCTAACTCATCAAGGCGACGTTTCACGTCATTATGAGCACTCCTCAAATCTGCATTGGCTTGTTCTAGGGAGTCATGAAGATTCTTTATTTCCTGGCCAATTCTCTCTTTCAAAGTTTTGTCATCTGGTACTAGCTTTTTCAAAGTAGTCAAGGAACGTGCAACCTATATAGAACACCCGTGTTAAAGAAGTTAAAAATCGTTATTTAACATAAAACTTCTAAGTATTGGGACATAAAGGCCTGAGCAAACAGTGGAAGCCCGTATCAGATTGCTGTCTGATCAGGGTCTGCACTGTTCGCTATTTTATTAGAACAGTGGAAGCCCATATCAGATTGTTGTCTGATCAGGGTCTGCACTGTTTGCTATTTTATTACAACAGTGGAAGCCCATATCAGATTGCTGTCTGATCAGGGTCTGCACTGTTTGCTATTTTATTAGAACAGTGGAAGCCCATATCAGATTGTTGTCTGATCAGGGTCTGCACTGTTTGCTATTTTATTACAACAGTGGAAGCCCATATCAGATTGCTGCCTAATCAGGGTCTACACTGTTTGCTATTTTATTAGAACAGTGGAAGCCCATATCAGATTACTGTCTGATCAGGGTCTGCACTGTTTGCTATTTTATTACAACAGTGGAAGCCCGTATCAGATTGCTGTCTGATCAGGGTCTGCACTGTTTGCTATTTTATTAGAACAGTGGAAGCCCATATCAGATAGTTGTCTGATCAGGGTCTGCACTGTTTGCTATTTTATTAGAACAGTGGAAGCCCATATCAGGCTGCTGTCTGATCAGGGTCTGCACTGTTTGCTATTTTATTAGAACAGTGGAAGCCCATATCAGATTGCTGTCTGATCAGGGTCTGCACTGTTTGCTATTTTATTAGAACAGTGGAAGCCCATATCAGATTGCTGTCTGATCAGGGTCTGCACTGTTTGCCATTTTATTAGAACAGTGGAAGCCCATATCAAAATGCTGTCTGATCAGGGTCTGCACTGTTTGCTATTTTATTAGAACAGTAGAAGCCCATATCAGGCTGCTGTCTGATCAGGGTCTGCACTGTTTGCTATTTTATTACAACAGTGGAAGCCCATATCAGGCTGCTGTCTGATCAGGGTCTGCACTGTTTGCTATTTTATTAGAACAGTGGAAGCCCATATCAGGCTGCTGTCTGATCAGGGTCTGCACTGTTTGCTATTTTATTAGAACAGTGGAAGCCCATATCAGATTGCTGTCTGATCAGGGTCTGCACTGTTTGCTATTTTATTAGAACAGTGGAAGCCCATATCAGGCTGCTGTCTGATCAGGGTCTGCACTGTTTGCTATTTTATTAGAACAGTGGAAGCCCATATCAGGCTGCTGTCTGATCAGGGTCTGCACTGTTTGCTATTTTATTAGAACAGTGGAAGCCCATATCAAATTGCTGTCTGATCAGGGTCTGCACTGTTTGCTATTTTATTAGAACAGTAGAAGCCCATATCAGGCTGCTGTCTGATCAGGGTCTGCACTGTTTGCTATTTTATTACAACAGTGGAAGCCCATATCAGATTGCTGTCTGATCAGGGTCTGCACTGTTTGCTATTTTATTAGAACAGTAGAAGCCCATATCAGGCTGCTGTCTGATCAGGGTCTGCACTGTTTGCTATTTTATTACAACAGTGGAAGCCCATATCAGATTGTTGTCTGATCAGGGTCTGCACTGTTTGCTATTTTATTAGAACAGTAGAAGCCCATATCAGGCTGCTGTCTGATCAGGGTCTGCACTGTTTGCTATTTTATTACAACAGTGGAAGCCCATATCAGATTGTTGTCTGATCAGGGTCTGCACTGTTTGCTATTTTATTACAACAGTGGAAGCCCATATCAGGCTGCTGTCTGATCAGGGTCTGCACTGTTTGCTATTTTATTAGAACAGTGGAAGCCCATATCAGATTGCTGTCTGATCAAGGTCTGCACTGTTTGCTATTTTATTAGAACAGTGGAAGCCCATATCAGATTGCTGTCTGATCAGGGTCTGCACTGTTTGCTATTTTATTAGAACAGTGGAAGTCCATATCAAATTGCTGTCTGATCTTATAGACAGTCTGTACATTTATAGATATTTTAGTTTGTTAATTACAGATTTGTGCAAATGCCCTGTGAAAAATGGAGGAGCATTACTTAAAACGCATTGCCATATCTGGCATACCGTGTATATTTTGAGTGGAATAACATGAAAAGTACGCATAAAGGTGTTATTATCTTGTCCCTGCTAATAACACATTTTCCAAGTTTAGGCCTTTCTGTAAATACAGAACCTCACGGCGTTCTATCCGGGTGGATTCTGTTGAGAATGAGTTAGACTTTTGCTGCTTAATCAAGATGCTAGACGTGTAAAGCATCGTCATTTTGACTTCAGAAACATACATATCTATATAGTTGGACTTACAATGGGACGAATTCCATTACGTTTCAATTTTGTTGATTATTTACCTTTATTTCATTTTGCGGTCAGATGGAAAGAACTATGCCCAGCATAGACTTTATTTCAATTTTTATGATGAAAGAGGAAAGCATCCAAGTCAACGAATGCAACTTTCTCCAAAAAAGTTGACCATAATGTGATGAAATTAGAATAGTAAGCGAGAGACTGCGAAGGTTTCATTAAATCATTTCTAAAAAACTAATTTAAGCATGACTGTAAATTTACAGACTAAATAAATGTAAATTTACAGACTGTCTGGCTATCCAAGACCAAGTCAAAATACCAAAATAATGAGGCCGAACTTGTAAATAGTATAAACTTTGACGATTGCGGGCTGTTTAAAATACACAAACATTGACCCCAAAAAAGAGGTGTGAGCAGGTGCGTGGGAGTAGTAAGCACCACCTGCCTATTATAATACACCAGTAATATCTATGTATCTGTGGAATAAGTCAGTGAGATGGAAAGGCTGTATTTAAAACTCTTACTTTGCTTCGGCTAAAGCCTTCAAATTAGAAATAAGTTTAGAAATGGCCACATTGTAGGGATGAACAAGGTCATGGCGTTTCCCAAAGAGCTTTATTAAGTGTTGAAACAAGCTTTGCTCTGCAATACTTTTGAGACTACATTTTTCTGGTGAGCAGCTTCCTTCTTTCAACCATCTGGCAGAATATTCGTATTTGATAATGACCATTGATTTCTTACAGCTATACAGGTAGAATCTCCGGATAACCTTCGGCAGTTCTCCGAAACTAGACGATAACAGGCGATAATCGTAGGTGTCAAACTAATCCCTAAGGCTAAATACTCTTATCTCCGTCAAGATAAAAATTTGAACTTTTTGGCTTTATGAATTTCATTCCCAAGTCAGAATGGGTAGGTATAATACATGAGTCAGTCTTACAACTCAACTTCTTTTTTTTTTTGGAGATAATTCTAAAACTATACGATATAAGACAACTTATAGACTGTGATTAAAGGATTAGTTCACTCTGTCGTCGTCTTGATATGACTGAAATACTGTTGAACAGGACGTAAAATCACAAATCATCCACCCATCATCAGTTATTTCATAATTTTTTTCTACGCACTCTGACATATAGTTTTGGGTATTATTTATTAATCTCAAGCCATTCACACTATTAATTTTAATGTAATAATAAGAAAATAAAAGGTAAATCATCATTCGTTTCATTTACCCCATGTTTATAAAATCTCGCCATTTATCGAGATAAGACGCGATAGTTGAGCATTAGGCGCATGGGCGGAAACAATGTGAAAAAGGTCTTTTCCCAAATTGCCTTCGTCGTCATTAGACAATATATATTTGACCGCGACAAAACACAATATACAAAGTGGCATGTGCGCTAAGCGAAGACTCAGATCAGTCTGGGCATCAGCCAAGTATGATGAGTCTTCGCTGTCGGCATGTAGGTAGCTTAGACCCTAAGCTACCTTTTAAGCGCATAGCGGAGACTCAAATCGGAATGGGTGAAGGTCCAGGCGGATCTGAGTCTTCGCTGGTCGCACATGTCACTTTGTTTGTTTTGTCATGTCATGGCTCATTTATTGCGACACGGTACTGTGGACGCGTGCCGTGTCATTTAACGATGAATACCCCAGTTACATAAATTGACAAAGAGTAATAATCGAATTTGAGCTTTGTTGAAGTATTTTCACTTTAAAAATATGAGAAAACAAAAACGTGTTAACATGAAGACCGTCAGTGAAAAAAAGGCAACAAACAAAAATAATTTTACGCTACTGAAGTATACAGTTTTCTGGTTCTTACGAAGAAAACTATACCACATCTAAAGTCCGCCGAATGTTTATTTTCAAACCCATACAACAAATAAGCAAAAATAAAGTTCTTCTTATGTACCAAAGCAGGCATCTCTTGCAAAGAAATTGAGAAATAAAAATAAATTAAAAAAAAAAGATACTGAAAAATAACTTTACAAAAATAAAAAAAAAATAAAAAAAAACATAAATAAATTATTAGCTTGTTAATGTAAAGACAACTAGATAATACAATTTCTTAAAGTTCATAATAAACAGAGGTAGTGAAACTGTTTTGCTAGCCTACTACTGATTTTAAGGCGAATTCAGACAAATGATTACGATAAATGGAGAGAGAGAGAGACAGAGAGAGAGAGTGAGATAGGGAATGAGACAGCGAGAGAGAGAGAGAGAGATACTCGCAAACAATCGTTTATGAGCAACTACTGAGCAAAAGCTAAATTTCGAAACAACACCGAAATTAATTTACTAATTGGCATTATACAATCATAAGATAATTGTCTTTCAATTCGGCACCAGTGATATAATTTATTTCACAAGTTAAAAGAGGTTTGCCGATCGACTTTTCGTCTTCATGTAAAGCTAATTAGACCGGATCAAATTAAAATCTTAAAAAGTTCCTTCAAGAGCCGAGAATACATACAGAAGTAGAACCATGGGCCAGACTACGTAGTTTCGGCTAATAGAGCCTCGTCAGTGACCCTGACAATATCTGGTGACGAAACCAGAAAAAAGATTACTGTAATTTCTTAATTTAATTGGGCAGTCGATACAAAGACTGATTAGATTCAAAAGGATCCAAATAATATAAAAGACGATGATCTAGAATAAAAGTTTCATCGGTCTCAAATTTTAGATTTCTCAGAATCTATCCTCCGATCTCAAAGGGTGTAAATAAAATATAATCTGCACTATGGATGATGTACGGGGAGACTTTTTACGGCCTCCACACGGCACAACACCAGCTGCAGTGAGGTAAAATTAAAATCTTAAAAAGTTCCTTCAAGAGCCGAGAATACATACAGAAGTAGTACCATGGGCCAGACTACGTAGTTTCGGCTAATAGAGCCTCGTCAGTGACCCTGACAATATCTGGTGACGAAACCAGAAAAAAGATTACTGTAATTTCTTAATTTAAAAAGACTGAAATTTGAATATGTTTGCATCAATTATTTTTCAGACGCACGGCTTCAATTTCATTCTTTCATCAGAAATTTTTGGTCTACATTATAGGGCAGCTCTGGACCAGAAAAAAATATTCTTTCACCTTTTAGTTTCAAGCAGGCTGGGTGAACCTACATTTGCATAATTTAGCTACTTGAAAATTCATTACTACAATATCCAATCATATAATCTTCGCCCAAGGCTATTACCTAAAGCCGCGTCGTCTATCGCCGAAGTTTTGACGGAAACGCACGGAAACGACCGGCATACAAAAATCATTAATTAAAATTTGAACAAATAATGAAAAAATACCATTTTATCATTTAGCAAGACTAATGAAAATTACATCAGATAAAAATATATTCTTTCTTCTTATTTGATCCATTTGTGATGCATAAAATTTTGCATCAATTTGATTCTAAATAAGTCGTCGAATTCGTATGCCCTAGTTGTTGTGCGGAGATTTTGTCATTTGTTTAATTAAATTATATACCTCTAGATAATCACCAAAAAAAGACCATTTTGTACTAGTGCTAGAATCAAAATTAAAACACTATATTAAAGATGAAGAAATTTACTTTCTGATACCGTTTGTGATGTAAAAATATATTAAGAATAATAAAAGTTATTAAGTGATAATGAAATTTCCCCATATATCCCGTGTATATCAAATTGGTTCACACCCGTAGAAGTACAAGTACGCAGTTTCTTCACTATGAAGGTTTTGATATTCGAAACAGGCTCTAGCACAGCGGACTAACTGAGAGACATAAACTCCGTATGCAGGCGCCGAAGAAATATTCTACTCAATAATGGAAAGTTCACTATGGGAAAATTGAAGTCATCCCTCTTGTTATAAAGATTAGTAACAAACTTTCCACTGTCAATATAGAGATAACAATCTAAGTATCATGCAGATGAAATGGACTCTTTAAATGGTTTCTTTAATTTCAAGATAACATGGGTAGATGCGGTCAGTAAAGTCCGACATCTTTGAATTAAAGGTTTATATAAAAACAAATAAAGACTCCTTTGCGGCACAAAAATAAAATTAGAGGGACATGAGGCCCTGAATCGCTCACCTGAGTAAAAAGGTCAAATATCAAACTAGGGCCATCACTTGAACAAGCCTGACAGTTAGAAACTGTCACAATATGAGATATATTGGTAAACGATCAAACAATGACCTTGACCTCTACAATGTTCATGTACTCATTGATTGTATTTATTAACTTTTGCCCCATAATCTTATACAAGTTCCATAAACTCTTATATTTAAGCATTTTCCAATGTAAAAGCAACAGACAGCAAATTTGACATCGTAATAAAATTGTTAAGCTCAATCCAAAGTCATCATTTGAACAATCTTGGGCCAAATTCTTCAAAACTTCCCATGAATCTTATGTTCTCGCATTTACCCATATTTGACCTTGCTGTAAGTTCGAGGTCAACCCAAGGTCATCATCTGAACAATCTTGGAAGTACTCAATGCTACATACCAAGTTTCAAAGCCATCGGTCAAATAGTCCTGGAGAAAAAGATTTTTAAAGGTTTTACAAACTATGGCGGCCATGCCGGTCATGTGACCTAAACCGTTTGAACAAATTTTTGTTCCCTCAGACCCTGGAGGCTCTGTATGAAATTTGTTTACAACTGACCCTGTGGCTTTTGAGGAGAGTGTTTGAAATTGTCAAAATACTAGAGTCCTGGGTCGATTGCTTGATTTGTTGCTTTACGGCCACGGTAAGCAGCTATGGTCATATCGGGACGGTCAGTTTACCTAACCACACTATTTCTGGGCAGGCTTAGACCTCCTAAGCGGTTAACCAGTGCCATGTGCACATACTTTCGCCAGTAACTGACAACTGTCCTTCTGGAATCAGCGGAAGGAGAAACGAAAGTATGTGGCCTGACCGGGTATCAAACAAAGGACCTCTGACTTAAGAATCAGTCCTGGGTCAAAGAATGACCTCGACCTCTTCTACTCACAACCTTTATGTACTTAATTTAGATGAGTGTATATTCCATCTTTAGCCCAAAATCTTCAAAACTTTCCTTAAAATCTTATGTTCTAGCATTTTCCTATGGAAGCGTCCTAGTGACAGGTTAAAAAAATATTTATCTAATACGTAGGAGATAGGAAGTCCTACGTAGGACTGAGTAACTCCTACGTAGGACTGACTAACCCCTACGTAGGACATATAAACTCCTACGTAGGACTTACTAACTCCTACGTAGGAGATAATCAGTCCTACGTAGGACTTAGTAAGTCCTACGTAGGACTTACTAACCCCTACGTAGGAGATCATAAGTCCTACGTAGGACTTACTATCTCCTACGTAGGACTTACTAACTCCTACGTAGGACTTACTAACTCCTACGTAGGACTTACTCCTAGTTAGTTACTCCTACGTAGGACTTACTAACGCCTACGTAGGAGATAATATAACAGAAAGAAATAGTCATAAGAAAGCCAGAAACTGCTACAGTATGTACTCAGCAGGCGTATAAGGTGGAAAATACGTCGTTTAAACATGTTTGCAACATAATCACTTTGCATCGACGTCGATATGACGTTGTTTGAACGTTGTTTGACACATCCAGATCTGGCATGGATCTTAGATGGATTTGTAGGTTGCCTTGAGTCACCTACTTTCGGAGAGTTAGGGTAAAAGCTGTAGTCCTTTGGCAAAATGTAGTTCGTGAACTTGTGTCAATTTTTCCGTGTGTGTGTGCGTGCGTGTGTTGGTGCGTGCGTGCGTGCGTCTGTGTGTGTGTTTCTATCCCTGTTGGTTTTTAGGGCAGAATGTGGGTTTTGATTGTATTAATTCCTGATCATTGCCTACCTTTTTTCTTTACTATAATTTATCTGCTTCAAAACCTGTTACTCTAGGACGTGTGGCCAGTCTTTAACAACGTCATAATAACGTTAATAATTTGAGCTGCGGCACGAGAAAACCAACAAGCGGTTGTGCAAACAGCGCAGACTCAGATACGCCTTGGCATCAACTCAGTCTGATCAGAACCTTCACTAAGCGCATTTAGGGTAGCTAAGGCTCTAAGCTATCTCCATGCGGACAGCGAAGTCTCTGATCAGGCTGAACGGATGCCCAGGCTGATCTGAGTCTGCACTGGGCGCACAACCACTTTGTTGGTTTTCTTGTGTCGCGGCCCAATCGTTTTTATGATTTGTATTATTGATCTCAGACAAGACAAGAAATATTCGTTCAGAGGGCTGCATAATCCGCGGATCAAATATTTACTTTTCACAATATATAAAAATAAAGTTGTTTGTATTGATACAAAGCTGGATAAATTTACGCTGTTACATGAAAGCGATTTGATCAAGTATTTCTTAATCTATTAATCATGCATCGGTAATCTCGCTATTGAGAAGATGCTTTATGATGATTAGAAAATGTACCTTTTTTATTCTCCATTGATAGAAAATAAGACTGTTGCAATATGTAACAATGTAATTGTGACTTCATTTTATCAGACACTTAAAAGCATTATCCAAAAAATAAAGTTGCAATAGAATGCAGATAACCATAATACAGTTTTCCCGTAATTGAGATGCAGATTAATTAATAATACGTTTCGAATTTATGAATTTTGTTATATAAATAACATTATTTGAAGCGGCACTAATTTGAGCACAGATACACCTAAAATACAAGTTAAATATCTCTTACTATGAAACAGCTTAGTCCTACGTAGGAGATAGTAACTCCTACGTAGGACTTACTAAGTCCTACGTAGGACTTATTATCTCATACGTAGGAGTTAGTAAGTCCTACGTAGGGGTTTCTAAGTCCTACGTAGGACTTACTAAGGCCTACGTAGGAGTTACTAAGTCCTACGTAGGAGTTACTAAGTCCTACGTAGGACTTATTACCTCCTACGTAGGAGTTAGTAAATCCTACGTAGGAGTTACTAAGTCCTACGTAGGATTTACTAAGTCCTACGTAAGAGTTACTTAGTCCTACGTAGGAGTTAGTAAGGCCTACATAGGAGTTACTAAGTCCTACGTAGGCGTTACTAAGTCCTACGTAGGACTTATTAACTCGTACGTAGTAGTTAGTAAGTCCTACGTAGGAGTTAGTCAGTCCTACATATTAGTTAGTAAGTCCTACGTATGAGTTAGTAAGTCCTACGTAGGAGTAGGAGTTAGGAAGTGCTACGTAGGAGTTATTAAGTCCTACGTAGGAGTTTGTAAGTCCTACGTAGGAGTTAGTAAGTCCTACGTAGGAGTTAGTAAGTCCTGCGTAGGAGTTACTAAGTCCTATGTAGGAGTTACTAAGTCCTACGTAGGTGGTACTTAGTCCTACGTAGGAGTTACTAAGTCCTATGTAGGAGTTACTAAGTCCTACGTAGGACTTCCTATCTCCTACGTATGAGATAAATATTTTTATAACCTGTCACTAGGACGCTTCCATATTTTCCCATATTTGACCTTCGAATGTGTAATTCAAAAATATAATAGTATTTTACCATCTATGGGCATCTCGGCAATAACGATCATGTGACCCAGACTATTTGAACAAATTTTCATTCCCTTAACCCCTGAAAGTTCTATATGAAATTTGATTACAACTGATCCTTTGGCTTTTGAATAGATTGTTTGAAATTGTCAAAATATACGGGACCTGGGTCAAAGGTCAAAGAAAGACATTAACCTCTTGTACCACAAAACTTCATGTACTCATTAAGATGACTGTATTTACCCATTTTTAGGCCAAAATCTTCAACAGTTTCCAAGAAATCTTATAATCTTGCATTTTTCCATATTTAACTTGCCGTAACAAAGGTCAAGGTCAACTCAAGGTCATCATTTGAACAATCTTGATTGTCCTCAAGTTCTCACTGCTACATACCAAGTTTCAAGGGCATCAGTCAGTGGTTTCTGGAGTAGAAGATTTTTCGGGTTTTTACCATATATGGGCGTGGCGGCCATATTGGTCATATGACCCAGACGATTGAACAAATTTTCATTGCCTCAATCTCTGAAAACTCTATATGAAATTTTGTTACAACTGACCCAGTGGCTTTTGGGGAGATTGTCTGAAAGACCTGGGCAAAAGGTCAAAGAAAGACCTTGACCTCTTGTTCTCACAACTCTTCACATTCACATTAAGATGACTGTATTTACCAATTTTTAGGCCAAAATCTTCAACAGTTTCCAAGAAATCTTATGTTCTAGCATTTTCCATATAAAAGCACCAAAGACCAAATTTGGACTTACCGTAAAATAGGTAACGGTCAACTCAAGGTCATAATTTAAATAATCTTGATAGTACTTATGTACTCAATGCGACTGACCAACTTTCAAGGCCATCGACCCATTGGTTCTGGAGCAGAAGATTTTTTTAAGGTTTTTACCATATATAAACGAAGCGGCCACGTTGGTCATGTGATCAAGACCGTTTGAACAACTTTTCGTTGCTAAGACCCTGGAGGCTACAAATGAAATTTTGTTACAATCGGCCCAGCGATTTCAGAAGAGAAGTCATTTGAAATTGTGGACGGATGGACGACGGACAGACAACGGACGGACGGACGGACGACGGACAAAGGATCCTCCCATCCTTTAAGCGCCCCCCAGAGCCGCTGGCTCAGGTGAGCTGAATTTTCATTATTGAAAACAGCATTTATTTAGTTCTGAGGATACGTCAATGCACTGAGCGTAATATCCTATCAATTCGTTTTCCAACTCTTTCACATGTTATCAGAATAAAAAGAGACAAAATAAAAGCCTGTGCAAACATTTTGGACTGTCTTATGTAGGCAACACAGACAGTTTTCCCAAGCTTAGGTTATTTCAAATGCACTCCAGTTAGTCACAGTCATGTACTTTTATACCGTTTGCTCCATACAGATATACCTTCTTACCACGCACATAACAAATGCATCCATTTGTCAACAATATACAGTGACACTGAACTTGGTCGAACATTTCACAGGACGTTTCCTTTTTTGGATAATAGTATATCCAGATCTAAATGTATTTTCAATAATGTTAGTTATTTTAAGATTTTTAAGTCGCAAATTAACCTTTGATATTTTCCTTCATAAACCCTATTTAGCAGCATATCGCTCAGTTTTGTTTTCTGAACTGTAGCGAACAACAGGAAGTCATTTGCGAAGTTATTTATGTATTATTTATGTATTTTCAAAGTAGATAACCACCGTAATAAAGACCACCATGACCTAATCGAATGATTTTAGCCATTTGACGTTTCACGCTACACTTCATACTGTAAGTCTCAACTCCTAGCAGAGTCCAAACTGGTGTTGAAACTGGAAAAGTTTGCATGTTTTTGACAAGAGCACAAGTATGTGCAGGTTTAGATATTGTAACGCAGCATATTCCTATAGTCTTGCATCATATAATCCGCATCCCAAATATATTAGGACATTAAAGTCATGAGCATACATGTAATAAGAGTGACTATAAAGCTGCAGATAATCAGCAAGGGGAAACAATTTGAACATCATGAATGAGCGTGTATCATTCATATATGAACACATCGCCATGACCTTGTCTGAAGAAATGGGGATGTTATGAAACTATTCCAATGGTTTTTTGGTTACAGGAAAGACATGATACTGCAAAAGGCTATATGAAACGATCAACTGGAAACATCTAGGCGTGTAAACGGCGGAGCTTTCGTTTTTCTTTGAAACCTATGGTATACGGACTTGAGTTATAATTAAAGTGTAATCCAGAAATTTTTTATTCATTTAGACACTTTTTCTAGATCAACGCTTTTAAATCATTCGGACACCTTTTGGAAAAAGACAGTCTCTAAAATCGACTGTCTTATTAAAATTTAGAAATTGCAGTTTACTTTTCTGTGGCTTTCGTCAGAGTCACTGATGAGGCTTTGATAGCCGAAACTTTGAGGTACGGCCCAAGTTCATTTTTGAATCTGTTTTCTGCTTTTGAGGGAACTCTTTAAGATTTTAATTTAAATGACGGAATGTACATTTTTGTTTAAACAATTTTATTCGGCAAAAATACATATATGTAAAAACAGTGCATAATGGCACAGGATCTGACAGTAAGCAAAATGATAATATAGATGCCATCTCCTGCGGAACGTCTATTCTATTTTACGTCAAAAACCTTATAGCCCATATCTATATAAACTTACGCGCCGACAAAGGAAATTAACAGAGGTAGTAAATAACTAGTAACAGTGCCCACTCGGAGGGTACGGGATGAGACTGCCAATTCTTAAAAGGCTAGAGTGTAAGATTAGTTGTATGCTTCTTCAAATTTACTCATACGCTCAGATAATTTTCTTACTGCAATGAATAAGAAGGTAGCAAAGCCCATTTTGGACGAGCTGCTATGTCCAATAATTAAGTAGGTAGCAAAGCCCATTTTGGACGGGCTTCTATGTCCAGGGAAGCAAACAGGAAGTCACAGAAGTTGCCTCCTTTGAGAAATGGTGGAAGAAATAGAAGACTCCCAATGATCCTTAAAGCTGTTGAAACTGAAATATGAGTTAAGAGTATCATACGAAAGACCGGTGGTTTCTTGCATCCAATTTGAAAATTCTGCCTTGCTACTTCTCACTTCCTGCTTCTCACTTCCCAATTCCAATATCCTACATCACACTTATCATTTTGTATATTTATTGTATCAAAACTAAGAACTTAGAAAAAGAAAGTTGGAAGTAAGAATTGAGAACCAGGAGGAGAAAGACGCCATCACCAGTCTTTTTTAGTTTCGTCAAAATTTTCTGTACTTTTCCTTCATTTGATTTATATGTACTGTTGCAGTGGCAATACTGGCATATGTATTTCAGGAAGCATATGCCTCTAAAATTTGAAAGCGTATATAATTAGATTTATACCAATTGTTTCGCTAAACGCAACAGAATTGGTCAACGCTGGAAGTATTAAACATGATTGTTACATTTAGTCAAACTGTTTATACTCTAAATTTTATGTATCTAACATAAAGGCTGTGTCGTGTCAGAAGACTTTTTTTTTGTTTAATAACATGCTTACTGTATGTGTATGTATTGTAGCTGTGTTTAATAACACATATTTACTTCTGTATTATAGCTGTGTTTAATAACATATTTTTTATGTATTGTAGGTGTGTTTAATACCATGCTTATTGTAGGTATTGTAGGTGAGTTAAATAACATGTTTACTGTATGAGTTGTAGATGTGTTTTATAACATGCTTACTGTATGTTTTGTAATTGTGTTTAATAACATGCTTAATGTATGTATTGTAGGCGTGTTTTATAACAAGCTTACTGTATGTATTGTAGGTGTGTTTAATACCATGCTTACTGTACGTATTGTAGGGGTGTGTAATAACATGTTTGTGTTTTTTATTGTAGGTGTGTTTACTAACATGCTTACTGTATGTTTTGTAGGTGTGTTTACTAACATGCATACTGTATGTTTTGTAAGTGTGTTTAATAACATGCTTACTGTATGTATTTTAGGCGTGTGTAATATTTTGTTTGATGTATGTATTCTAGGTGTATTTAATAACATGCTCACTATATGTATTGTAGGTGTGTTACCTCTTTTGCACCCTCTTCCATTTGTTGCATTCGACTTTGAAAATGTTTCTTCTCCTCTTTACTGACATGTTGCATACTAAGAAACTCCATTTTCAATTCCTTTGTTTCTGTTTTAGTATCGTCTGTAGCTTTTCTAAGAGCACTTATCAAATTCTTTATTATTCCAATCTCATCTTCCAGCATAATATGGAAATCAGACTGTTTGATCTAAAATATAATTATCCTCTCTTTCAAGCACAAACTACAATTATATCTGGACAACGAAACTTACAGGGCTTTATTTGTTGAATACATATTGTATACCCTGCTTATATAAGATATATCAAATTATAAACTATCAAACATTTTTTTCTGTGGCTGTCAGAGGAGATATCTGCACCGAAATATTTACTTTAACACCAGAATGACAAACAAAAATATGGCAAAATGAGCAAGTTTTGATAAATTTATATTCCTCAGTGAAATATGTAATCTCTTAGAAACAAATAGTATAGAAATATTGAAAAAAAATTATAACAGGAAAGCTTAAGGTGAATGGATACACTGTCAGGGGAATACATTCATCTTTTTTCATGTTTGCCTCCATCTCGATGGGGACAATGCTTGAAGAAAAAATGCCCATTTTAGCATTTGTTTCCTTTCAGAGTTACCCTCATTTAGGAAGGGTTACATTGTCATGGGAAATCAAAAACGTTGTTTCTCTTTGTAAAATGGTTTTAAAAACATAGAGGTGTAACCATATAGGTTAAACAGAAATACACAGTCTTATATATGAGACAGTATTATAACTTTAAAAAGAAATACACAGTCTTATTGAATAGACAGTATTAGAAACCTTACAGAGAAATACACAGGCGTATGCATGATACAGTATTAGAAACCTTACAGAGAAATACACAGTCTAATGTATAAGATAGTATGGAAACCATTTAGGACATATTCAGGGTCTTATGAATAAAGCAGTATTAGAAACCTTAAAGAGAAATAAACAGTCATATGTATGAGACAGGAATAGAAACCTTAAGGAGAAATACACATCGATATGTATTAGACAGTATTAGAAACAGTAAAGCCAAATACACAGTCTTATGTATGAGACAGTATTTAAAAACTTTAGGGGATATACACAGTCTTATGTATGAGACAGTATTAGAAATCTGAAAGAGAAATACACAGTCATATGTATGAGACAGTATTGGAAAACTTAAAAAGAAATACACAGTGATATGTATGAGATATTATTAGAAACATTAAGCAGAAATACGCAGTCCTTTGTACGAGACTTGGCTAGAAACCATACAGTGAATTACACAGTCATATTTATGTGACAGTATTAGAACCCAAAAGAGAAATACACAGTCTTATGTATGAGACCGTATTAGAAACCTTAAAGAGAAATACATATTCATATGTAGGAGACAGTATTAGAAACATTTGAGAGAAATACATATATATATATTAAGAGATAAGTAGAAAACTTATTACTCTAATCAATACTGTCAAGGACATAAAAACTAGTCTACAGGACCTGAAAGAACATACCGCTCCTAAGACCGTTGCACCAGTACCAGGTAGTAATGAAGGACGGTTAGGAGAAACCCTTGGACAAATATGCACCTATCTGGAACAACTCAATACCCCGCAACAAGAGAGAGCGGCGACCCAAGAATGTACCACAACAAATATCTTGATTGAAGAGGAAGCTTTGAGACTAAACTCAAGAATATCAAATATATGGGCCAATAACCTTACGGCGCGAAGATTAGCTTACTGGCAATCTTACCGTAACAAAAACATTGCAAGTAAATACGCAGAATGGCTGAACCTTGAGGAAAAATTATACCACAATGGCCACAAATGAAAGCTATTCCAAATGAGCCAGAGAATCTCACCAAACGAAGGGAGAGACAGGTTCTAGACAACCTTAGAACAGAAACAGAACTACTGCAGTTATGTCACGAAAATCATGAAGCAAAATACAGGAGTACAGACGAAAATATGAAGGAAGAAATCAATAAAATCACTACAGGAGAGCGGCAAAATATATTACTGAAACTATGGGACGAAGACTGTAAAAGAAATGAAATTATTTCTCAGAAACGCTGGGAAAATAAAAATGCTGCGTGGTTCACCAAATACGAAGAGACTTTTAAGAAAAAACATGAACATAAAATTCCATTCATAAAGATCGGTGAAAACAACGATGGTCCCATATCGTATGCAGAGGTGGCCTCAACAACACAAAAGAGGCCTAGGGGTCACCGAGACTACCGGGACTACCAAAACAACCAATTAATCTCACAGATGAAGAAGAAGGGCGTCTAGAAAACCAAGCAACGGGATATGAGACATATGAAAGACCGTTGCCACAGAGGGTACCTAGACAACCGAGACAAATGCCAACTCAACAGGAGAGAGGAACGGGTACTGAAGGTGCACAACAACGCGCATCAAGACCACAATCAGTACCCCCAGTACCACAGATGGACGATCAACCACTTGAAGAGAGAGATAATAGGAGAACTACATATAACGATCAACAATATTTTTTAGGTCGGGGTCGGGGAAGGGGCCGACGTCGAGGCCGTGGTCGGGGCAGAGGCCGAGGCCTAGGCCGAGGACGTCAGCCCAACATTCAGTATTGAATACTGAACTGAAAGACATCAAAATAATTAACATATCCAGGAAGCAATTAAGTAATTCAGAAATAAATTTGTTAAATAAAGGACTAAAATTTACCCCGACCCCACCTATAGGAAATTCTGAGAAACTGACTGAAGATTTAAAGGAATTTAATAGGAAACTTAGACTGGTTGAATACTTTGATGGCACACAAGACACAGACGTTTCATTGGTAAGAAATAAAAGTAGTTTTATACCACCTCCCGAGAGAAACGAAAGCCTCGACAAACTAATGTTGAAGATTTTCCAAAAACTTAAATAAATAGCAAATTAAAACCCAACTTAAATAAAACAGAATCCAACGCTATTAAAACCTTACAAACTGATGACACAATAATAATTAAAGAAGCTGACAAAGGGGGCGCTACCGTAATAATGAATAAGGAACATTACCAGGAAATGGTATAAACAGTCATACTAGACACGGAATATTATGAAAAATTATCTGAGAATCCACATAAAGACACCTCGCAGAAATATAATAAACTTCTGAAGAAATATCAAAAACTTTTAACTAAAAATGAACTAGGTTACTTGGAAAATGTTGAAGTAAAAATAAGCCAGTTTTATGGTCTACCAAAAATACACAAAAGTAAAACAATAACTGAAAAGTGCAAAAATTCCAGTTCTTCTTATGTAGAGGTAAATGATGTGAGGGATTTAAAACTAAAACCGATTGTGTCCGGCTCGTCATGTCTAATTCGATTTGAAGAGACTACCAAATGTGCGCATCAGACAATGTACACTAAGCTGAGATAAGACACAGTACACGACAAGCCCATTTGTAGAGACTACTAAGCGTGCGCGGCGGACAATGTTCACTAAGCTGAGATAAGACACAGTACACGACAAGCCCATTTGAAGAGACTACTAAGTGTCCGCAGCGTACAGTGTACACTAAGCTGAGATAGACAACAGTACACGACAAGCCCATTTGTAGAGACTACTAAGCGTGCGCATCAGACAATGTACACTAAGCTGAGATAGGACACAGTACATGACAAGCCCATTTGTAGAGACTACTAAGCGTGCGCATCAGACAATGTACACTAAGCTGAGATAGGACACAGTACATGACAAGCCCATTTGTAGAGACTACTAAGCGTACGCATCGGACAATGTACACTAAGCTGAGATAAGACACAGTACACGACAAGCCCATTTGTAGAGACTACTAAGCGTGCGCATCAGACAATGTACACTAAGCTGAGATAGGACACAGTACATGACAAGCCCATTTGAAGAGACTACTAAGCGTGCGCAGCGGACAGTGTACACTAAGCTGAGATAGGAAACAGTACACGACAACCCAATTTGTAGAGAATCAAGCATCAGACAATGTACACTAAGCTGAGATAGGACACAGTACACGACAAGCCCATTTGAAGAGACTACTAAGCGTGCGCAGCGGACAATGTACACTAAGCTGAGATAGGACACTGTACACGACAAGCCCATTTGTAGAGACTACTAAGCGTGGGCATCAGACAATGTACACTAAGCTGAGTTAGGACATAGTACACGACAAGCCCATTTGAAGAGACTACTATGCCTGCGTATCAGACAATGTACACTAAGCTGAGATAGGACACAGTACACGAAAGCCCATTTGAATAGACTACTAAGCCTGCGTATCAGACAATGTACACTAAGCTAAGATAGGACATAGTACACGACAAGCCCATTTGAAGAGACTACTAAGCGTGCGCATCAGACAATATACACTAAGCTGAGATAGGACACAGTACATGACAAGCCCATTTGAAGATACTACTAAGCGTGCGCATCAGACAATGTACACTAAGCTGAGATAGGACACAGTACACGACAAGCCCATTTGAAGAGACTACTAAGCGTGCGCATCAGACAATGTACACTAAGCTGAGATAGGACATAGTACATGACAAGCCCATTTAAAGAGACTACTAAGCGTGCGCATCAGACAATGTACAATAAGCTGGATAGGACACAGTACACGACAAGCCCATTTGAAGAGACTACTAAGCGTGCGCATCAGACAATGTACACTAAGCTGAGATAGGACACAGTACACGACAACCCAATTTGTAGAGAATACTAAGTGTGCGCAGCGGACAATGTACACAAAACTGAGATAGGACACAGTACACGACAAGCCCATTTGAAGAGACTACTAAGCGTGCGCATTCGAAAATGTACACTAAGCCGAGATATGACACAGTACACGACAAGCCCATTTAAAGAGACTACTAAGTGTGCGCAGCGGACAATGTACACATAGCTGAGATAGGACACAGTACACGACAAGCCCATTTGAATAGACTACTAAGCCTGCGTATCAGACAATGTACACTAAGCTGAGATAAGACACAGTACACGACAAGCTCATTTGAAGTGACTACTAAGCGTGCGCAGCGGACAATGTACACTAAGCTGAGATAGGATACAGTACACGACAAGCCCATTTGAAGAGACTACTAAGCGTGCGCAGCGGACAATGTACACTAAGCTGAGATAGGACACAGTACACGACAGGTCTACTTGAAGAGTTTACCAAATGTGCGCATCAGACAATGTACACTAAGCTGAGATAGGACACAGTACACGACAAGCCCATTTGAAAAGACTACCAAATATGCGCATCAGACAATATACACTAAGCTGAGATAGGACACAGTATACGACAAGCCCATTTGAAGAGACTACTAAGCGTGCGCAGCGGACAATGCACACTAAGCTGAGATAGGACACAGTACACGACAAGTCTACTTGAAGAGACTACTAAGCGTGCGCATCAGACAATGTACAATAAGCTGAGATAGGACACAGTACACGACAAGCCCATTTGAAGAAACTACTAAGCGTGCGCAGCAGACAATGTACACTTAGCTGAGATAAGACACAGTACGCGACAAGCCCATTCGAAGAGATCACTAAACGTGCGTATCAGACAATGTACACTAAGCTGAGATAGGACACAGTACATGACAAGCCCATTTGTAGAGACTACTCAGCGTGCGCATCAGACATTGTACACTAGGCTGAGATAGGACACAGTTCACGACAAGCACATTTGTAGAGAACACTAAGCGTGCGCATCAGACAATGTACACTAACCTGAGATAGGACACAGTACACGACAAGCCCATTTGAAGAGACTACTAAGCGTGCGCATCAGACAATGTACACTAAGCTGAGATAGGACATAGTACACGACAAGTCCATTTGAAGAGACTACTAAGCGTGCGCATCGGACAATGTACACTAAGCTGAGATAGGAAACAGTACAAGACAATCCCATTTGTAGGGAATGCTAAGCGTGCGCGACGGACAATGTACTCTAAGCTGAGATAGGACACAGTACACGACAAACCGATCTGTAGAGACTACTAAGCGTACGCATCAGACAATGTACACTAAGCTGAGATAGGACACAGTACACGACAAGCTTATTTGAAGAGACTACTACGCGTGCGCAGCGGACAATGTACACTAAGCTGAGATAGGACACAGTACATGACAAGCCCATTTGAAGAGACTACTAAGCCTGCGTATAAGAGAATGTACACTAAGCTGAGATAGGACATAGTTCACGACAAGCCCATTTGAAGAGACTACTAAGCGTGCGCATCAGACAATGTACACTAAGCTGAGATAGGACACAGTATACGACAAGCCCATTTGAAGAGACTACTAAGCGTGCGCATCAGACAATGTACACTAAGCTGAGATAGGACACAGTACACGACAAGCCCATTTGAAGAGACTAATAAGCGTGCGCATCAGACAATGTACACTAAGCTGGATAGGACACTATACACGACAAGCCTATTTGAAGAGACTACTAAGCGTGCGCATCAGACAATGTACACTAAGCTGGATAGGACACAATACACGACAAGCACATTGAAGAGACTACTAAGCGTGCACATCAGACAATGTACACTAAGCTGAGATAGGACACAATATACGACAAGCCCATTTGAAGAGACTACTAAGCGTGCGCATCAGACAATGTATACTAAGCTGAGATAGGACACAGTACACGACAAGCCCATTTGAAGAGACTACTAAGCGTGCGCATCAGACAATGTACACTAAGCTGAGATAGGACACAGTACACGACAAGCCCATTTGTAGAGAATACTAAGTGTGCGCAGCGGACAATGTACACTAAACTGAGATAGGACACAGTACACGACAAGCCCATTTTTTGAGACTACTAAGCGTGCGCATCAGACAATGTACACTAAGCTGAGATATGACACAGTACACGACAAGCCCATTTAAAGAGACTACTAAGTGTGCGCAGCGGACAATGTACACTAAGCTGCGATAGGACACAGTACACGACAAGCCCATTTGAAGAGACTACTAAGCGTGCGCAGCAGACAATGTACTCTAAGCTGTGATGGGACACAGTACACGACAAGCTTATTTGAAGTGACCACTAAGCGTGCGCAGCGGACAATGTACACTAAGCTGAGATAGGATACAGTACACGACAAGCCCATTTGAAGAGACTACTAAGCGTGCGCAGCGGACAATGTACACTAAGCTGAGATAGCACACAGTACACGACAAGCACAGTTGAAGAGACTACTAAGCGTGCGCATCAGACAATGTACACTAAGCTGGATAGGACACAGTACACGACAAGCACATTTGAAGAGACTACCAAGCGTGCACATCAGACAATGTACACTAAGCTGAGATAGGACACAATATACGACAAGCCCATTTGAAGAGACTACTAAGCGTGCGCATCAGACAATGTATACTAAGCTGAGATAGGACACAGTACACGACAAGCCCATTTGAATAGACTACTAAGCGTGCGCATCAGACAATGTACACTAAGCTGAGATAGGACACAGTACACGACAACCCCATTTGTAGAGAATACTAAGTGTGCGCAGCGGACAATGTACACTAAACTGAGATAGGACACAGTTCACGACAAGCCCATTTTTTGAGACTGCTAAGCGTGCGCATCAAACAATGTACACTAACCTGAGATATGACACAGTACACGACAAGCCCATATAAAGAGACTACTATGTGTGCACAGCGGACAATGTACACTAAGCTGAGATAGGACACAGTACACGACAAACCCATTTGTAGAGAATACTAAGTGTGCGCAGCGGACAATGTACACTAAATTGAGATAGGACACAGTTCACGACAAGCCCATTTTTTGAGACTACTAAGCGTGCGCATCAGACAATGTACACTAACCTGAGATATGACACAGTACACGACAAGCCCATATAAAGAGACTACTAAGTGTGCACAGCGGACAATGTACACTAAGCTGAGATAGGACACAGTACACGACCAGCCCATTTGAAGAGACTACTAAGCGTGCGCCGCAGTCAATGTACTCTAAGCTGAGATAGGACACAGTACACGACAAGCTCATTTGAAGTGACTACTAAGCGTGCGAAGCGGACAATGTACACTAAGCTGAGATAGGATACAGTACACGACAAGCCCATTTGAAGAGACTACTAAGCGTGCGCAGCGGACAATGTACACTAAGCTGAGATAGGACACAGTACACGACAAGCCCATTTGAAGAAACTACTAAGCATGCTCATCAGACAATGTACACTAAGCTGAGATAGGACACAGTACACGACAGGTCTACTTGAAGAGTTTACCAAATGTGCGCATCAGACAATGTACACTAAGCTGAGATAGGACACAGTACACGACAAGCCCATTTGAAAAGACTACCAAATGTGCGCATCAGACAATATACACTAAGCCGAGATAGGACACAGTATACGACAAGCCCATTTGAAGAGACTATTAAGCGTGCGCAGCGGACAATGCACACTAAGCTGAGATAGGACACAGTACACGACAAGTCTAATTGAAGAGACTACTAAGCGTGCGCATCAGACAATGTACACTAAGCTGAGATAGGACACAGTACACGACAAGCCCATTTGAAGAGACTACTGAGCGTGCGCAGCAGACAATGTACACTAAGCTGAGATAAGACACAGTACGCGACAAGCCCATTCGAAGAGACTACTAAACGTGCGTATCAGACAATGTACACTAAGCTGAGATAGGACACAGTACATGACAAGCCCATTTGTAGAGACTACTAAGCGTGCGCATCAGACATTGTACACTAACTTGAGATAGGACACAGTACATGATAAGCCCATTTGTAGAGAATACTAAGCGTGCGCATCAGACAATGTACACTAAGCTGAGATAGGACACAGTACACGACAAGCCCATTTGAAGAGACTACTAAGCGTGCGCATCAGACAATGTACTCTAAGCTGAGATAGGACATAGTACACGACAAGTCCATTTGAAGAGACTTCTAAGCGTGCGCATCGGACAATGCACACTAAGCTGAGATAGGACACAGTACACGACAAGCCCATTTGTAGAGAATGCTAAGCGTGCGCGGCGGACAATGTACTCTAAGCTGAGACAGGACACAGTACACGACAAACCCATTTGAAGAGACTACTAAGCGTGCGCAGCGGACAATGTACACTAACTTAGAGCAATTGGCCCACGGACCACAAAGCTCACTAGATCCTTAGCTCAAATTTGCGACCACATTTGTTCAGGCTCAAAACTGCTGCCACATTTGTACAGGGTAATACAAAAAATACAACTGAAAGTCTCAGTCTGACAGTCTGTTGAGGTTATATCAGAATAAATAATAGTCTTTCATAATTTGATTGCTGTTGCAACAAAAAAGGTAAACTTTCAAATGCTATTTTGTTACTTAATCATTTTGGTTGCCATGGCAACCGATCGAACAGTGCGCAGTGCGCAGTGCGCAGAAAAAGAAACATAGGGCTGATAAAAGATCACTCATGGAATATTTCTGAAAATGTTAGGTCAGAATATCTGTAATGGCTCAGCAACGAATCCCATTGTTTCCATTAAAAGTTGCCATACCAACGATGTCCTTTGAACAATGACAATAGAAAACATGAAATTTGTAAAGGCAAAATTACTTAGTATGTCTATGAAGCCTCTACCTTATAGAGCATATGGTTTCTAATAAGATAATTAAGGTATTTATTCTATTTTTTGCAATTTCGATTTCAGGAAAAAAACAAACATGTGCAGAGGGGCATAAAATCATATGGCTGATAGAAGACTTCTCATAAAATTTTCTATAAAAGTTTGTCAAAATATTTGCAATGGTTTGGCATTTAATGTCATTTTTCAATTTCCTCATTATAAGTCTATGGAAACTCTTAGTTGCCGTAGCAACCAAACTAAAAAGCTGGTTTTTCATTTAAAAAACTGTAAAATCTTTAATTATGAATTTTTCTATAAAATTTCAGCCTCGAAGAGCATATGGTTTCTGAGAAAATATTTATTAAGTATATTTTTTTCTATTTCCAGCATTTTGGTTTTTCATGGCGACCAATGAAATTTGCAGTGGGCCAAAAACATATGGGTGATGCAGACTTCTCAAGGAACACTTGTAAAAGAGTTATGTCAAAATATCTGCTATGGCTTGGCAGTATAATGCCATTTTTCAAATTTCCTGATTAAAAGTCTATGGAAAATCTAAGCTGCCACAATAACCAAACTACAGATCTGATTTTCATGGAAAATATAAAATCTTTCAAGGCTTTGAATATGATGAATATTTCTAGTAAGTCTCAGCCTCGTACAGCATATGGTTTCTGAGAACTTCTATATATTTTTTTAATTTTTTAATATTGGTGGACATGGCATCCAACGATTAAAAGCATCGTAAACCACTGCGTAATACCCCGCCACTGCAAACAAATAGCCCTTCAATTACCTTTTATATATTTTTTACACTATGCTATACATTTTTGTGGGAGCTAGATAACCGCCTTGGGACATATTTTGACTAGCACTGCCGGGAGTTTTTACTGCTTTGACCATTTATAGTAAATTTCAGAAAATCCTTTTCGACCCTGATTTAATATAGATTTTGTTATAAATCTATACATGTTTATAGCTCCGTGGCATGGGCAGATAACCCCTGGGGACAAAAGTTTGATCCTCACATGAAGTTAATTTTACCTTCATGATTTGTTTACTGAGTTTCAGAAAAAATCCCTTACAACTGGTATTTTATATAGATTTTTATTACCATTTTATACATGTATATAACCCTAGTCAGGAGCAGATAACCTCTGGGTACGAAATTTTGATCATGACATCAAGCTCATATTACCTTGATACAGTGTTGCAAGCTTCAGGAAAATCCCGTTCATCTTTGATTTTATATATTTTGAAATGAAATCAGGCAGGTAACCTATGTGGACTAAATTCTGCTGGTAACAGAAAGCTTATTCACTTCAATCATTTCTGTGAATTTTCATCAAGATGTACCAAAAGTTTGATTTAATATAGATTTTTAATGATTTTATACCTGTATACAGCTGGTATGTGGGGGCAGATTACCACTGCGAGACAAAATTTTTATTATGTCGGAAAGCTTATATATTAGTATGATAATTTGTTACAAGTTTCAGAAAAATCCCTTTCAACTCTGTTTTTATTTTTTTCATTATTTATTACATGTATATAGCCCCAAGGCAGGGGCAGACAACCCAGGCGGACAAAATTCTGCTTGTAACAAAAAGTTAATCTTACTTCGATCATTTCTGTGAAATTTCATCAAGGTATTTCATCGTATTAAGGAACTACAGACGAAAAACTACTTTCAAGACCTTGACAAGAGCAATAACTCCATCAGAAGATATCAAAATTTGCCCATTGATAATCCCAATCTAGATATTTCCATGACCAATGCACATGCCAAGTTTGAAGAAAATCTGTTCATAAATACTCAAGTTATCGAACAGAAACGTAGTGCTCATGGACGGAGGACGCCAGTTGGTAAACATAATACCCCGCCATTAACGTATGGCGGGGTATAAAAAGCTGGTCAAATAACCTATAGCTGATAGAAGTCTTCTTATGGAACATTTCTATAAAAGTCTTGTCAAAATATCTTCCATGGCCTGACAGTTAATATGTCATTTTTCAATTTTCCCTATTATAAGTCTATTGGAACTCTAAGTTGCCAAAGCAACCAAACTAAGGGCCGCTTTTCATAAAAAAAAAGAAAAAAAAAACACACGAAAAACTTTCAACCCTCCGGCCCAAGGATGCTTCAAACGAAAATTAAGCCCAATATATAGAGTCTCCGAGGGCTGAGGGAACGAAAATTTGTTCAAAAGATCTATGTCACATGACCAACATGACCAGCATGTCCATATATGGAAAAATTACTTTAAAAATCATCTTCTCCAGATCAAATTGAACAATGGCCATAAAACGTGGCATGTAACGTTGAGTACACGAGTACTGAAGATAATTCAAACGATGACCTTGGCTTGACCTTGATATTCTTAACGGCAATGTCAAATATGCTAAAATGCTAGAACATGAAGTTTTATGGAAATGTTTTAATGATTTTGGCCTAAAATTGGTATATAGTTGCCTTAAAGAGTACATGAAGTGTTTTGTAGAACAAGAGGTCAAGGTCATTCGTTGACATTTGATCCAGGACTCTAATTTTGACACTGTCTAACTTCTCAAAAGCCACTGGGCAAATTGTAACAAAATTTGACAAGAGCATGTGAGCAGTGGCTCACGTATACCGCCGGCCAGCGACACCGCCTAATAAAAACACACTTCATACAAGACTTTAAAGCAAATATCAAATAACAGACAAATGGACAATCTATGACAAACCCAATGAAAGGCATACTAATACCAAAACATTCTATTAAAAATTTGCAATAAGCAAAATAATATACAAATTAAACACAAAATTTCAATAAAAAATTACACAAACTTCTATGTTTGTGACTTTGACTTAAAGTCAGCAGCAGTAGACAGTCGATGTTAACTGATCAGTTTCAAGCTTTACTTGAACCTTATAACGGCAATGTCAAATATGCTAAAATGCTAGAACATGAAGTTTTATGGAAATGTTTTAATGATTTTGGGCACAAATTGGTATATAGTTGCCTTAAAGAGTACATGAAGTGTTTTGTAGAACAAGAGGTCAAGGTCATTCGTTGACATTCGATCCAGGACTCTAATTTTGACACTGTCTAACTTCTCAAAAGCCACTGGGCAAATTGTAACAAAATTTGACAAGAGCATGTGAGCAGTGGCTCACGTATACCGCCGGCCAGCGACACCGCCTAATAAAACACACTTCATACAAGACTTTAAAGCAAATATCAAATAACAGACAAATGGTCAATCTATGACAAACCCAATGAAAGGCATACTAATACCAAAACATTCTATTAAAAATTTGCAATAAGCAAAACAATAATTTCAACAAAAATTACACAATCTTCTATGTTTGTGACTTTGACTTAAAGTCAGCAGCAGCAGCCAGTCGATGTTAACTGATCAGTTTCAAGCTTTACTTGAACCTAGTAACAAAGCAATCTGAAAAGTCGAAACATAAATTTTCCCATTTATTACATTGGAGTGAAAGATGGAAAAACAGAAAAACGGAAAAAGGAGCCAAAATAAATCTCATCTCTTGTTTTTCATTCCTACAATATACTTGTCCATTTTCAAGATGTATACACACTTTCTGACAGAAGCCGAGAAATCTGTAACAAAAAATTAATTGGAGAGAAAGAAAAACTGGACATACAAAGGGAATGATTTTCAGAAGTCGGCTGATTCTCTCTTACACAATACAAATAAAAATACCCAATATTATACTAAATTTCAAAATCCTTGCTGTAATGTTTCCTGAGAAAAGTTTGACAGAAATTTAATATGAGAGAAAGAAAAACTGGACAAACAACAGGAATGGTAGACAGCAGGAGGCTGATTCTCTCTTATATCGTACAACTAGTCATACCAAACATCTGTACCAAATTTCAAAATCCTAGCTGTAGTGGTTGCAGAGAAATTGTTGACACAAATTTAATTGGAGAGATACTGAAGAGAAAGAAAAACTGGAAAATCAAATAGACTGATAAGCTGGAGCAGGCTGATTCCTTTTTACACTGTACAACCAGTCATACCCAATGATTGTATGAAATTTCAAAATCGTAGCTGAAGTGGCTGCTGAGAAATCTTCGACAGAAACTTAATTTGAGACTTGGAGAGAAAGAAACACTTGACAAATAAAGGAAATTATAAGCTGGAGCAGGCTGATTCTTTCTTACACAGTAAGACTAGTCATTTTCAATGTTTGTACCAAATTTCAAAATCCTAGCTGTAATGGTTGCTGTGAAATCTGGACAGAAATTTAATTTAAGATATTGGAGAGAAAGAAAAACTGGACAAACAATAGGAATGATGAGCAGCAGGAGGCTTATTCTCTCTTATATCGTACAACTAGTCATACCCAATGTTCGTACCAAATTTCAAAATTCTAGCTGTAGTCTTTCCAGAGACATCTGTGACAGAAACCTAATTGGAGCGAAAGGAAAAAAATGACAAACAAAGGGAATGCTAAGCACGAGCAGGTTGATACTCTCTTACACGGTACAACTAGTCATACTCAATGTTTGTACCAAATTTCAAAATCCTAGCTATAGTGGTTCATGAGAAATCTGTAACAGAAGCCACTAGAGATGGCAGTAAGCATGGCTTACTAAATACCCCCCGCATTTAACAGTTAAGCATGGACCCTCGTCATCTAAGTTTTACAAAGTTATACAAAGCATACATGTTATGACAACTACAAACAAATATAGCTCTTCCTATAATCCTATCAAGGTAACCAAACATGTGTGCTTTTATCTGATATTGGCTCCGGAGAGCAAATCTGGAAAAACCTGTAATAAAAATCAAGAAAATCGGACAAGCAGTCTAGAAGGAGTAGCGTTACAAACTTTTATTACAAAAATTACAAAGGGAAATAACTCAGCCGCGAAACACTTCTGGAAAAAAAATGGATTTCACCGGTCAACCTTTTTCGAACCAAATTTGAATACAATCAAAGCAAAAATGACTCACCCCCCCCCCCTCCCATAATCAAAAAAAAAAAAAAAAAAAAAAAATAGATGAAAAATATAAAAAAAATGGCATTACCCAAGAAAGAGGGGTCAGATTTCAAAGAGGAAACCTTAATGCACATATTCATACCAATATATGTTCACATACTTAATTTAAAAAAAATCGGTCGAGCCGTCTAGCAGGAGTTGCGATAACAAACTTTTTTTTACGAAAAATATAAAGGGGCAAGACTGAGCAGGAAAACACTGCCGAGAACAAATGGAAAACACATGTCAACTATTTTCCTCATGCTGCATCTATGAACCAAATTTAAATAAAATCAAAAACGACTAAAATCCCCCCAAAATTAGGATAAAAATCAAAAAGGGGCATAACTCAAGCAAGAGGGGTCAGATTTCAAAGTGGAAACCTTAATGCAAATCTTCATACCAATATGTGTTCACATACTTATTTTCAAGAAAATCGGTCTAGCAGTCTAGGAGGATATGCGATAACAAATTTTTTTTCCAAATAAAATATAAAGGGGTATAACTCAGCAGGAAAACACTTCCGGGAAAAACTGGAAAACGCATGTCAACTAGTTTCTTATGATGCATCCATGAACCAAATTTGAATAAAATCAAAGCAAAAATGACTATAACCACCCCCCCCCCCCCCCCAAATTAGGGCCAAATATATCAAAAATGGGCATAAATCAAGAAATAGGGGTCAGATTTCAAAATGGAAACCTTAATGAACATCTTCATACCAATATGTATTCACATACTTAATTTCAAGAAAATCGGTCAAGCGGTCTATGAGGAGTTGCGATTACAAACTTTTTTTTTTACAAAAGATATAAAGGGGCATAACTCAGCAAGAAAACACTTCCGGGAAAAACTGGAAAACACGTGTCTACTATTTTCTTATGATACATCTATGAACCAAATTAGAATAAAATCAAAGCAAAAACGTCTAAAAAACCCCAAATGGTGGCCAAAAATATCAAAAAGGGGCATAACTCAGGAAATAGGGGTCATATTTCAAAATGGGAACCTTAATGCACATCTTCATACCAATATATATTCACATACTTAATTTCAAGAAAATCGGTCAAGCGGTCTATGAGGAGTTGCGATAACAAACTTTTTTATGAAAAATATAAAGGGGCATAACTCAGCAGGAAAACACTTCCGGGAAAAACTGAAGAATACGTATCAACTATTTTCACATGCTGCATCCATGGACAAAATTTGAAACAAATCGGAGCAAATGTTGCGGACGGACGAACGGACGGACGGACAGACGGACGGAAGGACAACGCGAAAACAAGTTTGCGGGGTATAAAAATGGAGAGAAAGAACAAATGGACTAAAAAAGGGAATGATAAACAGGAGGAGGTTGATACTCTCTTACACGGTACAACTAGTCATACCCAATGTTTGTACCAAATTTCAAAATCCTAGCTATAGTGGTTCATGAGAAATCTGTGACAGAAATTTAATAGGAGGGAAAGAATAAATGGACAAACAAAGGGAACGATAAGCAGGAGGAGGTTCATACTATCTTAAACGGTACAACTAGACATACCCAACGTTTGTACTAAATTTCAAAATCCTAGCTATTGTGGTTCCTGTGAAATCTGTGACAGAAATTTAATTGTAGAGAAAGAATAAATGGACAAACAAAGGGAATGATAAGCAGGAGGAGGTTGATACTCTCTTACACAGTACAACTAGTCATACCCAATGTTTGTACCAAATTTCAAATTCCTAGCTCTAGTGGTTCATGAGATATCTGTGACAGAAATTTAATTGGAGAGAAAAAATAAATGGACAAACAAAGCGAATGATAAGCAGGAGAAGGTTGATAGTCTCTTACACAGTACAACTAGTCATACCCAATGTTTAAACCAAATTTCAAAATCCTCCTAGCTATTAGAATTCCTGAGAAATCTGTGACAGAAAAAAAGGTTTACACACACACGAACACACAAACATATAAATGGAAAAGACAAAAACTATATACCCTCGTATACTTCGTGTACCGGGGGTATAATAAAGAGCCTCTCCAGGGGACGGAGGAAGCTTTTTTTTTCCAATTGGCCAAGGTCACACGAAAAATGGCCGCCATGTCCATATATGGTAAAAAAACCTTTCAAAATCTTCTCCTCTAGAACAAATTGACCGATAGCTTTAAAACTTGTTATGTAGCATTGACTGCTCAAGTACTACCAACATTGTTCAAATAAAGGCGTTGGATTGACCGTGAATCTGTATAACGGCAAAGTAAAGTAAAGGAAATGTCAGAAAATGAGATTTCATGGAACATTTTGAAAAATTTGTCCTAAAAATTGGTATATAGAGTCATGTTAGTGAGTACATGAAGATTTGTTAGTACAAAATGTCAAAGTCGTTCTTTGACCTCTGACCCACGAGTCTCATAACTTGAACATTTCTTAACATCTCAAAAGCAACTGGGCCAATTGTACCACCAAAATTATTCACATGATGGCCTTGGGTAGACCTTGACCTCTTTAATGGCAAGGTCAAATATCTGAAAATGCTAGAACAATGTTTGAAGATTTTGGCCTAAAATTCGTATATGAAGTTATGTTTATGAGTACGTGAAGTTTTGTGAGTACAAGTGTCAAAGCCATTCTTTAACCTTTGACCCATGACTCTCATAATTTGAAAATTTCTAAACATCTCAAAAGCAACTGGGCCAATTGTAACCAGATGTAATATAGAGCCTCCGGCGGCTGAGGAAACAAAATTCATTCAATCAGTCCAGGTCATATGACCAATTTGGCCAGCTTGCCCATACATGTTAAAATCTTTAAAAATCTTCTTCTCCGGAACCGATTGACCAATGACCTTGCAACTTGGTATGTACGTAGTATTAGGTACTTGAGTACAACAAAATTATTCACACGATGGCCTTGCGTTGACCTTGACCTTTTTAATGGCAAGGTCGAATATCTGAAAATGCTAGATCATATGATTTCAAAGAAAGTTTTTGAAGAGTTTGGCCTAAAAGTTAGTATATAAAGTTATGTTTATGAGTACATGAAATGTCGTGAGTACAAGATTCAATGTCATTCTTTGACCTTTGACCCATGACTCCTATATTTTGACAATTTAAACACATATCCTTCATAGCCACTGGGCCAATTCTAACCAAATTTCATACACAGCCTCCAGGGGCTGAGGAAACTAAAATATGTGCGATTGGTCCAGGTCACATGACAACATGGACCCCGGCCCATACATAGTAAAATCTTCTTCTCCAGAACCCACTGATCCATGGCCTTGAGTATGCTTCATTGGGTGATTAAGTATTTCCAAGATTATTCAAACGATGACCTTGGATAGACCTTCAACTTTTTACAACAAGGTCAAATATGGGAAAGTGCAAGAACATAATATTGCGTGGAAAGTTTTGAAGATTTTTGGTTGACCTTGACATTTTCACGTCAAGTCAAAAATTTGTTTTCTGGTGTTTTTTTTTTTTTTTTTTTTTTTTTGGGGGGGGGGCATGCTTAAATATAAGAGTATATGGAACTAGTAGACGATTATGGGGCAAAAGTTAATAAATACAGTCAGTCAAATGAGAACAAAACGTTTTTAGCAATTGAGGTCAAGGTCATTCTTTGACCTTTAACCTATGTCTTTCATATTTTGACAGTTTCAAAACACCAGGTTTCTTCAAATGATGACCCTAGTTTGGTCCTTTAACTCAGGTTAGCGATTCAGGGCCTCTTGGTCCGCGGGTTTTATCGTTGCTTTATGAGAATCAGTGGCTTGACTTCAAACCTTGTTAAATCACTTTCAAACTTGTGGGAATCATACTGTCCGGTAATATTGTCATTCATTGTTATAAGCACAAACGTAAATCACAGAAAATAGTTGCCTAAATAGTGAAATTCGACGAAAAATACATCGAAATTCGCTCTGACCTTGCAACAGGAAGCTTGCCACCGCCATGTTTGATCAATGCCATTTCATCACAATTACATAGACTTTAATGTTCAGATTTTCCCCATATTACTACAGATTTCATACTAGCTAGATATGTATAGTGTCCTCGGCTAGTGTCCGCAGCCATGTAAGTTTACAGATTACATTAGTTAATCTTTTCGTGTACACATAAATCAGTGCCATTGTAGCCTAGAAAATTAAAAATACAAATATATGAAGACAACCTAGAACATTTAAAACGGAAGTGATAGATATTTAATAACTCAAAAATAAAAATTTTTCTGACTTACCCTTTGTATCTCTGAAACTCCCTTTTGCGCCGATGGTAGCTGGGCTAATAATTTTGAATCAGAGAGAAGATCCACCATTGATTTTGTGAATGTCTTGAAGTCATTTGGGGACACTTTCATATCAGAGGTGTGCATTACTGAATTTCGTGCTTTCCGAACCTGAAAGTAGATAACGGGACAAGAAAACAATTCATCGGTAAAATAAGTTTAAGATCGTATGTTACTCTGTCAACAAAATATATCACCTGCGTATATTGTATCCGAAAAGCAACATTCAACGATATATTGTCAATCTTTTGATAACTGCTATCTTTTTTTCAATCGAAAAGATATGTGTTCATAAGCATACATGGTTCTGTTTTTCTAAGTTGCTACTGTTGTAGGATTTAACAGCCAATTTCTCCGTACTCACTTGAATTTTTACATAGGGTCGCGGCACGATCACCGATCTTACTCGAACATTCCAATATTACTTATTGTGACATAAAACCAAGAAAATCTATATGGATGTACGTTTCCATGGCAACGTCAATTGAATATTTTAATGGAAAATGTAATCACAACAGTACAACTAGCATTTTTCAAACAAACACAGATTTCTGCAAATGCATTACATGCTGTAAATTCCATTCTCATATAAATGATGTGTTTACCTCAGCTTGTAAAAGGAAAAATGAAATACATTTTGAATTTTACCAATGCTGCCAGGTTTAAGCAGAATGGGTGGGGGGTTCTGTAGCCTGCAAAACCCAATTCCAAACATGTTTATGGACATATATATCTGTGCCCAATCATCTTATGTTTCATAACACATTATATGGAAAAACATGTTTGTTATGGTATACTTCCTGAAGGGTTATCACAGCACAACTAATGGACCATTGGAAATATCAAATTGCAAGGGTATATTATTCTTTTCACAAAAAGTAGGGGATATTTATCTATCAAAAAATGTATAAATAAGAAAAAATATCAAATCAATCTGAAACGGTATGTGTCCGTCAGACAAATATTCGATAAGACATTTTGCATTACAATTTGGATGGTACGTGTATATCCTGTCATATGATTTGCATGCAATTCGATTTTATTCTTTCTCTCCAATTCCCTCAGAGTTACATGTAAATACGGGTAAATAACATGGCTTTACATGTAATGGCAGGAATGCGGAGTATTGGCACCTCCATTTACAGGCTGTTACGTGAATGCGTAAAAAAAGAAACAGGATACTTGAAGATCAGATTATTGACGACGTAAAAAGATACATGTAACTTCGCGTATTTCATGTAATTACATGTAGAGCTTCCTTTAATGCGTAAACGCTTAAGCATTCACCAGGTCCTCATACAACTGCCTTCGAAACTTAAACCATAGTTTTAGGCGTAATGCCATGTAGTTACATGTATTTAAATACGTATTCATAAATTTACATGTAAACGTTAGCATGTACCTTTTGCATAAAATTCTACCATAGTTTTACGCGTAGAAAATGACATGTAGGTATACATTATGCAGGCATAAAATTTTACGCGTATAATCTTTACACGTAAAATTTTACATGTAAAATTCTGGAAAATTTTATGGGTAAAATTTCTAGCCTGCTAATGTAGCAGTCCTGGGCCCGAGACCTGCTGTGGGTGTGAAAAACTTTCCAACTCTAACATGTTTCATTGCACGCAGTCTTTAATTATCACCCTCCCATTGTCCTGATATGGCTGATATACTGTTGAAAAGGATGTAAATTCGCAAGTCGGAAATCGTTCAAACTGTAACAGGATTCATTGCACGCAGCCTTCCATTATCAACCTCCCATCATCCTGATATGGCTGAAATACTGTTGAAAAGGATGTAAATTGGCAAGTCAGCCATCCAGTTATCCATGGGGTAAAATTCTTCTTGTCATGAAGATGATGAAGAATAGACATAAACGATATTTCTGCCAATGCCAGGAAAATACATCAAATGGTGTTGATGGCTGCATGTAACAGTAAAATACAGGTATCCAAGAACCCAAATTCTTGTTCAATAGTTTAGTGGTCAATCTGGTGTTCATTTGATCCTGTCAAGATCATTTCTCTGCTTTTGAGCTAAGTCAAGGTAAGGTGAGACAAAAACAGGAGTTTCTTGAGAAAAACTACTTGACCAACAGCAAGCAGAATTACTGGTTTGTCCCCCATGGGAGCCAAGCTAAGGACATGACAAGCAATTTAGAATGCTTAAGATCAGCATTCTGAGCTACCATGCAGGCTAAGTGGGGCGCATACCTTACGGAGACAGTAGCCATGTTTAAATTTAGTTTCACTGGGGATACCACGTTTATTGGCTTAAACCATTGCCGCGCCCCAACTAATAAAACAAAAAAAAAAAAAAAAAAAAAAAAAAGAAAAGAAGACAAGAAAAAATCATGCGAAATTATAATTCAATACTTCGTATATATTGATATGTTGTTGCCTGTCTTTGTAAAGTTCTGTCCTTTGCCCTTTCACTATTAACGGACATATTGGCAGTCAAAGCTACTGCCATTATCTAAGACAACTTAAAGGTGACAGAAAACCATCACTAATAATACTAAAATCCTGACAGTGTAACTATGTAAAGTAACTGTCGACCAAGGATTATAGCTTTCAGTCAAGCCATAATGTAAATGGTACTGTTGTTATCTCCTGTAGACTGGAGCTGTTACAGCTTTAGATAAGCTTAAACAATAGCTACCGTATTAATCCTATTAAATGCCCCGGGGAGGAGAATAGTGGTGGGGATCAGCTTTTCTCTAGGAGCCAATTCTTTTCTTTAAGAGTAGACCCCATTTCAAAGAACTACCACATCCAGTGAAGCAAACAGTAATTCATGCAAGTTAATATAATATAGTTTTTCGGAAAAGAGGCGAGGGAGGGGGGGTGGCGAGGGGTTATCAGAGCAGGGACATTTATTAGGATTAATATGGTATTTTGCGTGTGTGGTAATGACTCAGCTCTATCCACAGGACATGTAGAGAAAGTGGCATTAGCCTCCTACCAACCCCATTTTCAAGAAAAGTGTTTGTGATTCGGTTGTTTTCAAGGAAGCAACATAATGTCTCACACATTAAAAATTTACATAATCAGTCCTCATTCTTGCTGCTAGCCTTCAGTGTCTTCACTTCAGCCTGCTTGTTAATGCAAAGTATATGGGCTGAATTATTTGCTTAATGATGTCATGCACAAGTTGACATGTTTCAGCTTCTGACCAGGGTGGCCACAAAATTTTGGAAATCAAATTCCCTGATTTTTCCCTGATCTGGCTTGATTTTCCCTGATAAAATTTCCTGATACTGTCACAAAAGCCTTCATTTTGAAGTTATTATGACAGAAAGTATCTCCATTTTTTATGAAAAAAACCCCTCAAACTATGATACATAATGCCTTCATAACGTTAACAATTTTCAATTTACTTACATGGTAACGAAAATCAAATGCTCAAATATTTATATGGCTTCCAACATTCCCTCATAGCCATACCTTCACCTCCAAATGAATGTTACAAACATTACGGTTTTAATGTTTTTAATCTTTTATTTTGCCTTATTTTATTTTTATTTGATTCATTTATTTATTTATTTTTATTTTTTTTTGGTACATGGTAGAGTGTCTAAACATTTTTGCCATGTCCAAGCTAACAGCACTGTTGTGCAAACACAGACCAAGGCTCAGCCTGAGGGTAATTGAGCCAAAAAGAAATGCTCCTCCTTCTGAGTTTCAGTTCAGAGAATTTACAAGCTAATATGTATAGAAAAGACGGGAAGACAAAACGTTTGGTCCAAATTTCTCAAAGATATTCAGCAAGCTTCTCCCTTTCTGGAGCCCTAAGCTGAGTCCTGAAGACAATAAAAAAGACCATTTGAAACCTATTAAACTATTAACAAGATGATCCTAGGACTTCAGACAATACAAAATGTCTCCTTACACAACATTAAACCAGTGGTGTAAAATGTTCTATAACTTACACATTTCTGGTGTACAGATTACTTAGAACTGAACTTAGCGGCACAAAAAATACTTAACACTTTATAGAATTATACTTAATTTTTCAGTGTCAGTAACTTAGCACCAAGGATCATTTGATGTCAACATTTGGCTATTTGACAGTCTACCATACACATTATTTTTTATACTTTATTTGAACCATAAAATAAATTAACACATGCATATAAATGTAGCTGAAAACTTGCTGCTCATAGAATACTTTCAGTGTTTTTTTCCTGAAACTACTTTTTGCTAGCTTAAAAATAGCTTTATAATTTCAAGAAAATAAATAGGTAAGCATACAATGCTAATTCAGAGAAGCATGCAATACTGAATTATGTAACACACATGACTGTAACCACACAAACTGGACATTCATATTTCAATTTAGATTGTTTTTCAATTCTCCACTACAGAAAAATCTCTTTTATTGTATTAATATTTTTACAAATCATTGCTTTCAGATAAATGCTCATTACAAAGTTCGAAACCTATGGAAGGAAAATGCTTATTCAATACTTCGCACTATACCCCTTAAAGTAATTAAATTGTACATGTATATCATACAGTTGTCAGAAGGAGACACACACTTATTTTATTGCAGGAAGAAACCACCAGTAACCATGAAACCTGCTTGAAAAGTTTCATGTTATCAAAATAGAATTTTTAAAATTCCCTGATTTTTCCCTGATTTTCATCAAATTTTCAAATTGGATATTTCCCTGCAGGGATTTTTTTCATCATTTTTCCTGTATACCAGAGCTTGTGGCCACCCTGTCTTACAGAGATTAAAGCTTTTGAAATAGAATTTAATCATTGCAATGTCAATCTATCTACTCACTCTGATAACACTGCATCCAGTACTGTATGTTTTGTCCATACTGAACTCCAAATTATTATATTTTCATTTTTACGTCTCTACACATGAACAAGACTTCAGAATTTGAAATGCAAGATTGTGTCTTTCCCTCTCATTTAGCTGTTACCCTCATAATAAATTATAAAGTCATTTCCTCATAAAACTATAGCACAAAAAGGGAACAAGAAAGTTTCAAGTTACACAAACAGATGATTAAATTCTGAGTTTTACATGATTGTACGTGTAGAATTGTTCTAAGTCCTCAGATTATTTGTTTTGCAGGCTTTGTTTTGACAAAGTTAGATTTCTACAGGTTTCGCCAGGTGTATTTTTCTAAAGAAAAACTTTTACATGTAACTACATGTAATATTGCACTTGCTGCTTCTGGTTTTTTGTTGCCGTGCATACTTTTACGCGTAGTTATATGGTTTTACGTGGCAAGCGGCAGTTTTACATGTAATTACGCTTTATTTTTCACGTAATTACGCGTAAACTGAAGTTTTACGTGTAACTGGTTTAAACATATTTTATTTCAAATTTCATATAATTCAACTATACATTGTGAATATATAAATTTAGCAGGATTGGAACGGAAGTATAAATACTTATTTGGTTTCTCTCCTAAGCGTGTAATTGTGAGGCGGTCGACACCCACATTTCATACGAATCTGCTATGGCAACAGATCCTTTACAGATAACAAAATGTACGCAGAAACATTCGTCATGATTCCTTAAACAAGCTGATTCTTTATTTTACACACTTACACAGCAACATTATATCTTTATCTGCTCATTTAGTTAACCATCTATACCAAATATTTTACTTTGGACTTAAATAGTTGTCATTATGATATTTTGGGTTATTTGTTGTTTCTTCTATTTTGTTATATTCCTTTAATTTGGAAATCCCAGAAGTATTAAAGAAAGAAAAATAGCCATTTTATGTGTTTCTATTTTAAGTCCCAGAAGTAAACAAGACGGCCATGATGGCCCTGGATCGCTCACCTGAGTATATCCTGTGAACTTAACCTATGAGGCATCCATATGTACGACAAACAGAGTTTCACAAAGATTCAATGGAAAATGAACCCTTTATTGTGTACCTAAGGTCTTTCTAAGATTTAACCTAATGACATACTTTTTGACCCCAAATGACCCAGTTTCAAACCTGGTCTAGATTTCTAAGATATTAAAATTCTGGCAAAGTTTCATGAATACTGGATCAGAACTGTGCCCTCCAGAGTATGCACAATGTTTTTTTTTAAGGTTTGACCTAGTGACCTAGTTTTTGATCCAATATGACCCAGTTGCACCCTTGGTCAAGATTTGTTGGAGATAAACATTTTGAAAACGTGTCATGAAGTTTGGAACAAAACTGTGCCCTCCAGAGCGTTCACATGGTTTTCTAAAATCTGACCTAGTGACTTCGTTTTTTACCTGACATGGCCCAGTTTCAAATTTGGTCTAGATTTCAAAAAGATAAACACTCTGGCAAAGTTTCATGAAGATTGGATCATAACTGTACCCTCTAGAGTGTACACACAGTTTTCTAAGATTTGACCTAGTGACCTAGTTTTTAACCCCACATGACTCAGTTTCAATCCTGGCCTAGATTGTATATAGATAAACATTCTGACAAAATTTCATGAAGGTTGGATTATAACTGTGCCCTCTAGAGTGTACACAAGTTTTTTTCTAAGATTTGACCTACTGACCTAGTTTTTAACCCCACATGATCCAGTTTCAAACTTGGTCTAGATTTTATTAAGGTTAACATTCTGACAAAGTTTCATTGAGGTTGGATTATAACTGTGCCCTCTAGAATGTACACAAGTTTTTCTAAGATTTGACCAAGTGACCTAGTTTTTGACCACACATGACCCAGTTTCAAACTTAGTCTAGATTTTTTTTATTAAGATAAACATTCTGACAAAGTTTCATGATGACTGGCTCAAAACTGTGCCCTCTGTGTCATTCTAAGATTTATTTCTATTTTTAGCTCTGGCGGCCATTTTGTTCAACGAAGTGGAACCGTTTTAGCAATATCGGTTCAGGGCTATGAGGCAAACATTTCTGTGAAATTAATTTGAAATCTAGCCATTGGCTTCAGAGATGTCGTTAAAATGTTTTTGTTTTTTTTAGATTTCTATTTTTAGCTCTAATGGCCATTTTGTTAAGCGGAATGAAACCGTTTTAGCAATTTTGGTTCAGAGCCATGAGTCAAACATTTCTGTGAAATTATTTTTAAATCGAGCCATTGGCTTCAGAGGCCATGTCGTTTAAAGGTTTTTCTATTTTAGCTCTGGTGGCCATGTTGTTCAGCGAAGCGGAACCATTTAGCATTGGTTCAGGGCTATAACAGAAACATCTGTGTGAAATTGTTTTGAAATTGGCTTACTGGTCTAGGAGACGTTTCACAAAGATTCAATGGAAAATGAACCCTTTATTGTGTACCTAAGGTCTTTCTAAGATTTAACCTAATGACATACTTTTTGACCCCAAATGACCCAGTTTCAAACCTGGTCTAGATTTCTAAGATATTAAAATTCTGGCAAAGTTTCATGAATACTGGATCAGAACTGTGCCCTCCAGAGTATGCACAATGTTTTTTTTTAAGGTTTGACCTAGTGACCTAGTTTTTGATCCAATATGACCCAGTTGCACCCTTGGTCAAGATTTGTTGGAGATAAACATTTTGACAACGTGTCATGAAGTTTGGAACAAAACTGTGCCCTCCAGAGCGTTCACATGGTTTTCTAAAATCTGACCTAGTGACCTCGTTTTGACCTGAAATGGACCAGTTTCAAATTTGGTCTAGATTTCATAAAGATAAACACTCTGACAAAGTTTCATGAAGATTGGATCATAACTGTACCCTCTAGAGTGTACACACGGTTTTCTAAGATTTGACCTAGTGACCTAGTTTTTAACCCCACATGACTCAGTTTCAATCCTGGCCTAGATTGTATATAGATAAACATTCTGACAAAGTTTCATGAAGGTTGGATTATAACTGTGCCCTCTAGAGTGTACACAAGTTTTTTTCTAAGATTTGACCTACTGACCTACTTTTTAACCCCACATGATCCAGTTTCAAACTTGGTCTAGATTTTATTAAGGTTAACATTCTGACAAAGTTTCATTGAGGTTGGATTATAACTGTGCCCTCTAGAATGTACACAAATTTTTCTAAGATTTGATCAAGTGACCTAGTTTTTGACCACACATGACCCAGTTTCAAACTTAGTCTAGATTTTTTTATTAAGATAAACATTCTGACAAAGTTTCATGATGACTGGCTCAAAACTGTGCCCTCTGTGTCATTCTAAGATTTATTTCTATTTTTAGCTCTGGCGGCCATTTTGTTCAACGAAGTGGAACCGTTTTATCAATTTTGGTTCAGGGCTATGAGGCAAACATTTCTGTGAAATTAATTTGAAATCTAGCCATTGTCTTCAGAGATGTCGTTAAAAGGTTTTTTTTATTTTTAGATTTTTATTTTTAGCTCTAATGGCCATTTTGTTTAGCGGAATGAAACCGTTTTAGCAATTTTGGTTCAGAGCCATGAGTCAAACATTTCTGTGAAATTATTTTTAAATCGAGCCATTGGCTTCAGAGGACATGTCGTTTAAAGGTTTTTCTATTATTAGCTCTGGTGGCCATGTTGTTCAGCGAAGCGGAACCATTTAGCATTGGTTCAGGGCTATAACAGAAACATCTGTGTGAAATTGTTTTGAAATTGGCTTACTGATCTAGGAGATGTCGGTTGAAGAAATCGTTGACGGACGGACGACGGACAAATATCGATCACAATAGCTCACCTTGAGCACTTCGTGCCCAGCCGAGCTAAAACGTTGAATGAAACAAAATTCCATTTTCGTGTTTTTATTTTCTTTTATCTTCTTTGTGTTTTCAGCCTCATAAAATTATAATATAATATGTCCAGTATCACACATGAGTCCATTTTGAGATCAGGGGTCTTAGGCTCCTGGCTTTCTTAAATTAGTTTCTTAGGTAAAGTTAGATATTTATTTTGTCCATATTTTTCACTTATAAATAAATTAACCTTTCTCTTTGAAAACTAAATGTTAATTGAACAAAATCTAAAAACTAAAGTACTATTAGGTAATAAAATGTAATCAAACAGCCCTTATAAATGTAAATCGCTTAAAATGCGATATCCTCATTATAAAAAATAATGAGTTTGAAAGTCAGTTAATTGAGCCTCATTGTCCGTTAATAATGTTTATGAATTCATTCCATCAAGTTTCAAGCTAATCTAGTGTAGGTATTTTTGATATTACAATTTTTACGAATTGGCAGTGCTAACAAGAGAGATGGAAGTAAACCAGCAGTAAGCCTGTTTTAAAACTTACTAAAATTTATTTACATGTACATCAAACTAAAACAGCCATTTATCAATCAAGAAAAATCTAATTAACAGTATCTTGTTTTATCCTGAATATCCCTCAGAAGATTTTAAACACAAGTCCCCTAAAAGGTTCTGATCCTAGAATTTAAAGTCAGTTTACAAAATTACAAATTTTCATTGTAAACGGGGATTTAAATATATTGGATTAATAATCCAATATATTTAAATTCCAGTTTAAAATGAACATTTGGGCTCTTTAAATATTATCTAAGAACATTTAGGAATTAACTAGTGACAGATTTTACCAGAAAGTTCTCCGTTCTGACATAATTTTAAATCAGCAGATTCTTAATGTTTACAACGGAAAGTTCTACAATTCTCTTCAGTATTAAAGTATGTTATTCTAGAAATTCTCGAACTATCTTGAAAGTTCTCTAAGTTTTCTGAAGCTTCCACAACCTTTTTTTGACAATGAGAAGCTATTTCTAGAATTTTTAGGCAATTCTTTCTATTTCAGGAACATTCTAGAATTTTCCCCCAACTTTCTAGAATGTCCTAGAGTAAATGTAAACAAATAGTTTATTTCAGTCTTAAAAATCATGGTTAAAGAAAATATTTTCAATATTTAAACACCATATTTATACTAAAATATTATGTTATGCTTCCAATCAGTGAATTTCCATATATCTATGGTACCATTTATTTTGCAAGTTGACTGTGACATCTTCATAAGTATTAACAACCGTGTGGAAATATATTTATGTTTAATGCACACCAACCTCTCACAATTTCCTGCTGATCCGCTATATTTTTTCTATTGTATTTTATTTCCAGCAGAACCGTAATTCAGACGCCATTACATCTATCCTGACTTATTAGTAATTGTTACATTATTACATTAACTATATATGGACACCTTGATAGATTAGTCGGCCCTTTGAAACCGAAAATTAGCAGGAGAATGCGGCTCATGGCTTCAACAATACAATAATGATTTTTTGAATAATGGTTAAATAACGAAGGGCAACTAAACAACGATACAAAATCAAGTTTAAGTTTTGTCAATTAGTCTGTACTACTTATAAATATTTATATCAATATTTTCCTTTGTTGTGTAGCCATATAAAATTGTTGCTAATAGTTGTCAGTACTTTTTCTCTGATTAGTCTTACTTCTACTCATATATTATTTTTATTTGTTTTATGCACATCTCTGTTTAACACCATACTTCATTTTCATTAAGTTAATTTCGGGATTATACACCAAATGTCGCATATTATAATAAGCGGATGAAGCCATAACTACAGATCATATTATCAATGAGAACACATTTTTTTTTCATTTATTCTTAGGATTTTAAAATTAGTACTATCTCTTTATTCTTATTGAATTTTTACTATTTCGATCATTATTATTAAAATATTTTCACTCAATAGCTTTGAGATACTAACTTAGTCAAAATTTTATTGAACTTGTAGGTGTAATATGGTTTTTTCCCCTTCCTTTACGAAAGGAAAAACGTGCAAGCTGGCTGAAGACGACATATTAGTATAAAGCCTATATGCTGGCAAAATGAGACTCACATACTGAACCGATGACTAGCTTGAAAGTTTGAAATGAATCATCCTGGCTGAGGTGGTCACCCAAGTGCTTGCAAAATAGTCTTGTACAGCTCTCATATGTCACATATAATCATTTATTTTACACTTTCATATAGACTTGTTTTTTTTTTTAGTTTCAAATAGCATCTATAAATAAAACTTTCTAATAACATCTTTGAATGAATTTTTTTTAAAACTTACCTTTAGAATATCCTTTTATTTCTATTTATTTGTCTATTTTATTTATCAAATGTTTTTTTTTGTTTTTTTTTGGAAGTCAACTATACTTAAATGTGTTGGTTTCTGGTGGATTTTCGAAATCCAATAAAATTTATGCAAGGAAGTCCTGATATCAAATAAATTATTCACAACTATAAGGTGATAAAGTAATTTAATCCACAGCTGATATTACTTTTCTTCGAAGTTGCCAGTTCTGATAACTTCTGATAACTGTATACGAGGGTCATCCAATAAGTCTTGCAAACGCCGTCATTACTGCTTTATTAATTGAGGTAGGGTTATCAAATTACACCATTAACACCTTACGTATATAATACACATATGCGCTGAAAATCATACATGTGCTATTCCTTTCTCAGATATGGGAGGGTTTTGAACGCAAAGGTGTAAGCGATACCGGCGGTGAAATTGCACAAACATGACGTTTTTTACAAGAGGTTAGGGGAAAAAAATTCCTGCATACATGTTTATTATTCTTTCAAATTACAAGAACTCATGTTCTAAAGTAATCGCCTTATATTTAAGAATTCAAATAAGAGGCAATTGTCATTTCACATAACCAGACAAATTTGGTTGCCGGGCAACAAGAGAATATTACAGAATTTTAGCAAAATTTTAGTTTTTGACGTCTACCTCTGGGTTCTTAAGGCTGCAAACGGTATTAAACAAGGCTCGAAGCTTATATTTTCTCTTATATCTACATTTCAGCATCTCGGGACTATTCTTTGATAACAAATTAATGGCAGTTTAGGAAACACTACATCTGCTGTGAAAGCCTCTTCTTCATATACTCATTTTATATGATATTTTAGCTGCCCGAAAAAGATGGTGATCTTCCTTTGAACAATAATTATATCTTGACTTATGGCAATATCTTAACCTTGGTACCGTGTACATACTTTAGGATTATTTTCCGAATCTCCCAGCAATTTTCAGATATTTACAAGGATTCTGAACTAAGCTAGGGGATCTTAAACAGACAACTAGAAGCCACCGCCGCACCCATAATGGTAGTATTCTTCAGTTGCCTAGCAACGCCATTTGCAAGATCACGACGTTTCTGGAAAATATTGACTGGAAAGAAGGAAAGATGCAATGTAGGAATGTGGATTGCTTGATTCGTTTTTAATTATCATTTGCCCGAAACTCGGCCGTTTGCAGGACTTATTGGATGACCCTCGTACTCATGTACTGTCATCATGTACAGTTATCATGTACAGTTTTGAATAGATCAATCATTTCAGAACTGCAATTAAACAAACTTCTGTTTCAGTAAACTCTACTGTTTGCTCTTTGGTCACAGAAAATTTGCTAAGGGTATTCATTTGCCGCCCCTGGCTTAGATGAGTCTCCACAACATATGTTATATAAAAATAATACATTAACCCATACGATTGCATTCGACTCATCTTTGAGGTTACAGATGGCTACCAACTTTTTGTGCGGAAACTGAGCAGTGAATTAAGGTTATGGTTAACTTTGTGGGTAAGCTACTCTGCCATTTTCATATTACTCCCTTTTCAATGAGGGACAACTCTTGAAAGTAGGAATTTGCTTTAGGAGCAAATTATTTTCCTTAAGAGTTGACCACTGGGAAGAGTGATCGAGAGAAGCAATTTGTTCCCTTTGCATAAATGACAGAAAAAACATGGATGTGTACCCATACATCTTAAAACATACATACTCATGAATTAAATGAGTCCCTATAACATATGTTATAGTCGAAAACTGTTAAATAATCCACTGAAACTTGTTGGTAATCCAGCGAGGTTATTTCAGTAACACAAAAAGTTTTAGTTGAAAAAAGCAGCCTGTAAGTCATGGGTTCTGATCGAACAGATACAACATACCTGGTAATTGAAAAAATGAAAACTCAAACGTATAGTATTCCTCAAAATTATTGAGATTTTTTTGCAAAGTGAAAATTAAGCACTGGTACTTGACAGATCATGTACATGTTATATATTTTTGTTTACTTAGTTAACAACGTCCCCTGTGAAATTTTAGCATACCAGTATTACTCATATGTTTGAGTCACAAGTTTATCTCCCCTTAAACTGTGCCGCCTAGAGATTTATATATTCTTACTAAATAAAATCGATATTTGTGGAAAAGATGATGACAAGTCATATATTTTTCAATGGTTTTCTCATCTAGTGAGAAACTTTTGGCGAACTAAAAAACAGAATTATATGTGAGCTTGTCAGCTGTAGATGCTGCTGGCTTTCGAACACCTGACTTCATTTCAAAAATGTGCCCGAAATTGGGAAAATTGCAATTTTGACAGAGGGTATGTTGCTCTTATTCATTCTAATTCCACACTTCTCGACGGAAACGACACAAAACCATTTTTTGAAAGGTTTAGTAAACATGCTTTTATGGAAATGAGTTTTGACATTATTATCTATACCTTGCCAAAAATATTCCGTTCAGATAACAGATCAGATTTTTATTGTTTCTGATGCCTTCTCTATTCTTCGTATATTATAACAGCCAGTCACTGTCTAAGAAATTGGAATTAATACTATTAAACCATGCAAACTATTAACGGCATCATAGATAATGTATATGATGTGAACAATGGAGAAAATAAACTATTTCATCTGCGATAGTCTGTTTCTACCAAAGGTGGTACAGCAAAACATAGTAGAAATCAAGGGACATATTTAACAGGGTCTGCCCTAGCCCATCCTTTCCTACCACTGACAAAAGAAAATGCATTATATTGTCATTTTTGTACATCAAACTTGAAAATGAGTTTCTTTTATTGTATTTTACGCATTTAAAATATTGTTGAACATGTACGGCTTGTAACTATGTGCCAAAATGCAACTCTCAATAATTTTGAGGAATACTGGAATAGTGTATGTTATTAAAATCACTAACAAACATTTTCTGTAGAGATTACCCAACAAAAATTGCTTTAACTGCAGCCAAAATTGCTGGTCTTAGCTCTTGTATGATCCATGTTAAAATGCGACCGTCCGATTCAAATTTCCCTTTGATCATTCAAACTGTTTCTGCTTGGTCAGGTAACTGATGACCTTAGTGCATCAGACAGGAAGGTCCATTTTCGGACAGGATGAGGCAGGTTGAAAGAGATAAGTTAAAATAAATAGATAAAAAATATTTTTATTGGTTTAAGCATTTAAAGGGCTCGTCAATTATACCAATTATCCTTACCCCTGACAATCGGTACTAATTATACCCCCGGCATACGAGGTATGTCGAGGGGTATATAGCTTTCGTCTTTCCGTCCGTTTGTCCGTTCGTCCGTCCGTCTGTACGTTAGTTAGCGTTTGCGTTAAAGTTTTGCGTTATGTTTTTTATTTTGCTTCTGTTAACTAGAACTTGTTCATAAATGATTATTATTTTAGTAGAGGATGGAAACTGGTGAATTTGCATCATCTAGATGCTGCTGCTGGCCTAAGGTCAATGTCACAGACTTTGAAATTTGTACAACAGCTGCGTTAAAGTTTTGGCTTTTGCTCTGTTTTTATGAAAGATATATTTGTAACTTGTTCATGTGTGTTTAGTATTAATACATGATAGATACATATTTGTTTGCATAATCTGGATGCTGTTGCTGGTGTAAGGTCAAGATCACAGACTTAGAATTTCGTATACTATTTGCATTAAAGTTTTGCGTTAAGTTGTATGTTATGCTTATATGTTAAACATACTTGATTAGAACGTTTTGCAATGCTACTAGGTTTACTTTCATGTTGAAACGGATTAGTTTACATCATCTGGATGCTGCTGCTGAACTAATGTCAAGGTCAGATACTTTGAAATGTGTATCCTCTTTGCATTTAAGTCTTATGTTAATTCATATTATTTTTTTCTTTTCTTTTAGTTTGAATATACTTCAAGGAAACCATATGCTACTAGGTTTACTTCTAGGTTGAAACTGATAAGTTGACATCATCTGGATGCTCCTGCTGAACTAATGTCAAGGTCACATACCTTGAAATTTGTATACTCTTTGAATTTAAGTCCTGTGTTAATTCATTTTTTCGTTTCTTTTAAGTTTGATTTTACTTCAAGGAAACCATATGCTACTAGGTTTACTTCTAGGTTGAAACTGATTCATTGACATCATCTGGATGTTGCTGATTTAAGGTCAAGGCCACAGAGAATTTTTTTGAAAATTTGTGTTAAAACTTCGAGTTCATTTTGTATGTTTTTTTGCTTATGCAAATTTTAAATGGAGCCCTTTGGCTTTTGTCTGTAGGCCTTACACCTGGTTAGTTATAAATTGTCTACCCCTCTGTCTGTTAACATTTGCTTTAAAGCTTTGTATTAAAGGTGTTATTAGGGGATGGCGCTGGCCGGGGGTATAGGTGAGCCCTTGCTCACTTGCTCTAGTATCTATTGATACATCTCAAAAAGAATGGATATATCAAGTACTAAGTTAAGGTGGTAATAATCATTGATTTTGGGCGAAGTAAAAAATCTGCAAAAATGCTGAAAATATAACAGGTCTTCCCAAACATTAGCAGATGCCTTCTTTATGTTGTTTCTCACGATTCAGAATCAACAAATGCAGGACTTGTTAAAGTTAAAAAGGGTTTATATAAGAAAATGTCAAAGGGTTATTTTGTGCGCAAAAATCTGAAAAATAACCATTGTTATTAAAAATGTAATAGGGTCTGAAGGTTCTTCAATACATTATGGAGAGCGTCCTAGCAATTATTTTTTTCCATTTTTCACACATTTTTAGGCTGGGCAGATAAAAAAGGGTCTTTTCTGTGTCAAAATATTTGCCAAAATACACAGTAAAGTCCATTCTCAAGGTTGAACAATTTTATATACACACCTGTGTCATGGTGGTAAAATTCTAAATATTGAGACACTAAAACTAATTACCATAACTATCCTAAAATTTGAACAGTTTGGTTGTTTGGTTTTATAGTGCAGTTATGTGCCCAAACAATGCAATGGGATGGCAAATAGTGTAGACCCTGATCATATTGCTCCTGTCTGTTCCGGGTTTGCACTATTTACTCAGACCTAACTGTCCCAATATATACACATAGCCAACCATTCATACTTGCCAGAGCTAATGCACCCGGATTCGAACCCGCGAGGCAGAGGTATGTAGCTAGTCGTGAGACAAACGTTACCGAATGAGCAATCGAGGCGCGCCCTTTTTGGCGTGTTTGTTGACGTTACGTCACTTGTCCCGTATCTCTGGTTCTCGTTTCTACGATGCACGTTAAACAATGACGCGCCCGAAGCTGGAACTCAGACATAGCCTCGTTTTAAAGGATAGTGATACGGATTCAGAAAACGTCAGTTTGATACGGCGTTCTGTATCAGATGGCCAGAAAACAGGCAGTTCAAAGGGCGTATCATTGATAGGTATATAATAAATAGAATTCTTATGGTATACTGTGAGTATGATAAAGGTATAACTGCTCTACCTGTATTTAATTAATGCATGCAGTGTACATGCACCATACATGGTCAGACATTTGAGAAAAAGTGACTGTTTTCATCTAGTCTACCTTACAAATTTTAAAAAAGAGTTGGAACAAATAATTGCTAGGGCGCTCTGTTTAATGCATTAAAAACTTTATAGCTAAGTATATTTTCAAGAAGGAGGTTAATTTTCCAGATTTTCGCCCACAAAATTACCCTTTGATCTTTTTTCATATAAAACACATTTTTAACAGCAGGTCCCTCTATTCTGTATTCTAGACAATGGAGAACAACAACGAATAATAAGTCAGCAAACTTTCAGGGGGGTATGTTAATTTCTTATGGTTTTATTCAGATTTTTGTATTTACCACAAATCACCACCTTAACCAAAGAAAACTTTCTTGCTTAAAAGAAACAAAACAGAAAGGCATTAAAAGTTTTATTTTTTAATTCATTCCTTTATATCTGAAATAATGCTAATTAAAATCTTAAAAGAATTTCTTCAAGAGTAGAGAACACATTCAGGTGAAAAAAGCATGGGTTATACTTAGAAGTTTTGGCTAGTACCTATAAAAGGACATAATTCCTATAATTATCAATTACTCTAAGCAATGAATTTCAATTATTGGTACTAATTAATTTGCATTTGATCATAAGTTAAAAGGTATTTTGAAAATAAAGCGATTTAAATTTGCTTTATGTATGGATACTGAACATGTTAACATAATAACACCATGTAACATTTATGAATTATATAAAGACATATGAAATCTTTTAAATCAAATCAAAGGGAAATACTTTGAAAGTTTTGAATCTTTAACCTTTACTTTCGGGGTGTGAATATGATTAACAAAGGAGTTTAAAGCGCTTTCTGTGTATAGTGGAACTAATGAAGGAAGTTTCTTCTGCGCATGTGCAAATTAAAGCTATGGTATGATTTGTTTAAATAGGAATATGTTAAATAACTCCGGGCACTAACAATTTTCTATGATTTTTTAACCTGAACTTATCCATATTTACATAAATCTTTGCTTGTTTGGCCCGAATTATGAAATAATAATAAAAAAAATCTTAATTGTTATTTTTTTCTGTATATGTAGTAGCAGGTGAAACAACACATTGGTATGGACGGAAACTCGGCGTCAAGTGTGTGCAAGTATGGTTACGTACCGCTGAGCCACTTGGGGAACGTCGTGATGAAAATTGAAACATAACAGAATAGAACAACACATTGATTATGACATTCACACATAACAGAAGAATTAGTTATACACCTAAGATAACTAGAGAGTTATTATATATTTGATGATGTAGCTCAATCTACATTTTGACGCAGCTCCACATATTGACAAACAAGTGTTCGATCGCCGTAGGAGACCTGTAACTCCTCCCAAGGTATCACAGTACAATCCGTACATAAATTATATATAGAAAGTGCGCTGAAACATGCTGAGGACGCTATAACAGCATGTCGCCAGAGCAAACATCCAAAATTATAGAGATCAAAACACAAAGAGAAAAAGGAAAAAAAAAAAGACGAAACACTAATCATGGCAAACATGATTTTAGACAAACTGCGGATGCTTGAACTTTTATCCTGCTAAGGATTCCTCAGGTGGTTGAAGGTTTTCGAATAATGAACCAAGAAAGACCGTAAGAAAGACAGTAAACTGCCACTCGAAATTGAATTTTCTGTCCAATAGAGGAATGCATATATTTACTACAGTGATATGCAAATAGGTGTAAAGATTAAATATAGTTCAAATAATAAAATAACAGTTTTGACCTACCTCATCAATATGTTGGACGTTGTGAATTCCATTCCTTGCTATATCATTGTGATCTAAGAAATTAATTATCCCGCTCAGATCAGTCTGACTTGGCTTTTTTTGATTTGGCTTCTGTCCTGGATTCATAAACAACTTCGCCAGCTCCCAGTGATCGGTGTGCCAAAGCTTGACATCACAATTGTCTATATTTGCTTTCCGAATTGTAAACTTCTGATTAGGATCTATTCCTATGTGAACGATAGCATTCAGGAAGCCTTGGCAAAATGTATGGTTACAGGTGATTTTGCCACGGTTGTTGTTATCAAAGGATATTCTCTCATTATCACAAACAGATGTCTTAAGAGTTTTGAGTTTAGCTACAGAAACTAAAACAGCATCATAGAATTTTTTACTTTTTATTTCAGCATACTCCTCAAGTCCTTCTTTGACGTAGGCCAGACAAAGTCCACTTTTGACCCAGTTCTTATAGTCTGGATCTTGAAGGCGGAACTCTAGAGTGCTCATCTTTAATGTTTCATCAGCAGGTTAAAAAAAGTCTTCCACGCTGTGAATAATCCTATTCCATCTGGTACAGTAGTAACCATATAAAGATTTGGATACTTGCACCTTATTCAGCCATTCCTTCTCATTCTTCCTCATGTTATCTATGTACCAGTTGCACCCTGTAATTCAGAAGCAGAATAAGATGATATGTTTTTTTACCATGACATTAATTCACCGAATCGTGAATCATGACAACGTTGCATTAATATCCAGATGCATGTACTCTGTGGGATATAATACAATTACTGACCGTTGTTGAGGTAAATATGCAGTTTTCTTGACCTACAAACCACATATTAACCGACGAAAAGTGTAGGTCAGTATGTTGTTTGCAGGTCAAAAAAACTGCATATTCACCGAAATACTCGTATCCGAGTAGTTCTCGTCAGCTAGTAGTTCTCGTCATTCCGCTTCAAACGAGTTCTATGCATAAATTTTCTGAGCTTCAACTGCCTAAAATCTGAGTTTATGATAGATTTGATCTAACTAGTGCAAAAACGCATAAAAAATCGAGCGGTGATTATATAAATGCCGTTTTTTTCTATTTTGGATTCGCAAAGTCGCGTGTTTACGTCAGGGGCATTCACGTGAGCACGTTCAAGCCACGTGCTGACCTCTCTTAATTGGGTCAGGTTTGTTCATAATTGTTTCTACTTTGCAAACAAATTCCGAAGGTAAGTCAACAGTGTAGGAAAAAACACAAGAGTATTAAAAAAGCAAACCTGACCCAGTCATCATTTATCGTTTTCAGCAGCCTCGTGAACAAGGCAAACTTTTCGGCTCAGTTTTGTGTTTGTTTTCGTCAGCTGTGACCTCACAACAACAATAGAGCGCATTCGGCATACGCACCCAAGTAACTTGCCTCGGGTAGAACCATGAGCATAGATTTGCATGTTCGCAATAATTGGCTAAATAGTGCAATGCTTATGCAATCCTGTCCGACAGTCCTTATCACAGCGTAGAGGAAGCATCCATTAAATAATAGAAACTCCACTCTGAGAAGAGTTTAACTGTGGTCAGCTCGAGTAGGTATTCCCGACCTAGAGCTCAGCAAACTCGTGAAATAATGCCGAACGTGTCCAGTCGATGCTGGTGTACTCTTAAGGGATTCGTTATTTTTTTCATGAAAATATTTTCTGGAAAGAGTGCATCTTCAATTAATTCTCGCAAACTGTAAACGAAGACAGATCTATTTTGGCATCTGCTCTTACGATCGTTTTAAGGTCATAAGCGTTTAAATTGATAACTAGTTTCTTTTTGGTGCTTTTTAGCGCTGTTAGTCATGAAAAAAGAAAAGAAAGACAAAAATGTAGTGTCCGTGGCGGCTGAGGTATATGTAGCTTCAAAAGGGAGTTTTCTCAAAGTGGCCAAAGTGTAACTCATGAAATTTTCAGTACGTTTGTTCGATATATTGTACAACAAAGTTTTGATCAAAGTTTCATTTTTTATTCATTTTTTGTTAGAAACTTTATTCTTTCATCTCAGTGCAAGGTTTTACGTACACCTGAACTTGTACAAGCCCGACAGTGTTTGTTTGTTTTATATATATACATGTATGTTTAATTCACATACCCCCGTTAGGGGTTTTGAATAAATTTTGACTTTGGCCGACTTCGAAGAGAGAGAGAGAGAGAGAGAGAGAGAGAGATTTACATTTTTAGAGCTCTTGAGTTTTATAGCAAGATTTGAGGGCACAAGTTTGTTGATTTGTATTTAATACACAATGCTTTGGCGGTGTTTTCGGTTCCTTTTTCTTCTTCTCTTCTCTCCTTTTTTTCTGTTTATCCTCCGTAAACTCTGAACTGTGTTAGGTATAAATGCCGCTTGCTAAGACCATGATCAACATAAGAAAGTACTCTTTTCTAAGTGTATACGAGATTGTTGCGCTTGTAAGCAGCAACTTATGTTCTTATTACCTGTGAATGCGCATTCTGATATGGCTCCTGTCATAAGACACAATACATATTGCTCCGCAACATAACTCACTGAGAATTTAGATTTTACGACAGCTCAGTCAATATTTTTTCTGTTTTCATGTTAGGGGATAGATGGATGACTTGCAGTTGTACGTCCTTACCAACAATATTTCAGTTATATCGGGACAATGAAAGGGTGATAATGAAAGGTTAATTATTCAATGGAACCCCGGTTACGCTTGAAAAGATATCCGCCTTCGGGAATCGCACTAAGGATCGGTAGATCAGCAGTCCAGCGCTTAACCCACTGAGCTCTTAATGTTACGGGAATATGGTTGTGTCTGTGTGTGTGTTGGTGGTGGTGGGTGAGGGGGGGGGGAGAGAATATGGTCTACCCGGAATAACACAAAAACAAATTAATTCCGAAATGGTACATTATCAAATCAAGTGTGTATGGGGGAGGCGGGGTGGTGGGGAGGGGCACATGCCACACGCAAGGACAAACTTTGTGTGTTTAAAGCAGATGGTGGAGGCCCTGACCACATGTTGCCGATCTGCAACATCTGATCGTCCCTCTTCTGCAGTGTTTAGTCTGGGTCTATATTGTTTGTCAAGATTACTTTCTTTGTGGCCGAGTGGTTAAAAGCGCTCGGCTTTGGTGCTGAAGGTAACTGGATATCTAATAGGCCAGCTAGTGACGTCAACCCAGCGCTAAGTGGGTATGTTTTTCGACCCAGGAAAGGAGAGGCATAGGCACCGTCTTCATAAAGAAACGAAGCAGTTCGGCCTCGTTATATGAGTTTGCAAATTGCCGCGCACAAACATTTTTTCTAAAATGATTTACACCTTTACGTCACATTTTCGCTGAGATTTGGACATCAGCAGTACGATCGTTGAATGATTGCGCAGAATGTGAAACACACAAAATAATTGTATTTTGCTCAGGCTAACTACCCTGTAAAAAAATCGTAGATTTTACGGTAGAATAACTGGCAACGGCAGCTGCCAGTCCATTTCCCGTAATTTTTACGGGCGTTTGCCTGTACATCATTGTTTGAAATCACGATATGGTAGTGTTCTATTGACTGGCCGTACTCGAAATTACCTTCAAAGTGTTAAAGGGTTATATGGCCAAAGTAACACCTGTTTTATTCTATCCTACTTTGCTTAATGATTCCTACAATTTTACGGGCGACCGTACAAATGACGGGAAATGGACTAGCAGCTGGTTGCCAGTTAATTTACCGTAAAATCTATGGAATGTTATTACAGTGTATGATTTCGGCATTTATTTGGTCTCACTGCAAGAACAGCTTTCGACACGGAGCCTATCCTAGCAGTCCGCTTTAATTTACAGTCACGTTGCTTAATTTTCATCAGCATTGTCCATATGTGACGAAGAAGCTTAACTGTTACAAGAATTATATATATAAGAAAACGACGAGAACTTGTTTGTGTGCATATGCCTGCATGCATGTGCATGAGTCATTAAATATCTCATTTGAGATGTCTTGGTAACTTACATTTTTGTACCATCCCCAAAATTCTAAACGGGATTTTCCAGCTGTTTGTCTACGGATTTTAGAGCCTACGGATCTAGTCACAGGCATGTACATTCATACAATTGGACTGGTAATATTTTGAGATTATTCTATTGCTGAAAATGAGGCTGGCTTTGACAGTGAGGAAATTGAAGGCAGATGGCTGTTGAAAACGTTTGGTGACGACGTCCTGCGACATTGAATGATTTTGTGAAATGGATGAACACAGTTTGAAATAAAACAGTTCCACTTATAAGACTCTTTTATATGCGTGACACTGTGTAACAAGATACCTTATACTTATATACATGTACAACATGAAAAACCCAGTTCGGCGTGCACATCCGTAGCCTGTGATCAGGTCCTTGAACAGATAATGTCCTGTTCCACCCTCCCCCGGGAGACTCTGTTTGGCGTGAAGCGAAAACTCGACTCAATCAGTCTGTGCACGGATTTTGTGTACTATCTGTACACACATGGGTATGGTCCCTTTCAGTGTGACGCTGCATTGTATGTGCCACCGATGATTTAAAAGTGTGGAAATGGGGTGGGCTAAGGGAACAGTCTCTTACTGAAAATAGGAGACTTTTGGAATGGTCTCGTACAAAAAGACAGAAGGAGACTGTAAACCAAATCGTCACAAAAACGTAATTCATGAAATAAAAGATCTTTGGACGCGGACCGCACCCAATAAGCGGCCATAGTATGGCCGGTACGTACCCATATTATCTTAAAATAGAAGCAACCCCCCCCCCCCACCTCCTCCCCCCAACACAATGGGATTATTCCTCGATGATAAAGTAGAGTTTTCGTTTGTTGGAGTTATGAAGCAGGAAACCGAGATCTCTGTCCGAAGCTCGAATCAGCTTTATGGAGAGTGTGCAGACTCCACCCTTGTTAAAATTCCTCTCAATACCTTCCATGCTGGCTTCCTTAAGTCACAACTCAGGCGTGGTCGAGGCCACGGCAAGGTATGATAGGGTTGAAGTTTTATACATGGTGTAAGAATAAAAGCGTAGTTGCATAAAAGAATACAAGAAAAAATGTCGGAAAACTTTATTGTTGGCCAAGGCTAACAATGTTGGATGCGGTAGGCGTAATGAAGGGGCTGTACAAGAAGCAATTTGTATAATGATCGCTTGAAACTGACTTAGTTACATGGACAAGATGTCGAAAAACATTTTTAAACAACAACAGCAGAATGGGTTTCATAATTATTGTAAAATCGAGCTCCAATGCAACATGACGAGAACTGCTTCTGGACGTGACGTCGTCTATGCGTGATAGCATATCAAATAATGATCGCTCCCTGAGGTGCGTTTCTATAAATAAATTAATGACGTGTGTGTCAGAACCTGAGTTATTAGGTACACAATACACAACTACGGCAAACTGAAAGAAAACGTGTTTGTTTTGGAGAAAACAGAAAATTGTTAGAAAAAAGTGACGAGAACTGCTCGGATACGAGTAAAGGTCAATAAATGTTTTATTATATAAAAGCTCAAAATGCAGTTGCCCCTGACAGGTATGACGCTACCAAATGGTGTTATTTCGCGACGTTACGCCTTTACCAAGTATTACATGTATGTTTTGTTTTTCTCCCTCCACTGTTATATGAGTGTTGAAATCTTTAACCATGTAATGTGATTCACGTTTTCTACATTCTTGTGTTTTCCCCAGCAAGTGCACAACGTTGAATCAATATGAAATTAATGTTGATTTAAACATCAAGACGTTGAATCAACATTGAATCAATGTTGATTCATCAAAGTCGTGTGCCCTGTCGGTTGTTGCATTGCCTCTAGTTATACCTCAGCTAATTTTGGGCATTTTCGACCATTTCGCATACATTTAGGCTAGAAACTTCTCACCTCATTCCGTAAATGTACACAGCTAATGTGAGCATAAAATGCCATTGAAGAACGTAAATAATATGTGAAAATTCAATTGTGCATATTCATTGGGTGACACCTAATTTTACACGTTTTCCTTTGCCTGGAGCAAACTGTCCCAGAAAAAGTAATTTCATTACAAAGTGATTTTATATCTGCTTGTAGACAAAAACAAAACAGAAAAAAAGAAAAAAAAAAACCATGCGTAGTGGGCATTTTTTTCTTAGTTAGAACACAAGGAACAATTTGATACAAATTTTGTGTTGATCACTTGACTTTTATGTTTTGCTTCTCCTAACTACTCGTACACCTATGGGTCTAGAATCAAAGATTTCTATTTTTCAGCCCTCTTAAGAGTAACACTAATATTTATTTCCCTGTCAGCAACAACGTCCATAAATATTTGCTGTAGCTATTTGATACTTAATAATCTAGGCAGCTGGTTATCATACAGACACAGGTCTAATGCTGATATTTCAGTTTTGGAGAACAGCAGACGGTCAGAGTGAAACAAGTAAATAAACAATGTTTACAAACTAAAAGTAATATACAACTAATTTATTTAACAAAACTCTTAGAGTTGCAAAACTCTTTGACTGATGCAGACAATGATGCACGTTGTTTCTCCAGAGGTCAGAAATCTCTCTCTCTTAACTAAAAAATATTGCACCCCATCCCAGTAAGGGACATTAAGCATTAAGCCATTTATTATCAGATGGGGTGGAGGGGAATGGGAAGGGACCACCGGGTACAAATGATTCACAAACTTTTTCATGACCCTCTCTGTTTCACCAGAGTTTTTTTCAGGCCCCATCCCCCCCACACACCCCCAAAGTAGGCGAAAACAAGTTAATGACCCCCTCCCCCTCCTCCGTATAAAGATTCACATACAGGATAATACCCAGATATCGGATGCTGAATGTTCTATGCAGCTTAAAATAATATTATTATGAGGGGGGGGGGTGATGTCTGGGGGCGCAGCCCCAGAACCCAGAGCAGTTTTGACAGGTACCCAGGAGATCAGATGTCACAAATGCAGGCATTAACTGATCGGCATTATTTTACAGGCTATTTTATTCTGTCCTACTAGCAAATCAATGAATGAAATATATGAAAAATATTTTTCTGCATTCAGAAGACATAAGATTGAAAGAATAGAATTAATTGAAAACTGTAGGAGTAACGTCGGATTTGGGAGGCGCAGCCTCCGAGAAGATGGGTAATTTATTTTTTGAGACGAAGACTCATGGAAAAATTCTGAAAAAAAAAACTCCGCATATGGCGAACAAAATAAATAAGAACCCCACCGCCCACCTCTTTGGCTTATTTAGTTTCGACCCCCCCCTCAGTTGAACCCCCCCCCCCCAAAAAAAGGGGCCCACCTCCTCCGCCCAACATGACAAATAACAACACGCATTTATATTGAAAGAGCACTGTTTAAGCCTCTGTGGCCAATTGGTTAACTCTTTTGACGTAGCTTACTTCGGCGAGCGAGCTCAACTCCCGCTGGAGTTACAGCATTGTTTATGTATATTCAGTGCTCGGTATAAGCCAGGGCCTGTTTACAGCATATGGATAAGCGAACATTATGAACGAAAAACTGTTCTTAACGAAATCACCATAAAGCATTAACAACAACAGTATGGCCGCCCCAGATTGGCCAGTGATAAATCTGGTAGGCTTTAAAGTGGAAAAAGAACACATTTTTTTCACAGCAGTTGGCTACAAGGTTAATATTCAAATTGTCTTTTCAGGAACATCGTTCATCTATGCCGCAAAATCGTTTCAGTATTGGGTTCTATGTATGAAAAGAACTACTATGTTACTTAACCATAGCAGCCACATGACCAGGGGCTATTATTTGTCCCTATTTTAAATGAGTCTTCTTCTCCTGGTTTATGCTAATTGTTGATGTGCAACGCTTCATTTAAGTTTGGGTAACCTTGTAGCCATCTGCTGTGAAATAATTTGTTCTTTTTTCTCTTGACTGTATTCTTTCTATTATATATTTTGGTTCATGACTTCTACCTTTCTTTCTACTCTGTGTTACACAAATTTGCTGAAATCCTGGTGTGAGTTGAGCCGGCTCTCTTTAATAATCTGAAGTCAAAAAAACTAACCACCTGACCACAAAAACTTAAGCAGTGTCACGATAGTGAGTTTTTCCAACAAATGGGGATTTACATCAGTCGTCTTAAATAGAAATCAGTCGTCTTAAATTTAAATTTCTTAACCTATTATAAATTATAACCTTGTCGTATGGGTGTCTGCTGGTCAAACACCTCCGTCCAAAATTTCTTTTTAAACTTTTAATATGTAAATTATCTGTGATACTCTTTTATAAAATTGTTATTCATGTAGGTATAGGTACTGTGATATTTTATGCATGTTAGTTAGTCGGTCGTAAAAGCTTCTAGGAGCTTGTGTTAAATTGTTTGTAAAACTTACCGACTTTAAATAAATTTTACTTGACTTGACTTGACTTGACATCTAACAAGCAACTAGTAAAATCGAATCGTTTTTTTTATTATTTTATCATTTCCACATCAAAATCAAGCTTGCTATAGGGACTGCATGTTGACTTCATAAACAAAACCGCTTATTTATAATACACAATGAAGTAAAAATCAGACTAGCTTTGCAGAACAAGAATTTTTTTCCTAGTTCTGACATTCAGCATGCATTTCCTTCTTTTAGAGTTGGTTAATTTTTCCATTGCTAGTTTCCATTGGATAAATAAATCGCATCATTTTCAAACTGACCTTAGATAAATATGCGGTCCGCAGATAAATATGCGGTTAGAGTGTAGAAAAACAGCGTGCATTTTCTTCAAAGTGTGTTTTGATCGCAGCTGTTTAAGCTACATGTCTTGTAGATTAGATTTCACAGAAAGCCCGCAAATGCACTCACAAAGACAATTAACATGTGCAGGGCTCTCTATTTTGATTTTTGTACTGATATGAACTTGGAGTGAGTGAGTGAGTGAGTGAACTCGGGTTTAACGTCCCACCAACAACGAGGTCATATGGAGACGGGACCTCGGTTTAAAGTCTCATCCGAAAGACCGGAGAAGCGGGGGTTCGAACTTGCGATCCCTGGATTGGTAGTCCAGAGTGTTATCCACTACACTACAGCCGCTCCTACTGAACTTGGAGCACAGGGGTGATGTCAAAAAGACCGTTCCATATTGTATTGTTTCAATATACAACTGTAAAATATATATCACGACATTCTCCGATTTTTGGAATACATTTTCTAGCTAGAAACATCTTACCAGAGACATGTCCGTAAACCTCTAAAATTGATGACAGTCAGGATGTTTTCATATTGACTACCGGAAAACCGTTAAATTGTTTCTCAATATACCTCCGCGGAGGTCAATTTGAAACATTACCACGCGTGTATAAGCCCTATGCAGCCAAACCAAATGGAAAAAATGGATTTTTTTGAATGAATTTCGCTATTTGGTGATATTGTAGATGTGTAAACGCTTCCAACACAACTTTTCTGTCAGTTTGCGAGTAATTCGCCGGCGTTTATACATCAATAAGATTTTAAAGAAAAAAGAAAAAGAAAAATCATTCCTATAGCAAAACCGCCAGGAACGGCCAGTCTTTGAAATAAATCTGCACAATACACAGTTTAGCAGCAAACACTCTCAGCAGACTGCTCGGATGCTGTGATTGGCCTCAGGCTTATACAGTCTCCAACGTGTGATGAACTGTTAAACAAAATTTCCATTTGTCACCGTTAGATGGTAGCCCCTCCCCCGCACACTCCACCCCATTTGTGGAAATGGCTATAGGAAAGACGGCTTTAAAGAAGAATATCCCCAACGCATTGTCAGTCCGCCCTCGCCTCTCCTCACCCCTTCTCATTTTGCCCCTGTAGGCGTATTTGATATATATTGGGATTTCACATTCTCATTAAAGCTGAATCCCTCTCCTCTAATTACACACACATATGCTTGCACACTCAAAAGAACACGTTCACACCCGCAGAAACACACACACACAAGTTTTGAATTACAGTTTTCAGTCATTAGATACATAAAAAGACTGTTACTATGTATTTACAGTACAGACATCGTTTTTCTTTGCCGTTTTCGCGTTTGGGGTGTGTTTATGCGACGTTTCTGAGCCGTTTGCTAAACGGTGTTTTGGCGTTTTCGTTTGCACCGTTTTGTTTCGTTTTCATTTAGAAACGGCGTTTGTGTCACTAACCAATCAAAAGCCGTAACTTAACCTGCAGAAAACATCGTTTGCGCATGCGTAAATTTTCAAAACGAAACGGCGTTTGCAGAAATGCCGTTTCGTCAACAGCCAATCGGATTGGATATTGTTATACGAGCTAATCGAGCACAGCCTGCTTTCGAAATCCTGTTTTTCGCGTCTTCAGCAGGCTATATATTATTTTTTCATAGCATTCTTTCTTTAAACCTTTACCTCACGGAAATAAAAATCATTAACTTGCTACCTGCTACACCTTGCTTATGTGACAGCACTATTATAATTATTTTTGTTGTTGTTGTTTTATGTAGTGCATCCAACTCGCACTACCAAGGTTTCGACCACGCCATTGATGCAACTGCATTTTGTCCGATGTTTTTCTTCGTATTTCAACAAATACACATGCGCAGATTGATTGGCAACACGCTGATTCCGTTAACATACTCGATACATGCACCTTTATTTACGAAATAGGATTATTTTTTTCGTTCACAACAGTCTTGGAGAAGAAAACAGGAGTCCAGTGGAGCTGTAAAACCGAACCCGCTCAGTGCCAGATTCGTCGTTTTTCTGTCCTGTCCAGCCGATTTTTTTCTTCATACTTCGATGCAACACATATATGCAGATTAACTGTGTCAGATATATGCACCCCTAAATTAGCAACACGCTGTTTCCGTTTACCCACCTGATACATATACCTATTTCCATGAAATAATTTTTTTTTTCGATCACAAGTCTTGGAGAAGAAAAATCAGATGAGTACAGAAGACCCAGCAGACACATGACGTTGAAATGACGTCGTACTGACGTTGATGCGACGTTGTGACGTCGCATCGACGTCAGTATGACGTCATTCCGACGACATGTGCCCTTGGGGAGCTTTCCACGAAGTACTCTCTGTGCCAGATTAGTCATGATTTTTTTTTCATTTTTTGTTTTTATTCCTGAACCTGATTCTTACCACACTCTTCCGTCTTTGAGAGCACATCCCAAGGCCATTCTCATATCACTTCTGTGTTACTTTACAACCGGTTTACCAGTACTAAGTGCACATACTTCCACCAGTAATTGACAACTTCCCTTAAATCAGCAGAAGAAACGGAAGTATGTGGCCTGCAAGGGTATCAAACCCGGGACCTCTGGCTCATGAGTCAGACGAACTAATACGAACTGTGCTATGCAGCGGTGGTTTTTGGTTTAATCAAGGCATTCAAACATAATATGAGCTATGACACCACAAAAGCAACAAACAAGAGCTCCGCAAGCGGGGCAATATACGCCCCTTTCTGATTGTTTGCACCATTTCATCCTTGTCTACATTGCAATTAAGTTTATCAAGATATTACAAACATTAGGGTTCTAAAAAGAAAAGCCTTAATGAGTAATCAAAGGGATATAACTCAACAAAGAAAATAAAGAAGGGAAAGCAATTATTCTTAATTAGACATACTGTCTCAACCTAATACACATAGCTATAAAGTTTCGCCAAGATATTCCATACCGTTACCTAGTAATGACTTGCCCAAGAATAGTCACAGAAATTAATCAAACGGATGTAATTAAAATATAGAAAGTTCCTTCAAGACCAGAGAATACATACAGAAATATAGGAACATGGGCCAGACTACGTAGTTTCGGCTAATAAAGCCTTGTAACTCCATAAATAAGGAAGGGGGAGCAATAATTCTTATATATTTAAGACACACAGCCTCAACCTAATACACATTGCTATAAATTTTAATCAAAATATTCTGTATGGTTGCTTACTTACAACTTGCACAAGAATAGCCTTAGAAAATATTCAAAGGGAAGTTACTCCAAAAACAAGTAAGGGGAGGCAATTGTTCTTGTATGGGGCCTATCATGTAAACCTAATAAACATTACTATTAAGTTTCATCACAATAGTCCTAAGGGTTAGTTAGGTATGAGGTATACAAATATAGTCTAACAAAATAATCAAAGGGAGGTAATTCAAAAACTAAGTAAAAAAGAGTAACCATTCTTGTATGAGACATGTTGTCTTAACCTCATATACATTGTTATACAGTTTCATCATGATATTCCAAAGAGTAACCAAGTTATGGAATGCTAAAGAATTGCCATACAAACTGCCATAGACGACTTTTTCAAAGGGCTGTAACTCCACTAAATATCATTGGAGCAAAATTTCCGTACAATATGCGCTACTCCACATAGTAGTCTTACTATATACAAAGTTTCAGCTTAATTGGATGAAAACTGTAGGAGTAGTTATCCGGAAACACCCCAAAAATTCTAAGTAAAGGGCTGTAACTCCGTTAAAAATCATTGGAGCGTAACCTCGAAATAATATGAGCTGGTCCACCTCATAGTCTTATTATATACCAAGTTTCAGCTTGATCGGATGTAAACTGTTAAAGGAGTTATCCGGAAACGAAAAAGTTTTCGACAGACGGACGGATGGACGGATGCCAGCGCCATAACAAAATACGTCCCGTTTTTCAAACGTGCGCTTGGCGAAGACTCTGGTCAGTCTGGACATCCGCCCAGTCTGATCATAGGTTTCGCTGTGTGCTTAAAGGGTAGCTAAGGGTCAAAGCTAGCTTTATGCAGACAGCAAAGACTCTGATCAGATTGGTCGGATGTAAGGCTGATCTGAGTTCTCGTGGCACACATTCCACTTTGTTTTGTCGTGTCATGGCTCATATATACATAAATACATTTAATATAGGATCAGATGACAAGCTATGCTTTTTATCACTTCATATTCTTCATTTTAATTAAGACAGTCAGTGGGAAAAGTCATTCAATGTTTGCTTTATTTTTCAACAATCAGTTCTGCATTTATTTAGGAGCCTAATAGCTCAGTGGCATATGTACTTGCCTGCTGAGCGATCAAACCGGGTTCGATTCCTTCTAGAGATGGATATCTTTTCAACCATAAAGAGGGTTCTGTACTGCACAAGGCATTCAGTATCACCCTCCCATTGTCCTGAAATACTTTAGAAAATGAAGTAAAATGGCGTCATCCACCCCTTCTTCTACATAGATGTTCTCCCAACATTTAATGAGAGGGGGTAGTGTGATGTTTTATGAGCAAGTCTGCTAATCACCGGCTGCCATAGTCAAATGGTCTGGGAATCTCGGTTATGGTGCAGAATGTCCAGGGTTTGAATCCCTGTTGGGCCATCCATTGATTGGAAATTTCTTTCAACCCAGCAATACCAGGTACCTTTTTTTATTCAGGGAAGGATAACATAGGGAAAGGCGCAGATGCCTAAGATACACTGTGGGCCACTGCCAGTACAGCCACTTGGCTATGGCTTGATCTCCTGCTACCCCTATCTTTCAAATGAAACTACATTTAACTGTGGTCCCCTTTAAGCTGTGTTGCTGAGATTTACCTGTAAATCTGAAAGTGCTCACTCAACATTTAAAGCATAACTCATTCTCCAAACAAGTGCAGCTGTTTAGATTTACTATTTTGTTGACCACTATTAAGAACAAGAATTCCGCAAACTGCTCTGTCTCGCCTTTCTGGTCAGCGTCACAAAACAGAGCTAAACCAGAAAATGTGACAAACTTTTACACCACCATTGCTGGAAAAGCAACAGCTATATCTCACTTTCTGCTAGTTCAGACCATGACAAAAACATCTGCAAAGTTTCGAAAGAATCTGCATAAAACTGTAGGAGGAGTTGCGCACACAAGGTACCTACTACTTTAGGGGGACGGAAAGATGGAAGGACGGAATGCCGAAAACTATGTCCCTCCGCTTTTCTTCGAAAAGGCGGGGGACAAAAAGTTAACACGGACAGAGGGAAGGACCCCAGTGCCATAATGTAATATGTCCCGTTTTTCGAACGAGCATATAAGAATCAAGTTTTTCAAACGAGCATATAAGAATCAACATGAAATATACAGGTAAAGTTTAACACAAGTATAAGAACTAGTGTAATTCTGGTAATCAAGAGCCAGATGTTTTAAAGACTAACATACGCACATGTAATTGTTTCTCAAATCATTTGATTTAGTGTGAGATGGCCTTTTTGTGCTGATGTGCCATGATACTCATAATCATATCACACACACTCACATAAATGAATTAAGGTGAATGGGTACCCTCTCAGGGGAAGCGACTCTGTCATTTTCATTTCATCTCCTTTCTGAATGGGAGTCAACTCTCTGTAGGCAAGAATTTGCTTCCCTAGGAGCAAATTCTTTTCTAAACAAGTGGACTACAATTTGAAAGGCCATCATCCCAGGAAGCAAACAGTAGTCAAGTTTTAAAAACAAGAGGGCCAAGAGGCCCTGAATTGCTCACCTGAGCGAAAAGGTTAAAGGTCAAACTAGGGTCATAATTTAAACAAACCTCATAGTTAGCAACCATTTCCAAATGGTTCTGAAGAAGAAGATTTTTTCATGTTTTTCTATGTATTGCTATGGTTCAAACCCTGGACCCCTGGGGCAGGGCCAATTTGGACCCTGGGGCCATCATTTGAACAAACTTGGTAAGGGACCACTAGGCAATGCATCATACAAAATTTCAAGCATCTGCACTAAGGGGTTCTGGAGAAGAAGGTTTTTAAGTACATTTTAATTTAGAACTCAAGACTCCCTGTCCCAGGGCCATTTTGGATCCCAAGGCCGCCATTTACACAAATTTTGTAGGAGTCCACCAGGCAATGCATCATACCGAATTTCAAGCATCTGAGCCAAGTGGTTTTGAAGAAGAAGATTTCTTTTAATAGTCTCCTATGTATTTCTATGGCTCAAACTCAGGACTCCCTGCCGCATGGCCATTTTGGACCCTGGGGCCATCATTTGAACAAACTTGATAAAGGACAACAAGGCAATGCATCATACCAATTTTCAAGCATATGAGCCAAGTGGTTCTGAAGAAGAAGAGTTTTGAATATTTTTCTATGTAGTTCTATGGTTCAAACCCAGGACCCCCTGGGGCGGGGTCATTTTTTACCCTGACACCATCATTTGAACAAACTTGGTAAAAGACTACTAGGCAATGCATCATACCAAATTTCAAGTATCTGAGCCTAGTGGTTCTGAAGAAGAAAATTTTTAAAATAATTTTTCTATATATTTCTATGGTTCAAACCTAGGACTCCCTGTCGCGGGGCCATTTTGGACCCTGGGACCACCATTTGAACAAACTTGGTTAGGGACTACAAGGCAATGCTACATACCAAATTTCAAGCATCTGAGCCTTGCAGTTCTGAAGCAGAAGATTTTTAAATATATTTCTATGTATTTCTATGGTTCAAACCTGGGACTCCCTGCCCCGGGGCCATTTTGTACCCTGGGGCCACCATTTGAACAAACTTGGTAGAGGACCACTAGGCAATGTTACATATCAAATTTCAAGCATCCAAGGCAAGCAGTTCTGAAGTAGAAGATTCATAAGTATTTTTAGTTTGGAACCCAAGACCCCCAGCCCCAGGGCCATTTTGTATCTTGGGGCCACCATTTGTACAGACTTGGTAGAGGACCACTAGGCAATGTTACATACCAAATTTCAAGCATCTGAGCCAAGTAGTTCTGGTGTAGAAGATTTTTAAGTATTTTTAAATTTTGAACCCAAAACCCCCTGCCCCAGGGCCATTTTGGACACTGGGGCCACCATTTGAACAACCTTGGTAGAGGACCATTAGGCAATGCTACATACTGAATATCAAGCATCTGAGCCAACCAGTTCTGGAGAAGAAGATTTTCTATGTATTTTTTAGTTTCGAACCCAAGACCCCCTGCCCCAGGGCCATTTTGGACCATGGGGCCACCATTTGAACAAACTTGAAAGAGGACCATTAGGGAATGCTACATACCAAATGTCAAGCATCTGAGCCAACCAGTTCTGCAGAAGAAGATTTTTAAGTATTTTTTAGTTTTGAACCATAGACCCCCTGCCCCAGGGCCATTTTGGACCCTGGTGCCACCATTTGAACAAACTTGATAGAGGACCACTAGACAATGCTACATACCAAATATCAAAGCCCTAGGCCTAGCGGTTTCAGAGAAGATGTCATTTAAAGCAAATTGTTGACGACGCACAACGCAGGACGGACGACGGACACTGGGTGATCACAATAGCTCACCCTGAGCCTATGGCTCAGGTGAGCTAAAAATGGAGGAGAAATGAGGGAAGCCAACAGGAAGTCACATTGGTTGTTTCCCATTGTAAAAATGGTGGAAAAACATGAGGGAAGCAAATAGGAAGTCACACAAGTTGTTCATCTTTGTAAAAAAGAAGGGAAAACAAAAGGTTGTACCCATACATTCTTAATTTGAAACTAGAAAATTGTGTCTGTAAGATACGAAGAATGCCCATGTGCAATGCCTGTCACAAGGGAGTGTACGTCTTTTAATTGTCTATTAGCAACAAACATTATCACAAAGATCTTTCCTGCTTTCCTGAAGTTCAAAACTCTGATGAAAAGATTGGATACAAAAAGTTAAGGAACCTACTCTTTGAATTAGTAGAATATTGAAATACTGATGACCTTCCACTCCTGAAGTTTGAATCCAGTTACACCTTGTCTTCAAGTATGATGTGAAATACTGTAAACCTCTATATATTGGGACAGTTCGGTCTGAGCAAACAGTGCAAACCCAGATCAGACTGCTTCTTGAGGTGAAGTCTGAGGATAGGATTTACACTATTTGCCATCCCATTTGCATTTTTGGACACAATACTGCACTGTAAAACCAATCTGTTCCAATTTTAGGACAATTATGGTAATTATTTTTGGTGTCCCAATATTAAGAATTTTTACGGTAGTACATGAGTACTAAACAGTGCATACATAAACTTTTCAACCAAAAAAAATCATTTTTTCAGCACTTTTCCACATTTTCTTTTTTATTCTTGTACTTTTTCCAGCTTTAGATTTATGCTTGAGAAATTCCATCCTTGTAGATCTGAACTCCTATACTAGCTGCCGTCAGAGTCATGTTCTGTTGAGAGACCAGCTCATGTGTACTAGCTTTCCTTTTCTCCATAATGGCACAAACCTGCAAAAAATAATAATACTAGATCTAACATTCAAGCTAACTGCACATTCTGTTTTCTATACTGGTGAATCCTCTTTTAAGCTACCGTAATGACCCTAAGCAGGGCCTGACAAATCAAAATTGATCTACTTGTCCGGTACTGCTACAAAATGCTGAATTTTTTTCAGTTTTCCCTATACAGCGTAAGTATTTTTCTGGGCAAGTAAGGAAAAATTTAACTTGTCCCGGGCAGCCGGACAATGGATTTGTCAGGCCCTGCCCTAAATATTCGGACAGACAGATCTGTGCAAACAATGGAGACCCAAATCAAAATGATCCTGAAGGAGCAGTTTAATCAGGATCTACAATGTTTGCTATTCATTGAGCATCATTTGGATGCATTACTTTTTAAGAATTTTGAAACAATAATTGTCTGACTTTTGGGTGTCCAAAATTTTTGGGGTCATTACGGTATTCAAGAATTAGCATGAATGAATTACCAATTTTTCCTAGAATGACTTTTATTTATCAAGTAAAATAAAATCCAAAACTGCACTTTTGGATGGACACAAGGCGCCAAGTGCGTGCAGCTATGGTTACGTATTGCTGGTACGCTGAGCCACTTTGGGAACATTGTTAGGAGAATCGAACAAAACAAAACTGACCTGTGACATAATTATAGTTTGATTGGTAAAAAACGTTTATCAACCTTATAGCCCTTTTAAGTTATGGTGATGGATGGAGCCATCCCATTTGCTCAATAACTTCCGGTCTGTGTATTCAATATGTTTGCATGCCGTCAAAATGGCAAAAAATTGACTACCCTTGCTCCAGGACAAAGCAGATTTCTGCGGTGAAAATGAACAGAAGGTTGCACGATATTCCCAGATTCTTTAGATTTTTTGTAGGAAAAGAATAAAGCAAGTTTCAAGGTCTGAGGCCTATATAAGGGACGAGTCATTTATTATCAGGTGGGGGCCGGGTACATTTAGGGAGGGGGGGTCAGATTATTTTTTGGTGATGGGTTAGGGTTAGGGTTAGGGGGGAGGGGGGAATGAAAAAGCCTTGGAGCAAGGGGAGGGGTCATTTTATTTGGCATATTGGGTGCTGGGGTCAGAATTCTTCCATCAGTCTTCATTTTTAAAGATTGTCTCAGCTTCTGGGGAGAGGGGGCTTTGCCCCCCAGACCCCCCCCCCTCCCATTACTTCTATTCTTGCAAACTCAAACTCAAACTTAAAGACATTTACATGTATGGAAATGACACAAAAAACTGGGCCATATCATGTCCAAATAAGATTTGCAAGTAGAACAGTATACAATTGTCTATGATTTTGTTCTTGATTAAATAAATGTCTGCGTTTGTGACATCAGCTCTCCAGTTGCCTTGTCATCAGCAAACCTACTGTGGCTTCTGGGGGCTGTTCCCCCAGACCCCTCTCTTCATTACTATTTCTAACACTTTTATTGAACATTCTACGACAGATTTCTAGATGGCCATAAGCAAAAGTGCAAAAATATGCTGACAAAATTTAAAGACCATTAATCTGCATGATTATCAACCTGTCAGAGTAAGAAAATGTTCATTTGATTGAAGACAGTCTGACATAAAATATGAAATATGGTGTGTGTGTGAAGGGTAGCTGGGGATCTGGGATGGTGGTGGGTGGGGGAGTGGGGTTCATAACAAAAATTTTTTGTCACCTATCTGGGGGGTCGGAAAAAAATTCCGGTGAGACTGGGGGGAGGTGGGGGGGTCAGGAAAATTTTGGTGACTCATATCAGTCATATGGAAATGTAGCCAGCACCCCCTCCCCCCCCCCCCCCCACACACACACATACTGATAATAAATGACCTGTCCCTAAAAAGCGAGATATTGGGCTGGCCTTGAAAACTTTATTGTGGTACTGTAGGTCACAGTACGTGACCTGACACAATGTCAGGGGTAACTGGAGTGGTAAAGTGCATTCACTGATAGAATTTTAAAGGTCTGGAGGCTAAGAAAAGGGAGATATGGTGCTGACCTCCAAAACTAAAAAAGCGGTACAAAGTACTTTTTCAAAGAAGATAGTCACAGTGACCTAGTTGCGTCGGTATGTGATCTGGAGTAGTAAGGTGCATTTTGGGCCTATGAAAGGCGAGATATAGGGCTGACCTCGAAGACTAATAATGTGGTACTTAATTATTATGTCACAGAGACCTAGTTGTGTTGGGGGGTGACCTGGTGTGATAAGGTGCAAGCACTGAAGAATTTCAAATTTCTGGGGCTTATGAAAGCGAGATTTTGGAGCTGACCTAAAAACTAACAAGAGGGCCACGAGGCCCTGAATCGCTCACCCGAGCAAAAAGGTTAAAGGTCAAACTAGGGTCATAATTTAAACAAACCTGTTAGTTTGCAACAATTTCCAAATGGTTCTGATTAAGAAGATTTTTTAATATTTTTCTATGTACTTCTACGGTTCAAACCGAGGACCCCCTAAGGCAGGGCCACTTTAGACCCTGGCGCCATCATTTGAACAAACTTGGTAAAGGACGACAAGGCAATGCATCATATCAAATTTCAAGCATCTGCACTAAGGGGTTCTGGAGAAGAAGATTTTTAAGTATATTTTAATTTCGAACCAAAGACCCCCCAGGGCCATTTTGGATCCCAGGGCCACCATTTACACAAACTTTGTTGGAGTCCACCAGGCAATGCATCATACCAAATCTAAAGCATCTGAGCCAAGTGGTTCTGAAACAGAAGATTTTTGAATATTTTTCTATGTAATTCTAAGGTTCAAACTCAGGACTCCGGGCTGTGGGGTCATTTTGGACCCTGGGGCCATCATTTGAACATACTTGATAAAGGTCTACAAGGCAATGCTACATATTAAATTTCAAGCACCTGAGCCAATTGCTTCTGAAGAAAAAGAATATTTTTGAATATTTTTCTACGTATTTCTATGGTTCAAACCCAGGACCATCTGGGGTGGGGCCATTTTAGACCCTGGGGTCATCATTTGAACAAACTTGGTAAAAGACCCCTAGGCAATGCTACATACCAAATTTCAAGCTACTATGCCAAGTGGTTCTGAAGTAGAAGATTTTTGAATATTTTTCCTATGTATTTCTATGGTTCAAACCTAGGACTCCCTGCCGAAGGGCCATTTTGGACCCTGGGGCCACCATTTGAACAAAATTGGTAAAGGACTACTAGGCAATGTACATACCAAATTTCAAGCATCTATGCCAAGCGGTTCTGAAGAAATAGATTCTGAATATTTTTCTATGTATTTCTATGGTTCAAACCTAGGACTCCCTGCCGCGGGGCCATTTTAAACCCTGCGGCCACCATTTGAACAAACTTAGTAAAGGACTAAGTACTAGGCAATGCATCATACCAAATTTCAAGCATCTAAGCCTTGCGGTTCTGAAGAAGAAGATTTTTGAATATTTTTCTTTGCATTTCTAAGGTTCAAACCTTGGACTCCCTGCCAAGGGGCCATTTTGGACCCTGGGGCCACCATTTGAACAAACTTGGTAAAGGAATATTAGGCACTGCTACATATTAAATTTCAAGCATCTGAGCCTTGCTGTTCCGAAGAAGATTTTTAAATATTTTTCTATGTATTTCTATGGTTCAAACCCAGGACTCCCTGGTGCGGAGCCATTTTGGACCCTGGGGCCAACATTTGAACAAACTTGGTAAAGGACCATTAGGCGATGCTACATACCAAATTTCAAGCATCTGAGCCAAGTGGTTCTGAAATAGAAGATTTTTTATTGTTTACTATGTATTTCTATGGTTCACACCTGGGACTCCCTGCCCTGAGTCATTTTGGACCCTGGGGCCACCATTTGAACAAACTTGAAAGAGGACCATTAGGGAATGCTACATACCAAATTTCAAGCATCTGAGCCAACCAGTTCTGCAGAAGAAGATTTTTAAGTATTTTTTTAGTTTTGAACCCAAGACCCCCTGCCCCAGGGCCATTTTGGACCCTGGGGCCACCATTTGAACAAACGTGATAGAGGACCACTAGGCAATGCTATATACCAAATTTCAAGCATCTGGGCCAAGCAGTTCTGGAGTAGAAGATTCATAAGTATTTTTTAGTTTCGAACCCAAGACCCCCTACCCCAGGGCCATTTTGGACCCTGGGGCCACCATTTGAACAAATTTGGTAGAGGACCACTAGGCAATGCTACATACCAAATTTCAAGCATCTGAGCCAAGCAGTTCTGGAGAAGAAGATTTTTAAGTATTTTTTAGTTTTGAACCCAAGACCCCCTGCCCCAGGGCCATTTTGGACCCTGGGGCCACCATTTGAACAAACTTGGTAGAGGACCACTAGGCAATGCTATATACCAAATTTCAAGCATCTGGGCCAAGCAGTTCTGGAGAAGAAGATTTTTAAGTATTTTTTAGTTTCGAACCCAACACCCCCTGCCCCAGGGTCCAAAATGGCCCTGCCCCAGGGCCATTTTGGACCCTGGGGCCACCATTTGAACAAACTTGGTAGAGGTCCACTAGACAATGCTTCATACCAAATATCAAAGCCCTAGGCCTAGCGGTTTCAGAGAAGATGTCATTTAAATCAAATTGTTGACGCCGCACGACGGACACTGGGTGATCACAATAGCTCACCCTGAGCCTATGGCTCAGGTGAGCTAAAAATATGGTACTATTAAGCGAAAGTAGGTCACAGTGACCTAGTTTTGTAAAAGCCAATCAGAATTTTTTTGTTGTAAGGTAGCGATTAAGTTTTAAGGTGCTAAGGTCTTTAAAATCAAGGTAGTGTTGTACAGAGAGACGGACCCACAAACAGATGAATGCGCCAACCTCATATCTAAAGGAAACTGTCGATCTCACTGGCTGCAAGCAGCTTGACGAAAAACATGCAGATCATTAATTTCTGTACTTGCTGAAAATATCAAACAAGAATTCCGCAGACTGCTATGTCGCACCTGCTGTGTGCCTTCACATGAAGAACTCAATGATTATACCAAGTGCTTCTGGAGAAAAACTTGATTTTATTGGTTTTGCTATTTTTAGTAACGGTGACCATCTGGGATTCTCGACCCGCCTGAACTTTATCATTTTGAAGCCCTGCAGACTGATCATGCTGCATGTGAAATTTGAGAACCATGGATGCAATGGTTTCAGAGAATAAGTCCTTCAAATGGACTTAAATGCTAGGATCAACATAAATTATTCTAGGGTTGACGTAAGGTCACTGTGACCTAATTCCGATACAGATGTTTTTCGTTTTGATAATTCTGAATACCAAGGCCCAACTAATGCTTCATATAAAATTTCAGCCAAATATACAGAGTGGTTCGGGAGAAAAAGTTGATTTAATTGGTTTTGCTATTTTTAGTAATGGTGACCATCTTGGATTCTCGACCGCCTGAATTTAACTATGCAGAAGCCCTGCAGCCTAATCATGTTGCATGTGAAATTTGAGAACCATGGATGCAACTTGGTTTTAAATGCTAGGGTCAACGTAAATTATTCTAGGGTTGACATAAGGTCACTGTGACCTAATTCCGCTACAGATTTTTTCATTTTGATAATTCTGAATACCAAGGTCCCACTTATGCTTCACACAAAATTTCAGCCAAATATGTCAATCAGTTCTGGAGAAAAGTTGATTTTATTGGTTTTGCTATTTTTAGTAACGCCAGCCAACTTGGGTTCTCGACCCGCCTGAATTTTCCCATTCTGAAGCCCTGCTGTCTGATCATGCTGCATGTGAAGTTTGAGAACCATGGATGCAATAGTTTCAGAGAATAAGTCATTTGAATGGACTTAAAATGCTAGGGTCGACGTGAATTATTCAACCGTCGACATAAGGTCACTGTGACCTAATTCCGCGATAGATTTTTTTCGTTTTGATAATTCTGAATACCAAGGTCACACTTACACACACACACAGAGCGGTTCTGGAGAAAACATTGATTTTATTGGTTTTGTTATTTTTAGTAAAAGCAGCCATCTTGGATTCTAGACTCGCCTGAATTTACCATTCTGAAGCCCTGCTGTCTGATCATGTTGCATTTGAAATTTGAGAACCATGGATGCAGTGGTTTTAGAGATAAGTCTTTTGAAAGGACTAAAATGCTAGGGTCGTCGTAAATTGTGAACAGACGAACGGTCTGCCGGACGCACGGAAAACCGGACGCCTATATCGCACCTTGCTAAAGCAGGTGCGACAATAATATACCGAATATTGATAAGTTTGCATTGACGCAAATACTGTATGGATAATTTTGATTGATAACTGCACCCCTTATGTCTGAAAAAATGAGGGATGTAAGTAACACCCCATAAATGTTCTAGATTTGGAAAGCCCAGCACTGTTTAAATAATATTGCCATGAACATAAAATGCCAAAGACAACATTTATTCACCTTATACAAGAGATATTCCACCCACTGGGGCTTGAACAACAAATGTTGTGAAAATACTCCTATCAGTGTTCCCATTCACGTAGAATTGTGCGTGAATCACGCGGAAATCATTCTAATCACGCATAAATTTTGGGGCAAGAACATGCATTCACGCGCATATGTTTCTCTCAAAAATATAAAAAATCATCATTTTTCTTCATTCTATTGCGAGTCTGCCAGGCCAGATGATTTTTGTAGCCGAGAAGAGAGTCAGAAGTCGCTGTTTTGATCTGAAATGCGGGCCGCAGTAAGATACCATGCTTTCATTCACGTCCGTCACATCCATTCTACGGCCAATCAAATTCATTATTGGAAAACACTACCACTAATCTGCTGCATGAATATTAATGACATGTGCGGTCATGTTGCGCACTAGAACTGTCACAATGGCCGACAGAATTTGTCCGTATTTTTGTGTTTATTTTCGCTGTTTCTGTTTGGAAACGGCACTTTCTATTTTTCATTTGGAAAGGAATCCATCAAATGATTAATGTTGGATAAAACGAGGACCGGAAAAAGGCATGACAGCCGTTTTCTTCGTTTTTCAGGCTTCAGTTCGAAACAAATCGGCACTTTAGTGTTTGTAAAAGAAGCGGACCAAGGGTTCCAGGTCATTTCGGCCCATGTCCATTTCGGCCCATAACTTTTTCGAGATAAAAAGTCATACACGTAAATTTTACTTCATACCCGCAAATTTTATAGATAAGGGGTATAAAAACCCTCAGTTTAAAATTTAAGTGGGAACACTGACTCCTATGTATTCTATAATATACTCTATGGTCAGGATTGCTGCCAACGCTTGGCAATTTTTTAATGATTCGTATCACGATATTCAACACCAAAATTTAACACTCAGCCGTTTGTTAGGACTGATGCATCTGATAATTATGTGGAAACGGCGCTGGCTAGGAGAAAATATGATCTTTTATCGGCAATATTCATTTCTTCCTGAAATCCAACAGCTGTCCATTTCCGGATAAGCTTGGTCCCTGGCTTCCGATGGGTAAAATACAGTACCCTCCCTATGCATGCGACGGAATTTGGCAAGAGCGAAGGTACTAGGCTAATAAAGGGTATCACCGATGAAAACATTAATTTGATTGAAACAAATTTGATTGAAACAATCGGAAAACAGAAGCCGTAAATTATACAAATTATATATTGGTAATGCCTAAATAAAAATTCAACTTGAGAAAAAGCGGAAAAACCAGTAGAGCCCCAACAACAACTAATAGAATAGAACCAAATAGAATGTTACAACAACAACAACACAAACACTTGAGTACTGTTCTTAACCCCAAAAGAACTCGCAAATAAGACGGGGTACCAGACAGCCATATGGCTGCCCGATTGATTTCAGGAAAAAATAAATTGCCGATAAAAGATTGTATTTTCTTCTAACCAGCGCCGTTTACTTGTAATTATTGGATGCAGAGACACGTAAGCAGGTAAGAGCATCAGTCTTAACAAATGGCTGAGTGTTAAATTTTGGTGTTGAATATTAATTGTGATATGAATCATTCAAAAACTGCCAAGCATTTGCGGCGATCCTGACCATAGGGTATATTATAGAATACATAGGAGTATTTTCACAACATTTGTTGTTCAAGCGCCAGTGATTCCACCTTTTATTCAGGTCTGTTGTTTTTCCGACCCGGTATAATGTAACATCTGAGCTGTTTGGTTAGTTCGCGAATAATGGCGCTCTGACCTCTTACCCACAAGGGTGTTGTTAATCGGTAACAGGGCCATTAAGCTGTACCCTGATCCCTCATAGTACTGCCAGCCACGGTATGCTATGTGGACCATGCAGATTACATGTCACTCGAGTTTCCTTAGTAGACAAGGAACAAATTTCTTGAGCCGTTACAAAAAGAGGCCCCTGTATATTTAACTGTCATCATCTGGTTTTGCACTCCAACTCAAACTGATGTAGTGATGAAGGCAAGGAATGATAAACTGCATCAAGTTCTCTAGTTCGACATCTAGTCCCTAAGCGACAACTGGTGAGCATCCACAGATCGCCTGTATTGAAATAATGTGACAATATCTATGAAATTTGACTCAAATAATTTAGTTCAAAATGATGCACTTTCTATTTAGTTTATGTTCCTCAGTCCCATGCACCATTTACACATTCATTCAATACGATTTTCATTAAAATCAGAATTCACGGGAATTTTAGGCCAGGGGTCACTCGATTACAAAGTTGGCGCAGGAAACCTAAATACCGAAGACTGTTGCACTCACCCCTAACAAGAAAAAGTTGGTGTTCTAGAGATTATAAATAATGAGTGCTGTTAATCTGGTAAAATCATGAAACTTATAATAAAATCCCATGCTCAAGTAGCCATAGGCTGTCTGGATTAAAGAAAATGAAATTCGATCATTAGAAGACTGTTCTATGGTGGAAGAAAGTGTGTGTGAGGAGGGTCTCTTATAAGGGCTAGCCACTATAGTTTCCCCGATCACAGGTCCTGATGAATGATTTCCTTTGGATTATCACCTGTAAACAATTCTGATTTTTAAGTAGTTCTAAGCTGCATATAAAGGCCGGTAAATACTCTGTGAACACATGGAAGGGAACGAATACGCGCCAGCGCTAATTTAATGCACACATAACTGATTTCGGTTCCCACTGATTTGAACATGTGCAGCAGAGGTAGATCTATAGCTTGTCGTGAGACAACTCATGCTACTAAGCTACCGATGGCGCTTTTAGACCCACTCCCCTCTCTCAGCCTCCGGTATAATACTGGATACCGTATACGGTCATCCGATTGTACAATGTTCGCGGTATTTTTTTTAGTTAATTTAGTATTGCATTAATACTGAGTGGGGCGAAAATGGAAATTAAATCACATTGCTCAAAGGCCCCTTCTCCCCCCCCCCCCCTCGAGTTATATTACCACTGTGCTTACAGCAGCGTTTCAAAAGTCACATTTTCATTGGCTGTCTCTACAAAACGTTTGCACAAACGACTAATATCTGATTGGCGGAAATTTCAAAGCATTTATGGGTTTACAAAAATATAAACAACATCCAATTCTCTTTAATCTGACGGGCAATATATTTGAAAAAAAAAAGCTAAAATATACTACACTTTCACCATTCCCATGCCAAAAGTATGTTACAGTAGCATATTTTCCCCACAAATTAATCACTTAACTTTAAAAGTTCCATTTGATTCGGTATCTCAGTACGCTACGGCGCTTACTTGCAACCGAAAGATATAGGGGCGATAAAATCAATAAATAGGTGGTTTCATTTTATTTATTTTTATTTATTTATTTATTTAATTAAGTGATTTTATTTATTTATTTTTATTTAGACAGTACGGGACGAATACTTGGGGCATGTTCGATTAATTTTTCAAAACGCTTACAACAGCGTTTCCGAAAATGAATCGTTTTCATTGGGCATCTCCACAAACGGTCACAAACGCTTTGTCTGTGATGGTAACCATGACAGCGTTTCCGCCAAAACGACGATTTCATTGGTTTAAAAATGTCAAAGCGTTTTTGATATTTTAGAACGTTCCTGAGCGTTTTTCGTTTGAAGAAACGCTTATTTGATTGGTTGATTCAGAAACGGCGTTTAAAACGACAATCAAACGCATGGTTTGACGGGTGTTTTGCTGGCGTTTTGCAAGGGTTTTCGTTGCAAAGAAAAACGATGTCTGTACTGTATCTGTACAAAATTATTTCTTCCCAGACAGACAGTCGGACAGGCATACAGACATACGCATATAACAATGAATTAGCTTGAATTACACTAGACAATGGAGGTTTGAATTTCTTATCTCTCCCCCATATCTTTTTACCCTTACCAAACCTAGATTCATATGTAAATATTCACACACATACATATCAAGCCAAGCTTGCAAAAGCCAAACACACTGTACGTGCAAGTGTTAACGAAAGTTTCAAAATCACACATGTATAAAAAAAATGCACACAACCCCAAACACGAAAGTCTTTGCATGCCATATAGAAAGACAGTATGCCTGTTTCCATCTTTTCCCCTAAACTAAAATAAGGCGCCAGATACATGCTTACTGTTCTATCTAATCTTATCAGACGGCGTTTTAACATTGGACCTCACTGTTATGAGAGAACGGAGGGTGAATTCCATTATGTAAAAAAAACACGCAAAAACGCGTATAGGAGATATGGGCTAGTATATAGTCATACTTCCTGGGAGGGTGGCAGGGGGAAGGGGTGGAATTCTAGTACATCCATATGGGGGAATAAACAATCGTAGCCACTTCTGGGGGGAAAACTGCTACATGCTGGGGGAGGCGGGGTGTAGGGGCTGCTCTCTGACAATCCCATCAAACCAGGTTCAAAACAGATCAAACCCTGTAAGGAGCAATCTGTTGGGTTTTAATACAGTGTTTTCGTGGGCATTTCTATCCGAATAGTTACTATCTTCAGTTAAGGCATGCCGTCAATAAAAGGTAACCTGAGTTAATCCAGGTTATCTGAAGAAAACCCCAGTCAGCCTAATTGCATAATTCTCAGCAGCTGTCGGTAATTAAGAGTATTCTTGGGGCGGTTTTACCCAATACCATAGCCAGTTATGACTTAAATGTCAATTATGAAATGGTTATTAGATCTTCCAGTCTTGTTATCTTCTCTCGATGAGACCAATTAAAGAGAAAGTATTAGGCATCAACAGTGACAGCTTTGCTGCTATCAGAGTGTTCTGAAAGTTTTGTGCAGATGTTAAGTTGAATGTCTTTACAGTAACCAATATTAAAGAACTCGTGGTAGGAAAACTACAGTCCATTTTTCATTACATAATTGCATATTTTTATGTTTAAATGTTGTGGAATACTAATGCATTTGTTAACAGATTTTATTTTACTTGATGAATACTATAAATCTGTTAATAAATGTTTTAAATTATGTTCACTGCATGCTTTAGCAGTCCCAGGGCTGAGGGAATGAAATGCCCCAATTGACATGATCAACATGGCCACCATGCTCATATATGATAAAAACTTTATTAAAATCTTCTCAAGAACCAATTGACAGATGGCTTTGAAACTTGCCATGTAGAATTTGGTACTTGAGTAATACCAATATTATTTAAATGACGATCTTGGGTTGACCTTGACCATCTTTACGGCAAGATCAAATATGGGAAAATGCTATAACATAAGCTTTGATGGAAAGGTTTGAAGATTTTGGCCTAAAAATGGTATTTTTGAGTACAAAATGTCAAGGTCATACATTGACCTTTGACCCAGGTCTCTCATATTTTGACAATATAACAAACATCTCCTCAAAAGTACCTGGGCCAATTGTAACCAAATTTCAAGTAAAGCCGTCAAGGGCTAAAGAAACAAAAATTGGTTCAAACCGTCCAGGTAGTATGACCAACATAGCCGCCATGCCCAAATATTGTAAAACCTTATTAAAATATTCCTCTCCAAAAACAATTGACTATTTGCCATGAAACTTGATATGTGGCATTGAGAACTAAAGTACTACCATGGTTGTTCAAATGATGACCTTGGGTTGACTCTGATTTTTTACGGCATGGTCAAATATGGGAAAATGCTAGGACAAGATTTCATTGGCTTTGAAAATTTTGGCCAAAAAAATTGGTATATACGGTCGTCTGTCTTAATTACTACATGAAGATTTATGAGTTTACCTTGATTCAAAAGAAATGTCAGGGCGGTAACCAACATGTGCAGCCAATTACTGTCAAATCGATCAGTCCACTGGAAGATTCGGTAGAATAAGTTTTGCACGTTGTCAAAGTTCACTAGGCAAAACGCATTTGTATTGCACCTCCAGTCACCACATTTACTGTCGTATATGACAGACTATGTTAAATGTAACACTCGCAATATGAAAGAAGGTACTTTTTGTAAACATAATAATGCAGTTACGGAGACGAATTCCGCCGCCGGCGGGATTCAGACTCGTTAAGCCAGGTCTTGGCCGCCTGCTCTCTCAAGGCCCATTACGTATACGCCATCACATCAGTCATGAATTCAAAAATCTTTAAATGACTGCTCTCCCAAGGCCCATTACGTATACGCCATAACATCATTCATGAATTATAAAATCTTTAGGAGTCAGCATAGTGCAAAAGTCTGGCGCACTCTACAAGAAATACCTGTGTCAATTTATTTGCGCTAATATTAGCGAATCTCTATTGGCTCGCAAAATGAAACGTTTCGCAAATATCGAAAATATCGAATAACTTAAATCATAAGGTATAAACTGCCAAGCGCAATTCTGAAAAACGTTGATGCACTCTTAATCTGAAAACAATGTCCTGTCAACATTAATACGACGTTGTTTCAGCAGGTTTGTTCTCATCGGACGTTAAACTGCAAAATTAGGGAGCACGGGGGGGGGCGTCATTTGGTCTTTAAAGGGGTACAGATGTGCCGCTGGAACTCTGATAACCCACCCTATTCATGTATAACACAAATGCCAAATATGCACCTATTCATGCATTTTGCATCACATTTGGACCCTGTTCATGCAGAAAAAGTGCTTACATAGGTTCATGAATTTGCCATTAAGCCTTGAAGAAAATTCAAGAAATTAGTATGCTGAGAACATTTGTTGTCTTTGTAATTGATATTTGTTTCTTTTTGATAACAAAAAGCAGATAAGCTGGCTTTTACATACAGAGTTTGGAGAAATAAGACCTATTCGTGTATATTAGTCAGTAAAATCATACCTATTGATGTATCTGGAAGATAAAAAAGTAGGGCTATTCTAGCGGCACATATATACCCTGCTGTATAATGGAAGTGACCCCCCCCCGTGTTAGGGAGCACGCTGTAATTATCAAAACACGCCAAAACGAAACATTATTTATACAATATGCAGATTATCAGTGTAACAGCAGAGACTCAGATCAGCCTGTGCATCTTCCTCCTCAGTATCATTCGCTTCTTTCTGTTATGTAGGAAACATATTCTAACAGCTTTGTCACTTGAAAACGTGCACCTAATGCGAAGACTTCACAACAAGTCTGTTCATTCTGTACGTTCAAATGGAAGATCCTAGGATCATGGCAACAGTCGTCTCCGTCCGTTCACATAAAGTTTTGGATCATGAGGAACTTTAGTGAATTAGGTCACACGGCCGTTGGTCATGATCAGGCGTTGGGCTGTACATTTATCAAGAGAATAGTGCGAATAGCGAAGACTCAGATCGGCCTGTGCATTCGATTCAACCCTATCGGCTCTCAAAATCTATGTTTATGGCGAACCGCACCGTTTTGCGGTTTTCTTCAAACTGCATTCAAACCTATCTGAAGGGGTCACACAAAGGAACTGTTACGCAGAAGGTTTTACACACGGTTGACACGGGTGTAGAGCCTTATGCGTCGCCAGGACGGCGGAGGGTGACTTCCGGTTAAAGGGTTATCTACTAGTGTAATACACTAACAAGGAAACTCTAACAACGTTAGAATTTTTTTGAAGTTTATATATATATAATGTAAATTTTATACACAACAATACAATTTACAACTGTCACAATTACAATAATATACAACACATGTCAGTTCATGTCGCTGGCCCAAGTAAGGTGTTTGTTTCAAATCTGTAATCGATTTGCGTACAATACGCAAATAGATTACCGTCTGACGTCAACACCGTACTCGGCTCAGCGCCATGAACTAAAGGAAAACACAAAGAACAAAAGACGTCAGTTTGAGCTCATACAAAAAAAACAAGGCCTTATGTTGGTAGACTTCAATTCGTCGTTCCCTGGATCATGTCATGGGCCAGTCCATATATCATGAGGAACACCAACTCATATAAACACGTGCACGATTATATACTGGTCGCTCCCTGGATTGTACCAGGGACCAGTCTATATATATTAAAACACCTTAGTGGACGAACACTGTCCCACACTTGATGTGACCTTCAGATCTTATCACAGAATCTGGCAAAACTGTGCTAACTACTTCCGCCTACATTTTGTGCTTCCCGCCTCTGCTTGGGAACCTTGCACAAACGGCGTTGTAACTGCCTCTACCCGGGTTGGTATTAACCTGGAGACGTATATCGCATCTCCAGGTGAGACGTGGCTCTAAGCCCTAACAGCTGACTGCCGGACTTGATGTGCCTAAAAATAACGAACTTACACTTAATACATTGTAACTACATAATAACAATGCGTAAGACTTGGGCCTGTCTTGGAAATACCATACAACGCCCTCGGCGAATGCCGAGCATAACGTGCACACGCCAGCCGTGTCACTAGACACGACTCGCGCTCACGATGTAAAGCTAAAAGTGTGCTTACCACTTCCGCCAATGAAGAAACGTAGATCCTACTACGCATGTGCGTCGAAGGATCTGACGTCAAACATTGTCAAGAAGTATACTGACGTCAACAGGCATTACCATGACATACCCCACATAAAACATGAATAATCTAAACAATGACCTATTTACATTAAATTGATCGACCAAAATCTAACTTGCATATTTATTAATTCATTTCTTTAAACTAAGCGTAATACCATTTGCCATAGAATATAATAACCGAATAAGCGTTTCTAACACATTTGGGATCATAACGTTTGATCTGACATCATGACATCCATGATGTTATACCATATGACGCCGTCTAATGAAGGCAAATCAAACGCATGATGACCAAATGCTACCATTATAACTTATGGAAAAAACCCTTAATGTGGTGCATGCTATGGCGTCAATTGACGTCACGAGTATATAAATTAGTTCCATTACAAATCAATCTACTTCTATAGGCCACGTATACGTGAAACTAATATAAAAAGTGCTGACGTCGCAATAACATGAATGCAACTGACGTCACATGAATAACATGAATGCAACTGACGTCACTGGACGTCAAATAGACGCACACCATTGCAACCAACATCAATGATATAAACTATTTCCGAAATTTACAAAACTTCCTAATATACAAATATTATGCGCAGCATGCTTACTAACAAAATCGGTCGACACATGCGCAGCCTGATCACTGCCAACAAAATCAAATCAGTCGACACATATAATCATACCATATCAATCAGAAGTCACATTTTTCATTCTTAGCCAAACTATTCTAAATAAATATAATAAAATCTTACCCTTCTAGGTCTTAACACAGAATCTGGGCACACAACAATATAACATCCATCAAGAATTAAACAGCCACGTCTAACTTTTCATTAAAAGATAGGCGTATAAATACTATGCGTCTCACATTAAAATCATGCAAAGCGCTTTCCACAATCAAAAGACTCGTGCAGGTATTCACCTTAAAATCATGCAATATGCTGTCCACGAGAGGTATTCACAAACAACCCATGCATAACGTAGCCACAATTTCCGTAAATGTTTTATTACCACAGTTACCCTAAAAACTGTAGCCTTACTGATTGAAAGGATTAAAATAATCTCGACGACATAGTGGACGATTAGATCCATTTCGTAACATAGGTTTCCCCTTAGGGAGAAAAAAACATAACAATGTTTCTTTTCTGAAATAGTACGAAATGCGATCGAATCGTAGGCTATGTCAAAACTGGAAAACTAGCTATATACACAACAACGGTGCGATGCATAACGTGGCCAAACTATCTACTAAGGTAGTCCGCCCCCAAATTATCTTGGCCGCGGATAGCAACGATCCTGAATCTGTACGGCTGTAATTTCATGGCCCAACGCATGATTCGGGGATTGAGCACCTTAGCTGTCTGCATATACGACAAAGGTTTGTGGTCAGTTTCAAGTAGGAACTCCGCCCCATACAGGTACTTACGAAATTTCTCAACACCCCAGATAATACCCAAACATTCCTTCTCAATTAGAGAGTAGTTCTTTTCCCGAGGTAACAATTTCTTGCTAGCATAAGCAATCGGCAAACGACCTTCACCTTCGAACTCATGAAGCAAAATAGCTCCAAGACCAACGTCTGAAGCGTCTGTTCGAAGAACAAACGGGTTACCTTCTTGAAAAACAGGTAAGCGAAGAATAGGACTAGACGTGAGCCTACTCTTCAGGGTTTGAAATGCCCTTTCATGCTGATCTTGCCAATCTTTGATAGAATTAGGTCTATCCCGTTTAGTTAAATCAGTCAGAGGAGAAGCTATGGATGAGAAATTTGGGATAAAACGACGGTAAAACCCAGCTAATCCCAGAAAAGATTTAATTTGCCTTTTCGTACATGGACGAGGAGCATCTCTGATAGCCTGTATCTTGTCCTCTTGCGGTCGTACCGTCTGTCCGACGATATTGTGACCAAGGCACTCGATACTGCCATATCCGATCATGCATTTAGATGGTTTTGCCGTCAATTTGGCCGACCTGAGCCGATCTAACACTTGACGTAATGACGTCACATGATCCTTCCATGTCTCAGTGAATATCCACATGTCATCAACAAAGCTGTCAACATTTGGGAGATTGGACAATATGATTCTCATTAACCTACAAAAAGAGGCTCCCGAATTGACCAAACCGAAGGGCATAGTTTTAAACTGGAATAAACCCTTAGGCGTTTCAAATGCCGTCAAAGGTTTAGACCTTTCAGTAAGACTGACTTGCCAATAACCCTTACTCAGGTCCATCTTTGTAAAGAATTTATGTCCCGACATTTTATTGATAACCTCCTCCATATTTGGCATAGGTTCTGCATCGAATTCCGTCACTTTGTTAAGCTTCCGGAAGTCGATACAGAATCTAACTGATCCGTCTTTCTTCGGAACTAGGACAACAGGAGATGAATACGGTGAAATCGACGGCTCGATTACCCCTAAATCCAACATATCCTGTATCTCCGTCTCCATGACGTTACGCGTCTTATACGGGATAGAATAACCCTTCGTCCGTATGGGTTCTGACGTGAGTAGTTTGATATCGTGCTGTATTTGATCAGTTCGACCGGGTAAACTTGATAGTACATCCGGGTACTGTTTAATCAACGCTTCAACCTCCATACGTTGTTCTGACGTTAACGTATCTGAAATACAGACGTCGTTATAAGTTTCCGGCTCTTTAGCTGTCGGAAAAGCACAATCATCAAGAGAAAATTCATCACTACCATCGTCATCAACCGACTCTGTAGTCTCAGTCGACAATAAACAATGTGACGGCACACTACGACGTTCGACATACTGTTTCAGCATATTAGCATGATATGTACTCACGACACCATTGACGTCGATTTTATAGTCCATTCTATTCACCACCTCTACTACTTCATATGGACCCTTCCACTGCAATAACAGTTTATTACTGTCAGTTGGCAGTAATAACAGTACTTTATCTCCCACGTTGAATTTACGCGACCTAGCGCGTTTGTCATAATAAGCCTTTTGCTTTACTTGTACTTTCCGTAAATTATCATGTGCTAACTTACACGTCTGCTCTAACCGTTCTCTCAACTCAATTACGTACTGGTACGTAGACAGAACCTGCTCATCCTGTACCTCTTCAGACCATAATTCACGTAATATTGCCATAGGGCCCTTAACGTTACGTCCGTATAACAATTCGAACGGAGAATACCCTAATGACTCTTGCGGAACCTCCCTTATTGCAAACAGCAGTGCTGGGAGATATTTATCCCAGTCTTTTGGACGTTCTGCGCACATCCTACGTAGCATTTGCTTCAACGTCGCGTGAAAACGCTCTACGAGACCGTTGCAGATAGGATGATACGGCGTCGTGGTTAACTGCTGGAGTGATAACAGCCTGCTTACTTCTTTCATAACTTCAGCAGTAAACTGACTTCCGCAATCTGTTAACATTTCATCAGGTATGCCAACTCTACTAAACATCTCAACTAACGCTTCGGCTACGCGTTCCGTTTCAATGCCGGGTAACGCTACCGCCTCGGGATATCTCGTCGCATAGTCTATCATTGTTAAAATATAGCGGGATTTCCTGTCAGAACGAGGTTCTATCGGTCCAACTATATCAACAGCGACTCGTTTAAATGGTGTGTCAATCTGTGGCAACTTTCCTAAAGGAACCTTAGTGACACGACCTTTTTGAATAGTCCTTTGACATATGTCACAAGATTTACAAAACCTTGCCACATCACCACAAACTCCAGGCCAAAAGAACTCAGTCAACACTCTATCCATAGTTTTCTTTATGCCCAAATGACCTGACATTAAGGTTTCGTGCGCCAATCTCAACACCTTTTCACGAAAACCTTCAGGGATAATAAGTTGCAAAGTGACCTTGTTTCCCTTAGTAAACTGCCTATACAATAAATCTTTCTTTCGGATAAACTTAGTTTCACCTCGGTTCAATCCACGACTAATCGTCACATTCCCAGATTCCACTCTTTGCCTTATGCCATTCAATTTAGGGTCAACAACTTGGGCCTGCTTCAATGCCTCCTTATCACTAGCAATAATTTGATCAGGAACTTTAAGTTTCCTATAGACCTCTTCACCTTGCTTAGCTTGTGACCTAGTCACTGCCGCCATTGCAAAATGGGACATATCGGGAAGTTTTGACCCGTCAATATTTCCAATAACCAGGTCATACAATGTATCTTCCATGCACAATGCCTCAGTTTTTCCTGTGAAAAATGGACAATCTATGTCAACCATTGCTAAGGGATACCTTTGGGTAGATTCATCAATCAAAGTTACATCAGATTCTCTACCAAGTAACTGATCATTAGAAACCAAGTTTCTACGAACGACACACCCAGTACAACCTGTGTCCCTTAAAACTACAACTGTTTTACCATTAACCGTACCCTGCGCTGTTGGTAATCGCGACCTTAAAAAGTAACAGACACCTTCCCTATCCACGTTATCTTTGATTAATGGACTTTCTTCCTTACTCTTATAGAGACCTTCAATTTCATGAGACCTATTCATTGTAGTTTTACAAAAGCTCATTTGATGTCCGCCACCCCGACCACGTCCGCGGGAATAACCCCGACCACGGCCACGATCTGAATTACTACCCTTCGTCTGTACAGTATCGCTCTTACTCTGTGATCTTTGTGTCTCATCTTTCGGTGCATAACTACTCCCCTTACTTCCGCTATACCCGCTTGCACTTGCACCTACCTCCGCACTATATGCTTGCTTCCTATCGGGATTCTTAAAACATTTATATGTTAAATGTCCCTTACCACAAATACTACATTTTATCTCTGGCTTCGCACTCGGCTTATTATCAGATCTACTCTGAGTTACGCCCTTACTATCACGCTGCCCCTTATTAACACAAGCGTAGACACCGCCACGTGCTTCTGCAAATAAATCTGCTTCCCTAGCCATCTCACCTAGATTCGTGAATAATTTCGGTTTCAAATGAACATATAGTTCTTTACTACAGGATTCTAAAAACTGATCTCTAGCGAAAAAATCGCAAACAGCTTCGTAAGACTGGTCTACTTTCGCCATTTTTAACCATTTATTAAGATACGACCTAAGTCTACTACTAAACTGAATAAACGTTTCGGACTTTTCGGGCCTATCATAGCGAAATTTCTTCCTAAATCCGCGTTCAGTCATATCAAAATTCTTTAACAACGCATCTTTCAACTTGTCATAATCTGCTGCATCATCTACAGACAATCTATCATAGACATCAAGCGCGCGACCTTTAAGTAATGCGCTTAAATATGCAGCCCAAACGTTTTTATCCCATTTATTCGCCGTCGCGTATTTCTCAAACCTTGATAAGTAACTATCCATTTTGTCCTTACTTTCATCAAAATACGGTAACTTGGGATCTCGCGCATGCGCTAACTTTTCAGACTTCTGTTTTTCTAATTCAACCCTAAACGTTACCTTCTGCAAATCTATCTGATTCTTCAACTCGCGTTGCTGCAATTCAAAACTATACTTCAACTTTTCTAACTCAACTTCGCTCGACAACTTTGCTTCCTTATCGCTTTCGACTTGATACAACCTAGCTTCCCTATCTTTCTCGGCTTGCCGCTCTATACTTTCAATCCGCGCCATCTCGATTTCCCTATCTGCCGCAATCTTAGCCAATTCAACTTCCCTATCTTTTTCAGCCTGCGCGATCCTCTCTTTCTCCGCTGCGATCCTCTCTTTCTCCGCCGCGATCTTAGCTAACTCAATTTCTCTGTCTTTATCGGCCTGCGCAATCTTTTCTTTATCAAGTGCCCTTACCGCGTGCCTTTCTGCCCTCTCAGTCTCTTGCTGTTGCTTTACAAATTCCTGCAATGCCTGCCCCTCATAACCTAACTCTTTTCCCGTCTTAACTAACTGATCCATGACGCTTAACGTAATGCTCACGTTAACTTAACTGAAACCGATGTTCACTTATAGTCACACACGTTAACTAAAACGTTAACAATAATACTAACGAACTAATCCAACGAAAACGTTGATTAATTAGTATACTCGCGATCTGGACGTAGCCATTAAAGTTACGTTCATAACAGACCGGAAATGACGTCATAAACTGACGTTGACTTTGCCGAGAATTACTTTTCACTATTAGATGACGTAATTAGATGACGTAAATAACCCACATACAATTACGCCCAACTTGATCTAGCGTATCGGATATACAAACGTAACGTATGTAACGCAAGGTATTAACACTGACACGACAACTGTACGTCCTACCTTACAAAACCATTTAAGATACCAACGGTAAATCAAACTTAAGATTCCGCTATTAGGTTTAATTCATTGTAACGATATTATATAACGTTACGAGTGACCTACGTTACTAAATCAGGACATAAAATGGACCTCATTAACGGTTACGACACCACGTACAAACGTTTGAATTAATGAACTAACAGATTGTCATGCAACAGCAGTGCCAAGGTACTCAAACGGACCTTAAAACTAAATATGTATCATCCGTGCCAAGACAATTCAGGTCTATATACCTCAGTTTCCCCACTCAGATATGCAACCTGTTACATTTTATCACAAAATAATGCATGGGCTATCGCACTTCATCACGTAGGGAATAAGGATAGTTGACCTTAATTGAGTGTAGGTTACATTTACTAAGAATTTAGTGGCAAAATTGCTCCCCTAAAATTCACAGCCTTACGTTACCTTAGAAAAGAACAATCAGAAAGTCAATAATAATAAAATTGTGCCTAGATTCTGTATATATTGTCAATGTCTTACACTGGCAGATATTAACCAGAAGTCAAATCCCGTTACTTCTTGACACCATGTTACGCAGAAGGTTTTACACACGGTTGACACGGGTGTAGAGCCTTATGCGTCGCCAGGACGGCGGAGGGTGACTTCCGGTTAAAGGGTTATCTACTAGTGTAATACACTAACAAGGAAACTCTAACAACGTTAGAATTTTTTTGAAGTTTATATATATATAATGTAAATTTTATACACAACAATACAATTTACAACTGTCACAATTACAATAATATACAACACATGTCAGTTCATGTCGCTGGCCCAAGTAAGGTGTTTGTTTCAAATCTGTAATCGATTTGCGTACAATACGCAAATAGATTACCGTCTGACGTCAACACCGTACTCGGCTCAGCGCCATGAACTAAAGGAAAACACAAAGAACAAAAGACGTCAGTTTGAGCTCATACAAAAAAAACAAGGCCTTATGTTGGTAGACTTCAATTCGTCGTTCCCTGGATCATGTCATGGGCCAGTCCATATATCATGAGGAACACCAACTCATATAAACACGTGCACGATTATATACTGGTCGCTCCCTGGATTGTACCAGGGACCAGTCTATATATATTAAAACACCTTAGTGGACGAACACTGTCCCACACTTGATGTGACCTTCAGATCTTATCACAGAATCTGGCAAAACTGTGCTAACTACTTCCGCCTACATTTTGTGCTTCCCGCCTCTGCTTGGGAACCTTGCACAAACGGCGTTGTAACTGCCTCTACCCGGGTTGGTATTAACCTGGAGACGTATATCGCATCTCCAGGTGAGACGTGGCTCTAAGCCCTAACAGCTGACTGCCGGACTTGATGTGCCTAAAAATAACGAACTTACACTTAATACATTGTAACTACATAATAACAATGCGTAAGACTTGGGCCTGTCTTGGAAATACCATACAACGCCCTCGGCGAATGCCGAGCATAACGTGCACACGCCAGCCGTGTCACTAGACACGACTCGCGCTCACGATGTAAAGCTAAAAGTGTGCTTACCACTTCCGCCAATGAAGAAACGTAGATCCTACTACGCATGTGCGTCGAAGGATCTGACGTCAAACATTGTCAAGAAGTATACTGACGTCAACAGGCATTACCATGACATACCCCACATAAAACATGAATAATCTAAACAATGACCTATTTACATTAAATTGATCGACCAAAATCTAACTTGCATATTTATTAATTCATTTCTTTAAACTAAGCGTAATACCATTTGCCATAGAATATAATAACCGAATAAGCGTTTCTAACACATTTGGGATCATAACGTTTGATCTGACATCATGACATCCATGATGTTATACCATATGACGCCGTCTAATGAAGGCAAATCAAACGCATGATGACCAAATGCTACCATTATAACTTATGGAAAAAACCCTTAATGTGGTGCATGCTATGGCGTCAATTGACGTCACGAGTATATAAATTAGTTCCATTACAAATCAATCTACTTCTATAGGCCACGTATACGTGAAACTAATATAAAAAGTGCTGACGTCGCAATAACATGAATGCAACTGACGTCACATGAATAACATGAATGCAACTGACGTCACTGGACGTCAAATAGACGCACACCATTGCAACCAACATCAATGATATAAACTATTTCCGAAATTTACAAAACTTCCTAATATACAAATATTATGCGCAGCATGCTTACTAACAAAATCGGTCGACACATGCGCAGCCTGATCACTGCCAACAAAATCAAATCAGTCGACACATATAATCATACCATATCAATCAGAAGTCACATTTTTCATTCTTAGCCAAACTATTCTAAATAAATATAATAAAATCTTACCCTTCTAGGTCTTAACACAGAATCTGGGCACACAACAATATAACATCCATCAAGAATTAAACAGCCACGTCTAACTTTTCATTAAAAGATAGGCGTATAAATACTATGCGTCTCACATTAAAATCATGCAAAGCGCTTTCCACAATCAAAAGACTCGTGCAGGTATTCACCTTAAAATCATGCAATATGCTGTCCACGAGAGGTATTCACAAACAACCCATGCATAACGTAGCCACAATTTCCGTAAATGTTTTATTACCACAGTTACCCTAAAAACTGTAGCCTTACTGATTGAAAGGATTAAAATAATCTCGACGACATAGTGGACGATTAGATCCATTTCGTAACAGGAACAAAAGAAAATGATTCTTCGTTTGACCTTAATATATGTTTATTTGCACTGTAGACCCCCAAAAGGTGGCTCCTATAACACCAGGTGACACAGGCCAGTCTGCGCATCCTCACAGTTGGTCTGGTAACCTATAATAGTAAATGATAGACGTTGCATGAAAAGATACATTATTCCATGTGCTTAAATGAATTAATCAGACCAGAATGCACATCCAGTCAGCCTTTCCTTTTTGATCGATGTTGTACATCGACAAGGAAATATGGCCAGCCACGTCCAGCTACCTTTGGCTATACAGCCTGTCCAGGTGTTGCATAATGTCACATTGGAAATGTAAGTTTTGCTACCGCTGAGTAATTTTTGTTACCGGTGAGTGAGCAGCGCCTATGTCCCATGCTCCTTTGTATACAATAGAAAAGTCTTGGGGAAGGTATCAAGATAGCTCCGCCCTGACATTTCTTTTGGATCAAGGAATACAAGAGGTATATCTCTCTATCTGTCTATCTATCTAGCTTCCGTTACGTCTTAACCCCTGAGGGGGACACAGACGGTGTACTTGTGTACACCCCGGTGTTGCAGGATGAAAACCTTCATATAGGCATGTAGCTGCAGTAGGGATCTTTATCATGCACAGGGGATGACTCTCCCTGCACCTCAAGGTCAACCTCTGACCCAGAACTATCATATTTTGACATTATTTCAAACATCTCAGAAGCGACTGGGCCAATTGTTCAGGTGAGCGATTCAGCACCCTTGTCTTTTCAAACCTGTATGTGGGCACTTGATTTCAAAACGTCAAATAACGGGTCAACGTTTGACTGGCAGTGATCATAGTCTATTGAAGAATAGACTGATTCAAGTCAGTTATGACATTCATTTGAATTAGACTGGAATAAGACTGATGGACACTTGAAGGCCAGTCAAGGCTGGTATCAATTGTATCAATTATTACGCGCCCGAGGCCTTGGTCAGTTTGGAGCCTTGAGTGTTTGGGTTGTCCGTTCATCCATACATCCAGGTTGAGAATTTTGGTTAAGATTTTGGGTTCAGGTAGAATGTCAAGACCTATCAGTGATAGCAAATTAATATTTCACATGAGCAGCCTATTACCCTGGTAGATGTAGCATGTTGATGCAGAAAGACAAAAATTGTTTAGTGATCATTGCTCTGATGCAAGACAGGGATATATTGCATTTCCAGTTTATTTTTCGGCAACGGAAAGCTATGATGTTTTTCACAGTGCCTGAAAATTAGGGTATTTTTTTGTGGTGAGAAAACAAAAGAGCATCATAGGCTAGAAAATTAATGTACATGTATTTGGTTTATAATATGCATGTACAAGTATATGGACCCAAGTGTTTTGTTGCAAACATTAAAACTCTATGAAATGTCTGATAATATTATGTCATGGTTTTCTTCTTATTTACTTAATTGCAAACAAAGAGTAACTATCAACAATGTCCTCTTAATGATGAAATAGTTCTTAATGGAGTTCCCCAAGGTTCTATAATGAGCCCACTAATGTTTTATTGTTCATTAATGTTTTCCTCTTTAAACAGCTTCAATAGATACTGATCTTAACACTGATGATACCATCCTGTATGAAACTGGAATTTCACGCTCAGCAATTGAGAGTAACTTGCAAATCGCCCTGAACACCCTTTCTGAATGGTGTAAATTTAATGGTATGGCTATCAATACATCAACGACCAAACTGATGTTAATTACTACCCATCAAAGGAGAGCAGTTCTAGATTCTGATAAATTATGTTTGACTTAAACAATGTAAAGATAAATATCATAGAGACAAAATACTTGGAGATTTTATAGATAATAATTTATCTTGGTCAAGTCATACGGACAAAATATGCAAAAAGATATCATCTGATTTATGGCTTTTATCTAGAACTAAAGAATACCTTTCTACTGAAAACAGAAAGCAATTTTACAAAACTTACTTTCAGCTTCATACAGACAATTGTAACTTAGTATGGGATGGGACGTCCCAACTGAATCTTAACAGACTTTTCCGTCTGCAAAAACGTGCATGCGAGATTATATTGGATTACAACGTTGAAAATGTTCTTGAAAGTATGCAAGAATTGAAAATACTAACTATATAATATTATGAAAGATTATTTTTACAAAACTCAAACTTCATGTTCAAAGTTTATAAATCAAAAACACCTTCATTTATCAATGAATTTTTAATCATGGAATCGCTGTTGATAATTTGCCTTTGTTACAGTTAACTGTATCTTCAAATTTCACCACACACTGACCTTACAGAGAAATATTTAAACAAAGCATCACATACTCAGGACCACTTGTCTGGACCAGTTTACCTTCTGAACTGAAAAATTTAGATACTGTTATTTCTTTTAATAATAATTTCATACTAGTAAATTGTGTCTGTAAGACACGAATGATGCCCCGTGCAGCGCCTGTCACAGGGCAGTGTACATCACTGAATTGCCCATTGTAAAAAAATATTGTTTCAATGCACTTTACTACTAGCCTGAATGTCAAATGACTATGTTCAAAATGCTAAATTTTTAACGAAATTAATTTTACCTCTGAAAAATTAACCTGCACAAACACCATACCTTACAATGCAAACAAGTGATAAAATAACTAAGTTAAGAAGACCATTTTTCTGTCAAAATTATTCCTAGCTTCATTAAAAAACCCACATGCACATCTTCAATATGTCAACAATATGTAAACAAAGTTTCAAAAATGTACATTGAAAACTCTGAGAGAAGTTGATTACTCAAACTCAAAATCGTAAAGTGTGAGGAACGGACGGACAGACAGACAGACAGACTGACGGACAGATGGACAGGAGCAAATCTTAATGCCCACGGACTGTCGTCACGGGGGCATAAAAATGTTTGAAAAGCAGATTTGTATTATCATTCGTATACATTGTACTTGGGATTTTCATCATAACAATATGGATTTTTGTGTGTTTGTGTTTGTGTTTGTGTGTGTGTGTGTGTGTGTGTGTGTGTGTGTTTGTGTATAGTTTTGTTTTTAGCTCACCTGGCCCGATGGCCATTGTAAGCTACTGTCATACCAAAGCGTCCGTCATGCCTCGTTCAGCGTCTGTCAACAATTAAAAACCAGTTATTCAAACATCTTCTTCTATAAAACCACAGGACCAATGATTCTCAAATTTCACATGGCGCATGACCTGACTCCATGGTCTCAGAATTGTAAAAGTGTGTCAGGTTGAATATCCAAGAGGGCCACCATTGCTAAAAATTCCAAAAACAACAAAATCTTCTTCTCCAGAACCACTGGGTATGTCTAAATTTTGGCATGAAACATCAGTGGACAATAAGTATTCAAAATTGTAAAAATAAAAAAAATCTGTAGCGAAGTTTTGTGGCAGTGACCTACGTTCTGTTTATAAGTGTAATTTTGCTCAAATGCCAATGTCTAAAAATAAACAAGAGGGCCATGAGGCCCTGAAGCGCTCACCTGAACAATTGGCAAGGTGGCTTATACTTATCATGTCTGAAATTGTCAAAATATGAGTTTTGGGTCAAAAGTCAAAAAATGACCATGACCACTTGTACTCATAAATCTTCATGTACTCATTAGACAACCATATATACCATTTTTAGGCCAAAATCTCCAAAACTTTCCATGAAATCTTAAGTTCTAGCATTTTCCCATATTTGACCATGCCGCAAAAAAGGTCAAGGTAAACCCAAGGTCACCATTTGAACAGTCTTGGTGGTACTCTAGTACTCCATGCTATTTACCAAGTTTCAGGGCCATAGGTGTATTGGTTCTGGGGAAGAAAAATATTAAAGATTTATCCCGTAAGTGGTAATGGCGGCCAAGTTGGTCATGTGACCTGGACCGTTTGAACAAATTTTCACTCAATCAATCCCTGGAGGCTCTATATGAAATGTGTTCACAATTGGCCCTTTGGCTTTTGAAAAAATGGTTGAAAATGTCAAAATATGAGCAATCTGGATCAAAGGTAAAAAAATGACCTTGACCTCTTGTACTAATAATTCTTCATGAACTCATTAAGACGACTGTATATACCAATTTTTTAGGTCAAAATCTTCAAAACTTTCCATGAAATCTTATGTTCTACCATTTTCCAATATTTGACCTTGCTGCAAAAGGTCAAGGTCAACACAAGGTCATAATTTGAACAATCTTGATGGTACTCAAGTACCCAATGCTACTTACAAAGTCTCAAGGCCATCGGTCAATTGGTTCTGGAAAAGAAGATTTTAAAAGGTATTTACCATATATGGGCGTGGCGGCCATGCTGGTCATGTGTCCAGGACCGTTAGAAAATATTTTCATTCCATCAACCCCTCGAGGCTCTATATGAAATTTGGTTTCAATTGACCCAGTGGTTCTAGAGCAGATTGTTTGAAATTGTCAAAATTTGAGATTTCTGGGTCAAAGGTCAAAGAATGACCTTGACCTCTTGTACTCAAAAATCTTCATGTACTCATCAAGATGATTCTATGTACCAATTTTTAGGCCAAAATCTTCAAAACTTACCATGAAATCTCATGTTCTAGCATTTCCCATATCTGACCTTGCCGTAAAAAAGGTCAAGGTCAACCCAGGGTCATAATTTGAACAATCTTGATAGTACTTGAGTACCCAATGCTACATACCGAATTTCAAGGCCATCGGTCTACTGGTTCTGGAGAAGAAAATTTTTAAAGGTTTTTACCATATATGGGCGTGGTAGCCATGTTGGTCATGTGACCTGGACCGTATGCACAAATTTTCATTCCCTCAACCCCTGGAGGATCTATATGAAATTTGGTTACAATTGGCCAAGTGGGTTTTGAGGAGATTGTTTGATATTGTCAAAATTTGAGAGTTCTGGGTCAAAGGTCAAAGAATGACCTTGACCTCTTGTACTCATAAATCTTCATGTAGTCATTAGTTGTTTAAAATATTAATAAAAATAGACCAATCAATTTAGCTTGTGTTACTTACAATAGCAAAATGTGAAAATGAGATATTCGGAATGGAATAGGACCAATTTTGTGTCAGAATGTTCCTTGCATGATGCTATTTTCAGTTTTGGCAAGATGGCTGCCTACTACTGTTACTAAAAATCGAACAAAACATGAAAATGACAATATCTCATAACCGCTATATAGATTTTGATGAAACGTGTGGTAAAATGATTCTTACATTGAGGTGTATCAAAACTTAATAAAAATTGACCAGTCAAATTGGCCTCTGTTACTAAAAATAACAAAATGTGAAAGTGACTAAATCTCAATGGAATTGACCAATTTTGTGTCAGAATGGTCAAGATAGCAGAAACATAAAAATGACAATTTCTCAACCCTTGAGTGTAATATGATCAACTTTGTGTCAGAACTTCTTGGCATGAAGGTGTTTGGATTTTTTGCATTTCAACATTCCAAAATAGCCTTCATCTGCCGTTACTAAAAATAGCACAAAACATGAAAATGACTATATCTTAGTAACTCCTGAATGGATTTTGACGAAATTAGTGTCAAATGATTCTTGCATTGAGGTGTATCAAAATTATTAGAAATTGTCCTGTCAAATTGGTCTTTGTTACTTACAATAGGAAAGGTAAAAATGGGAAAATCTCAATGGAATTGGGCCAATTTTGTGCCAGAATGCTGTTTGCATGAAGGCTTTTTAATTTGTTTTGGCATTTTGGCATTCTAAGATGGCAACCAGCTGCCATTACTAAAAATAAGCAAAACATGAAAATGACAATATATCAGTAACCTCTGAATGCACTTTGACGAAATTTAGGTCAAAATGATCTTTGCCTTGAGTTGTTTCAAAAATTAATGAAAATATACCAGTGAAGATGGCTTCTCTTACTTAAAATAGCAAAATGTAAAAATGAGAAAATCTCAGTGGAATTGGACCAATTTTGCATTCCAGGATGGCCACCATCTGCCATTATTAAAACTAGCACTTAACATGAAAATGACTATATCTCAGTAATCGCTAAATAGATTTTTATACCCCGCCACACGTTAGTATTATGTTTTCCTGCTGGCTGTCCGTGTGTCTGTCCGTCCGTCCGTCGTACGTACGTCTGTCCGTCCATCCGTCCGTCCGTGAGCACTTCGTTTCCGTTCGATAACTTTAGTATTTATTAACGGATTTTCTTCAAACTTGGCTTGTGCTTTGGTCTTGAGAATATCTCAGTTGGGATTGTTAATGGGCAAATTTCGATTTCTTCTGATGGAGTTATTGCCCTTGTCAAGGTCTTAAAAATAGGTTTTGGTCTGTAGTTCCTTTACACTTTCAAATATCTTGATAAAATTTCACAGAAATGATTCAATTAACATAAGCTTTCTGTTACAAGAAGAGTTTTGTCCACCTGGGTTATCTGCCCCTGCCCTGGGGCTATATACATGTATATATACATGTATCAAATAACAAAAAAAAATTGTATAAAATCAGAGTTGAAAGGGATTTTTCTGAAACTTGTAACAAATAATCATATTAATATAAGCTTTCCCTCTTGATAAAAAAAATTGTTCCCCAATGGTTATCTGCCCCTGACACAAGCTATATACATGTATGAAATCATGAAAAAAACCTATATAAAATCAGACTTTTGGTATATCTTGATGAAATTCCACAGAAATGATTGAAATGACATAAGCTTTCTGTTACAAGAAGAATTTAGTCCTCCCGGGTTACCTGCCCCTGCCCCGGGGCTATATACATGTATAAAATTATGAAATCTGTATAAAATCGAAGATGAACAGGATTTTCCTGAAACTTGCAACACATTATCTAGGTATTATGAGCTTTATGTCATGATCAAAATTTTGTCCCCAGAGGTTATCTGCCCCTGCCCCAGGGCTATATACATGTATAAAATGATAATAAAAATCGTGTAACAAATGTACAAAAAGGTAAAATAAGGGGTATTGGTTCCCAGTAGCGGGGTATTACGCAGTCGTTTACGATGCTTTTATGTGGAAATTAGTGTCAGAATGATTCTTGTATTCAAACATTTCAAAAATACATGAAAATAGACCAGTCAAGTTGGTCTTTGTTACTTACAATAGCAAAAGGCGAAAATGGGAAAATCTCAATGGTATTGGGCCAATTTTGTGCAAGAATGGTGTTTGCATTAAGATTTTTTATTTTTTGCATTTTGGCATTCTAAGATGGCCACCAGCTGCCATTACTAAAAATATGACAAAACATGAAAATGACAATATATCAGTAACACCTGAATGCATTTTGACGAAATTTAGGTCAAAATGATTTTTGTCATGAATTGTTTCAAAGATTAATAAAAATATACCAGTCAAGATGGCTTCTGTTACTTTAAATAGCAAAATGTAAAAATGAGAAAATCTCAGTGGAATTGGACCAGTTTTGTGTCAGATTGTTCCTTGCATAAAGCCATTTTGATGTTTTTGCCATTTGGCATTACAGGATGGCCACAATCTGCCATTACTAAAACTAGCACTTAACATAAAAATGACTATACTTCAGTAACCGCTGAATATATTTTGAGGAAATTCGTGTCAGAATGTTTCTTGTATGTATTCAGATATTTCAAAAATACATAAAATTGACCAGTCAAGTTGGTCTTTGTTACTAACAATAGCAAAAGGTGAAAATCTCAATGGAATTGAATCAGTTTTTGTCAGAATGGTCCTGTGGCAAAATAGCCGGGTAAGCGCTATCAGGCCCATTTCGGCCTCTTGTTATCGTGTTATTTTGAGCATATATATGAGCATTACGGATTTGTAGAAATTGTGACCTTACTGTAATAAGTGTGCATTATTGGGACATTTCTGTTCAAGTGGACTGTTAATTTTCAATTTTCTATAGTCCTTTTTCCAGTTGGGAGACATTTTATCCAGTTTTTACTGGCTTGCATCTGGTGCAGACCTTGATTGCAAAGTTTGGTGTAAGTGGTGTAATCTGGGCCTGTAGTATTTCTCTTGGAAGTTCGGTCCTGATACTTTCAATTTTTGCAGTACGAAGCTGACAGGCTGGATGTACATTTGTATGTGTTCTTGAAATGTGACATGATGCATGTTTTTCTGTTTTGTTGTTTTCTTTCACATTGCAACTGCAATCAAGAGAGGGCCACATGGAAGATTAGTGTTTAACTCAATGTGTATTACCCTCTGTAAATAAATTCTATTATTATTATTATTATAATTATTATTATTATGCTTCAGATTTAGTCATCTAGAAACTCTTTAAAACTTTGTTATATTTTTAGCCTCAGTTTCTTTGGAATAGCCTGTAATAAGTTATTTTATTACACTCAACCCAATGTTCTGCATTTAGTTATCAACCGTATCCATTAGTCCAGAACAGGCCATGAGGTAAACCCAGGTTTTATGGGCTTGGGTTTTCTGATTTACACATGGGTAAACAAGTTTTCCAGTGTCAGATAAACAAAGGCTCAATTTACTCAGCTAGAACCCCAGCAGTTGCTTAGCAGAGTTGTTTTTGTCTACAATTTTCTTTAAACCATGATGGAGGAATCTATTGGTTCATATAAAGGAAACCTTATAATAACAATAATAAACAATCATAATAATGACAAAACTAAGAGGCACAAGAAGTGATATATGTAGACAAGACTTCTTTTACCATACAGTGAATAATTAAAGACAACCCTTCTTACAGGGTAGATGATCACGTGGTTTTCAGGTCACAGGAAATACTGGAAATTCCAGTACAACGATTGCTACTTGGTAAGGGTTTTTTCAAGATAATTTCTTCGTTGTGAAATGCAGTCTTATAGAATATAGGGCAGGGAGTGCATGCTTGTATGTACTTTTAACTGGTGGTCTTGATTTTACTGACAGTTAACTTGGTTTCTCGTTTAAACATCCCCCAGTTTTGGAGGAACAACATCATTCATGTACTGTAGCATACTTTCGGATGTTGGGGACGATTAAATACAAAAGCCATATAGCTCACAACAAAATCGCGAACATCGTCTAAAAGTGCTCATGACTATACGAGGGGCATTTCAGAAATAGTGTAAATGATATCAGGGTAGCCTATTGGCTAATATGTAGCAGTGGTGTAAAAAATCAATGGAAAGCTACATTCAAGTGCTTTAGACTGGTATGTGTTAAAAGAATTTCTAAGTAACCCATGCATGACAGCACGTGGTTATACGTCATAAGGGTGTGGATACTGGAAATTATACATTTTCACTGAAAGTCTCCTGTGTTCTATTGCTGTTTGTTCAATGAGAAAATGATATAGTTTAATAAAAAACACGTAATACTTAGGGGATAACTGTATTGAATTTTTAATACAGTTATCCCCATTCTAATGCACTTTTCCACATTTTCACCTTTCATAATGTATTAGTTTGCGCCCATTTCAAGCGCTGTCAGCAACGTAAAACCAGACGTCAGCCAATAAGAAGCGACGTTACTTAATGACGTCGGGTTTGCGACAGTATATCGCAGAATATACTGTCGCAAATTTTTGACGTTATCCAATCAGACGTCGCGATATATATTTGTAGGTGCATTAGAATGTCCTTTCAATGTAAAATTAGAAAGTTATACAGAAATCGTTTCCAGATTCTACATTACTAATATACTAAACGAGATATTTTGTCTGCTGGGTGGTTATAAATGCAAAGTTATTATAAATGCATTATATCATTAAATTATGATTCTGACTCAATCACATCCAATTTCAACAAATGACAGACACTTTATTACTGAAATGATTAGTTCACATTAGTTTGTTACGACTGGCATCAAATCACTGATAAAACTGGTTGATACGCGTGCAAACTGAACGCCGGAAGTTGCAAAATGGCAGCAATTCATGTAAAATACGAAACAATAAAATGAAATTATCTCCCAATAAAAATACACAGGCTCAATATATTTAACTTTGTTAAATGTAAAAAATTAGAGGGGCATATTGATAGAAAAATTCATTATAAAGACCTGAAAGACGTGTTATTTAATATAACATACTGACATTGTAATATGTGGGTGGGTGGTTATACTTATCGTAAAAAATCAGGTAGGTCACTGACAAAAGAGCATAAGGTGCCATGAAAGATTATTTATAAGAAAAAACAACCATGAGGAATTTAATCTTATTTATTTTTTGTTTCATATCTGTCACCAAACATTCACTTTCACTTACTTTGACTTCAAAATTGAAGTTTTAACAACTTACTATACTTTTCAATTTAACGCAGGAAGTGACGTCATCAGAAATACGCATTGTTCCACGATAAGCCTATCTTGCAAGGTAAAACTTGTGTGTTAGCAAGGCTGATACAATGCTTTTCATACTGAAATATTCTCAGTATAACAGGTACCAGTAGTTATTACTGACCGTCCCAAGGCGGTACTGTCTTTGCGGTTGCATTTGTTTTATGTTCGGTGCTGTTTAATTTATTGTGTTCTCATTTTAACCCTTCTATAATGAAAATAGAAAATAGGTAAAAATAATTGTGAAATGTTTTTCATATAATTTGCTTAGTCTGTTGTAACCCTTCTGTTGGTCTAAATTATTTAGTTCAATAAAGATAGCAGAGTTGCCACCTATTTTGGGAAAGAGCTGCTGACTCGGCTTAACGCTTGTAATTTATTGTCTGTTGGGATGTCTTTGTCAATCTTTCCCTTTGATGTTGGGGATAGGGTTTGGGAGTTGATTCATTTAGTTCCTGAAGTGTAGTTACTCTTAAAATTATAGGTATCAATCCAGAGCTGCTTGTATCTAGAGTTAAGAAAATATGATTTTGTCTTTACATAAATATTCTATCTGTTTCTACTTAGTGTCCTTACCCTAACACTTATTGTCAAGGCATATTTTGAAGAAAAAAACCAGTGCCTCAAATTTCTGAGTGAGTGCCATTGGATGATATGTAAACCTAAAATTTAAGACATAAATTTAAAAAATCGGTCACCATTCGTAGGAATGGCCGACTTATTTACACTATTTCTGAAATGACCCTTGTAGGTCTTCTACGAATTTTAAAAACTGTTTACACTTTCTAGTTCAGTGGTGGTAAGGTTTATTCACTGAATAAGGGATGTCACATCTGTATGATTTAGCATACTATGCATGTGCATTGTTCAAAATCTCTTACCTGGCTAGTTGTGCGTAAAATACATGCTGAAAGCCATCCTATGACTCCTTAAAATGAAAGCATGGAAAAGGTCAAATTCAGAACTTCATGATTCGAATACTAATGCTCTGCTGTTGAAATATTTGAATTGAAACTAGATATTTGTGGAAACTGCTGGACCTAAAAACAGCCATTCAGAAGACCTTGAATAAACAGCATATAAGCAATACTTAAGGTCTCGAGAAACAGTTTCAAACTATAAGAACTTTTGACCTGGCTTTCACCATGGCAGTTTAGGTTTGCCAGAACTGATGCTTATTAATATACATGTATCTCCTTGCATACACATAACAGGAATCCAGAGCTATTTCCCGCTTCTTCTTATTGATTTAATGCTGTTTTACAAGTACATGCATATATGTACTTGGATTTTCACTCAAAGTAATATATAAACACGTGTACGAATTTGGTCTTACAAGTAAATAAATGTTCCAAAATGATCTGCAAAACTTGCACCACCTCACTAAACATTGGGACAGAAATGTCTGGGTAAAACATGTAGACCACAGCCAGAATGTTCAGGGACTGCAGTAGTATTTCCCATTCTGCCAGCACATTTGTGCCAGAACAAATTGATGACAGTCAAACCAATGAAGGTAAAATCAACTAAATTTAGGTTTACAGTGGCATCTGCTGCAGAGATGGTTTTCTGTCAATATAAAAGCTGCCATGATAAGGTGTTATATCAGTAAGCAGTCAGCTTTGCAGAATTGGTTTAAATTGTACTAAAATGGGCAGTCAACCTCAGAGAAAAGTGGACTTGTCGGTTACGTATCAGACCTGTTCTTAAAAATTGTATAAGACCTATACACATTCACTGCGCTGCATTTTGAAAGGATGCATACATAAACAATGATATTATTAACTTAAGCGTGAAGAATTCCCGAGGTGTTCTTTTCTCTAACTCTGCCGTCAATGTCCACGATTCACAGGTATACGGAAATATAGAAATGACAAGGCGGCGCATAAGTTTAACCTTTGATCCAAGAGATGTTGTTATTTCCCCAAATTAGTTTGAGCTTTGTAAGAGCTGAATCGGCTTATGAAATCTTTGAGAGAACCTCCTGTATTGAGCCATCATCTGAGACAATTGCTCCAAGGTATGTGAAGCTTGTGCCCTCTTACCTTGATCTCACTATGGATGCCATCTGCGCTGTTCGTCATCAGTTTGGACTTCTCAGCATTGTTCTCCATCTTATATACCTTGTGCAGGTGTGGTCAAGACTTTCAACTAGAGCTTGTGCAGGTTTGGTCAAGACTTTCAACTACAGCTTCTTGTTCCTGCTCTTCTTCAGCTAGAACGTCTATGTCATCGGCTAACCGCAGATCGGTAATGTTTCTGCCGCCTATGCTAACCTATCCGTCATGTTCTTTCAGAGCATCAGACATGATCCGTTCGAGAAAAATGTTTAAGAGGGTGGGTGACAGAAGAATTCCTTGTCTTACTCCAACTGTTGTTCTGAGCCATTCTCCTGTGCTGCTTTTTATCAGGACTGCACTTGTAGCCTTGTCATAAAGCTGCTGAATGGTGCGAACTAGATTTGCACTGATATTGTACTTCCGCATGGTGACCCATAAGGCTGCACGCCATACCCTGTCAAAGGCTTTTTGAAATCAATGAAGACATGGTACAGATTCTGCTGATGTTGAAGATACTTTTCACACAGGATTCTAAGGTTGAAGATCTGTTCAGTGGTGATCCTTCCTGCTCGGAACCCAGCCTGTTCCTCAGCAATTATCTCTACGGCTTGTGTTTTAAGCCTGTTCAAGATGACTTGCAGCATGACTTTGCTTGAATGACTGATGAGGCTGATAGTTCTGTAGTTCTGGCAGAGCTGTAGGTTGCCCTTTTTAGGGAGTGTAATAATCAGCAACTGAGTCCACGGGGTAGGCCATTCTCCTGTTCTCAAGATCCTGTTACAGATATCTGTTAAAACATCAATCATGGTTTCCCCGCCAGCTTGAAGCAGTTCTGGTGGTATATTATCAACTCCGGCAGACTTCCCCTTCTTTAGTGCTGCTACTGCAATCTCAACTTCCTCACAAAGGATCGGTTGTTGATCTTCTTCTGGGGGCTGATTGCAGTCAAGAATCGTATTGTCACCGTAAGTTTCATGGTTGTATAGTTCTGAGCAATATTCTGTCCATCTGCTGAGAATCTCTTGTTCCTCTGTAAGGCCTTTCCCAGACCTGTCCTGAATATTTGTGGATCTACCCTGTTTCTCTGAAGTTAGATCCTTCACCAGCTGGTATGCTTTCTTGCTGTTTTTTTTGTTCAGGCAAGTTTTGATCTCCTCACACTGGCTAGCTATCCTGTCCTCCTTAGCTTCCCTACATTCTTTCGCTCCTCCTGCTTCATACCGCTTCTTCTTCAAATTTCTCCTCTCATCAGAGACTTCGAGAACATCTCTGGTGACCCAGGGCTTTTTTCTACGATGTTTCTTTCCAATATTCTCACTAGCTGCATCAGTCACTACTGTATTGTAGGTGGTTATCATGGTATCTATGTCCACGTCATCATCCCTCATACCAATAGACCAATGAGTGGTGCGAATTGCCCACCTATTGTTGCTTGAAAAGTGCATGCCACTTCTGGGTCCCTTAACTTCTCAAGATCAAACTTCAGTCTTGGCTGGGTTGGCTTTCTAGCCTTCTTCAGACGAACTCGGAAGGTCATCATCACCAGTTCATGGTCACTTCCTATGTCTGGTCTAGGAAAACTCCTCGTCCTATGGATGTTGACTCCTGATCGCAAGCGCTTCCTCACCAAGATGTAATCAATCTGATTGTGTTGTTTCTTGGGCTGTGCCATGTCCATCTTCGTGATGGTTTGTGAAGGGTGTTTGCTGTTACAGGTTGCAAACTCTAGCAGTCTGAGACCTCTCTCATTTGTCTCGACATTGCAGTATGGTCCACAAACGTTTTCCCAGTCTACCTGTGCATCCTTCTCAACTTTAACTTTCCAATCCCCTTGTACAACATACTTTGCTGCACATACTTTCCGGCAAAACTTTGGATTGATAAATATTGTAATCATGTGATTTGTTGTTTTCAAGAAAAAGATTGGGATACCAGACATGAGATGTCACAGAAAAAAAAATAATAATATGGCCACTTTTTTAGTGGGCGATGAGTTTACTTGGGCCAGGGGATAGAACCTCATGGAAAACATGCTAATTTCATGATTCGTATAAAAGAAAGAGTGTATTCTGCAGGAATCAAGGCAATTCCCAAAAATTCTCAACAGCACAGAAGTTAAAACTTGCGGTTGAAGAAGTAGTTTTGTCAATACTCAATACGCAGTAAGTGTATTGAGATACAACAAGAAATGTAATTGCTATGATACTAAGGAACCCTTGATATTATTAGAAACGACTATAATATAACATTATTATCGGAAAGAAGCAGGGGGCATTTTTCGAGCAGGGGTGTTATTAGGATTAAGATGGTATTTTTTTCTCATTTGTTCTCACACATACACACACACAAAAGCACGCACAAAAAACCAGCCTTAATGTAATGTTTCAAGCAACTAATGACAGCTCACATGATGCAGAGTTTGGTCTTTATGTTTTCAAAACAGTGTGTGGTTTGGTGTGTCTAGAGTGTACTGAAATGTTTAATTAATGGACAAAATGTGTAAGGAAAATGCATCATTCCTCTCTCCAAATGTGCCGTACATTTCCACTCATCATTAGTAAATGCACTTTCCTCTCTGATGCTCTACCACCAGATTTTAGAACGGAATCGTTTTGGGATTTGAGTGGCATCATTATTTCCAATCACCCATCAGTATGAAAAGTCTTCCCTTCCAACAAAAGTAGTTTACTTCTCTGGTCAGTTCGGGCAAAGTTCAAAACCCAATTTATTGATATTAACTTGTTATAGGAATTCAGTGCAGGATGTTTATCAAGAATAATCAATTACTCGCCAAAATAAGCTCCACCGCAATTTTAATTGTGAAATTGCCGATTTCAGATATATTGTTTTCAAAGTATTTTGCTTTTAATCGGTTGCCTATACAATTGCCTACGGAAACGTTTTAGCGTTTCAGTTTCCTGCTTGCATGCACAGAGTTACCTCGCATAACTAGTAAACAATAGAAACTGAGACTAGGTGTTTACTGCGCAGGCGCAGTACAGTTATGTTTCTCTTGTTTAATTGACGAGAGGCCCTACAATTCAAAAACATCTAAATAAAACCCCGAACAAACTTTCAAATGGCGGAGGTTGCATCTTAAAATATAAAAGAACGTAAATTATCTTCCTTTGGATCTAAACGATAGGAAATTTCATTCTCGAGTTATGAATGTATTATCATTTTTATTTCTGCTTTTCTGGACTTGTAAATAAGTTTCTCTGCAATATTCGTAAATAAGGATGCATCAGTTTATTGCAAAATTGTGACAGGCATACATTTTTTAAATGTCTGTGACAATGCCACTGCAAATTTAAGAAAGTCTGGCATAACTGCCTAAACTTTGTAATTTAGAAGTGCCAGATTATCGTAAACTCTGTTTTAAAAGCTGATTTTCTTCAGAATATAAGACATTTGGAATTCCAAAACTGTATTAATGAGAAACAAACGGGAGAATGAGAACAAAACAAAAAGAAATGGCGAGTTTGTTTCGTGTAAAATTTCGGAAAAGTAGGAAGAACCACGCTAAAACCTTAAGTTGTACAAACTGTCGGATTACATTAAAGGTTAAAACTTGTCTGTGTACCAATATAAAAATGTGATTTCGGTACCTCAATGACTGTTTTACTTCATTCATTATGGTACCTTTTCAGACTAAGATGCAATGGTCCATGCGGCGGAACTTATTTTGACTAGTATATTTGAAATATTTACCTTAATAAGCAGTATGTGATGAGTACTCACAACGTTTGCTTTTGTGCAAATAGTGCAGTAATGCTAGGGTAATGATGAATTAGTATCCTCACCATATTTTATGAAAAATAATCAATTAAAGCATATATTGTGGGTACTTATCAAATACTGTAACTTAATCTATGTTATGTGTCATCAAAATTTGCTGGGTACTCATGATGTACTCTCACTCCACCTATATCATGTACCATAAAAATATATGTTGTAGGTGCACAATAATTACACTCACTCTTCCTATGTTATAGGCCATTGTAATGTATGGTGTTTGTACTTATCAATTAGTCCCACTTCACCTATTTTATTAGCCATTACAACTTATGCTGCAGGTACTCATCACATACTCTCCCTCCATCTGTGTTATGAGTCATAAAACATATGCTACTACTCTCACTCCATCTCAATGTTATGAGTCATACAACATAAGTTTTTGGTACTCATAAGTTACTCCTACTTCACATTTGTTATGAGTCATAAAGCATATGATGTGGGTTCTTCTCAATTTCACTCCATCTCTGTCATGTATGGTGTTTGTACTCATCAATTACTCACACTTCATCTATTTTATGAGCCACCACAACCTATGCTGCAGGTACTCATCAATTACTCTCCCTCCATCTGTGTTATGAGTCACAAAACACACGTTTTGGGTAGTCATCAGTTATTCTCACTCCATCTCTATGTTATGAGACTCAGTCATTATACAACATAAGTTTTTTGTAGTCATCAATTACTCTCACTCCATCTCAATGTTATGAGTCACACAACATATGTTTTCGAACATGTTTTGGGTACTCATCAATACTCACACTTCATCTTTGTTATGAGTCATAAAAACAGATGTTGTGGGCACTCATCTATTTTTCTCACCCCAGCTGTTACCAGCCATTATCATGTTATGGGTATTCAGCAATTACACTCACTCTTCCTGTTTTATTCGCCATCAAAATGTATGTTGTGGGTAGCACTGTGTACTCAATTGATCCCACTTTATAAAACATATGCTTTGGGTACTCATCAATTATTCTCACTCTTTGTCATGAGTACTCAGCAGTTACTTGCACTCCATCTATGTTAGGTACCACCAAAACCTATGAGGTAGGTAACCATCAGTTACAAACACTCCACCTATGTTATGCACCATCAAAACACATGTTTTGGGTAATCATTAATTACTCTTACCTATGTTATGAGCCATATAAACTTTTTTGTTGTTTGTACAAAACATCAACTGTACATGATAACTGTACATGATATGGGTCACTCATCTGTAAAGACTTGCCTGAACAATATTATTATAATGACTACCTATAAAATGTTTTTAGAAGGAAAATAAAGCACTAAAGCATGTGGGCACTGACATCACGTCTCACAGCAATTATTTTTAAGAAGTAGAACATGTTGTGGGCACTTATTACAGTAAAATAGCAACACCTCCAAAGAAAAACATCAGAGCATGCATGGTTGTTCCTAAAAGCTATAGTTACATTCTGAATTTCCACTAGATTTAGCTTTAGATTTCGCAGAATGAGAACAAGCCAAAATAAAATTCTTACTAAAATATTGTTCACCAGGAGCTGACCGACCCCTTCTTTCAGAAGACATGTCAGAGTAATGCAACAAGTTGCTCTCTGAATTGCTCTCTGACCCATCCCACAGAGACTAAATTTATTGCTTTGGAGAAAGTTGATTATGAGATATTTGGCAAGAAATTTTCTAATACTGGCTCAGTTTGTAGAACAGATAATAGAGTTTGTCAGAAAATCTTCATTTTTCCAATGCCTGCAGTATCATACTGATCTGTATATTAATTCTGCCTAGCCTGCACATCTTTCATAGTTTAGGGCTTGTCGATACATATAAATCATGACCAACTTGCACATCACTCACATCCACTACCCAGCTGGTGTATTATATAAATTCAGACCAGCCTACACATCACTTACCATCCTGGATATATAAAACAATTTATACAAAAACAAAATATTTTAAACCTGCTATTAACCTTATACGTAAAACAACCAGTATTTACCATATAAAATTATGTGGTAATTTTCGATGTCCCTCAATTTTTGCGATATTTCGCTGTCACTATGAAACCATAAAAATTGAGAAACGCCAAACATTTTTCTATTCCTGGCAAGTATACATTCATTATACATTGTGTCCATATTTTCTGCTTTCGTAATTTTGGCACCTTTCATTTGATATAATACAGCCATGATACTGGTCATGTATTCATCCACAAGTTTCACTATTGGCTATATCAAATAAAATTAAAAGAACTGTAAAGACCGGATTATGCAAAACTATGACAAGCTGAGTGAGAAAACAACTATTACAAGCTTGTTGGTTCATATCAATTAAATGGATAATTGCTAATGACACCCTTACCTGTTGTATTCAATGTCACTTTCAAGGCTATGAATTCATTACCGTATTCACATTTAAGTATAGCATTGTTATAACATTGATTGGACCTTATTTTTTTCTTCTTTTTAGTACATTTCCAGCTTATTTTTAAATATTCAAGCGAGCTCAAATTTTCATGCACATTGCAGACCGCGAAAATTAAAAATCGCAAAAATATATATCCTTACCTTTTGGCCTTTAATCGCTGGCCTATAAAGGGTAGTCCTAGGAAGATAAAGTTAAGTTAGCAGGTAAGTATAATTTGTTACTAGATACCTTGTTTGTCGCAATAAAAGCTCTACAGAGATTATGTTGTCTGTTTCTAATATGCGACGTTAAATAAAGCTTCTTTACCTTTATCTTTATCTTAATAAGTACATAAAATCTTTGTGCATACAAAATGCCGAGGTCATTCTTTGACCCTCAATCCCTGTCTCTCATATTCTGACAATTTCACAAATCTCCTCAAAAGCCACTGGTCAAATTGTAACCAAATTTCATATAAATCCCTCTAGGGGTGTGGGAATGAAATTCTTTTTAAACGGTCTGGGTCACATGACCAACATGGCCGCCATGCCCGCCATGCCAATATGGTAAACCTTTAAAAATCTTCATCTCCAGAACCAATGAGCGGATGGCCTTGAAGCTTGGTATGTAGCATCAGTAACACGAGTACTATCAAGATTGTTCAAATTATGACCTTGGGTTGATCTTGACCTTTTTTCTGTAAGGTCAAATTTGCTTTCTGTAGCTTTTATATGCGAACTTTCAGATTATCTGAAGAAAGGTTTTTATTATTATGATTATTATTATCAGAAAAGGCATAAATCTTTGACGAGATTGAATTTGGGCAAGATCGGAATATTCATTTTGGAGTTACTTGCCCTTAAAGGCAGAAACATTATGCAATAATTACGTTGTTAACGTTTGAAACACACCAAACTTAATGATTTTTCGGACCTCTATTTATTTCCATGAAAATACCTTAGGCGTTGACCTATGACAGAACATCCGAATCCAGTTATAAATATGACATATGTTGCTATGACAACGCTTAATCCATGGTAATCCCGAAGCTTCGGAAACATGTGGTATACCATCATTAAGACGTAAAAATCTGACAAGACTGTTGAATCATGCCATTAAAATCTTAAAAAAGTTCCTTCAAGAGCAGAGAATACATACAGAAGTAGGAACATGGACCAGACTACGTAGTTTCGGCTAATAAAGCCTCGTCAGTGACCCTGACAATATCTGGTGACGAAACCAGAAAAAAGTGTACTGTAATTTCATAATTTTAATTGGGCAGTCGATTCAAAGACTGATTAGTTTCAAAAGGATCAAAATAATATAAACGACGATGATCTAGAATAATATTCATCATCCATCTCAAATTTTAGATTTCTCAGAATCTATCCTCCGATCTCAAAGGATGTAAATAAAATATAATCTGCACTATGTACGTTGTGTGCTATCACATACACGTAAAACATGAGTAACTTCACTTTTTTGTCCGAGTTAAATTGTTTAACACGCACCATAGCTCGTACAAACAAATGTTATAAAGTTGACGTCAAAACATACTTTCACGACGAAGAACCAATCTCCAGAACCAATCGACCGATGGCTTTGAAACTTGGTATGTAGCATTGGGTACTGGAGTACTATCAAAATTGTTCATTTATTTCCTAGAATTTACCTTGGCCTTTTCTACGGCAAGGTAAATTATGGGAAAACGCTAGAATATAATATTTCTTGGAAAGTTTTGAAGATAAAGGCCTAAAATTGGTAAATACTGCCATCTTAAGGAGTCAATGAAGATTCATGAGTTCAAGAGGTTAAGGTCGTTCTTTGACTTTTGACCCTGAATTCTCATAGTTTGACAATTTCAAACTTCTTCTTAAAAGCTTCTGAGCAAATTGTAACCAAAATGACAATGATGACTCTTTTAAACAAGAGGGCCGTAAAACAAATGCAACCGCAACGAAAGTATCGCCTTGGGACGGTCAGTAATAACTACTGGGGTGGGGGTGGGGCGGGGTTTAAACCGGTTTTACTGAGCCCAAACCTTCACCCTCACCCTCGGCCGCGGTGCGCACAATTAGTTGGTAGTTCGGTTCGTATGGAGGTCCCCTAACTCATCAGAGAGTCATCACGGTCAACAATTAAGATCAAGAAAAGACCGTGATGAAGCAAGGATGAGGACTCGACAGCCAAAACTTGTTGAGACACCTGGAGATCCCTGGGGCGTCAGCAATACCAATGGAGCACTGGAGCGAAAGAATACCACCAGTTGAACCCAAGTGGGCCAAGAAACAGACAAACATCCGGCCCCAACCAACTAATATATAGCTTTATGTGGGGGCTATCATAGAATCTGAACCCCGACCCACCGGCATGCAATTAAAGAGGACAGCAAAGTTGTCAACCGTGATTGGGTTAACCACTAAGCATGCAGACAGTCGCATTACATCTATGTTATAGCCAATGCGTTTATATCGTATGATAATTTTCTTAAATTGATCAGGAAATTCTGTTTTCCCTACGATTGCTATTGGTCTTCCGCAGACTTCGACTGGCGGGACACTAATAAGGAGTATAGCTGTATTCAGAGGATGACATTTTTCTCCATATGAAGCTACCCTAGATAACAGAAACAGTAACGATTCAGTGTCATAGGCTTGTGTACTGTTGCTTTTAGGTTGTTCTCCATCTGTTGGTTGCAATAACGTTTTTCTAAATCTATTCTGGAGATATTATAAAACATGCCTGTGCAAATTACTTGTTTTAGTAGCTCTAGACTTATGGACCCTGAATTACATTGCGCGAATATAGATAAATGTATATTGAAATTCAAACAGGCTATCAGCATTTCTGTAACGCAGTGCCTGATCAGGATCTTCACTTATAATCTCCTTATTGCCCAGTATCCACATACCAAGTTTATAAAATCTTGTCAGTTCCATACTTTTAAAACCTCAGGATCAACGGTTTAATAGGCCCTTTTCATAGACAGGGCTTACACTATAGTACCCTCCCGGCTACTGAAACCGTCGAAGTTTAAAGAGCTGTAGCTTTATTCGTAGCGACGCATGTTTATGTACGAATACAGCTTCTCAATCACAGTAGCACTTTTTGGACCACTATAGCTAACCAAGTAGCTCTATTTGAAGCTAGTCGCATACAGACCCACTCTTTCTTTCCCCTTTTGTACTAACTTTTGAAGCTGTCTTCAATCAACTCAAATGATCACATTTCTTATAAAGTAATGTTATCAGCTGTATGACTTTGAGAAAAGTTAACGTCAAAGAAACAACAATAGCGCAAGAGCAACTACAGTATACCCAGCCAAAACAAAGCTATAAATCTTGGCATAACTTAACCACAGTCAAGGGCTAAAAGTGATTTCACAAAAATATATTCCAAAAAGACTTTAATGTATTTACATGTTTACAAGTAAATAAAGTGTGGCAGTTTTCCTGAGGCAATCAGAAAACAACTACTATGGTTGAAAAGCTAAAAGAATAATGCAATAAACTCTGTTTAAAGAATTAAAGCTTATTACCTCAGTGTCAAGTTATATCAGGTGAAACTTAGCATACATGGTGATAGTAACAAGATTCTATTGACGTCAGTGTCGAAAAAAATCGACTAAAATCTCGAACAAGAAATTTACAGCAATGCTGTTTCTTTGTTGCCTGTTTTTGGTGTCAGAGTTTCTGTGATGTTTTACCTTATGTATGTTATTATTATTTTTGGTTCGGTTTGGGTTGCTGAGTGGCCACCTTTTGGGAACAAGCTGCTCACTCGGTTGGCCATATGTTCTCTGTATCTTGATTATTTGTAATCTTAGTTGTTTCCAACTATGGTTTGAGGGCTGGATTTGGATTTTGATTGTTTCAGTTCCTGGTCTTTGCATACTTTTTACTTTTAGTACAGCATAAACAAAGAAAGTGAAACAACAATAATTCTGGCATTGTTTATTAAACTGTCTAACAGTACCAAAATAATTGTAATGCGTTGAACAAGTTCCAAAACTAATTTCCAGTAAACAGAAAAATATGATTAAGTCCATAGAAAAATTTGTTTAACATTTGTAGAATTACTTTTGGCCCTCATTACCACTGTATGATACCGGACAGTCATTCCAGTCTTTCAGTTAGCTGGAAAGTGAAATATTGTTTTCAGCCTGCCTGATGCAAAGCTTATCATTTAGAGTGAAGCTTTGATACCTGTAATAAGCAATTTCTAAGATGATAAAACTCACTGCTGCATCATTGTATTGATTCCCTCTGAGTTTCTCTATCTGATGGAATTTGATTACTGTGACCCAATGAAAGTTGAAGTCTTTTCCGTTCAAAGCACAAACTTAAAGCAATTATTCTGGATGATTTATGTATATTTTACTCATTATTTACCCTTTTCAGTTAAAAGATAATTGTCCATATGTTTAGGCCCTATCGCCCTCGGGCGACTGTCGGACAGCAAGCGAGATTAATATCCTACTGTCCCATTAGCTGCAAATTATTAATCAGTCACAGTTTCCGAAGGTGCTACCGAAAATGATATATAGATGTGTTTACAAATGCTTGATATTGGTTGTACCTGATACAGCCATACATGCAGCTTTATAAGATATCTTTTTTAGCTATGAATTTATGCATCGTTTTCTTACAAAGTGTATACATGACATTGGTAATGAAATTGTGGTCATTCACTTTGTCAAATCCATTCTGTTCAACAGTCGGGTGACTTATGGTCATCCATCATGCACATTTGTGATGGTCAGCTATAACTCTAACACATTTCAATCTAACTCATTAAAGCTGCAATGTATTTCACCGGCAACATTCAATATGACATATTTACGTAAACATTTGATATCTGGACTAGTCCTTTACTGTTAACATTTTAAGGAGTTTATATTTTCGTTATTTTTTCAGCGGCACGATATAGACTGAAATACTGTCTCCAAGGGCCGTTAAACCCAAAGCAATCAATCAATCAATATTTTTTTCAGAACAATGGCCAAAAAGGTAAACATCGCTGTGAGATGGACTCGTTTGTGGCATGAAAATTTGTTTAAACAGTCATCTGAATAAGAACATGAAGATTTCCAAAGTACAAGTGGTCAATGTTATTCTTTGACCTTTGACCCCGGTCTCTGATATTTCGACATTTTTAAACATCGGGTCAAAACCCACTGACTGGGCCAACTGTCACCAAATCTTATATATAAGTGCCTACAGGGCCTGAAGAAATGAAAACTTACAGTACTGGTTTCATGGATTACTCTATTTCCTCGTTACACGGTGGGCTAAAACTTGCGCGGATACACGGATTATCACTGTACACGATGGGCAATTACATAACCGTCCACGAGCCGTATTTGCTTCCACGATCGAATCGTGAATCAAGGCAAAACACGGTACACGGTGTATCTAATTAAGTCGGTCCTAATTAAATACACCGTGTATCGTGTTTCTTTCCTGGATCAATTTAATACGCTACACGGTGTATATAATCAATAGCTCCTGTGCATGCACGGTCCACAAGGAGATGCGTATTGTCAGCTTCTCTCTATATATACTTAGTAAAACAATTGAAGGATATATAAATTCTATCATTATTTTTGCTTAAAACAAAATCTTTACAAATTTCAATATGCATGCATTCAATAGTATCGGGTATCTACAATTAAAAGCCTGTCCAGTTAAAGTCATGCTTAAGTGGTTACGTTACAGTACCGCTCCAAATGGAATAACCCCCTACATCATGAATTCACAAACATGCATACTTATCGCTATATTGTTGTTAATACCGGTTTTAAGGAGTTGAATGGTTTACCATAAGGAGGCCAGTATTTCCATAAAACGTTAGTTACACAATAAAAGCATTTGACACATTCGCAAATCTGAAGAATCAAGACTACTCCTACTCACTGCCCTGAATATTCTTTAGTTTAGCCTCGATCAGCAGCAGAATAGTCAGTATCAGAATATTGTAAGAGTCGCTTAAATGATCAGGCAAGCTGCCTATGTGATTTACATGCGAAAAAGCAGATTTGAACTCAATTTTAATTGTTTGTGATTTTTTACATTAGGGGGTCAGTACATTTGGAATGATACCGTCCACTAACCACTGTAGCGTGACGTTAATTAATCCTGCGCATCAACTGCATATGCCCGGTACAAGTACATAAATGCACATTTAGTTTGATATATATTCCATTAAAAGCCACATATAGGATTCAAATTTAATATCCTTCAATTGTTTTACTAAGTATATATACATTGGTTTCGTTTCTAGCATATAATTCATTTATTCATATCCAGCATTCGTTACTCGAACCAGAAATGACTTAGCTTCGCCTTACATTACATGAGCATATATATGCATTTGCGTATGCAGCAGTTTTGAAAAAAAAAATGCTATTGCTTCGACAAATAATCGAATGTTGACTTGAAACACGGGAAAAATGCTGCTACGTGGAAGAGTGGGTAGAGGAGGGCTTATTGCGGAGTTGTAGCGCTCATGTATGTTTGTCTAAACGCCGCTACCTAATATATACAATCGGCTGTATAACGACGTCGTATGGATGTGCAGTGATCGTTTGATAGTAACTCCTCGCCGCCGTTCATGTCAAACGTCCGTCCATAACCCCTAAGTCAATGTTTATGAAATCCGCAAAGATTCAGGGAATGATTCAGAGAATGATTCATAAAAAAAACTATAGAAGGAGTTGCGCATACAAGGCACACACTCAACAGGTCTTCTGATGCAAAAAAAAAAACTGATGGAATTCGCAAAGGGGGAAAAGTGGTAAAATTTACCGACCCTAGCACATACAGTAAGCCTCACGCAAAATTAATACAGACCATGAATTTGGTATGGCTGTTGATATTTTGCGGAACGGAACGGAACGGAATGGAACAGAGATATTTTACGAAATTAATCGCATAAGAAATGTATCAGTTCTTCAAGGGAGGTAGCAAACGTGGTTTATTAAAAAAATCAATATGCAAATTTAGCAACCATATTTTTATAATAATCAATAATTACTAATATAAGGAACGAGCAGGGCGTGATTTCTTCCCATCGCAAATATTTATACACGTACATATACGCATGCAAGCTTACAGGCAGATGTAAGAACGGGTGCTTTGTCCAGTCATGTTGATTCAGTAGGGAGTTGATTATATTGAAAATAATAACGGACGTGTGTTCCTATGGGAGTCGAGCCAACGACTCCTGCATGAAAATCGAACACCAGTCCAGGCACTCCGCCGCGCGCACGCACAGATGAACGCTTGTACAAACACATGCATATTCATTCATAAAAGCGATTCTTTCTAAAAGAACAAACTCCTGTGAATGAAAAAATTGTTGATTTTTATGTCCGTTCGCTTTATGCCACGGTCCAATGGGATATGGGGGAATTAATTTTAAGGAAAAGAAGAGTAATGGATGCGAAATTTACCACACATAAAATACATCTATCTGTGTGAATGTTCAGAAATTCCAGAACTGTCATCTTTATGCCTTGATTCTGTAAATTTACTTTTCATAATTGTTAGATCACAATCGCCTGGTATACATGTAAAACACTATTACCTAATCTGTTACCAAGTCTAAAGAAAATGTAAGTAGTCTTTAAAACGAGCATCAACTCTGCAGTCAATGCTGAAATTTTCTCGATACTGATTAATCAAACTTAAATGTGGGAGAGATGAACTATACAAGTTTTCAATAGCTTTCGTTCAAATCTTTTAACTTCTTGCTGATATTTTGTTATATGTATAGTTGCATCTCTATATTTGACTGAAATTAATAGGTTAAAACTAAATCTAAATGTGGTTTGAAACTAAATCACTAACTGTCAGATAATACAATAGGTTTACTCCTTAATCTTCATTGAAATGTAGGCTGATCTATGAACTTGGTAAGTTTTATCTGGCTCATCACAAGGGTCATCACTAAATCAAACCCAGGTATATTGACAAATAACAGTGAAATTCCCAAAAATGAGAACCGTAGAAGACTAGACTAATAAACTGCAGTTGCAGGTATCTTTACCACAAAATAACAGATAGAAGTAAATAGAAGTTGTAGGTATAATTAAAACAAACTGCACCTGCAGGCATACTGACCATAAAAATGCAGTAGAAGATAAAATCAAACGGGTATCGTATCATTTCTACAATGCAGTTACGACAAACCTATACTTGCAAATATAGTTAACAGGTATAAAAGTATATCACCCCCAACTACGCAAAAGCATAAATGTGTAACACAAGATTGCATTGAAAAGAAAATGTGCAATAACTATTCCTACCTTTCTGAGCTCTTGGTGTCCTTTTGTGCTTTCTGCATTCATGGTGTTGAAAATCGAAAACAGACACTGAATATACGAATTTGCACCTGCAAATAATGAATTATAATCAAACTCAGAATCGCGTATATTGAAGTCACTAAATTAAAATCCTGTTGAGGATCAGAGCAGTTCTTCTGCATCTTTTCCGAAATCTGAAGGTTACTGTTACTATGTGAGAGAATAGTGACCCTAAGAGAGAGAGAGAGACAGAGAGAGAGAGAGAGATGAATAAATACGTGAATCCGAGAAATATTAAAACCAACCCAAAACACATTTAGGAAAATCAGACTTCATCAAAGTTATCTTGAAAACAACTAATTTGAAGCTAAATAAAAACTTTTCCTTTACAATTTTGTTTTTTCATTTCAAAATACACTGAGCCACTTTACAGTAAAGCCAGGGAAAGAGTTGACACTCTTGTGCAACCCAGTTGCACATGAGTTGCACAACACCTGAGCTAGCTTTGAGCACTGAGTTGCACCCCATTCTCAATTGCTAGTGCACCTAAATTCAGAGTTCAGAGTGAACCTTTACACCCTGTACTTGTATTATTAGCCAGTCTTGGAATGGAGACAACAGTTTGTGCAATAACCAGAATATTTTTTTAAAATCTTTATTGCAAGAGTAAAGAAAATATAAGAATTCAAAATTTATATTAGTTTTGATTTTCTGATGTTTTTTTTTTTCTTTTATTTGCTAAAGTGAAAATTATCGAAGAATTTGGAAATCTAGGTGTGTCTGTGTGTCTGTGTGTGTGTGTGTGTGTGTGTGTGTGTGTAATCCTTTTTTCTGTCTTTAATTCTTTCTTGGAGCGTACGAGAAGACGATTAAAATGATGCATATTAATGTATTCTAAAATAATAGGAGACAATTAAAATATTGTAAGTATTTATTTTAAATATCAGAGAAGACACGTATTGTTAGCTATTAAACTATCAACTTTATATTTTTTTTATTTGATCTTGAATCATGACAAAACTAATAATCAAGTAAATTCAAAGGTAATTATGTTTGGTTTGTTCTTCAATCTATTTACAATGTACCCAATGCCCTTTGGAATCTCACAGGTTCTTGTACTGTTGTTTTAACTTAAACTGAGTAGACACAGGTATTCACACTTCTGCGCTGGCTTAAGTAAACGAATTCAGGAATATAAATGTTTTAATTTAATGGCTTCTTATAGTAGTTTTATAGCAATATAATTTTTGTTTTAATAGGTATCATCTCAGTCTATGGTGAGAGAGAGAGAGAGAGAGAGAGAGAGAGAGAGAGAGAGAGAGAGAGAGAGATCGGAGTATACTTTACACGAGGCTTAATGTTCATATATGCTGAAAGTATCGTAACATGAGTTTTCAGGGCCGTCGCCGCCAATAAAAAAGTGGTCCGGCCAAGTGTGATGTCAATGCCGGAGGTGCAAAACGGGGGAAGAGCACATGAGGGAAATTCCCCCCTCTCGTCAGGTGGGTTCGAGGGAATCACCCTTAGAAAATTTTGAGACTTAGAATTGCTGTAGATGCGTTTCGATTGCATTCGGAGTGTAATTCCTGCTAGAGGAAAAAATCAGCCATTTCCTCTTTAATACCCATATAGTTTCTAGACCTAATTATCATTTCTTGAAATCAATTCATGACGATAGTTTCATAACCTATATACCTGTTTGTTTCAGACAACAAACACATTACAAGATGAGAATGAGTATTGAGAATAATTTTGTGATAGTTGTTCTTATTTCTCAAAATATACGCTGCGACTCCTAATTATAACCGTCTCGATGAGACGGTTCTATTGACGGTTATCAACGTTTGTATGAAGAAATATACAAAATTATCCCTTAATTACTCTGTTACCCCTTCTAATCTTGAGCACTGCAAAACAACTATCTCTACCCCTGCAAATAACCGAAATGTCTCTACACTTTAGTAAGTTAATTCAGTCAAACAGGTGTCTGTTTTACGACGCAGTCTTTGTATAGGAAGTGTGCCGACACTTCTCCTTGCACCCTCAGGCTTATTAATTCGTGACAGCGTTTCACAAATGCGTGTTAGCGATAGTAATGATAACGGGGTTGTATAAGTTTAGATTAAGGCGGACGAATACGGAAGAACTCTGTTCTTACTTGTTTAAAAAACAAATCAGAGTTATTATTCATCATCAAATCGATTAACTGTGGAGTATAAACAGTTATACTATACACTAACAATGTCTACCGTAAAGAGCCTAAGTTTTCGGGAAAAAAGGTCTGTACAAACAGTGGAAACCGAGATCAGACTATTCCTTAAGAACCAAAATGATCAAGATCTTCACAGTTTCCATTCCATCTGCGCATTTTTGTCGACATTACTCTATGGTAGAACCGAATACCAGGATAATAAATAATAGGACAAGGTTCGGCTGTGCTTGCAGCAGGTGCAGAATCTGGAATTTGGGCAGTCTGTTATGGGGATATTTTGAACTTAAACATTGTTTTTCTAGGAAACGGTGAAATGTTTTATTTTTTGTTTTATTCTTTAACATACGATGTACGCTTTACTAAAATAATATGCATAAGCATGCCCCATCGATTGAATATATATTTCATGACGTTTTTCATGAAATTCAATTTTCTTGCATTTTTCAAAGAATGTAAAAATATACTTTTTAACAAGAAAACTGCAATTTTTGCTATCAGTTTGTTTCAAATATCCTATATTACAGCTTATATCATTTGTTGAAATGAAAGTGCATTCACGTACTAGAGATATGAACTTTAATGGAAAATGTGTAAAAAAAGTATGTAGAAATACAAAATATCGTTTTTTAGGAAAACAAAACGGTGAAAGTTGTTTTTTTCTTACCCAAATGTTTTATAGCTTTTTTGGTTATTTAAACGGTATAATGGTTTGAATGCCCCGCCAATATTTCTATATAGTATTCGTCTACCTTAAAACAAATGAGGGAGAGAGAATAACATGGAAAGAAAAACAGGGCAAGAAGTAAGGTCCATATAACATAAAAAAGTAGTCCGGCCAAGGCCGGGGCGGCTGCATCGGCTTTGGTTTTACTCAAATTTATCGAAATGTCCAAAACAGTTTCACCCAAGCTGTATCATACTGTGAACACAAAGACTAGAGGGCAACAGTGTAGATCTAAATGAGGCTGCTCAATATGAGCCCCATCATCTCGATCTACGCTATTTGCAAATTTAGCTATTTTCATTTTAAGCGCTTTAGATGTTTAAGAAATGGATAAAAATTCAAAGAAAAGAGGACAAACAGTGTAGAGCTAGATGAGGCTGCTCATTATGAGCCGCATCATCCAGATCTACGCTATTTGCGAAATCAGCCATTTTCGTTTTTTTAAGTATTTAGATGTTAAAGACATTCTTCAAGATATGAGATGCCTTGTCTGCAAGGGCATGGGCAGTTCACTACTTGATCATGTTCTTTTCTTCATTTTTTTCAAATGGGAAACTTTCTTGTCTGCTTCCCTGGTCAAAATAAACTCACACGAAAGAATTTGATTATAGGGGAGTATTTCAATTTGTTTCGGGTTGGACCCTATTGAGGAGACGAAATGAAAATGATAAAAGTTGCTTCACATGAAAGTATATCCAGTCACCTGAAATGCACAACATCCTCATTAAGTTTATTAACTGTTTAAGCACCAAAAAGCAGGCGACTAAATTTACGTCTGCAATTTTTTTAAATGATATCGTATTGAGAATAAACAGACTAGTGGGCGAACAGTTTAGATTTAGATAAGTCGGCTCCTTATGAGCCGTCTCATCAGGATCTACGCCGTTGCAAATTCTGCTATTTTTGTCACTGGCGTGAATGAGCTCATATTGCCTCATCTGGATCTACACCGTGTGCCATCTGGTATTTGGATTCTCGATATGAAACAGCTTGAACAATTTTTTTTAAATCTATTTTGCTTTAAGGGTTCACTTAGAGTTAATAAGCATGCACAGATCAGCAGGTTTTCTGAGCGTTCATAGTAAGTCTCATATATTGCAAGACAAACTTTGTCACTGGTCCTTCCCCTATCATCAACATCCAAATATTTAGGGGAAATATGGTAGATTATCAATTTTATCATCAAAAATGTGACTTTCTTATGCTCTAATGAGTTATTACTCACCTCTGACAGCAAAACCAAAAGAAATTGACAACTATTTTGTTTTATTTTCCTCCGAAGTCAATTTCTCTCTCTCTCTTCTCTCTCTCTCTCTCTCTCTCTCTCTCTCTCTCTCTCTTACTATGCATAATTCCTGTTATTTGCACAAACAGTCTTAAACCCTTTTTAGACCGGATGCCCGTTTTTGGGATATTATGCAAATAGTGCAGACGCAGGTCAGATGCAGCCAGTGAATTAAGGGATCATTAGGGGAAATATGGTAGATTATCAATTTTATCATCAAAATGTGACTTTCTTATGCTCTAATGAGTTATTACTCACCTCTGACAGCAAAACCAAAAGAAATAGACAACTATTTTTTTTATTTTCCTCCGAAGTCAATTTCTCTCTCTCTCTCTCTCTTTACTTTGCATAATTCCTATTATTATCAGCCAGAAAAATAAGGGATCCTGAAAGAAATTTTATTTTGTTTAGTATAATGTTAGGAGAAAATTCATATTTTTGAACATTCATATGGTGAGTGGAGACACTTCTGCAGTGGAAGAACATATCATGCAAAAGGAATATTTCCTTTCCATGGTGACTACATCTGATACAAAGAATTAAGATGTCTTTGTACATTTTTTTCATTCGTATCTTATGTCTTAAAGTAGAATAGTTCAATCTCCTCAGTTGGGTCAGTCCCGTATAGTTTCTAGACCTAATTATATTTTTATTTAAATCAATTCATGACGATAGTTTCATAGCCTATAAACCTGTTTGTTTCAGACAGCAAACACATTACAAGATGAGGATGGGTATTGAGAATAATTTTGTGATATTTTTTCTTATTTCTCAAAACAAATGCTGCGACTTCTTATTAGAACCGTCTCGATGAGACCGTTCTAATGAGGGTTAACAACGTTTGTATGGAGAAATATACAAAATTATCCCTTAATTACTCTGTTACCCCTTCTAATCTTGAGCACTGCAAAACAACTATATCTACCCCTGCAAATAACTGAAATGTCTTTAAACTTTAGTAAGTAATACAGTCAAACAGGTGTCTGTTATACGACAAAGTCTTGGTATAAGAAGTGTGCCGACACTTCTCTTTACACCCTCAGGCTTATCAACAACTGGTGACACCGTTTCACAAATACGTGTTAGCGATTATTATGATAACGGGTTTGTATTAGTTTAGATTGGAACAAATGAGGGAGAGAGAATAAAATGGAAAAGAAAAAGAGGGCAAGAAGGAAGGTCCATATAATGCTTGGCAAAAAAAAGTAGTCCGGCCAAGGCCGGAGCGGCTGCAACGGCTTTGGTTTTACTCAAATTTATCGAAATGTCTGAAACAGTTTCACCCAAGCTGTATCATACTGTGAACACAAAGACTAGAGGGCAACAGTGTAGATCTTGATGAGGCTGCTCAATATGAGCCCTATCATCTCGATATACGCTATTTGCAAATTCAGCTATTCTCATTTTAAGTGCTTTAGATGTTAAAGAAATGAATAAAATTCAACGACAAGAGGACAAACAATGTAGAGCTAGATGAGGTTGCTCATTATGAGCCGCATCATCCAGATCTACGCTATTTCCGAATTCAGCCATTTTTGTTTTCTAAGTCTTTAGATATTAAAGACATTCTTCAAGATATGAGATGCCTTGTCTGCAAGGGCAAAAGCAGTTCACTACTTGATCATGTTCTTTTCTTCAATTTTTTCAAAGGGGAACAACTTCTGAGACTTTCTTGTCTGCTTCCCTGGTCAAAATAAACTCACACGAAAGAATTTGATTATAGGGGAGCATTTTAATTTTTCTCGGGTTGGACCCTATTGAGGAGACAAAAATGAAAATGATAAGAGTTGCTTCCCCTGAAAGTGTATCCAGTCACCTGAAGAGGACAACATCCTCATTTAGTTTCTTAACCGTTTAAGCACCAAAAAGCAGGCGACTAAATTTACGTCTGCAATTTTTTTAAATAATATCGTATTGAGAATAAACAGAGTAGTGGGCAAACAGTGTAGATTTAGATGAGTCGGCTCCTTATGAGCCGTCTCATCAGGATCTACGCCGTGGCAATTTCTGCTATTTTTGTCACTGGCGTGAATGAGCTCATATTGCCTCATCTGGATCTACACCATGTGTCATCTAGTATTTGGATTCTCGATATGAAACAGCTTGAACAAAATATTTTTTAAATCTATTTTGCTTTAAGGGTTAACTTAGAGTTAATAAGCATGCACAGATCAGCAGGTTTCTGGGCGTTCATAGTAAGTCTCATATTTTGCAAGACAAACTTTATCACTGGTCCTTCCCCTATCATCAACATCATTATCTACCAATTTCACCCTAAACACTGAGACAATTTGTCTAAGTGAACAGAGTAGAGTACCCAGAGTACCCATTTGCAACCAATTATGACATTCTGTGATATGTCATATAAAAATATGGTGTCCAAATATTTAGGGAAAATATGGTAGATTATCAATTTTATCATCAAAATGTGACTATCTTATGCTCTTATGAGTTTTTACTCACCTCTGACAGTAAAACCAAAAGAGATTGACGACTGGTTTTTTTATATTCCCCCGAACTCAATTTATTTCTCTCTCTCTTTCTCTCTCTCTCTCTATGCATAATTCCTGTTATTTGCACAAACAGTCTTAAACCCTTTTTAGACCGGATGCCCGTTTTTGGGATATTATGCAAATAGTGCAGACGCAGGTCAGATGCAGCCAGTGAATTAAGGAATCATTAGTGTATTATATTTTGTTGAGAATGACTGTGAGAGAAAATTCATATTTTTTAAACATTTATGAGTGGACACACTTCTGCAGTGGAAAAACATATCACGCAACAGGAATATTTCCTTTCCATGGTGACTACATCTGATACAAAGAATCAAGATGTATTTTTACATTTGTTTCATTCGTACCTTATGTCTTAAAGCGGACTAGTCCAATCTTCTCATTTGGGTCAGTTCATTTACTATTTCAGGGATGTTTTTGGTAGAAAATAATTGCAATGCAAAGCATGCAGACCCAGATCAAATACTGCAGAGTTCATAGACGAAGAGTTTTTCGTGGTGGGCTAAAGCTATGTAATCCTTATCTAATCCAATAAGGAGTCTTATCTGCCTAAGCTGTCTTATCTAGCCCTATGTCCTATCAGCCCCTTAAGGGGCTGGAAATAGAGGAAATCAATAAAAAATACCTTGATTTACTCACTTTATCCTTGAACTTTGATGCAAAAACAAAATTAGATATGTACATATATTCTGATAAATTTACACAAATCTCAGAATCACTTTTATTCCTTTTCAAGGTCCGAATTGATTATTAATAAGCCAATTCAAAATGATACTTTCTATGGAAACAGATATTGATAAATACACAATCAAAAGTGTCAGTTTTTTTTTGTAAAAACATGTCAACTGTTACAACTTCAATGTTTTCAAAAGGTGTGAAAAACTTATTTTACGAAATTGGTTATCAATGATTTTCAAACCATGGGTTTCAGTTGTTTCCAACTATGGTTTGAGGGCTGGATTTGGATTTTGATTGTTTCAGTTCCTGGTCTTTGCATACTTTTTACTTTCACAATCTAATAGAAGACTTTGGAATCTATGCAGCGAGGCTTAAAATAAAATTTTATATTTAGAACTTGCAATGTTTTTTCTTGAGATATTTTAAAATTCTAAATTAATTAAATTACAAACTATTCAAATATTAAACCAATAAATAAACAAATAAATAAATGAATTCCTAAAGTAAATAAACAAATAAAATAAAAAAATAAATTTATAAGAAATTAAGAAGTTAATATTATTGAAATTGAAAATAATAAATTGAGAATATATAAAATGGTTAAAAGGAAAGTAAGTATGAATTATAAGTGATAATACAATAAAATATTTTAAAATATATTAATTCATCAAAATTTCTTTCTTTGGTTTTTCATTTCTCCAGTTCAATTTTATTTCTTATTTATTTATTTATTTATTTATTCATTTTGCATTTTGTCTTTTCTTTTTTATTCTTAGATTGCTGATCCGCAAATTATGAAATAATTTGTTCTAATCTCTAACACTTTCAAGGCTTTACTTGAATGCTTCATGAATATACACCACTGGTACCTCTGAAGCTGGCAGCTGTCTCAGCATTTTAATATTTTATGACCCTAATAATGAGTGATTAGGAGATGCCTTCGATATTCTTATTACCTGTCTATTGGAGGGGATTACATTGTGGGGTTAGGTGTCAATTTGATAGAGCAAAATCCAGGCCTTTAAGTACTCAGTACTCAATTTCTTAACAACACCTAAACAAATACAATTTAAAATCTACTTGCCCAAGGAAACATGTATTGACAGACGCCTAATCACACGTATATCATTCCAGCCGCTGCGTGACAAAACAAACGAAATGACCAAGCGAAGACTCAGAACAGCCTAAGCATCAACCGAGGCTGATCAGAATCTTTGCTGTCTACATGGACACAGTTGAGACTGATCAGACTGGAGGGATTCCTAGTCTGATGTGCGTCGTCGCTTGTTGGACAGGCCATGACATGGTTTTGCCAGATAGATAACCGGTGATTATAGAGTTGTACAATATAATATTATATATAAAAGTCAACATAATTCTGTAATTACTTCTGAAATAGTTAAAGAGATCAATAGCCAAATATATTACCGTGTCACCTTATATAAATGAATTAATAAATAAAGGAATATAATTCAATAATTAAAATAAATTTAAGCAAGCACTTCCCAAACATTTATATACTCCAACATTTTTAAATGAGGATTAGTAAAAAAGGTCACTTGAAATTTTATGGTACTTCTCTTTGCCCCTACTCATAAATATATCATTATGAAAAACTGACGACCGATTAAAGAAAGGGGTATTTGACAAAATCATTGTTTGTACATCTTTAAATTACTTTGATAGAATGTTCTTTTTGCTGTAATTATCCAAACATTTTATCATTAGTTTTAATTGATAGGCATTCTTTATTGAATTGATGATGATTACAGACTTAAAATGGCTTAAAAGGAGGATTTACAACATATGTTCACCTTTTAAAATGATTTTATTTTTGACGTCATTTTAATGTCAGTTTCGATCACCAATGAAATTTTTTATCACGAATTGTGATTACCATAATACCGTTGACAACATCAAAGGCAACAAAATCAAAGCACAATTGAAGATTGTCTCATTTCTGAACCATTAGGGGACCAACGTCAAGACTAATGTCAAAGTCACAACGTAGAATTCTCGACAATGTTGCAATAAAAATTAAAAAATAACATGTGTTTCTTTACATGGAAGTTATTGTAATAGTATTAAACACTGTTTACAAACCAACATCAACTGTCACAGTAGCTTATGAAAACAATAAAAAATAACCTTGCATTTTCAACGTGTCAGCGCAACGTAAGCAGTGGATATTGATAATGAAAAGTATCCCAGTATTAAGAGCAATATTGCGGACTTTCATATCATCGAAAGCAAAAACATTCCAACAGAACACTGTGCGAAACATTAGTGTTGAAAATATTCCTTCACGCGTGGAAACCAAATTATGTTGCTAGCGTTGCGAATTCTAATTTGGGTGGTACTGCTCTTTTGCGTTCGACCACGTTTTTATTTGGCTTCCGAGAGGCATGATTTTTAAAGGTTTGATACACAAATAAGTGCTTTCTTAGCTAGTACTTTTGACTTTGAAAATAACTTGATTGCTTGTTTGCAACTCAGGGCTTCATAGGTGGTGCGTAATTAAAGTAGCTCAGTGTATCTATTGAAATCTCCATATTATACTCTATGGTATTTCCTTCCTTATCATAATAGAAATTTCAAATCTTACTATCAAACTTTAATAAGTTTCCTTCCCCCGTAGTTGAGTAAATAAATCTCCCAAGCTTCTTTCAAAATATATCACATACAGGTACATGTATATGCCAAAACTAACAGGCATTCCTGATATTGAAACAGTCTTTAACAAGTTTTATAGTCAAGTCTATCCAATGAAATAAAAGTACTTAAGAATGATTCAAAGTCTTCATTAAAACGTGAAATTTTAAGTCTATAAGAATTTTAATTATTTTCTACAATTATCAATTGGACGTTTATAAAGGTTACCAGATATTAAAGTGACAATGTCTGCAATTTTTGTCCTGTATTTTTAGATTTATTCTAATTTTCAAGGATACAATACTCAGCCAACGTTGAAATAAAATTATAAATAGATTTAAAAAATGATTAGAATTTTATTTCGGCACAGAAATGAGTACTAGAAAATGACAAACGCATGTTTTCATAAAGGTTATTCATTTTTTTACGTGCAGTTTTCATTTGTTGAAAATGAATTTACGGGGAAAGTATAATTTTTCCCGAATTTAAAACAAAATGGATAAACATACAGTCTAAAGTTTTAAAATATTTTTTGTAATTGCAGACCTTGTCAACAAACTATTGTTTCTGTTTGTAATTTTTTTCTTTGAATTAAACACAAAAGAAAAGGAAGAAACTGCGAAGTCACTGAATCATCAGCAATATGAAAATATATATGAGATGCAAACGAGCAAATTTTTAGGCCACCATGATAACACTATTTATTCATTCTTGTTTTCCACATATAAATTCAGGACATTTAAATTCAGAAATAAAAATCCTATATACCGATTCAGGTGTATGCAGGCATTAATTACATTGTATTCGCTTTTAGAGTTAGTAAATAAATTGTACAGGAAAACGAATAATGGTTCAGTCTCTGTCCAGCAGGGCGCTACACATTCTGCATAAAAATATGAGTTTCAGAAATATCAGACTTTTTTGTAAATTCAAAGGTCTTCAACTACATGTATATATTGACTTCAGGATGGTTTTCCTAAAAGTGTATTGTGGCGGTTTCCTGGCCTAGAAACCAGTCGAGATTACACGGCCAGCATGAAATTCGCTTCAAATTTTTTAACAGTTAATTATATCCATATGGACATATTTTCTGTACTCATAATAAAGAAAGTTCCGGCTGTTATTTTTTTCAAAATGGTTTGTTTCCTAACCGATGAATACACGTTTCAGATATTTCTACATCGGGAAATACGGGTAAGCACAACACAGTGTTAAACTGAAAACTATTCAATCTTTGGAATGCCTGACTTTAAAACATTCGAACAATAAAAAAGCAAGAAATTATTTGTCTTTGAGTTCCAAAGACTTTGCAGAGATCCGCGACACATGAAATTACATTTCTGAGATTCCCATTTGAGAATACAGTAACAATTAAAGTCGAAACTGTCTCAAGAGGTCACACTGCATTAAGAGGTCACCTGACTAAAGCAGCCACCTTTTTAGGATTCCTTGAACCAAACCACAGTGCAAATGAACCTGTATTAGGATTGTGTGCCCCTTGGGTGACTTTGACAGCAGCTGTAAAAATGACATTATCTACGGATAAATGTGTACAACAACATACACTTTTAATACTAAGTAATTCGGCGATAAGGCATAATCTGACAATATGATACTAACACACTACAGCTTACATTTCAAGAATGTGATGTCATGTAAGGTTAACAATTTATGATAAAGTAGGCACTTAACAATGAGGCATATGAACCGTAAAATGCATTTTGCGGATTTTGACATAACTGTGCGTTTAATTTTGTGGTGTTAAATATCTTCTGATAGTTCTGACATGCCCCGTTGAGTATCAGAATATAAAAAGATACAACAGTACGTTTAATGCTATGGCATTTAATATCTTCCGTCAGTTTTGGTCTGTCCCGATAAGTATCAGGAGCTAAGCAATTCAGTAAAATAAGCGGATTGTCCTTTGCAGTGATTATTGAGATAATGATGGAAGCTGCAGTGAGTAGCTGAAATAGAGACAGAATATCGTTCCAGCAAAAACATTCAAGTGAATCTCCATTTAAACTAGCAGGTACGATGAGTTCTTTCTCGGCAATCCCCTCCACCCCTACCATCACACACACACACACACACACACACACACACACACACACACACACACACACACATTGCGGTGTATCTTATTTATAGACCATCAGACCTGATTACATTGTTACGCTCTCCGCACTGAAATCTGGCCGTTCATTGGTTAAGGTAATACATGTAACTTTATCGACTCTATATGCATTTTACCAGCAACACTTTGGCACAAAATAGAAGTGCAGATTTCGATCCCTCTGAGCACATGCTTACCGAAACATGACACAAAATAGAGCATCCGCAGACTTTGGGTAAGGGCAATCAGTAAGAAGTCCAAAAACAGTGAGGACCATGGAGTAGTGAGCTTTATGTACAATTTGTAAATAAAGCTCACAACTCTATGGTCAATTAATGCAATCTTCTTTTAAAAGCGTCATCTTGGTATTAGACATAGATCGAGGGGGAAACCCTTACTTTGCTAATTTAAATATTTATGCAAAAATAAAAGTACAAGCTGTAAAATAGTTTCTTACCGTATTAAATAATTTTAATATCCACTGTCACAAAGTTAACAAAAAATGCATTATAGGTTACTGAATCACTATTCAAAGATTACGACACTCAAACAACTGTTTCAGAAATTGGTACGTTTAACATTAGGCATAATGTTTAAATTGCTTCACAAATAAATTATATCCATACACAAGTAATTCATAGGAATGCAGAAGAAAGTATCCGTGTATATATATCGACAATAATACATAATAACAAGTCATTATTGTTACCAATCTTGACAGTTTATGTTGCGATAATCCAAATGCGCGTTCGGTTGAAATTGTTTTGATTATAAACCTCTTCCGGAAACTGGCCCATTCTGATTGGAGCGCGCATGCATATTAATTAAAAAACGTCATAATTGTATATGTATATCCTTATGTCAATGTATTAGCGAAAGTGCTCTCTTCTTCGACTTTGAGAAGACACGGACAAACTCGTTGACAGGGAGGTATCTTACAGAGTATTTCCCTTGAGCCTCCTAGAGAATATCGTCATGAGAATTTGGAAGAAAAAAAACTGCTTGGCTTCAAATTAATTGTGACGAAGTAAAGTGAAACCAACACAATAACGACAACCAATCCTTATCCTTTATATTATAGTGACTCCCGGTCATACTGTTATGATTCCCCGGTCATAATATTATAAATAATATAAACGGTCCCGCTAAGTCGAATGATCCCTCGCGAAGAATTGTGACCTTGATAAAATAATGACCCCCGGACATTATATTTTAAGAACGTGCCCCCCCCCCCTCGGTCATAATATTAAGACCCCACTAAGCGAAGTTAACTGACGAATCATGAAGAAGAAAATAACGGCGCCCCGTCTCCCCTCCCCCTCACCCCCATCAGCCCTTAGCTACCAAACTATCACTCCGATATTTCCATTTAAGCAGTAATACAGATGGTCAGCCTGATAAAGTTATTCTTCTGTGGTATTTTTGTAGCTCTTGCTTTTGAAAGCAAGAAACTAAGTATATACAATGCACCTGAAACAGCTGATTTTCCAAAATGGATTATTCGGCCTTTGGATTTTGGACTAGTCAATTTCATAGTTGAGGGAGTGTTTTACAGAAAAAATAAATGCCAAAGTGTATTCATACCTTTTCAGAGCAGTCTCATTTGGGTGTGCACTGTATGCAGAAACATGTTTGTCCCATTTAAGAGTGACGTAGCATTCATATGTATATTGATATAATGCAACATCGTCACCTAGTCTGACAGGATTGATTCCAAATTAGAGCATGGAGGAAGATACCATTGCACTGACATAGCTGATGTCAAAGAATTAAATATAAAATAATTATTCTCAGACTATTCAAACCTGCATTAAGCAAACGCTTCAAGAGAAAGCACTCCTCTACATTCGGATGTATAGAAACATATCTTATCTGATCAGTGCCTTTGAAGATACAATACATACCAGTCTGTTTTAAGAACACGCCTTTATAGACTCAATGCTAGTGTATTGGATTTGCACTGATCAGACTAACTGTATATAAGAATGCTCATAAGCCGTGTCCTGACTTGACTGGAAAAGATAGGATCTGTTTAAATAAGAATGAATAGTTTGATCCAGCTCATTGCTTATTTTACTTTCTAAGGCGGTTTCCCGCTTCTCCGGTCTTTCAGATAAGACGGAGGGCCCGTCTCCATGATAGGATATTAAACCAAGTTCACTCACGCTTCCCTAATGTAAAGCGCAAGACTATCAACCCAGGGGCTGTAGGATCAGTCGCCCCGCTTCTCTGGTCGTCCGGATGAGACGGAGGTCCCGTCTCCATATGTCTTATGTGTTGGTGGAACATTAAACCCAGTTCACTCTCACTCACCTAGTGTAAAATTAAATCTTATTTGCAGACTGTAAAACAATTAGCCATCAGAACCTTGCGTTTTATCTTCAATTTTTTGCATAGTTTAAACTACGGATTGGAATGGAATGGTATGGTGTCATCCACTTCTTTCCATTGATTTGAAATTACATTCCTACCGGAAAAAAATTTGCTCCCTCAGGGGAAGCGATTTCTTGCCTGTAAGAGACCCACCATTCCACGCTCTTGAATCACATTGTAGCCTAAACAATACAGCATATGTCTTGCATTCCGTTTTACTTCATTCCATCCCAGGTTTTAAACTACGCTCTCATATTCACAGACAGGTAGAAGTTATTTGAAAAAAATCAAAACGAATTGATTTCTAAATCTGATAGAGATAAAGATCTGTGTCAGTTTAATGGACACTTTATGGCACTTGTTATATTGCTTTAATTACCTCAAGGAATTGTGAGAAGGGTATCATATTGCATATATTGTGTAAGTTACCAGGCGGATCTGACCAGCAAAGTATTAAACCGATTCGACTGGAACCAGACTACCCTGACGGCTACGACCTCTCGTAATTCTAAGTCGAACAATTATACTCGTAGTTGTAGAATTTGTATTACACTGAATCGCTTTTTAATTTTGTTGTTAAGGCATATAGATACCTCTTCAAACTAAGAGCAGTCTTGCAAAACTTAAACTCAGGAAATCTTGTTGATGTATTTGAGAAATATATGTTAGACATACACTTTTTTTCTACTGGTTTTGTACTATACAAAACAATAACAAAAATAATAACAATGTACCTGTTTATATTTTGTAAAATTTTCGAGAAGACCTCCTCTTGAAGCTTTCTTTTGTTTTGAAGATTTATCTATATGCAGTGAAATTACTCATGTTGAAAATAAAAAATAATACCGTGCGCGAATATCCTGTAACTAAGACAGGTGTTAAAAGACCAATTTTGATGCCGAGCTTGCCAAAAGTCAACTTCTTTACTTTTGTTTTACTCGACTCTGCATATTTAGACATGGATTGTGCTTAATTGCTCAACCCCATGTGCGATACAAGAAGGGCAGTTGTCAGTTACTGGTGAAAGTAAGTACACTTAGTACTGTTAACCGCTTAGAAGGTCTAAGCCTGCCCAGGAATAGTATGGTTAGGTTACTTGACCGCCCAGACATGACCATAGCTGTTTACCGTGTACGTCAAACAGTAACACAACTGCAACATCTACCCCTCTTGCAGTGGTTCTCTTCGATAATCTTGACCACGAGTTAGCTATGACGTTCCCACGTTTATACTATGTCTTTCCAACGAGTAAGCATACTATTCCCACGTTACAACTAACTCATTTCAACAAGTTAGCTATGTCTTTCCCAAGAGTTAGTATATCCAGTCAAATGTGTGATTTCGGATTGTTTGGGAGAGGAAGCAAAACAACAAACCTTACATTAACACCTTAGTTAAACTGAACACATTGTCACTTCTATTTATTTGTGACATTGAATTTTGAGGCGGTGTCCTAGAACTTGTGCACGATACATTGTCAGGATATGTCTAACAACCGTTTCCAGTTATTTTAAAATATTCCCACAAATGATAAAGTTACAGGTAAGTAACGACATTCTGTTGCCAAAATCATAGGATATGACACCATTATATTTGAATGATCTCTGTGATCTTGACCTTTGACCTTGGTACAAAGGTCTTGTGCGCAACACATCGCCTTGGCATTTTTGTCAAATTATTTTAAAATCACCAACAAATATGAGAGATGTAACAGAGAGGGCGCGACAGTCTGCCTGTCATGAGCATCAAGGCTCCATTTCCTAATGTTTCTAGGTGTAACGTCATTTCACGAGTCAGCTATATCGTTTCCACGAGCTAGTATAATCTATCAAATTTTGTGTGATACTGACCGTGGCCTTGAATCAATAATCAACGGATATTGTAGGACGGTTACTCTGTGGAAGAGAGCGGGAAGAGAGGATGGAAGGGTATGTACAAAATAACAGTTTTACATTAACATCGATAACCAAAATAGACACAGCGTCAGAGATACTGACTGCCGGGAATGACATACTAACTCATACGAACAACATACTCACTCGTGGGAACGACGTAGCCAACTTATGGGAATGAGATTCTAGCTCATGGGAAAGAAATACTTACTCGTAAGAACGATATACTTACTCATGGTTATGATATAGCAAGCACATGGGAACTAAATACATAGCTCCCGAGAAAGAAATCCTAAATCGTGGAACGAAAAACTGACTCGTGGAAATGGGATACGAGCTAATGGGAACTAGATAAAAAGACATAAAAATGAATTGTGCAAGTCATCACAGTGCTACAGTACGACAATAAAAATCAACTTAAAATTTGGTTGTGACCGAGTTTAACAGCAGCCATAAGGTGGCGAAAGTCTTAATTCCCTGGAGTAGCATGAAATAAGTTTTATTTGTGAAATTAGTAAGCAGTAGTTCTGCTGCAACAACAACAGCAGCAGCAGCAACAAAACAGCAAGTTAAGTAAGATTATTAGGGGAGTGGCGCTTGGTAACAGTCAGCGATTCCAGAGTCCATGAAGCATGAAAACAATATTGTACATGACATTGTATGCATTAAATAGCTTCCCACGCCGTTAACGTCGAATTCTACGGAATGAATTCTCTTACAAGATACAAACTTATCTATTTGAAAAATTTAAGGAGAGACAGGAAAGATATACTTCTGCTATCCTAAACATGTACACTGCATATATTCTGCAGCCTTACCAGACAATTCTTGTTCTTGAATTGTTTACTTTCAAACCTGACAGCCATTAAAGTTAAGATTGTCGTTTCAAAGAATTGTTCTAATTTATATAATATAACAGTAGTATAATCAGCAGAACAAAGCTAATTTTAATATATGAGAAATATAAGTTTTTCTTGCAACATTGAAACAAATGTTAACATTATGAGAAGGTGCGTGTGTGGAGGTTGGGGAGCTAAAAAAGTTCATAGAACAGGGTATTCAGTGAAAACATATTTGTGTGATGATCAGAGATGTTCTTAATTGATAACCATCAATAAAAAATGGAACCCCAAAATTTTGAGTTTAAGGCAGAAACAAACTTCCTTACGAAATACACAAGGTTGAAATTTAATTTAAAATCTTGTTTTGTTGAACCAATTTTCCTAATGATTAACACGATGCTGCCACGTAGGCAAAGTTTGTGGATCAAACTGAAGACATCTCGACAGTCTGAGAGTAAAGCGGGCTAGGTGCGCTGAGGTAAATGAAAAATATACTAAACAATATCATAGAACAATGCACGGTATGCAATATATTGTCCCCGTTCAATGATGTTTGACCGTCCCTTGTAACTATAAGGAAATAAATAGAGCATATAGATAAATAACTTAAATGCGAGTAGGCGGTAGGCGGTGCTTATCAGGAGGCTAGAGTCAGATCATTCCAGTAGTAATATTCAAATTGTGTACTAATTTCACATTGTGTAGTCTGAAGCTGAGAAAGAATCATTGTTTATATTGCAGAAGATAAGTTCCGCACCATTTACCATCAAGAGGGCTGATAAAATAGTTTGAAAGATAACACTTTAGTTTATAAATTGACTTCGACAAAATATGAAACTTTACAGGTATAACAGAAAAAGAGTAAATGAAAGTTATGTTCTTATCACCAATCAATTTAACATATATATTTATATTAATAATATTTTTTTATGTATTTGTAGCATGGTTTAGCATGTGCACGATTTTACTGAAAATGTTTGATCGCCCCTCTCTATTTTAGAAATTGTAAAAGAGATCAAGGTTTCCTTGACCTGAAATGAAGTCAGAGTAATCATTGGGAGTCACCTAAAAATGCAAAATTCATGACAAATTTAAAATTCTAATGGAGGCATATTTTTTGCAAAACAAACTGATGAAGGTTTATTAATGACAGCCAGATGAAATTTTTAACAAGGAAGCCTGAAAATAATGATGTACACAACATGATATAAAAAAAATGGTAAGCTGCTGAACCCATAAAGGGTCTGCATTCTCATATGACCTTTAGAATGAACAGACAAAATGCAACAGAATGACACACAGAAAACTTAGTATTTACAACTGAAACTAGCAGAACTTTCAATTACATTACGTTTGACTGAATGCGAATTATTTGGTAAAAATACATTTTTTGAAAAAGCTGGAGCTGTGGAAAAAATGGCAATATAATAGTCACAGGAAGTTGTAAAAAGATCATCAACCTATACAGTGATGTTGAAAATAAGCATGGTGATGATTATGATGCTGATGATCATTAGAAATGACTATGATACTGATGAGTACGGCAGTAGTGATTTTGAAAAGCTGTTTGGTTGGTGTCAGTACATTTGTTACCTCCTACAGACAGTACTGGTGAAGGACATTTTGTTTCTGCAAGTGCAGAAACTAGTCGCAATATTTTGGTTTTGTGATACAATTAAAATTACTGAATATTAGAAAGTGAACATAAATGGCAATAAATTTTTGAAACTTGCACTGATTTACATTTCAATAAATATTCAGAAATCCATTCAAAAGAATTGATTATATATTTTAAATTGCATTGTAAATAAACAGAAATTTATAAAGTACATAAACATATAAACTAGCTGGAATGATATAAACTATGTTTACGAAAATTGGATTATTTATTACATTTATTGTTCTTGTGAATGTTGAGAGGATGTTTTATCTAAACATTGAATTGGAATTATGTAAGTACTGATTTATAGTTTGATTTCACTCAGTTAAATGCCAGTAATGTAGATTATCTGTATGATCTGGTTACACAGAGTTATTGTTCATTCATGTGCGTTTCTATTTGAAGTAGGTTATGGTCATGTGACTAGGGTCAAAGATCTAATTTAACTGAAAGTTAGAAATAAAAAATTCTATATCTCCGTACCTGGCATCTAGTTCAATCGGAATTTATATGAGATGGAAAGAACAATGTGTAGTGTCCATGTGTACAAAATTCAAAGGGTTAAAATTCCTAGAAAGGTTGCAAATAATTCAATAATGCCCAGTGTCATTCTGTTGCCATGAAAATTTCAAAATTTCCACTAATGAAAATTTACGCTGCGCCCACTCCCTTTTAAATCAGAGCCTCGGGTTTAAATAATGGTCGTAAAAGAGAATTTCGAACTCGTCCAAGAGTTAACGCCTTTCCCAGTTATAAGCATCCTTAACCTAAATCTAATAAAATATAAAGTTGCTATGCCCAGGACAACATATCCCTCACTTTGTAAGTCTAATGGATTTTTTTCTGTCTTCAGCAGCAATTTACTCTGAAAGGAATATCCCATGTTAATTTGATTCATTCGAGATTCTATGCCTGTCCTGGTTACATGTATCTGCATGTTTCATATGGATCCAATTAAGGATGAACGGGATATGCCCAAGATAGGTCAAACGTGGGATATGCAAGTGCTCAGGGGGCAAGTTACAGTAACAATATAGCCAAATTCCAAATGCCTCTGAGATTTTATTCCTGGCCTTGTTATAGGCAAGTGTGTTAAAGTTTCGATAAAAAATAAAGTCGCTTTGCCCTGGACAAACTCGCAAACAGGCTGTATAAACAATCAAGGGTAAGCAACACTAAGGCGTAATGTCATGTATAACAGTTTGAGGACTCTCTTCCCGTGATCCCGATCGTTATAGCTTAAGATGTATACTTACCCTGTCTAATATGTTATATTTTCTTATATTTCAGTGAGTATAATGTTGACAGACTGTCTACATGACGGAGTGACAGCTACCAGAGAGGCGCAGGGCGCCAGTTTATACAAATGTTTACTTTTACTGCATCTGGCGGGGATGCCTTGTGACTCTTTCGAACGGCGCTGGCTCGATTCGGCCGGCGCATCCGTGCCGGCTTATCGGAGTCTTCACTTTTCGCTTAACCTATATTTGAATTTAGCGGACTTTATTGAGAGAATAGTGAGGGCTCCAGTCTGTTGGCGCGGATGCGTGGGCTGGTCATGGTATTCGCTGTTCGCACGAACACTTTGGTTCATCTCCGCTTGATGCAGCACATTTATTTATGTATTTATCTATTTCATACTTACCTTTTATTTTTCCTTTTCATTGATCATATTTCATTCCATGTCTTATCAATTATCTGAATATTTACACGATTATTGACAATTTATTTATTTATTTATCTATTTATTTATTTATTTATTTATTTATTTATAAATGTTTTATGTTTGTATTTATGTAAAATATTGCAGTTTCATATGGTTGATCTAGTTTGTGCCATGTTGGCTTTTGTATACCATGTTTTAGGCGAAGGGCTGTAACTAATGTTGTGAGAACTTGTAGCCCGACCCCATTGTTTGTACTTTTTTGTGCACAAAGACAATAAAATATGTTTAAACTTAAACTAAGAGTTTCCGGCTGTCCTGGTTAACTACTTGTTTGATCAAGATCTAATTAAAAATAAAATTAAAATTAGTTGCAATGCCTGGGACAACATTTTCCCAATTGTACGTCTACAGGAACGTTTTTCAGTCTTCAAGGTCAAGTAACTCTAAGGTGACTATTTCGATCTGGCCCAAGTTAAAACTCGTTAAATATTTTATGTCAGTCAAGATTGTCTGCAAGTTTCATAAAGTTGCAAGGAAAATAAATGGACTATGCTGGGTCAATGTCAAAAAATGGAGTAGTTCAGCACTTAAGGGCAAGTAATTCTGAGACCAATTTTACAGTATGGTGGGATATCAAATTTCCTGAGATCTAAGACCCGTCCTAGTTATCAGCAAGTTTAGCAAAATTTTGAATGTCGCTATGAATGGGATAAGATCCAATGTTTGCTATTTAAGCTCTGAAGGGCATGTAACGCCAAGGTGAAATGTATCATATGGCGAATTTCAAACTAGTCCTATAGTTTATACCTGTCCTTGTTAACAGCAAGTTTGATCAAGTTTCAATGCAAATTACAGTTGCTATGCCCAGGACAACCTTTACCCATTGTACATATGGAAAAAATCGGTCTCAAGTGCAAAATAACTCAAAAATGAATATTCCAATCTAGCCCACACTTGAACCCGTCCAAGATTTTATGTCTGTCCTAATTATCTGCAGGTTTCAAAGTACTGCAATGAAAATAAATGAGATCAATGCCCAAAAACAATCAAGAATATGGACCTTTTTGCACTCATTGACAAGTTACTCTAAGGAAAATCTAACAATATAGCTGAATACCAAGTCACCCGAGATTTTGTGTCTATCCTAGTTTGCATAAGTTTGTTGAAGTGTCGAGCCCCGCTTGCGGTGCTTTCATTCATATAATATTAAAGCTTTACAAACATATGACTAACCGAGTGAATCAGTGAAATGAATTAAGATTTATCATTCGATAAAAAGAATATATAACAAAAAGATAATAGAAGAATAAAATAAAAATTGCCCTAGGGTAATAAGTACAACACTTGCTGTTGACAGCCAGATGAAATTCTCAGTATTACGTAAATTAGAAATATTTTGTCTTCTTTAAGCTTAATTTAGGCTCATAAGTTGGAAATTGTCTGGAAATCTGGAAATGATAGTTGTACATAGGTAAAAAGGGAAAAAGATGTGAGATAATTACCTGCAACTTTCCTAACATTTCAACACCGACCAAAAAGAAAAAAAAAACGAAAAGAAAAAAAAATGAAAAAGAAAACCAAAGAAACTTTATCATACATTTTGTATGAGAAGCTACCTTAAAGCTTGAGAAGAAACATGTCAGTGATATTTGTAAAGGAACAACAACAATGTCTGACATTGAAGAAAGTCGAAACTCCGAATCATCAGTCATACAGGCGGATAGAAAATATTTCAGGAAATAAAAGGTGCTGATATCATTGAAGATTATAATTATAGCAAACTCTCAGAAACAGGGACCTTAGAGATGAAGACAAGTAATGAGTTTCCGGGTGAAAAGGAAATATAAGATCAAATTTAAGAAATCTCAAAAGACAAGTCCTTGGGATAGACTATTGGGAATTACTTATACATACATTTAAGATAAGTTCGATGAAACAGGACAAAATAAATTACAGGAGAAAATCCAGCATCGAGATTGAATCAGCAGAGGCGATAGTATATGAGGAGTGAGTGAAAGAACTCGGGTTTAACGTCCCACCAACAACAAGGTCATATGGAGACGGGACCTCGGTTTAAAGACTCATCCGAAAGACCGGAGAAACGGGGGATCAATATTGCGACCCCTGGATTGCAAGTCTGGAATGTTATCCACTACGCTACAGCCGCTCCAGTATATGAGGAACATAAATAAAAAAACGAAGTCAAAAAGCAAAACTAGATGAATACAAAAGATTAACGGTTACTGTCGAAAAGGAGTACACTTATTCCTGATGGCATTTAAAATTCAAAATGTGTCAAAGAGACTTTTATTCTGAGAGATTGGAAAACTAAATAAATGTGGAACTATATTTAACACATCTTCTGCAGGACATTCTGTTTCGTTTAGTTATTATAACCAATAAATTGTCTTGATGTAAACGAACATAGAGGGACGATTCTAATTGTATGTCTATCGTAATTTAACAATATGGTGAGCGGGTCATATCAATTTGTTCTAAATGTAGCATATTGCTGTTTGCTCTTCTCATTAAAGCAGATAGCGTTGCAACAGCGGCGTTTCGAGATACATTATGTCAGTATACAGTATAAGAAGTATACATAGGACAGGGAAAAGCACGAGAATTTGCCAAATGTGTAGATGTGGACATGTAAAAACTCCGCATCGTCCACATAATATCCACATTGTATACACATGAAGCCTTCAGCATCCACAGCATTCACAGCATCCACATCAGCTCCACAGATTACATGTGGATATTCCACTTGACATCCACATCTTTAAAATCATAAAAGCGGCGTGTGTTGTGACCTTTCTCAACCCTTGACAAAATCAATACAGTTCTCCCGATAGAAGTAGCCAGGCTTGAAAACGTAGATAAATGAAATGAATGTAGTTCCGACGCAATATAGTGATGGCACTGGTAGAGTGACGTCTTAAGACACAAGTCCATGAGACTGAAAGCAGCAGAAGCATACTACAAAAAGGCAATAGTAACTGGATATAATTAACAAGAGGACTTTTATGGCACAGCAACTGATGAGGCCAAAATACATTTATTTTCATACGCAACTTTACAAAGAATCTTAACCGGACAATGAAAAAAAGCTATTTTAAACTAGCGTTTACAAGATGCGGTGTCATCTCCCACCACCACCGTACTCATTCCACTTATCGTGCGGACTCAGTCTCCGGGTAGTGGCGGTCAGAGTAACACCCTATGCTAGTGTAGTTTTGGATCGATATCTGGGTCCTGCTTTATTAAAGCCTCATAAGCGCTCCTCAAAACTGATCTAACAGTAGAAGTCAGAATTTTTAATAAATGGAGGGAAATATGTGGCTGAGAATTTGAACTAGAATATTTAATCTCAGAATTGATCTGACCAAGGACGTGAGAAGGAGTAAATGAAAAGAAACTCTGACTGACAGTTTTGAAAAGAAAGATTAAGCTTACAGCTGATCTGACCGTGATTGCCAAAATATGTAGTAAACAAGAATCGTCAGAAGATAATAAAGCACGACTAGACTTTAACAAGCGTGATTTTAATATGGACAATACCGGCCAAGTTAAATGAGATCAGTTGCAGTGTCAAACTAAACAGTTCTCCTAAAATAATTCAAAACTCTAAAATATTGCAAGAGATATGACAATATCAATGAACAGTAGAATAGAGGTCACGATCACCTAGAAGTATATTGAAGTCAGTCAGTGTATCAGATTGTACCACTTTATCAAGTATAATTGAAGTCAGTGAAATTGTTTAAGCAATATTGCCCCAAATCACTGGACCATGACTTACAGTGTCAGCCCAAACCATTAACCGAAGTTTAAGTTTAATCCATGCAACCATGAAATTTAAGTAACTGTGTCATGCTGTTAGTTTGAGGTCAAGCTTGGGTCATACTGCGTCATTATGCCAAGCTGAGCTGTCATGTACAACCATTAAAGAGACCCAAATATATTAGGTAAAATTACTATACCGTGGAATATATGTCGCTGTGACCTACTTTTAAGTGAAGGTCGACCATCCGGTCATAGTGAGTCATTATCAAAAGAATCATGTTCGTACATCAAACAATCTTCAATAGATAAGGCATAATCTTTAGACGATGAAAACACTGTTAAAACACTGACTAACTGGGCTGATGATATTTTCGGGGTCAAAATGTCTACAAGTAGTATTATCGGCCCAGTGGCTCTAATATATATGTACCCGACTACATTTAGTGCGACTGACGCGCGTTTCTGTATTAAACTTCTTCAGTGTTGCTAAGCCCCAAAAGTTTGAAAGAAAAGAGAAAATTCGCACTTCTCGGCAGGCAACGAACATCCCTCTCCGAGCCTACTTATTAAATCGCAAACGCATGCCTTCCCCCATCCAGCCTCCGCAACCGCTGTGTCTCAAGAAAGGCGACAGACAAGAGGACAGACATTAGTAAAGAGATGTTCGATGCAGCAAGAACCCGCAAAAAGCCAAAATAACTCTAAAGAATGGAAGCCAAACTCCGTCAAGATTCCGGTTGCAATGACAAGTCAGTCTTAATTTATTTTCCAATAATTAAAAAAATACCAGATATACATCAAATGGAATAAGGTACTTTCAATCAGTATTTAAGTAGTGACCCCAATGTCAGAGAACCAGAATCAACACTGACTAACAGGGTTGGAAATGAAAGACACCTCTGGCTGACAATTTCGAGAAGAAAGTTTAAGCTCAAAATTAATCTGACCGTTAAGTGAGAATTTGTAGTAAATGAGAAGAAACTCTTGCTGTCAGTTTGGGAAAGAAAGTTTAAGCTCAAAATTGATCTGACTGTGAAATTGAAAATTTGTAGTAAACGAAATGAAACGCTGGCCGATAGTTTAATAAAAGAAAATTGAAGCTCAAAATTAACCTGACCGTAAAAGTGAGAATTTGTAGTTAATGAAAAGGATGTCTGATGGACAATTTGGAAAAGAATGTTTAAGCTCAAAATTGATCTGTCGTGGAAGTGAGAATTTGTAGTAAATGAAAAGGTATATGCATCCTACTAAGGTTAATTCATTGGGGTGATACTATGAGTGACCTCATACTAATTAAGATCAGTGTGACCTAAATTTCAGGGTCCAGTGATTTGAGCAAATATCTCGAAATCTATTTCATTGACTTGCTTTGAACTTGGTGTAGTGGTGCAACCAGATACAGAGATTGACCTCATGTCACGTCATTGTGACCTTTGATTCACAGATCAATGATATTGTCATATCTCTGTCAATATTTTAAAGGTTTGAATTATTCTTAGAAGAACTGTTTATTCTAACACTGCAGTTGATCCCATATTAATATTGCGCTTGTTGAAGTCAAGCTCTCGAAGGTCGAGCTTTATTTTTGTTTTATCTGTCTAGCGATAATAATATATTGTTGTATAAGGCATGAGTGGGTTGCAGAGAGATGAGTATCGTGATCGGGTCATATTTGTCACTTCCTTAAATCAGTATAACTGAGAGGCCTGTTTCCTTGAAATCTTAAGATTACATATTTTCCGTGGCCACGAGACAGAAAAACTCAGACTTAGATCAGATTGTGTAAATATATCTGAGGTGACGGATCATACAGCTCAATTTTCAGCTTCCTTAAAATCCATGTGGTAGATAGAGCATGGTTCTTCCGACTATACGGAGAGATAATCCACAGGCTTTAGCGAGTCGATTTTCGACCGCACAGGCGGATGAACCATGGTCTGTCTCAATTACTAAACGATGCCCAGTGTATGACTCGCACGTTACGGGGTATCGAATGCTAAACTTTAGATATTTATGGTTGGATGAATGGATGGATGATTTGCCAGTTTACGTTCTTGTTAATAATATTGCAGTTATATCAGGACGATGGCATGATGGTGATAAAAGGCTGTGTGCAATGAAGCCCCTTTATAGTTGATAAGTTTTCCGCCTCCAGCGGGTATCAAACCTTGGACCAATAGACAGCAGGCCAGCGCACAACCGACTAAACTACCAGTGCTCCGGGTATCTGGAAATTGTGGTTTCACGATTAATACTTGTAGCTGTAATCACGAAAGACGCAAGCCAGGTTGCATGGGAATACTCCCATCGTTTTCCTTATATTGTTTTTAAAGGGAGACAATATTTGAGACATCACGATTGGTTCCCTCTGGACACGAAACCCTCTACTCTTTAAAGGAAAGATTTAAAAACGTACACATGTAGCCGTAAACAAAGAATACGCAAGTCAGGCTGCGTGAATCGTTTTGTTTTTCCAACATGCCTTTTTACTACTTTTTGACTATTTACATGTGACGAGATACATACAAAATTTTGCTTAAGATTAATGGGATCACCTCCATCGTTGTCCACCATATTATATTTTTAAACTGAGACAACATTTGTGACTCCATCTCTGTCCCCCCTCCCCCCTTCCACCCACCCCCACCCGATGAAACCCTCTACTCTTAAAAGGACGAATTTCTTCGTAGAGATGCAAATTCTTCTTTAAGTGTCATTCCTGACTACGAAGGAAGGAACCAGCATTCCGCAGATACTGTGTCTCGCCTGTCTGTACATTGTCACAAAACAGAGCTAAACCAGACAACTCAATTAAAAGTTTACGCCGCCGACGACGACACTAACAAAGGACAGGTAAAACCTATGTCTCGTTTCTCCTAGTTGCTGGCGAGACAAAAATAAAATCAGTCGCGACAAGAGAAAATCAACAAAGTGGTTGTGCGCCCAGCGCAGACTCAAATCAGCATGGGCATCCACCCAGTCTGATCAGCGCTTAAATAGTAGCTAAGGGCCTAAGCTACCTCCATGCGGATAGCGAAGAAACTGATCAGACTGGACAGATGCTCAGGCTAATCTTAGTCTGCACTGGTTGCACAACCACTCAGTCGGATTGCTCATGTCGCGGCTCAAATGACAAGCAACAATAGACCTGAAAGCAAAATGAATCCGTGTTCAGTTAAGGACCACTTAAAATTGAGGCGGACCTTTTGATTGTTCTCGAGAAAAGTTGGCGTAATATCACTTACTGTAGCAATGTCATAAGAATACGTGCTAACATCGCTTACCAAGGCCAGCTGGTGCAAAAATTAAACTAGTCCGAACAGTTACTGTGGCAGTTTCCGTATTTACAGTTTGGAAATAAACATGTCCTGAAGGACATGCACAGGGTGGTCATGACATGTGCTAGAGGCTACATGTTCGGATTACTCGGCCGCAAACCATAACGATCCAGAAACTGGACATTACCCGTAAGTCTATGACCAAAATACAAAAGGTCACAGCGAGTTCTCGTTTACTACTCGTGAGAATATCTGACTAGAGTCTGCACTGTTTGCTAACAGTTTTACAATAATTACTGATGTGGCGAGGGTGTGTCGATATTCAAACATTTGCAGCAAAATTATTAATTAAAAGCAGACAAGAGACTCTTAATAGCAGATCAGTTTCAAGCCTGTATGCAGAGGGATGCAGCTACGATAATTATTTCAAAACCATGCAGTTTCCTGCCAGAAACCGAGTTAACAAATCCTAATGATGACTTCAAAATCTGTTTTCTTAACTTTCGTACCCCTCCCCCTCCTTTAAATTAAACATGAAATCTGCAACCCAACCTCGCCCCTTCCCCCGCGCCGCTCTCTCCTACCACCATCACCATGCTCCTCCGCCCCCTTTTCAAAGTCTACGAACGGGCCTGGATTCAAGACCATCGCGTTAATCAGAGCTCCAAGATAAGGAGTAACAGGGGTAGTTCAGGGATAGCTTTCCATATTTCTCCATAAAAAAGACATATGTTGTGATCCCTTCTTAGAACCGTCTCGCTGAGATGTTCTAAGGAGGGGTCACAACATATGCTTCCTTTGAGAAATAAAGAAAATCATTTCTGAATTGACCTGTGGCCAGATGTCAGTCAAAATTTGCATTGACCAGTCAAATAAGGTAAACTCTTGAGAGAAAACAAATTTGTGACATGTAGAATATGCTCGGTCAAACCTTAAAGGCGGAGCGATAAGCGCATTAGCGTTAGGCTAATTATTCCAGTTCTTATCTGTAGCTGCAGTGGCTAATATTGTCAAACTTTTAATGTTTATGGTAACTGTTTGAAATATAGCCAACAATATTCCCAACAGGATATGTGTGTATTTATGAAGACACTAAATCTCATTTCAATACGGGACACACCTTGCAGTTTCCTCTTAAAACTTATACAACTGGAGAGCTACTTATTAAGTACTTTAATAGTCTACGTGATTTAGACCATGTAGGATAGGAAAACTTGTCTTGTCCCATGTCTCTTTGTACAATTATGTCTCAATATCTCAGAGTAGAAGTTTATCTATCTCAAACCACTGATATCTCAGAGTAAATTTTCTGGTTCCAGAAAGAGTTTTCCAGTCGCCTGCTGACCAACTCGGATTCGAACCTGTGACGTGCTGGCAAAAAATTCAGACTTCATATGTATTTAATTAATAACAGTTAAGCCTCACTTATTCGTAGTGAGTCAGCAGCTATGACAGTTTAGTGTTGAGTAATAATTGTTAAAGGTCAATTGTAAAATAGGTATCACGAGCACAGAGCGCGAGGGATATATATGTCTCACAACTGGCCGATAAACTGTAAATAAAACGTGTTCCTCAATAATTCACTACTAGACTAGTTTAAATAGCGCTCGACTATCAACTAAACTAAAACTACTACTAAGACTAACGGGTGGCGGATTCACACCGACTACTGTACTGTGTAAGAAAAACGACACTGTGAGTCTCATGAAATTTTTTTGCGTTCGTCAGATTTTGTTTTCTAATTTTTGTTACTCGTCATGCTCGTGTGGTGAACATTATCTCAAATGTAAAATAAATGTGTACTTATAGTCCAAATTCATAATCGAGTATAGATGCGAAAAAATGGCAAAAACTGAATCCGCCCCTTGATAGTAAATCAATCGAGCGCATGCTTTTCCCGCATTTCACCCTTGGGAATAGACATACATTGCGAAACTCTCAGAACATTAAGAAGTTCGAATATTTGGAATTTACGCCAGATTTGACCAATTTTAGCGATAACAATGGTCAACGGTTGGTGTCATCGACTCATGAGATAAATATTTGCTCAGTTAGGTTAAAAAGTCGACGGGATCTACATGCACAATGGCATACAAACACTATCTGATCGGTAAATACGTCTGAATGACTGAGCAAGTGGCGGGTTTGATGTATTGTTCGGGAACATGAAATAATAACAACTGGATGTACTTTTGGCTGTGGTGTTTTAGAAAATGTACTGACAGCGTCAAGACGATATGCTTTGTTTTGGAGCCTAGAATATTTAAAAATGCCAAGAAAATATTTCGGCTTTGACATAACTCGTGTATTCAATGTTCCCCGATCGTGACAAACAGCGATTTCCAAAATGGAAACATCAAAACAGAAACAAGTTTAACATTCTATAAATATGTATAATTAAGAAAAAAAGACACATCTGCTCTACGTTTACCTTTTCATAATCTTCGAGGAGTCCCGGTAGCTCAGTAAGTTAAGCGCTGACATGCTGATCAAGCGGTCCCGTGTTCGAGCCCCGCTGTAGACGGGAATCATTTCAACCTTAAATGGGGTTCCACTGCACACAGCCTTTCATTATCACCCACCCACCGTCCTGATATGACTGAAATACTGTTAAAAGTAAGATTGTCGAGAAAATTACAATTTTTCTATATGCGCCTACCAGGAGGAAAAATCAAATTTGCATGCCCAGCCTGGGTCAGTTCATTCTCGATGGAAAACTGCACCCGGGTGAAAAAGTTACATGCAGTGAGTTATGGGTACCTGGTCAATAGGTACCTTACTCATTGGGCATGAGGCAAAAATATAGTTTCGTTGGGTACAAGGTTTTTATATCCTTCAGTACGTCCAGTGAAGAAACATTTCGAAAGCAAACAATCATGAGCGTCGCCCTCGACTGACTTCTCACTGTCCTCATAGAACACCTTTACTTAATCAGGCACTTCCTATCCAAAAACAAAAATAAATAATAAATTAAAAAAAAAAGAAGAAGAAATGAAAAAAATGGTGTTTTGTGTACATACCATTGTAGTGTCTTCCTTAAAGTCTTATGCTGAAGATTTTCAGAAGCCTGCATTCCAATTGTATTTCATCGGAAGGCTGTCTTGGAACATAAGTACCTGGGGAAGTCTTCATTGATTCCATTGTCATGAACTCCAGTGCTCATGGCTCGGTTTGAGGTAAAAGAAAAAAAATATTAATCATTTTTAAGGGTTCTACGGCAATGTCCAGTGTTGCTTATTCCATTACTGGTCGGGAACAGACTCGGTGAAACCAAATCTGCTATTTTCATTCCTTCGGTGTACTCATTGTCCGGAGGATCTAACTGTTCGGAACTTTCATCTTCTCTACAGCTGGTGTTGTGCTGTGTCAAAGCCGTAAAACGTCTCCCCGTACATCGACAATGTGTGCAATGGAACCCGTTACGATTGAAAAGTTTCCCGCCTACAGTGGGGCTCGATCCCGGGACCGCTAGATCAGCATACCAGCGCTTAACCCACTAAGCTAAATTATTTCGGCATTGGTGACCTATAATTTTGCCTTACCATGCTTACTGGCATCAGGATTTACTTTATAATGAATGAAGGTCTACGGCAGTCAGTTGTGTCTAATTGTCGCGAAATTTAACCTTATATTTTGAAGCCGGTATAATCAACGTACTTAATGTAAACGGATAAACGTTCTATCTTGGCCACAAAATTGCGCTCATATATTTTTGCCAGCGCGCCCTTCATTTACAAATACTTTTCATATCTAGCACACCAGAGTCGATTAACACTGCGCTCTCAATTACTTTTATACGTTGCTTTTGTCCACACTGATGATTTTTATGGAGCATTTGTTTCTGTTCATATACTGTATCAACGCAAAGCCGTTCTGGCTGAAAGTTGAAAACAGGACTTACTAATATGGGGGGAATAGCAGTGCCGCCTCTTGCAGTGACATGGTCAAACGTTTTGGAATATCCGTTAGTTTCTTGTTGAACGTGCCGGAACATTGTTGTAAGACCCTGGTAAACGAGCAACTCAGTTCTCGAAGTTAAAATGTCAAGATAACCAAATTGTTACAATATTATCAAATTACACCTTCGTGAAAGTTCAATATATATATGGTGCAAAAATATGCTTGCCTTACATGCGCACCGAACAGCATTTTTATCTTTTGGCTAAAACGGCATACACTTTATTCTAACTGCGCATCCACCAGGCGTTTTACGGTACTGATCTAGAGTTTGAAGTACTATACGCTGAATGACACATGGACTAACTATTCGTTGCAACGTAAAGCTGCGTTTAGACGGGCAAAGTTTCTGTGACAAAGACGGTTTGCCACAGAAAAATGTGCTCTAGTGAATGCCAAAATTTGACAATATTTCTTTGACAAATATATATGGTAAAGTTACTTCGATAAATTAAATTTGTCCGTAAAGTTACTTCGATAAATTAAATTTGTCCGTGTAAACGGAGAACTTTTTTTAAAGATTTTGTAACAAAGAACTGTGCTATAAGCGTGGAAAATGTGACAAAGATTTTGTTCTATAGCCGCATAGGTCAACAAAGTTTAATATGTAACAAAGAAACTGTAACAATGTTGGCCGTTTACACGGATAAAGTATACATGTCCAGGTAACTTTGACGAATAACATTTGGTCATGTGAACACTGCAGCAATCATTTCATTGCCAAAGTTTATTTGACAAACATTCTATGTCACATTTTCTTTAACAAATAATCTGCCCCGTGTAAACGCAAACTGTTTGGCATTCTTTCTTTGTTAAAGTTTCTGTGACATAGAAACTTTGCTCTTGTAAACGCGATGTAACTGTAAAAAATGGATAGTCTTCCCGACTGCAATGCCAAATCTGAGTCTTCGTAGGTCCACATTTTATAATTGGTCATTTTCATCTGCAGGCTGAAATTTCATTTTGGATCGCAAAGATTTGTATGAACACCTATTAGAAAAAAATCCATGTTTTAAATTCTTTTGGGATTTTCTGAAAAGAATAATTTGCATGAGAAGTAAAACAACAACTGCGCAATATGAGTGTGTCTTCCTTCAAAAAACGATGGCCGCTATCACGCAATTATAAAAAAGCCATGTTTCATATTTGAAACATATCTCAGACTTGGTTAGCAAATCAGTTTTTGTTTTGAGTTTAGTTTACTGTCAAACTAGTGAACTTTAGTTACTGCAGAAGTAATTATTTTGAGGAATGAAACCAGTTATTAGGATTCTACTATCCACACCTGGTTAACTTTGTTTTTAAGGCTGTTACAAACTAAAAATGAAGAGGCTGTTAATAAAAGAAAAAGGGTCATAGTTGCGCCACTACCTGGTCATTGCGGCTAAACAAATTTGTTTAGCCGCGATTTGTTTAGCCACGATGGCCACGCCGTTTGGATCAATGACACTTTTTCGTTTGATAACCGCTCCCGTATATGCATAGTTAACCAGCAATCTTTCCCCTATTTCGAAGTTTCGTGGTAACCGGCTTCATTTCATACATTGATGACAGGAACATTGGTACAAACAGATCAACGGAATTTCATGGGCTATGACTGCAAGTCCTGCAATATATGAGCCGTGACACGACAAAACCAACAAAGTGGTTGTGCACCCGACACACCCCGTTTCCACATGCCGGAAGATACAATACACGGAACGCCCAGCATTTAGCTTTTTGCACTCTGAAAAATTCTCGAAGGTCTTACGGTAAAAGTTTTACCGTATAAAGTAAGGAATTGTACTCCTAACTCTCAATATGGAAATGGTCTATACAAGCTGTGAGCTTTCGCCCAAATCCTTTTCATGAAAATTGTACTTTGAATGTATCAAATGTAGACAATTTGCATAAAATTTTGTTTAAACCAATATGGAAATTGACTGCATTTAGAAAATAAAATTGATTTTTTGTATAGTGCAGTCATTTCCATAACAATCCAATACTTTTATGGTTAAGCGCCTGGCAGCAACTTGCCAGTCTTTTATTAAAAAATATACGGGATTTTTTTACAGTGAGTATGTGCACAAATCATTAGAATATGAGCGCCCTATTCTGTTTTATGCTAGTCTATCCAGTTACTTTTCTAGGTTGTTTCGGCACCAAAGGTGACTTCAACAATTCCCCCTATGTCTTCTTTTCAGCTGCCCAACTTATGCTGGCAAAGTCCACCCTTCAGAATTCTAGACTTACATATGATATGCTTACCTGCTGTTCATGCTTAGACTAATGTATATCCACAATACATTGGGTTGTGTGAGTGATTGCGAGATTTCTAAGAAAAATACAAACGCTTATACTGGCGATTTTCTGTTTACTTCTCCAATCCTCCCGAGTAAAATTAAGATATGTCTGAAATTTGTCAGTCGTTCGGTTCTAGCGATCTGCGTACCAAGCACAGTCGCTTTCTGTTAAAATAACCAGTCAATACACCCTCGTTTTTGTTTAGCCTGCCCGTACACTATCACAAACAGTGATCTCCGATAGTCTTTAGTGGACATTAAAACTTTACCAAGGATGACATTCAACATTTGAGATCGGACGTTCTAGGTAAGGGGGCATTTCAAACGTATACATGGCATCGATTATGGTGCCTAATTGCGTCGCACGAACAGGGAGTTTAGCACATAAGCGACGAGCAAACACTCAATCCAATCTATCTTTACATATGCATCAAACCAGGAAGACTGATCAGTCTGCGCCGATGCGCAAGCTGATCTGAGTCTTTCTTAAAGGCACGCGCCGTAAGGTAAAATTTTACACGACGCCATTTGCAGGATTGAATTGAAACCGTATCTACGTCGTTGCAACATCATATTTACATCATGAGGTTGCATCAACGTCGATTTGACGTTGATAATGTTTTAGCTACATTAGAACATCTAGGCAAAAGACGATGCACGTCGTTCTTTCTCGTCTGGAAAGCAAAATTCTTTAAATATAAATAAGCGTGGTGTTACTTATATTTTCATTTTGCTGATACTGAATTAGTTATTTGTTCAACGACAATGCCCGCCAGGGAATTTTTTCTTCTTCCATTTTGAACGGTTGAAGACAGCTTGTGATAGCACCACTCAAACTAAATCGTCAGCCCATTATGTAGGACAGAATAGCGCAAAGCGGGATTTAGCCGTGTAAACGTCTCCGTCATGATCGAAAATTACACGTGATGTAAGCATTTGTCATTGGAAGTGCGCGCTTATCTAACGCTAAGGGTTGCTTTACCAGTGTATGGCACTCAATTTGACTCGGCTATTTTGTACTACTGAATAAATATACAGGTTTTCAGTACCAGTCTGTTGGGAGCCCCGGTAGTTCAGTGGGAGAAGGACTGTCCGGATAAGCTAGCAGTCCGGGTTCAAATCCTGCTGGAGGAGGAAATCTTAAACTACAAACGGGATTCTCGCACATTGTATGAACATTATGCCGAAACTGAAACAGCATTTGCATGCAGCATGCTTATGTGTTTACATGCAACGCATGTATATGTGTCAGTGATATCTGTTGGAAACAAAAACGAAGTCGTATCAGGCTGACTGCACAGACGCGCAGATAGGTCTGAGTCGTCATTGGTCGCATATGTACAGCAGATTCTGTTAAACGTCGACGCAGTGGCACGCTGATTTTACAGACGAACATCTATGATCCGATCAGGGCCTGCCTGTAAATTAATTTGGATAATTACAATGTGTCATAATATGTAGGGTAATTAACTCTTTTTAGACTAGTTACCCGTTTTGGCGACATATGCGAACAGCGGAGACCCAGTTCAGACGCCGCATAATGCTGCGTCTGATCAGGATGAACGGAATATTTATACAAAATACAATAAAAGTGGAAACATGAACCAGAAACCCTTAAAACACAGAAATGGAGTCATCCAAAAACATGCAACAGACTTTCAAAGAAAAGGGGGATTGGGGAGACGGGAGAGGGTGGGGGAGCTGGGGCGGGCTTAGATTACCCACATTTTAATGGGCTAACAAAAGCAAATGTACTATCCCAGCCTTTCCCGGTGTACATGTATACAAGTGCAGTCTGGTCAAGGCATGTGCATTTAGTCCACATAATTGATTCGGCATTACGGCTCGTTCCCAACAGCTGAAAACGCCGTGGCTATATAGCATTTGGTAGGTTCTGTGTACGCTGCAAATAATTTGCTATACAAAACGTTTGAAGCTTATCAAAGTTGATACGCCAGCAAGACGCTGTTAAAGAGTTGCCTGATCTTTGGTTAAGCTGGGTGATGAAGTTTGGGTACGATAGGGGTTCTGCCAGTGGTGTCCTTGGCGATTTACCAATGGTCACCGTAGAACCCTGAACAGGGGACATTTGGCAACCAACTATTGGTAGAGCCAATGGCGCCATTGGCACCATTGCAGAGCCAATTTTTTTCTGTAATTAGAAAACTTGAGTTTTTTTTCTAATTTGCTTTCATCACTGTCGGGAACAATTATTCTCCTGTCGCAACTAGAGCGTTTATGATAGATTCACTAAATCGCCATATTGAATGACGCAATTTTCCGGCGTTTGTAATGTTACCCACGCCCTTTGTTGTCTGCAGTACTGGCAGCCAATGGCCGGCAATATTGGTACCTTTGGTACCAACGGTAGAGCCAATGGTGCCAATGTTGAAACTCTGAACGGCATTGACATGCCTATGCTGACATTGGCAGAACTCCAAACGTATACTTAGTGACAAAATACTGAAATGGCGAATGGACGTTGCGTGGATGACGTTGCAAGGACATTGATTCGACGACTTCCTTTGTAGCAATGCATACCAGACAGTCTGTACTCGTTTTAAAATGAAAGTCCCTAAATCTGCCTCGACGTTTATGCGACGTTGCTTGGTTTCTGCGTGAGTTTCAGTTTTCTTAACATTTTACATGTACCTTAACCTTGTTGGAAGAGTTTATACAACGGTTCAAACGTCGTAGTTATGTCAACATTGCATCGACGTTGATTGGACACTTGCCCGCTTGGTTCCTTCAGAGAAGGCTTCCAACACTTACATATCAAATTATCCATGTAGATTATCCAGCCAAAATCCTAAATGCATACAGCTCTGTTCAATATACAAGGACCAGCGAGTATCGTGATCAGCCTGCACTTACGTTCATGTCTAAACAAGGGCAAAATACATAAATACATGATTTTGTACCCAGCAAGGGCGCACTAGCGGAAATCACACGATACGCACAATAAGGTTTCCATACATAAATTAATGGGAAACCTGGGGTTTAGCCCCTTAGATATTTTTTCTTCCTTAAAGGCCAGTTGGACGTTTGTGATTAAAATCTTGCCCAATTTACCGCATTTCAGAATGAAAATACGCTGAGCGTGTTGGAATTTTGTCAGTTTGACAAAATTTTAATACGCACCTGCGTATTTGCGTACAGGTAGCTCCAGGTCTGCTCATCGTACACGTTATAGACACACGGCCGAAATCGAAAGTAAACACGTCTTTCTCGCAATACAGATAAACCTGTTGTTTTTGGTATTTTATTGTTCAGCCACGTAAGACAAAAAGGAAAATTAGTACAAAATAAGTCATCTAATTTGAGTCAGCGCTCAGTTCATCTAAAAGATCCATTCATCCATCCATCCATCCATCCATCTAGTCACCTACCTACCTACCATTCTTACCTGCCTACGTCCCTACCCTCTGACTGTCTGTATGTCTGTCTCTCCGTTCACCTACCTACCTACATACCTAACCTATCCTACCCTACCCTACCCTATCCTACCCTACCTACCTGAGAGGCCGTCTGCCTGTCTCTGCCTGGCAGACCGTCTGTCTGTCTGTAACTATGCATTATTTATAGGACACCAATATTTTCAGACAGTATGGATGGATGGATGACTTGCGAATTAACGTCCTTTTTAACAGTTTTTCAGTCATATCAGGACGATGGATGGGTGATAATGAAAGCAATGGAGCCAGTCTACGATTGAAATGATTTCCGCCTCCGGAGGGGCTCGAACCCGAGACCGTTAGATCAGCAGGCCAGCGCTTAACATACTGAGGCTCCATTTTCATACAGTACGAATAGTTAGATTAAATAAAGACAGAAGACCCAGATCGGCCTAATGGTAAAAGAACAATAACACCACCAACAACTAAAAAGAACACTTCACTTTGTCCTTGTAGATTCTTGAAGATCCGAGCATAATGTGCGAACAGCAAAGGCACTGACCTGACTGCCTACATGCATAGGTGCACTTCACTTTCAGGGGAAGGAAGTCTGTCATTTGCATCTTTCGCCTCGCTTTTACTTAAGAGTCAAACCATAAGGGAAAGAAGCTACCTATGGAGGTTCGAATGTTTTCCTCTAAGCATTGTTTCAGTTTGAAAGGGCAACGTTTTGCCGAGAATAAAATAGGAAGTCACAAAAAGTATGACAGTGGTGAGTGAACCAATTCAAAAGACAGGTTTGCCTACAGCTTGATACTTGGCACATGTTATGAAAAAAACGTTTTACAGCTCGTACGAACAACGAAGGCGATAATAAGCCTGCACTTCTGCACAGATGGATGGATGACTAGGTCGATTGATCGATCGATCGATCAATAGGTAGATATATAAATATATAGATGGACGGATGGATGAATTGCGATTTTACGTCCTTTCTAACAGTATTTTAGTCATATCAGGACAAAGGGCGGATGATAATGAAAGGCTATTTCTTACCTACGAGACAGAGTTTGTTCTATTTTTAGCGGTGCTGGAAAATTCTGTCTTGCCCATGGGCTGGGACAGCTCACACGAGCTTGAATTCTGTGTATCACTACGCTCAGTGAAATGCGTGCGATAAGCCCGACTCGGCGATTTCTGCATTATTTTTATAGCAATGAGTTTCCTCAAAGACATTCATTCTTTATAAGTCCATCATTATCTGTTTCTATTCTTAAAATGGGAAAAAGCTCCAAAATAGTCAATGCTTAAAGGGCTGGATTTTGTTCTATCATTTTGACCCCCCCAATCTAATCCCCTCCAATAAACAAGTGATAAGAAAATCAAAGACACCTCCTAATCACCTCATTTATTAGGGTCATAAAACAATGCAGTGCTGAAACCACTGCCTGCCTGTGGGGCTCCAGTGGGATAAATTCTTGCATCAGTCAAAATGTATGAGATCAGAACAATATATTCTGTAATTTGTAAAATATAATTTGCTGATAAGCAGTCAAAGAAAACTCAAATATTAATTAAAAAAAAAAAAAAGAGGAAAGGTAAAAAAAACTGAATAAAAAAAGAACTTAAGGAAGAAAGAAAAAAAAAAATAATTGAATTTATTTTACAAATATTGTCTTGTATCATCACTAAATACTTTAACTTTTTTTATATATATTTCAGTATGTTTTTTTAATTTTATATTCTTAATTTTTATTTACATGTACTTATTTTTATAATTTCTTTTTTTATTTATTTATTTATTTATTTATTTATTTTGTGTATGTGAAGTGAGTCAAATGCTCTGTAATTTAATACATTAGCCATTATAATAATCTCAAGAAGAAAAAAAAATGCCAGATTTGAAGATGAAATTTTGTTTCAAGGATCACATCAGAGTCCCAAAAGACTTCAATTTGATAAGATTGTGAACCCAATGTTTTGAGCAGTTTGGTGACATTAAACATGTTTTTCACACCTTTGAAAACAGTGAATTGGTTAAAGTTCATTTGTTTTTACAAGAACTGACACTGTAGTTTTGTTGGTTTTAGACTGCAATTTGACAATTATGGATTTATCATTATCAATATTTTGTTTCCTCATGCAGAGTATATTATTTTATTTTGGCTTCTCTCATAATGAATTTTGATTGTGAAAAGGGATAGATGTGAACTTAAGATTTTGTAAACATTACCAGAATATATGTATCTAAAATGATTTTCTACACCAAACTTTGATGAATATTAATGCCGGTAATTAAAACAAGGTATCTCTGTTATTGATTTCCCCCATTTCGGGCCTCCGTAAGAGACTGCTAGGACACTGGTCTGGAGAAGACAGCTTAGCCACAGGAGACTGTTTATTGGATTAGATAAGGATTACATAACTTACTAATGACAAAAATCCAGGTCTTTAACACAAACACTGTCGAGGGTGCCGCCATTTTGAAGACGTTTCCAACTGACGTTTGAAATATCGTTGGCGTTACGTCACAATACTACTTACAATTGTACACGTTCGCATGAAATAATAGTTCCCCGTTCAATTTGAAATATATCGTAGGTAAGAAAAAAAAATCAAACATTGGTCTCCGATGCGGACAACGAAATCCCAACCCTCGGGCACAAAGGGTGTGTCGGAAACTCGACAAGCCTCGTTTCCGACACACCCTGTGTGCCCTCGGGTTTGGATTTCCCTGTCCATTCGGAGACGAATGACAGATTCTATGTGTCCATGAAACTCCGTTTACGATTGAAAAGATTCCCGCCAATAGCGGGGATCGAACTCGGGACCGCTAGATCAGCGGGCCACTGTTTAAGCTACTAAACTACCACAGCTCCTTGATGGATAGATAGACACCAGCAGGCACACGACGCCGTATTGACGTCGGTTCTACGAAATGACGTCGCATCGAAGTCATCACGACGCCATTTTGACGATACGTATCCGCTGGGCCAGATTAGGGAGGTAGGGAACATGGAGGAGGAATGCAAAGACAGATAGAATGATGGATGTTGGGTTATGGTTGAAGAGAGAGAGAGAGAAAGAGAGAGAGAGAGAGAGGGTGAAACAATGTGTTCGAGAGAAAAGAAAACAAAAATTAGGCAGACCAGTCAATCTCGAGGGTAATACCTGTTTCCCAACCTGGTTTTCGACCTAGCCAATCAGTTACCGCACATGCAAAAGTGCATCGACTGGGACAAGCGACACCAATACTAGCCCGGTCGACGCCCATTTACAATGGTATCATTTACCGTGACTGGTATAGCTTTCGACCGAATTATAGGTCGACACATTACAGCCACTTTGCACAGTACTGGAAAGGTCCACTGTTGGTTGGTAGTATCGGTTGTCATCATATATTTCAACCATGACAAATTAAGTTAGTCGCCCACGATTTATGTTGCATGATTTTCCATTCCATGTTAGGGGTGGTCGGTTTGGGCGATGGTGCTGTTGAACATTCAATGCCGTGGCGTTCTTCTAATTTGGCTAATAGTAAGGCAAGGGCCGGATGTGCCTGCAGCAGGTGCGGGCTAGGGTTTGTTTGGATTATTTTGGTCTCATCTATCCTATCTTTTTCTTTTCTTTCTTGCTGTCTCTGGAAGCAGCTCGAAGAGACTGGAATACTATCTAAAAGAGCCGTTAAACCCAAACTCCAACCACCATCACCATCCACTCTATGTTAGGATCCTTTGTCCAGAGCGCTTGGCTTGCGTTTGAAGACGACATGTTCCTAACTTACTGACAAACTCCCTCAGTCGTAGTCCGTACCTGATACTTTTCAATCAATAATAACAGCAAGCGAAATGACATGACTGGACCATAATATATGCTATGACGATAGAATGGAAATCTAACAGCCCACAAACAATACGCCCACCAAATGACATGTGTATCATTATATCTCTGTCTGATGATCCACATCAGTAATCTGCGCTTGCCTGTCGATCTAACGGTCCCGGGTTAGAGACGCGCGAGAAGCGAAATCTTTCCGACCGTAAATGGGGCTACATTGTATCAAGACTTTCACTATCAACGTCCCATCGTCCTGATATGAAAATACTGTTCTAAAGGACGTAAAACTGCAACACAAGCTGGCAATTAGTATCGGCAAATTTCATAGCCATCCGTCCATTTCTTCTCACGTTGTGATTTAAGGACCACCTTGGACATCCCTATACACTGGCGTGGCATTCATTACAGGCTTGCACGAAGGCGCAGGCTGATCTGTCTTATCGCTATTGTATGCATCAATTGTGACTAGGATTCTTTTAAATTTGAGATGACCCCCAAGTAGTTTGTCAGCCTCGAATATAAACTCAGCGTATGGTTAAAGTTTTAAGGAGGACGATCCCGGAAGAACTCTGTTCTTGCTTGTTTAAAAAACAAACAGAGTTATTGTTCATCATCAAATCGACTAACTGTGGAGTAAATACAGTTATAATATACACTTACAATATCTACCGTAAAGATCCTAAGTTTTCGGGCACATAGGTCTGTACAAACAGTGAAAACTGAGATCAGACTGTTCCTTAGGAACCAGAATGATCAAGATCTTCACAGTTTCCATTCCATCTGCGCATTTTTGTCGACATTACTCTATGGTAGAACCGAATAACAGGAAAATAAATAATAGGGCTAGGACCGGCTGTGCTTGCAGCAGGTGCAGAATTTGGGCAGTCTGTTTGGGGATATTTTGAACTTAAACATTGTTTTTCTAGGAAACGAAACGGTGAAATGTTTGTTTTTTTGTTTTATTCTTTAACATACGACGTAAGTTTTACTAAAATAATCCGCATAAGCATGCCCCATCGATTGATAATATTTTTCATGACGTTTTTCATGAAATTCAATTTTCTTGCATTTTTTCAAAGAATGTAAAAATATACTTATTAACAAGAAAACTGCATTTTTTTGTTATCAGTTTGTTTCAAATATCATATATTACAGATTATATGATTTGCTGAAATGAAAGTGCATTCATGTGCTAGAGATATGAATTTTAATGGAAAATGTTTAAACATAATATGTAGAAATACAAAAAATTGTTTTTTAGGAAAACAAAACGGTGAAAATTGTTTTTTTCTTACCCAAATGTTTTACAGCTCTTTGGGTTATTTAGATGGTATAATGGTTTGAATGCCCCGCCAATATTTCTATTCAGTATTCGTCTACCTTAATGTCCAGTGATAGTCGATAGCAGATAGTTTGACGCCTATTTAAACTAGTCTACAATAGAGCTAAACTAAAGGCTCAAATCTTTTTTTCTTTCTCTTTCTTTAAGCCCCCCTCACGTCTCCCCCACCCCCCACACACAGAATCATATGCTCGGAAACAGTGAACTGTTGCGGAAGAAAACATGGCAATTTCCACTGCCTTAGTTTGCTTAGTTCAGACTGTGTATATATATGAGGTGACGGACCAGACAGGTCAATTTTCAGCTTCCTCAAACATCCATATGATAGATAGAGCAAGGTTTGTCCGACTGTAGAGAGAGATAATCCACGATTTATACATGAAGCTGTTAACACGGAATACGCAAACGTGCCTGAGCAGATCAGTTTGCTTCCCCCAACATGTTTTAAGACCATTTTCTTGTAACGCGACTCAATTAAGAGTGCTTAAAGGCCAAGATACAACAGGTTCAGTTTGTAGTTTAACTTTTTAGCACCTAGTTGATAACGGCAATAGCACACTCTCTGTCTTAGCATGGGTCCAGTTCAAAGGTGGTGGATTCATTATCATCTTACACATGTAGAATCTCACACCCGTATCTAGACCCACTAACTATTCAGTAGGTAATCACCACTGTTACTGCTGATAAGTATTATGTAAACATATCAAACTGATACCGGTATAACCAATAAATGTAATGCTAGGTGTCCCATATTTCAAACGGTAAAGACCCAGATCAGTTGGATGCAACGGAGGTTATGCATCATATATCATCGGTGACTGAATCAGAAAACTTAAGACTTAATTATGAAAGAACGTGTTTTGTTTGTTTATACGTGTATTTGAAATTTAAGATTAAAAGTAAGGAGGCATTTATATTGTCTTGAGGTAGTGTTATTTCTCAATCGAGGTTTAATGGCCAGTTGGCAATATTGCGGTCATGTTGAACCATCTGTATGGAAGGAGAGGAGAAATCTATGGGGCTATTTATTCTCTATTACTTGATATCCATAATTCGAATAATTTATGGATATCTATAATTCGAATTACGGATAACCATAAATCATGTCGAATTAAAGATATCTATCATTCGAATTATGGATCTCTATATATCGAATTATGGACATCCATATTTCGATTTATTGATATCTATAATTCAACATGATTTATGGATATCCATAATTCGATATAATTCAGATTATAGATAACCATAATTTCAATTATGGGGATATCAGTAAATAGTTATGGATATTCATAAATAATTATCGATATCAATAGTTTGAATAATGGATATCCATAATTCGAATTATGGACATCAATAAATAGGGAAAAAATAGTAAAATGGCACCCCATGGAAATTTGCATGGCAAAATGAGTATACTTAGATCCGTTGCAGGACAGTGTAGAAAGTAAAGTTTGGATATCCATATATTGAAAAGTGGATACTGAAAACAAGTTATTGGTATCCATAAACAGCAAAATCAGCACCTTATAGAATATTCACTAATAGTTTTGGATATCCAAAGGTTGATTTTTTGATGTCCGTTAATCTCTTTATACATCTAATATTCTCAAGACTTTTGGATACATAATTTGATTTATGGATATCCAGTATTCGATTTTTGATGTCCAATTTTCGAATTATGGATATTCAATAGCTATCATGATTTCCAAAATTTCATTTATGCATATCCATAATTCTGTTTTTGATATCTGTAATAAACCGATTTATGGGTATCACAAAATCAGATATCCATTAATCGAATTATGTATATACAAAAATCGAATTATGGATGATGGATATCCGCACTTAGATGATTATTGTATATCTGAAAAATAGAAGTATGGATATATAAAGTTGAAAATGAATTTCAGACATTGAATAAATCGATTTATGGCTCACAATTTAATTCGATTTTTTTTATATTCAAAAATGATTTGGTTTAAATAATATTTTATTCAATTATCTACATTTGGTACATTCAAAGTACAATTATCATGAAAAGGATTTGGTCGAAAGCTCATAGCTTGTATAGACCATTTCCAAAAATGATTTGTTTAGCCATAATACTTTTTGTGATACCACAAAAAGAATATTGGATAACTATGGATATCCTGAATAAATTATGAATAGCCAAAAAATATGGGAATATGTAGAACAAGACCTGTCAGCGGGACAGGATAGCTCGTCTGACAGCGCCTTGCCCATCACCTACAAAAACTTTAACGTAAACCTTTAACGTTTTGCTAATGCCAACGCCGACGCCGGGGCTAGTGCAATAGCTCTTCCTGTACATTCGTACAGACGAGCTAAAAAGGAAGTGACAAGTTGCCCCCTTACTTTTCTGTGGCAAAGAACTACAAATTGCTTGACCATGGACCAGGAGGATTAAAAAGGATGGCTGTTATAATCATTTTGGAAAAATAAGATGCTTTAATAAAATTACGGTATGTAGACTTATGCTGCCTGAATGACGCAGACTGGTGATTGTCTGTTATAGGCTGCAAATTAGGAAGAATGAAATTCCTGAAACAATGAAACTGTGAAACTTACCAAAGTTTCATGTCTTTGACAAGAAAAGAGGATAAAATCACAAGACTCGGCATAACAAGAAAGTAAAGTTACAGAGATGTAGATGTTCAATCTAATTTGAATTAGGCTACTGTTAATTGGAGTAATGTTTCGATTAAAAAATTTCAATATTCAAAGTAGGAGAAAAAAAAAAGGAATTAGATTTTAACCATAGTTTCAGGTCTGGGAAATCATACATACACCTTGTTTATTTTAGGGCAATAAATAAACTTTTTAAAATCAGCTATGTAAGTCTCAATTCATTCTTTGGATATTCCGTTAGTACTGTAATAGTTTCATCAGTAAGTTCTTATGATGTTAGCTGTGGATCTAATTAGCTGTCCATATGTTTTCTTGTTCCTTTGTCTAAAATGGAGATAATTTATGCATATACTTGCAACCAAGATTGTCTGTTAAATTTGGCCACATTAGGCCCAAATTAATGAACTTATCCTTATTATGCTACATTATTAACACATATTAGCCAACTACAAACTGCTCCCGTTGTATCTTGGCCTTTAAGATAAATGGGAATACCACCGTCGTTGTCCACTTTATTGTTTTAAAAGGGAGACAATATTAGTGACCCGCTGTTCTCCCTCTGACGACGGAATCCTCTACTAGAATATTTTGTAGAGAAGCAAACTCTTCTTTAAGTGTTAACAAAGAAGGAAGGAACCAGAATTCCGCGAAATTCGGTGTCTCGCCTGTCTGTACATGGTCAAACAACAGAGCTAAATCAGAAAATTCATTGAAATAGAGTTTATTAATCGCCTATTTAAGATGTGGGATTTATAAACCGAGGGAGGTTTAAAGATCCGATAATGAAACGAGTCCGAGTGAGGTTTAAAGATCCGATAAAGAAACGAGTTTCTTTATCGGATCTTTAAACCTCCCTCAGTTTATAAATCCCATATCTTAAAAGGGACGATTCAGTAAACTATATATTACATTCGTATGCCTAAGATTGAAAGAACATTTTCATCTGTATTTATGTTTTCACATGTCCTTCCGAGAGCACGCACATAATAGCGCGAAAGGATACATGAATACTCAATTGCTTTGACCGCCATTTTTTTTTGAACGAGCCAATGTTTGTTATAATAAGAATAATTTACTGACCAATGGAACCTGCATCATGCCTTTACAATCATCGCCTGTACGGCTATTGGTCCCGACGATCCAAGGCTCGCTCGATATAGTCTGTTATGAGCTGGATGATACGTTTCTTATTGCACATTGCGGAGCGCGTATGGTTCAAAAGGCAATGCATTTCCACATAAAATGGCATTGACGTAAACTCATTCATGTCCACACGCCATAAATACCACAGTATCCGAACGCACTGTACCATCTCTTCAGGTTTTCATAGCATAAATCGAAAGTACACACATTCGCTTATAACCAGTAGTTGGAAATCATTATGTTTTGAGATTTTATCCGGAATCTGCTGCGTCATTCATAGTTATTCAGCTTCGAAAAGTAAAGAGGTAAGTTTAATACAATTTGTTCTTTAGCCTTTTACTTCATTGTCCTGTGCAATGTCGTGTATGGGTGGGTGGTAATTGGTACAGTATTTAAATCGCCCTTGGCATGATTCTAAATCCATTTAGAGCCTTTTCTTACATGTTTTATAAAAATCTTTAAAATAAACGGAAGGCGTTATTAATCTACAGTTTGTTAGTTTTGATAGTAGGATGATAGCTAGGTTTTGCACGACACAAACTCGTGTTAAAATTAGCTGTTCGGAATAAAATTTCTGTGACGGCCATGAGGTTTTCATTGTACAGGGCAATAAAGTAAAAGACCGAAGAGCAGATTATATTAAACTTAACTCTTTACATTTTCAAAGCTGAATAACTATAAATGACGCAGCAGATTCCGGATAAAATCACAAAACATAATGATTTCCGACTACTGGTTATAAGCGAATTTTGTACGCTCGATTCAACGCTATGAAAACCGGAAGAGATGGTACAGTGCGTTCGGATACTGTGAATACACATCAAAGTTTGTTATAGGTTTGTTTAGCGTCTGTTGTTTTTCTCAAGATCACAAAAGGCAATTTCAGCTGTGTTGTATAGCTACAACTGCAGTGGAATGAAAGAGCTTAGGAAAGTAGTTCTAAAAGCAGGTACCCGGTCGTACATTAATAACTAATCTCCGAATGTTATCGGGAAGGTAATCAGTCTACAAGGATTTATTACCCTAGAGGAAATAAATCCTCGTAGAGAACTGGAAAATAGCATTTTTATATTGACAAGAAATCGTTGTATTTCTTCGTTAAGAATGTAATATGCGTTTATACTGCCTACCACGACAATGCAAAGGTAATACATATGTCTCGGTTCTGTAAGGTGCAGGCGAGATGAAAATAAAATGAACGTGTATCTATACATCATAAACCAAATGAGTCCGTGTTCAGTTACGGACCACTTAAGATCAAGGTGGACATTTGGCTTGTTCTCCAGAAAACTGATTGTATGGTCAAACTGATCGCTTTATTTACTTCAGCAAGGTTACAAGAAAGCCTGCTAACATCTTACCAAGGCCACCCGGTGCTCAAATTTACCTAGAAAAATCGCACTTCTTTGCTTTTCGGTACTTACAGTTATTGTCTTTGTTTCATATCCTTCGGGATATAAGCATAAACCTAGTTCCATGACTCTAGCCCTTATAGTTCTACACAAACAGATTGAACCTGAAAAAGATCCGGATTTTCAAGTCAGTAAAGCGTAAAACGATGACTGGAAAACTCTCTCTGTCAACCCAGCAGTAAATGAGTATCTTTTTCGAATCAGGGAAGGATAAGGCAACGAAAGGAGAGGGATTGGCTCCGCCTTTCATCAGTTTTGCCCAAGATACAGTGGGTCTCTAACCCCCACTGCCCCTACGGCTATTAGGCTATGGGAAACCTTTACCTTTACCTTTTTAAAGCGTATACTATAGGTCATGACCTGTTAGTGATGGTTGTATTTAGATTCCCACTACAAGCTGTAGAAGTGTAAAATATAGACCATGGCCTTATAGTGATAGGTATATTAAATTATTTTTATCTAGACTTAAGCATAAACCAAGTTGTATGACTATATCCCTTGTATTTCCCGTGAAACAGAGCTAAATCAGAGGCTAGATGTAGCTTTGTAAAGTCAGTGACATTGAAGCTTTCAGCTTCCCTCTACTGGATCCAAGGATAAATCAAGTTTTATGATTCTGTCCCTCAGGGTCGAGTCGAGTAACTTCGGACAGCGGGTAAATTCGGACATACCATTGCAAACAGTGAAAATCCAGATGAGAGGGCTCATAATGAACCGTCTCATCAGGATTTTAACTGTTTGTTCAGTTAATTACCTCTGCTGGATCCAAGGATGAACCAAGTTTTATGACTTGTCGGTTTTATGTCGGTCTACACTAGAAGTCCGCCTGGGATAGTCCTTGAATCTGTTCAAGAGTAAAGGAGCCCGGGTTCGATTCTTGGCCGGAGCACTACGATTTCGTATCTTCCCGTGACTCCTTTGGAAACGAAATTTGCAAATTATCAACATGGTCACAGTTTGTTTATGGCGCAAGGAAAAACACGGAAAGTATTTCGAAGTCATTGTTTTTAAACAACATAGTGAAGAAAGCAACAAACTATAATTTAGCAAATTAAAATTTTAAATCTGAGACGACTTCGCAAATGTTCATGGTCTACAATTCACAGGCTTAGAGGCCAACGACAGGTTTATAATCTTTCTGACATTGTGACAATAATTATTGGTCAGGACACATGTGGCCTCTTGTCAATGGTAGTGTGGAGGCAGTGAGAGGGAATGAGCGGGGATGGGAGGTCGGGAGCGGGACAATTTTGCCCGAAATTTGAACCTGAATATTTTTTACTTGTTAAACCAAAAATTGTGATCCTCAATATAGTACTGATTAACCAATAACCCTCAACATGCCAAAAACAACGAGTAGTTGAATCAGCGCAAATGCACATGTGGCGGATCACCATGAGCCGCGTCATCTGGATCTACACTGGTCGCCCTCTAGTCTTTGACTTATAAATATACTGAACGTCAAAAGAAACGCATACAATGTATACGCCCAATTTATTTGAAGGTATAGGTATATACTCTTATTCAGACATTTTGAGTTACTTTGTTTATGATATTCCGACAGAATGAGCTTCTTAACACATCGATATTCCATAAACATTAGAGACCAGAACGCTTGCTTTTGTGATGGGGTTAAAGTTAAAATCACCATACTTTCAGAAGCTGAATTTTAAATTCCATATAATGCTCAGCTGATTATTTTCTCCAGACATAATGTCCGCGTTAAGGGTAAGAAACAGCGAAAAAATCAAAGCAGTCGAGCCTTGCGTTTTAGAGAAACAATCAGGTGAAAGTTGGCAGTAGAAACAGTAACACTGGCTTACTACTGGATTTCCATAGACCTTTTAACACCCTGTATTTCTTGAAAAGAACAGAAACCATTCATACGAAGAGGTTAAATGAATTAACAAGAGTAAAATAAAAAGGTTTGCAAAGAAATTTTTCGTCGCACTGCAAAACTTTTGGTGTTATTGGACTTCCCATTTTGCTATTTGTTTAATTGCAAGGGAGATAATTTGACAAGTGTTCAGCATCAAACTGCTGTCATGTTCCTAAGAAGAACACCATGGTAATAAAACCGACGTTTTTTTCATAATCGCACATCAGAGTCGTGTTTTGTGAACAATTTGTTATGCCGCCAAAGGAAAGACAACTCTTACAACAACTTTGAATGTCTCACGATACATTGAGATAACTCTTTAATCCACTTTTAATTTTGCAAGAAGATTAGTTTATATTGTTGGCAGACGTCAGTAGTGTTTTCTGCTATATATGATTTAAAACCATAAATCAGTTGACAGAAGAAAACTGAACCTAAACTTGTTTGCGTTTCTTTTGGCGTTAAGTGTATATACGTAGCCTTAGATGAACGTTTTTGAAATTTTGAGGACATAAATTTTGTCTTCATCTTTTTTTGGGGCACTTTATGGGTTATTAAGCCACTTCATATTCAGGAAGGCGGTTAGAAACTTGTAAAACACCAATCAGAGAACATTTTAATCATGTACAACATCTTCTTTAAAGTTAGTAATAACGGTTCTTTGCTCTGACAAGTGCAATATGGCTCTTAGGGTTTATCAAACTACTTTGCCAGAAGCAATAACAGTTCTTGTGTTCTATAATAAGTGCCTTAACAAAACAAACGCGATATGATGCATACGATTTCATATAAACCGCCATGTTTTCCGCCATATTTACAAAGGAGAACAACTCTCGTAACTTCCTGTTTGCTTCCCAAGAATATGTAGTACTTCCAAAAGGGTCCTACACTTAAATTAAAAATTTTGCTCATCAGGCAGCAAATTCTTTCCTCTGAGTTAGTCTCCACTTAGTCCCCACTTAGAAGGGAGAAAAAACGAAGAGTTGCTTCCCCGGAAAGTGTATATGTTCACCATAAATGTTTCGATTGCCATTTATTTACCGACACATTTTTTTCTCTTATTGAAGTGTGGTGGCACTAATTAATTGCCCCTAATAAACAGTACTTAGGGTCATAGCTCACATCAAAGGCTTATCTTATCTAGGTGATTATAAGGTGATAAAATCCTAAAATATGAGGGAGGCCTAATATGGGGAATCTGCTATTATCATGCTTGTGCATCTACTTTAAAAATAGATAGATAAGATAAAGACAGATTATTTATTCATTATAAACCAAACCGGTATATGCAATGTAATTATTTTATTCTGATCTGATATATAGTAGTGACCTTTTTAAAACTGTAAAGTATGTTTATGTAAAACGCGAAAATAAAGACTAGTCAGTCTGTGTCATGCTGATTCGAATAACCTTAAATGCCACAAGTTTGTATCAAAATCAGTTTTTACATCTGTGTAGTCTGATATGGGTCTTCCTGTTTGCTTTTTAGCAGTGCAGGCTGTAGACATAACTTTATATGAACAGTAAATATTCAGATCAGTCATTACATCTGTGTAGACTGATTAGGGTCTTCATTTAAGCATTTTGCATGTGCAGGCTAATATTGAGTACCCAGACGTAAGTTCTTAATCTGACTTTAATGTCAACAGTAAATATTCAAATCAGTTATTACTTCTGTGACTGATCAGGTCCATCGTTTTGTTGTTTAGCTGTTTTGAATACTCACTGCTGACATAACTTTTATGAAAAAAAAATTGTTCAAATCAGGTGTAACATCTGCGTAGGCTGATAAAGATCTTCCGGTATTTCGTTTTTTAAATTTTAAAGAATGGCAGACTGGTCAAGTGAACTGAAAATTTTCAAATCAGCCGTCGAATTTATGTAGACTATTCAGGGTTTTCATTTTTATTTTTTGAAATCCCATAAATCCCATAATATGAATGGGGAGAGACTCTGATTAGACTGCACAGACTGCTGTGAGTCTTCTGTGTGCACGAAGTACCTATTTTCATTAAAAAACAGTCTTTGGGCAATCAATGGTTACTTTTTTCACACAGTCTAATCCAATTATAACATGTTTAAAACTATATTATGAATTTTCCTTGACATCTGATTTCCCTTTATGTGGCCCCATACCTGTGCTTGGATCACAAGTCTCCCATAAGGTCTTATCTCTGAGCAGCATGTTTCAATTGGTTGGTTGGTTGATTTGATGCTTAACGTCCACGGTAAACAACTAAGGTCATGTCGGGACGGTCAGTTAACCTAACCACACTATTCCTGGACAGGCTTAGACCTCCTAAGCGGTTAACCAGTACTAAGTGCACATACTTTCGCCAGTAACTGACAACTGCCCATCTTGAAGCGGAAGGAAAAACGAAAGTATGTGGCCAGACCGAGCATGTTTCAATAAACAGTCGTTAGGGTATTATGCAATCAAAAGTGTGTCTTATAGGCGTTTTAATAATGTCCTTGATGTAGCCAGCACCTGTAAAGAAAGGAGCAAATAAAATTACTGCTGCAGATTCTCTTTTCACTGTTACCGATAAAACGGTAACAGTGATAATTTAGGTATATTAAATTCCATATACTTGCATAACATCATACGTTGTGACCCTAATTAGAACAGTCTTGGTGAGACGGTTCTAATAAGGGACGCAAAGTATGATTTAGTCAAGAAAGAAAATCTATCTCAGAATTATTCTGAACAACGCTAATATACTGAGTCAAATAGCTACTGCGCAGTGCTCCAGAAGAAAATTGGTAACCGGGATAATTGAGTAAAGTAAGAGTAGCCTGGGTTCCAGTCTTATCTTTTTTTTTCTTTTGTAGTATATTGTCAAAAATGACGATGTTCATTAAATCTTTATAATATTTATTTATTTTATATCTGATTCATTATTGGAAAATGATTAAATAATATTGACGACTAGATCTAGGTCTTTCGACAGAAACTGCCATATCTGGAAACATCTCAGCTTGTCTTTCTGCTTGGTAAATATGAATCTCATATGTAGATATTTGTTAATCTGTTTAACCATTATGACTCAGTAGGTGGTATAAAATAATGTTAAAAAAGGTTTCGGGTATAGCATTATTTAATTGAAAAAAAATATGTAACTTTGAAAAGAAGTTAGGGTAAACGGATACTGAATAGAAATATTGGAATTCAAACCATTATACCGTCTAAATAACCCAAAGCGCTATAAAACATTTGGATAAGAAAAAATACCGTTCAGTTGCCTCAAAAACAACAATATTTTGTATTTCTACATATTGTTTTACACATTTTCTATTAAATGCATATCTCTAGCACATGGAAGGCATTTCGTTTCTGGAAATAATACAATCTATAATGTAGGATATTGGAAACAATCTGGTGACAAAAAATTGTAGTTATCTTGATAATAAGTATGCTTTTACATTTTTAATGCTAAACAATTGAATGCAATGAAAAACGTCATGAAAAATAAAAATATATTCAGTCGATGGGGCATGCTTATACATATTATTTAAATACGAGTGACACTGTATGTTACAGAATAAAACAAAAAAAATCACAGTTTCCTTTCTTAGAAAAACAATGTTTAAGTTCAAAAATATCCCAAACACAGATGCCCAAATTCTGCACCTGCTGCAAGCACAGCCAGTCCTAGCCCTACTATTTATTTTCCTGTTATTCCGGTTCTACCATAGAGAAATGCCTACAAAAATGCGCAGATGGGATGGCAACTGTGGCGACCTTGATCATTTTGATTCCTAAGGAACAGTATAATCTCGGTTTTCTCTGTTTGTTCAGATCTATGTGCCCGAAACTTAGGATTTTTTACGGTAGACATTGTTAGTGTTTCATATAACTGTATAAACTCCACAATTGATCGATTTCACCATGAACAATGACTCTCTTTTGTTTTAACAAATAAAAAACAGAGTCATTCCATATACAACTACCTTAACAGTGGTAAGACTTTTGGCTATGGTTGTTTTCCTCTTCATATTCTGTTACTTCGCAATCTACTTTTTAGTTAAGACGCGTCTTTCTGACGTGCACGTTATGCTGTATGATAAACCATCAGAATTACTATGTGTATTCCCTTCTGCTGTTCTGGCGTTGTAAAGGAAATGTATGGGACGCCCTTTTACTTTATGCATTCATATTGGTTATCAAGTATTTGTTTATTTTGTGTGTTTGCTTGTTTTTTTTTTGTTTTTTGTTTTTTTCTTCAAAAATCACAAAATGATATTAGATATCCATATTATACTGGATATCCATTTTTCGGTTTGGTTTGGTTTGTTTCTTAGCCTTCTGGCCGCAGTAACTCTCTGGTAAATGACTTCTCTGGTAGGTAGTTCTTCTGAAGTAAAATCTCCCAGGAATTTTAAAAAACTTTGTAAGCGTGCTTTGGTTCGGTGTTGTATATTAATATTAATTTTAATTTTGGGATGCCTTTTTGAATCTCTTAGAAACTTGGATAAACTCTTCAAGTATTGTAACTATCTGGTCATTCTGGTATACTTCTTCCTTATCCTTTTGAAACCCCAAAAACATCTTTGCTGAAAACTCACAGATTCCAATTTCTTTAACCATCCTTACTCTTAGTCTTTCTCTTCATTCTTGGTATTGGTCACACTCTTCAAGATAATGCTTTACTGTTTCAACTTCTCCACAATCACAACATGGTGAATCTTTAAGTCCTAGTTTGTACTGATATTCATTCAGATACCCATAACCAGTCCGTAGTTGGGAAATTATTCTTTGAGTAGCTATTGTTTTTCGTAATCGAATTGTAGATATCCATAAATCGATTTTTGGATATCCAAAATGCTTCAGTTTGATTTTTGGTTATCCATATTTAGATTTATGATAATTCATAATTTGATGTTTGGATATCCGTATATCCGTTTTCGAGTTATGAACACCAAAACTCAATATTAGTCTAAATTGTGTGACATTAAAGCTTTGAGTTATGGATATCGAAGATCTATTTTACGGGTGGTAAAGTTTCAAACTGACCTCGCGGAGGTCTGTTGAAATACGATTTGACTATTTTCCGTTAGGCAATTTGAATATATCCTGTCATGAATTTTCGCGGTTTACTGACAGGGTTCAGATTTTTCTCGATAGAAATGGTATTCCAGAAAATCGGAGAATGTCATGCTATATATATTTTACAGTTGTATATTGAGACCAAATAACATGGAGTAGTTTGAAGCGGTGATTTTTTACATTACTTTTGTCCACCAGATTCAGTACCGAAAACGAAACTAGGAAGGAGTCCTGCATAGTTAAATCGGCTTTTGAGTGCATTTGCAGGCTTTCTGTGAAATCTTACCGATGCAGTAGACGACGTAGCTTATACAGCTGCATTCTAAACATACTTTCAAGAATATGTATGCTTTTGTTACTACATGCTTACCCAATTTTTCTCGGCGGTCAATTTGAACACAATGAGAACAATTTGACTAATGGATATTAACATTGAAAAATTTAATCAGCTATAAAGAAGAAAATTCGTGCTGAATGTTCAGGAGCCAGATATCATATGATCTGAATGCATGATTGTATACGTCTTAAGTACACCAGATAATATTGGTCATGCAACATTCTCTTCTTTATCGTGAAATGGTAGTACAATAGTGTTTTATCACTTTCTTTGTTGTAAAATAAAACGAACCCATCCAGACTAATATTTGCAGAGAAGAGAACCGATATTAAAACAATTTAGAGTGAACTCATAAGAAGATATCAAGCAAACATACCCGCATGATCCCCCCGCTGCGAGATGATTACATGTACACTCCTAAAGTGGCCGTTACACAGAAACACAGGTAATCAACATGAAACAATAACAACATCATTACGGCCGCCTTAGAATGACCTGTGAAGGCTGTGATGAAAAAAATCAACGGTAGACTCAGTTTAATGTTCGTTTTTTTCTTTACAGAGACATCGTTCATCTGCGGCAAAATTGGTTTGACGACGTACATGTACTTTCGATATTGCTTTCTACAAGTATTTATTAATTAGCTATATGTGAATTAACCACAGCAGACCCCAGGGCCAGGGTTATGTGCACGTTATTATTGTCCCCATTCCTCTTTTGTTTTATCTAGCTGCCGATGTTTTAAAAATGCCGCTTTGTTTTAGTTATGGTTTCCTTGTGGCCCTCTGCTGTGAAAAGCTGTTCTATTATCGCTTGACTATGTTTTCGATAATGTTTGTTCATAACTTCTACCTTTCTTACTACTCTGTACTATACAAAGTCGCTGAAACCCAGTCGGGAGTTGAGCCTGCTCCCTTTAGTGAGCTGAAGTCGAAAGAGCGAACTAATTGGTCACAAAACCTTAACCAGTAATACACTAGTGCATTCTTCCTACAAATTGGGATTTCCATGTAAAAAGCAGTTGGTAAACTTGAATAGTTTTATTCAGTTTTTATGTTTTCACATCAGAGTGAAATTGCTATAGAGACTTCATTTTGACTTCATTAAACCAAACACTTATTATATATGTATTGAAACAAAAATAACAGACGGGCTTTGCAGAACAAGAATTATTTTCCCGGGGTGAAATGGAATCAAAGTGACCTCACGCTTTTCAAATTGACCACAATGTCAAAACTTTTCTTATATAATATTATCATGAATAGTGAATTTGGTTTCAATTGCACATATTAACCTGCATCGGTTCGTGCTATGTTTACAAACAAATCAGTGTCACAGGTCTGGTTTTACAACACAAGAGCGGTGTGAGCAGTGGCTCACGTATACCCCCGGCTAGCGACACCGCCTAATAAAACACACTTTATACAAACTTTAAAGCAAATGTCAAATATCAGAGAAATGGACAATCTATGACAAACCCTGTGAAATGCCTACTAATACCAAAAACATTCTATTAAAAATTAGCAATAAGCAAATAATATACAAATTATACACAAAATTTCAACAAAAATTACATAAACTTTTATGTTTGTGAATTTGTCTTAAAGTAAGAAGCAGCACCCAGGTGATGTTAACCAATCAGTTTCAACCTTTACTTGAACCTGGTAACAAAGCAACCTGGAAAGCTTTTAACATACAATTTCCCATTTATTACATTTGAGTAAGAAATTGAAAAATGGTAAAAGGAGCCAAATAAATCTCATCCTCTTGTTTTTCTTTCCTGCAATATACTTGTCCATTTTCAAGATGTGCACACACTTTCTGACAGAAGCCGAGAAATCTGTCACCAAAAATAGTTTAATTGGAGAGAAATAAAAACGGGACAAACAAAGGGAATAATAAGGCATAAGGCGGTTGATTCTCTCTTACAAAATACAACTTGACATATCCAATGTTTATACTAAGTTTCAAAATCCTAGCTGTATTGGTTCCTGAGAATTAAATTGGAGAGAAAGAAAAACTGGATAAACAATAGGAATGATAAGCAGAGGGAGGCAGATTTTCTCTTATACGGTACAACAAGTCATACCCAAAGTTTGTACCAAATTTCAAAGTCCTAGCTGTAGTGGTTGCTAAGAAATCTTTGACAAACATTTAATTGGAGAGAAATTGGAAAGAAAAACTAGACAAACAAAGAGAATGATAAGCCGAAGCAGGCTAATTCCGTCTTGCACTGTACAATTAGTCATACCCAACATTTGTATGAAATTTCAAATCCCTAGCTGAAGTGGTTGCTGAGATATCTTTGACAGAAGTTTAAGGATATTTGAGAGAAACAAAAACTGGATAAACAAAGGAAATCATAAGCTGGAGCAGGCTGATTCTCTCTTGCACAGTACACCTAGTCATACCCAATGTTTGTACCAAATTTCAAAATCCTAGCTATAGTGGTTCCTAAGAAATCTGACAGAAACCTAATTGGAGACAAAGAACAAATGGACAAACAAAGGGAATGATAATTAGGAGGAGGTTGATACTTTCTTATGCAGTACAACTAGTCATACCCAAAGTTTGTACCAAATTTCAAAATCTTCGCTGTAGTGGTTCTTGAGAAATCTGTGACAGAAATTTAATTGCAGAGAAAGAAAGAATGGACAAACAAACGGAATGATTAGCAGGAGGAGGTTGATACTCTCTTACACGGTACAACTATTAATATCCAAAATTTGTATCTAATTTCAAAATCTTAGCCGTAGTGGTTCTTGAGAAATCTGTGACAAAAATTGAATTGGAAAGAAAGAAGAAATGGACAAACGAAAGGAATGATAAGTAGGAGGAGGTTGATACTCTCTTGCATGGTACAACTAGTCATACCCAAAGTTTGTACCAAATTTCAAAATCTTACTGTAGCAGTTCCTGAGAAATCTGTGACAGACACCTAATTGGAGAAAGAACAAATGGACAAACAAAGGGGAATAATAAGAAGGAGGAGGTTGATACTCTCTTACACGGTACAACTAGTCATACCCAAAGTTTGTACCAAATTTCATAATCCTAGCTGTAGTGCTTCTTGAGAAATCTGAGACAGAAATTTAATTGGAGAGAAAGAAAGAATGGACAAACAAAGGGAATGATAAACAGGAGGAGATTGATACTCTCTTACCCGACACAACTCGTCATACCCAAAGTTTGTACCAAATCTCAAAATCCTTGCTGTAGTGGTTCTTGAGAAATCTGTGACAGAAGTTTGATTGAGAGACAGAAAGAATGGACAAAAAACGGAATGATAAGCAGGAGGAGATTGATACTCTCTTACACGGTTCAACTAGTAATACCCAAAGTGTGTACCAAATTTCAAAATCCTAGCAGTACCGGTTCCTGAGAAATCTGTGACAGAAAAAGAATTACACACACACAAACACACAAACATATAAACGGAAAAGACAAAAACTATATACCCCCGTATACTTCGCATACCGGGGGTATAAAAAGAAGAAACTATAAAGCACTATTGTGCTACTATTTCACGATAAAAAAGACAATGCTATATGAGCAATATTATCTGATGTTCTTTAGAAGTACGAAAACATGCTTTCAATCCTTTGCTACCTAGCTTCTGAAAAGTAAATTAAGCATTTTCTTCTTTTTAGCTGATTAAAATTTTCCATGTTAATCTCCATTAGTCAAATTGTTCTCATCGTGTTCAAATTGACCGCCGAGAAAATTGGGTAAGCGTGTAGTAATAAAAGCATGCGTATTCTTGAAGGTAGGTTTAGAACAAAGCTATATAAGCTACGTGTCCTACCGCATCAGTAAGATTTAACAGAAAGCCTGCAAAATGCATTCAAAAGCCGATTTAACCTTGCAGGACTCCTTCCTAGTTTCGTTTTCGGTACTGAACCTGAAGGACAAAAGTAATTGAAATAAACACCGCTTCAAACTGCTCCATGTCATTTGGTCTCAATATACAACTGTAAAATATATATAGCATGACATTCTTCGATTTTTGGAATACCTTTTCGATCGAGAAAAATCATTTTGTCTGAACCCTGTCAGAAAACCGCGAAAATTCATGACAGAATATATTCAAATTGCCTACCAGAAAATAGTCAAAATGTTTTTAAACAGACCTCCGCAGAGGTCAATTTGAAACTTTACCACCCGCGTATCTATCGATACGTAATTCAGGTATAACCATACACCTTAATTTGGACCTTCCTTTGCATTGGAATGTTAACTTTACCTTGGACCGATTGTTAAATGGGTAAAAATGCTGATGAGATTTAAAAGAAATAAAAAGTACTTGGACAGGCAGGCCTGAAAAAAGTGTACATCAAAAAAAGTAAAGGACTAGACCCCTGATTAGCATTGCCGCCAATAGTCGATCCGCTTCGCACCGTTCTGTTGAGATGTTGGCGAGAAAGGTCGGAAAGGTTGGATTACTCGACAGCTAACTATGCTCCAACACTGGATAATACACATAAAGTGTATGCGCAAATACTAACTCTCCCAACGAGTTATTTTTTTATCTCACAGGATGAATGCCTGACTAGGGTCTGAAATGTTTTGTCATTATTTCCAACAGTTTCAATATATTTTCTGATGTGGCGAGGTGGAGACAAAATGGTTGCAGAAAATAAAAGATAAAAAAATAAATAAATAAAAAGTAATAAAAAACACTCGAGAACCCTAATAGCAGATCCGGGCCCTGTTGTTCAAACTAAAGATGTTAGTTAACATTTCATTAAAATTTCAAACGATAATATCTATAAAACGCTAATATTTTTTATGAAAAATATGAGAAGCTTTTGCAAAAGCTTCTCGCATTTTTCATAAATATCAATGCATTTGGTTGTAAAGGCATATAACACTTAACAAGGTGACATCTTAACGAGCTCTTAAGGCTAATGATGCTTTGAACAACTGGGCCCAGTTTGACAGAGTCTCTTCACACCATTTATAACCACTGCATTTATACAGTCAAGGAAAAATTGTGTTTATGGTAATTGTTTGAAATATATATAGCCAACACAATGTTAAGATATCCAAAACAGGATATTTGGCCACTTGTGATAACACTTAATCTCAGCCCAAAAGAGGATACACATTGCAGTTAACAATTAGACTTCTGAGGAGGTACTTATTACGTACTATTCTGTAATTACTAAGTCTCTTATCATGTCTCTTTGTCCAAATGTTATTACTGTATGTATTCGGGCGCCTCGACTATTATTATATTGCCATGTATGGTTGTGTCGTCCTCTAATTACTATGTATTGGGGACCTGAACGTTTATTTAATACCATAATATGCCTCTTTATCTAACTGTTTGGGCTAGGTGCGGTTGGTTGCATTTGCATATGAGCCAGTCTCTGTGAAAACCGGGCTTAATGACATAAGAATATAAAATCAACTAACAGCATCACTGAAAAGTATGAGCTTTTCTGAACATTTCCTGAAAATTTGAGATGGTTACCAGTATTCATTACTGAGATATAGACTTTAGGAACACACAGGTAGTGCAATTTCTTTATATGACGTTATTAACGTCATGCAAGTATGTTTTGACGTCAACGTCATATCGTTTATTTGAACGCGCTTTCTGTGCTTGTTACACAAAATAACTCCAACAAAAAGTGTGTTTGCTCATTTTCAAAGTGTATTTCATAGCAAACACATAACAGTTTGCATGATTTAACATTCTTTCTCAAATTATAGGTCTTTGTGATGGTATACCATCTGTTTTCAAGGCTTTGGGTTACCGTGGAATAAGCGTTGTCATGGCAACATATGTCATATTTATGACTGGATTTTGTCTGAATTCATAGGCTTTCTGTTATATCTCAACGCCAAAGGTATTTTCATGGAAATAAATTGAGGTCCGAAAAATCATTATTTTTGGTGTTTTTCATCCGTTAACAACGTAATTCTTACGTTATGTCATTAAGACCGGTTTTCACAGAGAACGGCTCATATATATTTTTTTTATCGCATCTATCTTGTCTCTATACTCTTCATTTAGCAGATCATTTGTAATGTTTAAAAAAACTTTAATTTAATAGTTTTATGAGTACAACTTGTGAATTATCTTTCGGTTTTGATGTAACGCTGCTTTGTTTCCAGCTGTAAGCATCGTCAACTATTTCAAGCAGAGTAGCAACGTTCTAGTGACACAAAAAATAATCCAAGGGACGCAATTACATTTGACTGTTTCTCTCCGCTGGTAATACTAAGCAGCGTAACAAACAATGAGCTAGTTGTACATGGACGATAGATACAGTATCATTGTCTACGCCCACAGGCGTAGGCGTAGACAATATTAGATATTAGGAATAAACTTTCCTGCGTTAGCATTTTTGTGTTGGTGGCTGTGGGTCTGTAGCACATTTGATTAATTAACTGTTGTTGAATAAAATTTCTACAGCAAAAGTCCAAATATTTTCTTATCATCCCTCGTGCTTGATTGTTACATCCTGATAATCTTTCAAGATCGCACACCCCTCTTGGGCGACTGACTAATCCACAGCAGGCTAAAGTTTAATAGGTTCAACAAAACAGGAGTGTTTATTCGGTAAAATGTTCTCCCATGTAACACAAAAGATTTGTGACGCCTTAATTGTTTAGCCTAAACATGCTTCATCGGTGTTGTAATGTTAAGGTACCAATAAACACAAAACTTTGAAGACACAAAATGCCTTATATAATAATGCGGGATGAACAAATATGAACGCGGACTGCAGTTTGCACCATCTGTGTGCAGTTGAATGGGAGCTAAAGCATTTGATACTTCAGCTAAGCCTGCTTGTCCGTGCTCTATGGTCACAGCAAATACGTCCATTCTACGATGTTTAACCTGCCCACAACAAATACAACAGTGAGATAGACTAAATCAAGGTAAACGTGTGCACTTTGAGGGTGCTACCCCTTTTTGGGCGACCAAGTCGCCTGCAGCAGGCTAAAAGCATAGATGCAACAAAGTAGGGGTATGTATTCAATAAAATTCCTCTAATATAACACGCAAGATTTGTGCCGCTTGATTTACTTAATAAGATACTACATCAGTGTTGTAATCTACAGGTATTAATAATCACAAAGCTTTGGACACACAAAATAGCTTCTATACTTACTGGTGGTGAACAAAGATAAACCCGGAATTTAGTTTTCAACATTTATATGCAGTCGAAAGGAAACGAAACACTAAATACCTCAAATAAACCTGCTTATCCGTGCACTCTGATCACTGGAAGCATGTGTATATTACGAGGATTTTTTACTTGCCCATGACAAATGATATGATAACGCCTAAATGAGATTACGAAGGCCAAATGTCCCCCGACGTATACAAGCTGACTGGCTATCACAGGCCACAACTTTGACAGAAATAATCTGCTGGTCCCGAGCTTTGACCAGAGTAACATAGGGTCATAACGCTGGTAATAAAAGCCCTATCAGGACCCCTTCAAAATGATCATGATGTGATAGTAATAACAATATCCTAAAAGTTTGATATAAATCCGTTGAAAACTGAAAAAGGAGTTGCTGCCACAATTTTGACCAGACTTGTAAACATAGGGCCATAATTCTGAAAAAAAGACCCGGTCATCATAATCGGTTGAACAAGATTTGGCCAGACTTACAAAGCGGAGTACCTCTGGCAGAAAGGATCGAATCATGACCCCAATAAAATATGAACCAGGCCCAGATGTGATAACAATATCCTCTGAAAATCTGTCTAAAACTGAAGGAGGAGATGCACCTACAAAATCTGGCCAATTTTACAGATAAAAGGCCATCACTCTGGCAAAAAGGATCCGATCATGACCCCAAATGTAGTATGGGCAGCGTCATATAGTGACAACAATATTCTGATCGTTTCGTGAAAGCCAATGAAAAAACGGATGGACAGACGTATAGTCCCCTTAGACAACTTTGGGGGACAATTAAGGTGAATGGGTGCCTTTTCAGGAAAAGCAATTCTGCCATCTTTAGCTTCGCCTTCCTTCTTAAAGAAGTTAACATTTAAACGGAAGAATCTGCTCCCTTGTGTAAATTCTTACGTTTAAGAGTAGACCCCATTTTGGAAGGGCTTCATTGGCCAGGGATGCCGCAAGATGGCACAAAAGTTGCCCTAGTTTGTTGGTTTTTACAATATGTTATTCATACAAGATCAAATAACAGGATATATGCATGTAATATTCAATTGAAAATCTGAATGAAACCATACTGCTTACAGAGTTTATTTAAATTGTTAAAACAAATATGGAATAATGCTCATACACGTTGTCCGGTACAAGTCAAGTTACAAAGGGAATTCACAGAGCCGATTTTACATCTGGTCATTTCTGTCAGTCTGCTTATATGCATTATGTTTTGCATTTCTTGCTCCTATCAGTCTATCCAGTACATAAGATATGATTACAAATAAAACATTCTGCTAATGGCAAAATGAATTCAAAAGATCAAAATAATATCTATTACAGACAGCAGCCTTGCAACGATTTATTTTGAAAATCACACACACACACACACACACACACACACACACACACACACACACAAACTTGCTACAATAATCGCTGTCTGCCTGTAATCTACAGTCGTATGAATCCTTGAATGATACATATATCTCTCAGTAAATAGAAGTCGAATCGCATAGCACAGTCAGTAGCGCGTCTGACTTAAGAGCTAGTGGTCCCGGGTTCGATACTCGGTCCAGCCATATCCTTTCGTTTCTCCTTTCGCTGATTCAAGAAGAGCAGTTATAAATTACTGGTGAAAGTATGTGCACTTTGTACTGGTCAACCGTTAAGCCAGCCCAGGAATAGTGTGGTTAGGTTAACTGACCGTCCCGACATGACCATAGTTGATTACCGTGGACATTAAGCAACAGAACAATTTAGCAAATATATAGTTTTATAACGTGGGGGGGGGGGGGGGGGTTAAGATAAACTGATGTAGATGTGTTCATCAGTAGTCACCTTTTCCAATGATCGGGAAATTAGCACAGGTATTTATTTACCTGCAGGTCATGAAACAAATACTCTGGTATTTCTAACTCACACTTTTTTTCCTATACACTGACTGACTGGTGCGTCCTCAACTTAAAAAGAGCCCAAGTTATCTCACCTTCATGAACGGTTCAATGCTAATAGAATCGTCAGTGACAGTCCACTTACCCGCCGACTTCAGATAACGACGCCTGATTCATATTCAGATTCATTTCGCCGCTTTTAAACATGATGATGATGTTATTTAGATACCGGCGTAATCTTGATATTGAGGATGCAGTTCCTTGGCCGGTACATGAAATTTAGTGCCAGATCTTGTGTACAATGGATTTATTCGTCGTTTTATACACCGTGCGTTTCGTTTGGCCGTCATTATAAGTTCTGAATAGTTATATCTTTTGGAAGGAATCAATAATGTTTGTTTTCATCTGTACGTTTTTTATTTGTTCACTGTTTGGAAATCTTATGCACCCAGGTATTATTGCAAATATACGCTAAATAGGAGGCGATGTTCATAAGCTACTTAACTTGTTATCAAATCCGTTCGTATGATCGCTGTAAAACCTGACTGTATATGTTAATATGATGAATAAAATACTGTTTACAATAAGGAAGCCCTGGAATGACCCCAAACTTCATGAGTTTTGTCTTCTGACCTGCTTCATCACGCCTTACTTCTTGCTTCATCACATCTGACTTCCAATCTTTAACAGCAAGGCTTCTTACTTCTGACTTCTTAGTTGTACTCCGTCACTTTCAACTTCTAACGTCACTGCTGACATTTGAGCCGCGACACGACAATGTGGTTGTGCGCCCAGCGCAGACTCAGATCAGCCTGGGCATCCGCCCAGTCTGATCAGAGTCTTCGCTGTCCGCATGGAGGTATCTGAGACCCTAAGCTACCCTTTAAGCGCAAAGCGAAGACTCTGATCGACTTTGGCGGACGACCAGGCTGATCTGAGTCTACGCTGGGCGCACAACCACATTGTTGGTTTTCTCGTGTCGCGGCTCATTCATCTTCTCACCTCAATAATTCATTCTTCAAGTCTTCTCAGTTTTGACTTCCGACTTCCGAGCTCTTATTTCGGACGTCTGAATTGTGACTTCTAACATATTATGACGACGGGGCTGAATCACAATTGAAACAAACTGGATAAAGTGATGGAGTTATAGTGCATGAACCAATGATATCTAAGGGCTTGATGCTTATTGCCATGTATTACTTGTTTTGAGTAGGAGCTACCACAGGTTATGATCTTTATAATTAGTTCATGGCTTAATAACTTTGACATGATTTAGGATTTGGCAACCAGACTGCGACCAATTAAGTGTGTGTGTGTGTGTGTGCGTGCGTGTGTGTGTGTTTCCCATTTAAGGATCCCACAAGCATATTAAGTGTTTAACAAAGAGTATTTAAGCGAAGATAACCCTTCAAAAACATATTCATTATAGGGGCAGGACTTGTCTTCTCTGGATGTAGATAATGAAAGAATTACAAAAAAAACTCAGATGAGCGATTTCTAGTTCTTAATGCTCTTTTTTTAATAATGTTTTATTTATCCATACCGACCACCTCTTTTTCCAAATACCTCCAAATATTTATGGTTTATATGCCACCCTTAATAGATTCATAAACTCCCAGAATTCATCAGGAACGGGGACTGCTGGTGTATACTCAGCTAACTAACAGAGAAAACTAGCTTATTGCAGCTAGAAGACAGATAAAAATATTAAATGAGCCACGACACGAGAAAACCAACAATTTGGTTGTGCGCCCAGCGCAGACTCAGATCAGCCTAGGCATCCGCCTAGTCTGACCAGACACTTTGCTAAGCGCTTAAAGGGTAGCTAAGGGTCTAAGCTACCTCCATGCGTACAGCGAAGACTCTGATCAGACTGTCGCGGCTCAAATGTCTTCTAAGTGTATTTCTTGACCTGTGGTTTTTGTCGCACCTGCTTTAGCAAGGTGCGATATAGGCGTCCGGTTTTCCGTCCGTCCGTCAACCCGTCCGTCCGTCCGTCCATCCGTTCACATTTACGTCGACCCTAAATTTTAAGTCCATTCAAATGACTTTTTCCCTGAAACCACTGCACCCATGGTTCTCAAATTTCACATGCTGCATGACCAGACCGCAGGGCTTCTGAATAACAAAATTCAGCTTGGTCCAGAATCCAAGATGGCCGTTGTTACTAAAAATAGCAAAAACAGTAAAATCACTTTTTTCTCCAGAATCACTTAGTATATTTGGCTGAAAGTTTACGTGGAGCATTAATGGGACCTTAAAAATTATCAAAATGAAAAAATCTGTAGCGGAATTTGGTCACAGTGACCTACTTTCTCTTTACGAGTCCGAGTTTGCAAAAGCGCCAATATCTTAAAAAAACCTGAATAGATTTAGGTCAGATTTAGTCAGAATGGTCCTTAAATGGAGTTCTTTGCAATTTAAGCGAAGGGAGACCCTCCAAGATGGCGGCCAGCCACCGTTACTAAAATAGAAAAAATATAAAAATGACAATATCTCAAGAGGCCCTGAATGGAATTGGATTAAATGTGTATCAAAATGATCCTTGCATGAAGCTATTTCATGATTTTTTCAAATTGACCATCCAAGATGGCAGCCATCCACTGTTACTAAAATAGCGAAAAACATGAAAACAATAATATCTCATAAACTACTGAATGGATTTTGACCAAATATGTTTCAAAATGACACTTTTATCAAGTTCTTAAAGTAAAGGTGCAAAGCAAGTGCAACATAGCGTTCCGCGGAATTCTTGTCCTGCTAAAACGGTTCAGATAAGCAAAATGAAATGAAACTTTAGGAGGGGGGCACAAATATAGAGAGTTTACCAAGGCAAAGATGTAAGTGTGTATATATCACAATCTTGACTTGTCGTAGGAATAAGGGAAGTCTCAGTCATGCCAAAATATCCAAGTTCCACATGCTGTCAATACAACAGCTCTCAAACTTACGGGGAAAGGATAGCATTGGTTCGTGTCAAAGGCCCATGGGAAAATATTTGTCAATTAATGTGAGTTAAACGTAGAGGAAAAGTTATATGGTTATATTATAATTAGTCTGCACTTACAAGCATATCCCTAGCTTTTACATATTGTAGACCAGAAACATGCCACCGTTTGCACGGAATAAGGTGGGTCATGTACCTGTGACTTGGGATCTGCATGAATTAGTTGCTGATCTATATTTTACTTTGAGATACTTTTAAGAATATAAATAAATCCCAGACCCGACGATGTAGGTTAAAACTGTCCTGTAGTTAGAAAGAACATTTGCTCTCGTATCAAAGAAGTGTACTTGATTTTTCTTTTTCATGATTAGTTCTTAAGTTGGCATACCAGTCTTTGGCGACTGAGTCGCCTACCAAATGCATAAGGTTAAATAGCTTCGCAATGCGGTCTTCAATTAAACAGGGGCGTAAAGTCGGTAAAATTTTCTTATATATCACACTAGATTTGTTCCGCTTGGATTACATCACGCACTGTAGTGTACAGGTATCATTAAGCCACAAAATAGTCTATATAATGCTCGGGGTGAACAAATAGAAATGCGGACTGCGCTGTTCACAATCTGTGTGCCGTCGAACGGACACAAATCCGCTTGATAGCTTAAAGTGTCCATAGTCCTATCAGGGGTAGGAGCTTCTAAAGGCATATCATTATGAAAAGCTGTTCAACCGTCACGTTTGCTGACAAAATGTGGATTGATGTGCATATATTGTCATATAACTTTCAAAAAATAGGGGGAATATTTTTTAAACAAGAGGTCCATGATGGACCTAAATCGCTCACCTGAGTTATGATGAAATAACATGGAAGGTCATCTATTTGATGATGGTTCAATTGGAGCAGTTTTGCAATTTCTAATCTATATTCTGACAAAGTTTCATGAAGATTGGATCAAAACTGTGCCCTCTAGAGTGTACACAATGTTTTTCTAAGATCTGACCTGGCGATCTAGTTTTTGATCAGACATTATTCAGTTTCAAAGGTGGCCTACATTTCATGAAGATAATCATTCTGACAAATTTTCATGAAGATTCAATGCAAAATAAAGCCACAATTGTGTACACAAGGTTCTTCTATGATTTGATCTAGTGACCTAGTTTTTGACCTGACAAGACAAGATGGCCTAGATTTCATTAGGATAATCATTCTGACAAAGTTTCATGAAGATTGAACCAAAACTGTACCCTCTAGAGTATCCACAATGTTTTTCTAAGGGTTGACCTAGTTTTTGATCCAACATGATTCAGTTGCACCCTTGGTCTAGATTTGTTGGAGAAAAACATTTTGACAAAGTTTCATGAACATTGGAACAAAACTGGGCCCTCTAGAGGGTTCACATGGTTTTTCTAATTTCTGACCTAGTGACCTAGTTTTTGACCGGACATGGCCCAGTTTCAAATTTGGTCTAGCTTTCATAAAGATAAGCATTCTGACAAAGTTTCATGAAGATATGACCATAACTGTGCCCTCTAGAGTGTACACAAGGTTTTTCTACGATTTGACCTAGTGACCTAGTTTTTTGACCCCACATGATTCAGTTTCAATTTTGGCCTAGATTGTATGAGGATAAACATTCTGACAAAGTTTCATGAAAATTGAATCATAACTGTGCCCGCTAGAGTGTACACAAGGTTTTTCTAAGACTTGACCTAGTGACCTAGTTTTTGACCCCACATGACCCAGTTCCAAACTTGGTCTAGATTTTTATTAAGATAAACATTCTGACAAAGTTTCATGATGATTGGATTAAAACTGTGCCCTCTGTGTGATTCTAAGATTTATTTCTATTTTTAGCTCTGGCGGCCATTTTGTTCGGCCGAGTGGAACCGTTTTAGCAATTTTGGTTCAGGGCCACGAGTCAAACATTTCTGTGAAATTATTTTGAAATCGAGCCATTGGCTTCAGAGGAGATGTCTTTTAAAGGTTTTTCTATTTTTAGATTTCTATTTTTAGCTCTGGTGGCCATTTTGTTCAGCGCAGTGGAACCGTTTTAGCAATTTTGGTTCAGGGCTATAAGTCAAACATTTCTGTGAAATTATTTTGAAATCGAGCCATTGGCTTCGTTTAAAGGTTTTTCTATATTTAGCTCTGGCGGCCATTTTGTTCAGCGGAGCGGAACCATTTTAGCAATTTTGGTTCAAGGCTATTAGAGAATCGTTTGTGTGAAATTATTTTGAAATTGGCTTACTGGTCTAGGAGGAGATGTCATTTGAAGAAATTGTTGACGGACGGACGGACTGACGGACGGGAGGACGTACCGACAGACGGACGGACGACGGACGACGGACAAATATCGATCACAATAGCTCACCTTGAGCACTTCGTGCTCAGGTGAGCTAAAAAGTGATAATTTGCTCCACACAATACGATTTCCTTTTTTGGTTTCCCGTCAAGCATTTTGATATTAACCAAAGCGGGATTATGAGTGGGGCACACACAATTACATTGTATTTTTACCGTTTTATATAAGTTTATGACATCGAAAGTGGGTCATTTCAGGTGCCAACTACAATGACCCAAATCTTTCTTTTGACCTTTTGCTGCGAAATTCAAGGGTGTTATATTTGTTTAAATTTGGCTAATCAGTCATTTACAATGACGAAACTGTAGCAGCCACGTGTCTTCTACAATAATTTGTTTTACTTGACCATCACCAAAAGATATAATGCAAAGCCCGACATTAAGGTGACTGGATGCAGTTTCTAGCGGTTTCAGTTTGCCCCTCTTGTCAAATGGTTTAACACTAAACGGAAAGAATCTGCTAGCTTGGGGGTAAATTTGTTTTAAAAAGTGTAGATCACATTTTGGAATTGCTTCGATGTCCAGAGAGTGCTAACAGGATGTCAAAAAAAGTGTTCCGTCTTTGTTAAAACATACAAAACATGGAGACACATCTTCACACCTTAACAGGTATATACAATATCTCAGTATACAAAAGGAATTTTATGCAAGAATAAATGTACCTTTGGCCTCAGGTCCTTTAGGTCAGCCGGCTTCATTTAAAGGTCCAGATAAGATGAGGACCTAAGGATAATTCCAATATATAGTATAATGAGAAATTTTGGCGTTGCCGAATTTTAGAGGAACTTTGCGGGCGGTAGCGATCAGCGAAAATTAAACTCTGCGAAATGTATTTCCAAGTATGTACAAAAATGTAAGATATTTGAATGGTTCAAACATCTTCTCATTTTCAACGTAAACATATGTGGTGATCCCTCATCAGAATCATCTCTCCGTCTAATGAGGGAACACAACAAATGATTTTATGGAGAAAATTATTCTCCCTGTTACTCATTCTTATCTGAAGCACTATTAAATCATTGTACCACTGTTTGCATTCTTGCTAAGATCAACCTGCCAAGTAGCATATAAGGGCGAAAATGAATTTAAAACAGGTTGAAATAAACCCTATTACTGAAATAATATAAACGTTTTCATGACAGACGGGCGTTTCTTTTTTAACTTCTTCAGTGTCGTTAAGCCCCAAAAGTTTGAAAGAAAACAGATGATGGGCAGCTCTCGGCAGGCAACGAGCATCCCTCTCCGAGCCACACTTACTGTCACATTTCTCGGGACGCATGAGCTGCAGACACCAGGTGAGAGATGCCTACGTATTAACTCGCGAGCGCAGGCCTCCCCAATTGATTGAGCCACCTCAAACCCTGCACCTCGAGAAAGGCGACAGATAAGGGCGTCCGGGAGGAGATGTCCGATGCAGCAAGAACCCACAAAAAGCCAAAACAACTCAAAAGAATGGAAGCCGAAATCCACTAAGATTCATGTCGCAGTGAAAAGTCAGTCTTAGGTTTTGAATTATTTCGGAGTTTTACCAGATATGCATCAAATTGATTGAATCAGTATTTAAGGAGTGATCTTAATGCCAGAGAACCAGATTCAACACTGAAACACTGACTAACTGGGTTGATGATATCCTCGGGGACAAATTGTCCACCAGCAGTAATATCGGCCCAGTGGTTCTAATATGAACGTATTCATACAACATTTAGTGCGACAGACGCGCGTTTCTGTATTTAATTTCTTCAGTGTTGCTAAGCCCCAAGCGGTTGAAAGAAAAGAGATGATGGGCAGCTCTCGGCAGGCAACGAGCATCTCTCTCCAAGCCACACTTGCAATCACATTCCTCAGGACACATTAGCTGCAGACATCAGGTAAGAGACGCCTACGTATTAACTCGGGAGCGCAGGCTTCCCCCATCGAGCCACCTCAACCATTGCGTCTCGAGAAAGGCGAAGATAAGGAGACTGGCGACATTTTATTTTGAAAATAGTTAGTGGCAATATAGACGTGGCGACATTTTATTCTGAAAATAATAAGTCACAATATATACTTTCTGCCTGTTCACACACACACACACACACACACACACACACACACACACACACACACACAAATTGTTAAAATAATTTTAAAAGAGATTCCTCTGACTGGTTTTTAAACCTAGAATTAAAAATTTTAACAATTAGATATTTGCCTCTAATTCTGAAATGGAATAAATTTATGTTTGCATATATCATCACTTACAGGGATTCCGTAGGATGCATATTTGCAAAAGCCACCGCAAAATGTTTGACTCTGCTAAAGTTATGGTCGGCCAAAGAGTTATACAGTGCACCGTGGGTTAGCTGTAGAAAATGAAGTGTCGTCCGATTGATATTGAAGATAAATGCTCTGCTCTTATTAGTTTTATCTTCAGAGTTTGTTCTGTTTCATTAAATTTTGTTTCATTTTTATTTTTTCATACTTTCTGTATATGTTTTATATTTGCTTATATAATTCGTTTAGACTTGCAGTTTATTCCGTGCTTTTATTTTTGATATGATTTGCATGTTTCATTTTAGGTTTTGCTTACGAATGTTTTATTGTGTTTGTATTGTTTAACTACCGTATGTTCAGTTTATGATGAAGTTTTACCCAGTTTTGTTTCTGTGGCTAGCCTTCTGTCCATCTTTTACTGTCCAGGTCAAGAATTCTTTGTTACTGTTTGTATACTGTTTATATGACTTCTCATTTGTAAATCTTCAATCTTGATATAGCTTTGTTTGTCGCAATAAAATCTTTTTTATATATCTTGATATTCGATAACAAAGGAATCGTTCTGTTCCGTTCCCGAAATTCGGTTATTGTTTCTCTGTAGAATGGCTGTTTAAAATCAATAACTCCAATCCATTGTACAGTCAGAACATAGTGAGGCCGAAAACATTTTGATCGTCCCTCGTATGTCTTCATAATCGGGTCTAACTTTTAAATATGTTTCCTACTTGTACATACATATGAACATGTGGTGACATTTTCCAGTATCAGCAAAGTTTTGGAAAAGTTTTTCCCTTCAGCATCCACATATGGAGAACCTTTTCAAAAAGGTATTAAAAGAAGTATCAAAGAACAACGGCAGGCGAATGTGGCTAAACAAAATGTTGGACATTAAAATTTACATTAGTGGGTGTAATGATGCAATTACCGTAACACTCTTAAAACTAAAAAATCTTATTTAATTACCGAAATTGTTCTCAGAACGGAACAGTTTGGTTTTACAATGCAGTAATGCGTCCAAAAATACGTTGATGAAATGGCGTCCATGTAGACTCTGATCAGAATGACCTCGGATCTGGGTATGTACTGTTCGCTCAGGCCTATATTTCCAGATACTTAGAACTTTTGCGGTAACAATATACTACGATCATGGGCGAACAGGCAATTTACAGACCAACTTGCTCATTGCAGACACAGCAGAGCATTGCTTTTCAGAATATAGATTAATTATGATCTATAATTGTGTTACTGATGCGTGCAGAAACAATTCTGATCAGTCTGCACTTGCCTTGGGAACCATTTCTATTATGCGACCTAAGGTGAATGAGTACACTTTCAGGGGAAACAATTCTGCAATTTTCATTTCTCAAGTGGGGACAGCTCGTATCTAATCTAGTGTATTCCATAACCTTGCGAGGTCGTTGGGGATCACAGATGACTCAACAACAAACCCTTTCTACTTGTCCTGTCTTTAGCTACTCTGGTTATTATAAGCTATCAAAGTCCATCCATGTCCACTACTTAATGTTGTCTTCCCACCTCTTCTTCTCTCACCTCTTCTTTGCAGAAATGTATGTTATTATAGGAAACATAGATTGCTCCTCTGTTCCTTTTTGTAAAGGTTTCGTTGTCAAGGAGACATAAATTGACTATAAAGTGGATACTCTGTAGTGTATCACGATTTTGTTGTTCTTGCAACCATTGCAATTCTACCATGTGATTGACTATGACAGCACATGAATTAATTCTACTATTCAAATAGTACAGGAGAGGCTTCATAGAGAGACTTGATATCTTTAATTATATTATAATAATTCTGTACCTGTTAAATATCATGGCTAAGATTCATTTTGATTTTTTCCCATTTTTTTCTATAACTTCTCACTGTTCAACCAAGAACATAAAGAATTTGTGTAGACACTACAAAGCAGACGGCATTACATAATGTTATTCTGTCAGGTTAATAAATTGAAGCCTCTGAACATATAAAAATAGACAGAGTAGGCAGCTTCCTGGTAGGCATAGTAGGCAGCTCCCTAGTAGGCAGTATAGGCACCTCCCTAGTAGGCAGCAGTTCCTAGGTAGACAGAGAAGGCAGCTCCCTAGTAGGCATAGTAGGCAGCTCCCTAGTAGGCAGTATAGGCACCTCCCTAGTAGGTAGCAGTTCCCAGGTAGGCAGAGAAGGCAGCTCCCTAGTAGGCAGTATAGGCAGCTCCCTAGTAGGTAGCAGTTCCAAGGTAGGCAGAGAAGGCAGCTCCCTAGTAGGCATAGTAGGCAGCTCCCTAGTAGGCAGTATAGACACCTCCCTAGTAGGTAGCAGTTCCAAGGTAGGCAGAGAAGGCAGCTCCCTAGTAGGCAGAGTAGGCATCTCAGTCGGCAGAGAAGGCACCTTTCTATAACAAGGTAGCAGCCAACTGGTCGCCTATTCTATATAAGGAGTAGGCAGCTATTGCCTACTCCATATAAGGAGTTGGCAGTTCCACGTTCCACATTTGCATGGCAATTTTCCATTAGGCAGCCTATAGATAGCCTACTAAGTAACCCGTAGGTAGCCTTTAGGCAGCGACAGTAGGCAGTCCCTATATTTTTTGAATGGGTAATACTAGATTTTATTGCCAAAATCACCATCAAACTCTAAGTAGAGTCAAACCTGTCTTAACGGGTCACCCCAGGGAACCCACAAAAATTGGCTGCTTAAGACAGGTGACCCCTTAATACAGGCTCATTTGCATGGTATTTTGGTCGAAGGACCCAAACTAAGTGGCTGTTAAAGACAGGTGACCCCTTAGTACAGTGATCCTTTAAAACATATTTGGGAAAGATAGGGTTTACTAAACAGTGCTGTTCCAGATCAGACTGGTCTTAAAGAAGCAGTCTGATGATAGTCTATACTGTTTTGAATAGGTATTGCCTAGGCACTTGTTCCCGGTTCAGGTTTAACATCTGGCACTACAATAAGTTAATTTGTTGAATGTAGCCCTGCTGCAGCTGCTAAGTGATTCCAATGGAAAACATTTGAGGTCATTCAGCTGATAGATGGCAGACACCTGGGGCAAGTGATAATCAACAAATTACATACTAATCGATATGGTTTGCACAAAAATTTTTGAGGTATGATTCTCATTAACTTTAATCCTATGTAGTAACGGTTTATAAAAATATACAAAAAATCTCTTTAACTAATGCCCCATTCACATGCGCAGATTTACTTACGTAAGTATATTTGCATATAAGTAAATTTGCTCACGTGAGTAAAAGTTACCTGGAGCAAATTTGCTTTGCGTTCACATGGATTTTAAGTTCTAGGAGTATTTCTTAATTTTTATCAATCATTTTTCAAATTTTTAGAGATGATGCACTAAAATGTACTGGCAAGGCAAAAAACACTTTTTATGCCCCCAACTTCGGAGAAGTTTTGGGGGCTTATTGGTTTGGGCCTGTCTGTCCGTCCATCTGTCTGCTACCTATCTGTAAGTCAAGAGATAGGAACTTGAAATTTTATCACATGATCAGTATACAAAAGTAAGCAAATAAGAGTTGTTTTTTTATTCTTTCTTCTGCAGGTCACATATTTTCAGAGTTATGCCCCCTTTTTTTGCTTAGTGCATTAGCTTATGGAACCTTGTGAACAAAATATCTTAAGAACCCCTGATGCTAGGATCATGATTTTTTGCAGGAAGACATTACCCACAGTGTAGATGACCTGATTAACTTATGAAAAATATTCATGATTATTTTAACCGGTTATGCCCCCTTTTCGACTTAGTGCATTGAAGCCTATGGTACAAAGTAATCCTTACATATGGTCAAGAACCATAAGAGATAGGAGGTTGAAATTTTATACAGTATGAAAAATAAGCGAACTCATGTTGTTTTTCTATTTAAGTCTATTATATTGGCACCTCTGTGCCTCATGCTAGAGCAATAATGTATGCTGTTTATGATTTTCAGTTATATATTTTAGGCCGTATATAGTAAATGTTTGGTTGAGTTATTCCCCTTTTTCAGACATAAGCATTCTATATAGGAATAACCTTGTGAACAAAATAGATTTGGCATACAGTTACGGACCAAGGTGTAGATGGACCGATTAACTTCTGAGCATATGTTGTAAATTTTCGATTTAGTTATTCCCTTTTTTGGACATAGGCATTTTGTATAGCAACAAGCTTGCGAGCAAATTATCTGAAGAGCCCTGTAAGCTATGATCTTTATATTTGACATACAGTTACAGGCCAATGTGTAGATTAAGTGATTAATTTTTTGGTCTTTATGGTTAAATGATTAACTTTTTGGTCTTTTTCGCATGCTGGCATTTATTTAATACAGACCTTTCCCTTCAGTGAACTATCCCGTTTAGGGTCAGGCATATGGTTGGGGGCATAGTGTTTTACAAACACATTTTATAGTTCACAAAGTTTTCAAAAGGCATTTCTCGTCTCAGTCCATCAGAACAGGATTATAATTATATATACAAAAATCAATATTGTATCAATATATATCCATGAAAGGCTAGAAAAAAAATAATGAAAGCCATCCAGTTGTCCAAGACATTCTATATACATAAGCCTTATAGTTACAACAAGTTTTTGGAAAAACAACCAATATCCCGCTCCCCACCCCACGCTCCCTCCCAAAACAACTACACACAGACACATCAGCATATTTCCCACAATGTCATTTTCAACTAAATCTGCTACGTTGCCTTGTTAACCTTGTACATGAGGCAAAAGTCACAAAAATCTAACCAAGTCACTGGCTTCTGTTCAAAATCTGTTGGTAGGTCAGAAAAAATAACACACAAAAAACAAACAAACAAAAAACGGCTCAGAGAAGTTATTTTTATGGAATATTTAACAGTGTAAGTCATCCCGTGAACTTGAAGATGGGGTCAAGGTCTCCAAACTCTAATCAGCATTTTGGCTAGTCTCAATGGAATATTTATCGAAATCAGGTGAAACTCTACTCACTGATTTAAAAAATACAGAGTATACATGCTACAGAAAAGTATCCATTCTGTGTCCACCTGTGACCCTGAATAAGGGGTCCAAGTTAAACAAAAATAGATCTTTCTTGATCCATCGATCTAACTTTAAGTTAGGAAACATCCACTCACTGCCTGGTTCATTGTTTTCGTTCTTGATGAAATATTTGATGTAGCATGTTTTAAAATCTGTTATAATAGTGTAAATAAATAAAATAAAAAAAGGAAAATATATATCATTATCATTTTTAAGGAAAAATTGAGGAGGCGAGACAGGAATAGTGATGTATTTAGAGTGGGGAAAGGGGAGTAGGCGAAATGTGGCAAATCAAAGGCGAAATGGAAATAAACCACAGAAGTCGGTCACAATAACTTGCTTTTATTTGGGGTTCAGGGGGTTGCAGGGTTGGATGGTTGGGGAGATAACCTTGAGTCATAGGATGCTGAATTCCTCTACGTCCCATGCTATGGTAGGGCAATAAAATACCCATAAGTATATTTACTTTACGTTCACATGACGAGAAATACTCCAGCAGTAAATTTGCTTATATGCAAATATTTACATTCTTGGTGTATTTACTGAAAAGCCCTCTAGTAAACCATTGGAACCTAATGTAGTTTACATTCCAATAATTACACTGAGACACGCGACGTCAATGACGTCAAAATAAACAATGTCTCTCGTCAATCTGATTGGGCGTCAGCAACGTCATGACGTCATGCATGCTGTTCTGCTGTTAGCAAAAAACCTGCGTGTGCATGTTTTACTGCTTCAATTCAAGAGCTTAAATAAGATTTTTCATGAAAATTCTGATTGAAACGAATGTAAATATAAGCAATGAACTTAATTTGTCTGTTGTTTATCGAAGTGTAAACTACATTGGGTCACTAGCAAAGTTTACATGAACCCCTTCGGGGTTCATTCACTTTGCACGTGATCCAATGTAGTTTACACTTCGATAAACCTCAGAAAAATGAAATTCATTCCTTAAATATACTTTTGCACTTAGTCAGACCTGGAGTAAATTTTACATATACGCAAATTTGCTAACGTATGTATTTGCGTTCACATGACGAATTTACTTATGAGAGTTACTGTAGTAAAATTTGCATATATGCAAAAAATACTTACGTGAGCAAATCTGCGCTTGTGAATGGGGCATAAGAATACCACTCTTATTGTTTTGGTCTAGCAAAGAAATATTTTACAGTATATCTTTAGACTCGTGCCAAATTTACAATATGAATTAGATAACCCATAAGCATGTAAAATTCCGGATATCGTGGATGTTGTCTCGTGGGAGGAATTGTGATTTCGTTGTGTTTGATGCCATTGAGAGCAGTTCTGACTATGCAACGTTTCACAGAAATTTGATAACCTCCAACTGGAATTTACATGTCGGTTTGTGGCGCCGAGCTCATCACCTGACCAAAATTTTTCTGACTGCTTTGATTGAAACTTGGTGATTATTTAAAGGTCAATTGCGAAGATATTGTATAAATGCTTAATTTTGAAGCAAATTGATAGCTGACAAAGAGAGGATTATAATGCTACAAACGGCATAGAAAAATTCCTATCCGTTCAAAAGTTATGCCAGTTTAAAAATCCCACGGCTGTTTTTCCTACATGACTTATCTCCCTTACTTTTTAAAATGCACTATTCTGTGATGTATTGATGATTCTAAATTTTTAAATGAATTTTTAAACTATTTAACAACCTTTATTCTAAAGGCTAAATGATTGTTATCTTACAGTTTTGATTATTCTAATCTTTGTTTATTAGCTGGGTAATTTATCCACAAATTTTATTCAAAATTTAAATTAAATTAAAACAAAATAAAAACAGATTTTAAAACATTTTCTTTTACTTCAGTACACAAAAGTCATTGTCAGAGACCTAATTAAACAGATCTATAACCACTATGTTCAATTATATCTACTGATAAGCATGTAAATTGAAATTTAACAAATTTTAATTAAATATTTAAATTTGAAAATTTAACTGCTTAAATTGCAAATATAAGCAATATTTCGAATTTGGGCAGTTGTTATTAGTGTCACCAATAATACAATACAATTTTTTACCATTTTAGAGTGTTCAACAAGAAAATATTTGACAATCTAAAAATTTTCAATAAATTTAAAATTTAAGTGTTCATCGATGACGTCATCGTAGTCCTCATGAATATTAATGAGGCAGCTCAAAATGATTGTCAGATGTCATAAAATTTACAAATTCAACTCTTTATATCTCGGAAACTAATAATGATAATATGATGCGGTTTTCGATACTTAGTTGCTTAGAGAAAACTGCTTTCATTTCTGTAATGAAAAAGCAACTTAATAAAACCCAATGTAGACTGCTAAGTTACATTAACATTTGGTGACTGTGTTGTAGAACCTGCTATTGAAGTTGATGGTTGAGGCTCGTACATCACTGAAAAGAAGAAAATAGAGAAAGACTTAAGAAATAATTCCCAGATTCAACATCTGAGCCGCTACACACAAAAAAGTTGCATTTGCTTATGACATATGTTAGCTACACATAAGCTGCGAAACAACAAAACCAACAAACTGGCATTGGCGCCCACCGAAGACTCAGATCAGCCTGGGCATCCGCCCAGTCTGATCAGAGTTTTCTCTGTCCGCAAAGAGCTAACTTATCCCTTAGCTATCGTTTGTAAACTTTATTTATTTTACATCGATTGCATGGAAAGCTCACGCGAACTTATTAAATACTCTCAATAGCACGGATGTTGGCGCGTTTGTGGTCCTATATCGGTGGAGGAAACCGGAGTACCCGGAGAAAACCACCGACCTCGGACGGGCGACCACTACCCTCCCACATGCCGACGCCGGGATTCGAACCCGGGCCGCAGAGGTGGAAAGCGAGTGCTCTATCCACTACGCTATCCGGGCCCCTAGCTATCATTTAAGCTTACAACAAAGACTCTCATCAGACTGGGCGATTGTTGCATTGTTTGTGTCGCGGCTCTCATGTCAAAACCAGCCCATGCATTAGCGCAGACTTAACAGCAACTTTTTTGTACCCACATCATACAATACCTTGAAAAGTCATCCTTTGTTAGAAATAAAAGAAAAAGCAAACTTCCCTCATGTCTTGAATTCTATAGTTATGATCATTATTTAAACTAAGTAAATATTTGTCAAACTTTCAGCTATTTTCCTTCAAATAAGATTTCTAAAAGGACACAGGGAACTGTCAAATTTTGACCCGCCTAGCACCGCGGCCAGCCATATGATACAATATACGAGTACACGAAGCCTCGAAGAACATTTTTCCACGTATCAAGTATGTAAGGATTCAGACCATATCTAATTGGGCCAATTTTTGTCATGTAACACCGAGGGCAGCCTCGACAACTAAGGTCAAAGGAGCTCCGCTAGAGACAGGAGATCTTGTTGCTAGCTACAAATAAGTTTTGCACATTTTACTTAAGAAGAGTAGTTACCTAAATGAACTCTCTTCGAGCCCAATTACGTAAGCTTTTTAGAAACTCTTCCAGCCCAATGACGTAAGTTTTTTGTTACTCTTCCAGCCCAATTACGTAAGCTTTTTAGAAACTATTCGAGCCCAATTATGTAAGCTTTTTAGAAACTCTTCGAGCACAATTACGTAAGCTTTTAGAAACTCTTCGACCCCAATTACGTCAGCTTTTTAGAAACGCTTCCAGCCCAATTACGTAAGCTTTTAGAAGCTCTTCGACCCCAATTACGTAAGCTTTTTAGAAACTCTTCGAGCCCAATTATGTAACCTTTTAGACTCTTCCAGCCCAATTACGTAAGCTTTTTAGAAACTATTCCAGTCCAGTTAGGAAAGCTTTTTAGAAACTATTCCAGTCCAGTTACGTAAGCTTTTTATAAACTTTTCCAGCCCACTAACGTAAGCTTTTTAGAAACTCTTCCAGCCCAATTACGTATGCTTTTGAGAAAGTCTTCCAGCCCAATTACGTAAGCCTTTTAGAAAATCGTCGAGCCAAATTACGCAAGCTTTTTAGAAACTATTCCAGTCCAGTTACGTAAGCTTTTTAGAAACTATTCCAGCCCAGTTACGTAAGCTTTTTATAAACTCTTCCAGCCCAATAACGTAAGCTTTTTAGAAACTCTTCCAGCCCAATTACGTATGCTTTCGAGAAAGTCTTCCATCCCAATTACGTAAGCTTTTTAGAAAATCTTCGAGCCCAATTATGTTAGCTTTTTAGAAACTCTTCGAGCACAATTACGTAAGCTTTTTAGAAACTCTTCGAGCCCAATTACGTAAGTTTTTTTAGAAACTCTTCCAGCCCAATTACGTAAGCTTTTTAGAAACTCTTTCAGCCCAATTACGTAAGTTTTTTAGAAAATCATCGACCCTAATTACGTAAGTTTTTTAGAAACTCTTCGACCCCCATCACGTAAGCTTTTTAGAAACTCTTCCAGCTCAATTACGTTAGCTTTTTAGAAACTATTCCAGCCCAATTACCTAAGCTTTATAGAAACTCTTCAAGCCCAATTACGTAAGCTTTTTAGAAACTCTTCGAACCCAATTACGTAAGCTTTTAAGAACTCTTCCAGCCCAATAACGTAAGCTTTTTAGAAACTATTCAAGCCCAATTACGTAAGCTTTTTCGAAACTCTTCGAGCCCAACAATGTAGACTCTAATTTAGGAAATTTGGCAGGAAATACTTTCTGCACTGAAAACTGTCTAAGACTTATTGTATATTCTTTACCATATATTGGCATACCAATGATGAAATGAAAGATATATATCATCGTGAAAAAAATTAAGAAATCCGAACTGGAAAGATACACCCCTAGACTGTTTTTTTCAAAAATATCACCAAACAACCCAAGAGGTAAATATCAGTTTCAAAATGACTTTTATATTACCTTTAATAATTCAGTTATGTCAGTATGATATAAGAAAAAATACTCCTGCCCACCAAAGACTTAATTACCACACTGGTACAAGATGCTTTAAAATCAATTTTAATTACGATCTGAGAAATTCTCAAAAATATTTTCCTTTCGGCAATACTTTGGACCATACAGAAAAACGCTACACTGCAAATTTAATTAAACAAATTTATTTTGAAAGCACGCAAACAGAAAATTAAAAGAAAAGCAGTGATCATCGAGCTTATTTCTTTTTTAATTGACAAACTCTACCCGTACCCCCACGTAAATTACATGGAAAACTTTACTTTACATAAACTGCATCAAAATAATTTACGCATACAGGTAAATTTAATTGTGCTTGCACACTATCAGCTGCCTGGTTATGAAAAAATACATCATTTTAGAACGTTATGATCCACCAAGTTAAATCACAACTTGAATAAATGTCAAAAAAATAAAATATCGCAAAAAAAGTCCTAATTTTACTTTTTTTTCAAAAGTTTAGGATTACTTTAAGCACAACCAATGGAAAAATTTACCCGAAATATTATTTAGAGACCAATATGTAGCCATTTCTATATCCATTTATAATAAAATATCGACCCTAACATAACTTTCATTTTTGATAATCGCATCAAAATGGCGAGTTCCTAGCAAATGTCTTTAATTGCGCCTACCCGTCGTCTACATTGGAGGAGCCAGTATTGTTTTATGGTTTTACGGCCTGACGAATTTACAATATCACTAGCACAGACAAAATACATATCGGAACCTATAAAACAATTTGGGGTTGTCAGACAAAAAAAAGTCCAATTATTTTGTGGTCGATTATGGGGACGTACCGTTATCCTCTGCCATGCATATGCATGGAAAGGGCTTAAAGCTTTGAATTAAAAGACTGTAGTGCAAGATCTCCAGCATTTCAGATTAGTAAACAGAGGCTACGAGACAGTCACTTTAAAACTCTTTCAAAGCTTGAAAATCATCTAAGATATAAAGAATTTTTTTACTTTAAAATATTTTGAAAAATATGTTGTATAATAAGTTGCGACAAAAGTCTGACTGGCTTTCAGTTCGTTTCTCATCGCCGTGATAAAGAAGTGGGTAGGCATAATAGTATCCCAAGAGAATTCGATTTTGTAGGGTCTGTAATGTGATATGATACAACCGTAACCAGGATATCAATTTTCGCATGGCTTTCATATGTAGTTTGAATGAGTATATAAGAGCCACAACACGACAAAACCAACAAGGTGGCAAACCCCAACGAAAACTTTGATAAGCCAGGACATCCGCCCAGTCTGATCAGAGTTTGCGTTGTCCGCACGGAGGAAGCTAAGACCCTTAGCTACCAGCCCCGGATCCAGAGGGTGGGCTTTGGGGCTGCAGCCCCGCCATTTGGCCTCTGTGTTGTGTATAATATGTAGGCATCCAGATAATAAGAAGTATCGGATGACTGTTTGAGAAAAACTATCCAAAGTGGTAAGGTCAAAATATTCAAAATATATGTTGTGACATCTCATTAGATTCGCCTCGGAGAGGCGATTCTAATGAAATATTACAATATATATTTCAAGGAAAAATATATAAAAAAATTCTCTTGAAATTGAACCATACAACTGTCATATTTTCAAGCCCCCTCACCCACACACATACATTTCGGCACCTCCAAGCCCCACCAGTTATCCAGAGCCCCACCAGTACGGGATGGTCTGGATCCGGGCCTGGCTACCCTATAAGCACACGGCAAAGATTCTGATCAGACTGGGTGTACGCAACTTTGTTGGTTTTCTCATGTCACATCTCAGAACAGTTCCTCTATGTTAGGCTGGTGTGATTGTTAGTGAAGATGATTTGAGCCGCGACACGAGAAAACAAACAATGTGGTTGTGCGCCTTACGCAGACTCAGATCAGCCTGGGCATCCGCCCAGTCTGGTCAGGTTCTTCGCTCAGCGCTTAAAGGGTAGCTACCTCCATGCGGACAGCGAAGACTCTGATCAGACTGGGCGGATGCCCAGGCTGATCTGAGTCTGGGCTGGGCGCACAACCACATTGTTGGTTTTCTCGTGTCGCGGCTCATTTAGTATGTTTTGTTGTTTGCATTTCTCTCATCTTCTTAAGGTTTTTCGCGACTGTGTCCTTTCAAGGGTATCTTCTTCATTAATTTATATTTTAGTCGGCGTATCGTTATATTAGATTTAAGGACTTTCAGAAAGTCATTTTGCTCAGCAAAACGTATAAAAATCTGAAAATCTGATGACCGGTGAAACTTCTTTTGACCGACATAATATCTCAAAACTAATCAAACAACAGTATTGTTAACTCCAGGCAACTGATTGCCTTTGTGGGGGTGGTTGTGTGGTGCAAGGGTGCTGGGTATAACTTCCAGTGCCGGGGCGTCCTACTGATTTGCCTAATGTGCTTGCAGTAGGTGCGGGTGGGGTTATTTATTTATTTTGACATCTTTTCTTTCGTCTGTCATCTCTCTCTCTCTCTCTCCCTCTCTCTCTCTCTCTCTCTGAGACGCCCCGATATAGACTGAAATTCTGTCTCAAAGGGCCGTTGAACCCAAAACAACCAACCATCCAACTGATTGCTTTTATCAGCATGGAAATTGTCTGAAATCCGTTGATATTGCTCTGCTGAACGACGATGCAATGTAAGCATTGCTGGAACCACGTTTGCAGGACCTCATGTGCATGCAGAGTATGTGATAGCAATATGACATCCTACTTTAGTCATTTGTATACTGAAAGGGTTTAAAAACTTCCAACCTTTATTTTTGAATATCTCAAACATGAAGGAGCTACGTCCACCAAAATTTCACAACATATATGAGCCGCGACACGAGAAAACCAACAATGTGGTCGTGCGCCCTGCGCAGACTCAGATCAACCTGGGCATCCACACGGTCTGGTCAGACTTTTTGCTAAGTGCTTAAAGGGTAGCTAAGGGACTAAGCTTCCTGAATGCGGACAGCGAAGATTCTGATCAGACTGGGCGCACAACCACTTTGTTGGTTTTCTCGCGTCGCGGCTCATATTTTCTTTTATACCTGATTACGTCCATATCACGAATTTGAAATCGTTCATTCGAATCGGTCAGGAATAAGCACGTGTTCCTCATGTTTTTAGTACAGTTTACATACAGATGAATCACTTCCTGTATACAATTTTCTGAGGAAACATTTCTGTTACAAAATCAAGTCAACTTTTATAAGTTTGAAGTCGATCTGTGGCTATTATTTCGCACAAAGCGCCTAAATATCACAACCGAATGCAGATTTTTGGGCCAGTTTAGAAATGCTGAAATTTCAAAAAGTGACGCTGCAAGACAATTTTATGAGTTAATTGCGGCAATTTACAATCTTAGACGACGTGCACGGCTTACAGTTTTATGTCAAGAAACCTTTTTTTTTTGTTTTTTTTTATTCTTTAACATACAATGTAAGTTTTACTAAAATCATACGCATTAGCATGCCCCATCGATTGAATATATTTTTCATGACGTTTTTCATGAAGTTCAATTTTCTTGCATTTTTTAAAGAATGTAAAAATATACTTATTAACAAGATAACTGCAATTTTTTGTTACCAGTTTGTTTCAAATATTTTGTATTACAGATATATGATTTGCTAATATGAAAGTGCGTTCATGTGCTAGAGATATGAATTTAAATGGAAAATGTGTAAAAAAAAGTGTGTAGAAATACAAAATATTGTTTTTAGGAAAAACAAACGGTGAAATTTTTGTTTCTTATCCAAATGTGTTATTGCTCTTTGAGTAATTTAGACGGTATAATGGTTTGAATGTCTCGCCAATATTTCTATTCAGCATCCGTCTACCTTAATAGACAGAAAAGAATGTAAATATTAGCAATGAACTTTATTTTTCTGGTGTTTATCAAAGTATAAACTGCATTGGGTTGCTAGCAAAGTTTACTTCGGGGTTCACTTACTTTGCGCGCGACCCAATGTAGTTTAAATTTCGGTAAAAAACTGAAAAATGAAATTCATTCCTTATAATATTTCACGGTTACTCCAATTTAAAGTGAATGGGAATCTTTATGGTATATATTAATAAGGTTTATACGTACATGACATAAGTATCACAGCTCCTACAAGGCCCAATATCACAGCTGTCGCTAGAAACCATAAAAACAAACTCCCTTCTTCTCGGTGGATTGTGGGAAGGTCTAATTTTAGAGCAGTTGCATAGAGATGGCCACGCCCATATGGATGGGTGTCCTCGGAAATTGGTTCGTTAATCAGCTGACTAACTACGTCAGCAAATGACTGATTGCTTGGTATAACGTCGTCATCTTCAAAAGCTGGATTGTCGAATACGGTGGTCTACAAATGAAAATGGGGTCTAATACATCAAATATTACATCAAAACAGAACTAAATAAAGTATGGAAACGCAACAAGGAAAGTTGCAACTTATTTGCCTAATTCAAATTTATAGTGCGCTTTCTCATCCCGCCCTTACACTCACATTTATATACCAATAACTTAGGGCGCGTTTACACGAGCAAAGTTTCTATGTCACAGAAACTTTAACAAAGAAAGTATGACAAACATTTTGCGTTTACACGGAGCAAATTATTTGTTAAAGAAAATGTGCCATAGAATCGTTGTCACATAAACTTTGGCAATGAAATATTTGCTGCAGTGTTCACACGACCAAATAGTATTCGTCAAAGTTACCTGCAGCAATGAAACAAAATCTTTGTCACATTTTCCACGCTTGTAGCAATGTTCTTTGTTACATAATCTTTAGCAAAGTTCTCCGTTTACACGGACAAATTTAATTCATCAAAGTAACTTTAACATATTTATTTGTCAAAGAAACATTGTCATATTTTGGCATTTACACGAGCAAATTTTTCTGTGACAAACCTACTTTGTCATAGAAACTTTGGTCGTGTAAACGCGCCCTTAGTCTGTGCATGAATTTATAGTGATTTAGGTAATTGGTTTTGGCATTAAAAAGTACCATTCATTTATAAATACTTTTTGTTACAACCTGGGCATCCGCCCAGTCTGATCAGAGCCTTCACTGCCCGCATGCAAGCTGATCTTATACTTAGTTTGAGCATACATCGAACCTTTGAATCGCCAAAAGAACAGGCAACAAACTTTATGTCTGCAAAATTAAAATATGAGCCGAGACACGAGAAAACCAACATAGCGGTTGTGCGCCCAGTGCAGACTCAGATGAGCCAGGGCATCCGCCCAGTCTGATCAGACTCTTCGATAAGCGCTTAAAGGTAGCCAAGGGTCTAAGCTACCTCCATGCGGACAGCGAAGACTCTCATCAGACTGTGCGTATGCCTAGGCTGATCTTAGTCTGCTCAAGTCGCACAACCACTTTGTTGGTTTTGTCGTCTCGCGGCTCAGATGTAGGACTCAAAGACTAGGCCGGGACAAAGAGTATAGAGCCCAAATAAGGCGGCCAATTGTGAGCCACTTCACGCGGTTCTATACAGTTCGCTAATTTATTGAGCGTTTTAAAATGTGTCAGCACATTGATGCATATATGCTTTAGTGATGTTATTTACCGTACAGTTTCTTTGCTTCCTATATATTCCACCGCCTACGATTGCAGGCTCGGAGAACTGTTTTCTGAGTATCGACACTTTTCCGTTAAGTCTGAGAGCTTGGTCCGGTAGATTCCGAGATTTCAAGTCGTTGGCGGTTTCTGCTGAGATCTTGCTTGGAGATACCTGCAGAGAATAAAAACAAAACTCACAAAACTTTGTTAGATTATAAGTATCTTGTTTGCTGATAATTTGACGACTTCGGTAAAAAGTGTTTGTTTTTTCAGCGACCCGAAAACTCTGACATTATCAGCAAACATGGTACACCTTATAAATAGGTTTATGTCAGAGATATTCAGTTAAGTACAATTTTAGGCATATATGCCTTTGGTCACTGCTAAATCTACCAGAAGAGCAGAAGAGTGTAGTAGATTACGATCTGGACTACCTAACCAGGCCTAGAGGTAATAAAACTTGTGTACAGTTTCAAACTCAAAATAAAGCACACTGATTGGCTGCTTCTGAGCACACGGAAGCAGCAAATCAGTGTGCTTTATTTTGCATGCTCGGAAGCAGCCAATCAGTGTGCTTTATTTTGAGTTTGAGAGATTATTCTCAAGTTTTATAACCTCGAACCCTGGTATCGTAGGTTCGACCCCCGCTTCTCCTGTCTTTCGGATGAGACTTTGAACCGAGGTACCGTCTCCATATGACCTATGTGTTGATGGGATGTTAAACCCGAATCCACTTACTCACTCACTAAATCCATCGGGACCTACCTTAATTGCAATTCCAAAATATGACCACAATTCAGCTGTGAAACGAAGGAAAGACATAAAGGAAATCCTAATAACAAAAAAGTATTTGTACTGGATGGTAAAAAATATCGGAAATAAAGATTAGATGAGGTTTTAACAGCGTTGCTTATAAATATTAATAAAAAAAACCCCCAGAAAGTTTCATTATTTAGGTTACTACTCACATTACATAGGAAACTCTCGGTATCTCAGTTTCGCTGTTCATCTCAAACTACTATCTCAAAGTAAATTTTCTCTTCCTAGATTTTTTTTTCTTTTAGGTAGTAATTACCAGTAATTTAAGATATTTAGAATGCCACCAAAAATAGAAATGTGTCCACAACGTATTATTTGATATAAGAGGGTACTTTGAGATATCATCGTTTGAGATAACGAAAGTCAACTGTATATAAGCTAATTTAACATAACTTACCTTAACACTGTTTGGTGCTAATATAATTTCTGAAGTTTCTGGCAAATGAGCACCGTCATTGGCATATGAAGCTGAATCTGTTTTGTCAAAGCTATGCTTAGCTTCCTCTATTGTTGGCTGATAAGTTTCCATAACTGCAGGTCACCATTGTCATCTAGTGTCTTAAGATTCTATGAGCCGCGACACGAAAAAACAATCAAAGTGGCATGTGCGCCCAGCGAAGACTCAGATTATCATGGGCTGCCGCACAGTCTGAAAAGACTCTTCGCGAAGCGCTTAAAGGTTAGCCAAGGGTTAAGCTACCTCCATGCTCTCAGCGAAGACTCTGATCAGACTGGGCGGATGCCCAGGCTGATCTTAGTCTGCGCTAAGCGCAAGACCACTTTGTTGGTTTTCTCGTGTCGCAGCTCCTAAATTCTTTTTCAGTTTGTTTTAATCCAGTTGTTTAAATTCAACACCAAACGATCCATTATAAAAAAATTCCAAGCAAACATTATAGTGACAGATTGTTCACAATGAGGTGCTGGCTAGCTTAAAGAAAATAGAATTTTAAACACATCTCCACTTTTGCTTGGTTAGTTTTAAGTTACAGTCCATTCTCGAAATCTCAAAGTCAAAGTTCCTCTCACGCTACCGTGATCTCAAAATGAGCTTTCTGGTCTCAGAAAATTTGCTTTAAGATACCAGAAAGTTTAGATAACAGGAGCTGAAATGATAGGGAAACCAGATAATGTGCTCAAACTGTATTGTTTGACCTTTGCGGGTACTTTGAGATACCAGTAGTTGAGATAAAGAGAATCAACTGTAGTTTCAGTCAATAGATTGTTCTGAATTTTGTACGTTTTATCCAGCCACAAAATACGCCATATGCATCCATTAACAGTGGTTCTTAACCCTTAAAGCGCCAAAAAATAAAAATTGTCGCATTGGCAAACAGTGTAGTTCCAGATGAGGTGGCTCATGATAAGCCACCTCATCCGAATCTACACTGTTTGCCCTCTAGTGTTCGAATTCTCAATATGATATCGCTTGGACAAAACATTTTTTTGAAATTCTGCAGACGTAAATTTTGTCGTCAGCTTTTTGACGCATTAAGAGTTAATTATGTCACTTTTCAGGCAAGTGTGCTTTCGTTTCATTTCGTGCACAGTATTGACAAAGTGAAACAAAAACATTTATTCTGAGACACAATAATCCATATTTTGAATTTAATATGCAAGAACCGATATTGATTGAAAAGTTAAACAACTAAAGTTAGTCAGAACATACTGGCCTCATGGTATCAATTTCTACTGACAATCAATACAGTTTTATTCAGTCCGTACTAATGACTATAAGTACGCTTCTAGCTTATGGTAATGTTATAGGATACAATAGAGTTTAATTGGTAATGGGATAGAATAGAACAGAATAAGACAAAAAGTAAATTTCTATCACATGGATACATTTTTCTTGCACACCAGATAAGGATAACCGCGTGCTTCCCCTGTACCTACAAATCTTATCTCACCCATGTTATCTCACCCAGGACTGGATAAAAATCACGAGCATTCAATGCATTGGTTGTATTTGATGTCACGTATCTGCGTTGTCAAGTGACTTTGGCGTTTAAGATGACGTCACCAAGACGGCAAAAATGACGTCAGTTTATGCACGCCAGATGTTGCCGTAACGAACCGAATGGCGATCGTTGAAAGCGGCGCCTTCTTTCAAAATCAAACAGAAACATCTCAAGCACGAACATAACGCATTTTAACAAGTTCTGAAGTTAAAACGAAACGCGGTGTGCAAGAAAAAGTACATTTCACGGATGTGAGGTGCAGATAGAAACATCCGTCACTCGGGATCATTGTTCGGCATCACTCGGCAAGCCTCGTGATGCCGAACAGTGACCCTCGAGACAGATTTTTCTTTATCACATGACGTCGCTGTTATCCAGTGGATAACGTCATGTCATAAAAATCGTATGACCACACGTGTAATAACACTTTGGCGCGTACACGTTATGTCATTGACAACGTCCGTGTCAACATTGCGTTTTCTTATTGAAATAATGTTCAGTTTGAAGGCGTTAAATTCCCTTTTTAAAGGGTCATATGATAAACAGAATATTACACTCGTGGTCATTTCTTATGAAATTAATGAAACTCGCCGAAGGCTCGTTTCATAAATTTCATATGAAATGACTACTCGTGTACGATCCTCTATATCCACAACCTACACCCATGAAAGATACTTGTAATCCAGTTGCATCACTTTTGGAAATGACGACATCTTTGAGAAACCCCTGCGACTCATGTCTGAATTGATTGACAGGTGAGCTAAACGCAGATTAGACGACTTTAGCTGCGTGCGCAGACAAGTCAAGGTCACTATTAGCCATAAGCCCTGTTGCGTAAGAAAGGGCGTGGCCTCCAATGGAAATCGGAAAACGACACATCCGCGCTGTGCTGGGGTGGGGGTGTGGGGGCTGGGGGAGTGGGGCAACGCCACGTGGCAAGCCAGTCACGTGGCGGCGAAGATCATCCGAGAAGAATGTTCATTTTGCCTGCTACTCAAGTGGTGTTATTTTCGACATTACTATGGACGGATGCGTGTGTGTGTAGGGGGATCCTGGAATGCGGCGATGGTTTCGAACCGCCCAGTTTCAGGGACCAACATCGTTTCGAGAATCGAAATAACAAAAGGGCATGGCATGTCAACAATTGATAGTTCCGAGCCACACCCAGAATATCACTTAACGGTCATCTGATGGTGTATAACTGGTCAATGCAACGACAACTGAGCACGTGACATAGTCCCACAAACAAAACCACACGCGTTCAATCATTGAGTCAATGTCCCACAAATAGTCCGTGTTCTCTTCAGTTCAGTTCTATTGTCTTATCGACGTTACCCAAGTGGCTCAACGGTACGTAACCATAGTTGCACACACTTGGGGCCGTGTGTCCGTCCAATAATAATAAAAAAATACAGTCCGTGTTTTGACCTTACAGTTTAATACCTGATTAAAGTGGGCGTGGCTTTCGGAAAGGTGAACTGAGCCATACATGCAAGCATTGAAAATAAATAAAACATCGGTGATTTCCTTGCCCACACTTGCTAGCAGACATGTTATATCAGGATCCATTACGAAACACGCTAGCAGAAAGGTATCTTCTCGCTTCGCGTTTCATTCATGCATGAGGCAATCAGTGTGAAATATTGATAATTATTGATATATTTCAGCCCGGAATTATGATTGTAATGAGTTATAAGTTATTGAACTAGCAACAACTCCGGAGCTATGCAACACAATTTCTTCTGTTACTGCCAGTTCAGTTTTTCTAGCACACACAAAGTGAATAATGTCGCTTTGTGCTGTATTACAATATTTCATTTGTCCAATCATTGACAGAGGCAGGAGACTTTGTGTCGGATGTCATGTACAAAACACTCTCGTTCGGAATAACGCAAATGAACACAACTTTTGCTTTCCTGCATAAAGAACCCTAGGATCTGCCAGTTGTTGGCGCGAACAGGGAAGCCTCAGATCAACCTGTGCAAATGCACAGGCTGATCTGAGGTTTCCCTGTTCGCATATGCTTTGAGGCTCCTTTCCTCATTGCTCAGATTATATAGAGTATGACGCTAACATATGAGCCACGACACGACAAAACCAACAATGTGGTCGTGCGCCCAGCGCAGACTCAGAGCAGCCTGGGCATCCGCCCAGTCTGATCAGACTCTCCGCTAAGCGCTTAAAGGGTAGCTAAGGGATTGATCTATCTTAATGCGGACAGCGAAGACTCTGATCAGACTGGGCGGATGCCCAGGCTGATCTGAGTCTGCGCTGTTCGCACAACCACAGTGTTGGTTTTGTCGTGTCGCGGCTCAATTATATACTATTCCATTACCTTAATTGATTTTGATTTGCCGGTAGAGGGCGTTCTGTAATCAAAACCTAAATATTCAGTAATTGCTTCTGCAAGTCGACATGATTTGTATTGAAATGAGAATCGTGTAAGAAGACTCAAGCAATGGTGAAGCGTCACAATAAATAATAAAGGAAAGCTTTATGGATGCTTCATTATATTAAATTGCTAAGCTCACATAATTTAAACACACACTTGCGCACACCCATAAAGTCAGGCTACAAATCCTGTTTTCAGTGTATCCAGGTTTTGGAGAGGAATCTGTCACTAGAATTTTAATTGCTGCTAAACGTTATGGTCGCTTTAATATTTCAAGGTCGGGTTGTATACTTAAGCAACTCGTTTGAGATGTACTCAATCGAATAAACACAAATCTTTTCGAAAAAAAATACTTGAGCCGCGACACGACAAAACCAACAATGTGGTTGTGCGCCCAGCGAAGACTCAGATTAGCCTGGGCTGCCTCCTAGTTTTATCAGACTCTATGTTAAGTGCTCAAACGATAGCTAAGGGTCTAAGCTATCTTCATGCGGACAGCGAAGACTCTGATCAGACTGGGCGGATGCCCAGGCTGATCTTAGTCTGCGCTGGGCGCACAACCACATTGTTGGTTTCGTCGTGTCGCGGCTCACTTACTAAACGCTAGTTTAAATGATCAAAATTACTTCCCGTTAGGTTAAGGTAACTTTAACTTTCAAGAATGAATGTAGCCCTTGGCCTAGGTCAGCAAATTGGTTGTTGGTTGGTTGATTTAATGCTTAACGTCCACGGTAAACAACTAAGGTCATTTCGGGACGGTCAGTTAACCTTATCACACTATTCCTGGGCAGGCTTAGACCTCCTAAGCGGTTAACCAGTACTAAGTGCACATACTTTCGGAAGTAACTGACAACTGCCCTTCTTGAATCAGCGGAAGGAGAAACGAAAGTATGTGGCCAGACCGGGTTTCGAACCCAGGACCTCTGACTTATAAGTCAGGTGCCCCACCGATTGCGCTACGCGGCCCGGCCCTAGGTCAGCAAAATGTATATATACACAGATTCGACAGGAGACAGTGTAATAGCCATACCTCTCTGAGGCTGTAAACCGCGGAGGCTTCTAAATGTCCAATATCTATATCATGGCAGCAAGTACTTTAACAAACGGCACATTTCTGGAAGGAGTAGTGTCTTCATTGGATTCATGCTGTCAAGGAGATGTAATTTTCAAAATTAAGTTTAAAAGTTACCTTATGGCAACCACTGGTGGCCTCGTGCCAGTGGTTTTGCACTTGCAATTGCGTATTTGTGCTTCACAGACTCGGCCATTTTGTAAAATGAAACAAGGAAAACGCCCACAAAAAATGGCAAAATTTCTGCCTGGATGGCAAAAGGTAAATAATTTCCCCAATCTACCCATATAATAAACAAATTATTATAATTAGTAACTTGATCTCGCGTACTGTATCACGTCTCATGTTTGAGCTCATACCATCGGATCACCCTCGACGCAAGCGTCTCGGGTGATCCGATGGTATGAGCTCATTCACTCGACGTGATACATTACGCCAGATCAAGTTACTATTATAATAATGTGTATTCATCACACACGCTCTGCATTGTGCTATAAGAAACATATCATTCAGTTCATAGCCGTGAGACTTTCTTCGGGCCTTGCAACTTACTTTTCAATGAATTATAGAGATTTCTCGATAAAACCGAAACTGATAATCTCACTGTTTCAAACAATGAAATCATCGCTTTCCATTTCACTGTTTCAGAAATAGGACTTTTGTGAAATAGCCTCAAGCTTTTTGTTTGATTAATTGGCTAAATCCTATTTAGCTTGACAAAATTACGTCACGCATGTTTTCACGTCATTACGACGTTAATGACGTCACAAAGCGCCAACGTTACATTATTACTGCACGCGACGTCAGGCCGCCTAAGTCTCCTGAAGGCATTCTTTCTTGGCCATTTTTTTAGGATCTGTTTATCAAAATGATATTTAAAGCTACATCATACCCAATAAACACGCTGGAAGCATCAAATTTGACGCAACACGGCTAGAAAAAAATCGTGTTTCTTTCTTGATGCCTGACGCTCTTGAATAAACAGAATTATTGCGATTTTCAAGCATAAAAGACATAGAAAATTTGACTTTTTCAGTGTAAGATGAATTTTTATTTCATTCATGAACACCAAAAGTGGTATTTTCACTCGTGGCTTCACCACTCGTGAAAATATTGCTTTTGGTGTTCATTCGGTGAAATAAAAATTGATCTTACGCTGAAAAAGTCAAATATCCTCTATATCGTCATTGTTATATACCTTCTTACGGACGCCATCTTGATTCCAGAGCTCTACAGACGACACGAACGTGGTCTTTAATGGTGTTTAAGCCCTGACAAACCCGTGTTTTAACAGTGTTGAAGCCCTGTTTCAGCGATTCTGTCACATTGCGACAATTAAAAATAGAAGGAAACCAACGTAAAACGCTGTTGGTTTTCTATAGTAAAGTCTCATTAGGTATATAAGAATGCTTGTTGGTGCCCTAGTTTGAAGATCAGTCACAAGAACAAATTGTAGTTCATTTCAAAAAATTAGTTAGTATTATACCGACAGATACCTCTACTTGAAATACACAATGTGTCGGTTGCAAGTTGAAAAAAGGTAAAAAAAAAAAAAGAAAAAAAAAATGGCCAACACTGGTCGCCAGCCAGTAAACCGTGGTTTATTAAAAAATTAAAAGCATAGGATTTAGAATTATAAACCTAAGATGGAAGTTTCAAGCTTAACCCATTACTGCCAAGCGTCCTATAAATAGGGCTGAGGAAAACATTCTAGAACCTGGGTTCGACGTTATAAAACTTATAAGAATATAATCTCAAACTGAAAATAAAGCACGCTGATTGGCTGCTTCGGAGCATATGCTATCTCAAACTGAAAATAAAGGACACTGATTGGCTGCTTCCGAGCATGTGCTCGGAAGCAGCCAATCAGTGTGCTTTATTTTGAGTTTGAGAATGTACTCATGTTTTATAACCTCTGGGCTGAACCAGAACAGACCCTGGAAGTCGCGATGTCCGATCAGGGTTTGCACTATTTGCATCAGATAAATGGGTATGTCTCTTTAAAACGACATAATACAAACGATAAACACAACCTAACCAGACACCACTTAATTGACGAAATGATCTCATCCATTTGTTAAAGATAGACTAGTCCACTGGACGTAAATGGGTAAAGTTTAAGTTTGATGACTTAGCTTAATCTTTCTTCACTTGTACAAATGAGTCACGTTCATGCAAATACATTTCCACGAACACAAACAATTCATGCACGGGGATTCAGAAAAAAAAAAAAAAAAAAAAATGTGTCTCCTACAGATCAAATTTTGTTTACTGTCGTGTCAATGCACTTTTAATTTTGGACCAAACCTTGAAATAGGTTGAGCAGCTTGTCACGGAAAAAGTCGGCTCTTTCCGTATCAGTCAGAACACTTTTATATATAACCATTTAAAACTATTTCGATACATGCCAATGTGGTCCAAAGGTTCAGCTTGTAAACTATTAGACTAAATATCTTGAGTCAGTGGTTCGAATCCCGTATTTCCCTTTTCTTTTTCCCGCCCCGCCTCCTCGCCCCCTTTTTTGCCCTTTTTTACTTATTTATTTTATTTATTTTTTGTCAATTTCGTTTCATTTTAAGTTCCCCACTTCTAATAACGAATTCCCCTCTTCCTGTTTTCCTACGAATTATGTAAAATTACACATAATAGCTAGGGTTTATACAACGCAAAGGGGTTTCTTGTATCAAAACGAGAATTCACATAATGAATGGATGAAATGGCGGCTTAACATCTATTCAACAATATTTTAGTCATACCAGGACGATTCAAGGGTGATTGTGAAAGACTATGTGCAATAAAGCACCGGTTAGGTTTAAACAGAGCCTTGTCTGCCATCTGGACTCGACCCAATGGTCCAAAGTCGGGAGTGCTAACAACTTTGCTACACGGACGCTTCAGCATCAAGTGCAATTCCAAAAATAACGCTCGACTGTGACAAAACCGAATCTCTGTCTGACCTTGGGAAAGCATAAATTTTGTCATTTTGAGCAGCGGGATTGGTTGCGGTCCTGCCGGAGCGCCCAACTAATTTGGATAATAGTAGGGCAAGGGCCTACTATACTTGCAGTAGTTGCGGGTGGGGTTGTTTGGATATTTTTCTATTGCCTATCACATCTCTTTTCTTTCTCCTTCTCTCTGGCAGACGCCTCAATATAGACTGAAATACTGTCCAAACGAGTCGTAAACCCCCAAACAACCAACCAACCAACATTTTTAGCTGAATGTTCTGCTTTGTCTAATCAGCAATATCCTTGTCAGTCTGCATGCTGCGTTGAGGTTATGTTTCGCTCTTTCTCTGTTGGACAGGCAAGTTCATGAGTCTTCAAAAAGAGACTTTTTAAACAGATTGATTGTGCATGACTTTGCCAGAAAAAACAGCACGAAAGAGTACCTAAATCTACATGACAGGCAATCGTCCAGCCATAATATGAGTTCAACAGTTTTTGGTTCAATTCTCGTAGAAGATTCGCCACGCGTTATCCCAACTTTGTCCGAAATGTAGGAGGAACGGGGAAAAATGAAAACAAATATGTGAACACCTTCATGTATCATTTGAGTATACGACCAGGGCAACGACACAGTAGCTCGATAGAATAAATTGCTCAATGCCAATGAGACCCATAAACAGTTAAAAAATCTTCCCACGATATGCTATATCGGGGAAAAAATACCCATCCACCACCCCTGCTGCTGGAAAAACAACAACAAAAAAAAAAAAAAAAAAAACTGACCCAACGGTATGCCCATGCAAAACTTATTTTATACTCGTAGTGCTTATTGCTTTACCCACTTCGCCACAGCGGACAGTGTATTTTGTGGCATTATTACTCAAGTTATACCATGCACTTTACTGACGGATAATGACGAGTGCATTCGGGCATATTACAGAGAAAGGCGGGCGGTTTTTTTGCTACAGATATAGTCGTGGTTACCCATTTACGAGGTTCGAATGGAATCGGCGACCTTTTGACACGACAGGCTAGAAATTTTATTTATAATATTATATGCAAATGTCAGACCAAGGATTATCAGAATTGCATATACCGTTAGTTCAGTAGTTTGTCAATGAATACATGAGAATAAAATGAAAGAAGAAAAACAAAAAAAGAAGAAGAAATTCAGTTTGAAGAGACTAAACAGCTGAATAGAAAGACAAACGTGGGAAAGCTATCTATGGTAAAAATTACTATAATTATTACCATCATATGAGACATGTAACAAACACTTAAGCAATTACTTTCAGCAACAGCGGATATATTTCAGCCGCGACACGAGAAAACTAACAAAGTGGTTGAGCGCCCAGCGCAGACTCAGATCAGTCTAGCCATCCGCTGTTCGCATGGAGGTAGCTTAGACCCTTAGCTGCCCTTAAAGCGCTTAGCGAAGAATCTACGCAGACTTACAAATGTAACAGATGCCGAGGCTAAACTGAGTCTGCGCTGAGCGCACAACAACTTTGTTAGTTTTCTCGTGTCGCGGCTTAATATATTTGATGCGTAAAAGATAATAAGAGCATCGTTTTTAAGAAGACTACTTTAGTTGTAACAATCTTTAAATACCTTTGAGCAATTTTTCTCAGATGGTGGCACCTAAAAAGGAGGTTCTCTCAGGGATTTGCACAAGCCACTTTAGCTCTTACAAAACTGAAGCCAATTTGGAGAGATAAGATATCGCTTGGATCAGCGCTCCATTGTCATTTCCATATTTCTCTATGCCTGTTATTCGGGGACCTTGACAACAGAGTAAGAGAAAAAAAACGCATGCCTTTGAGACGGGATGCTACCGAGATTACTGAACATTTCGTACAAGGACCATATAGCCAAAGAGGAGGTTCGCAAAAAGATCCAACCAGCCATGGGAGAATATGATGAACTCCTGACCCTGGTCAAGAAACGGAAACTAAGGTGATTTGGCCATGCTTCAAGGCCTTCTGGTTTAGCAAAGACGATTCTACATGGCTCAGTGAAAGGAAAAAGAAGAAGAGGGAGACAGAAGAAGAGGTGGGAAGACACTATCAAAGAGTGGGCAGGAATGGACTTTGCCAGCTCAGCTAAGGCAGCTGAAAAAGGACAAGGTGGAGAGGGGTCGTTTCAAAGTCATCTATGTGTTCCGTTATGACATAGAATAGAAATTAGAGTATACTTTCTTTTCAGAACATATTTTTGACAGTATATTATTTTACTGATGAAATCACTTAGATTTTTTTATAGAAACTTGTCTGCCTTAAGAAATATGGATGTGATCATTTAACAGAGCTGACCGTACTTCATACCAATGAATTCAATGGAGGTACGTATATGACCCGCGACACGAGAAAACCAACAATATGGTTGGGCGCCCGTCGCAGACTCAGATCAGCCGAGGCATCCGCCTAGTTTGATCAGACTATTCATTAAGTGCTCAAAAGGTAGCTAAGGGTCTTGGCTACCTCCATGCGGACAGCGAAGACTCTGATCAGACTGGGCGGATGCGTATTGAATGAGTATTGCTGGGTGCACATGCCACTTTGTTGGTTTTCTCGTGTCGCGGCTCACATGATCAGGTCATGTGTCTTACTGCATCGCAGGTGTTACTGTCACGTATTGGTGGGTGACTTGGCATATTTACATACTTCTGGACAATGGGAGGGTGAATAGGAAGAGCTCTGTGTAATACAGCGCCATGTAGGCAAGGATAGGCTCTCACCTACAGTGGGACTCGAACCCGCAACCCCATGTCCAAAATCTGGAGCACTAACAACTCGGCCATTTACCTCAGTTATCTTTCCCCTGCCTCTACAAGTTGGTGCTCAGGGTTCGAGGTTATAAAACTTGGGAATAATCTCAAACTCAAAATAAAGCACACTGATTGGTTGCTTCCGAGCACATGTCCAATCAGTGTGCTTTATTTTGAGTTTGAGAATGTACTCAAGCTTTATAACCTCCGGGCCAGGTTGGTGATATCGGTCCCGCCGTTAATCAGGCTGGCCTGAGATGGGTGTTGTTCGAGTTTACTGTGCTGAAAATCTAGATAGATAGACTAAATTGTCTGACCCACTATAAAATCATTCCCGTATTCATTATAGTACGGAATCATATCACTCACCAGAAGATAGGATTACATAGAACTGTAACCTTAATCTCATGCTAAAATGACAAATGGATACATGGTATAAACTCTCACATAAAACCAAGGTTCTTTGTGATGGGATTTTAAACCAGGTAGATACCATTTCAAGTTTTTGCAGTTTTGATTTTAATATTGACTTGCACTGTAACATATGTAAGGACATTTTATACCCCGCCACTAAAAAGGGGGAGTGGGGAGAGAGGGGTGCTGGGGTGTAATGTATTCCCGCTAGCTTTCCATCGTACGTATGTCAGTCCGTCTGTCTGTCCGTTCAGTAATGAGTATTATTTATTTACGGATTTTCTTCAAACTAGGCATGTTGGTATTGTGAATAAATTCGCATGGGATTGTTAATGAGCACAGTCGACTAGGCATGATGGTCTTGGGAATAATTCGCATGGAATTGTTAATGAGCACAGGCGACTCAGCATGTTGGTCTTGGGAATAATTCGCACGGGATTGTTAATGAGCACAGTCGACTAGGCATGATGGTCTTGGGAATAATTCGCATGGGATTGTTAATGAGCACAGTCGACTAAGTATGTTGGTCTTGGGAATAAATCGCATGGGATTGTTAATGAGCACAGTCGACTAGGCATGATGGTCTTGGGAACAATTCGCATTGGATTGTTAATGAGCACAGTCGACTAGGCATGATGGTCTTGGGAATAATTTGCATGGGATTGTTAAGGAGCAGAGTCGACTAGGCATGATGATCTTGGGAATAATTCGCATGGGATTGTTAATGAGCACAGTCGACTGGGCATGATGGTCTTGGGAATAATTCGCATGGGATTGTTAATGAGCACAGTCGACTAGGCATGATGGTCTTGGGAATAATTCGCATGGGATTGTTAATGAGCACAGTCGACTAGGCATGATGGTCTTGGGAATAATTCGCATGGAATTGTCAATGAGCACAGTCGACTAGGCATGATGGTCTTGGGAATAAGTCGTATTGGATTGTTAATGAGCACAGTCGACTAGGCATGATGGTCTTGGGAATTATTCGCTTGGGATTGTTAATGAGCACAGTCGACTTGGCATGTTAGTCTTGGGAATAAGTCGCATTGGATTGTTAATGAGCACAGTCGATTAGGCATGATGGTCATGGGAATAATTCGCATGGGGTTGTTAATGAGCACAATCGACTAGGCATGATGGTCTTGGGAATAATTCGCATGGGATTGTAAATGAGCACAGTCGACTAGGCATGATGGTCTTGGGAATAATTCGCATGGGATTGTTAATGAGCACACTCGACTAGGCATGATGGTCTTGGGAATAATTCGCATGGGATTGTTAATGAGCACACTCGACTAGGCATGATGGTCTTGGGGATAATTCGCATGGGATTGTTAATGAGAGGTCTTGGGAATAATTCGCATGTGATTGTTAATGAGCACAGTCGATATTTATTTCTCTTGCCAGTGTCAAATGGCCAAAGCAATAGAAGCTCCCTATGATGGTGAGGAATTTATCTAACGGCGGTTATCCGCCCCTGCCCCGGGGCTCTATACATTTACATGTATTAAATCATTAAAAATCTATAAAAGGTTGCGAAATATTTCGTTTTTGGTGATGTTCTTGATGTTTCCAATTCATTTGATATTTGTATGTCTTTGTTTATAGCTGACCTATTGGGCTGCATGAGGATGCAAAAATATCACTTAGTCATCCTATAATGCCTGGTGGCGTGTGAAAATCGACTTTATAGTCAGGCTGAAGCCGCTGAACAGTAAATACACCTATCAGCCTGTGTATCCGCGCAGTCTGATAAGAGTTTTCCATATTCGCACGAACCATTTATGATTACTAAGAGGCATTTGCACTGTCTATGGCGTCAAACAGCGTACAAACATTCTTTATTGGATATGTGCCTATCATGTACAGCCTATATTGTCGTAAGCATACACACATGGAAAGAACAAAAAAGCTTTATACAGGTCAGCTTATTCTGAAATGAGTAATTCATACAGATTGTTATGATAATAAAACAAAACAAACAAAAAAAAAAACACTCGCGATATGCTGAAATGTAAAAATCAAAGAAAACACAGAAGCCGAGCTCGAGCATCACTTGATATCATTCTATCATTCGCAGCCTTCGAAAACCAGAGGCAAACGTTCAGATCTGGAAATTTGTTAAAATTCTGTATTTTGCTTTTGTTGCCTAGCGATCACATTTGGTTGGTGATGTGAACTATTAACTGTTTGTTATTTGAGTTCTTAAATGTAAGACGATCACTTTAGAACACAAGTTCTTATAATCCGAAATAAATATAAACATATATGAGCCGCGACACGACAAAACCAATAATGTGGGTGTGTGCCCTGTGTAGACTCAGATCAGCCTGGGCATCCGCTAAATTTGATCAGACTCTTTGGTATGTGCTCAAAGGGTAGCTAAGGGACTAAGCTACCTCCATGCGGACAGCGAAGACTCTGATCAGACTGGGTGGATGCCCAGGCTGATCTGAGTCTGCGCTGGGCGCACAACCACATTGTTGGTTTTGTCGTGTCAGGGCTCATATGCATAATTTTTCTTCCCCTCGCCTCTTGCGAAAGTTGCCGAGTTTGTTCAATTTTACCGCCGGTTTCGTCTACTCCCTTGCATTCAAAATCATCCCATTCCTCAAAAACTTGTGTCACATTTATGATATTTTGCACATATGTGTATATGAGCCGCGACACGACAAAACCAACAAAGTGGTTGTGCGTCCAACGAAGACTCAGATCAGCCTGGGCACCCGCCCAGTCTGATCAGAGTATTCGCTGTCCGCATGAAGGAAACATTGACCCTTTGCTACACAATGAAAATCGGTTTTTTGTTTGGTTGCTATGGCAACTTAGAGTTCCCATATACATGTACTTATAATGAAGAAAATTGAAAAGTGGCGTTCACTGCATTGCAGATATTTTAAAAAAACCTTTATAGAAATGTTCCTTGAGAAGTCTTCTATCAGCTATAAGATTTTTGGTCCACTGCACCTTTTATTTGTTACCAAAATGGGTATACATAAAGGCATTTCCGGCCGTTATGAAGTCATTTTTCAATGACTGCGCCGTAAACAAAAACATTGCTTAAATTCTGCATATATATATTTTTATGATAAATTTTAAATTGGAAATCAATGACGGAGTTTATCAAGATTTTTTTTATACAATGCAGTCATTTGCCATATTAAAAAGTTACTACACTATCCTGTACATTATACATGTACAGTAAATGGCCTGGCAGCCAGCTGACATGTCTTTTAGTGTAAACAGTATTTTATTTGTATAAGCAACATTTTGACATTATTAGATGGGCAATACAAACAAGAATACAATATACAAAAGGGATTCAGAAAGAAGTCATATGACTTGTTTAAATCTGTATCCCTGTAGGCCCTGTCGACTAGGCACTAGTAATCTAGATTTAGTGACGTAATTTGTAGGTCCAAGAGAAAATCCTTTGGTGACAAGATGAAATCTATTATTGCATTGGTACTACTACTCGTATATATATATGTACCAGGCTACTGGATGAAGGAAACGTATTTTCTCAAACGTTGCTATGACGACAGACAACAGTGCGAGGTCTCTTGTGTAGATGTGTAAGTATTCTTTAATTCTGTCATAAGAAATGAGAAACTGTGCACCGTCTATTAGGGGAGAGTCGGGTAACTTCGGACAGCGGGTAAATTCGGACACTGACATTGTTTCCTTTATATGTCAGTTGTTTGGAAATAAAACAAAAATCAAGAGGCCAAACAGAGAAAACCCTGATGAGACGGCTCATTATGAGCCGTCTCATCTGGATTTTCACTGTTTGCAATTGTATGTCCGAATTTACCCGCCTGTCCGAAGTTACCTGACTCTCCCCTACTGACTGCTTTTTTGCGGTTCGTACTTTTGTTGTGGTCTCGATGTTAGGTATTCTTATGCCTGCTTGTCTGCTAACTTCTAGCAATATGTTCACCTGTTTAGATGCCACCTTTGCTTCCTGTTTTGTGTTGTAATTTTAAATAGAAACTAAGTAAAAATATGTGCTTCTAATGTTTTCAGCCTGTTTGTGAAGAGGGCGTATAGTCCGTCTTTCGTGAACTTTCGTCAATTTATGTACCGTATGAAGGGGCTTAAAGTTGGAAAGAAAACAGGAGATGATGATAGTTTTATACCTGCATTATTATTGAAGAATATTTACACTTGCCACTGACTTCCCATAGGTGAACCCTTTAGAGCAACTGGCTTCATACACCGATGAAGGCCATTTGATCATGTGACGTTGCCGTCAAGCGACGTCTTATGTAAACAAACGTCTTAATTGGTTCTTGCAATGTTCGATTGATGCCACGTCAGGACGACGGCTGTTTAACGTTATGACCGAACACGTCGTTACTAACTTTTCTTCGATCCATATTTTGCCTATTCGACGCTAAATTACCACGAAAACGGCACAGAGAGGTTCACAAATAAGAGTGTAAATATAAGAATAAAAATTTGATTTTTCAGCGTTCATCGTGTGAAGAAGCTACAATTCTACAAGAAGCGCTTTGCGCTTCATTGAATTTTAGCTCCGCCCACTGGCTTCATCACACGAAGAACGCTGAAAAATCAAATTTCATTTCTTCATTTAAGCTACTGACAAAGTTCTGTCATCTCTTGTTTTCTCTCCAACTTTAAGCCCCAACGGGCGTACATGTATATTGCCACGCTCAGCGGAGCTCTTGTTTTCCAATTCATAAACGTTTGCACTGTCCTCAGGAGATGTTGAAATTTGATAAGTGTCGAGCAATTTTGCAAAAAAGAAAAAAAAAAAAAAAAAAAAAAGAAGAAAAAAGAAAAAAAAATCATGAATTGGCGAAATGGAAAACTTTGGTGAATTTGCTTCTTATGGACTTCTGACCACTTTTATTTGGAGGGTTTCTGACCACTTTGATTTGGAGGGTAGTAGACTATAGTGTTAACTGAAGTCTGGACTTCGACAAGATAAAGTCTTTAGTTTCAAACTTCATGTGTACAAAATTTGCAAAATGAATGAAATGGAAGGTAGAAATGATTAATTCTACCAATTATTTGAAATATTTCAGAAATCGCAGGGTAACAGTTTGACCCCTTAATAATTTTTTCTACTATATTACAAAAAAGAGTCGTTTCAACCAGCGAATCAACTCAGACTGATATCCATTCTATTCCCGTCATCTATACATGTATTCCTCAACTCCATTTATTTTAGTATGGACTTACAAATAACCAAAACAACCTTTAACTGATATAGTTGACTTTATTTATATTTGGATGGGAATAAATTGGCCGCGGTGCGGAGAATAAAGTCTGCAAGGTTGTGCAGTGATTACACGGCCATGTCAGACTGTGTGAAATTTCAGCCCCCTGGAAGCTGGCAAGTGTTTGCCTACTGCAACGTTACAGTCACTTCAGTACACCCAAACTTATGCTTTACTTCCACAAACCTCGGACATGGGAGTCCCCAGATGTATGACACTGTTTACACATGACCCAGCATGAAACAGTACGGCCAAGACACCTGGCCCCCTAGTGCGAATACCTTTTTGTACTCCTGAAATATTCCTCAGGATATTCAACTTTTCATAGTATACTGGGTACAACTAACTAACCTTGTGTTTCCTAGTGATGGTTTATCCCGGTTGCAAGCAGTCTGACTCCCTCTACTAGGAAAGCAATCCAATTATACCAGACTATTATGCAGTAAATTTATGCAACCGACTTCCAGGAGGCTCAAATTTCTTTAGAATTTCCGCACTCCTCCAGTCTAGCCGTAAATGCTTTGCAGTCTAGCCGTAAATGCTTTGCAGTCGGTATCTTACCATACATTCACTTCGTTGCAGTCAACTGATGCTTTCCTCAGCATTTCCTATGCTTTACTTCCAGAACCCTCGGACATGGGAGCCCCCAGGTGTATGACACTGTTTACACATGACCTTGCATGAAACAGTACGGCCAAGACACCTGCCCCCATAATGCAAATACCATTTTTGGACACTGTTTACACATGACCTTGCATGAAACAGTACGGCCAACAACTTTTCATAGTATACTGGGTACAACTAAACCTTTGCCTCCTAGTGATGGTTTATCCCGGATGCAAGCAGTCTGACTCCCTCTACTAGGAAAGCAAACCAATTATACCAGACTATTATGCAGTAGATATTATACAACGGGCCTCCAGGAGGCTGAAATTACTTTGAAATTTACAATTATTATCCTCCGCTCCACGACAAATTGGGTATTTACTATCTAAGTCGACTATGAACAAACAGGATTTACCAAAAGTTCTCATATCTTAATCTTAATACTGTATTTTCCATTCACATTTAACTTATTTATTGCAGTTTGTATGAAAATCCTGATTTCACGATAATGCATGTATTGTCATATACTAGTCACTGTTCAAGATTATTGATAGGTGTCTTGTTTCCGTACAAGATCATTTGATATCTAATATCTAATAACTGTTCATAGTAATAGATCATATTTTGTATTACATATGCATCATGTCAGCTTTATTTAGAACTAGATATTGGCCATTTTATCTCCCTCTGACTGATTCTGGTGGCCATCTGTCTGGTTGTGGTCGATTGGATCCAGCTCTATTCCGGCTCAGATAGTGAATCAACCAGTGCACCTGAAATTATGAAACTTTGGGCAGCATCAAAGTTACAAATAATAACCTGCCATGAAAATGATATGGCTGACATCTAGATCAAGCTCCATGCGGGAGTGGTGGGTGGGTTTGCTTCTCAAAATGTGATTTCAGGAAAAGGAAGTTGAGCAGCAATGAACTTTGGGTATTGGAAAATTGATGATGTCATCAAGTGATGTCACCATTTGATTGACAGCCATATCAATCAATTAAGAAAGCAATTAGCCTGAATGAAATCAATAAGTAAACAATTACAGTCTCCGCTTGTAGATACTATTACCCACAAGGAATACTTGCATTAAGCAGACTTGTAAGTCCTCAAAATAAACAAGGAATACTGTTTAAAGCAGTATTCTCTTTTATTTTAGTATGGACTTACAAATAACCAAAACAACCTTTAACTGATATAGTTGACTTTATTTATATTTGGATGGGAATAAATTGGCCGCGGTGCGGAGAATAAAGTCTGCAAGGTTGTGCAGTGATTACACGGCCATGTCAGACTGTGTGAAATTTCAGCCCCCTGGAAGCTGGCAAGTGTTTGCCTACTGCAACGTTACAGTCACTTCAGTACACCCAAACTTATGCTTTACTTCCACAAACCTCGGACATGGGAGTCCCCAGATGTATGACACTGTTTACACATGACCCAGCATGAAACAGTACGGCCAAGACACCTGGCCCCCTAGTGCGAATACCTTTTTGTACTCCTGAAATATTCCTCAGGATATTCAACTTTTCATAGTATACTGGGTACAACTAACTAACCTTGTGTTTCCTAGTGATGGTTTATCCCGGTTGCAAGCAGTCTGACTCCCTCTACTAGGAAAGCAATCCAATTATACCAGACTATTATGCAGTAAATTTATGCAACCGACTTCCAGGAGGCTCAAATTTCTTTAGAATTTCCGCCACGAAAATATTTCACCAAATATTTTCCCCCAAATTCTATTAGAAATTTTTTGCAGATAAGTATAACATATATATTTTGCAAGCTCTTACTCTAAACAGATCTCTATTTAACGTCTATCATTTTATGAATAAAGTTTTGTAGTGTTTGAACATAGGTCATATTCCCAAAATCAGACAGATGTATTCCATCAACATGAAACAGCTCTTCCATATACCACTCAATGTGAGGACTTACTATTTTGCCTAACGGTAACTCTGTAATATATTGATGTGCAGCCCGATTTATCCTTTTACGCTTGATATTCAGCACTTTTGGACTATCATGCAGATTGTGTCTCCATGCAAGCCTGGGTAATATGTCACACCATATTAAAATAGTTGAGGAAAAAACGGACTGAACATACTGTATGTCATTTTTTATTAGCTTAATAAACTTATTTTGTGGAATAGAATCAATATCATTCCCACCTAGGTGAATTATGATGATTGCTGGCTGTCCTCTGGAGATCATCTGATACTGCAAGGCAGATAGCAGCTGTGTCCAATGCATTCCAGATTGGCCCAACCATACCATTTTATACTTGCTCTGGCCAAGGTTCAGGAGGCCCATAGCACCAGCATAAGTCTCTGCTTTTTTGACAATAGAGTCTCCAATGATCCATGCCTCTGTAATTATAAAATATAATGACTACTCTGCTGACAAATAGTTAAATTCAATTTCTTATATATTTGTAAAACACATTGGAATTCCATCGTCCCATTTTCTGTATGGTGTCTGCCTCCACACCCTTTGCTGCCAAATCAGTGGCTCTGCCAATTCTAAATGAGTGTGTTTTAAATATTGTGGTAGGTAGACTTAACTTTGAAATTGTCTTTGATAGTATGCTTGCAAATTGATATCTTGTCAAAGGCTCTCTATTCTCATGACAAAGTAAGTGACCTTGAACATTAGGCCTGACTTTCAGGAAATTTAGCACAGCCGTAACACAGCAGACAGACCCTTTTTCAGCTGGATAGATCTTCAATTTAGTAGCTTTACCAACTTGATTTGTTTTCGACTTGCGAATCTTAACAAATAGAATGTTACTCCTCAAATCATATGACACATCATCATATCGTAAAGGCCGATCTGCATGCATTGGCCCTGTGAAAACTAATTCACTTACTCGCAGCAAGCCAAAATAAGCCAAAGTATAAGCTGCTTTAAACAGAAAGGTTTCATATTGATTAAAACAAATTTGATTTAAAGTCCGACAAATTCTGGTTAGCAGATCCAATGAAATAGGGGCCCTGGTGTCCGTCTGTGTGCGAGAACGACGGCAGCCCTCCAGAGTTTTATGAACTATGAATTTATTTGTTGGATCAGCTAAGCCATTGATCTTATGAAAGAAACTGATGCCAGAACAATATGCATTTATTGTGGATGGGGAGCAACCCTTCTCAAAACAACTTGATATAAAATATACCACGTGGCTCACTGCAGCAGGCCACTGAGTACCCATGTAATGGTGTTTTCTAAATTTATTGAAAGAAGAGATTGCATTTCTGTAGGCAATCTGTGTGTTTACTGCCAAGCTTGCTCGTAAAAGCTTTCGAGATCTAGACTGAATATGTTCCATAGATGGCTCGGTATTGCCTTTGGATGTTTTTCTGCCGATGGTGCAAGACTTCGGAACCGGTCTAGCTGTAAACGCGACAAACTGTCCGTTATGTTGGACTTACCTGAGATATGTTTGGCTTTGGCAACCACATTGAGCTGCAGGCATTTTAATGTCAGTGCTCTTAGCAAAACCATGACGTTATCAGACTTTGACGTCAAGGTATTTATTGCATAAACTACTGCTGCATTATCACAGCAAAACATGATCTTTTTGTTGCGGAGCTCAGCACCCCAGAGACACAACGAAACTACAATTGGGAATAATTCCAGAACCGTTATATCTCTAGTTAGCCCTGAGTCATGCCAGTCAGCCGGCCATGCAGCACATGCCCATTTGCCTGCATAGTAGATGCCAAAGCCAATACTGCCTGCACTGTCAGTGTACAATTCAACATCAGCACTGGAAATCCAAAACCTATCATGGAACACAGAAATGCCATTAAAGTGTTTGAAAAATGAAAGCCACATTTTCAGGTCTCTCTTGATATTTTTTGATACCCGAATATGGTGATAAGGGTTCGATATCCCGCAGGTGGCATTTATAAGCCTTCTGCAGAAAGGTCGGCCAGGAATGATAGCCCTACACGCAAACTGAAGGACGCCGATAAGGGACTGCATTGCTTTTAAGGATACTTTCTCTTTCAGCAGCACTGCGCTTATTTTTTGAATTATTTCATGCACTTTTTCAATTGGTATCCGCACCACCATTTCATCAGAGTCCAGCTCCAGCCCTAAGAAACAAATAATTGTTGAAGGACCCTCAGTCTTCTCCTTTGCCACTGGGACTCCTAGTTCAGACATGCAGACCTCAAAATGACCCATGATAGTGTCACAATCTTTGGTATTTTTTCTACCCCCAAAAAGAAAGTCATCTAAGTAATGTAGTAATTCACCCACGGGTGATCGTCTACGAACAGAAAATTCTAAGAAGGTTGCGAATCTTTCGAATGTAGCACAGCTTATTGAGCACCCAAATGGTAGTGCCTTATCAAAATAGTACCTTTTATTGAAACAAAACCCCAGTTGCTCAAAATCCTTTGCTGCAACTGGCAGCAGCCTGAATGCATTTTTGATATCAGATTTGCCTAGTAGGCACCCCTTTCCGAGATTTTGTACAATAGCCACAGCCTCGTCAAAACTTGCATACTTGACATAACATAGCTTGGGATCTATGTAATCATTAACAGATTCATTTTGGGGATACGAAAGATGATGGATTAACCTAAAGTCGCCTGATTTTTTCTTCTCTACAAGTCCCAGTGGTGAAACCCTCAAATTTTCAAAGGGGGGATATGTGAAAGGACCACCAACTCTCCCTTCTGCCACCTCTATATCTATTTTCTGCTGAGTAATTTCAGGCCGAGTAATAGCTGATTTAAGGTTCCTGGACTCTGATGGCAGGCGTGGACCTACATAATTAAGTGAAAATCCGTGCACGAAACCATCCAAAATAAAATTTGCATCATCTGATTGATAAAATTTTAGCTCTTTTTCCAAAGCATTGATATTAACAGGCGTCTTGGCTAAAGTATAAAGTTGAGCACCTCTACTGCCATAAGTATTATCGGGGGTTAAATCTGTTGCCTCTACCCCTTGACATAGCATGTCCTCTTGCAAAACCTCTGCCTCGAAAAAGTCTGTTATTCAGTGGTGCATAGCTCTGCAGCTGCCCACCTGCATTACTTTGCAATGCATGAGGACAGCTACGTTGGCCATGTAATGCGGAATTGCAAGCAGCACATACATGCCTGTATCTGCATGAGTTCCATGTACAGTTGCCCTCATTAAAAGCATTGCATGTCCTAGAACTTTGGTAAATGGGATAAGCAGGTTTAAGTGTGCTACCAATGCCAGCTGTATTGCTTTGAGGAATGGACATGACTCTTAGCCATAGTTCACCATTCAGAGAACCCCATGATTGTCGTGAGCTTTCACTAACTTGACGGAGGCGGAATTGTTCGTCATATGCACGCCATGCGCTGGTTGGGTACCTGGTAGCAGCCTCCCTTATAGTGGACATATACTTTAAGATATCAATACTTTTATCAGGATATTTTTGTAGATAGATGCTTGCAAATACAATGAAAGCATTAGTCCATTCATCAATATTACGAATGGCTTGCTTTATGCTCTTTGGCCTTGATTCTATGCCCCCTTTTTCATTGATATGCAATGTGGCTCCAGAGCAAATTTCTGCTAGTTCTAAACTGCCTTTTAACAGGAGGGCAAGATTAATGTATTGATGGCTGATAATTTTGTCTTGCATTTGCTTTGGCACATGGGCAGCCAGATCAGCACCAGGACACCTTAAGGGCTCAATTTCTGGCATGGAATCTTTCAATTCCAGCTGTACATTTTTAAAAACATCATCAAAGTGAATAATACCTTCAGGCCTCTCTGCTTCACCCATACCTATCCCTGATTCTATGCTATTTTCAGAAAGGGAAATGGTCTCCACCACCTCATGGTCATCCCTTTTCTGCTTTTTTTGAGTTGCTGTTGTAGAATTTCTGCTTTCAGCCTGCCTTTTTGCCCTTTTAACCCTCTTAGCATCAGCTCTTGGTTTTCCCCTGCCTGGCATTTCGTTGATTCCTCTGATTTTCAAAGATTTTACTCGAGCCAATTTTTCCTGCTTTGCTTCTCAAAATGTGATTTCAGGAAAAGGAAGTTGAGCAGCAATGAACTTTGGGTATTGGAAAATTGATGATGTCATCAAGTGATGTCACCATTTGATTGACAGCCATATCAATCAATTAAGAAAGCAATTAGCCTGAATGAAATCAATAAGTAAACAATTACAGTCTCCGCTTGTAGATACTATTACCCACAAGGAATACTTGCATTAAGCAGACTTGTAAGTCCTCAAAATAAACAAGGAATACTGTTTAAAGCAGTATTCTCTTATATTATAGAAAGAACAGGGAAGATTCTGGTAAGCTGCGTGGATGCACAGGCTGATTTTAGTCCCTGCTGAGACGGTAAGGTGTATGGGTACAACCCTTTTGTCTCCCGCCATTTTACAAAGGGGAACAAGAAGCCTGTCTGTAAAGGGAGTCAACTCTTAATTGAAAGAATTTGCTCCACAGGAGCAAATTCTTTCCTTTCAGAGTTGACCCCATTGAGAAGGGAGGTACAATTGAAAATGCAAAAGGTGCTATCCCTGAATGTGTACAGTCTCTCTTGGCTTGCTAAATAAGACATCTTAGGAGCCCCGGTAGCCCCAGTAGGTTAAGTACTGGCCTGCTGATCCAGCGGTCCCGGGTTCGAGCCCCACTGTAGGTTGGGATCTTTTTAATCGTAAATGGGGTTTCATTGGACAAACGTTTCCATATCACCAACCCATCGTCCTGATATGACTGAAATACTTTTGAAAAGGATGTAAATCCGCAAGTAATCCATCAATCCATCATAAGACAACTTGAGATGATAGCAATCGGTAATCATCGTACGACTCCGGAATCCTTCGTCAATTAAAGAAAACGGACTCATACGAAATTTGCCGATTGGAGATGATAACTGCTGGTGTTGAGCGTGGAAACATATATAATAGTTTTTTTTCCGTTGCCGTCAGGCAACGTCTAACCTCATTATTGACTCACATTTTACGCCATTCCATTGGTCAGTATAGTAAACAACGGAGAAATGCCGAACAGGTAAGTAGTTTCTGTGCAAGCCTCACGGAGGCAGTCTACCAGTACTGAGGCACATTCCTTTGCTCTGAACTGACTGCTGTTCTCCTAAAATCAAGGGAAGAGAGGGAACTGTTTCCACGAAATAACGTACCGGACGCGAGGATCGAACTCGGGGTGGCTAGCATTCGCAGCGGACACGCTCCCGACCAAGCTTGCCCGGCACTTTTTCATTTAATATTTTTCTAGCAACGTTTATCTTTTTTAAAGATATTTCCTGTTTCAGGTGCCGAGGTAAAAATGTTTCTGGTATCAAATGTTGGAAGTATGCCGGCGGCCATTGCAAAGTATCCCGGAAATCTGGGCGTCGTCTTCCATGGATTTGTATGTGCTGGTACACGAAAGCTAGTGATAACGCTAAATCAGATGTAATATGGACAGACAGTCCAGATGGTTACTGAGACGAATAGAACAAATCTCAAAAAGTGCGCAACGCATCATTTATACAGGGTCAATTAACTTTCTTTTCCATTTCCACTAAAAAAAAAAAAAAATGAAAAAAAAAAAAAAAAAAACGCTAAAAATTCAAGCGGATTATTGGTGACGCAGTTATAACATTGCTACTCGACTCATATGGGTGAAAGTATAATAATCTGCTTTGCATTGCATACATATGAATATGCAATGCAAAGCAGATTATTATAATTTCAGCTTCGTAAAAGTTTCATTGATGGAGTTAAAACGAAACTCCTAAAAGTGGTCAAACGGAACTTTCATGACCGAACGATGAAGCATTATGGAAAACCATAATGTTAATTTCTTCGAGAGAGATGGCTGACCATAACAATGTCAGAAAATATAGAGCAACTCGGAAAATTTAGTATATGACTGAGCCGTGACACGAGGAAACGAACAAAGTGGTTGTGCGACAAGCGCAGACTCAGATCAGCCTGGGCATCCGCCCAGTCTGATCAGAGTCTTCGCTGAACGCATGGAGGTAGCTTAGCTTAGACCCTTAGCTATCCTATAAGCGCTCAGGGAAGATTCTGATCAGACTGGGCGGATGCCCAGGCTGATCTGAGTCTGCACAGGGCGCACAACCACTTTGTTGGTTTTCTCGTGTCGCGGCTCATATATTGCTTAGAATATGCATGGTAGACACGATCGATCGAAACAGTTTTTAGCGAGTACATATTTTTTTAATAAAACGAGTGCAATGGACAGCAATATTTACATTATTTTGGCCAAACTTCTGTAAACATAACCAATATATAGAATCTTCATTCTGTGAATAGTTCTGGACTAGCCCAAATATCAATTTTAACCCTACATGTAAACAGATCATACTGAATATCACACGTGGATTAAAATGAATTACAATTTTAGTAAGTTCTATTGAAATATATGTGTTATAACTGACTATCACAAATGTTCGTGATTGAAAATCGTATGTCCACGACTGACCAAAGGAACTTAAAAGCACGCACTGTCGTTTCATATAAAAGTAAACAAAACGTCACTAGTACTATGAAGTTTTAATATGTAAAGAATAAAAGAAGAGAGAATAAAATGCTTAAATGAAAGTATGTGATAATTATGTTTTGTTCTGAGCAAAGCATACTTCAAACTTCTTTTTCATTTGCAATCTACGATTTTTTCTTTGTGTTGCTGTTGTATACCTTCCGACCTCACCTCTGCATGACCTATGGTCAAGTCAGCTAAATTCGGACAGCAGGTAAATTCGGACAGTGACATTATTTCTTTTATTTGTCAGTTGTTTAGCATCGAAACAAAAGTAACTTGGCAAACAATGAAAATCCTGTTGTATCTATAGGGAATAAGGAATCAACAGGGTACCAAAAATCACCTTCCATTTATTACTTTGAGTAACAAGGCAAATAGCTGAACTAAACTGGCCAAAATAAAGTAAACCTCAAGCCTTTTCTCCGTAGGGGCAATGTTAATATGTCAATATTTACTAGTTTATTACCAAAAGGAAATTAAACAATTGAAAATGAAATTCATTTTTACAGCAGCATTTACAATCATCTGTTGCAAATGCTAGGAGCAGTCAATTTTCATTTTTTCTGCCAGTTTTACTATAAAAAATTAAAGAATGAAACACGACCTAAACTCCAACTTTAGTACCTCAGGAGAAATAATTCACTAAATGTGAAACCTAGTATTATATGTAGAGAAGAGTTGTTGCTGATTCTTCTTGAAAATTAATGTGCTGTGCGAAACTTTTATTTCAGAAAAAGTAAAAATGGCTTTTTAGTAATAGGCCTAGGGGAAACAATAAGTGGGGCTTAACTTCTTTTGGCCAGTTTACTCTATAGGGTTTGTCATGGCCGGTTCATGCAGTGATTTAGAGCAGTATGTAAAACCGAATTTCTTAATCACACAAGTCGTTCAGTAGCCCTGGGCTGGGCGAATCCTTCCAGTGGGGTGGGGCTGTGGCTTTGATACTCGCTCTCTCTGATAAAGTCTGGTGATACTTGTGTAGTGCGGGGTATTTCTTCTCGAAACATGCTCCCTGTCTCGCTATATTAGCGAGGAATGGGTAGACGAAAACATCAGCCATAGTGAATTTGTTTCCCACAAGATAAGTTTTGCCCTGAAAGAAATTAAATTACCACAAATGGCTCTGGTAATTTCAAACACTAATATCTCAAACATTGATATATCAAAAAATATAATTTGGGAGATTTCTTATTTTTCTTCATATTTCAACTCCTGTTATTGCAAACTATTGGTATCTCAACGTAAATTTTCAGGCACCAGGGGCCGTATTTATAAAACGACTTAAGTGGTTGCTATGCTGTTGCTAAGGCTAAATTTGTATGAAGGTGATTCTCTACAACTATGAAATTTGCTCTGGAGGAACAGTCTAAAAAAGCCAGCTCCATGCAGACAGCGAGGACCCTGATCAGACTAGGCGGATGCCTTGGCTGAATCTGAGTCTTCGCTGTGCGTACATGCCACTTTGTCGGTTTTATCGTGCCGTGACTCAGTTAATTTTTTCATGATAATTGGCATTTGGTATTGAAATCTTATCTAATTTTTAAAGTTTCAGCATGCAAATATGCAAGTGTGTATGGAAATTTTGTCAATTTGACAAAATTTAAATACGCACCTGCGTATTTGCATATAGGCAATTACGCCCTTATAAATGACTTACAGTCAAGCACGTATCCCAGAATTTTAGTTCATCGTTCGCCTTGGAATAGCTCTCTTTCAAATATTCCTGAAATCGAGAAAGGAAAAAGATTAAACAGTCTTGAGTAAAGCCTAAACGTGGAAATTCACATGAATGTGCAGTCTAGCATGTAATCGGACATTCTGTTCGGAAGTCTTATCCATGCATCTTCTAAGGTGGTTGCTTCACCTTCATAAGCATTAAACAACTACAGCCTAAAAATAAACGTTTTTAGAAAAATAACGCTCTTTCCCCACCCCCTATCCCCCCACCCCTCCTCCCACTCGCCCATTTCCGCAGTGTCATTTTCTGAAAGCTTTGCTATGTTTGCTGGATGACTCTGAAAATAAGAGCAATCAAACCAACTCATTGGCTCCTCGTAACTATGTAATGTTTCACTTTAGTCAAAATGGTTCAAGACATAGGGTGCAGAAAAGTTAGTTCTTGGAAAATTTCCTCCTGTGAGCTTGAAAACGTACGGTCGTAAAAGTCTTATTGCCTATCAGGCTTATCCAAAGAATATATCCCTGCAAGTTTGTTGAAACTCTACCCACTGGTTAAAGAGATAATTGAGCCGCGACACAAGAAAACCAACAAAGTGGTTGTGCGCCCAGCGCAGACTCAGATCAGCCTGGGCACCCACCCAGTCTGATAAGATTCTTCGCTGTTCGCATGGAGGTAGCTTAGACACTTAGCTACCCTTTAAGCGCACTGCAAAGACTCTAATCAGACTTGGCAGGTGCCCAGGCTGATCTGAGTGTTCGCTGGGCGCACAACCACTTTGTTGGGTTTTTCGTGTCGCGGCTCAAATATGTTTTGGTAAAATGTAACATGCTAATAAATATCATAAACGAGTTCCTTTAAGAGTAAAGAAAACGTTCATAGAAAGAAGATGGGTCCTGACTTCATAGTTCAGCTTATAAGTCCCCCTTCGAACCTTTATCAAGAAGGACTGGACCTCCTTTGGTCCATCTTAATGAGGGCCAGAAGGCCGAAAATGTGAAGATATACACCCCTGGTTAACTATGTATATATACAACCAATAAATAGATGTCTCCTCAAAACCGATACAAACTTGGCTTAATATAGAGCACTACATCAAATTAGTCTATCGAACAATATTGACGGGCCGTGCTATTCGAAGCATTGGGATAGATAGGTCTGAGCAACCAGGCCCAGAGTACATTTGAGAATAAGACTTGAGTACATTCTCAAACTCAAAATAAAGCACACTGATTGGCTACTTCCGAGCACATGCTCGGAAGCAGCCAATCAGTGTGCTTTATTTTGAGTTTGAGATTATTCTCAAGTTTTATAACCTCGAACCCAGTGCTGACTCTGATCAGACTCTACCTTGTTAACATTCCATATGCGTTTTTCAGACACATAACTGCACTGTAAAATCCAAAACATTCCATGTTTAGAACAGTTAACCATTCCATGTTTAGAACAGTTACAGTGACTAGTTTTTGTGTCCATTTTTTTTTTTAGGTTTTTTACTGTAAGAATTAAAATAAAGTATATACCATATTCCAGTTTTCTTTCTTGTTCCGGAACTTGTAAACGACTGTATTTAGCATAACATTGGACATTAGATTGGCAGACTGCAAAACAATATTAACATGGAGTTGAATGACTTGAGAATAATTATTTGAGAAAGTCTGAAGTTTTTGTTGAAAGACATTCAGTTTGTTATGTCATTGAAAATTTGGCGGAGCATGGCAAACAATGGCGGAGCATGGCATACATTGTTTGCCATGCTCCAGGACCAATGACGTCGTATATCTGTTACCATAGGCACTAAGAGTTCGTATTGATTTCTAAATGACGTCATTGATACCTTATTCTGCCACAGATCTATGGCGTCATTTCACCTATAATTCATCTCACTTATAATTTGAGGAGAGCATGGCATACAGTGTATGCCATGCTCCCATCGAATTGTCGGTGAGATGCTACCTGAAATTTATAGAATGGAAAAGTATGACTTTCTCAAACCCATAACTCATTCTCAAATAATTTAATTCTCTATTTTTAATAAATATCATGCCTGGTAAACGCACAATTCCACCCCCACCCCCACCCCCCACCCCCCGCTCGGAAATTAAAAATTCAATCTTCTGCAAATAGTTAGCCAAACTATAGCAATGCTATTCGAGTTTCATGGCTATAAAGCAAATTTAGAGAGGCGCCGTGGTCGAGTGATTAGAGTGACTCGGTTACAGTGCAGAAAGTCGCCGGAAGGTCGTGAGATCGCGCCCGGATTTTGCAATCCGACGACTGGAAAACTGTCAACCCAGCAGTAAATGGGTACCTTTTTCGAATCAGGGAAGCATAAGGCAGCGAAAGAAAAGGGATGGGCTCCGCTTTTGATCTGCTGTGCCCAAGATACAGGGGGTCTCTAACCCCACTGCCCCTACGGCTATGAGGCTTTGGAAAACCTTTACCTTTTATTTTTTAAAGCAAATTTTCAAGTGTATTTTTTAATTGAATGAACCCTTCGACAGAGTATATTTATCAAATTACACTGCGACACGACAAAACCAACAAAGTGGCATGTGCGCTCAGCGAAGACTCAGATAAGCTTGGGCATATGCCAAGTCTGAGCAATGTTTTCGCTGTCGGCATCGTGGTAGCTTAGACCCTCCGCTGCCTTTTAAGCGCACAGTGAAGACTCTGATCAACCTGAGCGTCTCTGAGTCTTCACGTGGCCTACATGCCACTTTGTTCGTTCTTTCGTGTCACGGCTCATATTTAAAGTGTACTACCTCAAAGATCTTTTGATAACATGCAGCCCTTTCCGCAGTGTCTGTCGGCATTAGTCGGTTACTTGCATTGCTGTACTTCTCCTGGAAAGAACGTTTGAGTATTGACATGAGTGTGACATATTCGAATATACTAGCTATAAAACATTATATATTTGGCGGTAGCTTAATTATGGCGATATTGGCGGTTAAGACAGCGCGGAACTAGAAGCCTATCAATACAGTCAACTCCCGATATCTCGAACACTGATATCTCATTGTATCTCTTCAATCAAACAATATAGTTTTGATATATAATTCCTATTTTTCTTATCATTTCAGCTTTGGATATCTCAAACAACTAATATCTCAAAGTAAATTTTCTGGACCAGAAAATTTACTTTGAGATATCAGTAGTCTGACATGAACTTAGACTTCGAAATATCGAGAGTTAACTGTATTTGATTTTAGTTAAATTTACTTGTTGTTGTTGTTGTAGATTCTTTATGCCAATATTACACTGGCTATGTTCTCTATGTGCTGAAATTATTCTTTTGCGTTCTCTAAGTGCTTTCTCACATGTGAAGCAGGTGTCGAGCAAGTTTTTCTTTTTCTTTGTTTTACTTAAATGGAGTGTCCCCTCTGATTCACCAAAGAATTCACAATCCACATCACTTCTCAGCGCAACCAGCAAAAATATATGAGTCTTTTTGAATTTCAACGGTTGTTGACACCAGATACCTCTATGATACCTCTATGATGGTTGTTGGGCTCTGAAGTAAGGAGATGTCTCCTTTTTAAGCCAGGCGTTGTTCGGGAATCGTTCAGTCACTGGTACTTTATACGCCTCCTTAACTTTTAAATGAGCATCCTTATTAAAAGTACTGATATTAATGTTCATAAGATTCATTGAAATATGCTATCACATATTACTGGTATCAATATAAATTTACATATAGTTTTACAGGGGTTCAGCTAACAAGAGTACTTGATGAGTATTTGAGATATTTTCGATGCCGTTTTCTACACGGTTCCATTATGTACAATACATAGTGTGGCATCCCATTAGAATCGCCTGTATGAGGCGATTCTAATAGACGTCACAATATATATTTAGACAGAAAGGTATGAAAAATTGGCACAAGTCAACATCAAATTATCTTTATTGATTCGAGCCGTGGTATATTTTGAACGCCAAAATAAATCTGCTCCAATATCCTTTTTATTGAATCGCCAAATTTTGATACAGGAGATATTCTAACATGACGTTAACGTTTCCCCATTTAGCCTATAGGAAGCGGCGCCGTGTGAAAATTAAGAAATAGATTCTTGCTTACAGTGATTTGTTGCCTACTATATCACTGTGTGGAGGTCAGTCGTAAAGTGGATATATCCCGAGCGCGAAGCGCGAGTGATATATTCACTGACGACTGACCGACAACCAAATCACTGTAAGCAAGAATCTATTTCGATTCTAACACACAAGAAACAACGAACGCAAGTGTTTCCTTCAGATTTTTCCAGTTTCCCGCCATGATTACATGAAGAAATCCAGCCAACAACTTTGACTGTAACAGAGGCGTTTACATGTATTTCGTAAATTGTTGATGCGAGAAAACGACGTTACACAGTCTCTCCTCATGGAAATGAAAATTTACGTCACCAAACGAATCTAAAAGACGTCCGAATGGCGCTAAATAACGTCATGCTAGTCCGCCCAGTGATTTATTACGCAATATATCATTACATGTAGATTTTACCATGGCTCTATAGCCAGCAGTGCAAGAATTTGTGATAAATCACATTGTTAACGCTCGTCGTGCACATTTTGCGCATTGATGACTTTGGAAGAATCATTTAACTTCTGGCGACATCCGCCTCAAGAGAGTCCATTAGAAGTCTAAGAATTTGTGATAAATCACGTTATTAACGGTCGTCGTGCACATTTTGCGCATTGATGACTTCGGAAGAATCATTTAACTTCTGGCGACATCCGCCTCAAAAGAGCCCATTAGAAAACGTCGCAATATCCATGCAATTTGATCGAATATGTTAGAATCGAAATATTTTTCCCTAACCGTTAAGTTATCGCAGATTAACACGTGTTGTGGGCCAGATACGAATATAAATTCACTCGGGTTTGCGACCGTCAAAAATTTATATAATGAAAGAACCAATATTTTGTTTTGGTTTTGATGATTATTTTATTGGCTGTTGATTCCTCATATTGGTATCAAACGATAAACCGAAAAACAATGAAACAAAAGCCAGACCATTCGAAAGGGTGATTGAACTCCTTGCACTGCTTATGCCTTACCTCAAGATACAAACAGATGGCGCTTGATTCGTTGATCACAAGATCACCGTCCTTGAAGGCTGGAAGCTGAAAAAACAGAAAACGAAAAAAAGTTAGAAAAATTCAGATAACGACAATCGATTTGGGTGTTTGACTGAGTTGATAAATAAAACAGTGCATCTACAATTTGAAATTAGAATACAATCAACTCTCGATATGTCAAAACCCCACTTTGGAAACATTACTTACATTATTGCTATCTAGATTAATTTCCTTATATTAGGTTTTCATTATAAATTATGTATGTCTTTGGTTTTTGGTCATTATGAAGTTTTCAAAAGCTGTTAAACCTTTGACATGGTGTTTTGACAAATAAAAGTAATATTATTTTCATTTTATGGCATATAAGTCTTCCAATTCTTTGTTTGTAGCATCTGAGGTGCGATAAAAATATTTGGAATATAGAAACACATACATGTATTGTTAATTTTATGATATATAAGCCTTTATATTTTTCTGTTGGTCGCATATGGAACCCCTCCATTATTTGGCCCTAGTTGCTCGGTAACTTACATATTGTGGTGGCAACTGCCAAATGCCTCAGTGATAAGATAGGTAGCAACAAAAGCCAAATGCTCTGTATCGTTGGGCTTTCAGAGACTCCATGAGCGGGAGAGACTCCACTAAAACGGCCAGGCCAATATTACTCTGCTAGAAATTCTCACGGACACTAGCCTTTGCCTTCTTCAAGTGATATATTTGATAAGTTCTTCTATAAGTAAATTGTCCAAAAGTTTGTTATAAACTCATTTAAGGTGCATAGGCACACCTCCATGTTTTTTCACCAATTTTATAAAGGGGAACAACTTTTGTGACTTCCTGTTTGCTTCCTTGGTGTGTCAAACCCTTCCAAAAGGGGCATACGCTTAAAGGAACAAATTTGATCCTGAAGGAGCAAATTCTTTCCTTTAAGTGCTGATCCCCATTTAGAAGGGATGCAAAAAAAAATGGTTGAGTTACTTTCCCTTAAAGTATACCCACTCACCTTAATGAAGCTAAATACGTTGGGCAAACATTAGCGTATGTGTTTGCTCTTACGCCACACTTTGCTGCCGAGTAAAACAAATCGATCGTTCAAAATTTTGGATAAAAAAGTAAATGCTTATAGAATCTAAGTGTCCTATTACCAATTTACTGATTTTGGTTCTAGCATAATGTTAGCGTAATTTGCATGGACGTGTTTCGTTTGCAAAGAGCTTTCTTGACAAGTTTTTATCTTAAGCAAGGTCATAGAAATGTCATATCACATAGGACTGTGTACTGATTATTATACCCGAGTAGGAACTTGTCTGCACATAATATTGCACCAATCAAATGAGATTTTGTTAGATGATTGAGGATTTTCCTGCCCTTTCTACAGTATTTTAGGCATACTTTTTGGAATGATTGTAGGATGATAACGTAAAGCTGTGTGCAGTAAAACCCTGTCAATTGTCGGAAAGAATTCTGCTTCCAGCGGGATTCGAACTCGGGCCACTGGATAGTAGGCCAGACTTCGGATCCCTCAGAGCTATCAGAGCACCTTTTGAAAGTCATGAATGGAACAGACAGGCAAAAGAAAGCTTTGGGACCATCGGCTACAATAGTATATGAGCCGCGACACGACAAAATAAAGTTACATGTGCGCCCAGCGAATACTCAGAGCAGCCTTGGCATCTGCACAGTCTGATCAGGGTCTTCGCTGACGGGGTGGAGGTAGCTTAGACCCTTAGCTACCTTTTCAGAGCAAAGTTGAGACTCTGATCAGACTGGGCGATGCCCAGGCTGATCTGATACTTCCCTGGGCGCACATGCCATTTTGTTGGTTTTGACGTGTCGCGGCTCAAATATGGTTAGACAGACAACAATGATTTTACACTTAAACCACCTAAAATGAAAACAAAATGATTTCACAAACGGCATAAATCCATATGAGGCGGCTCATCATGATCTTCATTGTTTATCATCTGGCTTTTGACTTTTCAGTATGCTATAGCTTGAACAAAACATTATTGATGGTTTTCCGCTTTCCCTATAAACAGTGCCCGCCCCCAACGATTTTCTTCTAAAAACATGAAGTTAAAATAAAAAAAAAAAAGGTAGATAAATTTCAGTTTTCAGCATTGCTTCAAAAGGAAATTATAAATGCCTTAACAAGTATCTGTAAGTCAGTTTTGTAATTTTGCGCAATGACTTCGATTCCAAATACAGTACATATGTGAATAGCTTCAATTTTTGCTGACTAACCTGGCCCCTAGGGTTCAGCTTCTTAACTTCCTCTGATTTGTGCTCTCCCTTAGAAAATTCCAACAATTTATTAGGGCATCCCTTCCACAACCCTTTCTCCTCTAGAACAATCATAGCCTTCCAGCACGGGGCTGAACCAGACCCCCAGTATATAAACATGTTTTTGTTAGACATGATGTTTTCAGTGAATGAGTGGACAAGATATCCTGAGAATGGTCCTATATATATAATATGTTGGGTGTCATAGCTCCGGACAAGCCAAATTTTTGGGGTACAAAAATTGATCCTTTCTCCATACTAGGCCACAATTTACATACAAGAGTTGTCAGAAGACAACAAAGCGCGCCTTACAGGAGCTTGACTCTCACAGCGCTGGTGGTATTGAAAGGCTCTTGTGCAAATGTATGTGAGTGTCAAATATTATGATTGCCTTCCATATAGGGACTGAGAAACACGAATGAGTCAGTGAAGCATAAAACACATGTCAAATCTATACATGGATGGCGATACTAAAATGTTCTTGTCCATATATAAGTGTGTGCCAAGTATAATGGCTCTAATCCCTACAGGAAATGAGAAATATCACAAAGTCAGTGAAGCGTATCATAAAGTCATTGAAGCAACACTATAGGTCGAATCCATACATGGATGAAGGTGTTCAAATGGTCCTGTCCATATGTAGGTGTGTGCCAAGTATCATGGGCCTAACCCATACAGGAACTGAGAAATATCAAGAAGTCAGTGAAGCATATCATAAAGTCAAATGAAGCATAAAATATACTCAAATCCATAACAAGACCTGTCCGCGTACAGGATAGCTCGCCTGCAGCGCATTGCCCATCACATAAAAAAACTTTAACCAAAACATCCATTTTGGACGCCAACGCAGACGCGGACGCCGACGCCAGGGTGACAACAATAGCTCTTCCTGAACTTTCGTTCAGGCGAGCTAAAAAAGTGGATGCTGCTGAAATGATCTTGTCCATGTGTAAGTGTGTGTAAAATATCGTAACTGAAACCCATATAGGGACTGAGAAATATCATAAAGTCAGTGAAGTGTAAAAATGTAAGTCACTATCCTACATGGTTGGTTACAGTCACATGCCCTCATCTAGATGCAAGTAATGACCATATATCATGACTCTAACCCTTATAACTACTTTGAAACCGACTTGAACACACATGCTTAACATACATTAACCTGATTTTTTTCAAAGTCAGTAGACAATGACCAATAGGTCAAGGTCATACATGGTGCATATATTCAGGTGATCATGTGCTGATGTAAGTGTGTACCAAGTTTTATTACTCTAGCCCTTATACTTTGTGAGAAAAAGACCTAAACACAAATGGTTAACATAGGTTAAACTACATTAACCTAGTTTTTTTCAAAGTCAGTAGACCATGACCAGTAGGTCAGAGTCATACTTGGTGCATACATTCAGGTGATCATGTTCTGATGTAAGTGTGTACCAAGTTTTATTACTCTAGCCCTTATCCTTTGTGAGAAAAAGACCTAAACGCAAATGGTTAACATAGGTTAAACTGCTCACAGACACCGCGGATGCAAACGCGAACACTGATGCATACTCGGACTACGACGCCGGGGGTATAGCATAAGCTCTCCTTTGCTTCCCAAAGGCGTGCTAAAAAGGGATTACTGCCTAAACTCTTTAAAGAGTTGACACTAATTAAGAAGGGAGGCAAACATGAAAATGACAGACTTGCTTCCTATGAAAGTGTATCCACTGATTGTGATTTTTTATAAGAACTGCCTCATCAAGGCAATTTTTATGATGAAGCCAAAATGTACATTACATTGCTGCAGAATCTGAACAAAAATTATCTCATATTCTAACCTTATTTTTTACATTTTCCTCACTCAGCCTATAGGCAGTGATGCAAGGTGCAAATTTGTGATAAACAATGTTTGCAAATCTTGCCGGAGTCAGAGCTCTAGATAGGAGGGAGTATTTGATGATAATTAAGGATAATTTTTTTTATTTCTCAATGAAACCATATGTTGTGACCCCTCATCTGAACTGTCTCATTGAGACGGTTCAGATGAGGGGTCACAACATATGTTTTTATGCAGGATTAACAAAAATTATCCCTAATTATCACCAAATACTCCCTCTTATCTAGAGCTCTGGGAGTGTTAATTTTTGCCTTCCTGACATGTAAACAATATCTACATATCGTAAACATCCATCTCAAAATAGTCCTTTGGAAAATGTTGCAATAACTTTGCATTTTCGTTCTGTATAATGTTAGAGTGAAAATAATTATTCCTTCACAGTAAATTAACGATGATTAACATGTATTGTAGTACAAATGCCCAGCTTTGCCATCATGAATAAATAATTTTAATAGGACCTGCCCTCCAAAATCATGTGTTAATCAGTATTGTTATATACCTAATGAGACTACTGTAGAAAACAACTGTGTTTTCTATTTTTAATTGTCGTTATGCCACAGGATCGCTGACACAGGGTTTCAACACTGTTAAAACACGGGTGCGCCAGGGTTTAAACACCATTAATGCCCGCTTTCGCGTTGTCTGCAGAGCTCTGGAATCAGGATGGCATCCGTAAGACGGTATATAACAATGATTTTAAAACATTTTTTCCCTGTGTTTTAACATTTGCCTAAGCCCTCCTGTATTATAACATGCTGCAGCCCTCACTGCTGCGCGGTTCGGGCTGCAACACGTTAGTACACTCGGGCTTGGCAAACATTAAAACATGGAAAAGAATGTTTTATCCTCTTAATAATTCACCAGTAAGGAAAAATTTATCATCAATATTCCTGTTCAACTGAACTCTGGCAATAGGCTTTTTCAGCTTCAAAAGCATAAAGTTCGAGAAATGGTACCTACTTGTCAATCTTTTCTAATTCAGCATCAATTAATGGTCCCATGGCTTTGCATTGTTCTGAAATAAAAATTGTAAATACTAGAAATGTGTCCAAAGTACATGGATGCCCCTGCCTAGTGCCTTGATTAAGGTACTGGCACTTGTAGGTCCAAAGAGGTAGTCTTGTATAATATAAAAAGACATAGTCCGCACGTCATCCAACGTTTAAAACGTGACACAAAACATTTTCAGAGTCGCAGTATGGCTTTTGGTTGGTTGATTTGATGCTTAACGTCCACGGTAAACAACTAAGGTCATGTCGGGACGGTCAGTTAACCTAACCACACTATTCCTGGGCAGGCTTAGACCTCCTAAGCGGTTAACCAGTACTAAGTGCACATACTTTCGCCAGTAACTGACAACTGCCCTTCTTGAATCAGCGGAAGGAGAAACGAAAGTATGTGGCCAGACCGGGATTCGAACCCAGGACCTCTGACTTACGAGTCAGGTGCCCTACCGATTGCGCTACCCGGCCCGGCTCGCAGTATGGCCAATATAGTACATATTGTGTATTATGGAACCTGGTTAGAATCAAAGAAAGTGGACCATGATATGTGGGTCATCATGACCTGATTTTTGTAAATTCCTGTTGTACTTATAGATATTCATCCTCATACAAAATGTCAAGTTGCTACAATAATAGGAACCCTAAAATCTACCCATTACAAAAATCTTAACCTGAGTCTAACAGGATCATGGCGTAATGACAGCTGTACAGATGTACAGACGTATGTAATAATACACACATTTATTCACGACTGAAACACTATTTGTCCCCATCATCATATGATGCGGAGGCATAAAAATATATGCTGTGACCCCTCATCAGAACTGTCTCAGTGAGACAGTTCGAATGAGGGGTCACAATTATATGTTTCTGTTAATAGAAAAAAAAATCTTGAAATTATCCTCAGAACCCTTTCTTATCTGTAGCACTGAATAAATGTACGACGACTGTTTAAACTACAGGAAAATTAGAATTACACTGAACTCTGTGTCTTAGATCTGTCTAAGCATTGTCAGAAACAATGATGAAGCAACAGTGGAATCGATGAAACCGACAGATGTTCCCTGAAGGTGTGCAACAGTCAAAAGATTAGTTTGGTGGAAGAGTTTTGAAAATACAGTAATATATGAGCCGCGACACGACAAAACCAACAATGTGGTTGTGCGCCCTGTGCAGTCTTGGATCAGCATGGACATCCGCCCAGTATGGTCAGACTCTTCGCTAAGTGCTTAAAGGATAGCTAAGGGACTGAGCTACATCCATGCGGACAGCGAAGACTCTGATCAGACTGGGCGGATGCCCAGGCTGATCTGAGTCTGCACTGGGCGCACAACCACATTGTTGGTTTTCTGTCGTGGCTCATATTACCCTTTTTTTAAATAAAGAAATGTTATACAGTCAACTCCCGATATCTCGAATACTGATATCTCAAAGTATTTTCTGATATCGAAAAATATATTTCCTATTTTTAGTGACAATTTCAACTCCTGTTATCTCAAACAACTGATATCTTAAAGTAAATTTTCTGGTACCAGAAAATTTACTTTGAGATATCGATAGTTTGGGCTGAAGTTCGACTTTGAGATATCGAGAGTTGACTGTACTAGGAACCTCCTTTACTTCTTAAGAAGTTACTTCCCCTAGAAGTAAATTCCCTTTTTAAGGGTAGACCATATTTGGAGGGGACAGAAATAGGAATGGCCTCCGTGGAAATAGCAGAAAAACATTGAGTACCGTATTGTGCCTATATATTGGGACACCTAAAAATAAATAATTTTCCAGTTGGGACAACTGGAAAAATTTATTATTTTAGGTGTCCCAATACTTAAGCATATTAGGGTAATACCAATACACACTACATGTAAAACCAGTGCCTACCTTCTAGCTGTAACATCTCTACACTGTCCGGATTTACCTCCCCTGTTGGATCAGCATTCTGGATTTGTTGTAACATGTCATCTATCTTACTCTGTAATGTAAAACAAGATTTTCCAGGGTAATTAACTACAGGGTCCCATTCGCCCATGGCATCTAAAATCTGGGATAAGTTTCAAAGTGTTTGAGAGAAAATGCCTCTTTACTTAATCCAAAACTCCAGTTTTTGGCCGTCTAGGTCCCTACAACAAAAATGATTTTTTTTTTTGGGGGGGGGGGGTTTGGATGTCTGGGTCAGGATCAGGAGATGGCGCCAGACTTATTTGCATAAAAGTAGGGCAAGGGCCTTACTATGCTTGCAGTAGGTGTGGTTGGGGGTTGTGTGGATACTTTTTTTCTCATCTATCATTTCTCTTTTCTTTCTCCTCTGTCTCTCTGGGAGACAAAATCTTTAACTTTATTCCCACAATAAAAATTTCCCCATTTAGTTAAATCTTATTTCATTCAATTCACTACACATATAACGGTGAACTTGCTTGATTTCTCAAAGAAGGAATTTCTGTGTCATCTTGAAGGAGCACCGGCAGCTCAGTAGGTTAAGCACTGGCCTGCTGATCTAGCAGTCCTAGGTTTCAGCCCCACTGTAGGCGGGAATCGTTTCAATCTTAAATGGGGTTCCACTGCACACAGCCTTTCATTATCACCCTACCATCATCCTGATATGACTGAAATACTGTTAAAGTGGACGTAAAATCTCAAGTCATTCATCTATCCGTCCATTCCCCTTGAAGGCGTACTGAGATATATCTGTATGGTTTATTCAACAACTTGTCACAAGAGTTATTTCCCCTTTGTATTAAAAACAGTGGAACATAAAACTGTTTTCACAGAGTTTACTGTACCTTATTTCATTGGTTTTAAGACAGGGTTTTTTTCCCTTCCAAAACAATCTCAAAGATCTAGATCCATCTTTTAATTGAGATTGTTGTGGAAGAGACATTCTTGCACGCTGGATAGAAAATGCCACTCTTTTCACCTGGGATAGAAAATCTTATTTTACCCTGGTGTTCTGACCCAAGACCAGAAAAAAATCACAAGCTCTTAATGCATTGGTTGTTTAGGAGCTCACGTACCTGTGTCGTCAAGTGACATAGGCAATTCAGATGATGACATCACGAAGACGGTAAGAATGACGGCAATTTATGCACGCCAGCCGTTGACGTAAAGAGCCGAATGGCGGTCATTGAAAGCGGCGCATTCTTCCAAATCGAAACCTCCCAAGCACTAAAATTACGCATTTTAACAAGTTTTGAAGTTAAAACACAACGTGGTGTGCAAGAAAAAGTATCTATCATGGGTGAGAGGTGTGGACAGAAAAATCGTCACATAGGATCACTGTTCCGCATCACTCGGCAAGCCTCGTGATGTCAAACAGTGACCCTTGAGACAGATTTTTCTATCCACACCTCAAACCCATGATAGATATTTAAGATCCCATTCTATAGCCAAATTACGTAAGACTGATTTACAGATTCGCTGTAATTTTGAATTGATAAACTCCCATCAGTCCTTATGACTGCATAAACACAGTATTTGCAACATGCTAATAGGCAATCTCACCTCGTCAATTTCAACCTCTTCCGGAGCTTCTATCGTCTTCACTTGAACTTCTTCACTAAACTGTACCTTTTTAGCTGCAAACAAACACAGAAAACAATAATATGAGTCGCAACGGGGCAAAACCAACAAAGTGGCATATTTGCCCAGCTAAGACTCAGATCAGCCTGGGCATCAGCCCAGTCTGATCAGCGACTTCTCTGTCCGTATGGAGCTAGCTTAGACCCTAAGCTACCCTTTAAGCACAAAGCGAAGACTCTGATTAGACTTGGTGGCTGCCCAGGCTGAGTCTTAGCTGGGTGCACATGCCACTTTGTTGGTTTTGTCATGTTGCAGCTCGTATACTACAAGTATTTACTATAATAAGTGCCCCTGCTCTTCCTGTAGGAGTAGCCCTTGATGAGGAGGGAAATGTGTGGAGAGTAATGTGCCTTGACTATCTCTCTAGAAAGTACACTGCATATGCTTTCCCCTTGAAAAGAAAAAGTATACTTTCTGAAGACTACCATCACCATGAATTTTTTAATTCCCTCACTTTTTCCCAGACTTTTCAAGTCTTTACAAAATTTCCCTGACCAACCATGAACTTTCCTGACTTTTCCCTGACCTGGAAAAAAGTTCATTTTCCAGATGTTTTCCTTGACCACTGCAACCCTGAATGTGGTAAATGCTGGTTCCCCAGGCATCATGAGCAGATAAGTAAACGGAATGTGGTGCACGGTCAATATATGAGGGAAATTAAAGTGCATGGACACAATGACATGGTTTTCTGCATGTTCTAAGAAGGGAAACAATTTTCATAACCCTCAAAAAGGGACTGACTCTTTTAAGAAAACAAGAGGGCTATGAGGCCCTGAAACGCTTACCTGCGCATTTGGCAAAGTGGCTTTTTCTTATGTCTGAAATTGCCAAAATATGAGTTTTGGGTCAAAAGTCAAAGAAAAGCCATGACTTCTTGTACTCATAAATATTCATGTACTCATTAAGACAACCATACATAGCATTTTTAGGCCAAAATCTTCAAAACTATCCATGAAATCTTATGTTCTAGCATTTTCCCATAACTGACCATGCCGCTAAAAAAGGTCAAGGTAAACCTGAGGTCATCATTTGAACAGTCTTGGTAAGACTCTAGTACTCCATGCTACTTAACCAAGTTTACAGGCCATTGGCGTATTGGTTCTGGAGAAGAAAAATATTAAAGGTTTATCCCAGAAATGGGTATGGCAGCCATGTTGGTCATGTGACCTGGACTGTTTGAACAATTTTTTGTTCAATCAAGCCCTGGATTTTTTTTTGGTTGGTTGATTTGATGCTTAACGTCCACGGTAAACAACTAAGGTCATGTGGGGACGGTCAGTTAACCTAACCACACTATTCCTGGGCAGGCTTAGACCTCCTAAGCGGTTAACCAGTACTAAGTGCACATACTTTCGCCAGTAACTGACAACTGCCCTTCTTGAATCAGCGGAAGGAGAGACGTAAGTATGTGGCCAGACCGGGATTCGAACCCAGGACCTCTGACTTACGAGTCAGGTGCCCTACCGATTGCGCTACCCGGCCCGGCCTCAAGCCCTGGAGGCTCTATATGAAATGTGTTTACAATTGACCCTTTGGCTTTTGAGGAAATGTTTGAAAACATCAAAAAATAGCCATCAGAGGAGATGGCAAATCCCCCGACCGAAGACCCCCATGGGCCTTGGTAAAAAGGGTGCACTTCAAAACACATATTAGTAATATATTGTCGTTCTTTTATGCTCCTGATTGACATTAACTTTTAACAGATGCATGATTATCTAACACTCAGACTAAAACAGTATGCTTGACTGCTAAAAAGAGGTAATATCTCAAACAGCTACCATATATACAAATGTATAGCATACGATACATTCAACTTTCAAAATGTGTGAATAACTTCTAAAGTACAAGCCCTACAAACCTAAATTTGAGCTCTCTAGTAAGTGAATTTGGACAAAGAATCCAAATCTGGAAAAAAAAAAATTTTTTTTTTTTGGGGGGTGGGGGGGGGGGGGGGGGGGGGGGGGGGGGGGTGCGGGAGGGGGCACGGGAATGTGGAGGGGTAAGAGAGAGTTAGGAACACTGATAAGATATCACAGCATGATCATCAATATTCTAAAAGGTTCACGGTTATTCAAATTCTGGAGCTGGCCAGGGTTATACAGTTATGGAGCAGAGACTCAAACAGCAGCTCAAACTACCAAAGGGAAATAATTCACTAGGTCTAAAAGCAAGAGTTATCATTCATGTATGAGACAAATTGTCATGACCTGTTCTGCATATCTGTGAAGTATCATGAAAATATTTCAAAAGGTATTCAAGCTATGGAGCGGACACTTAAAATCATCAAAGGGAAATAACTCCAAAAGTAAGAAAGCAAGAGATGTCATTCTTGTTCGCGACACATCATCCTGACCTGTTCTACATATCTGTGAAGTATCATGAAAATATTCCAAAAGATATTCAAGTTATAGAGCGGACACGAAATCACACCTAAAACCATCAAGGGGAAATAACTCAAAAAGTAAGAAAGCAGGAGTTGTCTTTCTTGTTCGGGACACATCGTCATGACCTGTTCTACATATCTGTGAAGTATCATGAAAATATTCCAAAAGGTATTCAAGTTATAGAGCGGGCACGAAATCATACCTAAAATGATCAAGGGGAAATAACTCAAAAAGTAAGAAAGCAAGAGTTGTCATTCTTGTTCGCGACACACCGTCATGACCTGTTCTACATATCTGTGAAGTATCATGAGAATATTCCATTGAGTATTCTAGTTATAGAGCGGACACGAATCTGCCAAAAAATCACACCTAAATCTATCAAGGGGAAATAACTCCAAAAGTAAGAAAGCAAGAGTTGTCATTCTTGTTTGCGACACATCGTCATGACCTGTTCTACATTTCTGTGAAGTATCATGAAAATATTCCAAAGGGTATTCAAGTTACAGAGCGGACACGAATCTGCCAAAAAATCACCAAAGGGGAGATAATTCAAAAAGTACAATAGCAAGAGTTACCATTCTTGTACGCGACACATCGTCATGACCTGTTCTACATAACTGTGAAGTATCATGAAAATATTCCAAAGGGTATTCAAGATATAGAGCGGACAAGAAAGTGTTTACGGACGGACGGACGGACGGACGGACGGACGCCAGGCTCATCGCTATATCCCCCGAACCTTTCGGTCGGGGGATAAAAATGAGAGATCTGTGTCATAAGTCAAAGAATGACCTTGACCTCTTGTACTCATAACCCTTCATGACCTCATTAAGATGACTGTATATACCAATTTTTAGGCCAAAATCTTCAAAACTTCCCATGAAATCTTATGTTCTAGCATTTTCCCATATTTGATCTCGCCATAAAAAAGGTCAAGGTCAACCCAAGGTCATAATTTGAATAATCTTGATAGTACTGGAGAACCCAATGCTACATACCAAGTTTCAAGGCCATCGGTCAATTGGTTCTGGAGAAGAAGATTTTTAAAGGTTTTTACCATATATGGGCATGGCCACCATGTTGGTCATGTGACCCAGACCATTTGAAGAAATTTTCCTTCCCTCAACCCCTAAAGGCTGTTTATGAAATGTGTTTACAATTTGCTCAGTGGCTTTTAAGAAGAAGTTTGAAATAGTCAAATCATGAGAATTCGGGGTCAAAGAACATCCGTGACCTCTTGTACTCACAAATCTTCATGTACTCATTAAGATGACTGTATTATCCAATTTTAAGACCTAAATCTTCAAAACTTTCAATGAAATCTTATGTTCCAGAATTTTTTCATATTTGGCCTTGCTGCAAAATGGTCAAGGTCAACCCAAAGTCATCATTTTAAACAATCTTGATAGTATAGGAATACCCAATGCAACATACCAAGTTTCAAGGCCATCTGTCAATTGGTTCTAAAGAAGAAGATTTTTAAAGGTTTTTACCATATATGAGCGTGGCAGCCATGTTGGTCATGTGACCTGGACCATTTGAATTAATTTTTGTTCCCTCTAACCCTGGAGGCTCTATATGAAATTTGTTTACAAATCGCCCAGTGGTTTCTGAGGAGATTGTTTGAAATTGTCAAAATATGAGAGTTCTGGGTCAAAGGTCAAAGAATGACCTTGACCTTTTGTACTTATGAATCTTCATGTACTCATTTAGATGACTGCATACTCCAATTTTAGGCCTTAATCTTCAAAACTTCTCATGAAATCTTATGTTATAGCATTTTCCCATATTTGACCTTGTCATAAATAAGGTCAAGGTCAACCCAAGGTCATCATTTGAACAATCTTGATAGTACTTGAGTACCCAATGCTACATACCAAGTTTCAAGTCCATCGGTCAACTGGTTCTGGAGAAGAAGATTTTTAAAGGTTTTCGCCATATATGGGCGTGGCGGCCATGTTGGTCATGTGACCTGGACCATATGAATAGATTTTTGTTCCCTCAACCTCTGGAGGCTCTATATGAAATTTGGGTTCAATTGGCCCTGTGGCTTTTGAGAAGATTGTTTGAAATTGTCAAAATATCAGAGCTCTGGGTAAAAGGTCAAAAAATGACCTTGACCTCTTGTACTCCTAAATCTTCATGTAGTCATTAAGATGATTGTAGATACCAATTTTAAGCCCAAAATTTTCAACAGTCTCCAAGATATCTTATGTTCTAAACATTTTGCCATATAACAGCAGAAGGAAGCAAAATTGACCTTATCGTAAAAAAGGTCAAGGTCAACCCAAGGTCATAATTTGAACAAACTTGGTAGTACTCCCACACCTGATGCTACATACCAAGTTTCAAGGCCATCGGCATATTGGTTCTGGAGACGAAGATTTTTTTAGGTTTTTACCATATATGGGCATGGCGGCCATATTGGCCATGTGACCAGGACAGTTTGAACAATTTTTTGTTCCCCCTTCCTCTGGAGGCCACATACGAAATTTGGTTACAATTGGCCCAGCGGTTTCAGAGGAGAAGTCGTTTGAAATTGTCGACGGACGGACAGAGGACGGACCACAGAGCCTTTAATACCATCCTATAAGCTCCCCTGGAGCCGCTGGCTCAGGTGAGCTAAAAATTATTTCATAGAAAAGCAAATTCTCACATCTGACTCACTTGATGGTAAATGACCCACTTGATGGAAATGGCAGCATTATTTCTGAACAAGTCTGGAAGTGTACTCATTTATGTTTAACCAAAGCAATTTGCTCTCTTTTGACAAATTCTTTCAAGAATAGGCCCCACCACAGAAGAAATTCAACAATTTTTTTTCTGCAAAAAGTCTGCAATTTTTTTCAACAAAGAACATGTCATGAACAAGCAATATCATATGTGACGTATTTAACAATTACTTACGCTCCTCTGGCTCCACAGTAAGATCTGATGTGGCAAAGTTGGCTGGGAACAATCCTTCCCCTCTCTGATTGAATCCCTTCCACCAGTTGGGGTCACTGGAAATGTAAATAGACATACATGGGTATGATATACTATGAATACTCAAACGAAAAATAACACAAACTTTTTCTCTCTAGTATTTTATGTCAAAAAAAACAGAAATATGCTGGTTATGACTGACATAATATGGAATACATAAATGCACAGAGAAATTTCTGAAATTGTGGTTGTTTATTCATGCATGACAAAAATGTAAACAATTAATGGAGCAAAACTAACAATTGCGAGTTCTGATCCATTCAACTGCCATATACATGTATTTAGTTCTCTGGCTTCAGATGTGGTGCAAACTTCTTACATCCTGCACCTTTAATAGTCACTGAAACATCATCAGGAATTTTCCATATCGATAACTTGTTACAAACTGAGTTATGTCCCTTTGAATTAATGATGCAAAGTAGGCAATTTTCACCACAGAATAAGATACTTGTGTGTGTGTTTGCTGTTCAAATATAATTGAAACCAAACTCCACTTCAAGTCAAATTATAGAAGAACTTCATTGGCTCGAACAGGCCTTGGACTATCAAAATTAGTTCCAGCCAAAGGTAGTTCCAGCCATCCAGGGTTTAAATAGTTTCTACATAAACTGAACTCTAGGGGCCAAAAAAAACAAGTTCTAGCCAGGCATATCAAACGAGACATCAGGGTTCGAGCCATTGACGTTCTACTGTAAATGGTAATTGTTTGCAAAGTATGGCAATAAAGGGGCGTAACTCATTGTGTCATCTGATGCAAACATAGTAAGAACCTAGTTCTCCCCAGATGTACCTTCTGAGCAAGTTTGAAGACTCTATCCCTTTTAGCTACTAAGAAACTGAGCTAAAAGCAACAGGTGAATATTTTATTCTAGGTTCATTCCTACTGAGCACGTTTGAAGACTCAATCCCTTTTGGCTACTAAGGAACTGAGCAAGCTAAAAGCAACAGGTGAATATTTTATTCTATGTTCATTCATCCATGAAATATATGTCATAGTCCAAAAGGCATCACTGCTTTCAGTAGATCTTCCCCAGACGTACCTATGGAGCAAGTCTGAAGACCCTATCCCATGTAGTAACTTAGAAACTGAGCTCAACGCAACAGGTGAACATTTTGCTCACACCCACACACACACTCAAGCACACATGCAAGTGCAAGCAGCCCCAGAGGTTATAAAACTTGAGTACATTTTCAAACTTAAAATAAAGCACACTGATTGGCTGCTTCCGAGCACATGCTCGGAAGCAGCCAATCATTGTGCTTTATTTTGAGTTTGAGATTATTCTCAAGTTTTATAACCTCGAACCCAGATGTGGATGCACAAAAAGGGTACTGTATAAGCATTTCTGCTAGTAAAAGTGAAAAATGTTCACCAGAAACCCCAAAAAGACCTGTCCACATACAGGATAGCTTGCCAGTCAGCACCTTGCCCATCACATAAAAACAACTTTGTTATAAAACTTTAAAGTGTGACACCCATGCCAATGCAGACGCCCACGCCAACGTCAGGGTGACAACAATAGGTCCCTGTACTTTTGTACAGGGAAGCTAAAAACTAGAAATACACTCTTTAAAATGATAAGAATAGACAAGGTCATTGGTCAAAAAGGGTTAAACAGGGTGAATCACACCCAAAATGACCCTAATTAAGTGCTATCATAAGCTATAATCAATCCTATTGCAGCCTGATCAAACATTTTCTGCTCTCTTGGGGATTAAGAGCACTATCAGGGGAAGCAACTCTCATTTTCATTTTTACCTTCCTCCTAAATTGAGGTCACCTATAGTAGAGAAGTACCCCATTTTGAAATGGTCAGGCCATCCAGGGGAGCCACAAGAGCTGTCTCCCTTTGATAAAGTGGCAGGAAGACATGGCTGTGTACCCATATTTTAACCCTGTTCAGACCGTAATCTGTTTTGGGGACATGCGCAAACAGTGCAGACCAAGTTCAGACGCCGCAGATTGCAGCGTCTGAACAGGGTCCACACTGTTTGCTTACAAAAATTTCAATACAAAGTACAGTCAAACCTGCTTATGTGGTCACCTCTATTAAGGGGTCACCTGCCTTTAGCAGCCACCTTTTCTGGGTCCCTAGAACCAAAATACAGTGAAAATGAACCTGTATTAAGGGGTCACCTGTCTTAAGCAGCCAATTTTTGGGCTTCCCTTGGGTGACCCCTTAAGACAGGTTTGACTGTACATTAAAATGCAGGCATTCACCAGAAACCCCTGAAACTACAAATGGACTCATCCAACTTGTAAAGATGTACAAGTCCACTGGTCAAGAAAGGGTAAAGAAGATATAACTCACCTGTCATCAAGAACACTTATCAACTCTCCCGCTTTAAAAGTCAGCTCGTTATCTTCAGCAGCTTCAAAGTCATATAATGCTCGTACCTGTAACCAAATAAAACTACTGATTCCGTGTCATGTCCAACTCTTTAGGGCAATTTTGGTACTTTTGAAGCATCACAAAACAAGAACCCTGTATCTATTATTGGTATACTGTCCAAAACAGGGAAACACCAGAAAACTCGTTCCCAGTCTATGCCCATCCCCAACACCATAATAGCAATACCTACAAATTCAATTCTGCTAGTTGCTGAGTGTGAGTTGCAGATTGAAAAATCTGTCATGAGGGTGGCTGGCTAACTGTTCAGTGTCACGAAGCTTGCCAAGTGATTTCAAACAGCATATGAGAGGAATGGACTTCGAAAGAACCAGTGTCATCAATGACCAACACTCCCTTGTTAATGTTGACATCTGGCATGGCACAAATTGATGTCATTTCGTAGTTTTCTCAACTTCGGCTGAGAAACCCAAAACGTTTGACAGCAAACACATATGACCTCCTATAGAACCAGTGCACTGACCACACACGTGTATTGCCGCATGGGTCAGATCAGAATATTATTACTAAAGGTGTAATTCATGGACATCTTTCTCTGATGTGCAAGAAAAAAAGAAGCTAACACCCTGTTTCATTGATATTCCAGTTTGAAAGACTTGGTCATTTTTTTAACACCAAACATATCAGAGCCAGATCATGACTTGAGATTTCAAACACTGAGGCAGTGGTGACAAGCAGAGGCTTGACAAGTGAAGGCTCTATAATCAGACTGCACCTATGTGCAGTCTGCTTAGAGCCTTCACTAGTTACATCAGCCATCTCTGAAATACGCCACAAACCATAAGCCAACAGTGAGGCCTCGACCTGGCGTAAAAGATAAGAAAACACTGAGGCCTTAACCCAACATAAACAATAACCAGAGGACCCATGGTCCTATATCGCTCACCTGAGCACTGAGGTTATGTTGAAAAAAAACTTTAAGTTGTCACAACAACAAAACCACAAGCACAACAGCAATAAAACACACCATTTATGTAGGAGATAATATCATAAACATTTATGCAAAAAAGATTCAGCTTTATCCCCCTTTATGGCTACTGAGAAGAAGATTTTTGGCAAAAAAAAAAAAATGAAAATGAAAATCTGGCCTTTCTGTTGCAATGGCAACCAATCAAAATCAGGGATTTAGGCAAAATTCATATGGCTGGTAGAGGACTACTCCAGGAACATTTTGTAAAGCTTTTGTCAAAATATCTGCAGTAACACAATTTCCAATTTCCCCATTGTCAGTCTATGGAAACTCTAAGTTGCCATAGCAACAAATTCACATGAGCAAAGGTAAAATAAAACACAATTTAGTTAGAGGCAAATGTCATTAACATGTATGCAAACTGAAAGTATCAGCTTCATCCCTCTTTTACGGCTTCTGAGGAGAAGATTTTGTAATATTGTTTAAACAAATTTCCCTTTATTTTGCCATGGCAACCAATCAAATTCAGAGATTTGGACAAAACTCATAGGAATCATAGAGGACTACTCAAGGAACTTTTTCATAGAAAAAAAAATCTAAATATCTGGTGTGAAACAGCAAAAATTGCCAATTTCACTTTCCCCATTATAAGTCAATGGAAACTATAAGTTGCCATAGCAACCAAAGTTCTGATGGAATTTAGTCTATATATTGCCATGGCAACCTATCAAATTCAGCAATTTGGTCAAAATTCAAATGAATCGTAGAGGACTACTCAAGAAACATTTCTGTAGAAAAAAAATCCAAATAACTGCAGTGAGATACCAAAAAATTGCCAACTTCCATTTTTTCACATCATAAGTCAATGGAAATTATGCTGCCATAGCAACCAAACTGCTGGAGCAATTGCAATGACAAACAGTAATTATATAGAGGCTAGTACTTAGATCATTTCTGTAAAGCTTGGGCTTTATTGGCAATAGAGTTTCTGCGGAGATGAGTTTTTAATATTTTTCTATTTTTAACTATTCGGTTGCAATGGCAACCAGCCAAATTGTGCAATTTGCTGTAATCCAATACAGCTGGTTGGGGACTACTCAAGGGACATTTCTATGACAGTTTTGTTAAAATATCTGTAGTGACATAGCAATAAATGCAAATTTTCCATTTTGCCATTATAAGTCAATGGCAACTTTAATTTCCCATAGCAACCAAACTGCTAAAGCAATTGCCAAGAAAAACAGTACTTTTATAGAGGCTAGTACCAAGATCCTTTCTGTGAAGTTTGAGCTTTATTGGTTGCATAGTTTCTGAGGAGATGATTTTTGAATATTTTTTCTATTTTTAACCTTTCGGTTGCCATGGCAACCAGCCAAATTGTGCAATTTATATAAATTTCATACATAAAAGTGGCCCAACTAATGATCCAAATAATTTCCGGGGCATTGCGTTAATAAATACAATGTACAAAATATTTTCTAGTATCTTAAATAAAAGGTTGTATTCTTGGGTTGAAGATAATGAGAAACTGGATGAATCCCAAGCCGGGTTCAGAGCCGGCTATTCTACTATTGACAACATATTTTCATTAAGTGCCGTTGTGCAAAAATACCTATCAAAAAGAGGGGGGAGATTTTACTGCTTGTACGTTGACTTTCAAAAGGCTTTCGATAAGGTTGAGCATGAACAACTTCTCAAAAGTCTTACTAAGAAGGGAATACATGGAAAATTTTTACGAACAATTAAATCTATGTACTCCTGTTTACAAGCAACTGTTCGCACAGTTAATGGTCAAACAAAAGCATTCCCGTGTAATATCGGTACCAGACAAGGGGACGTAAGTAGTCCATTATTATTCGCTCTTTTTATCAATGATTTATGCACCTTGCTCAGAGAAAAATGTCCTGATGGTATCTTTATAACTGGAGAAGTCCCAGATTTATTTTGTCTAATGTTTGCAGACGATATTGCAAATTGTGCAGAAACTAGAATAAGACTGCAACGTCAATTGGATCTTATAAATGAATTTTGTCAAGCTACTAATATGACTGTAAATTTAAACAAAACAGAAATCATTGTGTTTCGAAACGGAGGTCCACTGCGCAATTATGAGTCATGGAATTTTAACGGGATACCTGTAAAAACTACGTCTGAATACAAATACTTGGGCCTTATCTTTACCCCTAAACTTTCATGGTCTAAAGTGAAACGGAAACTGACAGCTCAGGCTAGAAAAGCAATATTTTGTATAAAGAATTATCAAAGAAAATTTGGCTATTTTAAGCATGAAGAAATATTTCGTCTTTTCGATTCTATGGTAAAACCCATCCTCTGCTATGGTTCTGAAATTTGGGGAACTGAATATTCTGATATAATAGAATCAACTCAATATACATTTTGTAGATATTTCTTAGGCGTAAACAGTACGGTAAATAATGCTGTTGCTATTGGCGAGTGCGGACGTCTCCCTCTCTGTGTATTTTATTTCAGTAACGCTATAAAATACTGGTGTAAATTGCTACATATGCCAGATACTAGGTACCCAAAAAGTTGCTACAAAATGTTGAAATCATTAGATGAAGCAGGCAGACAAAATTGGGCATCGAAAGTTAGAGTTTTATTATACACATATGGATTTGGATATGTTTGGCTGTCACAAGATATAGGAGATATTGGCTTATTTACTTCGCAATTTAAAGTCCGATTGATAGACTGCATGACTCAAAAGTGGCATTCAGATATTACTGATTCTACTCGTTGTGATACATATAAGGAGTTCAAATCATTATTGAATATTGAAAAATATTTATGCATTGACATGCCTTTCTACTTAAGGAAAGCTTTTGCAAGATTTCGTTGTTCTAGCCATAAATTAAATATTGAACTTGGTCGACATCAGGGCATAGCCAGAGCTGATAGAATTTGCTTATACTGTTTTAACCAACTGAAAAGACTAGTTATCGAAGACGAGTATCATGTGTTTTTCATCTGCCCTAATTTTGATGGCATACGTGATGAGTATTTGCATACCTGGTATCGTTCTGGTGATAGTAAAAACCACTTCTATAATATTCTAAGTACGTGTAATCCGGTTTTAATTAAGAAATTATGCATGTATATAAATGAGTTGTTAAAAAACAGCGACTCTTTAAATTGAGACAGAGCAACTGTTACTAACAAGGATCTCACTACTCTTGGTGTGTTTGCTGTGTATTATGTAATGTATTTTGGGCCGGTGGCCTTTATTTACCAAATAAACTTTTGTATTGAGGAGATGATTTTTGAATATTTTTTCTATTTTTAACCTTTCGGTTGCATTGGCAACCAGCCAAATTGTGCAATTTATATAAATTTCATGTGGTTGATGGAGGACTACTCAAGGAACATTTCTATAAAAAGTTTTGTCAAAATATCTGCAGTGACATAGCAATAAATGCAAATTTTCCATTTTGCCATTATAAGTCAATGGCAACTTTAATTTCCCATAGCAACCAAACTGCTTAAGCAATTGCCAAGAAAAACAGTACTTTTATAGAGGCTAGTACCAAGATCCTTTCTGTGAAGTTTGAGCTTTATTGATTGCATAGTTTCTGAGGAGATGATTTTTGAATATTTTTTCTAGTTTTAACCTTTCGGTTGCCATGGCAACCAGCCAAATTGTGCAATTTATATAAATTTCATGTGGTTGATGGAGGACTACTCAAGGAACATTTCTATAAAAGTTTTGTCAAAATATCTGCAGTGACATGGCAATAAATGCAAATTTTCTATTTTGCCATTATAAGTCAATGGCAACTTTAAGTTCCCATAGCAACCAAACTGCTTAAGCAATTGCCAAGAAAAACAGTACTTTTATAGAGGCTAGTACCAAGATCCTTTCTGTGAAGTTTGAGCTTTATTGGTTGCACAGTTTCTGAGAAGATGATTTTTGAATATTTTTTTCTATTTTTAACCTTTCGGTTGCCATGGCAACCAGCTTAATTGTGCAATTTACATAAATTTCATGTGCTTGATGGAGGATTACTCAAGGAACATTTCTATAAAAGTTTTGTCAAAATATCTGCAGTGACATAGCAATTAATGCAAATTTTCAATTTTTCCCATACAAGTCAATGGCAACTTTAAGTTGCCATAGCAACCAAAGTTCCAAAGCGATTTGGATAAAAAACAGTAGTGTTGGTTCCCCCTGCCTATAGATGCTACATATGAAATTTGGTAACAATGGGCCTTGTAGTTTCAGAGGAGATGTCGTTTGAAAATGTTGACGGACGGACGGACGGACGGACGGATGACGTACGACGGACGACGGATGCCTGCCTATACTATAAGCTCACCTGTGAGCCTTCGGCTCAGGTGAGCTAAAAATGATTTGAATGCCAAATGACAAAACCGGCACACTGTTGGAAGCTACATGATGTGCCTCAAAATCTTTTGTATTTGTACCTTTCTAACTTCTCTAGGTCTACTACTACTGATAGCACTACTCTGTGTCATGGTAGAAAAACTTGTCGGGTAAAGACTGGTAGTTTTCTGTGATGCCCCTCTCTCATTCTCCTGGAGTGACAGAGCTATAGCTGGAAAACAATACAGAAGAAATGAGCTCAATAACATGTGTCTCTCAAAGCTTTAGACAAGAGGGAGTATTAGATGATAATTAAGGATAATTTTTCTTATTTCTCATCGAACCATGTTGTCTTGTTGAGACGGTTCAGATGAGGGGTCACAATATATGATTTCAATGAATGAGATCATACATTGTGGCCCCTCATCTGAACTGTCTCATTCATTGAAGTCATACATTGTGACCCCTCATCTGAACCGTCTCATTCATTGAAATCATATATTGTGACCCCTCATCTGAACCGTTTCAGGTGAGGGGTCACAATATATGATTTCAATGAATGAGACGGTTCAGATGAGGGGTCACAATGTATGATTTCAATGAATGAGACGGTTCAGATGAGGGGCCACAATGTATGATTTCAATGAATGAGACGGTTCAGATGAGGGGTCACAATGTAGAAAAATTACCCCTCAATTATTATCAAATACTCCCTCTTATCTACAGCTCTGTAAATTACATGTTGCAATGTACCAGGGAACAAGAATTTTGTGGAATGCTTTGTAATGCTTGTCAGCACAATTTCACTAACAAAGCTTAACCGGAGAACTGGACAAATGTTCATGCCTTCGAAGTAAACACCAGAAAAGTAATGCTTACGTCTCAAAATCTGTAACAGAATGGTTAGAAACTTGAGCTAGGACAAACAGGAATTTGAAATAATTTAAATTTTATCATTTGATGAACACATGCCAACAAATGCAATGTCATTATTCGAAAATTATTCTATTTATCATGTCCACCTTGACAAGACAATGTCTTTATAATGGTCACATTATAGCCATTTTACAATTCACCATTCTGAGCCATGGCAAGAATGTCAGTCAATAGTCAACGGTAGTGTGTAACTGGCCAATGCAACAACAACTTCGCACTTGATATAGTCCCACAAACAAAATTACCCATGTTGAATGTCTCACAATCAGGCTGTGATTTTGCCTTGCACTTGAGAAATGGAGGGATGCATAACTGTTTAAAGTAAGCATGGTTTCCGCACACTGAATTTTTAATTTGTAAGGTTCTGTCAGTGAACTTATTTCATAGTTAGAATTTTCAACACTTTACTGCAAAAGTTTCTGGTAAGAAAAGACATTTGACTTACACTTTTACACTGTCCTCTACATAAGAAAGGGGATAATTTGCCAATAATGTTACCTAATTTGGCATAAAAATGTATGTTGTGAATGTTCTAATGACAGATGCAACAAAGGTTTCTATTGAGAAGAAAAAAAAAACAAGAGGAATCGCTCACCTGAGTAATAAAGGTCAAGCTATTATTTGAACAAACCTGATGGTTAGAAACTGTCAAGATATGACAGACAGGTTAAAGGTTAACAACCTCTATTGCTAACAAGAATTCTGCGGAATGCTATGTTGCACCTGCATTGCACTTCCACAGTAGCAGCAGTCATGGCCCATTGATGTCCCATGAAATATTTCAACCAAATATACCATGTGGTTCTGGAACAGAAGCTGATTTTCTTGTTTTTGCCACCTTTAGTATTTAATGGCAACCATCTTGGATTCTCGACCAGGCTGAATTTACCATTCTGAAGTGTTGCAGTCTGGTCATGCTCCATATGAAATTTGAGAAACATGGATGCAGTGGTTTTGGAGAAATAAATCGAACAGACTTTTTTAACGCAAGGGTAAATGTGAACGTGTTTTGTTGCAATGGCGGCCATCTTGGATTCTCGCCCTAGCTGACTTTTATCATTCTGAAGTAATGCAGTCTGGTCATGCTCCATATGAAATTTGAGAACCATGGGTGCAGTGGTTTTAGAGAAATTAGACTTTAACGCCAGGGTTAACATAAAAAATGTGAACAGACTGACCGACGGACGGAATGACGGACGGAAAACCGGAAGCCTATATCACACCTTGCTAAAGCAGGCGCGACAAATATGTTCGTGTACTTGTTTATTTGACTGTATTTATAAATTTTTAGACCAAATTCTATTCACTCTTATAGCTAAGCATTGTTCCATATAAAAGCACCAGAAAGCAAATTTGACATTGTTGTAAAAATGTCAAGCTCAACCCAAGGTCATCATTTGACAAATCTTGGGCCAAAATCTTCAAAACTTTCCATGAAATCTTGTGCTTGCATTTTCCCATATTTGACCATGCCGTAAAAAAGGCCAAGGTCAACCCAAGGTCGTTATTTGAAAGATCTTGGTAGCACTCGAGTACCCGATGCTACATACCAAGTTTCAAGGCCATCTGTCAATTTGTTTGAGATAAAAAGTTTTTTAAAGGTTTTTACCATTTGGGCGTGTTGACCATGTTGGTCGTGTGACCTAAACCGTTTGAACAAATTTTTGTTCCCTTAGCCCCTAGAGGCTCTATATAAAATCTGGTTACATTTTTACTCTGTGGTTTTTGAAAAAGGTAAAGGTCAACCCAAGGTCTAAATTTGAAGTCAACCCAAGGTCTAAATTTGAACAATCTTGGTAGTACTCATGTGCCCAATGCTACAAACCAAGTTTCAAGGCCATGGGCCCCTTGGTTCTGGAGAAGAAGGGTTTTAAAGGTTTTACCATTATGGGCGTGGCAGCTATGTATATCATGTGACCTGGACTGCTTGAACAAAGGACGAGTTACACTTTACTACTGCAATGTGCCCACTGAAAAGGCCGATTTTCAAAGGTAGGCAGATAATCACAAAAACATGCAGAAATGTTAGCTATGTGTTTCTAGTTTATTCTGTACGATTCATTTTCCCGTATTTTAATGCCTTTTAGGTTAATTTTGCGGTTGAATACATGTACTGTCTGCAACATTTAACATTGAGCCTATGGGAATTTGAACTACCAACGTCCACTATGCATCCAAAATTCATTTCATCCTACCCTCGTAACCACTACAATTTTTATACATAATTATTCCTCATAAACATATCCATCATAATCGGGTTATATTACAGTGGTTATGAGGGTGGGAGTAAACGAAAAATAAACATTTTGGGTAAATTTTCATGTATCCAACACTAGGACTAAAGAATTTATATCAAAATCGCATCAGTATATTTTGTAATTGATAGAAAATAGAGGCATTATTCGACACAACACATCTTTTTCAAAGGGTTCACCTATTTAGTATGTGTTCCTAATGCCCCCCCCCCCCCCACCAAGGATTCCGTGTGTGTGGGGGTGGGGGTGGGGGAGGGGGCAGGGGAAGTGGCGCAGTGCTGGGCATGCGTATAGGTATGGCGTTATGTGCTTATGTGAGGTGTTAGACTGAATGTCTTCCATCATCATGCTGTGATATAACCTCTGATATTATAATTATAATGTTGCGACGTGGTCAGATGATGTATTCATCTGCCTGAAGATGATGCATTGTAAACTTCTATAACCTTGAACTTTGGTCTACTAACTTTGCAAGAAAAGTTACTTGGACGAGCTTTTTCCTTACCTCTTTAGATATCTTTGGGGTACATGTAGGAGTGCTGATGTTTGATCAGATTATATCCTTAAAATGTAGGAAGTGCAAAGCATCCATGCACACTGAGTCCTTGAAATTTATGCATGGACCAGGATTTTCACTTATATCTCAACACTGTTTTTGGATTCGCAACATAATTATAAATAGTTAGTCAGTCAAACGATGCAAAAAAATCCTCATACTAATTGTATGTAACTGTGATAATATATTTAAAAGTTCATTTTTCTTTTCCTAATATATTCAACATTATATATGCATCATGCCAAAGACAATGGTTCAGTCAGACTTTGCAAATGACTTCATACTATTTGTAGGTCATCGTGACTTGTATTTCATAATCCATTGAATTAATGTTTTATTTGGAACTAATATTAAATTGAATCTTCATCGGACTTGGAATAGTAAGTCACTTCAGCGCTGCGTCTCATTTGGTACTACATGTAGGTCCCTGTGACCTATATTTCTTGGTTCACTGATTTTGTCTAATATTTTAAACATCTGTACCTGTATAGCATCCATAAATGCGTAATATTTCATACGTAATTATTATTTGATAATATGATGAAGCTTTCATTATATGTATAAATAGTGAATAATGCTTAAGAAAAGAAGAAGGTTGATGACCTTTTCACGCACTTGCCAGAACACAAGCGTGCAAAATCGTTTCGCCAAGAATCCATTTGCTTAACAATATTGGTCGGTTATAGTCGACTTCCTGCTCATTTGTTTTATAATTTTCACAAAAACAAATGCTTTACACGCTTATTATTGTGTTAATAAACACTTGTAAAATTTACTGTTCTGAGGTTTCATAAAAATTCAAATGAATTTTCTCCTTACTAGATGGTTTGAGCGAAAATATCTCTTTTAGACTGTGGATAAGAACCAAAAGTATTACATCTGTCAGTTTGGAGGGCTGATGTGTCAGCGGAATTGCTGATCATATAGAAAAACCGCAGGTAGTTAGTGTACCCCATTCAGCACCCCATATGCAATAAACCAGAAGTTACCTGATTATTTATGAAACCGCAAACTTAAAAATGTGCTTATATAAAGTGCCAAATACCAAGCTTTTAAATACATAAATTTTATCAAGATCGGTCGTGGGCACAAAATCGGCCAAAGTGTAACCCGTCCTTTTCCTTTCTGGGACCCCTGGAGGCTACATATGAAATGCGGTTACAATCTGCCCAGTGGTTTCAGAGCGGAAGTCATTTGAAATTGTGGACGGACAACGGACGACAGACAGGACGACAGAGCCTACCCATCCTATAAGCTCCCCCGGGAGAATCTGGCTCACATGAGCTAAAAATAGCTAAAAAATAGCCTAAACAAGAGGGCCATGAGGCCCTGAATCGCTCACCTGAACAATTGGCAAGGTGGCTTTTACTTATCATGTCTGAAATTGTCAAAATATGAGTTTTGGGTCAAAAGTCAAAGAATGACCATGACCACTTGTACTCATAAATCTTCATGTACTCATTAAGACAACCATATATACCATTTTTAGGCCATAATCTTCAAAACTTTCCATGAAATCTTATGTTCTAGCATTTTCCCATATTTGACCATGCCGCAAAAAAGGTTAGGTAAACCCAAGGTCACCATTTGAACAGTCTTGGTGGTACTCTAGTACTCCATGCTATTTACCAAGTTTCAAGGCCATAGGTGTATTGGTTCTGGAGAAGAAAAATATTAAAGATTTATACCATAAGTGGTAATGGCGGCCAAGTTGGTCATGTGACCAGGACCGTTTGAACAAATTTTTCATTCAATCAACCCCTGGAGGCTCTATATGAAATGTGTTCACAATTGGCCCTTTGGCTTTTGAGGAAATGGTTGAAAATGTCAAAATATGAGCGATCTGGATCAAAGGTAAAAAAATGACCTTGACCTCTTGTACTCATAATTCTTCATGAACTCATTAAGACAACTGTATATACCAATTTTTTAGGCCAAAATCTTCAAAACTTTCCATGAAATCTTATGTTCTACCATTTTCCTATATTTTACCTTGCTGTAAAAGGTCAAGGTCAACACAAGGTCATAATTTGAACAATCTTGATAGTACTCAAGTACCCAATGCTACATACAAAGTCTCAAGGCCATCGGTCAATTGGTTCTGGAGAAGAAGATTTATAAAGGTATTTACCATATATGGGCATGGCGGCCATGTTGGTCAAGTGTCCAGGAGCTTTAGAAATTTTTTTCATTCCCTCAACCCCTCGAGGCTTTATATGAAATTTGGTTTCAATTGGCCCAGTGGTTTTAGAGCAGATTCTTTGAAATTGTCAAAATTTGAGATTTCTGGGTCAAAGGTCAAAGAATGACCTTGACCTCTTGTACTCACATATCTTCATGTACTCATTAAGATGATTGTATATACCAATTTTTAGGCCAAAATCTTCAAAACTCACCATGAAATCTCATGTGCTAGCATTTTCCGATATTTGACCTTGCCGTAAAAAAGCAACCCAGGGTCATAATTTGAACAATCTTGATAGTACTTGAGTACCCAATGCTACATACCGAGTTTCAAGGCCATCGGTCTACTGGTTCTGGAGAAGAAGATTTTTAAAGGTTTAACCATATATGGGCGTGGTGGCCATGTTGGTCATGTGACCTGGACCGTATGAACAAATTTTCATTCCCTCAACCCCTGGAGGATCTATATGCAATTTAATTACAATTGGCCTAGTTGTTTTTGAGGAGATTGTTTGATATTGTCAAAATATGAGAGGTCTGGGTCAAAGAATGACCTTGACCTCTTGAACTCATATATCTTCATGTAGTCATTAAGATGACTGTATGTACCAATTTTTAGGCCAAAATATTCAACAGTTTCCAAGATATCTTATGTTGCAGCATTTTGCCATATAAAAGCATAAGGAAGCAAATTTGACCTTACCGTAAAAAAGGTCAAGGTCAACCCAAGGTCATAATTTGAACAATCTTGGTAGTACTCGTGTACCCGATGCTACATATCAGGTTTCAAGGCCATCGGCCTATTGGTTCTGGAGAAGAAGATTTTTTCAGGTTTTTACAGTATATGGGCATGGTGGCCATGTTGGTCATGTGACCAGGACCGTTTGAACAACTTTTCGTTCCTAAGGTCCCAGGAGGCTCTATATGAAATTTGGTTACAATCGGCCCAGCAGTTTCAGAGGAGAAGTTGTTTGAAAGTGTGGACGGACGACGGACGGACGGACGGACGACAGACGACGGAGCCTTACCATCCTATAAGCTCCCCCGGAGCCGCTGGCTCAGGTGAGCTAAAAATACCAGATTATCTGGAGTTCTGTCTGAAATTCAAAGTTCTTACCTTTAGCAATATCATCTTCCTCTTGTTGGCTCTGAACAACATTTGGATCTTTACTGGGTGTGCTTACTGTCTTTGTGGGCTGAAAAATGTAACTAACCTCAAAACTCTAATATACAGTAAGAGATTCCTTCAAATCTGTCTTTTTTATTTTTTCAAATAATATCTAATGGTGGCAGCACCGTCTACTGGTTAGAGGCACCAGGTTATGGTGATAAAGGTTGTGGAGTCTGCTCCCCATCAGGCCAGCAACTGAAACTCTTTGTTAGCCAGTACTAGTCTCTAATCAGAGACAGCAGTGAAAGGAGATGGATGGGCTCCTGGAAGGCAGTGAAGGGAAATAGATGGGCTCCTGTAAGGCAGTGAAAGGAGAAGAATGGGCTCCTGGAAGGCAGTGAAAGGAGATAGAAGGTAGTGAAAAGAGATGGATGGGCACTTAGAAAGCAGTGAAAGGAGATGGATGGGCTCCTGGAAGGCAGTGAAGGGAAATGGATGGGCTCCTGGAAGGCAGTGAAGGGAAATGGATGGGCTCCTGGAAGGTAGTGAAAAGAGATGGATGGGCTCCTGGAAGGTAGTGAAAAGAGATGGATGGGCTCCTGGAAGGCAGTGAAAGGAGATGGATGGGCTACTGTAAGGCAGTGAAAGGAGAAGAATGGGCTCCTGGAAGGCAGTGAAAGGAGATAGAAGGTAGTGAAAAGAGATGGATGGGCTCCTTCAAGGCAGTGAAAGGAGATGGATGGGCTCCTGGAAGGCAGTGAAAGGAGATGGATGGGCTCCTGGAAGGCAGTGAAAGGAGATGGATGGGCTCCTGGAAGGCAGTGAAAGGAGATGGATGGGCTCCTGGAAGGCAGTGACAAGAGATGGATGGGCTCCTGGAAAGCAGTGAAAGGACATGGATGGGCTCCTGGAATGCAGTGAAAAGTGATGAATGGGCTCCTGGAAGGCGTGAAAGGAGAGGGATGGGCTCCTCTAAGACAGTGAAAGGAGATGGATGGGTTTCATCTTTCATATGCTGTGTCCAAGATACTGTAGCCTGAAACACCCACTGAATAGGATGATCCGAGTCTTTATCATTGCACATTCTGTAGGCACTGTTTCTGGTTTTCAATGCTTTTCTGGGCCCACTTTGTACAGACTAACAAGGTCAATAGTTAACATAACGTTACATTTTTACGAAATCTGTAAGAAACACTGACATCTTTTTGCCAAAAAGATGTGAGCAGCTTCCATAATGCAAAACAGGGCTGCCACTTATCCTCCACTTTAAAGGTCCCTGACTTGTCCCTGACATTTTACAGTTTCCATACCCCTTTTACTGATCCAACAGTTAATTTTACTCTTCCCTTCAACAGCGCTAAATGTATTATTTGAAAACTAGGGGCTACTTTTAAGGAAAGAATTCATTCCTTTAAGAGTACCCCACTAAGGAAATGACAGATGTGCCTGGATTATCTCTCTATAAAGTACATCTATTCCCCATGAACAGAATAAGTATGTTTTCTAAAGACCGATATAGTCATTTATTTTCAAATTCTATGACTTTTCCCTGACTTTTCAAGTCATTTCCAAATTTCTCTGACCAACCACAAAATTCCCTGACTTTTTCCTGACCTAAAAATCATTTTTCACATGTCAAAAAGGTTTCTCAAAGCATCATTTGTAATGGCCCACATCATTGGGACAAAAGCGCTAGACAAAACACTTGGAGAAGACCAATGTCAAACTGTTGTTGTTGTTGTGTTTTTGTCTGACATCCATGGTAAACAGCTATGGTCACAGTGTTCTCCCCAGAAATTTCAAAAGGCATGTCGCAGTTAACACAAAAATCATATTTTGACTTGTTGATCAATTTTTTAAATCCTTAATATAGCAATGTTTTATTAAAAATAGCCTACTATTTATTGATGACCCTTAATGCATTTAAAACAACTTTACAGGATAAGAAAAGAAAATAATGGCATTTTTATAAATTTTTATTGGAAATTAAGGCATGTTGCAATGGTAATTTGAAGAGGAAAGCATGCTGCTTCATGCCTTAATGGTCTGGGGAGATCAATGCTTTTATGAACAAGAAAATCGGTGGAACCGATGGATGCTCCCCGAAGGCTTGGAATGGGACAATGGGTATCCTGGTGAAGGAGTGATTTTCTGTGTAAACTAAATGCAATTCAAAATGGAAAAAGTAATTCTCTTCAATACTTTTAGAGCAATGCTCTAGACATGCATACAATGGAGAAAAAATAAGAAGGGAAGTAACTCCAAAATAACTTGGGATACAGTTATGGTTCTCCTGCTCTGCACTTCTTTAATCATTGCCCTCTATTATCAATATAAGAAGTTTCATTCATGTTCCCTTAAATATGTACAGAGATATACTCCAGACAAGTTAAATAACTGAAAAAATTAGGAAGGGCACTAATTCCGTAAGGTAATGTTATAGTTCTTAAGCTCTGCACTTCCTTGCATTACCCATTATCAATGTGTAAAATTTCATTTGGTTTCCTTCAATACTTCCTAAGATATGCTTCATACAAGCAAAATAAAGCACAAATTAAGAAGGGAGCTAACTCTGAAATTATTTATGACAGGGTTATGGTTCTTATGTTCTGCACTTTCACTCATTGCCCTCTATTAGTGTGTGAAGTTTCATTAAGTTCCTTCTGGACATGCAAAATACTGAAAAATAGGAAGGGAGCTAACTTTGTAAATACTTAAGACAGGGTTATGGGTCTTGCACTTTCTCTTATTGCCCTCTTTCAATGTATGAAGTTTCATCAAGTTCCCTTTAATACTTTTGGAGATATGCACCGGACAAGCTTAATATTGAAATAAAAGCACCGCAGGCACTGCATGATACCCCGCCACTGCTGTGCATCCTAACTTATTTTTTGAGATATATAATAGCTAAAGAGCCACAGAACTGAGATAGACAGAGATATGATGTCCTTACTGTAAATATATTAATATAAACCACCCAACAACGTGGAGCATTCTGACCAGTGTAGATTTAGATCAGGCTGTAAAGCATTTCTTTGAGCTGAGAGACTCTGTTTCCTATTCTATGGTGTTAAACATATCAGTGAAGTTTCATTCAGATATTCCATATAGTATAGGAACTACAAGTCAAAAAACATTTTTCAGATCTATCAAGGGGGAATACTCATTAACTGGAAAGGTAAGAGTGATGGTTCTTTGTCACAATATGTAACCTTTGATGTGAAACATACCTATGAAGTTTCATTCAGATATTCCATATAGTAAAGGAACTACAGATAAAAAAACGTTTTTTAGATCAATCAAGGGCGGATAACTCACAAACCGGAAAGATCAGAGTGACAGTTCCTAGTCACTATATGAAGCCTTTGATGTGAAACATATCTGTGAAGTTTTATTCAGATATTCCATATAGAAAGGGAACTACAGGTCAAAAACCATTTTTCAGACCTATCAAGGGCAGATAACTCATGAACTGGAAAGGTAAGAGTGATGGTTCTTTGTCACAGTATGTAACCTTTGATGTGAAACATATCTGTAAAGTTTCATTTAAATATTACACATAGTAAAGGAACTACGGGTAAAAAACATTTTTTAATTCAATCAAGGGCGGATAACTCACAAACGGGAAAGGTAAGAGTGACGGTTCTTAGTCACAATATGTTACCTTTGATGTGAAACATATCTGTGAAGTTATATTCAGATATTCCATATAGTAAAGGAACAATAGGTCAAAAACCGTTTTTCAGACCTATCAAGGGCGGATAACTCACAAACTGGGAAGGTCAGAGTGACGGTCCTTAGTCACAATATGTAACCTTTGATGTGCAACATATCTGTGAAGTTTCATTCAGATATCATGAACAGTAAAGGAATAACAGGCCAGAAACCATTTTTCCAATACGAAAAAGGGCAGTAACTCCGTTAAAAATGGACGGATTTTGCCCATTAACAATCCCATACCACTCATCGCCGATAACAATATGTATGCAAAATTTGAAAAAATTCCGTGAATAAATACTCAAGTTATCGATCGGAAATGGTGAGCACGGACGGACGGACGGACGGACGGACGGACGGACGGACGGACGGACGGACACCGAAAGGTATAACATAATACCCCGCCACTAAAGTGTGGCGGGGTATAAAAAACAGGTAAGGGAGCTAACTTCGTAAATACTTGTGACAGGGTTACGGTTCATATGCATTGAACTTCCTCTAATTGTCCTCTATCAATGTGTGAAGTTTCATTTAGTTCCCCCTTATACTTTCAGAGATATGCTCCAGACAAGCAAAATATTGAAAAAACTGGAAAGGGAGCTAACTTCGTAAATACTTGTGACAGGGTTACGGTTCTTGTGCACTGCACTTCCTCTCATTGTCCTCTATCAATGTGTGAAGTTTCATTTAGTTCCCCCTTATACTTTCAGAGATATGCTCCGGACAAGCAAAATAGGCAAAAAACTGGCAAGGGAGCTAACTTCGTAAATACTTGTGACAAGGTTACAGTTCTTGTGCACTGTACTTACTCTCATTGTCCTCTATAATTGTGTGAAGTTTCATTTAGTTCCCCCTTATACTTTCAGAGATATGCTCCGGACAAGTAAAATATTGAAAAACCTGGAAAGGGAGCTAACTTCATAAATACTTGTGACAGGGCTACGGTTCTTGTGCACTGCACTTCCCCTCCTTGTCCTCTATCTATGTGTGAAGTTTCCTTTAGTTCCCCCTTATACTTTCACAGATATGCTCTGGACAAAAGTGTGATGGACGGACGGACGGACGGACAGACGGACAGACAGACAGACGGACAGACAAAGCAGCAACTATATGCTCACCCTTCGGGGAGCATAATAAACAGTAATCACTTACAGTGGAATCTGGATCTGCAAAATCTGTTCCTTCTTTTCTCAAACTCTCAAACAGTCCTGGTATTAAACTGAAACAAGACAATACAGAGAATAAGGAACAGCAGCTGATAGTACTGCCTGGATGGATGGATGACTTGCAATTTTACATCCTTACAACAGTATTCATTTTACGCCCTTTTCTGTCTTAGTACATTTTCAAGATTTAATAACCTATGCAATATTTCTTTTATCTTAAGAATTTTGGGTATATATACATTTTTTTCCGCCATTTTCACAATGGAGAATAACTTTAGTGCCTTCCCTGGACAGAGATCATTTCAAAATGGGGCCTCTCTTTAAGAAAAGAATTAGAATTTGCTCCTAAGGAGCAAATTCTTTCCTTTAAGAGTTGACTGCCACTGACAAGGGAAGCAAAAATGAAAACTGCCAAGTTGCTTCCTCGAAAAATGCATACCTGTAAACTCTCCGCCATAAATATTGAGTCTCCCTATTTCGGGAGGCACTCCCACTCTCCCTCCCTATTTATCCAAAAATGCCCAAATCTCCCTATCTTAGCAAATCTCACTGTTTTTGTTTGAATACTTAAGATTTTCCTTGTAAATAGTATAAAATCCCCAAAAATCTCATCCATGAAAATTGCTGCGACTTTTGCACAGTGCACAGATCTGTGTACAAATTCTAGAAAAAAGCCATTTTCACACTTTCTCTCCCATGAAACTTTCACAAAGTTGACAGGTATGAAAAGTAATTTTATTCTCTTAAAACTCTCTCCTCTCTTGGGCAGCCATAGAACTGGCTGTTGTAAGGAGATGACCACTATGGGAGAAGTTAAATGTGCACAATTTGCATATGTCCCCAGAACAGGCCCTGAAATTTTCTCTGCTGATTAATATGAAAATACCAACAAATGTTGGCTAAACTGCTGAAGAAAACAACTGTAGTTATCAGTAAGTTGCTATTTATAAAATTTCATGCCAAGCTGTGTTGAGCACGAAAAAAGTTCTATAACCTCGAGCCAGGTTTCAATTCATAAAAGGGGTTTAAGGCAACCACAACCTGAGAGAGCAAATGGTCAACAAGATGAGATGTCACATTTTTATAGGTATTGTATTCAAAAACACTGCCAGCTTTTGCAAAAAAAAAATGTGAGGAGCTTTTGCTGTGCAAAAGCTTAAGTTTTCAGCCAAAAAATATTGGTCTACTTGATTTTACTGACATACATGTACTTCCAGCAAAACTATCAGTCTACTTGATTTTACAGGTACCAGAAGTTGATAAGCTAATGATACTTTAAACAAATGGGACCAGGCTCATAATTATGACAACAGCATAGCTACCTCAGTGAGGGATCATCCTTAAATTCTTTCATCTCCGCCCATGTTCTGATCAGGAATTTCAACTTCTGGGCAACACGAGGGTGAGCCTAGCAAAACAGAAAGTAATAATTGTTACAAGTAAAATACAAACTGAACATGTGCACATGTAGATATGGGTGTGGTTGTTCAAAACTAACAAAGTCGTTTGTCAATAAGCTGCTAAAATTTCAGTTCAGTTTAGTTCAATTCTCCTAACGACGTTCCCAAGTGGCTCAGAGGTACGTAACCTAGTTGCACGCACTTGGCGCTGTGTGTCCGTCAAAAGATGTTAGAATTTCAAATGATTGTATGCACAGACACTGCCATTTTTTGTTGAAAAAATGATAGAAGCTTTTGCCAAAAAGCTTTTCACAATTTTTCACCAAAAAAAAAAAAAAAAAATAGAAAAATATTTTAGAATGCAATTGATTTTTTGAGTACTGTATGACTTAACAAATTTTCAACTAACCACTTTATGCTTCAAATAACCCGCCCAGGATAATAAGACTAAATATTCCATGGACCACTATGTCTTGCCTGTTAAGTGTTTGCTGGCTGTCACAAACAAGCTGAACTGTTCAAGTGTTGTACTCAACAAATGGTCTTGCTGCCTGCATGTATGACCCACGCTGATGGAAAAGTAATTACCATCTCACTTTCTAAAGTTGCAAGAAAAGAGTTTGAGATATCAGTAGTTTGAAATTAGCTTTTACTTCCATCTATCGAGAGCTGCAGGGCTCAGCCTAGAGGGCGATTTGGGAGAAATAGTCTCACTCAGCTGGCTGACTTCTCCCTATTTTGAGCTGAGGGAGAAGTGAAAATGTATAGAACATATAGGGAAATCCAAAATTTGGACCAAAACTTCACCTCATGTCCTGAAACTGTCGCAAAACTCCATGTCTGAAAACTCTAGGCTGACCCCAAACAGGGCTCAGCCTAGAGGGCGATTTGGGATAAATAGTCTCCCTAAAGTGGCTGACTTGTCCCTATTTTGAGCTGAGGGAGAAGTGAAAATGTAAAGAAAATATAGGGAAATCCGAAATTTGGACCAAACTTCTCCCTCAAGTCCTGAATATGTCACAAAACTTCTCCTTGTCTGAAAGCTCTAGGCTGACCCCTGTAGTTAACTGTATCACATGTATTTTAAAATGTTCATGCTACAATTATTGCTGCCAAGCCAAAGTGCACATACTCCGAACAGACTGCATGAACATGTGAACACAATCTTACAGACTGCATATGGGTCTTAATATTTTCTTTTCATCATATGCCCAATGTCCAATGTTTCCCATCCCTGCATCTGCATGCCCAGGGGCTAGTAGTATTTGTATACATTCTTAAGTGCTAAGACATAAGCCATCAGAATAGGGTATATTTTTACAAAGAGCTCTCAAGGTAATAAGTTTTCGGACAAGATATGAGGCATGCAAGGGAATATGTGCACTGGAAATATACTTCAAACTTGTATTCTTAGGAAACTGAAATCACAAATAACTCAGAATTAAATTACTTGAGAACAACTATTTGTTTGAAAAATAAGAAGTTTCTGTTGACAGAATTTCAGTTTGTAATGTCTCTGGAAAATTGGGTAGCATGGCATACACTGTTTGCCATGGTCCAGAACCAATGATGTCATATATCTGTTACCATAGAAACTAAGCCTTCATATTGATGTCTAAGTGACATCATCAAGACGTCATTCTTTAAAGATACTAAGTACAACAGTTGGTAATTCCATAGTTGCTATGGTAACACACGTAAGGCATCATCTTACTTCTAATTCTAGGGAAGCATGGCATACAGTGCATGCCATACTCCCCTTGAATTATAAGTGAGAGGCTTCCTAAAATTCATACATTTGAGAAGTTTGCTTTTCTCAAACCTCTAATTTATCATCAAATAATTTAATTCTCTGTTTAATCAATATGACCATTCATCACCCACTGATAAACCCAATTTCGCCACCTTTGGCAAGCACAATACCAAAGGAATAGTGTACTATTTTCTTTAACTTTAAAGCCATTTTTCCAGTTACCTTCTGTCCAATCAGTGTGCGGCATTCTGACACAAAATCTCTGGAACTGACTTCTAAATGGAATTCACGTCCACAGTTGTTTATACAGGCATTCAGTAGCTGAAATAAAGCAGAAGATATTTTGAATTCACTATTTATCAGGCTTTATCATATGACGTCGCATCTGAGAGTGTAATAAAGCCATGCATTAAAAATGATAATCCACTAGTGGATTAAATATGCAAGTCCTAAGGTTATACTTGATGTCCATTAAAATGGCGTGTTATCTAATGGCGAAATCGTGACGGTTTAGTGCAAATTTTGCTAAGGCATGGCGTCAATAAAAGGTAACCTGGGTTTACCCAGGTAATCTGCAGAAAACCCCAGTCAACCTAATTGCATAATTCTCAGCAGCTGCCGGTAATTCAGAGAATTCTTGGGGCGGTTTTACCCAATACAATGGCCAGTTATGACTTTAATGTCCATTAAGAAATGGTGATTAGATCTTCCAGTCTTGTTATCCTCTCCCAGTGAGACCAATTAAAAAGAAATTATTAGGCATCAACAGTGACACCTTTGCTGCTATCTGAATGTTCTGAAAGTCTTGTGCAGATGAGAAGTTGGATTTCTTTAAAGCACAACATTAACTTATATTAGGGAAGTCATGGTAGGAAAAAAAAATTGCATACTTTTATGTTTAACTGTTGTGGGATACTGATGCATGTGTTAACAGACTTTATTGTACTTGATTTGTACTATGAAATTGTTATCAGTATAAATCCAAGACAGAAGGCAAAATCACTGGACCATGAAAAGTAGGTAACTGTAGCTCACAAGACCTATAAAAATTGTAGGAGTCTATATTCTTAGAGCTGCTCCACATGAGCAATTCTCCCATCGTTATGTATTGAAAAAATCTGAAACCAGGTTTAATCTATACACTGTAAAATTAGTTTCATACAGAACTGATATCCCAAGTTTAATGCAATTCCATCCAGTAGTAGCCAAGATACAAGGCAAAATCATTGGACCATAAAATTAAAAAGAATGTTACAGTGACCAATACGACCTATAAGTCATTTATCATATTAAAACTGATCTAATCATGCAGCTCAATCAGATAATTAAAAAGATATGAGGCAAAATGACAGATGATGAAAAGTAGATCACACAGATGAACAAGACTTATTATAAGACTAAAACAATTTAGGATATAAATTCAGAGCTGCAGTGTGTGAATATATTGGTTAGTGTTATAAAGGTGTGGCAATCCAGAAGACCATCTTTTATGCCATGTTTGATGGCTGTCACAGGATTCATTCTTCATGTGCTAATTTCCCAAGTTAAATGCAAATCAACAAGATGCAAAGCAAAAACAATGGCCATGATATGAAATCATTGGCCCATGATATATAGGTCAGGGGCTAACATGGATACTTGCAATTATTAAACTGACATACCCAGATTTATGTTTGTATCAGTCATTGTTGTTGTTGTTTAAGTGTCAAGCTTACTTTATAGCAGTTCTTCATACACTCTGTCAGTATGAAGAACTCCAGCAGTTTCAATGGGCGGAAGTTTCTAGCAGTTTAAAAACTGTTGAATTTTTTAACAGTTTAACACAATAGCTATATTTTTTCCCCGTTGCAGCACAGAAGGCATAAGCATTTCTTAGTTGTTGTTATATACTATTTTCTAAAGATAGTCTTGGAGGGAGTATTGATTTGAAATGTTGCCATCACTGTTTTATTCTCTTAGTTATAAGCTCGCCTGTATGAAAGTGCAGGGAGCTATTGTTGTCACCCTGACGTCAGCGTTGGTGTGGACATGGGCGTCACACTTAAAAGTCGTACGACAAAGTTTTTTCTTATGTGATGGGAAAGGTGTTGTCAGGCGAGCTATCCTGTATGTGGACAGGTCTTGTTTTGATTGATATCCAAATTATCACTTAAAACACACAGTATACAAGGGTGAAGTGCCTTTATGCAAATATGCAGAGGTGTATAGAAATTTTGTCAAAGTATCAAAATTTCAGCACACATCTGCGTATTAAATGCATGCTGAAGTTTTATGAATTTAACATGATTTCGGTGCTGTCTGCCATAAATGCATAGAAGTCTAAAGTACCTTAGGGGCTCTACCCTAACACTTTCCCTTAAAGAGCATGAAACATAAAACTGCCCCTAGCTACACCCCTAGTATACCATATTAATCATAATAGATGCCCCTGTCCTAATAAATGCCCCCTGCCTCTTATCTGAAAATTATGTTATATTGTATGCATTCCTGTTTGTCTCTCTGGATGAGTAGTTCTTTGAAATTGTGTCTACTCTTACAGGAAAGAATTTGCTCCTGGATAAGCAAATTCTTTCCTTTTAAAGAGTTGTTTAAAAAAAATAAGAAAAATGCATTCTCTGAAAGTATACCCATTTGCCTTAATACGTTTAATAGAGGTATCGTGGCAGTGGCTGATTTACATATACTACACTACTGGCTCAGAATAATGCCTCCCTCCCCCCACCTTCCCCACCCAGCTTCGTAAAATGCAATGCCCTCGGGGGGAGGGGGGGGCGCATTTAATAGGATTAATACAGTATATTGTTTTCTAACTGCTATATGAAACAAGAAAAACAAATTCAAGTTGTGTCACTATGGACAAATAAAAACAAAGGAATGCATGAAAGTTCATATCTACTTTCCATACACAACACAATAGTGAAAAGCTGACAGGAAATAGATACCAAAATAATATTACATGTATTTTTCTCAGCCTCTTCATTACACAAACCTTCAGATTGATAAGGAACTGGCTCCTCTGTGTAATTGAGCCATTCATACAGGTACCATTATGTAAACATTGATCCAAGTGATCATTTTATGGGTTCATGGAATCAGATAAGGGTCATTAAAAACAGATAAATGTCAATCAAACCTAGCTACTGGTACTCTAGACATTAGACCAAAATAAAAGTGAGTTTCAGAGACTTGAGATTTATTTTAAAAAAAACCCACAAAAAACAAACAAACTGAAACTGAAAGAGAAAATGCCAATCGATTGTTTCAGACTGCAGCCAGTCTATCCTATAAATAATATTTATCATAATCAAGTCACTAGTACATTAGGTTTCTGTTTGTTTGTTTTTAGGTGAATTTCTTATGAATGTTTGCTATCTAGCTATATTATACTTTCAAGACTGTAGCATAAAAAACAGCATAAGAAACTTTCTTGTGCTGTTTTTGGCTTGCGGCCCAAAGGCCGCAAGCCTTATAGATTGAAAAGCTCGTTCCGGTTTGAGACTGGATTTGTTCATGTTTTCCTTCACTTATACGAGCATTTCATCGCAATAATCAGAGAACTCGTCCGATTTTGTCTATTGATATCCATATCAGGTTTACCGCATCTGCTAAAAATAATGATGGAATTTTATTCTATTTTTGGTTGCATTGTCGCCAACAGTCGGCACTTTCCGTATCCACGACTCTCAGCATACAAGTATACGCTTTTCCCAAAAAGCTTGCTATCTTTATTTTGCAGCGGCGTTAGGCGAAAAAAGGGCCTTAGAGTATTGAGTAATGTATTTACTTAGAGCAGTCACCACACTCGAGCTAAAGCATCTGTGCAGACTGACCAGGGTCTTTCTTTTTCGGCAGATCCAAAAATATATGCTAACTGAGGATAGATTTATCAGATTGTGCTGAAGCGTGGGCCGATTTATATATCTGTAAACCTGTCAAAACAGAAAAAAATCAGTCAAAATTTATTGTTTAAATTCAGCAAGCAGGCGCTACTGATTTCTTTCCTCATCACTCATCACATCTTACCAAATAAAGTATACGATCTATCTGTGTATGTGTGGCTAACGTGCACAACTGACCGTGTCTATACATGTACAATTGTTACGCCGGTGTATAAATGCCGCATATTCATTGTGCTATGTGGGAAATGAAATTGGAAAATTTAACAAGACTTACCTTCGAAGAAGGGAAGGTGCAGTTTAGTTGAAATTTCATCGACCACAACCTCCTTAAGGGGTCACACACCCTCCCACCCAAACCCAAATATTATGCATGATTCTACATAACACTGGATCAAGATATTGCTTCTTGGAGATGCCATTTGCCTGTGCAGCATTTCTGTTGATCACTTCAACCTTTTTTCAAGAATTGGCTGGGAAGCAGTTTGCCAGTGATAATAACGTCATTTTGGTTGTACAGGAATTTCTTGTCATGCAAGAACCTTTGTATGCAACTGGAATCCAATCCGTCCCCAACAATTCTCCTCACCTCGATATAGTCACGCACGGAACTGAAAATTCAGTTTTTGGATGTAGGGTAGTATTAAGTTTGTAAAAAAATGACCGCATAAATATTTCTTTGTTTTTGTTACAAAATGTATCAAAAGATTTGTAAGATAGTGTAGAATACTAGGATAACACAACTTTTTTTACTTTAGATCCGTGCTTTAAGAAAAACGTAGATAACTGAGTAACTTTTTATTTTCTTTATTTTCCCTATATACTATTAGGAAATTATGGCCATATTACTCAGAGCAAAAAGGACCGCATTGAATGTAAATTTAAAAGTTTGAAAAAAATATCTATGTGCAGCTAAAAAAGTGCACTACATTGACCTAACACACCAGTTTTCATGTTTTACTCGAGGAAGACAAAAACAGAGAAAAACTGTCAATGTCCTGTATGATTTAATGCTATTTAAGCTCACGCAATATCGTCGTTTACAGGTAGATTATACGGGTCTGAGGAAAAAAGTTGCCCATGCACTGCGGCATCGCTGGCCTGAGAGGGGATTTAGTTCAGAAATAAATTATAACGAGAAATGAACAACAACTACTTCATAGTTAGGCTGAATTCATTTCCTTCGGTCCTCAAACGCTAGTTCTTATAATTCCCATTCTGTTAGTATCAACATACTGTAATGTAAACAAAATGTAAAAACTCGGCAAGCCTTTCCTTTTTAAAAGGAAACTTTATTTTATGCTATAGTCTTGAAAGTATAACATATATCTTACTGTACTGGAATAATGCTAAAGATCTTTTGAGAAATTTACATGATTGTGATGACAGCAAATTAATTTCCAATAGTACAATATAACAGAGAACAGAACAGAACTTTGTATACACCACAGTAAAACTATATTCCAGTTGTGTCTAAGTTTAAGGTCAACATGCAAATAATCTTTGCAATTTAAATTGTGCCTTTGGTAAACAGCTCCCTTGAAATGCAGAAAAGAATGTGTAGCTAGGTCTGGAGCTCACTGACTGAAGACTGGGAAATTTGAAAGAACAGTTTAAGAAAAGTTCTTTCATTGCTCAATAAAATATGAACATGTCATGTAGGACAACTACATGTATATCCTGAAAGTTTGATGAAACACAGTTGAAAACTAAAGGAGGAGTAGACTTTTGTCAGCCGAAGATGTTAGATATTTTCTTTTTATTTTATTTTTTTTCTTGTCCCTCTCTGATACTTTTGTACCTGACCCAACATCTTCGACTTTTCAACTCTGCAAGAAGCTTACTTGACTGGCCAATAAATCTCAAAATAATAACACATGTGCTGTGATTACAGCTGACCACTATGCCATCAGTGGCTTATCAAGACCCCATACTAAGCCTAAGTGATTTATTGCTTAGTCTGAGAAAACCAGAAGTTTTATTACCCTGTTCACACACAGATATGCTTTTTGATAGAATGAGATAGATTCTCACTCAGATTTGCTTGTTTCCCTTCAATAAAGCGAGTTGTTATAGTTTCAAAAAGGATTATAAGTTTAAGAAGGTTGGAAAAGTATAGCTTATAAAGTTTGCACTTTTGCATTTGTTTTAAAAACACTTGGCAAATGGTGGAAACCCTGCTCATACTTCATTCAAAAGGAGCTGTCTGATCTGTGGCTGAATGGTTTGTTCTGACAGTCGTGTCCACAAATTGTTCTATGGTATTTGTCTATTTTGTGCTAAATGGTGGTAGCATGGCGTGAAAAAAGACACAAGGATGTATGCATTCAAGGCAGACTCAGCCATTATGCAGACATAGCAGAGCCTTGTTTGTTTGAACAAACATTCAATGAATCCAGCATAATTGAATAATGAAAAAAGTTTGCTTGTGCAAAAAATAATATTCTGCAAAGTAAATAAGGTTAGTGGAACCGTGTGAAAAGGAACTTTAAGACGTGTATACGATAGGGTCACTTAATACTCATAATAGATGAGCCTTCTGTGCAAGCCGATCAGAGTAGTCCTCCTGGACTTTTCATATTCACACATTATGGTTGTGCGAATGTGACACTTGATCAGTCTGCTCGGACGTGCAGGCTGATCTGTGTGTGCCCTATTTGAACTTATGCCATAAGGTACATTTTCAAGCTAAAAACCAATAATCTTATTAACTTCTAATAAAGAGGGCTCAGTATCTTGAGACACATGCTTTTTTTACGATTTACAAATCTTTCGAATTTGCTTATATTCCACCCTATAACCTACTTCCATGTATGGTTTGCATTACTGGTTGAGATGAATAGAGCAACGTTTTATGAGAACACCAGAGACTTAGGTTTTTTACCCATAATGCATTTAGGTCTAGAAGCTCGGAAAAGTTGGGTAGGGGGTGGCAAACAGTGTATAGCCAGAAATGCAGCTATTATCAGGGCCCACACTGTTTATATATTTAAATACAGGCATTTAATTAAAATAAAAACCCCATATGTTTGGATTGGACCTACCCTAACTCCAAGGAGGTTGAGGCCACATGGTATGTCCTGCATTTTGATTTTCTTACTTGAAGCTTTCAGTTTGTTGGTCTTGTTTTATCTAATTCTCCCATTTTAAATTCTTCAGATTTCACCACAACATTCACTTTTTTACTAACAGTAAAGGTTTGGACATAACAATTTCGGCATATATAACCTATCTAAATCTAATTTTGACCATGGTTTACATACAGAAGAATTCTTACTTCAAGTTCAGAAGATTGGCATCCTCTGGGAGAGCCCTTTTATAAGGGTCATTAATCCTTCTGTGGTCAGCACTTGACCACTATTATAAAATGCTTATTCTTATTCAAGAAACGATCAAGTACTGTTAGTGAAATTATATGGAAGGGCGCCATTCTGTATCAGAGAAACAGATTTGATCAGTCAAAGATGTTGGAGCCAGGAGTATATTTTAGAGAGAAGTAAAATTTGTGAAATATGAATATAGGGTTAAGAGAATTTTTAACATCTTCGACTGAAATCAGTCTAAAGGAGGAGTTGCTGCCACACGATCTGACTAGACTTACAAAGAGCTGTAACTTTGGCAGAAAGGATCCAATAATAATAATAATAATAATAAAGACTTTATTTTCAGTGGGTGACACAATCATGACCCCAATAAAATATGATCCAAGTCATTGCTGTGATAATTAGTATATCCTGATAGTTTGATGAAAATTGGTTGGAAACTGAAGAAGGAGTTGTTGCCACAAGATTTGGCCAATTTAATATATAAAGGGCCATAACTCTGGCCACAAGATTTGACCAGACTTACAAAGGGTGTAACTGGCTGAAAGGGTCCTACCATGACCCCAATAAAAATGAGCCACATCATGTAGTGACAACAATATCCTGAAAGTTTGATGAAAATTGGTTGAAAACTGGAGGAGGAGTTGCAGCCACAAGATTTGGCCAAATTTACAGATAAAGGGCCATAAGTCTGGCAGAAAGCATCTGATCATGCCCCCAAATCATGATCCATGTAATCTAATGACAATGGTATTCTGAAAGTTTCATGAAACTTCAATGAAAATCAGACAGATGGACTGACAGACGGACTGACAGAACCAATTAATTTTCTAGTCCCCTTCGACTACGCTCGGGGGTGGGGGGGGGGGCAAATATAAGTAAAATGGATCAAAGGGCTGAAACAGTATGAAAGCTTGAAAACTTTTGCATAGAACTTTAACTTTTTGCTAATGGCCAGATATTTCGGCCAATACCAACGATGCCAACGTTAGTGCAATACTCTTTCAGTATATTCATAATGGCAGGCTTGAAAGGATCACTTTGAACTCAAGTTGATGAGATTTTATAGACTTCCAGAAAAATGCCTCAGTTTCAGAAAATCTGAATAGTGTAAAAATTGTTCCATGGAAATGAGCAGAGTGTCAGTTGTATTGAAATTCTTATTGTCTTAAACTTCGAAAGAACGGGAAATTCTGTGCCACTGCAGGCAGTTGAATTTATGAGCAACTGAACTGCATGAGCATAATTATGTTGTAGTAATGTCTGTGGGAAAATATCATATTTTGAGCAGTGTATTATTGTCTGTGTCCATGGGGGTAGGCTATACCACCGAGTGAATTACTAGTGACAAACAAGAGTCTTTAATTGTTTTCTATTTAGATTTTGATTTTAATTTCTTAAATTTTCTATGTCCATCTTTGGTTCTTTCTCACGTTCTAAATTTCTTCTTTTCCTATTGAGATCACAATCATGACTGTCTTTCTCTCATGTCACATGATACTTGACTCCGCCTTCACCAATCAGAATGCCTCTCTCTCCCTTTACCCCTAACTTATTAATTAACAAGTTTCTGTCCAACTCTCTAAGTGGTCAGTTGCATTCAGCCTCTTTTCCATTTTGACTCTTCAGCATCATTAGACATCAAAAAAAAAAAAAAAATTAGCACATTCTTATCAATTGCAATGAAAAAAGGTCTACCTCATTTACAAAATAGCTTAATAATTATGATCTAACTGCAGCCAAATGCTTCTCTTTCCCCAATGACTCCACAATATATACATGACATAAACTTATGAAAATATATATACATTGTTCAAACATTAATGACATCAGATATATTTAATTTTACTCTTTTTTTTAGCTCACCTGAGCCGAAGGCTCAGAGGTGAGCTTATAGGATGGGAGTCGAGCCGTCGTCCGTCCGTGAGTGGGTGGGTGCTTCAACACTTTCAAACATAAATATCTCTGAGACCAGTGGGCCGATCGCAATCAAATTTTAACTGAAGCATCATTTGGGTGGGGGAAAGGCTGCATTAGGTTTTGGTGCCGATCAGCTCAGAACTCTGGTTTCCATGGCAACAGATAGCCCCCATAGGATTATAATGGGGAAAATGGCGTCGTCACATTTTCTCGACTGTTTTTGATTAGATCCTTATCATACTTGCAGGTAATGATGACATACACAAGAGCTTGGATGAGTTTGAAATTTGGCCAGATTCGAGCACAGACTACGGAGTTAGCTGCCCTTGAACGTTTGAAAAAAATCCCATAGGGTTATAATGGGGAAAATGGCGTCATCTCGTTTTCTCAACTGTTTTTAGCTCGCCTGAACGAAAGTTCAGGAAGAGCTATTGTTGTCACCACGGCGTCGGCGTCCGCGTCCGCGTCTGCGTCCGCGTCCGCGTCAGCGTCAGCGTCCGCGTCCGCGTCCGCGTCGGCGTTCGAATTGGATGTTTTGGTTAAAGTTTTTTAAAGACCTATATCTCCTTAACCCATGGATGGATTCTTTTGATACTTGCACTGTAGTTAGATATTGGTCCAAAGTTTATCAGGGTACCACCCCCACCCACTCAGTGACCTTGATGTCAAGGTCATGGACTTAGAAAATTGGGAGTTTTTTTGGACTGGATGTTTTGGTCAAAGTTTTATAAAGCCCAATATCTCCTTAACCCATGGATGGATTCCTTTGATACTTGCACTGAAGTTAGATATTGGTCTAAAGTTTTTGAAAGTACTACCCCCACCCCCCTCAGTGACCTTGATGTCAAGGTCATGGACTTAGAAAATTGTCTTTTTATTTATTGGATGTTTTGGTTAAAGTCTTTTAAAGACACATATCTCCTGAACCCATTGATGAATTCTTTTTATATTTGCCCTGTAGCTAGAGCTACAGAATACTACCCCAACCCCGCTCAGTGACCTTGATGTCAAGGTCGGGGACTTAGGAAATTTTGGTCTTTATTAAAGTTTTGTAATTGCATACTGATTCATAATGCTTTGCAGAGATTTAGTTTATACTTGAACTGATGTTAGACACTTTTTTGAGTTTTACAAAACACCTTATACTTACCCCACTGGATGACCTTGAAGTCAAGGTCATCGACTTAGAATTTTGTCTTAAAGATTTTGGTTAAAGTTTTATATTTATGAAGACATAATTTCACAGTGCCACAATGATGGACTCAGTTGATACTAATACTTGGACTGATGTTAGATAATGGTTGATGGTACATGATGGTACAGCTTAGCCTCCCCCCCCCACCCCCACCCCCACCCCTCAGGTTTTTTTTACCTCAAGCTCATGGACTTGGATTTTTTTTTTTCATTTTTTTTTTTAATTTTATTTTAAGACTTATTTCTGAGATAGCTTTTGTTTATAAATGTGTTTTAATTTTGTACATGCTTGCCTGAAGTTTTATGCATAACAGTCCACACCACCATAGCGGCTATGTGATGGGCAAGCACCAATTCAGGCGAGCTATGCTGTCGGGCGACAGCTCTTGTTGCTTAGATCCTTATCATACTTGCAGGTAATGATGACATACATAAGAGCTTGGATGAGTTCGAAATTTGGCCGTATTCCAGCACAGACTACGGAGTTAGCTGCCCTTGAGCGTTTGAAAAAAATCCCATAGTGTTATAATGGAGAAAACAACGTCATCACATATTTTTAGAAAAACTTTGTCATCGCTCTATTGCCTGCATTTCTCAACAGATTTTAAAATAGCTTCACACAAATGTAGGGCATGACAATATCTCGAGCAAGTTCAACTTTCAGGATGCTGCGCCCAAGGTCAAAGTCACTGTGGCTATTTTTAGAAAAACTTTGTCAGCGCTCTAGCACCTACATTTCTCAGCAGATTTTAAAATAACTTCACACAAATGTAGGGCATGACAATATCTCGAGCAAGTTCAACTTTCAGGATGCTGCGCCCAAGGTCAAGGTCACTGTGGCTATTTTTAGAAAACTTTTGTCAGCGCTCTAGCACCTACATTTCTCAGCAGATTTTAAAATAACTTCACACAAATGTAGGGCATGACAATATCTTGAGCAAGTTTGACTTTCAGGGTGCTGCACCCAAGGTCAAGGTCACTATGGCTATTTTTAGAAAAACTTGGTCATCGCTCTAGCGCCTACATTTCTCAACGAATTTTAAATCAACTTCACACAAATGTAGGGCATGACAATATCTCAAACAAGTTTGACTTCCAGGGTTCTGCGCCCAAGGTCAAGGTCACTGTGGCTATTTTTAGAAAAACTTTGTCATCGCCCTAGCACCTTCATTTCTCCATGGATTTTGAAATAACTTGACACAAATGTAGGGTATGACAATATCTCAAGCAAGTTCGACTTTCAGGATGCTGTGCCCAAGGGCAAGGTCACTGTGGCTATTTTTAGAAAAACTTTGTCATCGCTCTAGCACCTTCATTTCTCAACAGATTTTAAAATAAATTCACACAAATGTAGGGCATGACAATATCTCGAGCAAGTTTGACTTTCAGGGTGCTGCAATCAAGGTTTTTGATTAGATCCTTATCATACTTGCAGGTAATGATGACATACATAAGAGCTTGGATGAGTTCGAAATTTGGCGGGATTCGAGCACAGACTACGGAGTTAGCTGCCCTTGAGCGTTTGAAAAAAATCCCATAGTCTTATAATGGAGAAAACAGCGTCATCACTTTTTCATTTTTCATCGGATCCTCTTCATACTTGCAGGTAATGAGGATATGCATAAAAGCTTGGATTAGTTAGCATTTCGGCTAGATCCCACCACTGACTATGGAGTACCTGCCCTGAGCATCCAAAAAATCAATGTCGCCACTTTTTCTTGGTTTCTACTGATCCGATCCTTTTCAAACTTGCAGGTAATGAGGAAATGCATAATATCTTAAACAAGTTCAAATTTTGGCCAGATCAGGCCAACCACTACGAAGTTAGCTGCCCTTGACAGCTCTATTGTGCTCTTGATCGGATACTTTTTAAACTTGCATATATTAAATGAGGGCATACATAATGTTTTGGATGAGTTTAATTTTCAGCCTGATTGGACCACTGACTGTGGAGTTAGCTGCCCTTGAGCATCTTAAATATCCCTATAGGTTTACAATGTCTCTCAGGTGAGCAATTGTTGCCCTTTGGGCTACTTGTTTTAACTCATTTGCAACTTTAATAACTGGGTGACAATGCACAATCAAACCATTGACTCCAACATGGTAGTACAGCTATTAGTTACCCAAAATGCAGCTGCACTTGACCCTATGCAAAGCTGTTTGCACGAATGTTGGAGTGCTTTTGGCATAGATGTCATGAGCCATTTTGAAATACCACAGAACTGCATATGGTATGAAAAGGTAGCACAATGTTCTGCAAGGTGACTTGTAATTTTACAGCCTTTTAAACTGTATTCCAACCATGGAAGGCTGATAATGAAAGCAAAGTGGTATGAAATGCACCACTAGCCTGCACCCATTTTTAGCTCACCTGGCCCGAAGGGCCATAGTGAGCTATTGTCATACCAATGCGTCCGGCGTGTGTCGTGCGTCCGTGCGTCGTCCGTCAACACCTAAAAACAAATATTCAAACATCTTCTTCTGTAAAACTACTGGTCCCATGGTTCTCAAATTTCACATGGAGCATGACCTGACTCCAGGGTCTCAGAATTGTAAAATTGGGTCAGGTTGAAAATCCAAGATGGCCGCCGTTACTAAAAATAGCAAAAACAACAAAATAAACTTCTTCTCCAGAACCACTGGGTATATTTGTCTGAATTTCGGCATGGAACATCAGTGAAACCTTGGTATTCAAAATTGTAAAAATGAAAAAAATCTGTTGCAGAGTTTTGTCACAGTGACCTACTTTCTGTTTACGTGTGTAATTTTGCTCAAATGCCAATGTCAAAAAATGACCTATTTAAACAACTTCAAACAACTTCTTCTCTAAAACCACTGAGCCCATGGATCTCAAATTTCACATGGAGCATGACCAGACTGCAGGGTTTCAAAATTGTAAAATTGGGTCAGGTCAAGAATCCAAGATGGCTGCCGTTACTAAAAATAGCAAAAACAACAAAATCAACTTCTTCTCCAGAACCATTTGGTATATTTGGTTGAAAGTTTGCATGGAACATAAGTGGGACCTTGGTATTAAAAATTGTAAAAAAAAAAAAATCTATAGCGGAATTAGGTCACAGTGACCTACTTTTCAGTGCCTACAGTGCCGATTTTGCTCAAATGTCAATATCTAAAGAAAATGCAGCCAATTCTGACCAGATTTGGTCAGAATTGGTTCTTGAATGGAATTATTTCAATTTTGTGCCAGTTGACTATCCAAGATGGCCACCATGGGGGCCGTTACTAAAAATAGCACAAACATAAAAATGACAATCACTCAAGAACCCTTGAATGGAATTGGACCAATTTTGTGTCAAAATGTTCCTTGCATGAAGCCGTTTCGATTAATTGCAATTTGGCATCCCAAGATGGCCGCCATCTGGTGTTACTAAAAATAGCACAAACATAAAAATGACAATTACTCAAGAACCCTTGAATGGAATTGGACCAATTTTGTGTCAGAATGTTCCTTGCATGAAATTGTTATGATTAATTGCAATTTGGCATTCCAAGATGGCCGCTATCTGCCGTTACTAAAAATAGCACAAAACATGAAAATGACAATATCTCAGTAACCGCTGAATGGATTTTGACGAAATTTGTGTCAAAATGATTCTTGCATTGAGATGTTTCAAAAATATCTAACTGTAGACCATTCATATTGGCCTCTGTTACTAAAAATAGAAAAATGTGAAAATTAGAAATTCTCAATGGAGTTGGATTAATTTTGTGTCAGAATGGTCCTTTCATTAAGCTTTTTCGATTTTTTTGCATTTTGGCATTCCAAGATGGCCGCCATTTGCCGTTACTAAAAATAGCACAAAACATGAAAATGACAATATCTCAGTAACCGCTGAATGGATTTTGACGAAATTTGTGTCAAAAAGATTCTTGCATTGAGATGTTTAAAAAATATCTAACTGTAAGACCAGTCATATTGGCCTCTGTTACTAAAAATAGAAAAATGTGAAAATCAGAAAATCTCAATGGAATTGGACCAAATTTGAGTCAAAATGGTCCTTGCATGAAGGCTTTTCGATTTTTTGCATTTTAGCAATCCAAGATGGCCGCCATCTGCCGTTACTAAAAATAGCACAAAACATGAAACTGGCAATATCTCAGTAACCCCTGAATGGATTTTGATGAAATTTGTGGCAAAATGATTCTTGCATTGAGGTGTTTCAAAAGTAAATATATAAAGATCTGGCAAGTTGTCCTCTGTTACTAAAAGTAGCAAAATGTGAAAATGAGAAATTCTCAGTGGAATTGGACCAATTTTGTATCAGAATGGTTCCGTTGCACAATAGCCAGGTGAGCGATATCAGGCCCATTTGGGCCTCTTGTTGAAATCCACCAATGGAGATTTTACTGTCAGCTTTTGAGACATAAACAAAAGTTTTATTCCAGCTTTTTAGCTCAACTGAACCAGCGACTAGAGGGGAGCTTATAGGATAGGCAGGCTCCGTCATCCATCCATCTTCGTTCGTCAGCAATTTCAAACTTCTCCTCTGAAACTGCTGGGCCAATTGTAACCAAATTTCATGTAGAGCCTTCAGGGGGCGGGGTAATGAAAAATTGCTCATAAGGTTCTGGTCACATGACCAACATGGCCGCCACTCCCATATATGGTAAAATATGGATGGATGACTAGTGATTTTACGTCTATTTCAACAGTATTTCAGTCATATCAGGACAATGGAACGGTGATAATGAAAGGCCGTGTGCAATGAAACCCCGTTTACCGAAGGAAGATTCTTGCCTCAAGCAGGGCTCAAACCAGGTCTGCTAGATCAGTAGGCCAGTGCTTAACCCACTGAGCTACCGAGGCTCCTATAAGGTAAAACCTTTAAAAATCTTCTCTTCAGAACCAATTGACGGATGGCTTTGAAAGTAGATATGTAGCATCGGGTACATGAGTACTACCAAATTATGACCTTGGGTTGACCTTGATCTTTTTTTATTGTACAATAAAGTTGTACAAGAAACAAGACCTGTCACAGGGACAGGATAGCTCGCCTGACAGCGCCTTGCCCATCACATAATAAACTTTAACGTAAAACTTTATCATTTTGCTAACACCGCCGCCAACGCCGATGCAGGGAGTAGTGCAATAGCTCTTCCAGAACGTCTTTGTTCAGGTGAGCTAAAAATGATAGTGTATACAGCCCTTAACCCCCATTGCCCCTACGGCTCAGGCTACGGGGAAAGCTTTACCCTTTTTACCCTCTCTGATACTTTATCTCCAGATTTTAGAACTGAATCATTTAGACTTTATTTGACATCATTTCCAATCACCCATTAGTATGAACAGTCTCCCCTTCAAAAAAAGTAATTTATTTCTCTGATCAGTCTGGTCAAAGTTCATAACCCAATTTATTGATAGTAACCTGTTAATTAGGAATTCAGAGCAACATAAATGTCTGCTATTTCTAGACACACATTTGAAATTATTTGCCTTAGCAGTATGTGATGAGTACCAATAGCATGTTTTTTGTGAAAACAATACAGTAAAGCTTGGGTAATGATGAATAATTATCCACAACATATTTTGTGGAAAATGATCACTTAAGACATGTTAATTGGGTACTCATCAAATACCGTACTCTAACTTTGGTATGTTATGTCCCTTCAAAACATATGTTGTGGGTACTCACAGTTTCTCTCACTCCACCTATGTTAATCTTTAATTGCCATTAAAACATTGTAGGTGCTCATCAATTACAGCCACTCTACCTATTTTATATGCCATTAAAACATATTCTTAGCAAAAATAATTATTTTTTTTGCTATTTTTCATCCTACGGTAGTTGGGAAAAGGTGAGACATGAAAGTATTTTAATTTTAGAAAAGTATTTTAATTTAAGAAAAAGTAATTTAATTTTGTAATATCATAGTCACACAAAATTCAAGATTCTTCAGATTCAGCAATGTTTAGGCTATTGTAAATTTTCATGAGGGTACTTTTCTGTTTTCTATACTCAAACCCGAAAATTTACCGAATTTAAAATTGTTGAAGTAAGCTTAAATGATAAGAATTCTGTTAGCAATGCCTTTTCCATTATCAAATCCCATTTGGATGGACTCATTAGCTAAAATTATGCCATTGCATGTTTGACTAGGAGGTCATGAGGACCAGACAGAAAACCTCAGTCCACGCCATTGCTAAGTCAGAAATTCAGTTTCAGTGGAATTCCCATTACACATTATAGTGTTCATAGCAGTTTAAAAAATGGATTTCAAATAAATCAAGTAATAAATACATTGAGTTTGCACCACAATCAAACAAAGCTCAAAGGAAACAATAAAAGAGACGCACTGATATAGAAACTATGGCATCTCGAACATCTCTGTATGTTTAATTCAAAGGGAGATAATCTGAAAGTTTTGAATCTTTAAACGTTATTTTAAGGTTGTGATTACAGTTAACATAAGCTTTGAAAGTGTTTTCTGTGTGTACTGGAACTATTGTTTAATGTGTACAAGAAAACTTTCTTATGCGCATGTGCAAATTAAGGTTCTGGTCTGAATGTTTAGAATTAACTTTGGACAGGACAAAAATTTATCAATAAATTTTCATAATTTAAGTACCGGTAATCAGACGTCTACCCAACCCAAAAATCCATATAAGCGAAAAAATCCATAATTATGCATTATATATTGTTACATGTAGGTTGGCCAGAATTAAAAAGTAAAAACTGTGAAGTTTTATTTTTGTTCAGCATATGTTATGGATACTCATCAATTAAACCCACTATACCTATGTTATGAGCCATCAAAACATGTGAATACTCATCTATTACACTCATTCTACCTATGCTTTGACCGTTCAAAATGTATGTTGTTGGTTCTCCTCAATTATGGCTGATTCCCGTGATCCATCCACCCCCCCGCCCCCTCGAAGTAGCTCTGATTTGTTTATGGTTTATTTTACTGAAGCAATTCTGACAAATTGTAAGATTCATTATTGTGTTATATAGTATAATTTTGGCTGAATTTGTTGGATTCAAGGGCAATAGCTCATGCACTTCTGATTGCCATTCTGGTGAAAATTTATGTGCATAACCATGTTATGGTGATACATCTTTAATCTAAGTTACAGGAAGTTGGTAATTGGTTACTTTGTTCATCTTACTCATTTTATTGACTTTAAGTCAATTCAAGGGTGATTGAACTCATGCACTACTGAAGCCAGTCAGATGAAATTTCTTGTGCATCAACATGTTATTTATTTTAAGTTTCATGAAATTCCGTCCAGTAGTTACTTAGTTATGGCTCCGGATGGATGGACAGAAGGATGGACAGACAGACATGAAAAAAAACTACATGTATATCCCTCTGCCCTCTGTCCTTCTCACTATATCTACGTTATTAGCCATAAAACATATGCTGTGGGTACTCATGAATTATTCTCACTGTAACTACATTATAAGCCATGAAAACATATGTTGTGGCTACTCAACAATTATTCTCACTGTAGCCATATTATTAGCCATAAAACATATGTTGTGGCTACTCAACAATTATTCTCACTGTAGCCATATTATTAGCCATAAAACATATGTTGTGGCTACTCAACAATTATTCTCACTGTAGCCATATTATTAGCCATAAAACATATGCTGTGGCTACTCATCAATTGCTCTCACTTCACCTATGCTATGAGTCATGTTTATGGTACTCATCAATTTTTGTGACTCAGTTTTGTCAAAGTTTCCCTCACATAAACCAAAATTTTATTACTATTTTTTAAGAAGCATGCATCTCTTTCATCATGGTTTAAAGAAACTGTAGAAAAAAAACTCTGCCAAGCAACTGCTGGTGTTCTAGCTCAGTGAATAGAGCCTTTGGTTATCTAACACAGGAAACCCTGGGTTTACCTCAGAAAACCTAAGATTATCAGAGAAAACCTGGGTTTACCTAATGATCTGTCCTGGACTAACTGATACTGTTGATAGCTTAATGCTGAATGCTGACTATTGGTAAAGTTTTTTTATTCACCCCCATCCACCAGGTGGCATTATGTTTTACCCCTGTCTATCTGTCCATCCTGTCAGATCTGTCTGTCCCATCAAAAAAAAGTATGTACAATCAACTCTTCGCATAGTGTTTGAGCAATCAATCTGAAACTTAACAAAGATGTTGCATCCATACTGAAGATGTGCACCTGTCGTTTTGAAAAGGAAAAAATCATTTTTGACAAATTACTGCTTTTTCAAACTTAGAAATTTTTATGGGAAATGGCTATTGCAGGATGACAAGTTTGTGTAATCAACTCCTTCCCCAGTTTTAGAGCAATCATTCTGAAACTTACTACAGATGTTACAGACCTATTGTAGATGTACATGTGTCTTTTTGAAAAGGGAAAAAATAACATTTTTGACAAAATTACTCGGAAATTTTGTGGGAAACTGCTAATACAGGATGTCAAGTTTGTATAATCAACACCTTCAACATTTTTTAACCAATCAATTTGAAACTTTGTACAGATGTTGTAGACATACTGTAGATGTGCATCTGCCTTTTTCGGTAAAGAATTTTTTTTTTTTTTTTTTTAAGAAAATTACGTCTTTTCAAACTTAGAAATATTTCAGGGTATGGCTTGTACAGGATGACAAGTTTCTATATCAACTTAAAATCATGATCATATCACTTTAAGTTTCCATTATCTAATGTAGGGCATTCAGAAATTATGTAAATAAGTGCTCTTTACTATCGGAAATCCCTAAATGAAATCAAAATTTAAATTTTAACTTCATTTTGACACACTGTTTTTAGGAGTAGAGTTCTAAAAACTTTTGTATCTTTTATTTACTTGACTGTACCTGCCGGGCCGGGTAGCGCAATCGGTAGGGCACCTGACTCGTAAGTCAGAGGTCGGTTCGAATCCCGGTCTGGCCACATACTTTCGTTTCTCCTTCCGCTGATTCAAGAAGGGCAGTTGTCAGTTACTGGCGAAAGTATGTGCACTTAGTACTGGTTAACCGCTTAGGAGGTCTAAGCCTGCCCAGGAATAGTGTGGTTAGGATAACTGACCGTCCCGACATGACCTTAGTTGTTTACTGTGGACGTTAAGCATCAAATCAACCAACCAACCAACCAATTGACTGTACCTTAATAAAATATGGGTTGGGATGATAGCATATGAACAGAGAACCATTTAAGAAAATGACTGTTCATATAAAAACATGTAGGTAGTGGTGATGTCATGTCAAAAATGTACAAAAAAATTAAGGAAAGTGTTACACTCCTGAGTAGAATTTCTAAACTGCTGAAAGTAGCACCATAGGAGCTAAGTCAGTGATAAAATGTTCCATGTTGTAAAGTAACACCAAATGCATTGTGTTAATAGCAGTTTATTCCAAATTCAATTGCTTCTTTATAACGAAAACCTGGTCTGATGCTCAGGAGTGTAACACTTCACAGACATTTGTTGAACTTTATAAAAAAGATGAATATTCTGGCTTTAAATTTCATTATGATGCTGTCTCCACTATATAAGCAACTCATACTCATTGCTATAACATAAACCAAAATCATATCTCTCAACTCATGCACTGGTGTGTCACAGTACAGAGTGAACTTTAGAAAATATGAAGTTGGGTGAAACATGGTTGAAACTTCGCAACTATGTGTAATTTCCCCTACTATGCAATCCTGTTTCTCAGCAACTGAAATATTAATTTATTAATTTTTGACACTGGTGTATAGTAAGTATTAGTGTTTCAAGAAAGCTGGTTACCACTTTGGTAATGCTATAGGAGTCTAATTTTTGACTGGGGAGAGGAGATGGGTGTGTGGTGGGGGAGGGGAGGGGGGGACTTGGCACTGATGGTTGAACAAAGGATTGTGAAACACGAAATACAAATAATGTAATAAAACAATCATAATTGATACACAATGTACCCTTACCATCGTCTTCTATTAAAAATATCCCTTCTCACTGTGCCCTTGGAAAAAGTACCCCTTTCTTTACTTCTGTAGAAAAGTCTATGGAAATTGTCTGGCAGTGTCCACTGAGTCCATGGACAATGTCCACTGAGTCTGTGGAAAATGTCCACTTAGTTCATGGACACTGTCCATAGAAAATGTCAACTGAGACCACGGACGATGTCCACTGAATTAATGGACAATGACCACTCTGTTCCTGGATGTTTTTCCTGGGATTTCAATACTTTTCATTTAGTAAAGAATCAAAAATAGTTTGCGGGGGTATAATTATAGCAATCCAACCAAACTGAATGCATACATCCAGTTCACAATGCATGTCATTTATATTTCATGACATACAATGCCAGTCTGTCCATCCATTACTGTCACTAGGTCACTGCCTTCCAGGCAGAGCCCACAAAAACATTGATCCCCTGGGTTTTGGCCAGTTTGGAGTCCAGGGGCTTGATTGGCAGGATTGTGAAGGGGACCACTAAACATTGCTACATACTAAATATATAAGCTCTGAGCCCCATCGTTTCAGAGAAGAAGACTTTAATGTTTTCCAATTATAAATCTATGGCAGCTATCTATTGCCATGGCAACTACAGTTCCAATCAGATCTGCCCTAACACCTTATGCAGTCAATTCCCCACTCCAACATTGCTACATATAAAACTAGAAATGTTTTTCAGAGAAAAACTGATGTCCCCCCACCAGCCCATTTCCCATCCCCTCTAATGAATAAAAAGCCTGAACAAGTAAAATATCTAGACAAGTTTGGAGAAAATCCATCCACTGGTTCTTAAGATATCCTACATAGATGACTATAACGTTGAAAATGAGGTCAAGGTCACCAAAATCAAATCACCTCTTAAACTTGTCCAAATGATGTATCCATGCAAGTTTGGTGAAATTCCATCCATTGGTTCAGGAGATATAGTGGGTACAAGAAAATGTCATGTAAGTCCTCAGGTGACCTTTAATATGAGATCAAGGTCACCAAAATCTAATCAGCTCTTAAACTTGTCCCAATGATGTATACATGCAAGTTTGGTAAAATTCCATCCATTGGTTCAGGAGATTTTAGTGAGTACAAGAAATTGTCATCTAAGTCCTCCAGTCCTTGCAAATGAGGCCAAGGTCACCAAAATCTGACCAGCTCTTAAATTTGTTGCAATAATGTATCCCTGAAATTTTGGAGAAATTTCATTCATTGGTTCACGAGATATAGTGGTTACAAGAAATTGTCATCTAAGTCCTCCAATGACCTTGAAAATAAGGTCAAGGTCACCAAAATCTAAAAACCTCTTAAACTTGCCCTAATGATGTATCCATGCAAATTTGGTGAAATTCCATCCATTGGTTCAAGAGATATCACTGGTACAAGAAATTTTCATCCAAGTCCTCCAGTGACCTTGAAAATGAGGTCAAGGTCACCAAAATCTAATCACCTCTTAAACTTGTCCCAATTATGTATCCATGCCAGTTTGGTGAAATTCCATCCATTGGTTCAGGAGATATAGTGGGTACAAGAAATTGTCATCTATGTCCTCCAGTGACCTTGAAAATTAGGTCAAGGTCACCAAAATCTAATCACCTCTTAAAGTGGTCCCAATTATGTATCCATGGCAGTTTGGTGAAATTCCATCCATTGGTTCAGGAGATATAGTGGGAACAAGAAATTGTCATCTATGTCCTCCAGTGACCTTGAAAATTAGATCAAGGTCACCAAAATCTAATCAGCTCTTAAACTTGTCCCAATAATGTATCCATGCAAGTTTGGTGAGATTCCATCCATTGGTTCAGGAGATATAGTGGGTACAAGAAATTGTCATCTATGTCCTCCAGTGACCTTGAAAATGAGATTAAGGTCACCAAAATCTAATCAGCTCTTAAACTTGTCCCAATAATGTATCCATGCAAGTTTGATGAAATTCCATCCATTGGTTCAAGAGATATCGCGGGTACAAGAATCTGTCACAGGGACGCCGACGCCGACGCCCGGGATCCGCACTGAAAACAATATGTCCCCCCTCACCTTTGGTGGGGGGACATAATTTTTATCAAGATAGGCCAGCTGCTTTAGGAAATATTTGTGTTTAAAAAAGTGTGGAGGATGACGGACCAAAGCTATACTATAAGCTGGTGAGCTTTAAAGCTATGCTGATGATTGAACCATTCACACCTAGTGGATGTAGTTTTCATTTTCAGTTGATTTTTGAAAAAATTTAATGTTTTCAAACACAGTACGGTAGATCTAGATCAGATGCCATTTTCTGTTGCATCTGATATGAGCCTACACTGTTTGCCTATGTCCCCCTTTTGGAAATGGTGGGTTAACTAAGTGTCAAAAGTGGGTTTCAATGGTGTCAAAAATTAAATTACAAACCATTTTCAGCATGATAAAATAATTTTGAGAAAAAGATCTCATAATATTTCAGGATCAGGCATATAAAGATAGTGCATAGGAACTCCTAGAAATTTTGTACTGAAATATATAGAATCTGGCTGAGGATCGAACCTGGGACCCTTCGATCTAAAGGCAAACACTCTACCATGTCACTTTAAAGGCCAGCTTTTCCTGCAAATCAGTACAAGTGTATGATATACAACCTATACCCTGTGACATTCTCCCCCTCCATATTGAATTAGTCCTTGAATTCTCAGGAGTACAAGAATCACTTGAAATGAGACTTATCGAGTTCTAATGCACATGTGAGTCATTTACCTTGGGCGCCATTTGTCCCGAACTCATAAACCAAGGGGGCAATAGTCCTCGAGCTCACCTGAACCTTACTGTCAATAGACACAATTTGTCATTTCACTCATTTGTTACAAATTTTAGACCAGTGACTTTAGAGTAGTGAATGTTTTAATTTTAAAGTCTCAGTGACCTTGAGCAAAGTTCAGAAATTGATCTTGACCTTTGATGACCTTATGTCTTCATTTAGGTAACCATATTTTCCAATTATTATATCTAGGCTTAAAAAGTTTCGGTGAAATCTAGTTTAAGCATTTTCCCATATAAAATTAGTTCCTTCAAGAGCAGAGAATACATTCACAAGAAGGAACATGGGCCAGACTTTGTATAGTTTCGGCTAATAAAGCCTCTTCAGTGACCCTGACAATGTCTGGTGACGAAACCAGAGAAAAGCATACTGTAATTTTTTAATCTTAAATGGACAGTCGATTCAAAGACTGATTAGTATCATATACCGAAGCTGACATTGCCATAAATTAGGTCAAGGGTTACTTTCGGTCATCATTTGAACAAACTATGATGGGCACATGTCCCCATAGCTACATACCAAGTCTCAAGACCATCTGCGTTTTGGTTCTGGAGATGAAGATTTTTAAAGGATTTTTACCATATATGTGGGGGTCATCTTAGTCATGTGACCCAGATCCCGCGAACAAACTTTTGTTCCCCCTCCCACTGAAGCTCAATATGAAATTTGGCTTGGATTGGCCCAAAGAAGATCTTTGAAAATGGTGAACAATGGACGGATGATGGAAGATGGATGGATGACAGAGGCATTGGTATACTAAAAATTCACCAGTGAGCCTTCGGCTCAGGTGAGCTAAAAACCTGAATGCTCAGCTGAGGATTGAACCGAGGGACCCTTCTAACTAAAGGCGAACACTCTACCATGTCGCTATAAAAGTCAGCTTATACTGCAAGGCAGTACAAATGTATAATATACCTAACCTATGCCCTGTGTTTTTGTTTGTGTGAAATCTTGAAACTTTCTAGAAATAAAATACCACCCAAGCAGTTAAAGTTATATAAATCAATGCCAGTAAAACTATTGAGCAGTTAAAGAACCCTGAAGCCAACTTAATAGCCAAGTGATGACAGACTGGCAGGTCTTCACCATAGCTGTTTATGCTGACCTGAACGGTAGTCTGTAAAACCTGGGCTGGGCTGGGCTCATTGGACTGGGCTCTGGGCTGGGCTCAGTTTTGGGCTGAGCTCAATTGTGACCCGGTCATTTTAAGTGAAAGGTAAATTTAGTTGAAATTCCTCAGCAGTAGTCAGTTTGATTATACAAGGTCATATCAGTGTCCATTTATGCAAAGCTGTTAATGTTGCTCATTAGATATCCCATGGGAAGCAAGGCTGGAAATGAAATTAATGGGCTGCAGAGGATGTCTCAGTTACATGGGTGGTGACCTCACATTGGAAAAATATATTTTCTTTTATTTTTTTTCCAATAAAGTCATACTTGTTCATTACAGTACCACGCCTATGCGGTATACTGTGATTTTTACAGTTTTGTCCTGATGTGGCTCAGATAATGATAAACTTCATTCTTGGGTAATAGAGTCAGGACTGTCTAGCATAAATTATAATTAATACCCTCAAGAAGATTGACCTGATACTAACAGCATCTGCCTTTTAATATACTGCAATCTTTTAGGTTACAGACTGGGTCATAATCTGACCTTCATTAACTTTTCACCTGAAATGCTCCTGTTATCAACTGAGCCCAGCCCAAAATCGAGCCCAGCCCAGCCCAAAATCAAGCCCAGCCCATTGAGCCCAGCCCAAGTTTTACAGACTACTGACCTGAACTTGACCAAAAGCCGGTGGTTCTCATTACCTGGTTCCTAGCTAGCAGTTGAAACATCATGCAGCTGATAAGAATTGCCATTGGAGTAGATAAGAATTGCCATTGGAGTAATGGGAAATCATTACTCATCACCCCAGGCAGGTACCTGCCTCAGGTTATACAGTTATCTAACAGTATACAGGAAGAGTAGATGAGTACAAAAGGTCATCATTCTTAGATCTAAAATGACCAAGGTCTCTTATATTTCAACAATTTCAAACAAATCCACAAAAGCCACTGGGCCAATTGTAACCAAATTTCATTATGAGCCAGGAGTGGCTGTAGTGTAGTGGATAAAACTCCAGACTACCAGTCCAGGGATCGCAAGATCGATTCCCCGATTCTCCAGTCTTTCTGATGAGGCTTTAAACCGAGGTCCCGTCTCCTTATGACCTCCTTGTTGGTGGGACATTAAACCCGAGTTCACTCACTCACTCATAGAGAGCCTACAGGGCTTGCAGGAATGAAAATTCATTCCACCTGTCCTGATCACGTGACCAACAGGCCGCTAGGCCCATTTATGGTAAAAAAAAGCATTTAAATGACTTCATCTCCAAAACCAGTGAGCAATTTAGTACCATTTCATACAATTTTAGCTTATTAGTCTTTCAATTCCATAGTACCGGTATGCATAATAGCAATTTTTCTCTGAAATTGACTGAAAAGTGTTGTAATAAGTGTGCTACCACTTCTTCCTTTTTCTCCCTATTTCAACTTGAGGGAGAAGTCACTATCCCTAAATGTTGAGTCTCACTTGACCCCTGCCTGAGTGGACAAATCTCCAGTGCTCTAACCACTAAACCAAATTGTCAACTGTCAGAAACTGAATATAAACCTAGAATTTATGTAATACTATGCAATCTACCTAAGCAGATAACAGATTAAAACTAATCACCCTGTATGGTCATTCATAACATGTGTCCCCCCCCCCCACCCCCCCCCCCCAGCCTCCACTTTGAGGAACTTATCATTAAGCCAATTTGAGGGCAATAAAGTCCAATCCGGAAATTGGAGCCGTCATTTTTCGACATGAAAGCAATAACAAACTGATAGAGTATAACTGGAAACTTATCGATCCAGGAGGGGTTTGAACTCTTTAAGTTATTGCCTGGACAAGAAATCTAATGCTCTGACCACTCAGTCTGGAGTTGATGACCTGATACAGTTGTCATGTCTACTTTACTGTACTAGTGCCTGAACCAGTGGATCATTGGGTCCTGAATATTGCTCACTTAAGAGCTGATAACAACCATGGGAGCATGCAGACTGATATGACATTCCTTTGACAAGGACTTTAGGGGAACTGAAACTTGATTGAAATCTAATCTCTCTCTGGTTTTGGTATAACTTCATGCAAAATGTGTTGTTTATAAGAACTGTTTAGGTCAGTCATACACTGACAGCCTTGGTTCTAAGTCATTCAGTTTCTTTCATGTCCTGAAAGTATTCTTTTATGATCTAAGGCTTTAACACAAGTTCTGCTTAGACTGCAGTTAATGAATTGTCCATTTCAGCCAATCAGAAGCAATTTTGAGAGACCTCTTAATGACTTAGAAATAACTCCTAGCCATTCAGAAAGGTTCTTAAGACATTAATCAGCAATAAAGCTTCTGATTGACTGATAGTAATAAAACTCTCCCTTCCATCTGTCAGAGAAAATGGACCATATAATCTTGATGTCCATTGAATTATGTATGGTCTGACGTTGATTTTTCTGTTAATATCCAGGTAATCAGCAGGAAAAGACCCCTGACAAATCAATGGAGATAAGGAACAAATACAAAACATAGAGGTTCAACATTCTCCTATACTTAAAGTGTAGCTTCAGCTATAATTGGCTCCAGTTAGGAGATGTAGTTATTCAGCTGATCTTTGAGCAGTATAAGAGAGGCATACTGCTGAATATGAGACTGAGTATTAGTCTATTTCAACACCTTCAATACAAATGAACAATATTAGAATTTTTTTATGATGCATGTATAAAATATCTCGCATAACAACATGCAGTCTGATCAATGTTGGGGTGGTTGTGGTTGGGTAATGGTGCTGGCCTTCAGATCTGAAGTGTCCTACTGCATGGCTCAGTTTAGAGGGAGAAGTGGGAGAAATAGTCTCCCTAAGCTTACTGACTTATCCCTTTTTTGAGAAAATCCAAAATTTGGGATAAAACTTCACCCTGAAATTCAGCAAATGTCACAACAATTCTCCCAATCTGAGAACTTGAGGCTGACCCCCACAGTACTAATTTGGATGATAGTAGGGACGGGGCTATTATGCTTGCAGAAGGTGCGGGTGGGGGTTGTTTGGAAATTTTTTCTTTCCCCTATCATATCTCTTTTCTTTCTCCCTCTCACTGGAAAATGACTCAATATAGACTGAAATATTGTCTCATAAAGAGTCGTTAAACCCAAAACAACAAACCAACCATAAGATCAATGTCTTTTAAGTTACATGTTCCCATCCTGTAAAATTATATTGTGCTGGTGCACTCCTGCACACAGTGGAGTAGATAAGGCCTCATACTGCATATGTATGCGGAAAATTAGTGCCTGTAAGCTAACTAGAAATGTGTCCATTGCCCTGGCCTAGTGCCTTAAGTAAGATTGCGCCTTGTTTAAGGTACTGGCACTTGTAGGATAACTAGGTTCACAGAGGCAGACTTGTGTGTAAGCACTGTTGGAGGGTTGATTTAGGTGTACTTTTGTTTTTGTTACATTTTCTGATGGCTTTTGTCATTATTCAGATACTTGTATATATGTATAATCAAGCATGCACAAGAATATGTTGTAAAAATTCTCATTTAATTTCAAACAAAACTGGGGGCGGTCGGGTGGTGCGATGGTGCTATGTGTAACTTCCAGTGCCGGGGCGTCCTACTGCTTGGGAACATTGTAGGGCAAGGGCCTACTGTGCTTGCAGTAGGTGCGGGTTGTTTGGACATTTTTCTCTCGTCTATCATTCTCCTCTCTCTCCCTCTCTGGGAGACGGCCTGATATAGAGTGAAATACTGTCTCAAAGGGTCTTTAAACCCAAAACAATCAATCAATCAATCAAACAAAACTGGTTTGTAAATCAAGACATTCTTAGAGAAATTATCTTACGATCACTCCATTTCAAAGCATACAACTGTGAAAGCCACTTTCCAAAATATGCTTTTGACACCCTTGAATGACAGATAGAGTTTGTCATTAAAAACTGCTCCCTCAAAGGGACACCCTGCAGAAATGATGACTGTGGCTGACCATCATTAACCATGGTAAATCATGCTTTTGACCATGGTCACCATTGCCTACCATGGTGTAACCATGGATAATCCATGGTTAAACCATGGTTAGCAATGGTAAGCATGCTTTTGATCATGGTGACTGACCATGGTTAACTATGCTTTTTTGTATATGACAATGGTTTAACTGTGCTTTTTTTTATATAACCATTTGTCCATATAGACTGAGTCTTCTCTTGCCGAACATATCCAAAGTTGTGTTTTCTAGCACTGTTTGCCATATTTACAGTGCTTTTGTCTTGTATGCATTTTAGCATTGTTTTTAGACTGTCTCCAGTCGTTATGTTTTATATTTTACAACAAGAGAAATGACTCAGTCAAGAATAAATTTGCATTACATCATTGTAGAGTTATCTGAGAAAGACAATGGCAGTTAACATTTGGAGGGCTTTCCCAGAAAATGTCTCAGGAATTCCTGAGACAAATTCTCATTAATCACATCAGTTGTCAGTCTGTGCTGTAACCACAGGTCAGTTGTCTGAGGGCAGCAGCTAGATTGAGATTTTATTATCTGTATCTAATTTAACAACATGTTACCTGTCTGGCTTGTATTGCAGAAGATCGAGTTAGCTTTTTCTTGTTTCATTCAAAACTTTTAGAACTGACATGAGGCATTCCACAGTAAAAGGTGCATTGTATCTTTTATGGCTTGTACAAACACCAATGACTGAGATAAATCTATAGATCTGTGCAGTTTGATCATCCCTGTGTTGATAACTAATATAGTGAAGACTTTGGTCAGCCTGTACACATGACAAATATATAGTATCTTGCTTACTAGCTAAATAAGGCCATCCTTACAGCAAATAAGCTAAGACAGGAGAAAAAACATGGGAAGTATATATACTTAAGGACAAAAGTTCTGCACAAATGTTAAATTAACATCTTCTCTCTGATACTGTATGCAAAATGAAGACTCAGATCAGCATGTGCAGTTACAAAGTGGAATCAGTCTAACGGCAATATGCACAAAAAGAAGACTCATCTCAGCTAGTGTGTTCTGGCAGTCCAGATGATGATCAGGCCTTCCATTTCGATTTATATAGTTTATGGATGCAGACAGGGAAGACTAATCAGAATCTTTGGGTGTACAGGCTATTCATAAAAAAAAAAGAATAATCAGATAGCCTGCACATCCAAGCAGTCATATATGATTTTGGCTTTTTGACATTGCAGGTGCAGACTGGATGTGAACTCTGATCAGACTGAGCGGATGTGCAGACTAAATGCTTACATTAAATGAACCGTGATTGAAATACTAAGCAATGTGTGAGCAGAAAGTGAAAACCTTGATCAACCTGCACCTCAATACTTCAATACTGTCCTCTGCTGTTTGATATCTAATACACATACTTTCTGTTTACTCTGAAACTGAATAAAGGGCTGCAGTTTGTGTCACATTTCAAACATCGGGTGACGCTTGGCCAAGGGCCTTTTATTAAATTACTAAAATGACATCTCTACTATCAATGTTTCATTCTTAGCTGTTGGAACTTGATTTTAGCATAATAACACTTTTGGTTTGATTTGAAAACAATTATACAACTACTGTTATAACTTCCACATTAACATACTGTCTGATTTGACCACCAACAAAGAGTAAATCTATTTTTGGCTTGTGGTTTCGGCCACAAGCCAGTATTCATGTCGTTTAGTGATACCGAGTTATTTTCGGAAGAAATAACGTCACGCTCATTCGGAAAATACCAGGAGAGTTGGCATATACTAAAATATGGAGTGGGGTCAACCTATGGAGTGGCGTGGTTTTTTGGAATGGTATTTTGGAGTATTCTGGACAAGAAACCATGCCTCACCATTTTCGGGCAATGACCAGTTGCAAAATGCAAAGGGGCATGTTCTAATTTCTCTCCTGGACTAGCCACTCCAAGGCTCCACTCCAAAGGTTGACTCCACTCTATATTTTAGTATATGCCGGACGATTTTTTGTACCTTCGCGTACGTCATAAAATACATACAATTTTCGCCTGCTACTTTGCCTCAGTGCATTTTTTTTATCCCCATCCGACAACAGAAAATGTATACAATCGCCCACATGGTAATGATCAGACTGCGCAAAATGCAGTCTGATAGGTACCTTTGTGGAATCGCCTATGGCATGTTTCAAGGGAGGTAATACTTATATAATTTGCAACAAGTCTTCGTTAATTTTGTATAGGAGATGACTTACATTTTGTAAGGAGATGACTTACATATAAGCGTTACGCTTACTGTCAGATCCTGTATTGCTTCACTCTATTATTTATATGTATGTATAAAATCTTTGAATAAAATATTGTTTAAACCAATTTTGTATTACGCAGTAGACTAGTTTCTTAAAGGTAAAGATCATTTTTAAACAACATAATAAATATACAAATTTGAACGTAAATAATTACATGTCAGAGTGATAGCCAGCAGAATGTATATATTTTTGAAAGCTTGACGTATTACTGTATATTGACCTTTCAGTAATAAAAAATAAATAAATTAAATTAAAAAATTGGATTGAACTAAGTTCAATTTTCCTATCAACGTGTTCCTAGTGGCTGAACCAGCCCTAGGAAACTGAACTGAAGTTCAACATGGGCAAAAAATAACCATGTTACATGGAGTAAAATATGATGAAACCTAGAGTTGAAGTCTATTTCCAATATTACATAAGGACATGCTATCTCTCGCCTGTTTGCGCATTGTCACAAAAACCACTCAACCAAAAAACGTTAAGTATACGACACCGGCACCGACGGTGATAATGCCGCAGACACAGGAACAGTAAAGTAATACACATGTAGATCTACCTAGTTTCTGCTAGTAGCAGGCGAAACTAAAATATTATCTGAATAGAAAATAAATCCGAGCAGATCAGAAATCCATCATTATGATGCATGTTTGTCAAGAACCTGCCCACATGCTTATGACGTATACAATAGTAGCAGAAAGCCAATAAACTATAATCAGCTTCACAACACCGCATAACTCTATATTAGGCTACCTTTGCTAGTGTCGAGATTCCTGTATATGTGCACAGTTAGGCCTACTGGGCGCAGAATCTAAATGTGACTGACTTTCACGGCGTATTGATGCTTTGCATCAATGTTTTCTTGTCACAGTCTCTAATGTTGCCTTTTAATTTCACCTATTCAAATGTACAGAGAAATATTTACACAATTCGACGATTTCCTTAGATGAACCTTTACTGGGCTGACGATGTACATACATCCATGAACAACACGCAGTCATGCAATGTTACGCTTAAGCGACGTCACGGATTATTCGACGTCACGGATTATTCGATAAGTTGATTGGCCGACGTAACGTTTGATATACGTCATGTCATAGTGACGGCTGTTGAACGTCATTACCAAACACGTTGGTAAATAGCTATTTTTCGTCCTTTCTTTGGCGGAAAATTAGCCAGAACTTCACAAATAAGTACCAAAATTGATGTGAAAACATAGTATGAATGTAAGAGATAAATTTCATTTTTCGGAAGTTCATGGGAGTATGAACACAATGGGTCCCGTGCTTTGTTGTTCCCAAATGTTGTAAAGCAAGTAAGTCATTATCTCAAACAATAGTAGCATGCATTTTCTTCTCAGAGTGTCAAAATTTCCTTCTAGTCACTGTCACTGATGCTACTAAAACCAAAAATATAGTTCAGTGAATATATATTTGTTGTCTTTTTTTTTTGATGCCAAGTTCAGATGTGCCAAGATTCCACAGACACAGGTTTGAAACAGTCTTTCCAAACTAAATGTGACTTAGCAGCCATATAGAACAGACTTGAAATAGGTCCATATAGTAATTTTCCTTGAGACATGCCTAACGGCTTAAACGTTGGAAAAGTCTCTCTCTCTTTTTCTCTCTCTCTCTCTCTCTCTCTCTCTCTCTCTCTCTCTCTGTGCGCGTGCGTGCGTGCGTACGTGTGTGTGTGTATGTGTTTGTGTGATTTGTCGCTTAACGTCCACGGTAAACAGCAATGGTCAATTCGAGACGGTCAGTTAACCTAACCACACTATTCCTGGGCAGGCTCAGACCTCCTAAGCGGTTAACCAGTACTAAGACCGGGTTTCGAACCCAGGGCCTCTGACTTATGAGTCAAGTGCCCTACCGATTGCGTAACACGGCCCGTGTGTGTGTGTTTACATATTTCCTCAATCTGTTTTTTGAAATAAAGTCTACACTTGTTTTTACCTCACACCTGTAGATAATGCCACCATTCAAGAAGTTAAAGGCTCCATTGCTCTATCAGCATGAAAATTTTTATCAAGAGGTATCGCTGCAAGCTTCTCTCTACAGTTTCGTAATTGTAAATGACCGTGATTATGTAGCTTTAAAAAAATAAAACATCCTTGAGTTTCACTTAAAATCGGTTTGAAAACTTATCTGGGTCATTTTAGTTGTCAACTAAAATGACCTACTTTCGATTTCATGAAATGGTAAAAATACAATGTACACGCGTAGAGTCCCAATCACTATCTCGCCTATGTTTATATAGCATGGCTAAACGGGAAACCAGAACAGGAAATTGTATCTTGTGGAGCGTTTTGTTATTTTTTAAAAACTTGTTTTCTCTACTTTTTGCCAGTTATATGACTCAATATATGCACACCAACTCACAATTTATTACCAAACGTGAAGGTTGAACCGCTTTTTACAATGATTTGAGTTTAGGCGTTTTTACCGCTGATAGGAGTATTGAGACTTTAAGAAATTTTATTTTGCTAAATAAAAATTAGCAACAGAAAGTGCACTAACAACTGGGTTTACTTGAATAAACAACTGATGAACATTTCACTGGCTTAGCTGGACAAGCCTTCCTTTTAAAAGGAAATTTTATAGAGGATTCAAGTCAGTTATAATGACTCATGTCAAATCTGGAAGGTCATTGCATGGTATTTATAGCTCTGGTACTAAAGACATAACTGTTGCTCAGATTAATAGCTTTTCAGCCTAAGCCAGATTACACCAGGCTAAATGGTTGGCCATAAGAAAATTTAAGACTTGTACCATTTGAATACATATAACCATTTAGCCTGGGACCCAGGCTATATTTTTTTCAGAGGTTTGTATTTTCCGCAATAAGAAAAATTGTAAGCTCTGGCCAAGTCTGAAGAAACATTTTCTTCTGCTTTCCTGATAATGGAGCTAACTCATGCCATGACAGTGTTCTAGTCTCTAATACATTTCATTTTAGCTGACATAATATGTAAAAGAAATATGAGTGTTTTTAACAGTTCCACTGTGAAACAAAGGAATAGTTTAAAACCATGGAATGGAATGGAGTGGAATGGAAGGGATATTCTACCGTACATTCCACTGGCTACGATTTGCTCAATGAGCCTGGAATGATACTCTTACAGGACAGAATTTCCTCCCTCCGATGCAGCAAGTTCTTTCCTGTTTATCCATGGAGAGGATTAGCCCTGCCAGTTACATTCCATTCCATGTTTAACACTTTGCCTACAAAAAGCATGATCTTGGTTTAGAAAAATAAATACCTATAAAAAGACTGAAATTAACTAAATGAGTTATCACCCTCACTCAGATTTGATTTTATATTTCTGAGCAGTCTGTCCCAAAAGGTCATATTGTGATTAGCAGTCAGAAAGCTGTAACATGAACAATGGTAGCATTTGCTGTAAGTGGCTATGCATGTGATTTAACATCATTCTCTAGTCAGGTTATTTTTGCATGAAGCAAACCTTGAGCTGAATAAGAGAAACTCACCATTAATTTTGGTGTTTCAGTATAAATGATTAAGATAACAGAAATACATGAAAAATATACGGGTAATTAAGCACATCTTGTATTCAGTAGTGCAGCCTGCACCCACATAAAAGCTTGCCAATTTTTTTCAACCCAGGTGTATGAAAGGGTGTATTTTACAAAACCAGGCAACACATCCATGCCAAATTGACCCCAGCTTCCCAAATTACCCTCCCCCTCCCTCCCAACTCCCCCTTTCAAAAATTCAATAATTGAAAAAAAAATATCTATAGGATGATAAATAAAAAACAGTCTGATACAAGAAAAAAGTATATGATTTTAATGGTAAGTCAGCAGAAAAAAAAATCAACATCAAAATGAATTATGAATCACTCCATGAAATTCCACTTAAATGGTCACCTGGCATGCTTACTACAATAATGACCCCTGAGACCACTCAGTGTCAGAAACTCCTTGTTATCTAATGACCTATGGGGTCACCTACTATTTAATAGCCAGCTTTACAAATTTAATGGACCGCTCACTACCGCAGATGATATAACTAATGGCTGCTTTTGAGGTTAACCCAAGAATACTGGGGTAACCGCAGAATACCGGAGGAAAACCTTGCGGTAACCTAATTGACGCCATGCCTAATAAAATAGTGTCATATGATAAATAGAATCTTGCATTTGTGCGCCTGTATTATTGAATTTATCAAACTCGTTGGGGGGAAAAATGATAAGATGCTCAACAAAGCCTCGCATCTTAGGTTGATTTGGTTGATTTGATGCTTAACGTCCACGGTAAACAACTAAGGTCATGTCGGGACGGTCAGTTAACCTAACCACACTACTCCTGGGCAGGCTTAGACCTCCTAAGCGGTTAACCAGTACTAAGTGCACATACTTTCGCCAGTAACTGACAACTGCCCTTCTTGAATCAGCGGAAGGAGAAACGAAAGTATGTGGCCAGACCGGGATTCGAACCCAGGACCTCTGACTTACGAGTCAGGTGCCCTACCGATTGCGCTACCCGGCCCGGTACGCCTCGCATCTTATCTTTTTCCCCAACTCGTTTAATAAATTCAATAATACATGAGCACTCATGTAAGATCCTCAATATAAAATGATTATTATCCTTCTCTAGAATAACCCCAAATATCTAAATCAATCTGATGAAATTCTGCTGTAAGAAAGGAGTTTTCCTCTTCCAAAGCAGAATGATCACAGTCTGTACTAATAAAGGATTTCAGCCAACACACATGTATATTACACAAGAATTCTGCAGAAGGCTATGTAGCGACTGTAAATTATTTTTCTCTCGACTACTCTACTTGCTATGTTCAACAAATGGAAAAGTAGGTCAAGGTCAACAAACAACATAGCCATAGCAGACATGCAGGGATCAAGCTAGGGGGCAATTTGGGCAAAATAATCGCCCATAGGGGCCGAAATTTCGCCCTAAATTGGGCTTAGGGAGACGTGGGAGGCTTAGGGAGACGTGGGAGGCTTAGGGAGACGTGGGAGTCTCCCTAAAAAAAAAAAAAAAAAAAAAAATTTTTTTTTTTTTTTTTTGGTAGAATTTTCATCAGATCATTCCACAAACAAGCTGTTATGACAATTTACCCTATAAACCCATTGCAGCTTATTAATCTTTTAATTTAATGTTAATAGTATGCATAATAGCTATTTGTCTTTAAAACTGAATGAAAAATGTCATAATCGTGCAATACCACTTCTCCCTTCACGGCTGTCACTTCTCCCTATTTCAGCTGGAGGGAGAAGTCACTTCTCCCTTAACTTTGAGTCTAGCTTGATCCCTGGACATGATGTCACGATATATGCTTCTGTGAAAATTCCTCACAAAAGTCTTTTAGTCTCTGAAAAATGAAGCTAAACACAGCAAAGTGACCAGAAATTTGACTATTTTCAGCCTAAAAGTAGGTCAAGGTCAGCAAACTACTATGATACTACAGAGACAATGTCATGATGTATGTTTGTGTGTTATTTCATCATGAAACAGCTTTTAGCCCATTGCATTTTGGGTATTTTTTGTCGTCTGCTGAAATTGTCATCAGCACCCAAAATCAAGAATATTTCGACAATATTGGTCTAACTAAGTTAACTCTTGTAGAAATGATGTCAAGGCTGCAAACAGTTTGGATCTCAGATTTCAGATCAGGCCCCACACTAAAGGGGTATCCCAAATGGAATGGGTTAGTCTATGAGAAATGGAGCTAAACATTATGTCATAGTGGGTAAACGTAAATTTGGCTTTGATCAAATTGGGTCAAGGTCAGAAAACAGCATTGGTACTGTAGAGACAATGTCATGATCTATGTTTGTGTGTAATTTCATTACAAAAGATCTTTTAGTCTCTGAGAAATGGACCTAAACACATTGGGTAAACATAAATTTGGCTACGTTCAACAGAGCACGGAAAGTAGGTCAAGCTTTTATCAAACAATACTGATTTTGCGTGGATGGTGTCCGCCTGTATGAAGTTTCTTTACAAAAGGTCCTTTAGTCTATTGGAAATGAAGCTAAACACAGAGGATAGACATAAAATTGAGCTGCAACACGAAAAACCCAACAAAGGGGTTGTTCATCCAGCGTAGACTTAGATCAGCCTTAGCATCCAGCCAGTCTGATAAGAGTCTTCACTGTCCCCATTGAGGTAGTTTAGACCCTTAGCTATCCTGGACAGCTAAGGGTCTAAACTACCTCGATGGGGACAGCCTATCCTTTAAGTGCTTAGCGAAAAGTCTGACCGGACTGGGCGGCTGTCCAGTCTGGTCCGAATATGCACTTTGTGCACAACCACTTTGTTGGTTTCTCGTGTCACGGCTCAAATGTAGCTATGTTCAACAGAGGATGAGAAGTAAGTCAAGGTCAGAAGTAGGTCAAGGTCAGTCCTTCACCTGAAAATTATATTGGTATTGCCTGGAAAAAATGTCATGATGTAAGCCTGTGTGAAGTTTCATCTAAAAATGTCTTTCTGTCTCTGTACAAAGGAACTATAGGCAGTTGGTAAACACAACTGACGACAACGCTGCCAAGGACAACATCGACGACACCAACGCTGCCGCCAGAAGGTGACCCCTATGTAACTCCTGCTTGCTAAAGGGTCCCAATGTACATACATGTTTCTTATGGTGAAAGGTAGAACATTTTCCCAATATTATCCCTGGTACCCATTTGAATACCTTAATGCACTTAAATATTGGGACACCTGAAAAAACACTTGCTAAAATAATGGGACACTTATGAATGGACACAGGTGTCTTTTCTGCTGAGCATCTGGAGAGTATCCTTACAAAAATACAAACCATTAATTTTCCATTTGGGACAAATGGAAAATTAATTGTTTTAGATGTCCCAGTTCCTTAAGCACATTCTGTGCCAAGGTTCACAATCATTCTTAAGGTTAAGGACCACCTTAAAGTTACGGTGGACAATATCGCCCTCAAAGAATCCATATTTAATTTTAAATCATATTAAAAATTGCAGTTTTTGCGTGAATCTACTGAAAATTGTCATAGAAATGTGATATGAAAGAAAAATTAAATACAATTAATTTTTGTAAGCTTTTATTTACACATGAAATTTTACACCTTAACTTTATGGTCGTCCTTAAGTTTAAGGAATGATTTTGAACCTGGGCCCTGGTATCATTGTAACACACCTCTACCATACAGTACGACTTACTGTAAGAGCCTGCATGGACACAAAGGGAACTCTATGATTTAACCTCTTCACAATTGAACGCAGACAGTCTTTAGACCTGAAACAGATACAAAAATCAACTTTAAAACATGTTTCAGCCATTGTATTTCATCAACAATAGCAGGGTGCCCACTCTTCATCGGAAATAGAATTCCCTGACTTTTCCCTGACTAAATCCCATTTTTCCCTGACCAAAAAGTCAATATTTAACAGTCACGACCTTCCACTTCAGCCCTAAGGTTTGCCTGTGCAGTCTGCAGCACCTGTTTTGGGACGCAGAAAAATCAGCAAAGCAGCAGATATATTCCAAAGCTTTGGAAAGCTTTGCAACAATACATACTGGACTTAACCATTTGTTCCAGAAAAGAAGTTATGGAAAAGCACAATATGGAACTTTCAACAGACACTTTCACCATCAAAGATTCATATTTTTGTCCAAAAATTATAAAACTCACTGACTTTTCCGTGACTTGTTAGTGTTCTATGATTTCCCTGATCATTTTTCAAAATTCCTTGACTTTTCCCTGACCTTGAAGAAAATTCAAATTTCCCTGACTTTTCCCTGATCAGTGGGCACCCTGACTAGAATATATCATATATCATAGACAGAGTTATTAATTTGTTCCCTTTAGCCTCTTAAGAACATCGTTACGAGAATTGCAACAACAACATGAATCTATCTTCTTTTAACATTCAGCTGCTTTCATTTGTCTATTTAAACGTGTCTAATGATCTGAAAAATACAGAGCACAAGATAAGAGGGAGTATTTGGTGATAATTAAGGATGGCTTTTGTTAATTCTGAATAAAAACATATGTTGTGACCCCTCATCTGAACCTTCTCAACAAGACGGTGCAGATGAGGGGTCACAGCATATGGTTTCAATCAGAAATAAAATAATTATAACTCGATTAACATCAAATACCCCTCTTATCTAGAGCTCTGAAAAAACTAAACTTTCAAAAAGATGATCTGTTTAAATTTTGTAGTTCCTCTTTGCTGCACTTCTCTAACCTCCATGTGAGGAGGACCCTAACTAATGTTGATAGAACTTGTGGTCCAACCCAATTGCTTGTACTTTTGTACCATGAAAGTTAGTTCCGGCCAAAGGTAGTTCTATCCATTCAAGGTTAGTTTCTATATAAATTGACCTCTAGGGACCAAAAATGAGTTCTAGCCAGGCAGGGTAAATGAGCCATCAGGGTTCGAGCCATTGAAGTTCTACTGTACTTCTAAAACAATCCAAAACATCTAGGTCGATCTTGTAAGATAGGTTTAGATTTTTCTGGACTGTTTTGGAAGGAAATGTTCTTGTTCGTTTGTGGTTTAATGTCCCAGTAAACAATATTTCAATCATTTCTTGATGTTGCCTATGACTTTGTGAAATTTTTATTCGACCTGAGATAAATGCAGGTTCTGTTACAGCTACTGGGTGATCTGCCGCGGAGACATCAGGCCGCCCATCTATTTTGCAGTCCCCAGTGCGGGGTTGGGGTGGGTGAGGGTGGATATTGGAATCAAAGAAATAGGGTATACTGTCAGTGCTCCAGATGAGAAAGGGTGACAGGGATAATTTCCCATATTTCTGAATAAAAACGTAAGTTGTAACCTGTCATTAGAACCGTCTCAGCGAGACGGTTCTCATGATGGGTCACAACTTATGCTTTTATTCAGAAATAGGAAAAAATATCTTTGGATTATCCTCAATACTCCTTCTTATCTGTAGCTCTGTACACTCCTATAAATTATGATCTACCCGTTTGTGGTCTTCACTTTATCACATATGTCCATGATGACAGCCCAATCTTCTGTGGTGTTCAACTCACTCGTGGCTTTCTCTGAAAAAAAAAAAGAAAACAAGAGCTGTCACTAGATAGCATAGCTCACCTGAACTGGTGCTTGCCCATTATGAAAACAAAGTTCAGGAATATGGTCTTGACCGTCACAGTCAATTAGGAAGGCCATGCTGTTATCATGTTAAACTCTGAAGCAGTATCTGTCATCAGACTGGGTATAACTTTCCATCTAGGCACTGTTGACTTATAAACTGTAAGTCTGTGACCGTGACCTAAAGGTCAGTGAGAGATTGGGTTGGTACTGTATAAACTCTGGATCAGCATCTAACGGAATTTTAAGTATCAACTGAATTCGTCCACACACAGAGAAAACACTGTGCTTTTGGGAACTTTAAACATTTATGTCCATGACCATGACCTCAGTTATCACAAAAGGTTTGTAAGTCCATGACCTTGACCTCAGTCATCAAGGAGGTTGGGATGGTACTGCATAAAAATTTAGACTATTACCTAACATCTGTGAAAGTATATAAGAAATCTATCAAAAGGTTAAGGAGATTAAGCCAATTACTGGGCGATTTGGGAGAAATAGTCTCCCTAAACTGGCTTTCTCCATATTGTGAGCTGAGGGAGAAGTAAAAACTACATAACTTAAAAGAAAAATCCAAACTTTGGGTCAAAACTTCTCCCTAAAGTCCTGAAAATGTCACAAAACTTCACCCTGTCTGAAAGCTCTAGGCTGTCCAGTGTTCACTGCATCTTCAAAGTTTAGTCCTTTCTTTTACCATAGTATTACTTGCTGTTTTATCTGAGTGCATTCTGATTAGAAGAAATTAAATTATGACTTGTGTGCATTATTATTCTGTTGCTAGATCAAGATCATCCAGTTCCCAGAGCTCCAGATAATTTTGTTTTTTGCCAGTATGGTATTTACTGATGGAAACTCAAACCTATTCTGTTCAGTAAAATGAAGATTTTGGTCAGTAAAGGTACTGATCAAATCCAAAGGTTGTTCAGTAACCTATTTTTTCACAACCTTGATCATATCTTTGGGGAGGAGTACATGTAGCTGGTCATTTTGCTGTTGTTGTAATCATTTTGTGCTTACACTACCTCTTGGTACATGAGGTGAGCTGTATTAAGTGTTTTAGATATATAACAGGGTTTGGAATGGTTTGGGGTGTTGCATTGGGGCAGGAATTTTCATACCTTGTTTAACTTGGGGTCTGGGAGGGGTCCATGATTTGGGAAGAAATAGCACAGGCATCTGCCAAACCTGGGAAAAATCTGGTGATAAAGAAACAAATGAGCTGCGACACGACGAAACCAACAATGTGGTTGTGCACCCAGCGCTGACTCAGATCAGCCTGGGCATCCACCTAGTCTGATCAGAGCCTTTGCCGTACTGAATGAGGTAGCTTAGACCCTTAGCTACCATTTAAGCGCTTAGCCAACTGATCAGACTGGACGATGCCCAGGCTGATCTGACTCTGCGCTGGGTGCACAACCACATTGTTGGTTTTCTCGTGTCGCAGCTCAAATGTAGATCTACTTTGATGAAAACACTCACTGCATGATGTTAATTTGACTGCATTTTATTTCTGAGTGGCCTGATGTTGATTTGGTTTCTGGAACAAGGTGGAGAGCATTTCAATGTCTGAATTAAGGTCTAACTGTGATTTTGTCACAGGCTCAACAGATGCATGGAGATCAGCTGCCAGCTAGTAATAGTTACTTTAACTTGAAGGTCGCTGGCTGACTCTAACAGTGTTTGCTTTAAATCATTATCTCACACAGGAGATGATCGGCTTATCTTTGCTAATCCAAAGTTTTCTGACTTCTTATCAGGCAGTGCCTTTTTTTTGACAGTTTCTTCAAGTAACAGAAAGTGTTGTGCTACAAATTTGTTCAAAGGAAAATGAAAGTAGCTTCGCTTCTTCCAATTGACCGGAAGGATTACGTGTGTTTCAGCAATCAGCAAACTATTTACGGACAAAGATCAGTAAATTCTGATACACATGCTTGATCCTGGTCTATTCATAAAAACTACCACCTAAGAGGGAAAGGATATGTGTACAATGTGCTTTCTGTTCTTGGAAAAAGAGTGACTGCACATTATCGGACAGCGCATGCGCTGAAGCAATGATTAGTATAGGCTAAGAATTGGCAACTAGAAAACGCTTGACCATACATGCCTTAGTGTATATATGTGGCGAATTTGAGGTGCTTCCTAAGCTTAGAAATAACTGTCTTGCGTAGTACTATTGAAATTTGAGGACCCTTTAGTATTTTGTTGTTGCTCATCCATATTTTATGAAAATACAAAGCTTATCTGGCTCTCTGGTCCCTACCAACTTCTCACATATTAAAATGTTCATAAGACTTATTGAGAAGCATTTAGTTTATATTTAGTATAATGTTTTACTTCCCTTCAATCTATTTTGTGGTCAAAGGGAAAGAACTACACCTGGCTGAGGATTTTTCTTATAAATAAAACTGGAGAAAACATCCAAGCAAAGGAATATAATCTTTTACAAATTATAGATCATAATGAGACAAAAACAGAACTGTTAGTGAACAACTGCAGATTTTAACTCGATTAATATGCAAGAACTAATTTGTAATTTACAGACTCTTTAACTCTTTAAGCACCAAAAAGTATGTCTGGTTCTCTGTTCCTCAAGGGACTATTAGACTGATTGTCGTTTTATGCTACTGGCATGTGCAGACGTTTTGGTAAAGACTGACTGTTGTAATAACAATACCTGTTACCAAAACAGGATAGCTCGCCTGACAGCGCCTTGCCCATCATCTAAAAAACTTTAACGTAAAACTTTAACATTTTGCTAACACCAACACGGACGCCAACACCAGGGGTAGTACAATAGCTCTTCCTGAACTTCGTCCAGGCAAGCTAAAAAGCAGCTGTAAACAAAAGAATCTACACTGAAATTGCATTAAAGTATTGTACTGAAAATAAACCATTCGAAAGAAAGGAGATTTAAACAAAATAGGCAACTTTTCTAAAACCACAGAAACTATCTGCATGCTTTAAACCTACAATCAGTCTAAAAGTCACTTGAGGAACCGGGAACCAGACATACTTCCGTTGATTCAGAACTAGTGAGTGAGAAGCCTTTAGTTAAGCCTTTAGTCAAGAGTAAGGCTCTTTGCAGATGATATTGCAGTTTACCTTGCTCATAGCTCACCATCCGAAGGTAAGGTCCTCCAAAAGGATTTTGTCGATTGATTGATTTGTTGCTAAACGTCCACGGTAAACAGCTATGGTCATGTCAGGACGGTCAGTTAACCTAACCACACTATTCCTGGGCAGGCTTAGACCTATTAGGTGGTTAACCAGTACTAAGTGCACATACTTTCACCAGTAACTGACGACTGCCCTTCTTGAATCAGCGGAAGGAGAAACAAAATTATATGGCCAGACCGGGTTTCAAACCCAGGACCTCTGACTTATGAATCAGGTGCCCTACCGATTGCGCTATGCGGCCCGGCTCCTCCAAAAGGACATACTCAGCCTAGAACAATGGGAAAAGATGTGGGATATGAACTTTAACCCCTCTAAATGTCAGGTCCTTCATGTCACTTGTCTTAAAAACCCCATTCAGACTAAGTACTTTTTTCATGATATTGAGCTGGATAATGTTTCATCTGCAAAATATCTCGGGGTCACCATTTCGAATAACTAACATGGAGTACCCATATTGTAATATAACCAAGAGACTGCTAACCAGACTCTTTGATTTCTGAAAAGAAACATTCGGGATCATAATAAGGACCTAAAATCAGTAGCTTACAAAACACTAGAAAGACCCCAGTTGGAGTACGCTGTAACAGTATGGTCCCCCCACACTACCGCTGATATACATAAAGTGGAAGCAGTCCAAAGAAGGGCTGCCAGGTGGGCGACAAGAAATTATAAATACACATCAGCCTTACTGCTATGTTGAAGGACCTGAATTGGCACCCCTAGGCGTATAGGCTGTTGTCTTATAATGATGTACAAGCTTACATATGACCTTGTTGCAGAGCTCCAGATAACTTTATTCAGCAGGGAGTTGCTGAATCCTCACTTTGTGACAAGGGAGTTTTTTTGCAACATCTGGTAGTTTTTTCACTCCCAATGTTTTTTCAGTGATTTTTTGTGGTTTGGCTGCCGTTAGGTATTACAATAAAGTCAACTTTTTAAAACCGAGTTCCAGATGCAATATGTCTGGTTTTTTTTTTGTTTTTTAATAATGTTTCTCAACAATGTCAACGCATGACTTCAGCAGGCCAAGATTATTGGTCAATAATGGGTTTAACAGCTCCGCAGATGATATCTCTGGTGGATCAGATCGCTGGAAAAACTCAGAAAGCGACTTCTGAGCCGATTTTGACACGCTTTTTATGCGAGTAGCAATGATGAAATTGCCGGACAATAAATATCGAAGACTGTGTCTAAAGATATTACGTGCAAAATGAAGCAATCTGTCTATTTGCTCTGTAACCAGTCTATGACACCAAAACATAGACTCGGTCACCCAATTTTTCGTCTGGTTATGTAATTTTCAGATATGTAGTAACCCGTCTGCTGGATATTTGATTACGTCACGCAGCACTTTCTGCACCGAACTGTCGCATTAATCGCAGGTAAAGCTGGGAACTTTCATCATGCGAATAAGTTCGGCAGTTATTCGCTCAAGCTTTTGCAGACATACCCACAAGGCCATGTGCAAAATACGAGGCGTTTGTTGACACTTCTGTTTCACAAACGATGTGTCAAATAGAATTTTAAAGAAGTTTCCCCGACGTATCAAACAGGAATGGAATGCGTTAATATCCATTTTTCATGCGTCCAAAATGCCCTTTATCTGGAGCTCTGTTGTTGCCATTCCTGCATCTGAGTACCTTGTTTGTAACACTAGACAATCAAGACATATTCATCCACTTTCATATTGGCAAATCCCCACTTTAAAAGACTACTACAGGTCCACATTTTTCCCTAGGACTATCATCCATTGGAATGCCCTTCCACCCCACATACCGGTCCTTCCCACCTTGGTGCAGTTCAGCGGTGCTGGCTGCCAGGTGACCCATGTCTCTCTATATAATTACTATTTATAGCGTAAGAGTCTGTAATCAGGTGTCTATGATTTCTTTCATAGGCCTGTTTAACTTGATCCCTGTGTATTAAAGTGGCAGACTGTCTGGGAGGGGTGCGTAAATTTACCGGAACGGACTTAATTACCGGAATGGACCGGAACGGACCGTTTTTTCCCTATCCCCAGTTGTTTTTGTAATATTTAGAATAGACACAGACTTATTTCATATTTATACATATTATGTATACCGTCTAGTGCAAAATCAATTAAAGATATCAGTCCAAATGCACTTGAAGCATTTTGCGCTATGGGTAGGCCTGGTAATAGCCTACACATATGTGTTTCATTTGAATATCATTTAATCTTATACAAACATCTATTTTTCTTTCTTTCAAGACATATTATTTTAAAACACAAAAATTCCCGAATTTTTATGCCATTGTATCATGACCAACATTTCATCCATAGGAAATATGTATATCTACATGTATCTACATGTATCAATTCGGTCAACGGAATCAGGGTGTTGCTAGTTAAGATCATACAAGTAAGTCATATGTAGGACCTGAAATTAACTCGCGCGTGCATACTGTATTAAAATATATAAAAAATCGGCTGGAAATAGGAATATTATAGGGGTTACTAGAGTTACCGGAATACGCCTTATTACCGGAATATACCGGAATACACCAAAATAAACATTTTTATTATCAAAATTAACTTAAATATTGGTAGAATAGATAAATAAGAACTATTTCCAGCTCAAATATTGCTATTTTTGCATCTGTAGAGAGAATAAATGGACCAGGGTATGGGCCTTGGATAGGTATCACTGTGCAGATTGCAAGCTGGTTAGGGTCTTTGTATGGGTCATACACTTGCCGTTTTTTTACATGCAGCTGTTACTAAAAGACATATTTTGGATAATATTACATTTATTCTGGTAATATTATAGTGTATTTCAGTAAATAAAAATGTGTATTTTGGTATATTTCGGTATATTTTGGTATATTCCGGTAATTAAGTGTATTCCGGTATTTCTAGTAACCAATATTATAGGTCCGTTCCAATCCGGTAATTAAGCCAGTTCCGGTAAATTTACGCACCGGTCTGGGAGAACCCTGTTTATGGTACGCTATCATCATTCCAAAACCTCTTTGCTGGCAGAAATTGGGAAAAGGTATAATTTTATTAAATCTTGCTTACAATCAATTCTTTGCATAAAATTCTGAATCATGTCTTGTGACTTTGAGTTTGACAGGTGAATATTTGAGAATGCATATTTTTCATCTTCTGCCAGTTGGTAGCTATTTAGAAAAAATCTGGTGTACATCATTTTACTGACTTACCAACATCGCCATCAAATGGCGAACTGCTAGCAAATAAAGGCATTATTTAACAAATTGTCCACAGTATTTTACGTCTCTATCCTGGTTTTTATTCTAATCAGTGAACTGATGCGCATGCCTGGCAGGAAGTACGGTGCCACAACGCACCGAACTACAGTCGTTTCGTACCCTAAACGTTTCGTACCCAAGTCGATTCGTACGCAACTCTGGACGTTTCGCACCACTACCCTGGAAGATTTGTACCATATCTCTAGTAAAATCAGGGGTCGTATTTATAAAACGACTTCAGTGGTTGCTATGCTGTTGCTAAGGCTAAATGTCCATGAAGGAGATTCCCTACAACTATGAAATTTGCTCTAGAGATACAGTCCTTTTCAGACTGTTCCTCCAGAGCGGGGTACCTAAATACCGGAAAGACCCGGAAAGACGCAAAAAGACGCGGAAAGACGCAAAAAGGCGCAAAAAGACCCGGAAAGGCGCAAAAAGACCCGGAAAGACGCAAAAAGACGGCAAAAAGACCCCCCAAAATATATTGTATTATGTTTTAGCTTTCAAAAGTTGGCTTACCAATGTGGTTCTCCATAATGCAAGCAGGAGGGGCCCCAAAACCTTGTGCTTAACTGATTTTTACCAATACAGGCCTATGTAAGCAGCAAAAAGACCACCCAATTTGTATTAAGGTTTGAAAAAGAAAAGTATGGAGTAATAATTAAACCTTTTGCAATATTTTATTTTACATACTGTAAAAAAAAGACGCTCAGATCAGCGGCAAAATGGTCCAAAGGAGACAGCAAAAAGACGCAGAGAGATGACAAAATTACAAAAAAAAAACCTTCGTGACAGCAAAAGACTAACCAAAATTATTATCTTGAAATGTAAAATAAATATACATATATATACAATATAAATATATAACAATTAAATTTCTTTCATTATCGTTTCTAGTGTTTGACACTACAGAACAAATGCTCAGAGCGAGGACAAAAAGTCCATTGGAGACGGCCAAAAAGGCGCAGAGAGTTAGCAAAAAGACCTATAAAGTCAGCAAAAAGAGAGACTAAAATAGTTTAAAAATCAGAAAAAATGTATGACTGTTTTTTTAATGTTTTTTTCAGTATCTTTCATTTCTTTTTATATTAGATACTACCAGGAAAGTGCAGAGCAGAAAGTCTAATAGAGGTAGCAAAAACGCGCAGAGAGACGGCAAAAAGACGCAAAGAGACGGCAAAAAGACGCAGAGAAACAGCAAAAAGACGCAGAGAGACGGCAAAAAGACACAGAGAAGGCAAAAAGACGCGGAGAGACGGTATGTACATAAAAAGACGCAGATAGAGGCAAAAAGACGCAGAGAAACAGCAAAAAGACGCAGAGAGAGGGCAAAAAGACGCAGAGATGGCAAAAAGACGCAGAGAGAAAGCAAAAAGACGCAGAGAGACAGCATAAAGACACATAGAGACGGCAAAAAGACGCAGAGAGACAGCAAAAGATGACAAAAAGACCTAAAAGGGCAGCAAAAAAGACCAACCAAAATAACTGAATGTTCAGAATCAGTATTATCTAATTACAATTTTATGCTCTAGTATTACACTCTACAGGAAAAGGACGAGAAGCGAAGACAAACAGTGCAAAAGAGTCAGCAAAATGCAAAAAGTGAGTGAGTGAAATGTGTTTTACGGCACAGCATCACAAAAAGGTTGTTTTTTTTTTGCGCCGAAAAGGCTATAAAAGAGAGGCTGCAAAAAGACCTATAAAGGCGGCAAAATGACCAACCCACATGCATCAACTCTTTATAAACTATATTCAGGCTCGGATCCAGACCGGGATGGGAAGCATGTATCGAATAATACGTTTATCTGTGACAGGGTATAAAGCAACTAAACTGAGTTGTGATTAACTTTCAAGTCGGTTAAAAGTTACTGTTACAGGTTTTTAAATCTTTTCGAAAGGAAGACATCATAAAAGTAAAAAGTATGCAAAGACCAGGAACTGAAACAATCAAAATCCAAATCCAGCCCTCAAACCATAGTTGGAAACAACTAAGATTACAAATAATCAAGATACAGAGAACATATGGCCAACCGAGTGAGCAGCTTGTTCCCAAAAGGTGGCCACTCAGCAACCCAAACCGAACCAAAAATAATAATAACATACATAAGGTAAAACATCACAGAAACTCTGACACCAAAAACAGGCAACAAAGAACCACAACAGAACTACCGCCTTGGAACGGTCAGTAATGAATTACTGGGGGGCTTAAATCGATTTTACAGGCCCAACCTCACCCTCAGTTTCTGAAGTGGTACAAAACATTTAGTTGGTTGTTCGGTTCGCATGATAACCCTCTAACTCGTCAATGAATCATCACGGTAAACACATAAACCTATCAGTAGTCTTCGAAAAGTCGCAGTATTATGTTGTTTACTCATTAATGTCAAGTGACTAATTAAAGGAGTCTGAGAGCACATTGCAGACCGGCTCATTTCCAAGTCACAAAATCGTTCAGTCAAGGCACACAGAGTAGACCTACATAAGAAACTGTGCTTTGCGGCGCCGGACCCACGTCCAGTTTTCAGAATAGTTCACTAGACAAAACTAGGAGCGGCTGTAGCGTAGTGGATAACACTCCAGACTACCAATCCAGGGGTCGCAAGATCGATTCCCCGCTTCTCCGGTCTTTCGGATGAGACTTTAAACCGAGGCCCCGTCTCCATATGACCTCGTTGTTGGTGGGACGTTAAACCCGAGTTCACTCACTCACTCACTAGACAAAACTGTGCAGACTCAGACAGACGCCGCAAATCGCAGTTTCTATATTAGGTCTACTCTGTTTGCCTTGAATGAACGAACTCATAACTTGGCAATGAACCTGTCCATACTGCTTGATGAAATAGTCCACTAGCCATTCATGGGTTAATACTGTAAAACACTTAATATGTGCGGTATCAAAGTTTCGCGTTTTAAAGATTGTTTCCCTCGTTATTTCATGTTTTCAGAAACAAATATTTTAACAAACATTCGTTAGACAATATGTAATAGTCTCATAATTAGCCGTAAAAGTTTTGAGAAAATGCATGTTTATTCGATGAATGTGGAATGAAAAATTATCTTCAAATTAAAATGCAAATTACCTATTTCCTCACGGCCTGTCAGAATATCGATTTTGACCACGTGTGTCATGTGATCATGTAGAGGTATTTTTCTTATTCGTGCACGTGATTGTGACGTATGAATAAATTATTTTTGTCCAATAATGCGATTTCAACCGCGGTCCGCGATTGTATAAAAATTTATCTTATTCTTTGTTTAAAGTCACTTTTATCAAATATTATTATCTAAACTCTAATTCAAATGTATTGTTAGACCATGTCGGAGGTATTGAATGAAATATTTCATCAAATCATTTAATTTGTTATTATTATAAAGGGTGTAAATCTTCTGAAATGCAGGCCGACGTGACAGGGCGAGGAAGTATATGCTACTATCTTTCATCCGTTTAAGAAGATCATGAAATACTGACACCTTTGCATATGGGTCTGTTTCATTTTTGCTGTCTTTTGGCAACTAAACCTGGATAGTCTTCATTTGTAAATAATGAAGCGAAGCAAATAAATAATTCACATTAACTATTTCTATATTTTAACAGAATTTGGTTGGCCTTTTTGCTGCTTTTAAGGATCTTTTTGCCGTCTGTTTTTGTGCCTTTCTGCTGTCTTCTAAGGACTTTTTGCTGTATCTCTACGGGTCTTTTTGCTAGCGTCTTTCTTCTGTTTCTCTGTGTCATTGAGCTTCTTTGTCACAAATAATATATAAAAAGATACTGTAAAAGGTTCGTTCACTGTTTAATAATACCGTTTGTATATGAGTCATTCTACAAAAATGAAGGAATTTGGGCTTTTTTGTTTTGCAAAAAATAACACAACTGATTTTGATTTGTTTTATTTTAATCTCAACTCTGAATATTTAACAACAATAAACCATTAATTTAGACAAGAGAATTTGCTTAAAAATACATGTTGGCTTATTTTGATTGCTGCCCTGGTTTTAAAATGTCATTCCTGTTACCACAACAAGAGACCTTATTTTCTAAATGAAATAATTATCGTAGTTATTTTCTTCTTTCGAATTAAAAAGTTCCTGTTTAGACCTCGAAGTTTACAAACTTGTTCAGAGGAAAAATTATTTGATACTAATAATATAATCAATAACTTATTATTTTACTGAAACATAACGATTTGAGACAAATGCCATCAAATCTATTTTGAGAACTTGTAGGATGAGTATCTTCATTTTCTGCAAAAGGTAGCTGTAGGCATCGACTTTCAAACTGGTAGATAAATGCAACAGCAGAACATTGGATTAACTTATATATTGAGCAAAAGTTGACTGGTAACAGGAATGACATTTGGTAACAGGAATGACAACAATAATTTTCAGCAGTAACATTAATGACAATATGAATGATATTCAGTATCAAGAAGAACAGCTAAACTGAAAGATGTAAAAATACTAAAAGTAACTTGTAATCTGACTAACAGTGAAGTAGAAATCTGGTGAATATTTAAAAAAATGAGCTCTTAAAGGCTCAGAGTGACTGTTCAGTTCACCTTTAAGGTGGTGATAATCACTGCTTTGAGGCAAAGACAAAAATTCGCATAACATGCTGAAAATTCAACAGATCTTCCCAAACATTAGCATATGCCTTCTTTATGTAAAATGTGATTCAACCTGATAAAAGTGTACTATGAATATGTCATCCCTGTTACTTATTCTGTGGACATGTGTCATCCCTGTTACCGCGGCCAACAACATGCTATTACACGCCTCTTATAATGTTCTGTAAAAGACACGGCATATTCAAATTAGTCTAGTTGAAAGAACTATAAATGTCAAACACAAACATCTTTCATATTTTACATATTTAATTAAATTTAAAGTGTCATTCCTGTTACTTTTGGTGGGTGACAGAGATGACAGTAACAGGGATGACAGTAAAAGGAATGACAAAAAGTATGCGAACTCACACTTATTTTGCTTTCTGGAGGCAAAAACTTGAAAATGTTTACGCAACAATATTGATGTCTATCATACTTTTTCAGTGTTTGTATTTTGTTTTATTTGCAGCTTTTTTTTTTTTGTAGAAAGGTGGGTAACAGGGATGACAGATTACCTGTCTTACTCACTACTTAATTTAGATAATTGTTGCATATTTACTTTTAAGCAAACTTTGCATAAAGTAATTTAATGTTTTTATAAAATTGGCGCTCCTAACCTCACAAAAGTCCAGGGCAAGGTCATTTTCATGGGTAGTAACTCTGTCTAAACTACAATTGCAACTGCGGTAACAGAGTATGACACGAACTGCGGGACACACAAAAACAAACTTGACACGGCTTCAAATCAAAACCAATGGGTACACGACGCTTCTGTCATTGGTAGGTTTCTGTCACAGACTTTCATCATGTCTCTATTTGTTTTGTTTATATTAGCACTTTTTGTCAAACTGAAGTTCAACTTTTACTATTTTGCAGTGGGACAAGCAAACATAAGGGGGGTAACTCTTAATTTCTTTAGAAAGAAATATGAACAACTGCATTAACTAGCCCAGTCAGTATCGTAAATGTTAGATATTTGGTCACTTTAATTAAAACATACTACCAAAGGCAAGATACTTGAAATGGAAAAAAGGTATACAAGTATTTAGGTGAGGGACAGGAATTCCTCATCTTTTGTAGAATGACTCACATTCAAACAAAGTTTACCTGGTCCTCTCGTTGTCTTTTTGCTGTCGCAAAAGCCCAATTAATATTATAATAATAATAATAAATAGAGGGAACCGAATGAGTTGAAATCAGCATGTATAAATTAGATACATGTATGAAGATCTAGTTAATGAAATCATGTATGTCCTAGGAATATTTAATAGGTCTTTCCGCAGACTTGTATTCAAAGTAAAATAAAACAAATCAGATTAAAATTAGGTTCAAGACGTCTTTTTTTTTCTTGTATTTTTTGTCATCTATTTTCTTGATATTGAAATCAGTTAAAACTATATTTTACGGGGTCTTTTTGCTATTTTTCCGGGTCTTTTTGCCGTCTTTTTGCGTCTTTCCGGGTCTTTTTGCGCCTTTTTGCGTCTTTCCGCGTCTTTTTGCGTCTTTCCGGGTCTTTCCGGTATTTAGGCACCCCCCTCCAGAGCAAATTTCGTAGATGTAGGGAATCTCCTCTATAGAAATTCAGCCTTAGCAACAACATAGCAACCGCTTAAGTCGTTTTATAAATACGGCCCCTGGTGTATGCCGTATGAATTAAGAAAATCGTACACTAGCACTAGTCGATTCGTACCTTCTTTAATTTACTCACAAGGCCGGAAAACTCCCAGGAGTATATTGGTGGCCAGAAAGCTTAACATGCCACAGTGTTAGTGGCAAAAACTGTCCAGTAGCTAAATGTTCCATTCAATTATTATTGGCAGACATGTAAATTTGGGCAACTTAAGTTCATATTTTGGAGAGTTTTTGTGGCCCCAGACAAAAATCATAGCATTTGGCAACCGCGCCACAAGATGCAAGATACAAGAAACTTTATTTAAAGTCGACTTTCAAGTGTACAACAGCTCAACAGCCAGTAAGGCCATTTTGTTGACAAACAAGATGAAAACTATACAAATAAATAAACTGTATAAAAGATCACAGATATTAATGATATATAGGCTATCACAGTTGTATATTACAAGAAAGTTTAGAGTATGCTATCGGATATTATTAATTTCCAATAATCAAGCCAGGAAAACTGGCTTCAGAAGGAGAAGGCCGGTTTCATAGCTTAATCTGGGGCTCCAAGGACATGTGCAAGGATAATGGCTCCCCTCCATCCAGGCATACCCCTTAGTCCCCAAAAACGAAACAACAACACTTATCCGTTGGGAGATAAGACTGACCATCAGGGAAAGCGAAAATGGACAAAGGAGACAATCAGGCGGGAGAGGGAGGGTTAAACTGATACCTTTGAAGCTAATTTGGAATTTATTGAAAACTATAGAAAAAAAATCATGCAGAACACAAGCAAAACATAAAACATAAGAAATAAAGCTGATCATGCAAGCTGAAAATAAAAAATAAATAAATAAAGCTGAAAAAAAACCCAAGGGAATTTAAAACAAATACTATCTTCCAACAGTCCATAGACACTGGACGACTTCCAAGCGATTGGCTGAATGCAAATATAGCCCCAGGTTACAAGAAGGGAGATGTTCACCTACCTGAAAATTACAGACCAGTTTCACTTACCTGTGTATCCTGTAAGATCTTGGAACACATAGTTTGTAAACACATTCTCGATCACCTAGAAGACAGCAAGATTTTAACTTCCCTAAACCATGGATTCAGATCTGGCTACTCCTGTGAAACCCAGCTGGTAACAACAGTACATGATCTTCTTGGGAAGTTTGATGTTGGAGCCCAAATCGACATGGTAATCGTAGACTTCTCAAAAGCCTTTGATACCGTCCCACACCAAAAGTTGCTCCACAAGCTGAGACTATATGGTATTCACGGTAATATCAACAACTGGCCATGTGACTTCCTTACAAACAGAAAGATGTAGGTGGTTATCGATGGTGAGGAATCTGAAGCAGTCCTTGTAGACTCCGGCGTCCCTCAAGGTACAGTGCTTGGACCCCTTCTATTTTTGTGCCACATTAACGATCTGCCAGATTCTGTGAAGTCCACAGTCCGACTTTTTGCAGACGACTGTCTCTTATACCGTCACATCAGGACCATCCAGGATCACCTTACACTTCAGAGAGATCTCCAGTGCTTGGAGAAATGGGCCAAGACTTGGGGAATGCGTTTCAATGCCAAGAAGTGCTACATCATGAGCATTAACTCCAAATCTATGCATTTCTACCAGCTTGATAACCATATTTTACAGCAAGTCTCCGAAAACCCATACTTGGGTGTTACACTATCTGAGCACCTGAAATGGAGCTCCCACATTAACAAAATTTAAAAAAAAATGCCAATCCACATTGCCCGACCGACTGCAGGAAGACAGCATTACTTCCATTGATACGATCTACTTTAGAATACAGCTCTGTAGCTTGGGACCTTTACCAGCAGAAAGACATTGGCAAACTTGAAAAGGTTCGGCGCCAGTCAGCAAGATTTATCTCCGGAGATTACTCCTTGAGGGAACATGGTAGTGTCACCAGAATGTTGGCAGAGCTCCATCTACCACCACTTCAGGACAGAAGAAAGGCCAACCGTTTGACATTCTTCTTCAAGTTGGTCGAGGGGCAGGTGCCAGCACTGCAGCCTGATGACTATTTAACTCAAGTCTGGGAAAAACGTTTAATCAAAAAGAAACAATATACTGACTGTGTAGATTCTAATATCATTGAAAAACACGTTACAAACCATAGCAGATGTTTTAAGACTGTGCAGTGTAATACCGAACTGTATAAAAATTCCTTTTTCCCAAGAACTGTTATTGATTGGAATCATCTGGAAGAAAGTACTGTGCGTGCAGAGACAGTGAACGGCTTCAGAAGAGCCATCTCTCCCCGGGACTAGTGTTATTCCCAGCTCTCTCCCCGTTGCACATATGCTGAAAGGCCCTGCAACGTAATCATCCAGATCCAGATCCAGAAGTAAAAAGCAAAGCTAAAAAACAGAGGGAAAATAAAATCTAAATTAAGGATTAAAAGATTTACACATATAACGATTGCACGCGGAACCGCCCCGGGTACGGATAAGCCCTCTGAACCTATCAAAGTCGTCTACCTTTCTCAGCTCGTTCGGGAGGCTGTCCCACACCCCAGCGGCCTCATAGCAAAAACTAGATTTACCAAATCTTGTTGTACGTACACGTGGAACATCGACTAGGTTTTCATATCTGAAAGAATAAACAGTATTTTTATAAGATACAAGGTCCTGTAGATAGACCGGTGATTTTTTATGTAAAATTTTAAAATTTAAAGAGTAACTACACTTCAGGAACTGACTGAATCAGATCCCAAACCCTATCCCCAACATCAAAGGGAAAGATTGACAAAGACATCCCAACAAACAATAAATTACAAGTGATAAGCCGAGTCAGGAGCTCTTTCCCAAATAGATGGCAACTCGGCTATCTTTATTGAACTAAATAATTTAGACCAACAGACGGGTTACAACGGACTAAGCAAATTATACGAAAAACATTTAACAATTATTTTTACCTTTTTCTATTTTTATGATAGAAGGATTAAACTGAGAACACAATAAATTAAACAGCACCGAACATAAAACAAATGCAACCGCAACAAAAGTACCGCCTTGGGACGGTCAGTAATAACTACTGGGGGTTTAAACCGGTTTTACTTGGCCCAAACCTTCACCCTCACCCTTCGCTGTGGTGCACACAATTAGTTGGTAGTTCGGTTCGTATGGAGGTCCCCTAACTCATCAGAGAGTCATCACGGTCAACAATTAAGATCAAGAAAAGACCGTGATGAAGCAAGGATGAGGACTCGACAGCCAAAACGTGTTGAGACACCCGGAGATCCCTGGGGCGTCAGCAAAACCACTGGAGTACTGCAGCAAAAGAAGACCACCAGTTGAACCCCGTTGGGCCAAGAAACAGACAAACATCCGGCCCCAACCAACTAATATATAGCTTTATGTAGGGGCTATCATAAAGTCTGAACCCCGACCCACCGGCGTGCAATTAAAGAGGACAGCAAAGTTGTCAACCGTGATTGGGTTAACCACTAAGCATGCAGACTGTCGCATTACATCTATGTTATAGCCAATGCGTTTAAATCGTATGATAATTTCTTAAATTGATCGGGAAATTCTGTTTTCCCTACGATTTTGCGTAATTTATATACTAAGTCACCATAAAATTCAGGTTCCGATAGGCCTTGTTGCAAAAGTGACCTTAACCCTGTATTATATTTAGAAACCAATTCAAAGTGTCTACGATAAAATTTAGAAAAAGTTTTCCGAAGTTTATGATACCGATACCCCTGCTGTAAAAGCTTGGCAGTCAAACTTTTATTACGAGCATTGAAGTCAGCCAGATGACCAGACACCCTAGCGAAGCGAATAAGCTGAGAAATGTAAACACCATAAGAAGTGGTGCGAGGAACATCACCATCCAAAAACGGAAAATTAACAATGTCGAAATCAAAATCATCGCGTTTGTCATAAATTTTAGATGAAACAAATCCATCTAAAATAGATAAATGTAAATCCAAAAATGGGGCCTCGGTATCAGAAGTATTTGCTTTATTTAACTGCAATTCAGCAGGATAAATTTGACTAACCATTTCTTCAAAATAAGGGTTGTCAATATTTAAAAGGTCGTCCAAGTATCTAGACGTTGAGTTGAATGCTTCAATGACATGAGCTTGAGTATCATCAGAAAGAGACATCATAAAGTCTCTTTCATAGCAAAACAGAAACAAATCTGCTACAAGAGGAGCGAAATTAGTACCCATCGGAATTCCTATAATTTGTCTGTGTAACTTAGTACCGAATCTGATGAAAATGTTATCTAGAAGATATACTAAAGCATCACAAACATTTTGGCAAGACCACATTTTAAACCTTTTTTGGTCATCGGAAGTAAAAAAAAAAGCATGTTTATCATTGCAAGCAAGATAAAGAGCACCCTCTCTCTGAAAAGTAGTCTCAATTAAATTTATTAGTTTCTTTTTTATTAAATTATGGGGCAAAGTTGTATAGAGTGTAGAAAAATCGTATGTAGACAAACTACACGCGCGATATCCTCTAGACTTCAGTATATCAAGAACCTCGGTAGAATTTTTATTTGACCAAAACAAATTTTTTCCTGACCGTTCGTAAACTTTTTCACAGTTCTCTGTATCTTGATTATTTGTAATCTTAGTTGTTTCCAACTATGGTTTGAGGGCTGGATTTGGATTTTGATTGTTTCAGTTCCTGGTCTTTGCATACTTTTTACTTTTTTTCCTAATTACATGAATTTTGATAGCGGTAAGGCAAGAAGTTAATAATTTGGAAAGTTCAGTAGTGGTACAAGCACTAGAATTAGCAATAAACCTGGCTTTATATGGTCGTTTATGAAGTTTAGGTAACCAGTACATCGTAGGAAGCTTGTCCTGCCGTTCCTCTACATTTACAGAAAACTTGAGGGCTATATCATTACAGTGCCTAAAGACAACAGACTTTTCGTCTTCTGAAGTCTCTTCATAGGCCTTAGTGCCGCCAAGTTCTTGTTTCAATGTGTTAATATAGTGTAACCGTCAAACAACGACAACGTTATTTGCAGCCTTGTCTGCTGGAACCAGAACGTACTTACTATGTTACTGCTGGATACCCAACTTCAGATGACGGAATGGTGATTTAGGTTTAGGCGGCAAAAGATTTGTGTTTTGGGAATAGAATTTAATACGTTTATCCATTACATTAAAAATGTTCACCTTCCATTCCTTTAAGGCATCAGACTCAACATGTTCCCGCTTGCACCATCGATTACCAAAATCAGTTAAAGAACAGGCTATATCTTCCCTACATAAGCGCCTCATAAGAACTAGTAAAATCATTTTAACTAAACGAAGTGCTCTAAACTGCAATTTTTTCATTTTGTTAGAACTAGTTTTTGAGCAAAAATGCCATACAAGAGGGCAGTAGTTTAAACTTGATCTAATAAAAGATTTGTAGATAAGAATCTTTGTTTCCTGAGATAAACAATTGCTAAGACGTAAAAGAACATTAATTTGTCTTTTAGCTCACCTGAGCCTTTAGGCTCACAGGTGAGCTTATAGTATAGCTAGGCATCCTTCGTCCGTCCGTCCATATGTCGTCCGTCGTCCGTCCGTTGTCAACATTTTCAAACATCTTCTCCTCTGCCACCACTGGGCCGATTGTAACCATATTTCATATGGAGTCTACCTAGATTGGGGAACGAAAGTTTGTTCGGGGTATCTGGGTCACATGACCAAGATGGCCGCCACGCCCATATATGGTAAAAACCCTTCTGAAATCTTCTTCTCCAGAAATCAAAGGCCTTTGACCTTGAAACTTGGTATGTAGCATCAGGCATGCGGGCCCATCATAGTTTGTACAAATGATGACCTTGCGTTGACCTTGACCTAATTTATGACATGGTCAACTTTGGTACGTTAGGCTTCTGTATGGTGTATGGTGGATTTCTCAGAAACTATTTAAGGTGGAATATAGGACAAAACCAAAATTTTCTGTTTTCGTGTAAAAAGAACAATGATCAAGAAGTTCAGCATTTTCTTAATTATGATATGATTTTTTTATAGTTTGAAACAAATTATTCTTTTTCTATGAACTCATGAAAATGCGAGGTATTGACATCTTTTTATGCAAAATAAATAACGCTCTATTACATACAATTTTCGCATTTGTTTTGCTCTCCGTTAAGACATTGTAATAAATTTCACACCAAAGTGCGAGCCGTCAAGAGGACTTTTAAGATGTGTTGTTACTTCTTCAAAATATTTCCACATTTTGTATTGATTTAGGCAAATATGACTTTTCATTAGCTACTAAACATAGCTTAATTTCTCATACAAGCTTAGATAGAGCAAAAACGTTTCCGAAAAATGCATGTATATATGAAATTTTGATGTGTGTTTACGAAATATCTTTACATGTAATTTTTTAAATAAATCTAAGTTTTCACCGTGTAATTTTTTCACAAAGTAGATTTGTTTAACTAAACCCCTTGTTCTGATGATATCGTTTCTCTTTACGTCAAAGAGAGATTAACGCTAAGAATGTTTTCAGTAAATTTTCTGTTTCTAGTTGGTTATCCCCTCGGGGATAACCATATTAAGATAGGAATTCGTACTCGATTAATGCACGCCGTTTCCTTTTTGCTAATACAGGTCCCATTATTTCCCGATACTTCTACATTTGGCACACCCTGCTACAGGGTTCTCGCCAGCATCGCTAATGCATGATATTTATAGCTTATATCTTAAAACACTTTATCTCTCCCTGTACAAACAGTTATCTGAAAGTTCTGTTATCACTTAACAGTACAGATCAATAACAAGTTCTGCTTGATTAACGCTACATGCAGGTGCCACTATTTACCGGTATTTGCTCCCATAGTTTGGCGCACCCAGCTGCAGGATCCTTTCCAGCATTGCTGAGACATGAGCTGTAAAATTTATCCTGAACACTCCATCTCGCCTAATACAAGAACCTCACCTAATACAAGCACTTACCAGAGAGTTCAGTCCATTTACGAAGAGATATTACTAAACAGTACATGTCATCTGACAAAAGTTAAAAGCACTGAAGCTCACCTGTTACAAGCAATCACTAGACGAAAAGAAAAAGTTGTCAAACTCGCCACTTACCTACAGCTTCAACAAATCCAAGAATACAATAAAATTAACTTGAATTGCTGCCAATTTTCTGTTTACCACTTGCATCTTGCTAAGGGATAATCTCTCAAGCTTTTTCAAAAGCTAAACTTGTAAAACATTTATGTTCTCTTCTAGGGAATATAACTGCACGAAAAACGAAAGAACTGAATTGATAGCTTGTTTCCCCTTCCATGGACGAAGGTTTCAACAGGCCAGGGTTTCATTTTTGCCATGACATTTATTTTGCGTAACGTGACGTCTTCTTTATTGAACACTTACGATTCTCGTATTTCGCGACGTCAATTACTCCCGAAAACGCAAAACCCGGAAAAATGAACCCCTAGCCTGTTTCGATTCTTCTGTCTACAAAACGGAATAAGATATTTCTTCATTTTTTCGCTTTTCATTTTGATATGCTCTTTAGAATGACTCGAGATGGTTTTATCAGAAGTAAAAGTTATGTCGGCGACCGCTCTTAGTACCAAATTTAGTTTGGCGCAAATAAAATCGACGTTATTTGAAGAGGGGGTATAGTTAAAAAAATCTCCTTTTAGAAATATTTACACGGTAAAATCTTGATATTATTTCATCAATATTTCAATATCACATTTCATGTTTGTCGGAGACGTTTTATCTCTGTTTCAGGTTTTACGCGAAAAACTGCAAATTTCAACAGCTAATGAAAATGAATGTTTGCATTAATTCACTCGAAATGCTTAGAGATTGGGTAAAAAGTACAGAACAGGTTAAGGGACCTCTTGATGGCACGCACTTAGGCATGAGATTTATTTCAATACCTCAAAGTACTGCTGAGCAATGTCGATTAATGTGGATATCTGAGAGCTATAAATTTTGCGTAGAAAACGTCAAACCGTCATGTTTTCACGACGTCATCTAAATAGGAATTGTTTGTTTCATGCTCGGAAGAAATTCATTTAGTGAGTCACAAATGACTGAAGGTTTTTGTGATATATTGTTTGACTAGAAGACAGAAAATTTTGGTGTTGTCCTATTCCACCTTAAGTCTAAGGTGCTATACTTGGTATACATGGTCAACTAAATCAACAGATGAAGATATAATGTCACTAAAGGTCAAGGTCTTTCTGTCCGACCATCTGTCGTCAAGATTTTCAAGCATCTTCTCCTCTGAAACCACTGCGCAGATTGAAGCCAAATTTCATATGGAGTCTCAGTGGACTTGGGGAAGGAAAGTTTATACCCGGGTCTGGGTCACATGACCAAGATGGCCGCCTCGCCCATATATGATAAAAAACCTTCAAAAATCTTCTTCTCCAGAACCAAAAGGCCTATGACGTTGAAACTTGGTATGTATTATTGAGCATGCGGGCCCATTATAATTTGTACAAATGATGACCTTGCGTTGACCTTGACCTAATTTACGACATGGTCAACTTTGGTACGTTAGGCTTTTTTGGGAAAACACTTCTACAGTGGATTTCTCGGAACTATTTAAGTCTAAGGTACAATACGTGGTTTATATGGTCAACTGAATGACCAGAAGAAGAAATTATGTCACTGAAGGTCAAAGTCATATTGTCGGTCTGTCCGTCATCCAAATTTTCAAACATCTTTTCTTCTGAAACCACTGGTCTGATTGAAGCCAAATTTTATATGGAGTCTCAGTGTGATGGGAGAACAAAAGCTTGTTCCCAAGGTCTTGGTCACAGGACCAAGATGGCCACCGTGCCCATATATGGTAAAACACTTAAAAAACCTTCTTCTCCAGAACCAAAAGGCCTATGACCTTGAAACTTGGTATGTTTTATTGGGCTGGTATGTATTATTGGGCATGCAGGCCCATCATAGTTTGTACAAATGATGACCGTAGGTTGACATTGACCTAATTTATGACATGGTCAACTTTGGTATGTTAGCCTTTAATATGGGAAAACGCTTAAACAGTGGATTTCTCAGAAACCATTTAAGTCTTAGGTGCAGTATATGGTATATATGGTCAACTAAATGACAAGATGAAGATATTATGTCACTGAAGGTCAAGGTCATATTGTCGGTCTGTCTGTCATCAAGATTTTCAAACATCTTCTCCTCTGAAACCACAGGTCTGATTGAAGCCAAATTTCATATGAACTCTCAGTGTGATGGGGGAACGAAAGTTTGTTTCCGGGGTCTCGGTCACATGACCAAGATGGCCGCCATGCCCATATATGGTAAAAGCCCGTCAAAAATCCTCTTCTCCAAAACCAAAAGGCCTATGAATTTGAAACTTGGTAAATAGCTTTGGGCACTCAAGCCCATCATATTTATACAACTGATGATCGTGCGTTGACCTTGACCTATTTAATGACACTGTCAACTTTGGTATGTTAGGCTTTTATACGGGAAAATGCTAAAACAGTGGATTTTTCAGAAAGGCTAGGGTACAATATTTGGTATATATGGTTGACTAAATGACCAGATGAAGATATTATGTCGCTAAAGGTCAAGGTCATCCTCTTACCTTTGCACAAGGTCACTGAGATTGTCTCACCTGTCAACATTTTCAAAAAATCTGCTCAGAGGCCACTGGGGCGATTGAAGCCATATTTCATATGGAGCTTCACCGGCTTAAAGGAATCAAAGTTTGTTCAGATGGTCTTGGTCACTTGACCAAGATGGTCGCCATGCCCATATATGGTAAAAACTCTTCAAAAGTCTTTTTCTCGAGAACCGAAAGGCCTATGACCTTTGAAACTGGGTATGTAGCATTGGGCACTCAAGCCCATCATAGTTTATACAAATGATTACTGTATTTCCATATGGCGCCTTAATACTGGGTCAAAGGAATCAAAGTTTATTCAGATGGTCATGGTCAAGGTGGCCGCCACGCCCATATGTGTGACAGTGTCTGGCATTTTGAGCCTTATGGAGCGAAAATCGGAAATTTTGTTTTTAACGTTTCCATATTTATCAGTGCTTCCAGAATAGATTCTGAGAAGCATAAAGAAATACCGTTAAAGTTTACTGCAAAAGCGAAAGAAATTCACACCCACCCGACTTGTTGTTTTCGTTTCACTGATTGGATACAATTTACAGACTAGCTGGATAAACCTTTGTAACTCTGGTTCGTGGCATTGCCTTTCAAAGATCTATAATGCGAACATTCTTAAAGGAGTGTAGATGAAGAAAATTAAACACGCCGATAAAAATGTTGAATCAGTCTTTTCAGGTGACGCTCTAAAATTTATTAGTCAGTGCGCGGAAATACAATTAACTTTACGTGCAAATTTTATGACGTCACTTTCATTTTACGTTTCGTGACGTCAACGTCGCACCTTCACAAGGCTCAAAATTGCAGGCACTGTCACAATTATGATAAAAAGCCCTTCAGAAAACTTTGTCCAGAGCCAAAGGCCCATTGACCTTGTGGCTTGGTATATAGAATTGGGATTCAACATTAGTTCCCGGGGGTGTGGAGGGTATCTGCCCCTGCCCTGACCTCGGGCTATATACATGTATAAAAGCATTAAATCTATACAAGGACCAAGTGTCAGGTGAGCTACAGGACCACTGGTCCTCTGGTTTACATATTTCAGATACATGTATGTGCTTCTCAAAATTTAACATGTAATCAACTGTAACTCCTATGAGTTTGACCGAGTCTTCACAATTAATTTCAGTGCCACAGATATTAAGACTTTTACAGGACTCATTACCTTTAGGACCAAGCATAATGGCCTGGAATTTGTCAGGGTTAGCCTGAATTTTATTGTCTCCGAACCAGTCAACGAAAGTTTCACTTTCAGATTCGAGAATTTGTTTTATAGTATCTAAAGATCTGTGGCTATACGACAGGGTATTATCATTTGCGTAATTATAAATACGTGATTTTTTGACAAAATAAAATATGTCATTTACAAACACGCTTAAAAAAAGAAGGGGTCCCATGATAGAACCCTGAGGCACTCCCTTTAAGATCTGCACCCAACTGCTATGCATTTGTCCCATCTTGACCCTCTGCTTTCTATTTGATAAATAACTATGCAGAAAATTGCAAGCCTCGGCAGCGAGTCTGTATGCTTTAAGTTTGGCTATAATGAGGTCATGCGGAAGACAGTCAAAGGCTTTGGACATATCCATAAGCACAGCGCCTATGTAAAGCTGTTTGTTCAAGTCCTGTTTCTAGTCCTCCGCAAGCCTAAGGAGTGTTGTTTGACAACCAAACCCTTTTCTGAAGGCAGCTAGATAATTGTCAAAAATATATTCAAAGTGTTCAGACAACTGTCAAAACATGTCAGAGATCTTCGGAGTTCTTAGAATGAGAGGAAAGAATGCTAACCGGGCTGTATTTTATTTCATAAATTGGTTAGTATGGGCTCAAAGATTAAAAATGGTGCTAATGGGTCCAGCCTGCTTTCAGGAGCTTGGCGGGTAACTGACCTTTTTGGGGTGAAGTTTATTTATAGATTTGGTGACCATTGGCTGGTCGACGGGTTTGAAACTAATATAAACTTGTCCATACTAATTTTAGTGCGACAGACGCGCGTTTCTGTATTTAACTTCTTCAGTGTCGCTAAACCTCAAAAGTTTGATAGAAAAGAGATAGTGAGTAACCTTCTTCTGGACAATTTCCCTTAAAGGGCTACTGCACTGTTTCTTCACTATTTCCAGAAATATTCCCAATTAACAGATATTTATGAGAGAAACAGATTGCTGAAAACCCCGTCGAAAAATTCTTACCCAAACTGTAACTATTGACAATTAAAATTTATGCAAATTAGATTTTAAGCCCCGCCCACTTTTTTCTTTTCTACAGCTTTACTTGCATAATGTGATTTGAATTCCAGTTATTATTACCATATGCTGATGCAAAATATTCAAACTTCTTTCATGAGATGATGCAACTTGTCTCATTAAATCTATTTTAGGGGAAAAAATATAATTTTTTTTTTTTCAAAATATATTTTTTTTTAAATTTAAATTATATGAATGACTCAAATGACGTCATAAGAGTCCTTGCATATTTTTTAGCTAATTAAAATTTAAATTGCTTATAACTTTTTAACCATTTGGAATTTTTCCTTGCAGTTTTCAACATTCTTTTAGACAAAACAATACCAGTTATTTCCAGTTATTTCAATGCATGTTGAAAAACAGTACAGTAGCCCTTTAATGGCTAGAATGCTGGAGTGACTATCAAGGTCATGTGTCTGGGAATTGATTCCTATCTCCCGAGTAATATTAATGTAAAAGTTATTTAGGATACTAGTGACCTCCTTCTGGTCACTAACTAAGGTGTTATTCTCAACCAGAATTATGTCACAATCAGTTTTAGTGGCTTTTGAGCTGAGATATGGCTTAATGGTAGGCCAAAAATCTTTCGATTTAGGACCCCACTGCATCTTTCAAAAAGGTAAAGTTGAATTGATAGCTTCCTAAGTTTAGCAACGTAATTTCTTTGTTTCCTGTATAGCTCCCAGTTTGATTTGTTTCTATATCTTTTATACCTATTATGGAGCATTTTCGTTTTATAAATTGCTTTCCTTAGCTCAGAATTCATAAACGGATGAGAGTCCTTTTTTGGATATTTTTGCTTCTTGGGGGCGTGCTCATCCACGATATCCCTCAGTATTGTTTCATATGCCCAGTAGCATTCATTTGCATCGAAAATGGCTGCTACATGGAAGGGTACCTGATGGAGATCTCGGGTGAACCCAGCCTCTTTAAAGTTCTTATAGCTTCGAATCCCCCGCTGCACATGTCGAAAAGTAGATCTAGGTTTAGTAAGTAAAAGGTGAATATTTTGTGAATAGAATTGAATACGTTTATCTACTATTAACACATGAGGCACAACGTACTCTCGTTAACACCATCGATCTCCGAACCCATTAAATGCAAATGCTAATTCTTCCCTACACTTTTTTGAAATCGATGTGGGAAGGAAATCTGTATTTGGACCCTTAGAAACTACATGTATGAAACGAACTATTGATTCTGAGATGATTTTCATATTTGCACTTATAACATGACCAGCTGACGCAGGAATAAATTTGGAATCTTTACAGTCTCATGACTCAGGGGTTTTAGATGGATGTCAAGATCAGAAAGAAGTTTATTGAAATTAAATAGAGAATCTTACATGAGTGCTCATGTATTGCTGAATTTATTAAACGAGTTGGGGAAAAAAAGATAAGATGCGAGGCTGTGCCGAGCATCTTATCGGTTTTCCCCAACGAGTTTAATAAATTCAATAATACAGGAGCACGAATGCAAGATTCTATTTATCATATGACCTTAAAATCGCATTTTATTAGCAAAATTTGCACTAAAACGTCACGATTTCGCCATTAGAAAACACGACGTTTTTATGGACGTCAACGTATAACGTTACGACGTAATTTGCATATTTAATCCACTAGTGGATTATCGTATTTAATGCATGGCTTTATTACACTCTCAGATGCAACGTCATATGATAAATAGTTCTCTTGGGCTTATTATATTAGCTAACAAATCATTGGTGGTTCAGAATTTCGAAAATAAGTAGGCATGGGTGAAGTGACGGACTTATCCTTAAAGATACAAATTCAATTTCTTTATTTATAAAATGAAATTGTATGAAATACCATTTGTGATTTGTTTAAGAGTCGATTAATGGATGAGGAGCATGTTGAGTGTAACATATATTCAAGAGAGCAGCATCATACAATGGATGATTTCTATCGTAGAATTTATTTGCCTCAGTATTAAAAACATGTCATACAGATTTAGGTAGAGAACTTAAAGTGTCTATCATATTCCTTTAAATCTTTCAACAAATGAGCCCGCGACAGGAGAAAATCAACAAAGATCAGATCAGATCAGATCAGGCTGGGCATCAGCCCTCTGAAATTATCCCTACAGCTTGGGATTTAAGCTTGTTTAAGATAACTTTCAGCATGACTTTGTTCGGATGACTGATTAGGCTGATGGTTTTATAGTTCTGACAGAGCCGTAGGTTGCTCTGTTTTTTGGAATGTAATATTCAGCGTCTGAATCCATGAGATCAGCCATTTCTCCGTTCTCCAGATTTGGTTTAACCAATATTTTATTCAGATAATTTATACATACATATAAATAACATGGTGGAGAAAAATAGGATCTGACAGTAAGCCTATGCTTATATGTAGGTCATCTCTCCAGATTTTGTCACATATCTTAGTTAAAATCTCAGTCATGGTCTCGCCACTTGCTTGAACAAGTATTGCAGGTGTATTATAACAAGGTAAAAAGATAAGCAAAGATCAGAAATTAATACAGTCCCACATCCTGCCCTAAAACCCATGAGTGAAAGAAGCATATACACAAAAATTGACAAAAAGTTCACAAAAGACACGCACGAATGAGCAGCTCTTTTCCAAAGTGGTGGTCATTCAGCTAACCTAAATAAAAAAATACAGCAGAGCATCTATTGTTTCCTATTTTCTGTTAAAAAACAACAACAAGAACAAAAACAGAAAGCAGAATGGGCAGCTATTCAGGTCAATCAGGTTACCTCACTGCTAGAGGCCATAGACAAGCGGACATAACAACTCCTAACATTAATAAACCACAAAACCTCGCCCTCTGTTCATGCGGTGGTTCGAAACATTTATCTGTTTGGTTCGCATTAAGGGTTGCCCTGTCACACTACAACGTTTCAGACAACGTATGCCGACGTATGAAAAATTTATCCAATACCCTGGCATACGCTGGAGATAAATTAAAAAATCAAACGGCAGCCTGTTTGGGAACGCATACATAGCGTACTGAACGACTATATAACGTATAAATAACTTATTCACAACTTATCCCTAGCGTATACATAACTTATACAAGCATATAACTGAGTGTTCCCAGCGTATCTGTAGCGTTCTTGTCTTATGCCGAGCTCATGCACAACGTTAGTCTACCTTACGCCGAACTTATGTATAGCGTGTTGGAGCGTGCTTCGACGATCAGATGTGAAGCGATAGCTCTCTACAAAACTTTTCATTGAAGTGGACGTGGATCAATGGACATGCCTCAAAAACGAAAGTTAGAGAACGTTGCAGATAGTAGCTGACCCAAGAAAACTACATCTTTACCACCTGCATGCCTATCCTTGTCCCAGTCATCACCAGACTACCGTGCCTACGATGGTAGCCAACGTCGCCCAGTTCTTTGGTGGTATTCGTGGTGGCATCTGCAGCAGCTGTGGCGGCATCTGAAGTGTAAACTTCCTCTCAAGTCTCATAATGACAAGCAGAAGTGGTCCTAGAAGATTCCTTATTTAAAAGTGTTGATGCTCATCTGTATCCAATATACAAACCACACTATTTCATACTATATGCAAGGGAAGTTACCTGTAAGTCGTACAGGTAAAGACACCTGTCTGTAGTGTAAGTGCAGTTGTATCCCTTATATTAGGGTACCGCGACGGCGCTGACTGGACAGGTAGATCAAGATAATCTACCCAATATCGGATATTGAAGCAACAGTAAAATTGATCATTTCTGAAGAGCTCCATTCAACTTCATTAACATCAGCCCCCCTCCCCCTTTTTTTCTCGCACCTTTTATTTATTCACATTTTTTTAAAATTAATTTATTTAATTTTTCTTATTTCTATGAATTAGTATGATTGAATTATTGTTTACAGTAGTTATGCTTTTAAAATTATGTGCGGTAGTATATAATGATAATTATAGTAATAATAATAATAATAATAATAATAAGAAGAAGATGATATAGAAGAAGAAGAAGGAGAAGAAAAATAATTTGCAATGAACTTATGATTGTCAATATATAGCACCTCTGTTTTTAGTATATTATCTCCAGATTCTAGTGCTCCTTATTATTATTTTTATTATCATTATTATTATACCCAAATACCGGGGAAAAACTGACAACAAGTAAAATTGCTGAAGCTATCCCAGAACTTGTATCTTGTTGATTAACTGATAAACAGGAAAAACATAATGTACTAACGGCTAGTCCATCATTTGAAATTGTTTTCTTTCTTTCTTTCTTTTTTATCTATTTTTTTATTTATTGCCTCAGTTTTTTTCAGTCTTCATCGAACTCACTGAATAAATTGATAAATGGTAGACAACAACAAATAAGGTACATTTTTGTAATATATTGCCAAACTACAATTATGACATGACAACAATGTTTGAACATGTAAGCTGACGTAATAAATAATTATAACTGTGCATTCGAAAATCGTTTCAGACCTTAGGCATATTAAGTATTCTTTAAAACGCTTTCGGTGCGAAATAGCATTTTTGTGCTGGTGTGCGGTAAAACCCATATATCTCACTCATTCACTTACCCGAAAATCAAATGTGTACATGTGGCACCTGTGGTTTAAGCTTACGATAATGATCAACGTCGCGTGAAAATCTAAGTTACGACATGTGTAAACACTGAAGACGTAGATCAGCATACGCAACTTCGCATTTCTGGTGGGGTTTCCTTTAGATTGTTTTCTTTCTTCTCAAAAAGGATTTATGTACCCTTGGAAATCTAAACCCACTGCATTGAAAAGACTATGATACGTTTGCGCAGACACGCAGGCTTATTTGAGTATTATAGTATGCGCTTCATTATCTAAAACCATGTTATTGTTTTCCAACAGAAATGATTTTTATAGAAATTTGTTCAAAGAGAGTCAAGATTTTTTATTTTATTTATTTGTTCTATTTATTCACTTTTTTCACAATGCTTACATTTTTAAATATTTTTGTTTTCATTGAAAAGTGAATGCAGTTCGAAATCAGTAGAAATTATGCAAGGGAATATGAAAATTTGACACTTTTCACAGTGTATATTGTATAATCAGTGATCCTTATCAGTTATGACACCTCTCGGTATTGGTCTGGTCACCTTAACATTTCAGACCCCCGGCAATATTTCACTATCAGATCAAATCAGTCGTAACACCTTCTAAAACTGTTCAGGGTATTTACATTCGCTTTTTAGCGGTGCAGGCTGATTTGAAAACTCACTGTTGACAACTTTTATGTGAACAGTTGATATTCAAATCAGCTTTCTCTTCTTTGATGACTGATCAAAGTCTTCGGTTTTGCTGTTTGGATGTGCAGGCTGTTTTGAATACTCACTGCTGGCATAAATTTATGAGAACACCTAATATCCAAATAAGTCGTTAATTTGTGAAAACTGATCAGGGTCTTCATTCCTGCATTTTAATTTTCAACGATCGCAGACTTTTCATGTGAACTTAATGTAGTCGTCACTTCTGTGTAGACTGACCAGGGTGATCTCTGTTTTTTTTTTTTTTGTTTTTTTTGTTTTTTGTAAACACTCAGATTAGCCGTCATACTGTTTAGAAAGATCAGAGTTTTCATCTTTATCCAGGAATCGCATACTGTTCATGCGAACCGACAATACTCTGACTAGACTGCAATGGCAGATCTGGGTCCTCGGTGAGCGAATGTTGTAATGTACGAGTACTTATTTACATGGCCCGAGTTCGACTTTGTCATAGCGATTGGAAAATAAATCCAGAGGAAACACATAAGATTAAATTCCGTTTGATATTCTGTGATAGATGAACAATATACGAACTGACCTTAAAATGAGTAAACTTCATAGTGTATCTTTCACAGTTGGCCAGTTACGTTGAGAATGAAGCCATTAAATGGCAATTAACTTACAAAAGTGTTTTATTGGTATTAAACGATCATTATCGAAACAACTGCTTAGCAACCTGTTAAGAAAGAAAGAAAAAAATTATAATCTAGTCATTAATATATTTGTTTCTCTAGAGAAGTAAGATGAAATATTACACATTTGATATACGGCAGTTTTGTTTCTTTATTTTGTATTTATTGTCTTATTTTTAATTTTTATTTATTTATTTTTATATTCATCTTTTTTTTTTTTTTTTTTTTTTTTTTTTTTTTTTTTTTTTTGCATTTCTTAACATTTTCTGTCTTTTTTGTACCACCGGATTGATAATAAAAGCAGTTTCGCATTGACAACAAATAACATTTCGCATACTTTGTCTGGCCCGATGTAGAGTGTGACATCAGTTTGGACTTAGAAATTTTACGCCTAAGAATTCGGCAGTCGGAAGGCGCGTGGAATGTATTTTAAAGTTAATAGGAAAGAATGTTAACGATAACTTATTTCGGAATTTTTTTATATCTGTGAAAAGTATGCAATGCAAATTTTAAGAAAATATCAGGGAAAAAATTAAACTAGATACAGTAAAATAAGTTTTTACTGCCAAAGTCTAGGAACACGCGTTTTGTAGAATTTTTATATATGCTAAGTAGGAAGCGATGAGCTTATTTTCCAGTTCACCTGGAAGAATGAAGGCACATACTTATTTGGCTAAAAATTATATCAACTGAAAGAGCGTAAATTGAGCTATATGGTCATATCAGGATAAATTTTGGCACATTATGTTAAAGAAATGATTTACGTTGTCAAAAATTGTTTTGACATTAATTTCTATACAAACTGAGTCAAAGATCAGGTAAGGAGATATACGCGTTATCGATACAGGTGTCACATCGTCGGGCTGGGATGATACAAATGAAGAGATTAGTTTAACATGATATAGCTGAAGCCCAGGACCCTGGAGGATATGTTACCTAATACGCTCGGTGCGTTCCTGACACTTTGAATAAGTTCTAAGATCGTCAGGCATAGGTTAAATACGTTCTGGAAACGTTCGGTATAATGTACAGATAAGTTACCTATAGGTTAGAAATAAGTTAAGCGTACGCTACACAATGGACCTGCTGGCTGCCGACGTATGTCAACGTATGAGTAACTTACAAGTTGCGTGCATGAACGTACGCATAATTTACCTGTCGCGTACACCAAACTTATGACTAACTTATAAACAATACGTCGGCGTACGCTGAAAATGTTATGCATGCACAAAATTTTGGGCCGCATTCGACGTACAACAACTTATACCAACGTATTTTAGCGTGCTCGTAACTTGTTCATAACGTACCCCTAACTTATTCAACGTACACCAGTGTGTTTGCTACATTTCTCATACGTCGGCATACGCTGATGCTATACGTCACTGTGTGACAGCCACATAACCCATATCAATGAAACCAATTCATAGATAGTGTCGGTGATAGAATTTTGAAAAAGCTTTTTTGTTCATCTGCTGAGAATCTCTTGGTCTCCTGTTAGAAAACATTGCTCGCTTTCCAATCTTGAAGCAGTTACAAGTGAGTAATTTCAAATGTAAAATTCCTCAAATGCAAGCACTGTTTTCATTGCTTTTGGTAGCTTGGTAGGTTGGTGGTTGGGTGTCGGACGGACGGACGGAGATAGATAGATAGATAGATAGATAGATAGATAGATAGATAGATTGACGGAAGGTTGGGCGGACAGGCATACAGATAGATAGATAGATAGATAGATAGATAGATAGATAGATAGATAGATTCACTATTAGCTTTATAATATATAAGGATATGACTAGAGGCTATATTTTGTATAAGACTAGAAATCATCGTGTTGGTGTAAACATATTGTTTGTGAATATATGCTGGTAACTTAAACTTAATACAATAAAACTACAGGTCGTATGTGGAATATGATAACAATGTTTGTAGGTTTACTAAAATGACACTGCATTCACCAACCACCATTCCTTCTACCTTTTCCAGCTCAGGGCAGACTGGGTGTGGATTTCATGGTCTACTGGAGAGAAGAAATGGATTGGACATGTGCCATTCATTGAAAGTCACGCCTGTTACCCACCTGCGTGAAAGAAAAACACTCTGTCCACTTAGCCAGGCGCATTGTCAATTGCTTATGCACGTACGTAAAAAAATTACATGTCCACAATATAAATTAAAATCTTAAAGAGTTCCTTCAAGATTCAAGAGCAGAGGATAAATTCTCAGATCTTTTGCTTTGGGATAAAATGTCAAAGTAAGGAGGAAAACTCTCAGGAACTGACACAATTCAATTTTAGATCAATCCGTTTAAACGGATCACTCTGTCAAGGGGTCGCCTGTCGCTGGCAACCCCCTTTGTGGGATCCTTGAACCAAAGAGTACAAAGCAAAGGACCCGGAGTAGACTCTTTCACACCCTTACAATATAAAATTTCTGCTTAACAGATATAGCAGTGGAACAGTCTAGACCCGGGGTCGTATTTATAAAAGCACTTAAGTCGTTGCTATGCTGTTGCTAAGGCTTAATTTCTATAAAAGAGATATCCTACAACTATTAAATTTGCTCTGGAGGAACAGCCTTTTTCAGACGGTTCCTCCAGAGCAAACTTCATAGTTGTAGGGAATCTCCTTCATAGAAATTTAGCCTCAGCAACAGCATAGCAACCACTTAAGTCGTTTAATAAATACGGCCCCCGGTCTTCCATGTCCTTGGGTCTTCATTTTATGTACGGACAATCTACTTAATCTAATTGACAACTGACCACTGGTTACAGCACAGACTAACAACTGATGTGATTGGTGAGAATTTGTATCAGGAAGTCCTGATATATTTTCTGGAAATCCCTCCTAGTGTTAGCTGTCGTAATGTTTCCCAGGTAAATCTACAACAAGGTTGTAGAGTTTTTGGCCCAAAGTCCTTGCAAAGACTGGATGCAACAGTATTTTAGCTCTTTAGCTCAGCTGAGCCAGCGGCTCTGGGGGAGCTTACAGTAAAGGCAGGCTCCGTTGTTCGTCGTCCGTCCGTCCACCCGTTCGTCTTCCGTCAACAATTTCAAACGACTTCTCCTCTGAAACCATTGAGCCAATTGTAACAAAATTTCATATATAGGCTTCAGGGCTTTTAGGAACAAAATATTGTTCAAGTGGTCTGGGTCACATGACCAACATGGCCGCCACACCCATATATGTTAAAAACCTATAAAAATCTTCTTCTCCAGAACGAAAGGTCTATGGCCTGGAAACTTGGTATGTAGCATTGGGTACGCAAGTACTACCAAATTTATTCAAATTATGGCCTTAGGTTGACCTTGACCTTTTTTTAGGGTAAGGTCAAATTTGCTTTCTGGTGCGTTTATATGGAAAAGTGCTGGAACATAAGATATCTTGAAAGCCATTGAAAACTTTGGACTAAATATTGGTATATATAGTCATCTTTATGAGTACATGAAGATTTATGAGTACGAAAGGTCAAGGTCATTATTTGACCTTTGACCCAGGTCTCTCATATTTCTACAATTTCAAAAGCCAATGGGCCAATTGTAACAAAATTTCATTTTGAGCCTTCAGGGGTTGGTAGAATGAAAATCTGTTCATACTGTCCAGGCCACATGACAAACATGGCCGCCATGCCCATATATGGTAAAAAGCTTCAAAAATCTATTTCTTCAGAACCAATAGATAGATTGCCTGGAAATTTGGTAAGTTGCATCAGGTACTTGTAAGTGCTTTCAAGATTGCTCAAATGATGACCTTGGGTTGACCTTGACCTTTTTAACGACAAGGTCAAATATTGGAAAATGTTATAACATAAGATTTTATGGAGATTTTATGAAGATTTTGGCCTACAAATTGGTGTGTACAGTTATTCTATGAATACATGAAAATTTATGAGAACAAGAGGTCAAGATCATTATTTGACATTTGACGCATGATTCGCATATTTTGAAAATTTCAATTATCTGCTCAAAAACCACTGGGCAAATTGTAACCAAATTTCGTATAAAGCCTCCAGGGGCTCAGGGAACAAAAAATTGTTCAAACAATCCTGGTCACATGACCAACATGGCCGCCATGCCCATACATGGTCACAAGCTTTAAAAATCTTCTTCTCCAGAACCACTTGACTGATGGCCTTAAAACTTGGTATGTAGCATCGGGTACTTGAGTACTATCAAAACCGTTGGTTGACCTTGACCTAATAAACAGCACGCTCAAGTATTGAAAAATGCTGGAACATGAGATTCCATGGAAACTTAAAGATTTTGGCTCAAAATTGGTATATATAGTTATCTTAATAAATACATGAAGATTTAAGAGTACAACGGGTCAAGGTCATCATTCGACCTGTGACCTAGAACTCTAATATTTTGGCAATTTCAAACATCTGCACATAAAACGCTCAGGCAATTATAATCAGATTTTGTATAGGGCCTTCAGGGGCAGAGGGAACGAAAACTGGTTCGACTGATCCAGATCACATGGCCAACATGGCCTACATGCTCATATATGGTCACAAGCTTTAAAAATCTTCTTCTCCAGAACCACTTGATTGATGGTCTTAAAACTTGGTATGTAGTATTGTGTACTTGAGTACTACCAAGAATGCTAAGATGATGACCTTGGGTTTACCTTGACATTTACCTACAACAAGCCCAAATATGAGAAAATGCTAGAACATAAGATTTCATTTGAAACGATTGAAGTTTTTGGCCAAACTTGGTATTTATAGTAATCTAAGTAAATACATAAAGATTTATGAGTACAAGGGGTCAAGGTCATCTTTCGACCTTTGACATAGGACTCATATTTTTACAATTTCAAACATCACAAAAAAACACTGAGGCGGTTATAACCAGATTTTGTATAGAGCCTTCAGGGGCAGAGGGAACGAAAATTTGTTCGACTAGTCCAGGTCACCAACATGGCCATCATGCCCATATATAGTAAAATGCTTTAAAAAATCTTCTTCTCTTGAACCAGTTGACCGAAGTCCTTGAACTTTGGCATGTAGCATTGTGTACTCGAGTAATACCAAGATTGTTGAAATGATGTCCTTGTGTTGTTGACCTTGATCTTTTTACCACCAGGTCAGATATAAGAATATGTTGACTTTGACATTTTTATGGCAATATCAAATTTGCTTTCAGGTGTTTTTATATGGGTAAAGTGCTTTTATATACGAGTGCATGGAACTTGTCGAAAATTTTGGTGCTGAAGTTGATAGATAGTCAAATAAATGAGTACATGAACATTTTTTGGAATTGAGGTCAATGTCATTCCTTGACCTTCAACCAATATCTCTCACATTTTGACAGTTTCAAACTGCCATGTTTGTTCAAATGGTGACTCTGGTTTGACCTTTGAGGTTTTTACTTAGGTGAGCTATTCAGGGCCTCATGACCCTCTTGTTTTTGTTTATTATACCCTCGTGAACGTGACGATACTCAGACGTATAACGTTTTTCCCCTGTCTGTCCGTCAGTCTATCCGTCACACATTTTCATAGCAAGTTTGTGTAATCAACTCCTCTCACAGCTTATGATGGATCAATTTGAAACTTTGCACAGAAGTTGCAGACATATGGAATATGTGCACGAACACATTTTATGGTCAAAAAAATTATTTTTTCACAAAATTACGGGCTTTCGAACTTACACATTTTCAGGGTTGGTTACTGACATAGTGTAGCAAGTCTGTGTAATGACTTCTCCTTCAGTTTTCGATGGCTCACAAATTGAAAATATACATGAAGGTTTAAAAAAGGTAAAGGTGAACCATAGCCTACTAGCCGCAGTGGCAGTGGGGGTTAGAGACCCACTGTATCTTGGGCACAGCTGATGAAAGGCGGAGCCCATCTCTCTCGTTTTGCTGCCTTATCCTACCCTGATTCGGAAAAGATACCCATTTACAAAGAGCTTTCCAGTCGTGAGCCGCGAACTCCCGACTTCCGGTGACTTTCTGCACAATAACCGAGCCACTCCAACCACTCGACTACGGCGCCACTCTAACCACTCGACTACGGCGCCTCACGAAGGTTTATGACGGTCAAGAATTAATTTTTGACAAACTTACGGGCTTTCGAACTTAGATATTTTTAAGTGTTGGTTACTGATATAGGGCGCTAAGTTTGTGTAATCAGCTCCTCCTACAACTTATGGTTAATCAATTTGAAACTATGCAAACATTTTGAGGAGGTGCACGAAGAACTTCTATGATCAAAAAATAATTTTTGACAAAATTACAGGCTTTCAAACCTTGTCATTTTCATTGGTGGCTACTAACTTAGGGTAGCAATGGTGCGTAACCAACTTCTCCCACAGATTGTTATTGATCAATTGTAAACTTTACACACATGTTGCATAGATATTGAAGATGTGCATAAATATTTATAAAGGTCAAAAGTTAATTTTCAACAAAATTATGGACTTTTGAATTTAGACTTCTTAGTGTTTGGTATCAGTATATGAAACATTCGTTTTCCCCCCAAAGCTTGGAATAGACTTACAACCGATGCTGTCTCTGCGGAGACAGTCGAGGGGTTTAAGTCCAAAATAGTGTGAACCTTGGGTGGGGAAAGAGTAGAGAATGTAGAGCCTTGCCCTGAGGACTGCTTGTAAATACTTTTAATCAGTGTGTTTTTTTCATAGGTTCTGTAAATACAATACTTGCTTTTATATGAAACTTAACGCCAAACCCATCATAGCCAGTTACTGACCGAATGCAGTAGCGAGAGAAAGAAAGAAAATATAGGGAAGAAAGTTTGTGTAATCAACTTTTCTTACAGTTCACGACGGATCACTTTGAAGAGATAAAGGTCATTCCTTGACCTTCAACCAATATCTCTCATATTTTGACAGTTTCAAACTGCCATGTTTGTTCAAATGGTGACTCTGGTTTGACCTTTGAGGTTTTTACTCAGGTGAACATTCAGGGCGTCATGGCCCTCTTGTTTTTGTTTATTATACCCTCGTGAACGTGACGATACTCAGAGGTATTACGTTTTCCCCCTGTCTGTCCGTCAGTCTATCCGTCACACATTTTCATAGCGAGTTTGTGTAATCAACTCCTCTCACAGCTTATGATGGATCAATTTGAAACTTTGCACAGAAGTTGCAGACATATGGAAAATGTGCACGAACACATTTTATGATCAAAAAATTATTTTTTCACAAAATTACGGGCTTTCGAACTTACACATTTTCAGGGTTGGTTACTGACATAGTGTAGCAAGTTTGTGTAATGACTTCTCCTTCAGTTTGCGATGGCTCACATATTGAAAATATACATGAAGGTTTAAAAAAGGTAAAGGAGAACCATAGCCTACTAGCCGCAGTGGCAGTGGGGGTTAGAGACCCACTGTATCTTGGGCACAGCTGATGAAAGGCGGAGCCCATCTCTCTCCTTTAGCTGCCTTATCCTACGCTGATTCGGAAAAGATACCGATTTACTGAGAGCTTTCCAGTCGTGAGCCGCGAACTCACGACTTCCGGTGACTTTCTGCACAATAACCGAGCCACTCCAACCACTCGACTACGGCGCCACTCTAACCACTCGACTACGGCGCCTCACGAAGGTTTATGACGGTCAAGAATTAATTTTTGACAAACTTATGGGCTTTCGAACTTAGACATTTTTAAGTGATGATTACTGATATAGGGCAGTAAGTTTGTGTAATCAACTCCTCCTACAACTTATGGTCGATCAATTTGAAACTATGCATACATTTTGAGGAGGTGCACGAAGAACTTCTATGATCAAAAAATAATTTTTGACAAAATTACAGGCTTTCAAACCTTGTCATTTTCATTGGTGGCTACTAACTTAGGGTAGCAATGGTGCGTAACCAACTTCTCCCACAGATTGCTATGGATCAATTGGAAACTTTACACACATGTTGCATACATATCGAAAATGTGCATGAATTATTTATAAAGGTTAAAAGTTAATTTTCGACAAAATTATGGACTTTTGAATTTAGACTTCTTCGTGTTTGGTATCAGTATATGAAACATTCCTCCCCCCCCCCCCCCCCCAAAGCATGGAATAGACTTACAACCGATGCTGTCTCTGCGGAGACAGTCGAGGGGTTTAAGTCCAAAATAGTGTGAACCTTGGGTGGGGAAAGAGTAGAGAATGTAGAGCCTTGCCCTGAGGACTGCTTGTAAATACTTTTAATCAGTGTGGTTGTTTTCATAGGTTCTGTACATACAATTCTTTTTTTATATGAAACTTAAACGCCAAACCCATCATGGTTAGTTACTGACCGAATGCAGTATCGAGAGAAAGAAAGAAAATATAGGGAAGAATGTTTGTGTAATCAACTTTTCTTACAGTTCACGATGGATCACTTTGAAGCTATGCACATATGTTACAGACACAATAAAGATGTGCATGAATATTTTTGAAGATCAAATATGTTTTAGCGAAATTGCAGGCTTTGGAACTTAGAAATCTTTAGTTTTTGCTCAACAGAACAGGTACCAAGCCAGGGGTCATAAATATACTACAGTATATGACAAATCGGTTTGAGACCATACACTCATTTCCTTGGGTTTGTGATGGTGCTTAGGGTTGGGCAGAGGGTGGTGGGGATAGGTTACGAAGCTTGATGGGAGCACAGGGCACGGGGGTATCACATGCGTCTTGCAGACATGATTTTAGGTATTACTTAGTTTTACTTTTCTGTAACTATGTGACCTACTACTATTTTAAATGTGTATCTTAATTAATGTTGTATTGTGTGCAATAATGTGAGTCTTATGTGCTATTTTAGATTGTATATAAACTGCATTTCTGTTTCACAAGTCCAATTAATCAATTTACAGTGACAGATTTATTTAATGCTTATATTATTAATTACTAATATTTTTTCTCTTACACTGACTTTATTTTTACTTTATGTTCATTATTGGTTAATTTGTTTGTTCGTAAATAGCTCTGGCATTTAATGCTTTTTGTTACACTGTCTCTTAATAAATATTATTGTATTTTCTTGTGTAAAATTTATTTATGTCTGAGTTATTACTCTTATTAACTTGTAAAATCTAAAACACAACGACTGGATCCAGTCTACTAAAAATGGGGAATATCAAATATAGTTGCTAATATGCATCTATGTTGATTGTATGTATGAATATATGTGTAAACAAGCATTCTTGCATGTATCTATATATGTGTGTAAGCACATGCACCTGAGCGCGCACGTGTGATCAGTGGCTGAATAAAATATTCCATTCAAATTCAATATGCTGTTCTATCTGTATCTGTGCCTGTTCTTTAAGAGACCTCAGTCACACTTGATCACTTTGTCTCTGTGGCGGTAGGAAAAGAAAAAGTAGGGAATGTAGAAAAGCAAGAAAACATGTTGATAGACAGATAGGGAGTAAATGAAAGTTTGCGATCTGCATTTACAGATCATCATTGGATAATCAAACCACTCCGGCTACCTTAGTGGCACTTGGGTATAGCACCCAACTGACACAGCTCCAAGAAAACCTCCAACCTTACTTGCAGGTTGCCCCCTACCTAGAAAGTAAGAGTGGAAAGCCCTGCTTGAAGAGTTCCAAGTCAGGGGCCTCAGCCACATAGTCTGGCAAAGAATTCCACACTGGAATAGTCCATGGAAAGAGGCTGTGTTTGAAGGCTTCTGTTTTTGATGGAACTTGTATTAGCTTCATGGTGTTATCAACTCTTGTCCGTGTGTTGACTGGAGCGAGATAAGCTGATGCTGGAATATCCATTAGGTCAGTGATGACTTTGAAGAGTAAGGTCAATTGGATCTTAACTCTCTTTGACTCTAGTGACTCCCAGTCTAAGTCCTGCAGCATCTCTGTTACACTGCTGGTGTTATGGTAACGACTGGTAGCGTAACTTGCAGCAGCTCGCCTCTGTACCAACTCTATTTTGCACTTTCCAGAGACTGAATGTGGGCTCCACACTGATGAGCAGTACGCTAGGTGTGGCTGAATTAAGGTATTGTATGCAGCTGTTTTGGTGTCGCTCTTCATCGAATATAAAAATCATTTTGCCTAGAATAGAATAGTACGTAAGTTAATGCAAAACAAAAAATTATTTGTTTTGGAAATTTGGCATTGGGGATTTGGTGCATTGGAGTGTGCATGGCGGTTTGGGGTGGTTAGGGGTAATTCGACGCAGTGATTCGAAGGACCGTTGACTTGACACGGCTGTCGGGTTAAGAGTCACTTCGTTTCATTTCAATTCTCAAGATGGCCGATGACTTGCAGTCCAATCTATCCACCTACAAGATTCAACTTCAGCAGGTGTTATGCTTATTAAAGCTGATAATAATCGGGCTATATCGTGATTCTTCCCCGTGAAATATGAATACGGGGAAATTTGAGCAGAACTATTTTCACTTCATCAAAACACGTGATTGCTGTAAACACATGAAAGCGCCTGACTGACACAGATCAAAAAGTATATAATATAGTATAAAATGATCAATCCTAATTTACTTTCGACTAAACAAACAATGTCATATTCCTGACAAAATTCTTCAAAATCTGGGTATTGCAACTTTGAGAGTAAGCCACACACATTGATACAAAGCACCTTAATCGACAATGAGTTGTCAGGCATAGAATATGTACCTATGTTCGTTTAAAATGGTTGACTTGAAAAAAAAAAAATTTTTTTTTTTTTTTTTTTGACTTGACTTGATCTCTTTAAAACCGTATCTTTGAGATACCCCAAAAGAAAAACCAAGCCCCTTTTCTTTTTGAAATGTCCCCAAAGAAAACCCTTTAAGACACTCGGAGGGAGTTACCCTCCCCCACAAGGCAGTGATTTAATTTAAGTTTGTTGGATAGGCGATCACTATATATACTGATCGTGTATCTTCCCCGTATATTGTAATTTATCTATTTCTATAGTAAGGGATTAAATAACGGAATAAAATGCATTAGATACCTGTCCTATGCAGCTTGTTCCGTAAATTGATAGTTGGGATAGTTATTTACATGAAACATCGAGTTCATAATTGAAATGTTCTGCTCAAACTTTCCCTTATACAAACTTCCCCGTATGTATATCTTTCGAACCGTATCTTTGAGATACCCCAAAAGAAAAACCAAGCCCCTTTTCTTTTTGAAATGTCCCCAAAGAAAACCCTTTAAGACACTCGGAGGGGGGTACCCTCCCCCACAAGGCAGTGTTTTAAGTTTGTTGGATAGGCGATCACTATATATACTGATCGTGAATCTTCCCCGTCCGTCGCTATACTGATCGTGAATCTTCCCCGTATATTGTAATATAATGTGTTTCTTTGGAAGGCGGGAGAAGAACGGAATAAAATGCACCTGATACCTGTCCTATGCATTTTATTCCGTAAAATGCTAGTTGCGATAGTAATTTACATGACGAAACATTGAGTTCATATTTGCAATGTGCTGCTCAAACTTCCCCGTATACAAACTTCCCCGTATATATATATATCTTTCGAACCGTATCTTTGAGATACCCCAAAAGAAAAACCAAGCCCCTTTTCTTTTTGAAATGTCCCCAAAGAAAACCCTTTAAGACACTCGGAGGGGGTTATCCTCCCCCACAAGGCAGTGATTTAAGTTTGTTGGATAGGCGATCACTATATATACTGATTGTGAATCTTCCCCGTCCGTCGCTATACTGATCGTGAATTTTCCCCGTATATTGTAATATAATGTGTTTCTTTGGAAGGCGGGAGAAGAACGGAATAAAATGCACCTGATACCTGTCCTATGCATTTTATTCCGTAAAATGCTAGTTGCGATAGTAATTTACATGACGAAACATTAGTTTCATATTTGCAATGTGCTGCTCAAACTTCCCCGTATACAAACTTCCCCGTATGTATATCTTTTGAACCGTATCTTTGAGATACCCCAAAAGAAAAACCAAGCCCCTTTTCTTTTTGAAATGTCCCCAAAGAAAACCCTTTAAGACACTTGGAGGGGGGTATCCTCCCCCACAAGGCAGCGATTTAAGTCTGTTGGATAGGCGATCACTATATATATACTGATCGTGAATCTTCCCCGTCCGTCGCTATACTGATCGTGAATCGTCCCCGTATATTGTATTTTATCTATTTCTAAAGAAGGCGAGGAACCCACGGAATAAAATGCATCAGATACCAGTCTTGTTTCGTTAAGTGTTAGTTTTGATAGTAATTTACATGATGCAACTTTTGAGTTCACAAATGGAATGTGTTGCTTAAATTTCCTGATATTGTAATTTGAAATTTATATTATTATAATTTATGTGGTAGAAGCAAGTTATTATTATCGTTGTTGTTATTTTGCAATAAACGCAATATATATATAATTATTTTTTTCTAACATATGCAGTTTATTCCGTGTTATTATTTATTAACAATATGATTTATGCGATATACAATGTACGGGGAAGATTCACGATCAGTATAGCGACGGACGGGGAAGATTCACGATCAGTATATATAGTGATCGCCTATCTTACAAACTTAAAACACTGCCTTGTGGGGAGGATAGCCCCCTCCGAGTGTCTTAAAGGGTTTTCTTTGGGGACATTTCAAAAAGAAAAGGGGCTTGGTTTTTCTTTTGGGGTATCTCAAAGATACGGTTCAAAAGATATACATACGGGGAAGTTTGTATACGGGGAAGTTCGAGCAGAACATTTAGAATACACGATCATACGTAAATTTCAACTCTTTGCCTGTTCTGTGTGATCTGAAAATAAATATGCTGCCCAAACTTCCCCTTGTACAAACTTCCCCGTATACAAACTTCCCTGTATGTATATATTTTGAACCGTATCTTTGAGATACCCCAAAAGAAAAACCAAGCCCCTTTTCTTTTGAAATGTCCCCATAGAAAACCCTTTAAGACACTCGGAGGGGGTTATCCTCCCCCACAAGGCAGTGATTTAAGTTTGTTGGATAGGCGATCACTATATATACTGATCGTGAATCTTCCCCGTCCGTCGCTATACTGATAGTGAATCTTCCCCGTATATTGAAACTTTTTGATTTCTGTACAAGGCCGGCTACTAACGGAATAAAATGCATCATATATCAGTCTTGTGATGTATATTCCGCAAAATGTTTGTTGGGATAATAATTTTCATGGGCAAACATTGAAGTGAATACTTGTATGTGCTGTTGAAACTTCCCCGTATATTGTATTGTATGTTATAAAATGTGATAAAGCGCCTATATGACACAGATCAAAGTCACCTGACGTGAAAAGTGCATTTTGATGCTTTGTGTATTGTCGTAAATTTTCCAACCCCGCATGGGGCAGAATCACGATATAGCCAATAATCGTTTGAATCAGCAGCTTAGGCCTATTGTCTTAGTTTATATCAGTAGAGTTTACAGTATTAGGGACAATTTTGTCCATCCATGCGGCTAAAGTATCGTGGCATCGTGTTCAGAATCAGAATTGTTTACTGGTGATACGTAGCAATAATAATAGTCGCAGGGGGCGCTGCGTCAAGGTAGGTAACTCCAGTTGTTTCTTTGCAGATTTTTTTCAAACCGAAAGTAGGTATAAAACAGGTTGTTTATCTGAAGATCGGTAATTATTTTCGCTAAAAATCTTGTTAGTGTACTCGTATCCGAGTAGTTCTCGTCATTTTTTACTAACAATTTCCTGTTTTCTCCCAAACAAGCAGGTTTTCTTTCAGTTTGCGGTAGTTATGTATTGTGTACCTAATAACTCTGGTTTCGACACACATGTCATGAATTTATTTATAGAAAGGAACCTCAGGGAGCGATCATAATTTGATATGCTATCACGCACAGACAATCTCACGTCCAGAAGCAGTTCTCATCATGTTGCCTTTGAGCTCGATTTTAAAATAAATATAAAACCCATTTTGCTGTTGTTCCTATATAATGATTTTTGACATCTTATTCATGTAACGAAGTCAGTTCGTATGCCGAATGCGCTCAATATTTTTAATGAGGTCACAGCAGACGAAAACAAACTCAAAACTGAGACGAAGAGTTTGTCTTGTTCACGAGGCTGCTGAAAACGATAAATGATGACTGAGTCAGGTTTGCTATTTTAAAATTTTTGTGTTTTTCCTGCAAAGTTGACTTACATTCGTAATTTGTTTGCAAAGTAGACACAATATTGGAAAACCTGACCCACTTAAGAGAGGTCAGCACGTGGCTTGAACGTACTCACGTGAATGCCCCTGACGTAATCACGCGACTTTGCGAATCCAAAGAGAAAAAAACGGCATTTATATATACACAGCTCGATATCTTGATGAGTTTTTGCACTAGTTTGACCAAATGTATCATAAACTTAGGATTAAGGCAGTTGAAGTGAAGAAAACATACGCGAAAAACTCGTTTTAAGCTGAATGACGAGAACTACTAGCTGACGAGATCTACTCGGATACGAGTATGCCTGTTTATGTGTTGGGTAAGTTCTACATTCGATGACACATAATTTCGTGATTTTAACTGTGCTGTTTTCCGGGTTCCAGGATTCCGAAACGTTCCGGAAATAGGATTATGTCCCTTTCATATGTTAGGTATGTTTTGAAAGTTGAAACTATTTTCCTAATTTCGCCGTTTTTAGCGCGTTAATAATTGTGTTTCTGGAATTTTCTCCCTCAAGAGAAGGACAACAACCATTACTAACGTTTTGGGTCATTGAATTTGGTCATTCAAAGTGGACAAAGTGGACAGGTAAATTCACAGGTGGATGACCTTACTATGCATACTGTGCATGATTTTCTCAAGACCATGTTTGGGAGCAATATGAATTAAGTACAAGTCACTATGATACGTCCAAGGACAATCATTCACCAGGACCTGTGAATCAGGAAAGCTAGTCCCTAGCCCTTATAAGAGAAGTAAACTTAGTAACTGAATCCTCTGCACCCTCAGCAGCAGAAATAAGTGAATCTTCCAGGGAATTCCAATCTCTAATAGTCTGGGGGAAGAAACTGGACTTGTAAATGTCAGTCCCAGCCAATGGGGCTTGAAATGCCAGGGAATGATGATTCCTGGTACGCCTACTTGGGGGAACAAGGTCATTTATGGGTATACTGGCTGCACCCCTCAGACCTTTGTACAGCCAGACGTGTTTCCGATAGCTTCATATATGTCGCGAGGGTTTTTGATATGCCGAGGTCACATCATATGTACCGCTTGTTTGACAGACGAAAGATTTTTCTAGAACTTTGCAAAATCTCTTCAACTGTAATGCTCAGAATAAAGGAAAACTTACCCGTCGACAAAAAATAAAGTTTCTATGTCTATGTAATGTCTATGTTGTGTAAAACAGTACACCATGTTTCTAATCCATTTTCTTTTATAACAATTTTTTGTCCATTAAAAAGCCCTGAAATTTAGCCGTGTATATTCACTGCTTCCAAGGACACTTGTGTTTATTTACCCATCCATGCAAAAAATAGATTGCAGCTACACAGCTTCCCCCGCTGAATATTTAAAGTACAGTGGCACGAAAGTGCCATATATGCATAGGTATGCAGTTTGTAGACTTCTTGCTTATTCATTGTTTTCAGTGTTAAAATAATGTTTGTGGGTTGTTTCAAGCCTGGGATCCTTCAGGAATATATTTCATGAGATCTTATTTATTTTAGATATCACTTAATTTTAATATCAGATATGTATTTCTTCTGTTATTGAGAGGTCATGTCTTTCAGTCCTCAATAAATTTCTATTTCTTATTTTAATGTTTGTTTTAACATTGTTCATAATATACAACATGATTTCATTGTTTTAAGACATGTTTATAACACAGATATGGGCCACTTTAGTTTTTATGCCCCCAATTTCGGAGAAATTGTGGGGGCATATTGGTTTGGGCCTGTCCGTCTGTCCGTCTGTCATATCAAGAACCGTAAGAGCTAGGAGCTTGAAACTTTATACACATGATCAGTATGAAAAATAAGCTAACACATGTTTTTTCTTTTTTCCGCGGGTCACATATTTCAAGAGTTATGCCCCTTTTTCGACTTAGCCTGCGGAACCTTGTGAACAAAATATCTCAAGAACCCCTGATGCTAGGATCATGAGGTTTTGCAGGATGAGAATGCCTAAGGTGTAGATGACCTGATTAACTTTTGAAACAAATTCGTGAATTTTTGACTGAGTTATGCCCCTTTTTCGACTTAGTGCATTGTAAGCCTATGGAACCTTGTGAACAAAATATCTCAAGAACCCCTGAAGCTAGGAGCATGATTTTTTGCAGGAAGATACTGCCTGCGGTGTAGATGACCTGATTAACTTTTGAAAAAAATTCGTGAATTTTTGATCGAGTTATTCCCCTTTTTCGACTTAGTGCATTGAGGCCTATGGTACAAAAGGTACCCTTAAATATAGTCAAGAACAATAAGAGCTAGGAACTTGAAACTTTATACACATGATCAGTATGGAAAATAAGCAGACCCGTATTTTTTTATTTTTCCGCCGGCAATGTATTTCCAGATTTATGCCCCTTTTTCGACTTAGCCTGTGGAACCTTGTGAACAAAATATCTCAAGAACCCCTGATGCTAGGAGCATGATTTTATGCAGGAAGATACTGCCTGTGGTGTAGATGACCTGATTAACTTTTGAAAAAAATTCGTGAATTTTTTATCGAGTTATTCCCCTTTTTCGACTTAGTGCATTGAGGCCTATGGTACAAAGGTACCCTTAAATATAGTCAAGAACAATAAGAGCTAGGAACTTGAAACTTTATACACATGATCAGTATGGAAAATAAGCAGACCCGTATTTTTTTATTTTTCCGCCGGCAATGTATTTCCATAGTTATGCCCCTTTTTTGACTTAGCCTGTGGAACCTTGGGAACAAAATATCTCAAGAACCCCTGATGCTAGGATCATGAGGCTTTGCAAGATGAGAATGCCCAAGGTGTAGATGACCTGATTAACTTTTGAAACAAATTCGTGAATTTTTGACCGAGTTATGCCCCTTTTTCAGCTTAGTGCATTGTAAGCCTATGGAACCTTGTGAACAAAATATCTCAAGAACCCCTGAAGGTAGGAGCATGATTTTTTGCAGGAAGATACTGCCTGTGGTGTAGATGACCTGATTAACTTTTGAAAAAAATTCATGAATTTTTGATCGAGTTATTCCCCTTTTTCGACTTAGTGCATTGAGGCCTATGGTACAAAGGTACCCTTACATATAGTCAAGAACAATAAGAGCTAGGAACTTGAAACTTAATACACATGATCAGTATGGAAAATAAGCAGACACTTTATACACATGATCAGTATGGAAAATAAGCAGACCCGTATTTTTTTATTTTTCCGCTGGCAATGTATTTCCAGAGTTATGCCCCTTTTTGGACTTAGCCTGTGGAACCTTGTGAACAAAATATCTCAAGAACCCCTGATGCTAGGATCATGAGGCTTTGCAAGATGAGAATGCCCAAGATGTAGATGACCTGATTAACTTTTGAAACAAATTCGTGAATTTTTGACTGAGTTATGCCCGTTTTCGACTTAGTGCATTGTAAGCCTATGGAACCTTGTGAACAAAATATCTCAAGAACCCCTGAAGCTAGGAGCATGATTTTTTGCAGGAAGATACTGTCTGTGGTGTAGATGACCTGATTAACTTTTGAAAAAAATTCGTGCATTTTTTATCAAGTTATTCCCCTTTTTCGACTTAGTGCATTGAAGCCTATGGTACAAAGGTACCCTTACATATAGTCAAGAACAATAAGAGCTAGGAACTTGAAACTTTATACACATGATCAGTATGGAAAATAAGCAGACCCGTATTTTTTTTATTTTTCCGCCAGCAATGTTTTTCCAGAGTTATGCCCCTTTTTCAACTTAGCCTGTGGAAACTTGTGAACAAAATATCTGGAGAACCCCTGATGCTAGGATCATGAGGTTTTGCATGATGAGAATGCCCAAGGTGTAGATGACCTGATTAACCTTTGAAACAAATTTGTGAATTTTTTACCGAGTTATGCCCCTTTTTGGACTTAGTGCATTGTAAGCCTATGGAACCTTGTGAACAAAATATCTCAAGAACCCCTGATGTTAGGAGCATGATTTTTTGCAGGAAGATACTGCCTGTGGTGTAGATGACCTGATTAACTTTTGAAAAGAAATCATGAATTTTTGATTGAGTTATGCCCCTTTTTCGACTTAGTGCATTGTAAGCCTATGGAACCTTGTGAACAAAATATCTCAAGAACACCTGATGCTAGGAGCATGATTTTATGCAGGAAGATACTGCCTGTGGTGTAGATGACCTGATTAACTTTTGAAAATAATTTGTAAATTTTGGATTGAGTTATGCCCCTTTTTCAACTTAGTGCATTATTTGCCTATAGAAGCTTGTGAACAAAATATCTGGAGAACCCCTGATGCTAGGATCAGTTTTTGATTTTTGCAGTTTGATATTGCCCAAGGTGTAGATGACCTGATTAACTTTCGAAAACAATTCGTAAATTTTTGACTGAGTTAAGCCCCTTTTTCGACTTAGTGCATTGTAAGCCTATGGTACAAAGGTACACACATTATTGGATGAACCTTCTCTAGAGACAAGCATATGGTTGGGGGCATAGTGTTTCATAAACACATTTTCTAGTTTTAGGGGAAGCAATTTCTCAGAGCATGATACCTGCCTCAGCCAATGAACTATCGGTAATACATAAAAGACATTTTGATTGGCTTATTTCTACACACTTAAATCCGGGGCGCATATCAACACAATGCAGGAAAACTCCGCTGTAATTTTGCGTAGTAAAGCGTGAAAATAGACTTATTATTTCATATACGGTGAAAAACAGGCAGCATTATTAGTATCTTTAGAATGCTGTGCACTTTCCTGTTAGGCTATCGGTAACACATGACGCCAGGATACTAAAGACTTTTTTCATTATTCGTACGCATCATGGATTCGTTCACTCTCAAGTCTGCGTGGAGATCTTATTAACATAAAAAATTAAATAGTGTACGGTATTATCCTGACTGATAAGCGCCACTGCTCAAATAAATGCTGTTGCCTCTTTTTGGTAAAATAATATTCATATAATTTTTTAATATTGAAAAATCTGGAGGACATAGATTATACTGTAGTTTTCCAGAAATGTGATCACTATGAACAAAATACAGTACAGCCGTCAACGTCTTACTATCAATCGCTACGCGTCGTGACGTGTAGTGGAACGTGAAAAAGATTAAATCCACGCTGTTCCCTCGATATTCCGGCGCTATTTCCGTGCCCCTCCACGCCTGCTTCACTCCCGCGCCGCGCGGCGTGGGAGCGGCGTGGGAATATTTCGCGCTTATCTAGACGCAGCGCGATTGCTCAGCGAAGACTGGCGACCACGCCTCTAGCGATGTTTGAATTGTGTGCAGTCGTAGTCAACTTTTACACAAGTCGTGTGTGTAGTTTTACCCGATGATGTAGATATATACTTAATAAAAATATTCAAACAATATACACCCGCGGCAAAAGTTCGTTAGATCTCGCATCACGCGCGGAATTTTCATTTTCTTCAGCACTAGTTTCTTGTGACTTTTGCAAGTGTTTTGGAAGTGTTTCGTGCAAAGGTTTCAAGCTTAATGCATGAAATTTGCGTTAATATTCACGCGGGATGCAAGAAACTTCGCGCTTCTGTAGAAGATAAATTTTTTAACACAAGCAAATATTTCATGCGCGAAGTGTGAAAGTTTGCGTTAGCGTTGCCATTCTCCAGAAAATGATTAAAGCTCTGTTTATTTAACTTACTTCATGCAATTTAAATGATGCCAGCTCTGTGAAGTTTTAGCAGGTTTTACAATCAAAGTAAATAGGGCCTGGGCTGAAACAGTATCATACTTCAAAAGAGAATTTCTATAAATTCAAGCACAAATTTGGGAAATCGTTTTTTCTACTTAACTCCTCTATTATAACTTCCAAGACTAAGAAATCCCTCAAAAATTCTCTGCCTGAGAACTTTTGCCCTGCCGCGCAGCTGTATTACTACTAAATGGTGGTTATTTTGGCGGGAATTCGCACATGCGTTAACGCGCGTGCATCTGCACGTGCGTTTACGCACGGGCGACTCTTAGTATTTGAGTCGGGATATATGTTTTTCAGTATTTTGCGCCGTGCAGTCGGAAAAAGTGCTTTGTACTGAGTGCGAGCATCGAAGACCCGGATCAGCCTACACCTGTGTGTAGCCAGATTAGCGTCCTCTGAATCTTTATCTTCTGTTGATCCCGAGGAGTCTGTACATATTTACCTAACCGAAAATGATGGAGTTTATGAGGTTGCGAGGGTGCGCAGGTTGAACTGAGTCTACTTTCCCTATTTAGCGGAAATGTGCATGTGGGCTAAAGCTCGTTCGGTATTGAGTACTTTCTTCCTGTCTTTCTTTTCTTTTGCGTTTTTTTGCTAAAGATGTATGAACGGCAGATGAGAAACCGGGGTTGCAAAAAGAAATTGTCGGAACGACATGAAAAACGTTCTGACAAAATCTGTCAAACGGAGAGCACCAACCAGCCTGTGCACATGCATGGTATGTGCATTCAAAGTTTGCAGTAGCCGTAAGACAGTCCACTGGCATTGTTGCCCCGAGTCCTTCATCTGACAATGCACAGTTCCCAATTTAATTTAAGCTTCGAGTTTAATTCACCTACGATACTCCCACCTTAGTCGCATATGCAATAATATAAATCAGCCCGCGTTTCAAAATGGACGTTAGAACACACGGATCGTTAACATCCATATCATACCATGTTCATTTACAAAAATTGACAATGATTATTATGCTGTTCGCAGATGTAGAATATTGCCCCGTTTTCTCGACGTATGGGTCCAACTGCGCATGCCTAGGGTAGTATATCAAAGAAAATTTCCGCATGTGGGGTCAGAAGAAAATGAATGAAAACAAAAATGGTTTCGATTATTTTGATGTTTACTTTAGCTGGAAATTTTGTCTTAACCTGAATTCTAACATTATAAGCTGTCAACCCTCTCGCGAAACAGATTACCCACGACAGAAAAAATGAAACTTGTGTAGCTGGATACTACTGACTGGAAACTACTGACCAGACTGCTCAGTGTATTTTGGCTTTGAGACAGTTCTCGGAAGACTAGTCAGGTGTCCATAGCAGTGTTTGCAATTGACTAATTACACATCGGTTGACAGTGTGCGTGGTATGGTGTCACCGTGAAATAGGGAAAGTAAGACCCAATATTTTGAGTGCATGCAAGCTCAAACAACTGTTTGATGTTGCCGAGAGTAGATTTTATTGCTCAAGGGTTCACAGTTTTGTCCAGGAAATAATTGACAGGTGTCAAAAGTGTAAACTATGATTGAAAGAGACTGTAATATAAGACATGCGAGCCGCGACACCAGAAAACCAACAATGTGGTTGTGCACCCAGCGCAGACTCGGATCAGCCTGGGCATCCACCCAGTCTGATTAGACTCTTTGCTAAGCACTTAAAGGGTAGTCAAGGGACTAAGCTACCTACATGCGGACAGCAAAGACTCTGATCAGGCTGGACGGATGCCCAAGCTGATCTGAGTCTGCACTGGACGCAAGACCACATTGTTGGTTTTCTCGCGTCGTGGCTCATGCCTTTTGAATCTGGGCTTACACTGCTCATTTTTGGAAGTCTGAGGACGCCTTTGATGTCTGTTTTTGACGTACAGAAGAACTTTTTGGCTGTAAATACGTCGAAAAATCCATCAGTGCAAGCACTGGATATTCAATTTGTCTACTTTTGATTGTTTTTATGCTCCCGAAGGAACTTCGGGTGGCATATTAAAATCGCACCGTCCGTCCGACTGTCCGTCCGTTACAATTCGTGTCTCAGCGATAACTTTAAAACTACAGAAGCAAATTTGGTGAAACTTCACAGAAAGATAAAGCATAATGAGAAGGTGTGTCGCACGCAAGACTTAGGTCCCTACGCCCAAGGTCAAGGCCACAATTGGGTCAAAGGTCAAATTATGTCTCAAAATCGTGTCTCAGCGATAATTTTAAAACTACTGAAGCAAATTTGATGAAACTTCACAGAAAGATAAAGCACTATGAGAAGGTGTGTAGTGCGAAAGACTTAGGTCCCTACGCCCAAGGTCAAGGCCACAATTGAGGGAGCGGCAGTAGTGTAGTGGATAACACTCCGGACTACCAATCTAGGGATCGCGAGATCGAACCCCCGCTTCTCCGGTCTTTCGGATGAGACTTTAAACCGAGGTCCCGTCTCCATATGACCTCGTTGTTGGTGGGACGTTAAACCCGAATTCACTCACTCAAGGCCACAATTGGGTCAAAGGTCAAATTGTGTCTCAAAATCGTGTCTCAGCAATAATTTTAAACTACTGAAGCAGATTAGAAGAAACTTCACAGAAAGATAGAGCATAATTAGAAGGTGTGTCACGCTTAAGACTTAAGTCCCTACACCCAAGGTCAAGGCCACAGTTGGGTCAAAAGTCAAAGTGTGTCTCAAAATTGGCTCTCAGCGATTACTTATAAACTACTGAAGCCTATTTTAATGCAACTCCACAGAGTGATGAAACATGGTGAGAAGTCGTGTTGCACTTCAATTTGGGTTGCCAGGTTCAAGGTCAAGGTCACAATTGGGGGTCAAAGGTCAAATCTTGCCTTTATGATAGCTTAAAACCTGCTGAAGCTAATGTCATCAAACTTCACAGAAAGGTAAACCATAATGAGAAGGTATGTTACACACAATATTTATGATCCCAAATCCAAGGTCAAGGTCACAATCTGGGGTCAGAGGTCAAATCATGTCTTGGCAATTACTCAGAAAAGTACAAAAGCAAACTTTAAAGAAAGATGAAGCCTAATGAGATAATTTACCATGCACAAGACCTAGGTTCCCACACCCAAGGTCAAGGTCATAGCCAGAGGTCAAAGGTCAAGTCATTCATCCTCAATTACCTAAAAACTTCTGAAGTAAACTTCATTAAACTTCATGAAAAGGTATAAAACAGCGAATATGCCTCAAACAAATTACGGTTCTGTTGCCCGAAGTCAGGATCATGATAAAATGGTAACGTAAAGAGAAGTAAAGTATAAAATATGTAAGATGCAACATTTAGGTTCCCACACCCAATGTCAAGGACACAACACAGTTTGGTTAGTGGTTGAATAAAGTCCCCTTAAATCCTCTTTAACTTCCAAAAAGCATTTAAACATTACAGAAAAGTAAACCGAAATGAGAATGTATATCATGTGAAAGACTCAGGGTCTATGCCCAAGGTCAAGGTCACAACTAGGGCTCAAAGGTCAGTTTAAAGGGCCTTCGGGGGCATTTGTTACACACTGTAACATTTCTTGTTTTTGTTTTGTTTTTTTTCATCTCAGTTCAATGTTCTGGAAACACCTGGACCCAGTTGTTCAAAAGTAACAACATCGTTAGTTAACGTGACGTTAAAATTTCAAACGTTAATATCACAAATATGCCAAAAAATTTTGTTGTAAAAATGTGAGAAGCTTTTGCTTCTCACATATTTTCAACAAAAAATATTACTGTATTTGGTTATGAAGCAGTAAAACACTTAACGAGATGAGATGACCTCTTAACGAGCTTGTTAGGCTAACGATGCTTTGAACAACTGGGCCCTGATCTTGACCAGCGTAATGGGTTGTGCAGGGCCTAACAAATTCAGGACAACAAAAAATTTTGTTTGGGCATATTAAATTTATTTTACTTGCTCAAAGATTTGTCCGATATATAGGGAAAGGAAGTGGTGGGGAGGGGGAGAAGGGAGAATCATTAGTTTATATAGAGCTGTATAGCTAAGAAAACTTTCAAAAATCTTCTTTGAAACTAAGGAGGCTCAGAGGTTATATCAATAGTATGAAGCAACATTTAGTGGTCACCTACATAATATTATATCCTGCCAGTCATGCTCCTAGGATTAAAACTTGCCTCACCCCCAGTGTTTCCCCCAGACTGAAAAAGGGGCAGGGTGCTGCTGAAAAAAAGGGAACTTTTAGCTTGGCAAAGGGCATCTGGAGGGGCAGTGTTACTCACGTTGTTCGGCTTTCATCTAATAATTAACCTCAAAAGTATGACATTTCAGTGCAGTAAAACTACCATTATGTTTAATATGTAGTGTAATTCAGCAGTACTGTTCATATAAAGTGTTAGTGTGACCAGTCCGTTATTGAATTGCTCAAAAAAAATGTTGAATTGCTAAAAAAAAAATTCAGCATTCTCAGACCACCACTACCTCCCCACCTTTCCCCCACCCTCAATATACACATCCAAAGTTGCACCTCGGATGATCGGTCTGATTTGTTCAAGTGATTTTGATCAAAGCTGATACTTGTTTACACTCAAATTCTGTTTCTCTCAAAACTGAGTTTAATTCTACACTTAGGTGAACATACCTACCATGAGACCTTTCTAGAGTAAAGGTAAAGGTTTCCCATAGCCTAATAGCCGTAGGCGCCGTGGGGGTTAGAGACCTACTGTATCTTGGGCACAGCTGATGAAAAGTGGAGCCCATCCCTCTCCTTTCGCTGCCTTATCCTTCCCTAATTCGAAAGAGGTACCCATTTACTGCTGGGTTGACAGAGAGAGTTTTCCAGTCGTCGGATGGCGACAATGAGCCGCGTACTCATGACCTTCCGGCGACTTTCTGCACAATAACCAGGCCACTCTAACCACTCGGCTACCGCACCTCTTTCTAGAGTAGTTACATATCAAATAAGGATCGCGTATTGTTGCATATCTGGGTCGGTAACTTTGTTAAATCGCAAATTACTGCATGGTGACAGCTGTTGAGATGCTGAAAATTGCGGATTTCCCAATTATTAATAAAATTGACTGGTTCTTGTTCCACAGATAGTACGCCTGAATCGGCGGGAACTAGATAGAAAAACGCGGGAAACTAATACTAAAGTGAACGAACCGGCTTTCATAAACAGAAATCACTGGCACCAGTGACGATTTCATGAAAACATGTATGATCTGATCAGCCTGCACAAATCTAGCATGATCCCTATCTGTGATGACCCCACATTACGTATCTGACGTTTACCATGAAAATAGATATCCAATTATTGCATTGTTGTACGCATGCCGTAAACTATGCAGTACGCGTCTTAGGCCTCGAATTCTGCAGTAGCGCAACATGCAAAAATAGTTATTAGTATTGATGCGGCAAGCTCCCCTGTTATGGCAAATGAATCCCCTCCTGCCAATACCTCAATTAGGCCTGTGTCATTATCTGAGCGAGGCAAGCAAGTTTAACGGTGCTACACGTTAATTTCACAGTCGGAATAGGCTGGTCACTTTAAGGAGAGTTTATTGCCCTGGTTACTATCGTCATTTCCGCAGTGCATATGACATCTTTAAAGCCTTGAGGTTTAAACAAGTATCAGCTTTCATCAAAATAACTGGAACAAATCAGACCCGTCATCCAAGGTGCAGTTTAGGATGTTTGTATTGAGGGTTAGGGAAAAAGGAGTAGGGGTGATGGTTTGAGAATACCAGATAATAAGATTGTTTATTTTTTAGCAGTTCAGCAATGGATTGGTCAGCACTTACACTGAACAGTATTGTTGAATTACACGAAATATTAAACTTAGGAAGGTAGTGTTACTGCACTGAAATTGCTTACTTTTGAGGTTATATTTGAAGTATTGGGTAACACAAAAGTAAAGAAGTTAAACAAACTATACAGTAGTTCATGTTTTATTTTAGAATAAGAAAAAAAACAACAAAAAAAAAACAAAAAAAAAACAGAAAAGTACGTGAAACGACGCATCAAAGTTGCTGTCAAAAAGTCTTTCTGATGCAGAACTCAGTCTCCCTGAAATGAAACCCAAATCTCCCACATGGTCCTCAAGTCTAGAGCTCATCACATGTTTGACAGTTTCAGTCTTCTTTTCAAAAGCCACTGGGTCAATTGTAACCAGATTTCATATAGAGCCTCCAGGGGATGAGGGAACAAATGTTTTTGTTTTTTTTTTCAACTGGTCCAGGTCACATGAGAAGCATGGCCGCTATGCCTAATTGTGGTAAAAAGCTTTAAAAATCTTCTCCAGAACCAATCGACCAATGGCCTTGAAACTTGGTATGTAGCATTGGGTACTCCAGTAATACCAACATAATTCAAATGAATGACCTTGAGTTGACCTTGACTTTTTTACAGCATGGTCAAATATGAGAAAATGCTAGAACACAAGATTTCATGGAACATATTGAAGAATTTGGCCCAGGATAGTTCAAATGATGACCTTGGGTTGAATTTGACAATTTGCTTCTGGGGCTTTTTAAAGGTAGGTTCCTGTACTAGCGATAACAATTATGTCCACAAAATAATTTCGTCTTTTTCTGAGCAGTTTTGAATTCTCTTATTTTTCTGAATTTGTTGCTACTGAGAAACTTGTCAGATGTTGAAGAAAATAGTCGTTTTCCCTTTTGGTTTATTTTCTTGCGTTGGAATTCCAGTTCTAAAAATAACTATGTTTATTATGTCTATAAGTGCGCTATTTCTGATGCCATTCTCCAAAGGTCAATTTTCCCTTGTCGTGAGCTCTCCTAGAGGTCCTGGCATGGTGGATGGGTAAAACTATCCCAAAATGCAATGCAGCATGACCTCAGCTGCGTTATCTATTTTTGGCGCGAACTAAAAATAGCGCTAACTGGTGTGCGAAGCAGAGTTAGGAAATCCCTTGCAAAACAACTTTTCTAATATTTTTTTGATTTACATATTTTAGTGGAACTTATTCATTCCCTTTTATAAGTGCTTTCCAACAACTTGGATGAAAGATCATCAAAATTATGATGCATTCCAAAGTACAGGAACCTACCTTTAAGGGGAAAATGGTAAATATAAGAGTTCATGGAACTTGTAGAAAATTTGGGTACAGAAGTTAATAAATACAGTCTAATAAATGAGATTAAGCACTTGAATTTTTTTAGCACTAGAGGTCAAGGTCATTGTTTGACTTTAACCAATGTCAGTCATATTTTGACAGTTTAAACTATCAGGTATATTCAAATAATGATCCTAGTTTGACCTTTGACCTTATTTACTCCTGAAGGTGAGCGATTCACCTTCAGCGATTTCAGCCTCATGGCCCTTTTGTTTAAAGTTTTTACCATATATGGGTGTGGCGGCCATGTTGGTCATGCGACCAGAACCATTTGAACAACTTTTCGTTTCTAAGACCCCAGGAGGCTACATATGAAATTTGGTTACAATCGGCCCTGTGGTTTCAGAGTAGAAGTCGTTTGAAACTGTGGATGGACGGAAGACGGAGCCTGCCCATACCATAAGCTTCCCCCGAAACCGCTGGCTCAGGTGAGCTAAAAATGCATTTGATTGAATATCCATCCTGTGCAATAGAACAATATTTGCTTCCTAAAGTGGGAAATTGGAGATGGGATTGATAACTGTCTTTGATCTGACTGGTCAGGACACAGCATTCTGCAGAATTCTTGCATCATTAAATTTTGTTTGTTGTCTTGTTTCCAGGTTGAGGCATCACTAGATATTGATCCTGATAATGAAGATCTTGTGAAACTCAGGAATGATCTGCAGGTTAGTAATATCGCATTGTCTATTGTTGGAAACTAGTGACTTTACATACAAAGATAAGTCTGTGATTCAAATATAATCCATTTCCATAATGTAGTTGCATTGCCAGATAAAACAATTTTCTCCCTGCAGATAGCAGAAGCATAGCATAGGAATTACTTTCCCAGTGTTGTCCACGTTGACAGCGTAAACTTTGCCTCGAGTTTTCTGGTTGGGCTCTGGGGTTTCAAGTTTTCTGTTGTTTTTATTTATTTATTTTTTTTGCTCCAGGGCTTTCAATCTCTGAGATTTGGGGCCGAACTTAAGCCCCATTCCCAAATCCAAAAGGTGTCTTTTTTTTCCCTATTCCAAAAGAAAAATTCCAACCTGAATCAGTACTCAGTTCAACTGTCACGGATCTTGATAGAGCATTTTTACACAAAGTAAGCATCTGCAGAAGAAAACGATTTCATTTATCCTGCAGGCAGTTTTTAGCTAAATGTTTTTACTTTTAAGCTCACCTGAACGAAAGTTCAGGAAGGGCTTTTGTTGTCACTATGGCGTCCGCATCCAGATTAGATGTTTTGGTTAAAGTTTTTTTTAAAGACCTATATCTCCTTTATCCATGAATGGATTGATTTGATACTTGCACTGTAGTTAGATATTGGTACCGTCCAAAGTTTTACAGGATACCACCTCCACCCCACTCAGTGACCTTGATGTAAGGTCACAGACTTAGAATATTGAGTTTTTTTTGGACTGGATGTTTTGGTTAAAGTTTTTTAAAGCCCAGTATCTCCTTAACCCATTGATGGATTCTTTTGATATTTGCATTGTAGTTAGATATTGGTCCAAAGTTTGCCACCTAGTAACACCCCTGCCCCACTCAGTGACCTTGATGTCAAGGTCATGGACTTAGAAAATTGTCGTTTTATGTATTGGATGTTTTGGTTAAAGCTCTTTAAAGACCCATGTCTTCTGAACCCATGGATGGATTCTTTTGATATTTGCACTGAAGTTAGATATTAGTCCAAAGTTTTACAGATTACTACCCCAACCCCACTCAGTGACCTTGATGTCAAGGTCATGGACTTAGGATTTTTTGTGTGTGTGTGTTATTAAAGTTTTTTAATTGCATACTGATTCATAATGCCTGAACTGATGTTAGATACTTGTTGGAGTTGTACAAAATACTATATACTAACTCCACTGGGTGACCTTAAAGTCAAGGTCATCCACTTAGAATTTTGTCTTAAAGATTTTGGTTAAAGTTTAATATTTTTGAAGACATAATTAGCTCACCTGAGCCATAGGCTCAGGGTGAGCTATTGTGATCACTCAGTGTCTGTCGTCCGTCGTGTGTCGTGTGTCGTGTGTCGTGTGTCGTCCGTCGTCAACAATTTGCTTTAAATGACATCTTCTCTGAAACCGCTAGGCCTAGGTCTTTGATATTTGGTATGAAGCATTGTCTAGTGGACCTCTACCAAGTTTGTTCAAATGGTGGCCCCAGGGTCCAAAATGGCCCTGGGGCAGGGGGTCTTGGGTTCGAAATTAAAATATACTTTAAAATCTTCTTCTCCGGAACTGCTTGGCTCAGATGCTTGAAATTTGGTATGTAGCATTGCCTAGTGGTCCTCTACCAAGTTTGTTCAAATGGTGGCCCCAGGGTCCAAAACGGCCCTGGGGCAGGGGGTCTTGGGTTCGAAACTAAAATATACTTAAAAATCTTCTTCTCCAGAACTGCTTGGCTCAGATGCTTGAAATATGGTATGTAGCATTGCCTTGTGGTTCTCTACCAAGTTTGTTCAAATGGTGGCCCCAGGGTCCAAAACGGCCCTGGGGCAGGGGGTCTTGGGTTCGAAACTAAAATATACTTAAAAATCTTCTTCTCCAGAACTGCTTGGCTCAGATGCTTGAAATTTGGTATGTAGCATTGCCTAGTGGTCCTTTACCAAGATTGTTCAAATGGTGGCCCCAGGGTCCAAAACGACCCTGGGGCAGGGGGTCTTGGGTTCGAAACTAAATTATACTTAAAAATCTTCTTCTCTAGAACTGCTTGGCTCAGATGCTTGAAATTTGGTATGTAGCATTGCCTAGTGGTCCTCTACCAAGTTTGTTCAAATGGTGGCCCAAGGGTTCAAAATGGCCCCGGGGCAGGGAGTCCCAGGTTTGAACCTTAGGAATACATAGAAAAATATTGAAAAATCTTCTTCTTCAGAACGACAAGGCTCAGATGCTTGAAATTTAGTATTTAGCATTGCCCAGTGGTCCTTCACCAAGTTGGTTCAAATGATGGCCCCAGAATCCAAAATGGCCCTGCCTAAAGGGGTCTTGGGTTTGAACTATACAAATACATAGATAAATATTCAAAAATCTTCTTATTCAGAACCCAAAGGCTCAGATGCTTGAAATTTGGTTTGATGCATTGCCTAGTAGTCTTTTACCAAGTTCGTTCAAATGGTGGCCCCAAGGTCCAAAATGGCCCTGCTGCAGAGAGTCCTAGGTTTGAACCATAGAAATACATAGAAAAATATTTAAAAAATCTTCTTCTTCAGAACCATTTGGCTCAGATGCTTGAAATTTGATCTGTAGCATTGCCTAGTGGTCTTTTACCAAGTTTGTTCAAATGATGACCCCAGGGCCTAAAATGGCCCGGCCCTAGGTGGTCCTGGTTTTGAACCATAGAAATACATAGAAAAATATTTAAAAATCTTCTTCTTTAGAACCTTTTGGCCCAGATGCTCGAAATCTGGTATGTAGCATTGCCTTGTAGTCCTTTATCTAGTTTATTTAAATGATGGCCCAAGGGTCCAAAATGGCCCTGCGGCAGGGAGTCCCGAGTTTGAAGCACAGAAATATATAGAAAAATATTCAAAAAGCTTCTTCTTCAGAACCACTTGGCACACGTGCTTGAAATTTGGTATGATGCATTGCCTGGTGGACTTCTACAATGCTTGTGTAAATGGTGGCCCTGGGATAAAAAATGGCCCTGGGGCGGGGAGTCTTGGGTTCGTAATTAAAGTATACTTAAAAATCTTCTCCAGAACCTCTTAGTGCAGATGCTTGAAATTTGGTATGATGCATTTCCTAATGGTCCTTTACCAAGTTTTTTCAAATTATGGCACCAGGGTCAAAAATGGCCCTGCCCCATGGTGTCCTGGGTTTGAACCGTAGAAATATTCAAAAATCTTCTTCTTCAGAACCACTTGGCTCAGATGCTTGAAATTTAGTATGTAGCATTGCCTAGTGGTCCAAGATTATTCAAATGATGGCCCCAGGGTCAAAAAATGGCCCCGCCCCAGGGGGTCCAGGGTTCGAACCATAGCAATACATAGAAAAATAAAAAAACAACAACTCTTCTTCAGAACCATTTTGAAATGGTTGCAAACTAGCAGGTTTGTTCAAATGATGACCCTAGCATGACCTTTAATCTTTTTGTTCAGGTGAGCGATTCAGGGCCTCTTGGCCCTCTTGTTTTACAGTGCCACAGTGGAGTCAGTTGATACTAATACTTGGACTGATGTTAGATGATGGTTACGGGTTTTGATACAGCCTGCCTCCCTCTACCCCTCAGTACTTTGACCTCAAGGTCATGGACTTTGAAACTTCTTGGATTTTTTTTTATGCCCCCGCCACGAAGTGGGGAGGGGCATATAGTTTAGCCCTTGTCCGTCCGTGCATACGTACGTACATGCATACGTCCGTCACACTTTGTAGTACTGTTCTTGTCTCCGCAACTCCTCCTACAGTATTCGATGCAGGGAGTTGAAACTTGGAACACAGTTCAGACAGGCATTGAACATGTGCATAAAGGAAACATAACTTTGATTAAGATCTTTATTGCAGAATTATGTCCCCTTGAACAGGGGCTGACAAATCAAAATTTGGTCAACTTGTCCGGTACTCAGATTCTTCTACAAAACGCTGAAATCCGTAGGTTTTCCCTATATATCCTATACATTTTTCTGGGCAAGTAAGAAAAGTTTTTACTTGCCCAGCAAAAATTTTAACTTGTCCCGGGCAGCCGGACAATGGATTTGTCAGGCCCTGCCTTGAATAATAAACATATTTTGACCATATTTCACATCTGAGTACTGTTCTTGTCTCCGCAACTCCTCCTACAGTATTTGATATAGGGAGTTGAAACTTGCAACACAGTTCAGACATGCATTGAACATGTGCATAAAGGAAACAACTTTCATTAAGGTCTTTATTGCAGAATTATGTCCCCTTGAATAATATACATATTATAACCATATTTCACAATTGAGTACTGTTCTTGTCTCCGCAACTCCTCCTACAGTATTTAATGTAGGGAGTTGAAACTTGCAACACAGTTCAGACATGCATTGTACATGTGCATAAAGGAAACAGAACTTTGATTAAGGTCTTTATTGCAGAATTATGTCCCCTTGAATAACAAATATTTTGACCATATTTCACATTTGTAGTACTGTTCTTGTCTCTGCAACTCCTCCAATTGTATTTGATGTAGGGATTTGAAACTTGTTACACAGTTCAGACATGCATTGAACATGTGCATAAAGGAAACAAAACTTTGATCCAGGTCATTATGGCAGAATTACATCCCCTTGAATGACATGCATATTTTGACCATATTTCACACTTTGTAGTACTGTTCTTGTCTCTGCAACTCCTCCAATAGTATTTGATGTAGGGATTTGAAGCTTGCAACACAGTTCAGACATGCATTGAACATGTGCATAAAGGAAACAGAACTTTCAGTCAGGTCTTTATTGCAGAATTATGTCCCCTTGAATAACGTACATATTTTGACCATATTTCCATAGCTTAAATACAATCTCACCTTTTATCGTCGCTCTAGCGGCCTCATTTATTAACAGATTTTGGTATTACATCACAGCTTTATTGGGTAAGACAGTACCTTGAACAACTTTGCGTTTCAGGTTTGTAGGATGAAGGTCAAGGTCACAGTTGCTATTTTCAGAAAAACTAGGGCATTGCTCCAGCGCTTTCATTTATAGATCGATTTTGATGTAACTTCACATAAATGTTAAGTATAACAATATCTTGAATAAATTACTGTTTCAGCACCGCAGGTCCAAGGTCAAGGTCACAGTTGCTATTTTTAGAAAAAAACTTTATCATTCCTCTACTCCTCTATTCATTGACAATTTTGATGTAACTTCACTCAAATGTTTAGTGTGACAATATATTGGACAAGTTCGTGATTCAGAATTTCAGGGTAAAGGTCAAGGTCATATTTGCTATTTCAGAAAATATGCTGTCATCCCTCTGGAATGATTTTGGCATAACTTGACACAAATATTTAGCTTGACAATATCTGGGACAAATTTACGTTTCATCATTGTAGGTCCAAGGTCAAGGTCACAGATGCTATTATAGGTACATGTAAATCTTTGTCATGGTTCTAGCGCCTTTATTTATCAACTGATTTTGATAGAACTTCACACATATATTAAGTATGACAATATCTTGGACAAGTTAACCTTTCAGGGTTGTAGTTCCAAGGTCAAGGTCACAGTTGCTATTTTTAAGAAAAACTCAGTCATCCCTCTAGCACCTTTATTTATTGACAGATTTTGATGTAACTTCACACAAATATGTTTTAACACATTACTTTTCTAGTGAGGCATATGGCGGGAGCATTCATCACCTTTAGTGATTGTCTAGTTATTAATAATTTTATTTGAAGACATAAATGTGTTGACAGTATGGACATCCTTGCCTGAAGTCTTATGCAGTGCAAGCCACACCACCATAGCAACTGTGTGATGGGCAGGCACCAATTCAGGCGACCTATGCTGTCAGGCGACAGCTCTTGTTATATATGCCATAATATAATGTTTCTAAAGAAAACCTCACACAACTAGGTTACGATTTTTCCCAATTTCAATCACAGTGTCAGTAATTTTCCCAATCTAAAGGCCCCAGCCCCAGTCCCAAAAAGTGGTGTGAGAGCCCTGGGCTCTATTATGTGACTCTGGGCAAACAGACAAGACATGGCATTCTGCAGAATTCTTATTACACCTGTTTAAACTCCATATACAGTTGTCAAGTTCGGACTCGCTGGTTACCAAGGGGCTTGCATGTAGGCTCAATTTTATAACAAAATTTTTGCACCTGCTAGCATCAAGCTGAAAGTTTAAAAAGATATATATATATATTCTCACGTAAAATTCTGAGCAGCGATGCTTATCACTGCATATGCTTTGACCATTAGAACTGTCTCACCAAGACTGTTCTCATGAGGAGATGGATGGATGGCTTGCAATTTTCCCTCTATTTCAACAGTATTTCCGTCATATCAGTAAAATGGGAGGGTTTTAATGAATGGCTGTGTGCAATGGAACCCTATTAACAGTTGAAAGGATTTCCACCTCTAACGGGAATCGAACCCGAGACCACTAGATCAGGTCACAGCATATGCTTTAATGTAGAAATAAGAAAAATCTCAAAATTATCATAATTGATCCCTTTATCTCCATTTCAGATGCCCAAATATTAATGATAAATATGGTACTGAAAGATTTAAGCTGTGAAGTTTCCTCATAATTTTGTCTGAAATATAAACAGACCTCTCTTAGCTTGTCTGAAATATAAACAGACCTCCATAACTTGTCTGAAATATAAACAGACCTCTCTAACTTGACAATTATCTTAAAATGATGAATAGGGTTCTTTACTTCTGGGTTTTATAACTTGTAAATGAACAACCTTAATGTGTTTAGAGATTTGTATTTTATAGATGAAAGCGAGCCGTTAATGGCACCGAAATACTTGAACAAGACTCGCTAACGTACAACGTAAGTATGAACAGAAGCTCGAACAATGTAAATCCAAGTCAGGAGAAATTGTTTCTGTATGATATATTTAATGGCAAGATCATAAAAATCTAGAAGGTCATAAAAGAAAAGAAAACAAATAATCATAAACAAAACTGACAAGAAACCATATTTTTTGTGGGGACATGGGATGCAGGTGTGTGGTCGGAATGTTATACGGCACCAAATCAGCCCAGACTTGCATGGATATATTATTGAACACATGAAATAAGCTAATAACGTCCTCCCTTCTAACACAGGCTTTTCCTATCTAAGAGTACCCCAGATATGTAAATCCTTGTTGTGCAATATGGTTATATGGTTATTTGATGTTTTTTACCTTCCGGGGTGGGTCGGGTGGGTCGGGTGGTGTGATGGTGCTGCGTGTAACTTCCAGTGCCGGGGCGTCTTACTGATTTGAATAGTAATGGGGCAAGGGCCTACTGTGCTTGCAGTCAGTGCGGGTTGGGGTTGTTTGGATATTTTTTCTCTCATCTATCATTTCTCTCTTCTTTCTCCCTCTCTCCGGGAGACAGCCTGATATAGACTGAAATACTGTCTCAAAGGTCTGTTAAACTCAAAACAACCAACCAACAACCAACTTTTTCCCGTCCAAAAAAAAAAATCTCAAAAATCTAGATCAACCTTGTAAGACGAATCTAGATTTTTTGAATAGTTTTGGAAGGGATGAAACAGCATCTTATACATGTAATTGAACTGTCGTTGTCTTGGCACCTGAACTAGCTCAGAAAAAGCTCGGTTTAAAGAACAGAAATATTCACTTCAAGTTCTTGTGAATTTTTGTGTAAACATGACACTTTAGAAGATGAGACTTGTTTATAGTTACATGTGAAAACTTCAGAGAATGTTTTCTAAAGTCCTCTGTTTATTTGTGTGTCATTACCTATAGGAGGTGATTCAGTTGACATTAGATCTGATTGGTCAGAAGCAGGGGTCAACAGATGTTACAGCAAATGAAGCGGGATCAAGTGAGGAAGGGGCGGATGCCCGGATACCAGTTAAAGCATGGAAACCAGGGGATAAATGTATGGCTCCATACTCGGAAGATAAGAAGTTAGTGCAACATTTACATCCACATCAAATTTTGTCACTAAACATAAGCAGCTTCCTTCACCAGCTGTTGAACTGTATGATAATTCTAGTCTATTCTATCCCATAAACGTGCAAGCTTTCATAGGGATGCCGCATAATAACTTTACAACTGGTCCTGTATTCAGCTTCCCTAGTTATACTGACAAAGTCCCTGTGCCCTTTTTGTCCCCTGTAGTCAAAGAGGACTGAAGTATTGGGTTCTGTCTGTCAATCCATCAGTCTGTCTGTCTGTCCTTCTTTTCATCTGACATTCACGAAAATTTCAGAATATTGTTATCACTACATGACATGGATTCTGTTATATTGGGGTCATGATCAGACCCTTTTCGGCCAAAGTTACAACCCTTTATCTGTAATTTTATCCAAATCTTGTAACCGCAACTGAAGGCTCCTTCAGTTTTGAGCTCACCTCAGCACAAAGTTCTCTAGGTTGTGATCGATATTTGCCAGTCTCTTCATCCATCCATCCCTCCATCTGACTATTGTCAACAATTTCTAGAAACAAAATCTCCTAGACCAGTAAGCACATTTCAAAATAAATTTACACAAATGTTCTAGTTATAGCCCTGTACCAAAACTGTTTAAATGGTTCTGCTCTGCAGAATAAAATGGCCACCAAACTTAAAAATAGAAAAAACCTTTAAACGGCATCTCCTCTCAAGCCAATGGCTCAGTTTCTTTATAATTTCACAGAAATGTTCTACTCATAGCCCTGAACCAAAATTTTTAAAAGGGCTCCACCCCACTAAACAAGGTGGCCTCCAGAGCTAAAAATAGAAATAAATCTTTGAATGATACAGAGAACATAGTTTTGATCCCATCTTGATGAAACTTTGTCAGAATGTTTATCTTTATAAAATCTAGGCCAAGATTGAAACTGGGCCATGTCGTATCAAAAAGTAGGTTACAAGGTCAAATCTTAGAAACAAAACTTGTGTACACTCTGGAGGGCACAGTTATGATCAAAACTTCATGAAACTCTTGTCAGAATGTTTATCTTTACAAAATCTAGCATGATTTTTAAACTGGGTCATGTGGGGTGAAAACTAGGTCACTAGGTCAAATGTTAGAAAAACTGTGGACACTCTAGAGGGCACAGGTATGATCCAATCTTCATGAAACTTTGTCAGAATGTTTATCATATGACATCTAGGCCAAGTTTGCAACTGGGTCATGTCAGGTCACTAGGTCACTAATCACTAGGTCAGATCTTAGAAAAAAATTTGTGTACACTGTAGAGGTCTCAGTTTCGTACCAACCTTGATGAAACTTTGTCAGCATGTTTGTCTCCAACAAATCTAGACCAAATTTGAAACTAGATCATGTCGGGTCAAGAACTAGATCACATTTTCAAATCTTAGAAAAACTTCCTGTTCTCTCTAGAGGGCACAGCTTTGATCTTATTCTCATGCTTTGTAAGACTGTTTATCTATAAGAAAGCTAGAACAAGTTTGAAACTGGGTCATGTGGGGGTAAAAAACTAGGTCACTAGGTCAGGTATTAGAAAAACTTCGTGCACACTTTAGAGAGCACAGTTTTGATCCAATCTTTATTTCACATTGTCAGAATATTAATCTTTATGAAGTCTAGGTTAATTTCAAATCTGGGTTATGTCGGATGAAAAACTAGGTCAGTAGGTCAAATCTAAAAAAAATCATGTTTACACACTACAGGGCACAGTTTTGATACAATCTTCATGACACTTTGTCAGAATGTTTACCTCTATGAAATTTAGGCCAAATTTGAAACTGGGTCATGTTGGGTCAAAAACTAATAGGCATTAGATCATATCTTAGAAAAACCTTAGGTACACAATAAAGGCTTATTTTCCATTGCATCTTTGTGAATCTCTGTCTGTCATAAGTGTGGATGTCTCAGAGGTTTAGTTTGAACATGGGTGAAGTCAGTTCAAAAATTAGGTCACCAGGTCAAATCATTGAAAAACCTTGTTTCATAATTGATGCTTCATATATCTGTGAATGTTTGTAAAACTTTGTCAGAATGTTTGTTTTGACAGTGTCTAGGCCAAGTTAAAATATGGGCCACATCAGGTAAAAATTAGATCAATTCAAATATCTTTTTCAGAACCAGTGGGCTTATTGGTTGATTGTAATGAAACTTGGTAAGTAGCATTAGGTACTCAGGGGCCCATTATAGATTCTTCATATTTTGACATTGGGTTGACCTTGACATATTTTACGCCAAAGTTAATAAGATAACTCGAATATCTTGGTTCACATGTTACTCAGATGAGCAATTCAGGGCCCATCACAGCTCTCTTGTCTTTGATTTTCATCAGACTTTCAGGATCTTATTGCCACCATTTGATGTTGATCATATTTGAGTCGCGACACGAGAAAACCAACAATGTGGTTGTGCACCCAGCGCAGACTCAGATCAGCCTGGGCGTCCGCCTAGTTTGACCAGACTCTTTGTTAAATGCTCAAAGGGTAGCTAAGGGTCTAAGCTTCCGCCATGCTGACAGCGAATTGTCTGATTAGACTAGGTGGATGCCCAGGCTGATCTGAGTCTGCGCTGGGCGCACAACCACATTGTTGGTTTTGTCATGTCGTGGCTCATTTGATTCTTTGATTTGAGTCTTTTCATACCCCCGATATACAAAGTATGTTTAGGGGTATATAGTTTTCATCTTTCCGTCCGTTTGTCCATCTGTTTGTCTGGCCATGTGTCCGTTTGGTCATTCTTACAAATTAGGTTTGAATGGCTTTGTTTTGGTACTGAATAGCTTTAAGTGACTCAATCAGTTTGGCTTGCCAGAGAAAAACATTTTACTGTTAATAGAAGAGGTATTAGGGTGGTTAGACTAAGACATTTGCGAAAAGGCACATAAATTTTATCCAGAGTCTTTGGACATTGGACATCCATTTTTAGCTCACCTGAGCCTAAGGCTCAGAGGTGAGCTGATAGGATGGGAGTCGAGCCGTCGTCCGTGGGTGCGTGGGTGGGTGCGTCATCACTTTCAAACATAAATATCTCAGAGACCAGTGGGCCGATCGCAATCAAATTTTATCTGAAGCATCATTTGGGTGGGGGAAAGGCTGCAATAGGTTTTGGTGCCGATCAGCTCAGAACTCTGGTTTCCATGGCAACAGATAGCCCCCATAGGGTTATAATGGGGGAAATGGCGTCATCACATTTTCTCGACTGTTTTTGATTAGATCCTTATCATACTTGCAGGTAATGATGACATACACAAGAGCTTGGATGAGTTCGAAATTTGGCCGGATTCAAGCACAGACTACGGAGTTAGCTGCCCTTGAGCGTTTGAAAAAAATCCCATAGGGTTATAATGGGGAAAATGGCGTCATCACGTTTTCTCAACTGTTTTTGCTTAGATCCTTATCATACTTGCAGGTAATGATGACATACATAAGAGCTTGGATGAGTTCGAAATTTGGGTGGATTTGAGCACAGATTACGGAGTTAGCTGCCCTCGAGCGTTTGAAAAAAATCCCATAGTGTTATAATGGAGAAAACAACGTCATCACATATTTTGAGAAAAACTTTGTCATCGCTCTATAGCCTACATTTCTCAACGGATTTTAAAATAACTTCACACAAATGTAGGGCATGACAATATCTCGAGCAAGTTCGACTTTCAGGATGCTGCGCCCAAGGTCAAGGTCACTGTGGCTATTTTTAGAAAAACTTTGTCAGCACTCTAGCACCTACATTTCTCAGCAGATTTTAAAATAACTTCACACAAATGTAGGGCATGACAATATCTCAAGCAAGTTCGACTTTCAGGATGCTGCGCCCAAGGTCTAGGTCACTGTGGCTATTTTTAGAAAAACTTTGTCAGCGCTCTAGCACCTACATTTCTCAGCAGATTTTAAAATAACTTCACACAAATGTACCGTATTTCTTCGGCTATAAGACGGGGATTTTTCCCGCCGAAATGACCCCCAAAATTTGCCCCCGTCTTATAACCGAGGCTTTGGACACCCTAGCTATTTTCACCAAAGTCTCTGAGCAGCTGGTCACGGTCCATGTTTGTAAATATACAAGGCGCTCCCATTTAGTTATGTCCAGGTGCATCGCAAAACCCAATAGGTGATGAGACATAAACAATACCTCTAGTACCGATCACATGAAATGATGCCGTATGCAAACACTGATTGCATCTAGCAAAACCGAATTTCTCTACTGTGTGCCCTCATTAAACTCCTTTTGAATTCCAAATCCGAAAACAATGTGTAACATTATCATCTTTATTTTTTTCCTAAACATTCATATAGGTATTTTTCTGCAACCTAGATGTAAAAACGTAAGGCACTTTTACTATTTATCTGTCGGTATTAATATCCTGACTTGACCCGAGTGACCTGTCAAAACTGAGTCGATTATGTAATTATTTTGAGAGCAGTATTGATCGAGCTGTTGTGTAAGATCAAAGAAGCCGCAAAAAGTGAGCCAGTCAATGACCTTTAGGTGACACAATGTTTGTTGAACTACTGGTGTTGGATTTGGATATTGACTGTATTTATGCTAAATATTCGGCTAGTGAATTAAAACAAAATCTGTTTAATATGGATTCTTCCATTGTCAAACTGGGATACAGGAATATGTTTTCTCCACTTGTGTACATGCAAAGCTAAATTTAACTTATGGAAATACGACTTTTGCTCATACTGGATAAAATAATGAGGTAATTAATCCAAGATATTTATGCACATTACGGTAATTGCATAGCGACCAGTTTAAATATATGTAGACATCGGTGACCGGTGATGACCTTTGGGGAATTTAGTAGTAAATCTAGCATCTCAGCAGAATGAAGTAACGGGGCGCCGATCATCCGCCCATGTTGGGGAATTGGCAGAAAATAGGCCCGTCTTATAGGCAAGGCTAAGCTAAATACTTGCTCAGACAGTCCAAAAAACACCCCCCGTCTTATAAACGACTCGCCCTATAGCCGAAGAAATACGGTAGGGCATGACAATGTCTCAAGCAAGTTTGACTTTCAGGGTTCTGCAATCAAGGTTTTTGATTAGATCCATATCATACTTGCAGGTAATGATGACATACCTAAGAGCTTGGATGAGTTCGAAATTTGGGTGGATTTGAGCACAGACTACGGAGTTAGCTGCCCTTGAGCGTTTGAAAAAAATCCCATAGTCTTATAATGGAGAAAACAACGTCATCACATTTGCATTTTTCATCAGATCCTCTTCATACTTGCAGGTAATGAGGATATGCATAAAGCTTTGATTAGTTAGCATTTCGGCTAGATCCCACCACTGACTATGGAGTACCTGCCCTGAGCATCCAAAAAATTAGTGTTGCCACTTTTTCTTGGTTTCTACTGATCCGATCCTTTTCAAACTTGCAGGGAATGAGGAAATGCATAATATCTTAAACAAGTTCAAATTTTGGCCAGATCAGGCTAACCACTACGAAGTTAGCTTCCCTTGACAGCTCTGTCTATTGTGCTCTTGATCGGATACTTTTTAAACTTGCATATATTAAATGAGGGCATACATAATGTTTTGGATGAGTTTAATTTTTAGCCTGATCGGACCACTGACTGTGGAGTTAGCTGCCCTTGAGCATCTTAAATATCCCTATAGGTTTACAATGTCTCTCAGGTGAGCAATTGTTGCCCCTTTGGGCTACTTGTTATATGGTCAAGCCACATTAAAATTGTGTGTTACGTTGTTATAAAATATATACCGTATAATGGGAAATTTTCGCTTCACCTAATTTTTGCGGAATTTCGCGGTCTGTAACGATCCGCGAAAATTAAACTCTGCGAAATATTTTCCAAGTTTACACAAAATAGTAGTAAGAAATTTGAATCGTCCAAACATGGTTTGCGGTTATCAAAGCGCCCCACAAAACCTTAGAAGTAGGTAGTTGTTGAGCTCTTATTTTCGTCGCAATTATGTTAGCTGGTTATTAGCAGGTAATTACAATTTGAACAGGCTGTCACTTTTTTCGCTTGATTAACGGTCACTTGTACTTGATTATGCAAGTACAATTGAATTACTTTTAATGGACTGTGAGTTCTGTTTACTTTTATCCTGACATGATACATGATTAACAAGGTTGGGATCAAAAGTAATGCCACTGGCTATTGTTCATTGTAAATTTTGTTATCACACTAACAAAAACAATGAACAATTGCCAGTGGCATTACTTCTGATCCCACCCTTGTTAATTATGTATATATTTTATATTTTTGTATTTTCACACTTACTATGAAGCTACATTGGATGAAATATTTGAAGATGGCTCCTGTACTGTAACATTTGTATTTTCACAGTTACTATGAAGCTACAGTAGCTGAAATATAAGAAGATGGTTCATGTACTGTAACATTTGTATTTTCACAGTTACTATGAAGCTACATTGGATGAAATATTAGAAAATGGTCATGTACTGTAACATTTGTATTTTCACAGTAGATGGTTCATGTACTGTAACATTTGTATTTTCACAGTTACTATGAAGCTACAATGGCTGAAATATTAGAAGATGGCTCCTGTACTGTAACATTTGTATTTTCACAGTTACTATGAAACTACAGTGGCTGAAATATTAGAAGATGGCTCATGTACTGTAACATTTGTATTTTCACAGTTACTATGAAGCTACAGTAGCTGAAATATTAGAAGATGGTTCATGTACTGTAACATTTGTATTTTCACAGTTACTATGAAACTACAGTGGCTGAAATATTAGAAGATGGCTCATGTACTGTAACATTTGTATTTTCACAGTTACTATGAAACTACAGTGGATGAAATATTAGAAGATGGCTCATGTACTGTAACATTTGTATTTTCACAGTTACTATGAAACTACAGTGGCTGAAATATTAGAAGATGGCTCCTGTACTGTAACATTTGTATTTTCACAGTTACTATGAAACTACAGTGGCTGAAATATTAGAAGATGGCTCATGTACTGTAACATTTGTATTTTCACAGTTACTATGAAACTACAGTGGATGAAATATTAGAAGATGGCTCCTGTACTGTAACATTTGTATTTTCAAGTTACTATGAAGCTACAGTAGCTGAAATATTAGAAGATGGTTCATGTACTGTAACATTTGTATTTTTACAGTTACTATGAAGCTACAGTGGATGAAATATTAGAAGATGGCTCCTGTACTGTAACATTTTTATTTTCACAGTTACTATGAAGCTACATTGGATGAAATATTAGAAGATGGCTCCTGTACTGTAACATTTGTATTTTCAAGTTTCTATAAAGCTATAGTGGCTGAAATATTAGAAGATGGCTCATGTACTGTAACATTTGCATTTTCACAGTTACTATGAAGCTACAGTAGCTGAAATATTAGAAGATGGTTCATGTACTGTAACATATGTATTTTCACAGTTACTATGAAGCTACAGTGGCTGAAATATTAGAAGATAGATCATGTACTGTAACATTTGTATTTTCACAGTTACTATGAAGCTACAGTGGATGAGATATTAGAAGATGGCTCATGTACTGTAACATTTGAAGAGTATGGGAATACAGATGTGACGGAGGTAAGATATGGATGTAGAGATGACACGTGGTTATACAGCCCTTTTAACAGTAAATCAGTTATATTGAGCAGCTGCAGGGGCAATTATTATTGGCTATGTGCAGGGCCTGACAAATAAAAATTTAGTCTGTTTGTCCAGTAAATAACATCTGCTAGAAAATGAAATGGCAGAATTTAGGTCATATATTGTGTGTGTTACCAGAACCTTGTCTAGCCCATAACTCTGTTTTTAGGCTGCAATGAAGGATGTTTGTGTCCGGACCATAACTTTATCCTGCATGGTGTATGTTTATTTCAATTTTGTACAAGTTATGTACAGGTTACAAATAGTATATGATAAGAACGGGATCTGAACGGAAGCTAGGGGCTTATTTAGCTCATCTCCTGGTGGGATATCAAAATTGTTTGGCATAAATGATCATCATGACTAAGCAATGTTTTGCAAGCAAGAACCATGTCGCTGGCTTCAAGTTCAAGGTCACAGTCGGCACTTAAACTTTATGCATCGGCTACAGTAAAACATGTTGATGTGAAGCTCATATCGTTTTCCTGCATGATGGGATTTCTAAATTATTTGGCATAAATGATCAGTATGACAAAATGATGTTTCACGTGCAAGAACCATATTGCTAGCTCTAAGGTCAAGGTCACAGTCAGTTTTTATAGTGAAAACCTGTTTGTATCTGGCCCTTAACTTCAGCCGGCACGGTGGAATTTCAAAATTATTTGACAAGACAATTTTTTGTGCGCAAGGACCATGTCAGTAGCTTAAAGGTCAAGGTCACAGTGTGCATTAACGCTATGTGAATAGGCTGTAACGAAAACATATTTGTGTCTGAGGTTTGACCTCAAAATAAATGTAAGTCACTTTGACCTATATTTCATGTCACCTTGATTTTCCCTTTTTGGTGCACCTGCTTTAGCAAGGTGTGATATACATGTACTGGTCCGGTTTTCCGTCCATCCATCTGTCTTTCCGTTCACCTTTACGTTACCCTAGCATAGAAGTCTTTTTAATTAGTTTATCCAAAACCACTGCTCCCATGGTTCTCAAATTTCGTATGAAGCATGTCCAGACTGCAACACTTCAGAGTGATGAAATTCAGCCAGGTCAAGCATCCAAGATGGCCTCAAATGCAACAAATTTACGTTAACCCTGGCGTTAAATTTACGTTAACTCTCGCTTTAAAGTCTTATATCTCCAAAATCACTGCACCCATGGTTTTCGAATTTCATATGGAGCATGATCAGACTGCAACCTGCTTTAGCAAGGTGCGATATAGGTGTCCCATTTTCCGTCTGTCCGTCATTCCATCCGTCCGTCAGTCCATGTCATACTGTTCACCTTTACGTTAACCCTGGTGTTAAAGCCTTTTTAATTAATTTTTCAAACCCACTGCACCCATGGTTCTCAAATTTCATTTGAAGCAAGAGTAGATTGCAACACTTCAGAATGATAAAATTCAGTCAGAGCAAGAATCCAAGATGGCGGCAAATGCAACAAATTTACATTAACCCTGGCGTGAAAGTCTAATTTCTCCCAAACCACTGCACCCATGCTTCTCAAAGTTCATATGAAGCATGACCAGACTCTACTCTTCAGAATGGTAAAATTAATCGAGGTCGAGAATCCAAGATGGCTGCAAATGCAACAAATTTACGTTAACCCTGGCGTTAAGTTTAAGTTAATCCTGGTGTTAAAGTATAATTTCTCCAAAACCACTGCACCCATGGTTCTCAAATTTCATATGGAGCATGATCAGACTGCAACACTTCAGAATGGTAAAATTCAGCCAGGTCGAGAATCCAAGATTGCTGCCATTGCAACAAAAAATGTTAACATTTACGTTAACTTTGGCGTTAAAGTATATTCAGTTAGTTTCTCCAAAACCACTGCACCAATAGTTCTCTGATTTCATAAGAAGTATGTCCAGACTGCAACACTTCAGAATGGTAAAATTCAGCCATGTGAAGAATCCAAGATGGCGGCCATTACTAAATATGGTAAAAACAACAAAATCAGCTTCTTTTCCAAAACTACTTGGTATATTTAGTTGAAATTTTGCATGGAACACCAGTGGGGCATGACCTCTGATACTGTGGAAGTGCAATGCAGGTGCGACATAGCATTCCGAGGAATTCTTGTATATTATACAAGTCTGCCTCTATGAACCTAGTTATCCTACAAGTGCCTGTACCTTAATCAAGGCACCATCTTTCTCAAGGCACTATGCAGGGACATCCATGTACTATGGACACATTTCTAGTTAATAATTTTACGGTATTTTTATTATGCAAGAACAGCACCCATGGTAAAGGATTAGTCTAGCAGGCAGGCAAATATTGTTCCTTGGCTAACTGTTTACAGTACCTTAGATTTTTAACAAATGGAGTTGTTTGTACCTTTAAAGCATTGATAAAAAATTAGTCTAGCAGGCAAGGAAATACTGTCTTCTAGTACACATTGGATCTGTTTTTGTGGACAGATATGAAGGTCACAGAAGATGATGGTAAGCCAATGCTTACATCTTGCAAGTGTCTGATCTTATTTTGAAAATGGGGTCAGTGATTAAAATTATAGATTGAAACAGTTGTGATAATTCCTACTGTTGGAACACCTAAACTATTAACTTCCTAAAAATTGCATAGTTAGGCTTTCATAGCACTAAGCAGTAATATGTCTAAACGATACACAGTTTGGCTTTCATAGCACTAAGCAGTAATATGTCTAAAAGACGCACAGTTTGGCTTTCATAGCACTAAGCAGTAATATGTCTAAAAGATGCACAGTTTGGCTTTCATAGCACTACGCAGTAATATGTCTAAAAGATACACAGTTTGGCTTTCATAGCACTAAGCAGTAATACGTCTAAAAGATGCACATTTAGGCTTTCATAGCACTAAGCAGTAATATGTCAAAAAGATGCACAGTTTGGCTTTCATAGCACTAAGCAGTAATATGTCTAAAAGATGCACAGTTTGGCTTTCATAGCACTAAGCAGTCATATGTCTAAAAGATACACAATTTGGCTTTCATAACACTAAGCAGTAATATGTCAAAAAGATACACAATTTGGCTTCATAGCACTAAGCAGTAATATGTCTAAAAGATGCACATTTAGGCTTTCATAGCACTAAGCAGTAATATGTCTAAAAGTTACACAGTTTGGCTTTCATAGCACTAAGCAGTAATATGTCTAAAAATTAAACAGTTTGGCTTTCATAACACAAAGCAGTAATATGTCTAAAAGATGCACAATTTGGCTTCATAGCACTAAGCAGTAATATGTTTAAAAGATGCACATTTAGGCTTTCATAGCACTAAGCAGAAATATGTCTAAAAGATGTACATTTAGGCTTTCATAACACTAAGCAGTAATATGTCAAAAAGTTACACAGTTTGGCTTTCATAGCACTAGGCAGTAATATGTCTGAAAGATGCACAGTTTGGTTTTGATAGCACTAAGCAGTGATATATCTTAAAGATGCACAGTTTGGCTTTCATAGCACTAAGCAGTAATATGTCTAAAAGATGCACATTTAGGCATTCATAGCACTAAGCAGTAATATAACTAAAAGATGCAGATCTTGATGGAATGCTATACAGAGTAGATCCTGGTCAGACTTCTCCTTCAGTCTGATTTGGGTCAGCTGTGTTTACTCAGATCTATCGGACCCAATATTGTAGATTTTTAGAGTACAGCTTAATAAACCTTTGCAATAATTATATTACCAGTTAGTTACTCATCTAATGATTTTATTCGTACAAGTTTGTTATACTCATGTTTGAATGCTTGTTACATTATTATTTAGGTGAATATGCTATATTTTCGTGTAGGTCTCTCTGTTAAAATCTGTTGAAGAAGAAAATAAGAAGAAGAGAGGAGCTACAGGAGAGGGTGGTGGCCCTGAGGCAAAGAAACCTATGTCAAAGTAAGGGTTTAAGAATCCATCATGAGTTTCAGTGTAAGATAGGGAAATCAGAGGGATCAGAATTTCAGTCAGTGACAAGGCTTGCTGAGTTGGTTGAAATGTTGACCCTGAGGATGAGGTTTTCCTATCCAAGATGGACTAGCTCATGGTGGATTATTTTATGCCTGCAGAAGCCGGAGGAATACTGTTTTCTCCATGTTCGTCCTTTTGTCCGTCCATCCAACAACATAACAAAGAAACCACTGAACGGATTTTCATGAAACTTTAATTAAATATGTATCACTATAACATGCTGATGCACATCAAGTTTCATCAGACTGGCTCTGTGATATGGAAATGCAGTCGACTTAAGATTTAAATTCAACCTTTACAAACTCTCGAGGTCAAGGTCATTTAGTGTCCTTGGCCAAAAGTCACTTTTTCATCCTCTGTCAACATTTCCAAAGTACTTCTCTGAAACTAATTGGCCAATTTCAATTCAATTTCGTATGCAGCCTGCAGGCAAGAGGGAAGAAACTTTATATATTTGGTCCAGGTCACATGACCAAGATGGCCACCATGCCCATATTTGGTAACAACCTTAAAAAATCTTCTCAAGAACCACGAGGCCAATTGCCTTGACATTTAGTATGTAGCATCTGGGACTCTGGTACTACAAAGTTTATATAAATAATGACCCATTATTAATATTAATAAAAGTTAGGAAATCATATCTCTGTCTATCCCATTTCTGTGGCTATTTAGCTATTACATACCTCAAAAAATCAGTTATGATGCCCAGCAGTGGCAGGGTATTATGCAGTGCCTGTGTTGCTTTATTTTTGGAGTTGCCTCCATTTGATTAATTTCTAAGGCTGTACTAGTGCAAGTCATAAGTAGGCAATATCCTGCTGATAATTTATAGCAATGTATATTAGGTTGAGTGTCTTATATAAGAGTAAGATGGAGATGTTACAGTTTCGTATAAAAGTAATTGCTCCTCCTACCAGTAGTTCTGTACTGATGACTTCTTTATTGAAGGAGATGTTACAATATCATATAAGAGTAATTGCTTCCCATACCAGTAGTTCAGTACTAATGACTTCGTTAGTGAAGAAGACGTTATAATTTCATATAAAAGTAACTGCTCCCCCTACCAGTAGTTCAGTACTAATGACTTTGTTAGTGAAGAAGATGTCACAATTTCATATAAAAGTAATGCTCCCCCTAGCAGTAGCTCAGTACTGATGACTTTGTTAGTGGAGGATATGTTACAATTTCATATAAAAGTAATTGCTCCCCCTACTGGTAGTTCAGTACTGATGACTTTGTTAGTGAAGGAGATGTTATAATTTCATATAAAAGTAATTGCTCCCCCTACTGGTAGTTCAGTAATGATGACTTTGTTAGTGGCGGAGATGTTACAATTTCATATAAAAGTAATTGCTTCCCCTACCAGTAGTTCAGTACTGATGACTTTGTTAGTGGAGGAGATGTTACAATTTCATATAAAAGTAATTGCTTCCCCTACCAGTAGTTCAGTACTGATGACTTTGTTAGTGAAGGAGATGTTACAATTTCATATAAAAGTAATTGCTCCCCCTACTGGTAGTTCAGTACTGATGACATTGTTAGTGATGGAGATGTTACAATTTCATATAAAAGTAATTGCTCCCACTACCAGTAGTTCAGAACTGATGACTTTGTTAGTGAAGGAGATGTTACAATTTCATATAAAAGTAATTGCTCCCCCTACTGGTAGTTCAGTACTAATGACTTTGATAGTGATGGAGATGTTACAATTTCATATAAAAGTAATTGCTTCCCCTAGCAGTAGTTCAGTACTGATGACTTTGTTAGTGAAGAAGATGTTATTATTTCATATAAAAGTAATTGCTCCCCCTAGCAGTAGTTCAGTACTGATGACTTTGTTAGTGAAGAAGATGTTATAATTTCATATAAAAGTAATTGCTCCCCCTAGCAGTAGTTCAGTACTGATGACTTTGTTAGTGGAGGAGATATTACAATTTCATATAAAAGTAATTGCTCCCCCTAGCAGTAGTTCAGTACTGATGACTTTGTTAGTGAAGAAGATGTTATAATTTCATATAAAAGTAATTGCTTCCCCTAGCAGTAGTTCAGTACTGATGACTTTGTTAGTGAAGGAGATGTTACAATTTCATATAAAAGTAATTGCTTCCCCTAGCAGTAGTTCAGTACTGATGACTTTGTTAGTGAAGAAGATGTTATAATTTCATATAAAAGTAATTGCTCCCCCTAGCAGTAGTTCAGTACTGATGACTTTGTTAGTGGAGGAGATGTTACAATTTCATATAAAAGTAATTGCTCCCCCTAGCAGTAGTTCAGTACTGATGACTTTGTTAGTGAAGGAGATGTTACAATTTCATATAAAAGTAATTGCTTCCCCTACCAGTAGTTCAGTACTGATGACTTTGTTAGTGAAGGAGATGTTACAATTTCATATAAAAGTAACTGCTTCCCCTAGCAGTAGTTCAGTACTGATGACTTTGTTAGTGGAGGAGATGTTACAATTTCATATAAAAGTAATTGCTCCCCCTACTGGTAGTTCAGTACTGATGACTTTGTTAATGGAGGAGATGTTATAATTTCATATAAAAGTAATTGCTCCCCCTACTGGTAGTTCAGTACTGATGACTTTGTTAATGGAGGAGATGTTACAATTTCGTATAAAAGTAATTGCTAACCCTACTGGTAGTTCAGTACTGACGACTTTGTTAATGGAGGAGATGTTATAATTTCATATAAAAGTAATTGCTCCCCCTACTGGTAGTTCAGTAATGATGACTTTGTTAGTGGAGGAGATGTTACAATTTCATATAAAAGTAATTGCTCCCCCTACCAGTAGTTCAGTACTGATGACTTTGTTAGTGAAGGAGATGTTACAATTTCATATAAAAGTAATTGCTCCCCCTACCAGTAGTTCAGTACTGATGACTTTGTTAGTGAAGGAGATGTTACAATTTCATATAAAAGTAACTGCTTCCCCTACCAGTAGTTTAGTACTGATGACTTTGTTAGTGGAGGAGATGTTACAATTTCATATAAAAGTAATTGCTCCCCCTACCATTAGTTTAGTACTGATGATTTTGTTAGTGGAGGAGATGTTACAATTTCATATAAAAGTAATTGCTCCCCCTACCATTAGTTTAGTACTGATGACTTTGTTAGTGAAGGAGATGTTACAATTTCATATAAAAGTAATTGCTTCCCCTACCATTAGTTTAGTACTGATGACTTTGTTAGTGGAGGAGATGTTACAATTTCATATAAAAGTAATTGCTCCCCCTACTGGTAGTTCAGTACTGATGACTTTGTTAGTGAAGGAGATGTTACAATTTCATATAAAAGTAACTGCTTCCCCTACCATTAGTTTAGTACTGATGACTTTGTTAGTGGAGGAGATGTTACAATTTCATATAAAAGTAATTGCTTCCCCTACCAGTAGTTCAGTACTGATGACTTTGTTAGTGAAGGAGATGTTACAATTTCATATAAAAGTAATTGCTTCCCCTACCAGTAGTTCAGTACTGATGACTTTGTTAGTGAAGGAGATGTTACAATTTCATATAAAAGTAATTGCTCTCCCTACTGGTAGTTCAGTACTGATGACTTTGTTAGTGGAGGAGATGTTATAATTTCATATAAAAGTAATTGCTTCCCCTACCAGTAGTTCAGTACTGATGACTTTGTTAGTGAAGGAGATGTTACAATTTCATATAAAAGTAATTGCTCCCCCTACTGGTAGTTCAGTACTGATGACTTTGTTAGTGGAGGAGATGTTATAATTTCATATAAAAGTAATTGCTCCCCGTACTGGTAGTTCAGTACTGATGACTTTGATAGTGATGGAGATGTTACAATTTCATATAAAAGTAATTGCTCCCCCTACTGGTAGTTCAGTACTGATGACTTTGTTAGTGGAGGAGATGTTACAATTTCATATAAAAGTAATTGCTCCCCCTACTGGTAGTTCAGTACTGATGACTTTGTTAGTGAAGGAGATGTTACAATTTCATATGTATTCCTACTGGTAGTTCAGTACTGATGACTTTGTTAGTGAAGGAGATGTTACAATTTCATATGTATTGTATGCAAAAACACTGCCTTTTGTTGCCTAATGATGTACAGGAGCTTTTGTACAGCAAAAGCACCACATTTGAGCCGCGACACGACAAAACCAACAATGTGGTTGTGTGCCCAGGGAAGACTCTGATCAGCCTCGGTAGCCGCCCAATTTTACCAGACTCTTCGTTAAGTGCTCAAAGGACAGCTAAGAGGCTAAGCTACCTCCATGCTGAAAGCGAAGACTCTGATCAGACGCAGCGAAGACTGATCAGACTGGGCGGATGCCCATTGTTGGTTTTGTCATGTCGCGGCTCATTTTTTTAAAATAAATTCTAGTTCACTTGATATTATGCATTCTAGATGACTTGGCAACTCCTTGACTAATGACTTTGTCAAGTTATCGATACTTTGAATAACTGAGCTCTGGTTGATTATAACTTCATAACATCTTTTATTGTAGCAGTTTAGCAACTAATCCCTTCATAACAGCTTTTGTTGTAACAGTTTTAACAATTTATTCCTTCATAACAGCTTTTGTGGAAGCAGTTTAAGCAATTCCGTTTCTTTTCAGAAAAGACCAGCAGGCAGCACAGAGAGAATACAAACGTAAAAAGTCCCAGAAAAAAGCTCAAAGATTAAAACAGCTGGAAGAAGAAAGAGAAGCAGAGAAAAACAAATGGCTAGATTTTAATGTTAAGGTATTTTAAATGATGGCACCTTGTTGATTTTAAGTGTTTAGCCCAGAAACAGACTCACTGTAAATGAGGTTTCACATAAGAAAAGTATTCAGCCATTATTCTTTGTACAGTAGAACTTTGTTGGTTAGAACAGGCTTGGGACCATGAAAATTAGTTCTAGCCAAGAGTAGTTCTAGCCATCCAGGGTTAATTTCTATATGAAGTGACCTCTAGGGACCAAGGAAAAAGTTCTTGTCAAGCAGGGTAAAAGAGCCATCAGGGTTCGAGCCACTGAAGTTCTACTGTATATTAATGAAGTCATCTCACGATCTCTCAGATTCAAGATCATCTCAAACTATTGATATCTCATAGTAAATTTTCTGGTCCCAGAAAATTTACTATGAGATACCATAGTTTCAGATAACAGCAGTTAAAATATAAAGAAAAATAGGAAATGTGTCCAAACTATACCCTTTGATATAAGAGGATCCTTTGAGATAACAAGACTCAGATATAACTAAAACATCCTTCCATTAGTCTGTGTAGCAGACTGAATAAAATCTTTCAAAGCTATGGAAAACGTACACAATTTAATGGATCATGTCATACAAAATGCAGGGTTTCAAATTTGCCCACTCTGAGATAAGCAGACTGTGAGACCTAGGTATTGTTTTTCTGCCATAATCTTTTTCATTTGGGATGGTTTAAAGTTTGTTTGAGCTTTCTGGTTTAGCTTGACTTGTGACTTATAACTGCTTGTATAAAAGTATTTTACAAGTTTGCAAATGTAAGTTTTGTAGTCTGCGTTTTTTGGTGCTTCAAGGGTCAAAATATATTTTTAGGCCTTTTCCATGATAACAGTTGTTGAAATGTTGCAGACGTAAATATTTTCGACTGCTTCTTTGTGCATTAAGATCTTAAAGAGTTATTGAAATTTTGAAGATGTAAGTAGACAAAAGTATTATCATCTTGATACATGCTAACAGTTGTTGAAATATTGCAGATGTAAATATTTTTGTCTGCTTCTTTGTGCATTAAGATCTTAAAGAGTTATTGAAATTTTGAAGATGTAAGTAGACAAAAGTATTATCATCTTGATACATGCTAACAGTTGTTGAAATATTGCAGATGTAAATATTTTCGTCTGTTTCTTTGTCCATTAAGATCTTAAAGAGTTACTGAAATTTTGAAGATGTAAGTAGACAAAAGTATTATCATCTTGATACATGCTAACAGTTGTTGAAATATTGCAGATGTAAATATTTTCGTCTGCTTCTTTGTGCATTAAGATCTTAAAGAGTTATTGTAAGTAGACAAAAGTATTGTCATTTTTTTTTTTTTTTGATGCATGGATTACTTAAATAATTGGTGAAATTTTGCAGACATAAATGTTTTCATCTGCTTTTTTAGCTCGTCTGAACGAAAGTTCAGGAAGAGCTATTGTTGTCACCCTGGCGTCGGCTTCTGTGTCAGCGTCCGCGTCTGTGTCAGCGTCAGCGTCGGCGTCCGGATTGGATGTTTTGGTTAAAGTTTTTTAAATTGGATGTTTTGGTTAAAGTTTTTTAAAGACCTATATCTCCTTAACCCATGGATGAATTTTTTTGATATTTGCACTGTAGTTAGATATTGGTCCAAAGTTTTACATGGTACCACCTCCACCCAACTCAGTGACCTTGATGTCAAGGTCATGGACTTAGAAAATTGGGAGTTTTTTTGGACTGGGTGTTTTGGTTAAAGTTTTATAAAGCACAATATCTCCTTAACCCATGGCTGGATTCCTTTGATACTTGCACTATAGGTAGATATTGGTGCAAAATTTTCCAAGGTATTATCCCCATCTGCCTCAGTGACCTTAATGTCAAGGTCATGGACTTAGAAATTTGTCTTATTATTGATAGGATGTTTTGGTTAAAGTTTTTTAAAGACATATCCCCTGAACTCATAGATGTATTCTTTTTAGATTTGTACTGTAGTAAGATATTAGTCCAAAGTTTTACAGAGTACTACCCCAACCCCACTCAGTGACCTTGATGTCAAGGTAAGGGACTTAGGAAATTTGGTCTTTATTAAAGTTTTCTAATTGCATAGTGATTCATAATGCTTGGCAGAGATTTAGTTTACACTTGAACTGATGTTAGACACTTTTTTTGAGTTTTACAAAACTTTATATACTTTCTCCACTGGATGACCTTGAAATCGACTTAGAATTTGTCTTAAAGATTTTGGTTAAAGTTTTATATTTATGAAGACATAATTTCACAGTCCCTGATGGACTCGTCGATACTAATATTTGAAGTGATGATAGATAATGGTTCAAGGTTTTGATACATCGTATCCCCCACCCCCACCCTTTTGTCTATGAAATTAATGTGTTGGTATTATGGACATGCTTGCCTGAACTTTTATGCATAGCAGTCCACACCACCATAGGGACTGTGTGATGGGAACCCACATGTTCAGGCGAGCTATGCTGTCAGGCGACAGCTCTTGTTTCTTTTTGCACTTAAACGTTCTTAAACTATATTTCAGACATTTTCAAAGACTAACAAGGGTAAAGTAAAGAAGAGTATATTTGCCACTCCAGAGGCTGTGGAGGGAAAGGTGGGGGTGGGGACGTGTGGAAAGGGCGGCAGGCCGATGACACATTATATACACCAAGAGAAGTGGAAAAAGTGATACTTTGTGAAACGTAAAAAATGAAATTGTAAATAGAGAATCTTTCAAGTGTCATGTATTATTGAAATCAATATACAAAGTGGAGAAAAGAAGATTTGTAGCTTTGCCAAGCATCTCACCATCTTTTTCCACAAAGAGCGAGGTTTCTAAATGTAGTAAAACATGAGCACAAAAGCAAGCTTCTGTTTATCACGACTGTACACAAAAAAAGATGATAGAGAAATTGGAAGTTCAAATGATTGAAAAGAAGTACAATTGTGATGTGCAAATAAAGAAATACTGAAAGAACGAACCTAAACAGATACAATTGCAAATGAAGAAGTTCTGTTTAGTACCATTTGGAATTAATATTGAGAAGTGTTGAAAGGATGTGAAATTTTGAAACGGGAATAAAGAAGTATAGTTTAGAAGTACAATCTGGAATTTATATTGAGAAGTAGTGAAAGGAAGTGAAATTTGGTAATGCTAATGAAGGACATTAAAGCAGTAAAATTTGGAAATTTGTATCAAGAAGTACTGAAATGAAATCATTTGTATGATGCAAAAATTTTAATGAGCAAAACAGCGATTATATCACGAGTAAACGTCTTAAGTGTACGGGTACACTTTTTCCTACCATTTTTTGAAGGGAGATAACTTTTGTGACTTCCTACACCACCTTCTTTTTTTGCCTATTATTATGCCTCCAACTTCGAAGAAGTTGAGATGGCGTTTTGCTTCTGGGTTGTCGTCCTTCTGTCCATCCATTAGTCACGCATTCCATATCTTTGGAACAGTGCATGCTATCTAGAGTTTTGAAATTTCATATATGGATTCGTCATCAATAGCTGATCCCTATCTTTAGCTTGCCTGAACAAGGTTCAGGAAGAGCTATTGTACTACCCCCGGCGTTAGCGTTGGCGTTAGCGTCGGTGGCGGCGTCGGCGTCGGCGTTAGCAAAATGTTAAAGTTTTACGTTAAAGTTTTTTATGTTATGGGCAAGGCCCTGTCTGGCGAGCTATCCTGTCCCTGTGACAGGTCTTGTTTTTATCCGAGTTGTATCTCTTTGTGGAGTTATGTCCCTTTGGAAAAAATCATAATGAAATCTTGTCAGCAAGGTATCTTGAAGAGTATTTTAGCTAGGGGCTTGAATCTTAGCCAGCTTTTTGGAGATGATGACAGTCAATTTTTTTTTTGAGTTATGGCTTCTGAAAATTTTGGTATTTTAAACTTATCAGCAAGATATCTTTAAAAGTATTTGAGCTAGGGACTTGAAACTTAGTCATCTGATTGGAGATATGAGTAGATGAACTGATTAATTTTTTAACGAGTTTCGTCAACTTTTTAGGAGTTATGGCCCTTTGAAAATTTTGTCATTTTAAACTTGTCAGCAAGATATCTTGAAAAATATTTGAGCTAGAAACTTGACACATAGTCAATTGGTTACGGATGATGAGAAGATGAATTGATTAACTTTCGAACAAATTCTGTCAATTTTTGTTCTGAGTAATTGCTCTTTGAAAATTTCGGCACTACAACTTGTCAAGCAAGATATCTGGAAAAGTGTTTGAGCTAGGGACTTGAAACTTGGTCAGCTGATTGGAGATGGTGAGTAGATAAATTGAATAGCTTTCAAATGAATTCCGCATATGTTATTCAGAGTTATGGCCCTTCAAAAATTTCAGCAGTTTAAATTTGTCAGCAAGATATGTCAAACAATGTTTTAGCTAGGGACTTGAAACTTGGTCTGCTGATTGGAGATGATAAGTTAAGTGACTGACTAACTTTTGAACAATTTTCTATAAATATTTTTAGTACAGACCATTCCTTTTTAGGGTCAGTCATACAGTTCAGGGCTAACACCTTTTCTAGTTCATTGGGAGACACCTTTGGTGACTTCCTGATGCTTCCCTGGATGACAAAACTTTTCTGAAAAAGGTCTACTCTCCTTTAAGGTGGACGATCCCGGAAGAACTCTGTTCTTGCTTGTTTAAAAAACAAACAGAGTTATTGTTCATCATCAAATCGACTAACTGTGGAGTATATACAGTTATAATATACACTTACAATATCTACCGTAAAGATCCTAAGTTTTCGGGCACATAGGTACTGAGATCAGACTGTTCCTTAGGAACCAGAATGATCAAGATCTTCACAGTTTGCATTCCATCTGCGCATTTTTGTCGACATTACTCTGTGGTAGAACCGAATAACAGGAAAATAAATAATAGGGCAAGGACCGGCTGTGCTTGCAGCAGGTGCAGAATTTGGGCAGTCTGTTTTGGGGATATTTTGAACTTAAACATTGTTTTTCTAGAAAACGAAACGGTGAAATGTTTGTTTTTTTGTTTTATTCTTTAACATACTATGTAAGTTTTACTAAAATAATATGCATAAGCATGCCCCATCGATTGATGATATTTTTCATGACGTTTTTCATGAAATTCAATTTCATTGCATTTTTTCAAAGAATGTAAAAATATACTTATTAACAAGAAAACTGCAATTTTTTGTTATCAGTTTGTTTCAAATATCCTATATTACAGATTATATGATTTGCTGAAATGAAAGTGCATTCATGTGCTAGAGATATGAATTTTAATGGAAAATGTGTAAAAAAAAAGCATGTAGAAATACAAAATATTGTTTATTAGGAAAACAAAACGGTGAAAATTGTTTTTTTCTTACCCAAATGTTTTATAGCTCTTTGGGTTATTTAGACGGTATAATGGTTTGAATGCCCCGCCAATATTTCTATTCAGTATTCGTCTACCTTAAGAGTTGATCCTCATTGATAAGGAAGGTAAAAATGAAAAGAGTTGCTTCCCCTGAAAGTGTACCCATTCACCATAAGAATTATGTGAAATACAGTCTGGTTAGGAAAAGTGTAGTTCACATCTGCTGTCTACATAATACCACAGACAGGTTTTTAGCTCACCAGCACAATGGTCAGAAAGAGCTATTGTTGTCACCCCGGGGTTTGCTTCCGCGTCTGCCTTTTGGATGTTATAGGTTAAAAAGAGTCTATTAATAGTCCCATTTAAGATATGGGATTTATAAACCGAGGGAGGTTTGAAGATCTGATAAAGAAACGAGTCCGAAAGACGAGTTTCTTTATCGGATCTTCAAACCTCTAACTGGAATGCAGTAATTGGTCCGAAGGTTGCAGATGGAATGGCAAACAGCATAGACCCTGATCAGACTTTAGGACCAGTCTCGTCTGGGTCTGCACTGTTTGCTCAGATCTGTCTGACCCTGTACTTAGAATTTTTATGAAACGTAAGTTGTAAAGGTAAAGGGATCAGCATAGGGTTTTTTTACGCCCGTTTGAAAAAGGGGACATATATTGTTATGGTGCTGACGTCCGTTCGTCCGTCCGGCATAAACTTTTCGTTTCCGGATAACTCCTCCTACAGTTAACATCAGATAGAGCTGAAACTTGGTATATAGTAAGACTATGAGGTGGACCAGCGCATATCATTTAGACAGGGCTGTGGAAATATTAAAAAAATCCGCTTGTCCAGGGACAAGTACACTAAAAAAATTCACTTGTCCTGACCAAAAGGTACTTGTCCGACTTTTTATAAATTATTTGAGCACATACAAAAGATAAAAGAAAAATGACTTTGTTCTTACCTTGATGTCAGGTTCATCCCATTGTATTTCATCTCTATGAATCTTAGTCTCATTTTACAAAATTTCTTGCTGCTACTGACCATTCTAAGGCGGTGATTTTGGTGGTTTTTTTTATATGGAGTTGTTTTATGAATGCTTTTTTCATGTATTCTGTTGCTAGCTACTTAAATATTTATATATATATATATATATATATACCGTTACGTGTAGCATTTACTTTTTATCATTGCCTGTCCTGGTAGCAGAGATACAGACTGACACTGACCGTTATGACTTAGATGCCTAGACTCTTGAAATATAATTTCAAAACAAGACTGAAATTTAAATGCCTTGTGGCTACTTGGTGCCTGCAAGCCTGTATCCCTGTGGTAACAAAAGAGCAATGGCATTGAAGAAAAATCCTAAGGCTAAGCTATATCTAGAATTTAATAAATTTCAACAGCAATTATTCAATGAGAAAAATAAACTATGAACAATCTAACAAATTTGGCAAGTTTATACCTACTGTAAAAGTCCTAAATTTTAGGATACCCAGAATATTGCTATAATCTAAGAAATTGGTTGTACAGCTGAGAAATGTCTCTCAAAGATGTGGATGGAATAGCAAACAGTGAAGACCCTGATCAGATTGCTCCTCTAGGAGCAGTCTGATCTGGGTCTGCACTGTTTGCCCAGACATATCTGTCCCAAAACTTAGGATCATTACAGCAGTTAATGACTAGTTATCTGTTGCTCAGACATTATAGTCCATTGACTCACAGCAGGCCTACATAAGACAGCACTGATTTGATGATTTGAGTTCTTTCATTTTTTGTACAGCAGCTTCTTCACCACCTAGAAGCTTAACAAACTCCTTCAGTTGATCTAGATTTTCACTACGGATAGGCTCAGCAGAGGATGAAGGCTCATCTGCAGTAGCAGCACTGATTGCTTTTTGGGGCTTTTTATGTGTGATGTGCCTATTCCCAGATTTCAGCCAGTAAAGAACAGATGCCGTGGCATTAAATTTGTTAAGATCAGGTCCATCAATGACAACTCGAAGCTGATGCTGCAGATTTTCTTGTTTTAAGCAGCTTCTGTGTGCAGTCTTGCAGAGATTCATTTGTGAAAAAGCTCTTTCACAAGCAGCAGTGGAAGGTGAAATTGTGAGCATCAGTCTCAACATGGCTGAAATCTGAGAAATGGAGTCTTCATTTCTCTTTATCATCTCTGTGTAAACAACTAATGGATGTGTCAACCTTTGAAGGGATGCCTTTACCTTAAGGGTTTGCCACTCCTCAGGTATTTTGCTGAGTTCATCTGTGCTGAGAACATCACTGAAACGTTCACAAAGCTCTCGCATTTCAGTGTTGCCATAAACACTTAGTTCAGACAACCTGTGGGGCCAAACCCTGAAGTCAAAGATACTGAATAATGAGAGTGGAGCTTCATTAAGATCAGAGAACCTCTTGGAGATGTAAGAGCTAACCTTGTCTAGAAGGCATTGAATATCATTGTCTTCAGCAAATGGTAGCAATTGTCCATTGAGCTTAACTTTGTTGTCCAGCATATGGGTACTTGTGTCATAAGAATCATAGAATTTCTGCAGGTTTTCTCCTGGCTGAGCCTTCATTGCTATCAAGGAGCTGAGCAATGTGTCAATGCCTTCTTTTACTTCAAAGATAAGCAAGTCTTTTGTTTGAAACAACTTTGATACTGCTGTTACAGCAAGCAAAATGTCTAACATAAAGTGGACATACTTCACAAATTTCAAAGACTGCAGATCAGTCAAGATAGCTTTTGCATCTCCAAGTTCATTTGCTCTGTTAGATTCACTTAAGACTTGTTCCATGTGTGTCACTGTCACAGGCAGATCAATACACACAGCTCTCAATGCTCTGACCTTTGATGAGACCCATCTAACAGACTTTATCTCAGAATGCATCAAAAGCATTTCATCCAAGACATTTGCTAAAGATTGTAGATCTCCTCTACGCTTTGGGGACCCTGTATAAAATTTGCAGACACGCTTCAGTGACTTTTTAAACTTTTCTAGATATGTAACCTCTTTGACTGCATCTAAAACACCAAGTTCAAGTTTATGCGCTACACAGTGAGTCACAAGAACATTGTTCCCTACTACATCATTTATTTTCTTGGCCACCCCCGACTTGGCACCCATATTTACTGCAGTTCCATCCATATTTACACAAACAAGTTTCAACTCTGGCTCCAGTTTTTCAAGGTCAATACCAACTTTAGAGATACCTAACTTAATAGCCTCAAAAACACCTTCTGCTCTACTGTTTTGCAAACCTTCAATGCTAGTATAAGAGGTCATTACATTTGCTGTTGAAGGATGGACATAGCGAAGCAAAATGACTTCCTGGTCAATTACAGAAGAGTCAGTGCTAGAGTCACTCATAACTGACAGAAAGCGGGCCTCTTTGACGGTGTTGCTCTCTTCTTCCAGCATATTCAAGGAAATTGCCTTGATGAAATCAACACAGGCATCTCTTCCAATATGATCTTTCCCAAGACTAAGGCCATTTTTGATTTGAAGGTCACAGTAAAGTGCATAGTCAGAATAGGGCTTATTATTCTTTGCTATGGCATATGCAGTGTTGAACAGTTTATTGTAACGGTCAACTTCTGTCTGGTCCACTTTGGCAAAAGCAATGTCAATTTTCCCTGTCACTTTTTTGCCTTTCTTCTGATCATATTTGGTCTGACATGAGATGTGACGGGCAGAAGTGTTGTGTGATGAAAGAGTATCTCTTCTTTTAAGAATCATGCCTTCAAATAGACCTGACTGTTTATCTGCATAATCTGGAAATTCTCTACATATAAAGCAGTACCCCTTAGCTTCACCCTCGAGAGTATTCTCTTTGTCAAGTTCCTGTCTTAGCCACTTGAAATCAATTAGCCACTGTGGTTGAAATTCCCTTTTTCTTTTTTTGGAATCATAATCAGCATTGACCTCCACTCTTGATTTTCTTTTTTGGGATTCTGCAGGCAGATTGTCCCTGGCAGGTGATTTTGCCTGCTTTATAAAATACTGGTCGATCATTTCCGATGTTGATAAATTCAATCATGTACAATGACTCATCGGTATTTTCCAGTATGCTTGTATCCGGTCTGTTATTTATCAAGCACATATCCATATTTGAGAAAAACGGTAACCAGTGCTAGCAAATACAAAAACTATAAATGATTTTTTGTTTTTTCTATGAACGAAAAGTATTTAACTTGCAAAAAGAAAAAACAACTGAAATTAGTAAAAAAAAAATTCAAATGCGTGTTATTTGTATTGTGGGTTAACATTTGTTTAGTTTTGGATATCATTCATACATAAATTTTGAGATCGAACAGCAGCCCACTGCAATATAGGTTGCGACAAGACAAGAGAGGAAAATGCCGATTTCGTCAAACAAAAAAATAATATTTTTGATTTACCGACCTTCAACTCGGTAGAAAAAAATAATCGGGTCAAATTTAATTGATTAGGAGAGGGAAAATTGATAAATTGCGAAGGAAAAACATCAGAAATTTTGGAAATAACTCATCTTTAACACATTTTATTGATTGTAGTAGATTTTGACCAGATGCATTTAAGATTATTTCACTTGTCCGAGGGCAAGCTGATCTTAAAACGGTACTTGTCTGGAGCTGTCAAGTACCGAGTCGGGCAAGTCGGGCGTGGTATTTCCACAGGCCTGATTTAGAGGTTACGCTCCAATGACTTTTAACGAAGTTACAGCCCTTTACTTAGAATTTTTGGGGTGTTCGTTTCCGGATAACTCCTCCTATAGTTTTCATCCAATTAAGCTGAAACTTTGTAAATAGTAAGACTACGATGTGGAGTAGCGCATATTGAAGGGAAATTTTGCTCTGATGATTTTTAGCGGAGTTACAGCCCTTTGAAAAAACTTGTCTATGGCAGTTTGTTTGACCATTCTTTAGCATTCCATAACTTGGTTAATCTTTGGAATACCATGATGAAACTTTATAGCAATGTATATGAGGTTAAGACAACGTGTCTCATACAAGAATGATTACTCCCCTTTACTTAGTTTTTGAGTTACTTCCCTTTGATTATTTTGATAGACTATATTTGTAAAACTCATATCTAACTAACCCTTTGGACTATGGTGATGAAACTTAATAGTAATGTATATTAGGTTGACACAATATGTCACATATAAGAACAATTGCTCCCCCTTATTTTTGGAGTAACCTCCCTTTGAATATTTTCAAGGCTAATCTTGTGCAAGCTGTAAGTAGGCAACCATACAGAATATCTTGATTAAAATTTATAGCAATGTGTATTAGGTTGAGGCTGTGTGTCTTATATAAGAATCATTGCTCACCCTTCCTTATTTATGGAGTTACATCCATTTGATTAATTTCTATGACTATTCTTGGGCAAGTCTTTACTAGGTAACCGTATGGAATATCTTGATGAAACTATATAGCAATGTGTAATAGGTTGAGACAGTATGTCTAATTAAGAATAATTGTTTCCCCTTCCTTATTTTCTTTTTTTAGTTACATCCCTTTGATTACTCTTTAAGGTTTTCTTTTGAGAACCCTAATGTTTGGAATATCTTGATAAACTTAATAGCAATGTAGACAAGGATGGAACAATCAGTAACGGGCGTATATTGCCCCGCTTGCGGAGCTCTTGTTGGGTGTATATAATAAGAACAACATTATACAGAATGAATCATTTTAATATTGAGATGTTCATATTATTATAAATATTACGCATATTGTCATATGCATAGTCATTATATATAATATGAAATGAATCGTTTCAATACAGAAATGTTCTAATTAATACAATTATGCCATATAAAAATAGTATGCATATTATCATATGCATAGTCATTATATACAATATAAAATGAAACATTTTAAAACAGAGATGTTAATATTAATACCATTATGTAATATAAAGGTATTATGCATATTGTCATATGCATAGTCATTACATGACATTCAATGAAGGAGTTCTTGCATTAATCCTTAAAGCACCAGAAATGAATTAGAAAACAGCAAAGATCCAGATGAGGCTGTTCACAATGAGTCGCTCCATCTGAATCTAAACTGCTTGCTTTCTAGTCGTTAAACTGCTTGGACAAAACAGTTTTTGAAATTATTCAGCCACATAGTTTGTCATCATTTATTTTGGTGCTTTAAGGGTTAAGATTATTTAGGGGATAACTGTACTTAAAATTGTCATTCGGGGAGGTAAATCGTCTGTTATATGGTCGGAAATTTCTTTTTACGGCGACGCGCTAGCGGAGCCGTAACATGCAATTTGCGACCATAACAGGGATGATTTACCTCCCCAAATGACAATGTTCAATAGAGTTATCCCCATTTCAATAGAGTTAACCCCATTCTAATGCACTTTTCACATATTCACCTTTAAGAGTGTGCTACTTTGCACCCATAGTAAACGCTTTCAGCAATGTAAAACCAGACGTCAACCAATGAGAAGCAACGTTACCTATTAAATGACGTTGGGTTTCTGACAATATATAGCAGAATATACTGTCACAAATTTTAACGTTATCCAATCAGACTTTGCATTACATACGTATAAGTGCATTAGAATTTTTCGTTCCCAGCATTTTGCTGAAAAATCAAACTGCAACATTTCCATGGAATTACTTGAAATGGAAATGGTTGCAGTTTATTGTTTACATATAATTTTTGGGAGCCAAAAATATACATCTCTAATGGAAGATTTATTGAAAATCTTCCAATTTCAGCATTTTTGACACCCTTTAAATATTCTAAATTTGGCAGATACAGCACAATCATTAACCCACAAAACATGCTGATATTTGTAGTGGTTCCAGTGCTAAAACAACTGTAATGTGCTTATGTATTTGGGCACCAAAGATCATTAACTTACCACTTGTCCCAAATGGAAAATTAACGGTTTTAGTGTTCCAATATTTAAGCACATTAGGGTATACAATATTCCATATTAATCCTTGTAAACGCCGCTGCTGTAATAAACGCCCCTGCCTCTTTTCCGAAAAAAAAATCAACTTGCCTGAATTTCTGTTTGCTTCGCTGGATAAGTTAGCTCTTTTAAACGGAGTCTACTCTTGAAGGGAAGAATTTGCTCTTAGAGGAGCAAATTCTTTCCTTTAAAGGTTGACGCGTACTGCAAACGGAGGCTAAAAATAGTAATTGCTTCCTCTGAAACTAGACCTTAATACTGTTAACGAGGCTATTTTGACAGTTGCTGATCTACTATTTTATGCTCTAAATAATGCCCCCATTTCGTAAAATGCAAGGCCTCTGGGACGTTTAGTAGGATTATTACAGTATAGTAGGTTTTGGCTTAATAGTTGTGCTGTATATATGCCAAGGTTTGCAAATCATCAAAAGTGTCAAATACAGACATAATTTTACTGGCTACCCAGTACAGTTCTTTTTTAACAAACTGAAACTGGAGTCATAACCTACCCACAAAGTAAACTGCTAACACAACTCGCAGTTTTCAAACCATGTTTCACCCTTTTTGACCAGTGGACTTATCTGTCCTTATTATTTTGGATGTGTCCATTTCTAGTTTTAGGGGTTTCTGGCGGATGCTTTCATTTTTGCTCAGAAATCCTGTTAACAAACAGTGTAGACCCTGTTCAAACACTGTGCTGTCCGGTGGCTGAACTGGGTCTGCACTGTTTGCATATGTCCCTAAAACGGGATTTCAGTTTGAAAAGGGATATAGACCCCGACATATTGGTTTGGAAGTGGCTAGACATACAGGTCCGTATAGGTAGCCTTGATGCTTTTGTACATCCAGCAAGTAGGGGCTATGGTTTGGCTAGTTCTACAGCAGTTTCTTTCTAGATGATATTGGCCTAAATCATAATCATTAAAAATCTAATTGAGCAACATATTGTCAATATAAATTAATCATATAAAAATCTAATTGAACAACATATCGTCAGTATAAATTAAACCTTCATTACCTTGAAAGAAACTGCTGTATGGCTAGCCAGCTTCCCATCCCATCACCCCCATTCACTCGCCATACGGATCTTAACGACACTGAGTAATTAAAGACTAATGGTATGTAGGCAATTTTATGTACACGAAAGTCTTAGTTACGAGACATTGCAGGAAACTGCGTGTGACAGGTAAACAACTTTTTTTTCATAGGTTAACATATCTGCATTGACAAAATATTTTATAGATATTTTACAGATATGCTGATGGGTCCAGTGTCGCAAATGATAAAGGAATAAAAACAATAAATGCTGCATTCTGTCAAAGTAATAGAAAAATGGAAAAAAATCTGCATGTTTTTCTAAAAACGAGGCTTAACACTCCTTAACACTGTGAGTGTACCTTCAGTGTCTAAACGTTTCTAGATAGATAGATACATGCCCAATATCATAGTAAAGACAGACCTGTTAAATATTTGTCCATGCAGATATGTTTCAGAAAAACTCTCAGAAAAAAATTATTTGCCTGTCATGCGCATTTCCCGCAATGTCTCATAATAGATACTTTCGTGTACGTAAATTTGCCTACATACTGTGGGTATGGGTCTGTACTGCTAGCTATGGTTTACATTGTGAGGACTCTCTCAGAGTTTTGACTGGAGTTATTGCCTAATGGAGTGTAAGCAGATTGTTTAAATACAGTTCCAAGATTTTTCAAGCGCACAGCTGCCACATATTAACAAAACACTGCTTGTGACCAAGATCAGCTTTGGCCATAAGGTGACTGGGTACATTTTCATGGAAAGCAACTTTGTCATTTTCATTTTTATCTCCCTTTTCTAACAGGTCAACTCTCAAAGGAAAGAATTTGCTCCCCTTGGAGCAAATTATTTCCTTTTAGAGTAGACCCTAATTGTCAAGGGCTTTGTCATTCAGGGAAGCAACCAAGGATTAGCAAAAGTTGTTTCCATGTCAAACAATGGCAGAAAACATTTTTGTACAGTTTTGTTAAAGGAACAAAATGGATACAGTGTAATACTAGTCAAAATAGTTTTCTACAATGACACTTAACTATCTTAAAAGAAGATTCAAATGATTGGATCCAAGGCAAGCTAAATATCAGTAATGCTTCATATATTTCTTTAATATGAAACGCATACAGCAAAACAATACACAACAATGAACACTTTACGAACATAAATTTATAGCATTTCCAACCAGTTGAATGATATTAACAGTTTGCATCCTCGGCATACAAACTAGCAGCAGTGTTCATATAACTTCGACAGTAGATTCAAGCAGTTGAATGATACATGTATTTACAGTTTGCTTCTTGGGATATACAAACTAGCACCAATGTTCATATAACTTCTTCAGCAGATTCAAGAAGTTGAATGATATTTACAGTTTGCTTCCTAGGGCATACAAATTATCACCAAATGTTCATACAACTTCAGCAGCAGATTCAATCAGCTGAATGATATTTACAGTTTACTTCCTGGGGCATACAAATTATCACCAATGTTCAAATAATTTCAGCAGCTGATTCAATCAGTTGAATGATATTTACAGTTTGCTTCCTTGGGCATACAAATTATCACCAATGTTCAAATAATTTGAGCAGCTAATTCAATCAGTTGAATGATATTTACAGTTTGCTTCCTTGGGCATACAAATTATAACCGATGTTCAAATAATTTCAGCAGCTGATTCAATCAGTTGAATGATATTTACAGTTTACTTCCTGGGACTGTATTTATAAAACGACTTAAGTGGTTGCTATGCTGTTGCTAAGGCTGAATTTCTATGAAGGAGATTCCCTTCAACTATGAAATTTGCTCTGGAGGAACAGTCTTTTTCAGACTGTTCCTCCAGAGCAAATTTCATAGTTGAAGGGAATCTCCTTCATAAAAATTTAGCCTTAGCAACAGCCTAGCAACCACTTAAGTCGTTTTATAAATGCGACCCCTGGGGTATAAAAATTATCAACAATGTTCATATAACTTCAGCAGCAGATTCAAGAAGTTGAATGATATTTACAGTTTGCCTCCTAGGGCATACAAATTATCGACAATGTTCATATAACTTCAGCAGCAGATTCAAGCAGTTGAATGATATTTACAGTTTGCTTCTTTGGGCATACAAATTATCAGCAATGATACATTGTTCATATAACTTCATAGATGTCTTTATGGGTACATGTTCAGGGCAGCAACTCTGTCATTTTCCTATTTGTCTCCCTTGGTAATAAGGTCAGTTCCTTAAGGAGAGAATTGCTGTCCTAGGAGCAGATCCTTTCCTGAAATTGTATCCCAATTTTTCAAGGACTATGTCATTCAGGGAGTCGAGGTTGTTCCCCCTTTGTAGAAATGGCAAAACTGGCAAAACTTTTGCCATTTCTACAAAGGGGAACAACCGCGACTCCCTGAATGACATAACCCTTGAAAAATAGGGCTACAATTAAAGGATAGGATCTGCTCCTAAAAGACATGGCTGTGTACCCACACTCCTTGAATGATCGTGATCCATTGAACAATTTCATTTAAGGAGCAAATTAGAGACAACACTGTAAGCAAAGCAATTAGCTACAATAACAGATAACCATCATAAAAGTATATTCAGCCGATTGGATGAAAACCATAATTTGAAAACCATAATTTGCTTTCGAAGGCAAGCAAAACCAATAATTGTTTATTTCATGAAGCAGTAACATTCAGGCCAGGCATTCATACCAGTTTGCTTACTTTTGCTTCCAATATCTGGTGATGTGCAAAGTGGCTGTCAACCAAAAATTCAATCGAAAGCAATGTCAGAATGGTAAAATGATACTTTTGTTAGTGGGCACACTGTCAGGGGAAGCAACTATGTTTTTCATTTTTGACTATTTTCAGTTGGGTAAAATCGGAAAGGATCTACTCCCTTTGGAGCAAATTCGTTTCTTAAGAGTCAACTTTATTTTCAGGGTTTTGCAATTCAGAGACGCAAACAGGAAGTCACAAAAATTATTTCCCTTTGTACATATGGCGGAAAAAGCATGGCTATGTACCCATACACTTTTACATGAATCTCTGAACAATTTCAATTAAGGAATAAACTAGATACAGCCTTACACTGTAATCCAACCAATTAACTACAACAACAGTTTAGGAGCGGCTGTAGTGTAGTGGATAACACTCCAGACTACCAATCCAGGGGTCGCAAGATTGATCCCCCGCTTCTCCGGTCTTTCGGATGAGACTTTAAACCAAGGTCCCGTCTCCATATGACCTCGTTGTTGGTGGGACATTAAACCTGAGTTCACTCGCTCACTCAACAATGGTTAACCATCATAAAAGTATAATAATTTGCTTTCTGGTACTTACAAATTATCAACAATGTTCATATAACTTCACAGACATATATAAAGTGAATGGGCACACCCTCAGGGGAAGCAACTATGGTTCTCATTTTGCCCCCTGTCAGTGGAGTAAAGGATTTGCTCCATTGGAAGCAAATTCGTTCCTTAATAGTATACTTTATTTTTCAGGACTTTGCTAGCCAGGGAAGCAAACAGAAAGTCACAAAAGTTGTTTCCCTTTGTATAAAATGAAAAATAGAACATGAGTGTGTACCAGTACCCACACACCTGAAATGATCATGATCCTTTGAACACTTTCATATGACTAGTAAATGAAATAAGCATAAAACTGTTATCAAAACAGATACAACTACAGTTTACCACCATTAAAGTATATTCAAATGATTAGGCAATATCTGTAATTTGCTTTTCAAGGCAAACAAAATATTGGAAATGTATCCATCAATACTGCTTCATTTCTTAAAATGAAATGAACTGTGCTCCATAGCACTGTAGTCAAAACAAAAAAAAAAACATGGCAGTATTAATACCATTTTGCTTACCTGGGATGCCGACATCTGATACAATGCAAAGTGGCTGTCGACCGAAAATTCGGTCAAAAAATGTCAGTATCTGTAAATGGTACTTTCATAACTGGCGTCTGTCAATCAAGCTGATACTGATGGCGATTGCAATGATCGACATCCACTTTTGCATGTATGGTAATCGATTTGCTTAATCGACAGCACAGGTAGAGAAATTGGTATTAATCCCATGAATATGTAATTTCACCTTGAACTTTTGGGCATATTCAAGCAACGGAATGATAATCATTCCTTCCTTCCTAGGGCATGGAAATTATCAGCTATGATCATATACCCTAATGTGCTTGAGTATTGGAACACCTAAAGTAATAAATTTTCCATTTGTCCCAAATGGAAAATTTATTTTTTCAGGTGTCCCAATATATAAGCACATAATGGTAATTTAATTGCTAACTTTAAAGAGAGTGGGCACACTTTCAGGGGAAAGCAACCATTTTCATTTTTGCCTCCCTTTCTAAATATGATTTAACACTTAAAGAATTTGCTTCTCTAGGAACAAATTAGGGGAGCAAATTCTTTCATTTAAGTGTAGGTCCATTTTCAAGGTTTGTCATCCAGGGAAGCAAACAGGAAATCACAAAAGTTGTTTCCCTTTTGTAGAAATGACAGAAAAGAATGGAGATGTACCCATACACTTTAAATGGGCTTGATTCTTTGATAGATTTTGTTGGCTACAGTGTAATATTGTAATAACCTTAAATGGGCAGGATTCTTTGAACAATTTTGTTGGCTACAGTGTAACATTGTAATAACCTTAAATGGGCAGGATTCTTTGAACAATTTTGTTGGCTACAGTGTAACATTTTAATAACCTTAAATGGGCAGGATTCTTTGAACAATTTTGTTGGCTACAGTGTAACATTTTAATAACCTTAAATGGGCAGGATTCTTTGAACAATTTTGTTGGCTACAGTGTAACATTTTAATGAAACAATTGGCTATAACTACAGCTAACAATCATAAAAACACATTCAAATGATTTTTCCAAGGCAATCAAAATAAAGAAATATATACAGCACAGCCCTGGCATTGGGACAATATGCAACATTGAACAGATCGAACAAATTCAGGTAAAATGAATAATATTTATAACTTGCTTCCTTGGTAAACTAAGTAGGAAAATTAATGGCTATGGCAGTATTCAGAAAATGTACTTATTCTGTTCAAGGTGAAAGGATGTACTTTCTCGAGAGATAGTCCAGGCACATCTCCCTCCTCACTGGGGGCTGCTCAAAAAGAGGGAGCAAATTCATTTTCTTAAGAGTTGCCCTCAATTTCTGAGTGACACAGTTAGCACTATTTAAGTAAAGAGTAAGATTAACTATTGGATCTGTAAAAAGGGGACAGGGAACTGTAAAATGTGAGTGAAAAGTCAGGAATTTCGAAATGGAGTATAAAGTCGAAAAACTTTAACATCACTCCAAACCATTGATTATGAAATAGTCAGCTCTAGCAGTGAATTGTTGAGTAATGATTCACTGTTTGGAGGTCAGTTATAAAGTAGCTCATATCATGAGCGCGGAGTGCGAGTGATATATCTATTTACAACTGACCGACAACAATTTAATGCTAGTGCTGAACTATTGTGATTCTAACACTCAAAAACGCTGCAAAAAGTATTCTTTTCATTCAAATTTTCACAGCCTTCTTGCAAGGGTGTTTGTTCCTGCAAGCGTATTTATTTGTAACTGTATCTAAGATAAATACGTTTTTACGGGCATTTTAGAAAGAAAAAGAGACACTTCACCGTCTAAAATCTCAAAACTCTACAAAATTACATCAGTATTGCCAGTGGTGTCAGCAATTAGACTCATGCGCTCAGAAACAGTGAATTGTTGAAGAACAAAACATGGAATCTTTAAATTGCTTCTAAAGGCGCATTGTGTTAGAATTAAAATTACATTATATTTGGTCTATGAATAATAATTATGAAGTCGCTACAGTGATGACAGTAATTTTGTTTCTTTATATAGCCGCAGCAACATCGACCTATTTCACCGTACCATGAAACATAGTATCTAACAACTTCTGACTATTAATGGCATTAGAATTTTCCAAAATATAGGAATATTGATAATTCTCAACTTTCTTCCTTTGTCCAGTAATTATAAACTCCTGGCAATTTGTCAAGTTATTCCAGTTTTCATAATAGTTCTGGCTACAGTGGAATAATTCCTCCTGGCAAATTTGTCCAGTTGTTCCAGTTTTCGTAGTAGTTCCGGCTATAGTGAAATATTTCCTCCTGGCAAATTTGTCCAGTTATTCCATCTTTCACAGTAGTTCCAGTTTTCATAGTAGTTTAGGCTATTGTGAAATATTTCCTCCTGGCAAATTTGTCCAGTTGTTCCATCTTTCACAGTACTTCCAGTTTTCATAGTAGTTCCGGCTATAGTGAAATATTTCCTCTGGCAAATTTGTCCAGTTGTTCCATCTTTCACAGTAGTTCCAGTTTTCATAGTAGTTTCGGCTATTGTGAAATATTTCCTCCTGGCAAATTTGTCCAGTTGTTCCAGTTCCAGTTATCATATGGGTGGGTGATAATGAAAGGCTGTGTGCAATGAAATACAAGTTCTGAATAGTAAGATCTTTTGGAAGCAAGAAACACATCAAAGAACAGACTCGGTTGAACTGTGTCTTCAATTACCAGTAAACTCGGAACTGCTAAATCAACAGGCTATCAGGGCTCCTTATGTCACAAGACTTCGCTAAATAATGATCTGGGCAGACCCTGATTAGACTGCTCCTCTTTCAGAAGCAATCTGATCTGGCTCTCTAAAGCTCACTCTGGTATTTACCTCACAGTCCTTCGGATAAATTTAGTTGTCATTTACCAAATTTACCTTACAAATCTAAAAATTAGGACACCTAAATAATATTGTAACTGTCCTGCATTAATGGTGATATTCTTATGCCGTAATGTTTCTCAAAGATGCAGATGGAATGGGAAACAGTGTGGACCCAGATCAGACTGCTCCTGAAGGAGCAGTCTGATCTGGGTCTGCACTGTTTGCTCAAGACCTATTTGTCCTTAATATTTACAAATTTCTTGGTAACTTCTCTTTATTTGTAGAGCGTGATGTCCCCTACTTTTCACTGAAATTTAATGTATCGAGTAGAGTACAAGAAATACACAGGATTCCTGACTCACAGTAACACAGAATAACTATACTTGGATCCCTAACCTAGTCTAACTAAATCTGGATGTCATGCCACTAAAATCACATTGTATAATGCCTTTTAGCATTTCCCAAATCTTTTATCTTTATAGAATGTGAGGTCACTTGATTTTCACAGAGCTGTATGTATCTATTGGAGTACATAAGCGTTTTCATAGTTACATTGTCATACTTAATCAGGGTGTTATGCTGCTAAAAGTATACTTTCTTAACAACTGTAACATTTAACAAACCTTTTTCTATAGACTGTTTTGTCACTTCATTTTCACTGCACTTTAATGTTTTCAGTAGAGTACATAAACATTCATAAGACTTCTGACTCATAGAAACATTCTCCAGCTGAATCTGGATGTAATGCTTCTCATCACGCCACCGCCACCATTCCGTAATCCGTACTGTTTCTTCACAATGCCAGCTGTCAAACCGTACTCTTTCTTCACCAAGGCTGATATTCCTCATTGTTAGTATTGCCAGTGCTTTTGACTGCAAGACTTGATTAAAGAAAGAACTTGCCTGTGATTCAGGAAACACAACTTCATCAACCTTTACTGACTCTATTCTTTCTGTACTTGTTGAAATGTCTATCCCTGCCAACTTTATATTGCTGATTTCAAGCTCCAGAGTCTTGCAGCTTAGAAGTCTAAAAAAGATGTCATCTAAAGTCAGGTTCTTAAGTATCAGCCTGTTCAGAAATGGTGACTGTAGAGACTGAAAGAAACTGTTCCATGATGGTCCTGGCATAGTAACAGACTGTAATGTGACATCATTTAGCTGCTCCAGTCTAGTTGGTAATCTGATCTCACTCACTTTCACATCTTCTAGTTCAAGCACCTGTAGTGCAGAACTGTTCTCTAGGATAATGGTTATGTCATCAATATTAGGTTTCTTAAGTGTCAGCGTTTTCAGAGATGATGACTGTAGAGACGTAAAGAAACTGTTCCATGAGGATCCTGGCATAGTGATAGCCTCTAATATGACAACGTTCAGCTGCTCCAGTCTAGTTGATAGTCTGATCTCACTCACTTTCACATCTTCTAGTTCAAGCCGTTCTAGTCTAGAACTGTTCTCTAGGATAATAGTTATGTCATCAATATTAGGGTTCTTAAGTATCAGGTTTGTCAGAGATGCTGACTGTAGAGACTGAAAGAAACTATTCCATGAGAATCCTGGCATAGTGACAGATTCTAATCTAACATACTGCAGCTGCCACAGTCTAGTTGGTAGTCTGATCTCACTCACTTTCACATCTACTAGTGTAAGACACCTTAGTTCAGAAAAGTTCTCTAGGATAATGGTAATGTCATCAATATTAGGGTTCTTAAGTGTCAGGCAGATCCAAGATAGTGACTGTAGAGACGTAAAGAAACTGTTCCATGAGGATCCCGGCATAGTGACAGACTGTAAGATGACAGCTTTCAGCTTCTCCAGTCTAGTTGGTAGTCTGATCCCACTCACTTTCACATCTTCTAGTTCAAGCGACTCTAGCCCACACCTGTTCTCTAGGATAATGGTTATGTCATCAATATTAAGGTTCTTAAGTTCCAGCCAGGTCAGAGATGGTAACTGTAGAGACGTAAAGAAACTATTCCATGAGGATCCTGGCATAGTAACAGACTCTAATGTGACATATTTCAGCTTCTCCAGTCTAGTTGGTAGTCTGATCCCACTCACTTTCACATCTTCTAGTTCAAGCGACTCTAGCCCACACCTGTTCTCTAGGATAATGGTTATGTCATCAATATTAAGGTTCTTAAGTTCCAGCCAGGTCAGAGATGGTAACTGTAGAGACGTAAAGAAACTGTTCCATGAGGATCCTGGCATAGTGACAGCCTCTAATATGACATCGTATAGCTGCTCCAGTCTAGTTGGTAAACCGATTTGACTTATTTTAACATCTTTTAGCCGGAGCATAGTGTTGTTCTCCGGGTATAATGTGTTAATTACGGCATGTTCTATTGTCACTATCCTATGCTGCACGGTTTTGCCGAAAGTCACACTGAGGAAATGTCCATTAGATAATGGAATCCCTGTGATTGAAACGTTATCCAGATGCACATTACTAGTAAGATCGAAATTCTTGGTATCTATAGTTTTTATACCTTCGCACCTGACGTCCTCTACATTGATGTATAGGAATTGTAAAGCTGTTGCTTCACTAGTCAGCTGAGATAAAATTGGGATTATATTGACTGATTCATAGCTAACCACTAACAGTGATTTTAGATGTTCCCTATTGTGGTAAGTACACAGACGTAGTTTCCTATCAAAATCTGAATCTATAATGAGATCTGTCAAACACAAACGTTTTTGCTCTTTTCTTTCATGCACAATGTCCCATTCTAACATACACTTAAAAAGCAGTTCGCTATACTGACCCAAATAATAATTGTTATTTCCCTTTCTGTACTCACAAACATCGAAATCTTCATCAGCCAGGCCAACAAAATGTTTGCTAAGATCTGAGCCGATAGATGGATTTAAGCCTGTGATAAAGAGAATTACATTTTCCATTTCAAATACGTCTGTAAGACTAGCCAGTATGTGAGTGAATTCTGAGAGGATATTATCACTGTCGCTAATTATGCTTATAGCAGCAAATAATTCTTGTATTAGCTTATGATAAAATGAGATGGAGACCTGTGGTGGTTCCAGTAAAGAGGTAGTAACAGCTGACTTTGTCAGTAGTCCAAGTTTACAACAAATTTCTAACTCTTTCGAAGCTAAAAACTCGTGTAGCTCATCTTCCTTAAACACAAGAGAAAGACCTTTCTTTTGATCTGTCAGTCCTTTGTAGGCTAGGCGACCAAGATGCTGTAACAGTACTTGATTATCACGCATGAATTTATATCTTCCTGTTAAACACTTATTAAATACAGAAGTACCCTTTTTCTCCAGTTCCACACGCTCTAAAGTATCCTTGTCAGCTAGCGATAATTTTTTTTCACCACGTCGGAAGAGAACTTGCAGGAGATCCAGTATGTTATAGGTTAAGGATTTTGATAGAGATGATTTGTTTTCCATCCATGTGAGAGCAGTTATGATCAGAATAAGTGGAATTTTTATGCCTTTTGACAATTCTGCAGATCTGATATCGCCCAGAAACATTCTGGTCTGCTCTTCTTCATTGTTACTATCTGACCCCATATCTGAGTACTGTTTATTATATGATGATATAACGTTTTTGCTCAGCTCCTTAACACCCTGATCAGTTAGACCACGTATTTCACTCACAGCATCTACTTTAAACGTGCTGTCTGTTTCGAGAAGTTTATCATACTTCCAAGGTCTTGTTGTCATGACTACCGTACTCTGACCAAGGCCTTCACAATCTAGAGTAAACGGATACTCGTCAAACCCATCTAACAGAATAAGTACATTTTCTGAACTGTTTGCCAAAATAGATTCTAAAACATTTCTTTTCATAGAAAGTCTCTCTAAGCATGCAGAGAAAAAAATATCTTTCAACGAAGATTGTTTTTTAACATGTCTCAGTGTTGCATGTAAGAGATAATCAAACCTTTTTAGGGACTCCTCCATATCAGTGTTTGCTTCATCACCAGACTTGGCTCCTTCCATTCCTAGGGCTCGGCGTTGAACCTGGCACCAGGCATGAAGAAGCCGCTTACACCAGGTTGACTTACCTGTCCCACCTTCACCTTTGATTACAATGTTTTTTATCTCCTTATCGGCGAACATTTCAGAATACGATTTAAGCCCGCAAGCGTATGCTTTTTTCCTGTCTTTGAGCTCAGACTGTTTATTGCCTTTACTTTTTACAATGTCAAGATCACAGTAAATTTTGTCGATTGGAACCCTCATCGCCTCATTCAATCCATCTCCAAGAGGTGACAGCGAAACTTCCTCGTAGATACGACTGTATGACTTTAATAGGTCCACTCTCAATTTACGACAGTCTGTAATAAAATAAAGGGATGGGGTATTTAATCAAGAAATTGAATAAAAAATCGGGCACACAAGGTAGAAATGATGTCGGAGGAACGTCGATGTAACGTCAAAAACTTGCACTGACGTTAGTACAACGTCGTTACAACATGCTTAAAAGCCAAGAAGACTGACAATATTAGCGATCTCAACCTAAATTGACTATTACCAGTCAACTGTCAATAGAGATTTTAACGTAAAATTGCTATTGCCAGTCGACTTGCAATAGACACTCCGTTTTTAAAACGACTACATGAAGTCAGTGATTCCAAAGGACCAGCAATTACATCTTCACACCGGGTAGCCGGCAAACGAAAACGTTCGTGCAGTCGACGAACGCGGATCAAAAACAGTTAGAAACAGCGTTTTCGATTGCAAATTGGCGACAATTTGCAATCGAAAACACTGTTTTGCAATCGAAAACGCTGTTTTTGACCCGCATTAATCGATTGTTACGAGCGTTTTCGATTGCCGCCTACCCTGTGTGATCTTGCAGTCGCTACACGGCAGCAATTCTGAAAAGCCAGATACTTTGCAAGCGAGGTGTGCTCGAAAGAAAAGAAAAACAATAGAGAGAAAGAAAGAAAATAGCAGACACAGTGTAACTGAGTATGCTCATGACCAGTAACGAAATATGTGACATCGGCCACAGCCCCTAGCGCCGGCCTACATGAAGTAAGTGATCCCAAAGGAGCGTTAGGACCTTATGTTATGTCTTATGAATAACTTCATGTTTTATCTTATCACGGTCCACAGCTTTAATTGCATGCCGAAGGCTCGAACCTCAGACATAATGACGGCTCTGACTATTAGCTTGACTGGCACATGATCATTTCCTGCATATAGTCGGGTCGACCAGGTGATACTATACGCTAATGGCGCACCCTCTGTAAGGGTTTTAATTTATTTCTGTATGTGGAGCCCTGGTAGCTCAGTGGGTTAAGCGCTGGCCTACTGATCTAGCGGTCGCGGGTTCAAGCCCCGCTGGAGGCGGAGTTCTTTCCATCGTAAACGGGGTTCCATTGCACACAGCCTTTCATTATCACAAGCCCATCGCCCTGATTTGACTGAAATACTGTTAAAAAGGACGTAAAATCGCAAGTCAGCCATCCATCTGTTTGTATGTAAGTTAATTGTTTCAAAAATTACTCTGTAATTCCGTATTACCGTAAAAATGTCAAATTTGGGACACCTGTGATGATTACCGTAATTGTCCAAAAGATTGAACAGTTTGGTTTTTATACGCTCATATAACTGTAGCTGCGTATTACCGTAAAATCTCAAAATTGGGACACCTAAGATGATTACAGTAACTGTCCTAAAGATTGAACAGTTTGGGTTTTCTATGTCTGTATAACTGTAACTGCGTATTACCGTAGACATCACAAACTTGGGACACGTAAGATAATAACAGTAACTGTCCTAAAGATTGAACAGTTTGGGTTTTCTATGTCCGTATAACTGTAACTGCGTATTACAGGAGACATCACAAACTTGGGACACCTTAGATGATTACAGTAACTGTCCTAAAGATTGAACAGTTTGGGTTTTCTATGTCTGTATAACTGTAACTGCGTAATACCGTAAACATCTAAAACTTGGGACACCTAAGATGATTACCGTATTGATCTAAAGATTGAACAGTGGGTTTTACAGTGCGGTAATATGTTCAAAAATGCGTATGGAATGGCAAATAGTGTAGACCCTGATCAGACTGCTCCTTAAATATGTTTAACCCTTGTCAGTCTGTTCGTCTGTCCGTCGCACCTAAAACTCCCATAGGTTTAGAAGGTCAAAAGTGAGCTATTCTTATGGCGTTCATCCTGAATCTTGCATCGTCCGTCAACAGTTGAAATAAATTGATTCAAACAATTACTCCGAAACCACTACACCGGTATTTCTCAAATTATATATAGGAAAAACATAAAAAAAATTACTTCTTTGCAGAACCAGTTCGCATGTTGGCTGTTAGCATGGAACCTCAGTGGGACCTTTGTTTACAAAATTGTAAAAAAAAACACCAGTGCTATGCCTGTCTCCCACTGGGAGGGTTTGGTTATATAAACTTGCCATCCTAAATTAGTCAGAACCTGTAAAATTTCTAAGTTTAAAAAGACCATAATTTTCAAAAATGATTTTTTTCTCATCATAAATGCATCTGCACGTCTTCAGTATGTAACATCAATGCACACTTTCAAATTGTCCAAGAGTGTGCCGATACATTAAGCATTAAGGTGTAAGTGCCCCCTCCCATATTATTCTTCTGTTTATGCAAAGGGGAACTACTTTTGTAACTTCCTGCTTGCCTACCCTCATAACGTAGCCCCTCCAAATTGTTTACTCTTAAAGAAAAGAATTTGCTTCCACAGGAGCAAATTCTCTCAAGAAGTGTCCCCCATAGAAGGGAGGCAAAATGAAACTTGTAGAGTTTTTTCTCCTTAAAGTTTGCCCATTCACCTTAATTCAGTGCTACAAAACTAGTACCAATCTTTCACCTTGATTCAGTGCTACAAAACTAGTAACCATCATTCACCTTGATTCAGTGCTACAAAACTAGTAACAATCATTCACCTTAATTCAGTGCTACAAAACTAGTACCAATCTTTCACCTTGATTCAGTGCTACAAAACTAGTAACCATCATTCACCTTGATTCAGTGCTACAAAACTAGTAACAATCATTCACCTTAATTCAGTGCTACAAAACTAGTAACCATCATTCATCTTGATTAAGTGCTACAAAACTAGTAACCATCATTCACCTTAATTCAGTGCTACAAAACTAGTAACCATCATTCACTTTGATTCAGTGCTACAAAACTAGTAACCATCATTCACCTCAATTCAGTGTACAAAACTAGTACCCATCATTCACCTTAATTCAGTGCTACAAAACTAGTAACCATCATTCACCTTAATTCAGTGCTTCAAAACTAGTAACCATCATTCACCTTAATTCAGTGCTACAAAACTAGTACCCATCATTCACCTCAATTCAGTGTACAAAACTAGTAACCATCATTCACCTTGATTCAGTACTACAAAACTAGTAACCATCATTTACCTTAATTCAGTGCTACAAAACTAGTACCCATCATTCACCTTAATTCAGTGCTACAAAACTAGTACCATTCATTCATCTTACTTCAGTGCTACAAAACTAGTACCCATCATTCACCTTAATTCAGTGCTACAAAACTAGTAACCATCATTCACCTTAATTCAGTGCTACAAAACTAGTAACCATCATTCACCTTAATTCAGTGCTACAAAACTAGTAACCATCAATCACTTTAATTCAGTGCTACAAAACTAGTAACCATCATTCACCTTAATTCAGTGCTACAAAACTAGTAACCATCATTCACCTTAATTCAGTGCTACAAAACTAGTACCCATTATTCACTTTAATTCAGTGCTACAAAACTAGTAATCATCATTCATCTCTGAGGTAAGTCTATTTCAATCACATGCTTTGATGGATTATTATGTTGTGGAAGCTCATCAAATAAACAAGGAAGAGATGCGGACACTAGCTTTTTATAGGTCCAAAACAGCTGTAACACCATAAAAATGATCGAACTAAACATTCAAACTCACATACATATCTTTATATAATAGCAAGAAACCTGTAGAGTTTCATGAAAGTCGGATGAGGTGTCCAGGGGAGAGCGGAGCCAAGCCTTTTTTATGGAAATTCCAAAAGGACTGTAACTCTATCGGTAATGATTGAATCGAAAATCCAAGACCCCATTCACATATTCATACTAGAGCAAGAAAATCTGCATAGTACCAAGACAATCGGATGAGGCATCTAGAAGGAGTTGCAGACTCAAGATTTGGGATTGACGGACGCACGCACAGACGGTCGTAGTCCATTTTCTCTCTCCCCCCACCCCCTCTGCATACGTCGGGTTACAAAAATTAAAGTACTGAAATACTATGCAGAAAAAGACAAACTATTTTTAAACGGAGTTGGTATCGTTAGTCCAGATAACAACCTTAACAAGAGCTCCGCTGAGCGGGGCAATATACGCCCGTTGGGGCTTAAAGTTGGAAAGAAAACAAGAGATGACAGAACTTTGTCAGTAGCTTAAATCTTCAATAATAAGGCAGATATAAAACTACAAAACAAACAAAGCTAATATGAAATTCCTAGACAAAAATTAGAAAGGGGCATAATTCCAACATAAATGGAAGTTCGGTTATGGTTCTTTTTCTCTTCATATTGTCTGATATTTGTACAAAATTTCTTGAAAAAATCTTAAACAGTTTTCAAGATATGGAGCAGACACAAAGCTAATATGAAATTACTATATGAAAAATACAAAGGCATATAATTCCATCAAAACTGGAAGTAGGGTTGTGGTCCTTTTTCTCTGCACATTGTCTGATAATGCTTCATATTTGTATAAACTTTTATGAAGAAATCTTATACGGTTTTCGAGATATGGAGGGGAAAAATAATGTTACCTTTTGAACTTTGACCTCTAAGTGTGACCTTGACCTTTGTCGAACATTGTTGGAATACAAGTTCTGCACAATGCCTCTAGAAGGTGAACATTTGACTCAAGTTTCAAAAATATCTTTCAAAGGGTTAATGAGATATGGAGTGGACACAAATTTAATACAAAATTACAATACTAGAAACACAAAGGGGCTTAATTTTATTAAAAATGAAAGTAAGGTTATGTTTCTTTTTCTCTGCACATCGTTCGATGGTGCTTTATATGTATACAAACTTTCATGAAGAAATCTTAAACAGTTTTCAAGATATGGAGCGGACATGAAGCTTATATGAAATTACTATAAGAAAAATACAAAGGGAAATAATTCCGTCAAAACTGAAAGTAGGGTAATGGTTCTTTTTCTCTGCACATTGTCTGATGGTGCTTTATATTTGTATAAACTTTCATGAAGAAATCTTAAACGGTTTTCGAGATATGGAGCGGACACGAAGATTATATGAAATACCTTCGAAAAATACAAAGGGAAATAATTCCGTCAAAACTGAAAGTAGGGTAATGGTTCTTTTTCTCTGCACATCGTCTCATAGTGCTTTATATTTATACAAACTTTCATGAAGAAATCTTAAACGGTTTTCGAGATATGGAGCGGACACGAAGATTATATGAAATTACCTTCGAAAAATACAAAGGGAAATAATTCCGTCAAAACTGAAAGTAGGGTAATGGTTCTTTTTCTCTGCACATCAGCTGATGGTGCTTTATATTTGTACAAACTTTCATGATGAAATCTTATACGGTTTTCTAGATATGGAGCGGACACGAAATGTTACCTTTTGACCTTTGACTTCTAAGTGTGACCTTGACCTTTGTCGGACATCATTGAAATATATGTTCTGCACATCGTCTCGTTAAGGCAAACATTTGACCGAAGTTTCAAAAAAATCCTTCAAGGGGTTGAGGAGATATGGAGCGGACACGAAAAGTTTACGGACGGACGGACGGACAGACGGACGGACGGACAGACGGAAGGACGGACGGACGGACGGACGGAGGCCACGACATAAGAAAAATACAAAGGGAAATAATTCCGTCAAAACTGAAAGTAGGGTAATGGTTCTTTTTCTCTGCACATTGTCTGATGGTGCTTTATATTTGTATAAACTTTCATGAAGAAATCTTAAACGGTTTTCGAGATATGGAGCGGACACGAAGATTATATGAAATACCTTCGAAAAATACAAAGGGAAATAATTCCGTCAAAACTGAAAGTAGGGTAATGGTTCTTTTTCTCTGCACATCGTCTCATAGTGCTTTATATTTATACAAACTTTCATGAAGAAATCTTAAACGGTTTTCGAGATATGGAGCGGACACGAAGATTATATGAAATTACCTTCGAAAAATACAAAGGGAAATAATTACGTCAAAACTGAAAGTAGGGTAATGGTTCTTTTTCTCTGCACATCAGCTGATGGTGCTTTATATTTGTACAAACTTTCATGATGAAATCTTATACGGTTTTCTAGATATGGAGCGGACACGAAATGTTACCTTTTGACCTTTGACTTCTAAGTGTGACCTTGACCTTTGTCGGACATCATTGAAATATATGTTCTGCACATCGTCTCGTTAAGGCAAACATTTGACCGAAGTTTCAAAAAAATCCTTCAAGGGGTTGAGGAGATATGGAGCGGACACGAAAAGTTTACGGACGGACGGACGGACAGACGGACGGACGGACAGACGGAAGGACGGACGGACGGACGGACGGAGGCCACGACATAATACGACCCGTCTTCGACGGGCGTATAAAAATTCATGTATTGCATTTTGACCAAACCTTGCTGTTATACTTCATATTTCGGCCTATCATTTTGACCAAACCTTGCTGTTATACTTCATATTTCGGCCTATCATTTTGACCAAACCTTGCTGTTACACTTCATATTTCGGCCTATCATTTTGACCAAACCTTGCTGTTATACTTCATATTTCGGCCTATCATGGGCTGAATGGATCGACCAAACACACCCTCCTTTCTTTTGACCCTCTCCAATCCCCTTCTCCTTAGTTACAAATTGGTAACAGGGGTGTCGTTCTGTGGAATTTTAAAGAAACACTGATCTTTTAGACATACCTCTTGAAGATTAACTCCTTTGCTAAACTACGCCAAAAATAATCTTTCAAAAATATTTAACTGACAGCTCTTAAATAGTCCTAATTGACTACTAGCCAATGGTTTAGGGCATATATTTGCAGTAGAATAAAACAACAACAACAGCAAATCTGGAAGAATCACGGACCGACATCGAAATCATTTGAGCGATCCAAATAAAATTTATAGACAAAACAATTACGTGCACGATTTAAACAAACAAACCTAAAATCATCAAGTGAACGCAGAATCGAATACTGGATTTCTTACAGGCTCTCGATTTTGCTAATTTGCATGTGCAATTTGAACTTACCATTTTTAAATTATAAAATATCTGAAAGTAACATTTTCACGAACTTACAACCAGGATTTAAAAATGATATATATGATATAAAATACTTAACTAAATTTAGTAAAATGATTTTATTTAGAAATGGTGAGCTGGCGAGGGAGTATATCTTTAATATGTAAGTAGTTCATAGAAACAGTGGTTATAAAGAAAACCAAACTCCTTCAAAAGGAAGACGAAGCTGCAACTGTGTAGGTGAAGAAAATGCGCAAAACGGCAATATCAAGAACAAACACACACACACACACACACACACACACACACACACACACACACACACACTCGAGATCAGTTTAGGCGAATGCCATACTAATGATGTCCTAGACACATTAACGACGTCCACATTTCTAAGCATTATTTACCCGATAATTGCATAGATGCAGACATGTCTCTTCGGTCAAATGAGCGCTGGCCTGCTGATCTAGCGCTCCTGGGTTCGAGTCCTGCTGGAGGCGGAAATCTTCTTAACTGTACATGGGTTTCCATTGTACACAGCCTTTCATTATCACCTTTGCATCTTTCTGATATGAATGATATACTGTGAAAATTGTGAAAAAATGAATTAGGACGCCTCAAAAACTGTGGCTTCTTGCATGTGGTCAGCCTTCAATGGACATTTCAAGAGCCCATAATTCTGGAGTAAATGCTCGAGTTGCCGCAAATTCGAACTTATTCCAAGTCAAATTCATATCAAACTATGATAAATGATAAGTGCTGCTGCTATCAAGCGGGCTGGTTTTCTGCAAAATAAACAAGGGGCCATAACTGTTGTGAACAGGCCAAAAGCTAAACTTCATACTTGTCTGAGATCTCATTATTATAATAAACCTAGTTTAAACTTGCAACAAGGCGCTTTAAAACTGTAGCTTCTAGCATAAGTTTACGAATTTCTCATTGTAAGGGCCTAGGATTTTGTAAAGAATGATCAGATTTGACTCGAACATGTCTAAAGCCTAGTGCATATAAGTTTTGCATATACATTTTCACCCCTGGTTAACTATGTATATACACGGGCTGTTACGAAATGAAAAAGAGCTGTTACGAAACGAAAAATAGTCATAGTTACCAAACGACCTGATGACAAGGTCGTGTGTTAACTATGCCTCTTTTTCGTTTTGTAACATTGAAAAGAAAGTTAATCAGGTGTGATTTCAAGGAGATCTGTTAAGAATTTGTAGTTTCTATTGCGTATCAAAGCTTTCCGCAATCATCATTAGCAAGGGCATAAACTCTTACATAACACGCTAATTGTGCAAAACATATACATATCAGATTTACAATATTATAAGCTTTCTGAAAACCGCGTTGAACACAAATTTAGCTTCTAGCAAGCGGATAAAGATTTTACCGTTGTTAATTTATAGAAATGTCAAGGGGTTGGGGTGGGGTGAGGGGGGAGGTAAGGGGTGAAATTCAAATATGCACCAGATTTTAAGCCATCAATTATACAATACAAGTTTCGAGGAAATCCCTGGAGATATGTATCTTCTGTTGTGCGGACAACATTTTACATCAGAAGTTATGATAGCTTTGAGATCCAAAAATCACCCATATTTTGGACCGACGTCCTTTAAAATAATATGCAGTTAATTCCTATTCTCGATTATGCGTCATATAAATTAGGTTGAAATTGGCTTTTCAGTCGCAAAACGTGTCCCCTTTCTCTCTCCTTCACTGTCGTTGAAGGGGGCGGGGGAGGGGGTTGCGTAATAATTTACATCTAGACGGATATATATATCGAGACGGAAATTGCGCTGGTCGAAGGAGCAAACACATAAACGAGCGCAGGTAAAGCATCGAGTTTTTGTATGTTAATGCGGTCGTTGGTTAGGTAAAAGTGAGCAGTTACAGTATCAAAGACCTTTATGTAGTATGTATTGGTATGTATATAGTTGTTAGCTACTAGAAAACATCCCTACTTAGGGTTTTCGATAAACAACATCAAGTTCTTTTACTGGAAAAGAGATCAATTCTATAAATAACGAACGCAACACAAATCTCGTCACCATCAGAGTTAAATTCTTGTTGTTCACTAAAAATCACCCCTCTAGTTCAAATGAATTAAATGTTTGAAAACAGAATAAATGGGCATAATTCAGTCATATTATTACTAACTGAGCTAATTATTAAACGGGTGATCTATACCTTAGCCAAATTTTAGTAACCTGCCAGTACTTCGAGCATAACTGTGTAAGAACAAGGCCGATGGTCAAGATACTAATATCGGTTTACTAATCCTTGAAATATCAAGGACCCAGCTGTAACAGTTCTTTTGTAAACAGATAGACGGACCTACAGAAAGACTGAAAATAGCTGCCAGGCCCAAACTAATATGACTCTTCAACATCGTCTAAGTTAGGGTTATAAAACTTAGGGCTTTTTTGTCTTTCCAAACGGCATTGAATCAGTACAGCGGTACACTCATGCTACATGCACGGTCAAATCCTCTGACACTTCTCGTCATAGTAAGCTACTGTATAAATATCATAAGTATGAAATAATGTTTAGAATTCTAGTATTTTCTGAACATTTTATATAAACAGGCTTATTTAAGGTTTCCATCTTATCACCATGAATTATGAAATAAAGTTCATACCTTCATCTCCAATTGCAGGCGTCTTTGTAGACTCAAGCTGTGTTAGTCGATCAGAATGGGCTGAAACTGTAAATTGATATAAAATCATGGCAGTGTGTAAACATTCATATCTGACCTGATGAACTAAAGGGAAATTTATACCAGAGTATAAACATATCTTATAGTCAGAAACTGAACAATATTCATGAAAATGTGTAAGTGTTCTCATATAACAGGAAACTGATCATTAAGGCAAGACAGTGAGCAAGCAGGGAACTCAATACTAATTTATGTAGGTGGACACATTCTCAGATAGCCGAACACTGATCTTGTGGACATGGAGCATCAGTAAACATGTCCATATTGGCTCATGCGGGGTTGATAAGGGCACCAATATCGGACCAAAGTCTGTTGCCGGTATCAGCCCAGCTGAAAAGTTGCTAACGGGATTGCAGTTTGTCCGTTATTTGAAATGCTATCAGGCTATTTTGACGCCATGTTGGGTTTGGAACACAAATCCTTGATAGAGTGAAAGCATCTCTATATGGCACGGTAAGGAGCAAGGAACTGGCATTCTTATCCTTTAAAAATAAATTTTGTTTCATGTGAAAATGACGTTTGTTTCAAATGTTATATTTTATAAATGTCAGCCTTCTCAGTTAACAGAAAAACTGAGCCGAAAGTCTCAGCCGTTAGTGCACATACTCATACAGCAGAAATAATAGCAGGAAAGAAAGATTGTGCATTAAAGGGAAATCACCCCATAAAAACTGCAATTGAAATTTTGTTGAAACTTCTCACAGTGGTAGAATATTATATGCTGAGTGAAAAAAATGAAATAAAAAATGGGGTCACCGTACTACTTTTTGAGATAATGCAGCGCCATCTATGTGCCTGTTTGAAACATGACTATGTCTATTACGAACACTTTATCCGAGAAAATAGATGACCGATCGTTTCGAAATAAAGATTAATTAACTTCTTTTTCTTGTCTCTTTGTTTGCCTATCAAAATCATCATCGTCGTATGTCTCATTATATAGGTTATTTTCAGTTTTTAGTTTCCCGCCATTTCCCATTATTGGAAAAACGTGGAATTTCTTCAATATAAAAAGTTCCACAATTGAAATTTTTATATACTTTTGGTATAGTAAAGGAATGATCCACCCAGTGGAAATAAGCAAATAAAAAATATAGGTCATCGACCAAATATTCGAGTTATGGAAGGAAAACCACTTTTATTTCGTGCGGTTTTCATATAAGCGCGTTGACGTCAATGTTTTATGCGTTGACGTCGCTTTCTATTTAGCGCCATCAACGGCCATATGGATAACGATCTTTCCTTTCGATGCTTGTTGATGGCAATGCAATATAATTCCCTATTCAATTTCAGCAATGTTCTTATCTCTTAAACATATAGTCGATATGAAATTGTCGCCTTCATTTTTTCGTATGCAGACAACAGATTAATGAGAGAAATTCCAAGGACTGAAACTAGGCAGCATGTTCATTGTTATTTCTAATAGAATTTCGAACTTTTTTCTTGGTCTAGATTATATCACATTTATATCTGATGAACAAGTTAATGTGCGAACATTCAACTTATCGGACACGGCCACTGCCAGACATGTACTTTCACAGAAACATAGGCAAAGCTTGGTCCGTGGTGCATGATTTAAATTTATCATTTAATGCTGAGACCAATTTCGGATGATATGCATTTTGATAATTTTTCCCTGTTCGCGTCGACAATCTATGAATCCTGTGACAAGTCTAGGGCAATTAGTGAAAAATAAAAGTGTCGCCGCCTAGCCGTTGTAAAATTTGTACCTTACGAGAACAATATGGCTGTTCGTCTTATGTCACTTGCGTTAAATCTTATAGGCAACTATTCAAAAAGAAAAGAAAAAGAAAAAAAATCATAATTACCTTAACGACACGAGCTAACAATAAAAGCTTAGATCAGCCTGCGCATTTGCTCAGTCTGATCTCCGCTTTCACTGTTTGCATGGGTATTTCATAACTTAAACCAAGGGTACTAAGTCCATATTTGTATTTATACTTGCATTAAGTAATTACGAGATTCAAAACGCACTTGCATTTTTCACAGCCTCTCTTTACCTGACAAATAATTCCTAAAAAATTTACACACTACCCCACAAAAATTGGCGCTCCCTTTTCCGAATAAAATTCGTGAGCCCTATTTTTGTCGTTTTTTTTTTGTCCAATTTTATATATTTACCATTTTTCAGTCGCAAAAAAAATATACATTTGTTTCAACAAAGAGCCCATGTTGTCTTCGAAAGTGACGTAAACGTTTTAGCGTTACGGCAAACGACGTCATGATAACCATAGCAGGAAACAATGACGCTGCGTCAAAATGTATGCGCACGAACATTGAGGCGATTTCCCTTTAAGTCATAACATTTTGCAGACATTCTCAAATAGCAGGAGCTTAAACATTAAGCTACAATAGGGGGTAAATATCCCCAGAGGACACATACCATAAAGTTATAGCAACTTTTATAAATCGAAATAATAAGTCCTAAGAGTGAGTAAATGGTTTTATTATTGCATAAAAAGCAGTGCCGAGAGGTATTATCAGCCGTGCATCAACCGGCGAAAAGCCGTGTTTCAACAAGAGTTTTCTCGAGCTGTTGAAACACGGTGACAGAACTTTCATCATGTTTGTGCCGGGCCACTAAAAAAATCCGCCATGCATCTTTGTCTCTCCCGTTTCGGTCGAATTACAAAAATTGGTGGTGCGCTACCTATGTGTGCCTGTATGACGTCATTATGTCTTTGTAATCTGACGTCATCAAGTCGTGACTAAGGTTTAAAACGAAGTTGTTTACATTCTTACGATGCCAATTGGAGAGTAAATAAGTGTTAAAGAAAACATGCATCTCAAGCTTTCAGCAATCAAGAACTGCAGGATGGTATGTGAATAGATCAGGCTTGTTCTGCATGGAAGTTATTGCTCAAGGTATCTGCATTTTGTTGATTAATTTGCAATCTATTTTCCATCAACTACAACGACCTTCTTGGATTATTTTTTTTCGAAATATTGAGGTTGAATAGGATGATGGCAGCCATTTTGAAAAGCTGATTGCTCTCGGGCCCGGAAGATGAATATTAGTAAAACGATGTACCAGCGCGTTGGCTGTCAAACGGTGACAAAATATAGTGCCAATTTTTTTCTCATTTTGTTAAACGAATAATTCGTTGAATTTATGCAATAACAGCGATCAAACATTTGTTTCCAATGCATTAACATTTGCCTGGTCCCTCGGGAAATGTCGACAACCTCGGCCTTCGGCCTCGGTTTCCAACATCTCCCTCGGGACCTGGCAAACGTTAATGCATGAAAAACCATGTTTGATCCCTATATTGAAAGAGTAAGAGAAGTCAGTCAACACAGAAAAAAAGAACTGAAAATGCTGACAACTACACAACTACGACCGTTCTAAACAACTGATAACTAAGTATCAAGCACAGAAGTTTGTACTTTCTACAAATAATAGACAACTGATCATTTAGTCACGAGAGAGTAAACACTTAGATGTAACAGGAAACTGAAATAATTCAAATAATTTCAAGTAGAATGAACATAGATATTAGATCAAGGCAATATGTTAACATTATCGACTAGCCAAAAACTAAATATATAAGGACAGACCATTATTAGAGACCAGAAACCTGAACATAAGGCTATGACATTATTTATTTTCTAACTCATCAGGAAACATAACATAAGTCATACCTGTCAACGTTTTGAAAATCTCATTAGGGATAAAGCGTGAAAAGAACCATTTCCAACGGATATTTTAAGCAAAGCTGCACTCTTTGAAAGTCATGACAATTTCCATGCGAGAGATATTTCGAAATTTTATACTATTTATAGGGAACATCTTAAAATATCAAATAAAAATAATAGGGAGATGCCCTTCAAATTAGGGCGATTTGGCATTTTTGGGCAAAACAGGGAAGGAGATCGGGATTCCCTTCATAGTTGAAAGGTAAGATTACGTCTGGACACTTAGTAAACATGATCAGATAGTAGGAAAGTAAATTTTTAAATTGCAGTGATGATTATCTATCTCAAAAAATATGTATACTGGAAATAAAGTCATACTCTGATAACTGTGAGTAAGAAATCTGATAGACATAAAGGCATGACCGTAGGGAAACATTCTCATATAGAAAGGAACTGCAAATTACGTAAGAACAGTAACTACACATTCTCATATAGCAAGTAACTGAACATTAAGTAATGACAGAAAATGAAAAGAAATGTTAGAAGGCTGGATTTATGGGAGCTAGACTTAAAACAAGGTCTTGGTCAATATGAAAATGGGACAAATTACGTGAAATGAGATCATCAGCAGTGTCAGAAGAAACAGTTATCCTAAGAATTCAGGATCATGAAATAAAATTCACTGCAGGCTTCTTTTATTTTGAAGTCAAACATCGGGTCACAATGACTTATTATCGCCATTTATAATTTCCATATATCAAATAGACCTCAAGGTTTAAGACAAAGTTGCTTGATCATGAAATATAGGTCACAATGACCTACTTTTATTTTGAGGTCAAACATTGGTCAAACTCAATGATTATTTCATGCTATCATGTTCATATATCAAATATCAAATAGTCCTCAAGGTGTAGGGCCATATCACTGGACTGTGACATACAAGACACTGTGACCTACTTTTATTTTGAGGTCAAACATCGGGCCATAATAAATTATTATGTTTATGTTTATACATGAAATAGTCTTCAAGATATAAAGCAAAAATCACTGAACCATGAAATATAGGTCAATGTGACCTACTTTTATTTCGAGTTCAAACAACAGGTGATACTGACCCATAATCACAAGCTATCATAGCTATCATATTCATATAGCAAAAGGTCCTCATGTTTCAAGGTAAAATCACAGGACCATAAAATAGGAATCACTGTAATCTACTTTTATTTTGAGGTCAAACAGCGGTCACCTATCTTATTATCCCAAGCTATCGTGTTCATTCACAAACAGTCTCAAAGTTATAAAGCAAAAAACCCGGGAACATGAAATATAAGTCATTGTGACCTACCTTTTTTTTCAGATCGAACATCGAATTAAAATGGCAAATATTTCCATGCTTTTGTGTCCATATATCAAATAGTCCACAAGGTATAACGCAAAAAGGGAAATAAACTGTTCCATGAAATTAGGTCACTGTGTTAACATTGTCATACTTATTCATCAGCTCAAACTGTTCAAATATCGAACATTCCTCAAGATAAAGGTCAAGTCAATGGACCAAACAATATAGGTCACTGTGACCTATTTTTATTTTGGGTCAAACATCGGGCCAAACTAAGCAATTATCCGAAGCTATCATGTATTTACATCAAATAGTCTTCAAGAATTAAGTCAGAACAACTGAACAATGAACAAATGGTAGTCAACGCTGATCTTCGCTTAATGACCCTCAAGTCAGTATCACAAGGCTTAGCCAATCTGACAACAATCTGCAAATGTTGTTTCCAAAACAGATTTGTAGAAAAACACATTCTAACGGTGTCTAGATTTTGACCTCCAGCCCAACATCAAAACTTTCTATGTTCAATGAGCCTTGGCATATCAGATATGCATCAATGCATTCACTTGATCTTACCAGATGTTATTGTGTAACAAGGTTGAAGACTCTATTCCTTTTGTTTATTTAGTACTGGGCTACATGCAACTAGTGAACCTAAATTTTCCATGTTCAGTTTCTTATAAAATATAGGTCATGTCCCGATACACGCCACTGCTTTAAGTAGATCTTCTCGAGGTGTTCCTGTTTCGAAAGTTTCAAGACTATTTTCTCTTTTGGTTACTTAGAAACTAAGCTCAACACAAAACGTGAACCAAAATTGTCCATATTAAATAAAGCATGAAGTAAAAGCTTTGGCCGATATGCGTCACCACATTCAGTAGATCTTACCCATATGTATCTATTTTGCAAGTTTGAAAACGCTATCCCTTTTGGTATCTTAGGAACTGAACTACACACAAAAGGTGAATCTTTTTGCTGACGCGCAAGCGTACGCGCACGGGCTCATGCACACAAAGTCGTGCTTTAAATTATTATATAGCCTGGAACTGACATGCTATGACAGTGGGTGAACATTTGCAAGAAACTGAGAGCTTTGCCGTGATAGTGAGTCAAGTTTCTTACATGTCATGCAACTGAAAAACTGAACATTAAGAAATGGGAGTGAGTCAATAGTTTTTATATAGCAGGTAACTGTACATTAAGTCATGAAAATGAGTCAACATTTCTTATATAGCATGTAACTGAACAGTAAGTCATGACATTGAGTCAAGATTCGAATATAGCAAGTTACTGAACATTAAACTATTTCAGTGATTCCACATTCGAATACAGCCGATAACTGGAAGTAAGTCATGACAGTGAGGCAACATCTCTAATACAGCAGATAACTCAACATTAAGTCATGACAGTGAATCGACGTCCCATAGCAGGGAATTGAACATGACGTCATGAATTTTCAGTCATTATTTCTAATAAAGAAGGTACCTAGCTGAACATTCAGCCATGCCAGTGAATCAAGGTTCTAATAAACCAGGCAACAGAATATTAAGTCAAGACAGTGAGTCATGACAGTGAATCGACGTCCCATAGCAGGGAATAGAACATGACGTCATGAATTTTCAGTCATTGTTTCTAATATAGAAGGTACCTGAACATTCAGCCATGCCAGTGAATCAAGGTTCTAATAAACCAGGTAACAGAATATTAAGTCAAGACAGTGAGTGATGATTTGTAAATTGCAGGAACATAAACATTAAGTCATGACACTGAGTCAACGTTTTGATAAACCACGTAACTGACCATTAAGTCATAACAGTGAGTCAACATGTCTAATATAGCAGGTAACATGATATTGAATCCACTTTCTAATATAGCAGATAACTGAACAATATATCCTGACAGTACGTCAACATTTCTTCTATAGCATGTAACATGATAGTGAGTCAACATTCTAAAATAGCAGGATACTGAACATTGAGTCATGACAGTGAGTCAACATATTCTATTCAAGCCGAGAACTGTATCTTAAGACTTAACACTTCGTAAACATTCTCGTAAAGCATGGAATTGAACAGTAGGTGAACACTCACAAACAAAAAAAAACTGAATTTCAAGTCATGACATTGAGTAAACATTTTCGTACAGCAGGGAGATGAGGACAGTGACTGAACAGTCTCATCTGCAACTTAGCGTCAAGTCATGACATTGAGTGAGTATTCACTAGCAGCAGGGAATTTTGGCATAAAGTCATGACAGTGAGTTAACATATTCGTATAGTAGGGGCTGAAAATAAAGTAAGGACAGTGATTAGACACTCTCTTTATGTGCTACTGAGCATCAATTTATGACAGTGGATGAGCATTCACTAGCCGCAGTGACCTCAACATCAAATAACGACAGTGAGTATAGCGGGGGACTGAACATAAAGTAAGGACAGTGACTAATTTTATATCAATCCATGACAGTGGGTATGCATTCAAAACGTCAGGAATCTTGATATTATGTCATGACATTCAGTAAACATTCTTGCAAGACAGGAAACTATACTTTTAGTTTTGTCAGTAAGTCAATATTCTCATATAAACGGAAATCGAACAGTGAGTAAACAAACTCATATTGCAGGAACTAAACATTTACCCACGACAGAGTGTAAGCAAAAAATCTAATTATTCAGTCCTGACAGTGTATAAGTATTCGTAACTAAACTTGCATGGCTGTGCACGTCACTGTAAAGTAAACATGAAACAGAATATAAAGCTATAGCTATGAGCATTAGTTAACTGAAAAGACGGGCAATTGTCAGGAACCAATACCATTAGATCCTATATTCCTCCCAAGAAGTATGTACAAACATTGATAGCAGTTCTAAAAAAAGCATGCACAGTAATTTTCAAATAAACAGCTCTTTTCTAGACAGGTGGTCATTCGGCTACCTCAGATTCGCAGTATCATGGTACTGCCCATTGCATCATTGTTGTAGGTAACAAGGGTTTGAAAATTCGGTCACACAAGTGACTATTCAGGGTGCAGATTGCATGGCCGCTTGCTCAACCGCAATATTGACATTTTTATTACATCGCAAATTAATATCTGCTTAAAGAAAATAAAATAATTTTGGTACAAATTATCAAAAGCAGTTTGAACTTGTTAAGCTTTTGTCAGGCAGTTTTGAATCTACTTTCAACAATTCTGCATTAATTCATTCAGAATTCATTTATTAAGTTATTCAGTCATTAATATTTTCATTTCACAGAATTTATATTTTTGGTATTTATTATGAATTTTTGGAATGTTTCACATGAACAGCAAGTGAGCAAGGGCCCATGTGTACCATCGGCTAGCAACATCGCCTAATGGCCCTAAACTTCAAACAAAAAACTTAAACAGATTATATGATAATAAGTTTAGAGTCTGTGACGTTTTCCGTTACTCATCAGAAGCAACAGAGTAAGTCAACTTATCCGCTGCAACTTTGAAGCCAAGCTAGTAATATATCAAAAAGCTCCATTGAAGGATATTGCAGAGATAAAAAAAAACCCAAAGAAAACCTATGAAAGAACAACGTAACACAAAAACACTCTGGAAAGCCAAAGTCCATGACGTTAACCTTTAAATCAAGGCACGCGAGGGGATGGTATAGAATAAATACAGACCAACTATATACTACCAGCATACAAAATGTAACCGAAGTCAACTAAGGTTTTGCTTGGTATAATATTTCCAAAACTTTAGCAAGCAACTTACACATGAAAACGTCTGTTCGTGACCTTGACGTCTAGGTCACAGACTTGTGTTATTATATCATTTGGACCTTTTTTAGCACTAATCCGTCTTTGAAACGACTGTCCAATTAAAAATAAGAAATTATTGTGCTTTTCTCTAGTATCATCACCAGATATTGTCAGGGTCACTGATGAGGCTTTATTAGCCGAAACTACTTAGTCTGACCCATGTTTCTTCTTCTAAAATGTGTTCTCTAATCTCTTGAAAGAACTGTCTAAGATTTTAATCGTGTACAGATGGTACAGAATAAAAATAAATGGACATGCCAAATATAAGCCAAACTGAGCATAGGGTTTAAATGATATAAGATCGTATAAATTTTAACACAAAATATTAACATGAAAAATTCAAGTCCATTACGGCGACCTTGACCTCTGGGTCACAGCAGTTTCGATTAGAATTGTACAGATTAAAGCTCTTAACCAACATCTATTATCTTATATTAAGATCTTAAAAACTTCAAAGCAAAACTTTAATATGAAAAAGTCAAAGTCTGTGACATTGACCGTTGAGTCATAAGCATCGATGGGGTACTTCAGAATAAAATTTGGGCTAACATCTATCATCATGCCGAATATGAACCCAGTCCAATATAGAGTTAACTTACGGATGGAGAATGGACGGAGAGACGGACAAGCGGACAAAAGCTGTATACCACTCGTCATATTTCGTATGCCGGAGATATAACAAATAACTGATAGAAATGTTAATAATTAGAGGTCATACCATCTTCCATTATCGCCGAAGTCTTTAACGCTAACTCGACATGTTTCTGTTCTAACTCAGCAAGGCGACGTTTCACGTCATTATGAGCACTCCTCAAATCTGCATTGGCTTGTTCTAGGGAGTCATGAAGATTCTTTATTTCCTGGCCAATTCTCTCTTTCAAAGTTTTGTCATCTGGTACTAGCTTTTTCAAAGTAGTCAAGGAACGTGCAACCTATATAGAACACCCGTGTTAAAGAAGTTAAAAATCGTTATTTAACATAAAACTTCTACGTATTGGGACATATAGGTCTGAGCAAACAGTGGAAGCCCATATCAGATTGCTGTCTGATCAGGGTCTGCACTGTTTGCCATTTTATTAGAACAGTGGAAGCCCATATCAGATTGCTGTCTGATCTGGGTCTGCACTGTTTGCTATTTTATTAGAACAGTGGAAGCCCATATCAGATTGCTGTCTGATCAGGGTCTGCACTGTTTGCTATTTTATTACAACAGTGAAAGCCCATATCAAATTGCTGTCTGATCAGGGTCTGCACTGTTTGTCATTTTATTAGAACAGTGGAAGCCCATATCAGATTGCTGTCTGATCAGGGTCTGCACTGTTTGCTATTTTATTAGAACAGTGTAAGCCCAAATCAGATTGCTGTCTGATCAGGGTCTGCACTGTTTGCTATTTTATTAGAACAGTGGAAGCCCATATCAGATTGCTGTCTGATCAGGGTCTGCACTGTTTGCTATTTAATTAGAACAGTGTAAGCCCATATCAGATTGCTGTCTGATCAGGGTCTGCACTGTTTGCTATTTTTGCTATTTTATTAGAACAGTGTAAGCCCATATCTGATTGCTGTCTGATCAGGGTCTGCACTGTTTGCTATTTTATTAGAACAGTGCAAGCCCATATCACACTGCTGTCTGATCAGGGTCTGCACTGTTTGCTATTTTATTAGAACAGTGGAAGCCCATATCAGATTGCTGTCTGATCAGGGTCTGCACTGTTTGCTATTTTATTAGAACAGTGGAAGCCCATATCAGATTGCTGTCTGATCAGGGTCTGCACTGTTTGCTATTTTATTAGAACAGTAGAAGCCCATATCAGATTGCTGTCTGATCAGAGTCTGCACTGTTTGCTATTTTATTAGAACAGTGGAAGCCCATATCAGATTGCTGTCTGATCAGGGTCTGCACTGTTTGCTATTTTATTCGAACAGTGGAAGCCCATATCAGATTGCTGTCTGATCAGGGTCTGCAAGCCCATATCAGATTGCTGTCTGATCAGGGTCAGCACTGTTTGCCATTTTATTAGAACAGTGGAAGCCCATATCAGATTGCTGTCTGATCAGGGTCTGCACTGTTTGCCATTTTATTAGAACAGTGGAAGCCCATATCAGATTGCTGTCTGATCAGGGTCTGCACTGTTTGCTATTTTATTAGAACAGTGGAAGCCCATATCAGATTGCTGTCTGATCAGGGTCTGCACTGTTTGCTATTTTATTAGAACAGTGGAAGCCCATATCTGATTGCTGTCTGATCCGGGTCTGCACTGTTTGCCATTTTATTAGAACAGTGGAAGCCCATATCAGATTGCTGTCTGATCAGGGTCAGCACTGTTTGCCATTTTATTAGAACAGTGGAAGCCCATATCAGATTGCTGTCTGATCAGGGTCTGCACTGTTTGCTATTTTATTAGAACAGTGGAAGCCCATATCAGATTGCTGTCTGATCAGGGTCTGCACTGTTTGCCATTTCATAAGCATCATTTAGACGCATTACTGTGCTGTAAAAGCTGAGGTAAAAGTGGTCAACAGATCTAGGATAGACATTAACTTTATAGACAGTATGTAAATTTATAGATATTTTAGTTTGTTACTTTACAGATTTGTACAAATGCCCTTTGGAATATGGGGCATAACTTAAAGCGCATTTCCATATCTGGCATACTGTGTGTATTTTGAGGGGAATAACGTGGAAAGTAGGCATAAAGGTGTTTTTATCTTGTCCCTGCTAAAAACACATCTTCCAAATTTAGGCCTTTCTTTAAATACAGAACCTCACGGCGTTCGATCCGTATGGATTCTGTTGAGAATGAGTTAGATTGTGCAAAATATTATTTTGCTGCTTAATCAAGATGCTAGACCGGTAAAGCATCGTCATTTTGACTTCAGAAACATACATATCTATATAGTTGGACTTACCATGGGATGAATTCCATTACGTTTCAACTTTGTTGATTATTTACCTGTATTTCATTTTGCGGTCAAAGGGAAAGAACTATGCCCAGCATAGACTTTATTTCAATTTTTTATGGTAAAAGAGGAAAGCATCCAAGTCAACGAATGCAACTTTCTCCAAAAATGTTGACCATAATGTGATGAAATATGAATAGTAAGCGAAAGACTGCGAAGGTTTCATTAAATTATTTCTAAAAACTAATTTAAGCAAGACTGTAAATTTGCAGACTAAATATTTGTAAATTTACAGACTGTCTGGCTATCCAAGACCCAGTCAAAATACCAAAATAATAAGGCCGAACTTGTAAATCGTATAAACTTTGACGATTGCGGGCTGTTTAAAATACACAAACATTGACCCAAAAAAAGAGGTGTGAGCAGGTGCGTGGGAGTAGTAAGCATCACCTGCCTATTATAATACACCAGCCATATCTATGTATCTGTGGAATAAGTCAGTGAGATGGAAAGTCTGGTATTTAAAACACTTACTTTGCTTCGGCTAAAGCCTTCAAATCAGAAATAAGTTTAGAAATGGCCACACGTAGGGATCAACTAGGTCATGGCGTCTCCCAAAGAGCTTTATTAAGTGTTGACACAAGCTTTGCTCTGCAATACTTTTGAGACTACATTTTACTGGTGAGCAGCTTCCTTCTTTCAACAAAGTTTTGATATTCGAAACAGGTTCTAGCACAGCGGACTAACTGAGAGCCATAAACTCCTTATGGAGGCGCCGAAGAAATATTCTACTCAATAATGGAAAGTTAACTATGGGAAAATTGAAGTCATCCCTCTTGTCATAAAGATTAGTAACAAACTTTCCACTGTCAATATAGAGATAACAATCTAAGTATCAGGCAGATGAAATGGACTCTGTGGTATCTTTAATTTCAAGATCATATTGGTAGTTGCGGTCAGTAAAGTCCGACGTCTTTGAATTAAAGGGTTATATAAAAACAAATAAAGACTCCTTTGCGGCACAAAAATAAAATTAGAGGGCCATGAGGCTGTGAGTCGCTCACCTGAGTAAAAAGGTCAAATATCAAACTAAGGCTATCATTTGAACAAATCTGACAGTTAGAAACTGTCAAAATATGAAAGACATTGGTTGAAGATCAAACAATGACCTTGACATCTATTGCTTAAAATGTTCATGTACTCATTTATATCACTGTATTTATTAACGTTTGCCCCATAATCTTATACAAGTTCCATAAACTCTTATATTTAAGCATTTTCCAATGTAAAAGCACCAGACAGCAGATTTGACATCGTCATAATATTGTCAAGCTGAATCCAAAGTCATCATTTGAATAATCTTTGGCCAAAATCTTCAAAAAATTTTCATGAAATCTTATGTTCTCGCTTTTTCCCATATTTGACCTTGCTGTAAGTTCAAGGTCAACCCAAGGTCATCATTTGAACAATCTTAGAAGTACTCGAGTACTCGATGCTACATACCAAGTTTCAAAGCCATCGGTCAAATAGTCCTGGAGAAAAAGATTTTTAAAGGTTTTACAAACTATGGCGGCCATGTTGGTCATGTGACCTACACAGTTTGAACAAATTATTGTTCCCTCAGCCCCTGGAGGCTCTGTATGAATTTTGTTTACAACTGACCCTGTGGCTTTTGAGGAGAGGGTTTGAAATTGTCAAAATACGAGAGTCCTGTGTCAGTTGCTTGATTTGTTGCTTTACGGCCACAGTAAACAGCTATGGTTATATCGGGACGGTCAATTTACCTAACCACACTATTTCTGAGCAGGCTTAGACCTCCTAAGCGGTTAACCAGTACCATGTGCACATACTTTCGCCAGTTAACTGACAACTGCCCTTCTTGAATCAGCGGAAGGAGAAACGAAAGTATGTGGCCAGACCGGGTATCGAACCCAGGACCTCTGACTTAGGAGTCAGGTGCCCTACCCATTGCGCTACGCGGCCCGGCTGAATTGCTGACAGTTTGAACAAATTATTGTTCCCTCAGCCCCTGGAGGCTCTGTATGAATTTTGTTTACAACTGACCCTGTGGCTTTTGAGGAGAGGGTTTGAAATTGTCAAAATACGAGAGTCCTGTGTCAGTTGCTTGATTTGTTGCTTTACGGCCACAGTAAACAGCTATGGTTATATCGGGACGGTCAATTTACCTAACCACACTATTTCTGAGCAGGCTTAGACCTCCTAAGCGGTTAACCAGTACCATGTGCACATACTTTCGCCAGTTAACTGACAACTGCCCTTCTGGAATCAGCGGAAGGAGAAACGAAAGTATGTGGCCAGTCCGGGTATCGAACACAGGACCTCTGACTTAAGAGTCAGTCCTGGGTCAAAGAATGACCTCAACCTCTTCTACTCACAAACCTTTATGAACTCAATTTAGATGAGTGTATATTCCATCTTTAGCCCAAAATCTTCAAACTTTTCCACAAAATCTTATGTTCTAGCATTTTCCCATATTTGACCTTCGAATTTTTAATTCAAAAATATAATAGTATTTTACCATATATGGGCATGGGGGCAATAACGGTCATGTGACTCAGACCATTTTAACAAATTTTCATTCCTAAATCCCTGAAAGTTCTATATGAAATTTGGTTACAATTTATCCATTGGCTTTTGAGTAGATTGTTTGAAATTGTCAAAATATACGAGACCTGGGTCAAAGGTAAGTCAAGTGACCCTGACCTCTTGTACTCACAAAGCTTAATGTACTCATTAAGATGACTGTATTTACCCATTTTTAGGCCAAAATCTTCAACAGTTTCCAAGAAATCTTATAATCTTGCATTTTTCCATATTTAACTTGCCGTAGCAAAGGTCAAGGTCAACTCAATGTCATCATTTGAACAATCTTGATTGTCATCAAGTTCTCACTGCTACATACCAAGTTTCAAGGGCATCAGTCAATTGTTCCTGGAGTAGAAGATTTTTCGGGTTTTTTACCATATATGGGCGTGGCGGCCATATTGGTCATGTGACCCAGACCGTTTTAACAAATTTTCATGGCCTCAATATCTGAAAACTCTATATGAAATTTTGTTACAACTGACCCAGTGGCTTTTGAGGAGATTGTCTGAAATTGTCGAAATGTTAGACCTGGGTCAAAGATCAAAGAAAGACCTTGACCTCTTGTACTCACAAATCTTCACGTAAACATTAAGATGACTGTATTAACCAATTTTTAGGCCAAAATCTTAAAACAGTTTCCAAGAAATCTTATGTTCTAGCATTTTCCATATAAAAGCACCAAAGACCAAATTTGGACTTACCGTGAAATAGGTAAAGGTCAACTCAAGGTCATAATTTAAACAATCTTGGTAGTACTTATGTACCCAATGCGACTGACCAAGTTTCAAGGCCATCGGCCCATTGGTTCTGGAGAAGAAGATTTTTTAAGGTTTTTACCATATATGAACGAAGCGGCCATGTTGGTCATGTGACCAAGACCGTTTGAACACATTTTCGTTCCTAAGACACCAGAAGGCTACAAATGAATTTTGGTTATAAACGGCCCAGCGGTTTCAGAAGAGAAATCATTTGAAATTGTGGACGGACTGACGGACGACGGACCGACAACGGACGGACGGACGACGGACAAAGGAGCCTTTCCAACCTATATGCGCCCCCGGAGCCGCTGGCTCAGGTTAGCTACAATGTAATTTTTATCATTCAAAACGCATTTATTTAGTTCTGAGAGTACGTCAATACACAGAGCGTAATGTCCTATCAATTCGTTTTTCGAACTTTTTCACATGTTATCAGGTTAAAGAGACAAAATAAAAGCCTGTGCAAATACTTTGGACTGTCTTATGTAGGCAACACAGATAGTTTTCCTAAGCTTAGGTTATTTCAAATGCACTCCAGTTAGTCACAGTAATGTACTTTTATACTGTTTGTGCCATAAAGATACACCTTCTTACCACGCATATAATATACTCAAAAGCAAAAATAACGCATATTTTTCGTTTTGATGTTTTTATGTCAAAATAAAAATCTGCTGAAATTGGCAAAACCGGGAAGATATTATCAATGCATGGACTACACTCTGTCGAAAACTTATTGAAATTTTATTCGTTTATTCATGCGGAACAAAGGCATAAACAACGAAGGGGTCAATTTCAAAATTCACAAATACTGATCAGTAAACTCATTGTCTTGAACTGAGTTGTGTCAGGCTCAAAAACTGATGCCCTCTTTATCTAGGACGCTACAATGTCTTAGAAACGTCATCAAGAATTTTCAGCATTGGTTACTGGTTATAAACAAAGTTATGCCCCTTTGAGCAAATCCCGTAAAGTGGGCAAGTTTTGCGATAGCAAAAGAAAAGTTTGTGGATTTTGCAGCAAAAAGAATTGGAAATGGATTTCAGTTCGGGTTAAACAAAAGGGTAAGTGGTCAGTAATAAATGGAATGTGTAACAAAGGGAAGTAACTCTGTACGTCCTTCCAATAATGCAACCACAGATTGAACTTTTGGGCGCTGGATCCTTGAACTCACTGGGCAAAATTGAATGAAAATCATACAGCATCTTTATCATAGAGAGCAGTCTACGGTAAGCGAATGGGAAGACAAAATTTTTCCAGAAAAAACACTTTCATCGGCTTTTAAATTTCGTAACTCAAACCGGAAGTGAGCAAAATACATGCTCATCTAAAACCAAAATTTGTTTTGAACGGGTCCTTTACCAATAGCCTTACTCATTTTGAATCCCAAATTACCAGAATTTTCTTATAATTTGACGATTCAGACGATTTTCAAAAACTTCGAAAAACTTTGGAAAAATGCGTTTTTTTGCATGTGCGATTAAACTGTGTACGAATCAAGTTTTAAGCCGTTTTATACCGTTTTCCAGTTGGGTACATCATGATAAACTCACGTGCAGTAAAATCGTATTGATAATTCATTTTGTGCCACTGTGAGCCAGAATTTCGTGATTTTTGCCTTTTTGACAAAAATCTAAATATTTTTTTCAAAGGATTGCACTGTGACAAGAAAATGCCGCAGAACTTATGGCCGGGTATAGGCAAATCCCAGTATTAAGTTAATAGTAAAATATCATTACATTTAATGAGGCAAAACAAGACACTAAAAATATGCGTTTCTTTTGCTGTTGAGTATATATGCATCCTTTTATCAACAACATACAGTAACACTGAACTTGGTCGAACATTTCACAGGACGTTTCTCTCAACGGATAATAGTACCGTCAGATCTAAATGTATTTTCAATAATGATAGTTATTTTTAAGATATTTAAGTCGCAAATTAACCTTTGATATTTTCCTTCATAAACCCTATTCAGCAGCATGTTGCTCAGTTTTGTTTTCTGAACTGTAGCGAATAAAAGGAAGTTATTTGCGAAGTTTCGGAGTAATATTATTTATGTATTTTCAAAGCAAATAACCACCGTAACACAGACCATCACGACCTAATCGAATGGTTTTAGCCATTTGGCGTTTCACGCTATACTTCACACCGTAAGTCTCAACTTCTAGGAGTGACCAAACTGGTGTTGAAACTGGAAAAGGTTTGCATTTTTGGCAAGAGCGCAAGTGTGTACAGGTTCAGATATTGTAATGCTGCATATTCTTATAGTCTTGCATCATATAATCCGCATCCCGAATATATTAGGATATTAAAGTCATGAGCATACTTGTATTAAGAGTGACTTTAAAGCTGCAGAAAATCAGAGGGGGTGGGGAACAATTTGAACATCATGACTGCACTGTAAAAAATTCGTGTTTAGCTACACCAAGCGCAGTGTTATGTTTTCTTTTAAACGGGTGTTACTTTCAATATTACACACTTTTGGGTGTAGTGTTACACAATGAAGAAATGATACCTTAAACCGTAATAAATATTACACAAAGTTCGGTGTAAAATGCTTAAATCGGTGTTAGATGACACTCGGTGTTGAATTTCTAAAATCCGAGCGAAACGTTTCTGTGTTCGAGTGTAAGGTTTCCTTGACTATGTTTATAGAAACGTTACACTAGTTCGGTGCTTATCACTGTAAAAAATTCGTGTTTAGCTATACCAAGCGCAGTGTTATGTTTTCTTTTAAACGGGTGTTACTTTCACCATTACACACTTTTGGGTGTAGTGTTACACAATAAAGAAATGATACCTTAAACCGTAATAAACAATACACAAAGTTCGGTGTAAAATGCTTAAATCGGTGTTAGATGACACTCGGTGTTGAATTTCTAAAATCCGAGCGAAACGTTTCTGTGTTCGAGTGTATAGTTTCCTTGACTATTTTTTATAGAAACGTTACACTAGTTCGGTGCTTATAAGTAAAAATACACGTGTTTAGTTACGCCAAACGCAGCGTTATATTTTTATTAAACAGGTGTTAATTTCACCATCAGACACTGTTTGGTGTGGTGTTACACGATGAAGAAACGATACCTTAAACCGTAATGCACATTACCCAACGTACGGTGTAAAATGCGCAAATCAGTGTTAGGTGACACTGGGTGCTGAATTGATAAAATCCGAGCTTAACGGGGATGGTCGGGTGGTGCGATGGTGCTGTGTGTAACTTCCAGTGCCGGGCGTCCTACTGATTTGGATCATTGTAGGGCAAGGGCCTACTGTGCTTGCAGTAGGTGCGGGTGGGGGTTGTTTGGACATTTTTTCTGGGTGGGGGTTGTTTGGACATTTTTTCTCTCGCCTATCATTTCTCTTTTTCTCCCTCTCTCTGGGAGGCGGCCCGATATAGACTGAAAAACTGTCTCAAAGGACCGTTAAACCCCAAACAATAAAAAAACCGAGCTTAATGTGTGTGTGTTCAAGTGTAACGTTTCCTTGACTATTTTTCATAGAAACGTTACACTAGTTCGGTGCTTACATTAAAAGTCTTCTGGTGTTAAAAGTGCACAATAAATAGTGTTAACACGGTGATGAACGATACTCCTAATATTGAAACATGTTACCCCAGCTGTAGTGTAACCTATCTAAAGCAGTATGAAATAATTACACTTTTTAGCGTGTATATCGTAGTGTTATTGTCAAAATGCCCCAAACGCCGTGTAGCAATTATGTTTAAAGTTTTATTTAAGAAATAGATCAGCTCTAGCAGTGAATTGTTGAGTAATAATTCACTGTTTGGAGGTCCAGTTGTAAAGTAGATCATATCACGAGCGCGGAGCGCGAGTTATATATCTACTTACAACTGACCGACAAACAGTGAATTATTACTCAACAATTCAATGCTAGAGCTGAACTATTTCGATTCTAACGCTCAAAAACGCTGACAAAGTATTCTTTGCATTCAAACTCTCCCAACCTTCCTGCCAGCGCGTTCATGCTCCCGCCAATATTCTTAACTGTATCTAAGGTAAATGTACGCTTTTATGGCGATTTTAGAAAGAAAAAGAGACGTTACACCGTCTAACGTCTCAAAACGTCACAAAATTACGTCAGTAATACAAGTGACGTCAGCAATTAGACTCACGCGCTCCGAGACAGTGAATTGTTGCAGAATAAAACACGGAAACTTTCCATTGCTTCTATAGGCGCACTGTGTTAGAATTAGCTTTTATTTGCACGATGGAGGAACGAAACTCGTAATTTGGGTTCACATTATTCAAAAGCATTTTAAGTATAACAATTGACCCTGGTATTAAAATGCTTAAGGCAGACCGTATTATAATACTTCTATTATATGTTATATTTCACGCAGATTTAGCAGTATTGCAACACGTTTGGATGCTTACTAGTGCCGACACCATGGCACATGTGGACACTATTGCACTGGTCACAGATCTGGCATAGTTTTTTTTATTAATACTATATTTAGTTCATATCTCTTTCATTTTAGTTCTCTTGGTCTTTTTACCTTTAAATCTATGGTCATTTATTTTCAGGGAGCTGGAGAGCACTAGCAATTATTTTCAGGGAGCTAGGGAGCAAGCTCTTAGTATTGGGGAGCTGGGGAGCACTGTTAGAATGCGATTTTCTGAATTGGTTTTGGCTTCTTGGGGGCTGTGCCCCCAGACCCCCCCATTTATACATATAAATAATACCATTTTAGTCGTCTTTATATGCCATATATGACTTCTGATGCTCATTCAGACTTGCCGATGCCAGCATTTGGGGTTCAATTCCTGCTAGAGGGGGAATGACTTCCAGACAGTTTTAGGGAGCATGCTCGAATATTTCTAGGGAGCTGGGGAGCAGCCGAATTACTTTAAGGGATTTGGGGAGCAGTGGCAAAATACTTTTAGGGAGCACAAGAAAATATTTTAAGGGAGCGGGTCCGTGGAAAACCCCCAAACCACCCCAAAACACCCCAAACCACCCCAAACATCTACCAAACCACCCCAAACAAGCCTCCCCAGATTCACATCACCCCCTGTCCCCTCCACACATACACCAACACCGCTCCAACCCATCCCAAACAGTATTTATATAGATTCAAAATAATAAGAACACTTTAAAAAGTGTTTACCCATGATATGTATGTTTGTATCTCTTTTAATAACTTCGGGTTTAAATATTAATGAAAAATTAATAATCTCAGTATAATAAAGTAAATTATTTTGTACGTTTATGTATGTCACGCAGGGTGGGGCGGGGGAGGAGGGGCGACCATTTATACCACTCCAAACCAGTCACCCTGGACACAAACTAGAACCCCACCTTTGCGCAGTTGCACGTTAATTAAAGAATGAAGGGGTGGAAGGGAGGAAACAACTAATACTCGCCAATTGACCTGAAATGTTGGTGTCTTGGTGGGGGAGGGGTGGGGTACTAGTTTCTATCCAGGAAGGCTGGTTTGGGGTGGTATGAAAGTGGTTTGGGGTGGTTTGGGATGTTTTGGGGTGGTTTGGGGTGTTTCCTCGGACCGAAGGGAGCCGGGAAGGTCTCATCTATCTAGTTAATTTCTTTTATTTTGCCTTCTTCCTGCTGTTAAACATACAGTGGTATTATGTTTTATCTTCTCCATTTGTCTTGTCATAGCGACACCTTTATTTTATTGTCAGAATCAGAATCAGATGACCCCAGCCAGGCGAAACTCGCAATCCGTTGCGGTTCATTCACTGGAATATCGACTCGAACATACCGGAAATCAATAAATGACGTAACCAGCGTTAAAAATTGATTATCGCAGACGGCTTGTACTGAACAAATAAACCGATATATTATCATTATTAAACGGAAAGATTCACATTTTGATCACAAAAAATAATGATCTATATGAGCGTAAACGAATACAACCGCAAAACGGCCCTGCCAGCTTGTAATAAATGTATTTGAAGCTTAGGAAGAGAAAAACTTCATCCCCCACCCACCGATTACACTGTGAGTTAAATGCAGAGATTTTGGCTCACTGATCGGATTATTTGTGAGGGTGTCTCTTCAGTGAGTAGCTATAACGCATCATACAACATAATAAATATAAATTTAAGGGATTTATTAAAAACATGGATTTTCAAAGGAATTCTATACTGTAGATGCCTTTTGGAGCTTCATTAGAAAATAAAAACTTTGCATGTCCAAAAGAACCAGGGAATTGTGAAAGAACTGTAAAAAATGTTAAAGACAAAATGTATCTGATTTAAATTTATTAAGATTGAAATGCCGCAAGATACTCAGGAAATAGAACTAGTATCAAAAATCGCTGCAAAATGATCATTTATCGCACACCAAGTCATTTATAGCCCTATGATAGGGATTATGGCAGTGATTGACACTCCCTAGATGGGAAGGAATAGAAACCGGGACCCGGGACCAAATTCCGGGACCAAAATCCGGGACCAATTTTCGGTGGCATTAAAATTGTACTAAAGATGCCAATAAGAAGCTGAAAATTGGACCATAAGTAGATTATAGTCTCTTCTGAAAAATGCATATAAAGATTTTATAAAACTTTCGATATTTATTGAAATTTTAACAAAAATACAGGACCACGTCGAGCCTTTTCGACCCGGGACCAGTTTTTTCGGGAGTGACGATGTCAAGCAAATCTCATTTTTTTCCTACAGAAACATTTCATTCCCCAATATTGATACATTTCGTCATCTGTAAACATACCAAAGAAGATAAAAATTTTAAAAAATGTGAAATTTATCTGTAATTTTTGCGAAAAATTCGACCCGGGACCAACCCGGGACCAAAATCGTCATTTGTTTATTGTGCGATATTGACGATGTGAATGAATTTTTAATTTTCTTCTACATTATCGTTTAAAATATCATTGTCTTACTTTGTGTCATATCTGTAGATGCCACACAGGACGAAAATGCAGAAAAATTGTAAACTTTATCCCTTATTTTGAGAGAAAACCTACCTGGGACCAAATGGTCATTTTCTGCGGCTTAGACATTGTCTTGGTACGTTGCCATAGAATCTGAACATTCCACAAAAGCAGAAATTGATCAGCTTCTAAAATAAATGAGGAATGCTCTTGGGTGTGTGAAAAGAGTATGAAAGAACATTTCTTCAATGTCAAATGAATATAGGTTCTGTTGGGATGACGATACTAAAATAAATATACTATTCAGGCAGCAAATAACCTTTTTAAAAACCATACCCCATATTTCATAATTTTGTCCCGAGCTGGTCCCTGGTTAAATATGCCTATCAGCAGACCTTACCAAGAAAACATTTGACAATGGTCATAGTTTTGGCATGTTTAGAACCTTGCACAAGGTAAATAAGGACTATCAAAAAGTTATTCCTTATCAAAAATTAAGAAATACAATACATCGTCAGCTTTTTAATGACGACTTTGGTCCCGGGCAGAGTTATTCTTAGCATTTTGGTTAAATATCTCGATTTCTTTTTTCTTTTTTTTTTTCATTTCTATTTCTTTGGCATCTCTACATACGAGTAAATGTAAAACTGATGGGATTTTAAGCGTTTATAGGGACAAAAGTAAAAAGTATGCAAAGACCAGGAACTGAAACAATCAAAATCCAAATCCAGCCCTCAAACCATAGTTGGAAACAACTAAGATTACAAATAATCAAGATACAGAGAACATATGGCCAACCGAGTGAGCAGCTTGTTCCCAAAAGGTGGCCACTCAGCAACCCAAACCGAACCAAAAATAATAATAACATACATAAGGTAAAACATCACAGAAACTCTGACACCAAAAACAGGCAACAAAGAAAAACTGAAATTTCCTTCAAATCGTCCACGAAACAAATGACGATTTTGGTCCCGGGTTGGTCCCGGGTCAAATTTTTCGCAAAAATAATAGATAAATTTTGCATTTTTTAAACATTCAATCTTCCTTAGTATGTTTACAGATGACGAGATGTAAAATAATTTGGGTTTAAAATGTTTCTGTAGGAAAAAATTGAGATTTGCTTGACATCGTCAATACCGCAAAAACTGGTCCCGGGTCAAAATTGCTTGACGTGGTCCTGTCTTTTTGTTAAAATTTCAACAAATATCGAAAGTTATATAAAGTCTTTATATGCATTTTTCAGACGAGCCTATAAACTACTTATGATCTAATTTTCAGCTTCTTATTGGCATGTTTGGTACAATTTTGGGGCCAACAAAAATTGGTCCCGGATTTTGGTCCCGGGTCCCGGGCGTTGGCCCCAGTTTCTATTCCTTCCCTCCCTAGATTAATGTGGTGGCCCAAAAGGTCAGCAGGCCATATTTTCAGTGGCCCAAATTAGCCACTAGCTAAATATCCGATGCATTTATTATTGCCAGACAGGTAAATTTGGGCCACTAAAGTTCATAATTTGAAACTTTTTGGTGGCCTGAGACAAAATTTAGGCACATTTGGCCACTGGGCCACTGGCTGTTTCCAGCACTGTTATGGTTGGGTAAAAGATAAAATAACCATTCAGAAGTGTAGGGAATACAATACGACGACTGTGGTGGACAAATTTTTCATAAAACAAAATGAAATGGAAAATATAATAAAAAGAAACAATTATAATACTAACAAAGGGTCTATTTATATCCCCAATATACGAAGTATGTCAGAGGGTATATAGTTTTTGTCATTCCGTCCGTTTGTTCATTTGTTTGTCCATCCGTTCGCCAACTTTACGTCAAAGTTTTGCGCTATACCTTTTTTTATTGCTCATATCTCTGTAACTACACTTTTGATTCCTTTCATATTAATTTGGTTTATGATATCTCTATATATATATAGCATTGCCTTCGATGTAGTTACTAACTAAGCCACTGGGCCAGGCCCTAAGATGGGGCCAAGGATCAGTAATTAGGACTTAGGCATTTAATTCATTATGTCAAAGTTTTGCGTTAAACTTTTTGATTGCTTATATCTCTGTTACTGCATTAAAGATTTCTTCCATAGGTGGTTCATGATATCTCTGTAGCATTACTTTTGATCTGGACTACATAAGCTGCAGGGTCATTTTTTTTTTCAGGCTCATGGGTGGGGCCTGGGGTCAGTAACTAGGACTTAGCCATTTGTTGTATAGTTTTGAGTTATAGCTCTAATATACTTGAATGGATCCTAATGATACATGACTAGGTTTATTTCATACTAGGTTACACATATGGATGCTGCTGCTGATATAAGGTCAAGGTCACAAACTTTTTTTGTACATGTATACATAACATTTGCATTGTAGTTTTGTGCTAAAGTATGCTTTCATTAGGCGGTGGCACTGGTCAGGGGTATACGTGAGGCCCTGCTCACTTGCTCTAGTTATAATATACATGAAGTTTCAGTAGGGACGAGGCTGTTTACTTTTCTTCGTTCATGTTGAAATTTTGTGTGTAGAATAATAGATTCTAGTTTCGCAGATTTTCACCAAAAATTGATTGTAAATAAAATTTTCCTTTTTTTCGTAAAAGATCTGTGGGTGAAAATGTTACCATCCTTAAACCGATAGAGGATTACCAGAAAGCAGTTGTCACAGGTAAAAATTGATGTACAAAAATTGATTATAAATCAAATTTTTCTTTTTTTCGTGACAGATCTATGGTAGAAGATGTTACCACCCTTATAATGATAGAGGATTACCAGAAAACAGTTATTACATGTAAAAATTGATGTACATATTGTGTAATACACTTCAAGGAATATATTATATATTTGACGTGGAAGTATAATAAAACAGTGTCTTACACTAAAGACTTATTTAAGACCTAAGGAGAAATCAGACCTACTCAACTACCACTGTAAGCTAGCAGAGTTTACGAAAGTCTGCCAGAGTTTACAGGACCAAATCTGGTAAAACGATTAAAATGCACTCGAAAATTCTGAATATTTTTACCAGACCGAATGAATTTTTACCAGACATGTCAGGCGGTCAGACGGGGTTTCCTGAAGACTGAGCTAGTCAGAATGTGAAGTACGCTTTCTGCTATTAAGTGTTTTACACTTATGTATCCTTAGAAAATCTCACTTAGTGCGAAGAGTCTAACATTTTGGATTTTTAGTGAGATGTGTCTCACATATGAGCCGTGACACGACAAAACCAACAATGTGGTTGTGCGCCCAGCGCAGACTCAGATCAGCCTGGACATCTGCTCAGTCTGGTCAGACTCTTCGCTAAGTGCTTAAATGATAGCTAAGGGACCGAGCTACCTCCATGCGGACAGCGAAGACTCTGATCAGACTGGGCGGATGCCCAGGCTGATCTGAGTCTGCGCTGGGCCCACAACCACATTGTTGGTTTTCTCGTGTCGCGGCTCATATATTTAATTAAATTCGGGCTAATGCCCATAGATGAAATATTGTTATAAAAAAGTGGATGTAAATTTTGTTATGCAGTAGTGGTATAGCGGTTGGGATGCAGAATCTGACAGACAGCTCCATCCGGTTATACATCCTAATAGCATAATATGGATACTAGGGACAGTAGGGATGGAAAGGATGTCAATAAGAATTTTATATGAATGGGTTTTATAATTTTTAACAAAGAGTGAAAGAGATTGTCTGAAATACCTAGAAAGACCTTTTAGGTTACCATCAAAAATTCTAGATAGAAAATAAATAGTTATTACAGACAGTAAAGGCAAAAACCTAATAGATGCACAAGATAAATTTAGCTTAAACAGTGATATATCAAAAACAGAACATAATATTTTGATTGAATGGATAGTGGGACCCAGAAATATAAGATAACAGAAATATGAAATAAGTGAGTAAATAAAATGCTAAGTATATTGTGGGTTTGGGATGGTAGAAACCTGGTTCCTCATGCCTTTGATACAAGTAGATCAGTACTGATCATATAAATATTAACATAACACATCCTTTAAAGAACGCAGGGTTATTTAAATAGCTGCACTGTGATGAACTGAGGGTTGGGCGCCTATAAGCCGGTTAAGGGTCATTGTTTTGACCGTGGACGGCTACTGACTGATTGTCTCTGGCCTGTCCAGGGTTAACTCAACACGGTCCCAAGTCCGTGATCACGCATCATCACGGTGTAGGTATTCAATGGTAACTAACATGTCGGCAACAAAAATAAACCCCTCAGCCGGCATTAGATTAAAAACATTTTAAGAAAAACAATATGAATAAACCGATGAGTCGAGGGCATGAGGTGGCTGGTTTTGCTATCTAGTAGTAATTAGATAATCAGCCATGGTTGATATATTATTGTGCACAAATTATTCAATTGTAAATTGCATGCATTAATGCACATTTTCTTTATGTACTAAATATATGTAGCCATGTCAAGTGACAATATTAAATATAGCATTGCGTTTGCTGTGTGATGCTGTTTGCTGTATGTGCCACACTACATCATAACGTTGGGGTGTGGTATGCCATATGCACTAAATGGCATTGCGGGATGTCATATGCTGGTATATGTCATGGTAGGACCTTAGAAAGTTTAAATTTGGCCGTGTTGCATCATTGCATGCCAATTTGAATTTGCTGTTACATGTGAATAAAGAATTGCCTGTATTACATTGCTAAATACATCGATGATTCATACAGCCATGACAATTATCACAGCAGCACTTGAGATGGCAGAGACTTGTTGCCATGGGTATGCCAGTTGCTATCGAATTTGCATGCAACACGCTGTTGCATGTGAATTTGAATTTGCCTGTTTTGCAAATTGCACTGCTGCATGATGGTTTGGTGCTGGCATGCTGTTGGTGTGTATAGGTGTTTTATGCAGAGTCTAGGTGGAGGCATATGGATGCACACATTATTGTCGAATTTACATGCAATTTACATGGAAAAATTGCGTCATATTCTCCTTCAATTTGGAATTTCAGAAACATCTTTATTGGCTCAAGTGGTGGGATAAGGGACATGAAACTGAATATATAATATAAGAATTCAGTTATAGCTATATATCTGCCAGTTCTCTAAGCAAGCAAGTAAATTTATGTTTGTAGAATCTGAATGGTCCCTTGAAAAATTCTTCCTGCAATTGGGAATTTTTCAACTTGCAGTTGGGAAAAAAAGATCATACTATTTTGAATTGGGACTGGTGCCTTTTATGGGCACCACTTATATAGAGAAAAAAATCACTGTGTTAAAGGAGTATTACAAATATGTATGAATGAGCTGTAAAAATTATTTTAATCAAATTGATAGTCATTATTTGGTGTAGCTGCACTGTATGTTGGGACGTAAAATTTAATAATCTTGACGCTTGCTATATAGCATCAACCAATGCAGATGGAACCTAGACAAAGGGCTAGATTGCAGTCTGCATGAAAAAAAATAAGACCCCCGGTTGTAACAAAAAACTGCTCTGGGCCTAATGGAATATATTTTGAGGATGGAAATGTGGATATGCAGATGTGTTCAGTGGGTGGGCTGATGGGTTCAGTTGCATGGACAGATGCTTTATTTATTGGGAGGACGGGTGGCATCCATATTGCTGTTTTCACATAAAAGCTACACTAGGCCTAACTGAACAGTGGGTTTTTAGCTCGCCTGAACGAAAGTTCAGGAAGAGCTATTGTTGTCACCCTGGCGTCCGCATCAGCGTCCACGTCCGAAATGGATGTTTTGGTTAAAGTTTTTTATGTGATGGGCAATGCGCTGCAGGCGAGCTATCCTGTACGCGGACAGGTCTTGTTCTCTATAAAAGTGGTGCCCATAAAAGGCACCAGTCCCTATTCAAAATAGTATCTTTTTTTCCCAACTGCTTGTTGAACAATTCCCAATTGCACGAAGATTTTTCTAGGGACCATCTTACAAGCATACATTTACTTGCTTGCTTAGCAAACTAGCTGATATTATGGCTATAATTGAATGTTTGTATCACAAATTCAGTATCATGTCCCCTATCCCATCACTTGAGAATTGAGACTAATAAAGGTGTTTCTGAAATTTCTGAATTTCATGAGAATATGACACGATTTTTGCTAATTCCATAGGCACCGGCACCATTCCCAAAATAGCGAAAAAAATCACTGCTGAAATTTTGAAATTGGACTGTATTTGGCAGAACTGGTATAGTGTAGAAAATAAGACATATCTTAAGATAATCATATGATTAACTGAAAGATGAATTTTATTAACAGATTTGACTTTGATTTGATAAACAAAATTCATCCAACTGACAAAAACTGACACCAAAATTGATGTAAATAATAGTATCTGGTGTAATGTTTCTTTCGTGACTTTGGTGTAAATATTCACCAATTTATGTTTCGTTCGTGATTTTGGTGTAAATATTCACCAATTTATCTCGGAACATCAGCAGATTTCTGGTGTAACCTTTTCCAAAATAATATGGTTGAAAGGTTACCCCAAAACTAATGGAAATTTTAGTAAAAGGCATAATGTTTCTTTCATAAATTTGGTGAAAGTGTACACCAATGTGCCTTGTTATCTGAAAAATTTAAGTGAAAAGTTACACCAATTTTATGTAGAACTTCCTGATTGGTGTAATCTTGCCTTTAATTTAGTGGTGCTTTCTTACACCAAATGTAAGGCTCCTTTACCTAGATGTTGGTGCAAACATACCTTCAAAACACTGGGAAAATGTTACACCAAAGGCATAATGTTTCTTTCATAAATTTGGTGTAAGTGTACACCAATGTGCCGGGTAAAGTCAGCAGAGTTTTGGAGTAACGTTATCTGAAAAATTTAAGTGAAAAGTTACACCAATTTTATGTAGAACTTCCTGATTGGTGTAATCTTGCCTGTAGTTCAGTGGTGCTTTCTTACACCAAATGTTAGGCTCCTTTACCTAGATGTTGGTGCAAACATACCTTCAAAACACTGGGGAAATGTTACACCAAAAAAGGTGGCAGCTCAGCTGCCACCTTTTTTGGTGTAATGTTTCTTCAGATTTTTTACAGTGTGAGCGTGTATCATTCATGTATGAACACATCGTCATGACCTTGTCGGAAGAAATGGGGATGTTATGAAACTATTCCAATGGTCTTTTGGTTACAGAAAAGACTTGATACTGCAAAGGCTATATGAAACGATCAACTGGAAACAACTAAACGTGTAAACGGCAGAGCTTTCGTTTTTCTTTGAAACCTATGGTATACGGACTTGATTTATAATTAAAGTGTAAACCAGAATTTTTTGATTCATTTAGACTCTTTTTCTAGATCAACGCTTTTAAATCATTCGGACACGTTTTAGAAAAAGAGAGTCTCTAAATCGACTGTCTAATTAAAATTTAGAAATTGCAGTTTACTTTTCTCTGGCTTTCGTCAGAGTCACTGATGAGGCTTGGATAGCCGAAACTTTGAAGTATGGCCCATGTTCATGTTTTGAATCTGTTCTCTGCTTTTGAGGGAACTCTTTAAGATTTTAATTTAAATGACGGAATGTACATTTTTGTTTAAACAATTTTATTCTGAGAAAATACATATATGTAAAAACAGGGCATAATGGCACAGGATCTGGAGCAAAATGATAATATATAAGCCATTTCCTGCGGAATGTCCATTCTATTTTATGTTGTTAACCGTATAGCCCATATCTATATAAACTTACGACAAAGGAATTTAACAGGGGTAGTAAATAATTAGTAACAGTGCCTACTCGTAGGGTACGGGATGAGACTGCCAATTCTTAAAAGGCTAGAGTGTAAGATTAGTTGTATGCTTCTTCAAATTTACTCGTACGCTCAGATAATTTTCTTACTGCAATGAATAAGTACTTAGCAAAGCCCATTTTGGACGAGCTGCTATGTCCAATGAATAAGTAGGTAGCAAAGCCCATTTTGGACGAGCTGCTATGTCCAATGAATAAGTAGGTAGCAAAGCCCATTTTGGACGAGCTGCTATGTCCAATGAATAAGTAGGTAGCAAAGCCCATTTTGCACGGGCTCCTATGTCCAGGGAAGCAAACAGGAAGTCACAGCAGATGCCTCCTTTGAGAAATGGCGGAAGAAATAGAACTCTCCACATGCACCTTAAAACTTCTGAAGCAGAAATACGAGTTAAGCGTATCATACGAAAGACCGGCAATGACTTCTCAATCCCTACTTCTCACTTCCAACTTCCTTGTTTCTAGATTTTTTTAAAATGCATAGTAGCAATTGAGAAGTAGGAAGTGAGAAAAAGGAAGTAAGAAGCAGGAAGAAAGAAGTTCAACTTCCTTCTTCTCATTTCTTACTTCTTGCTTCCAACTTCACCCTAGCTCACAGGTCCCAGTTCTTAATTTATAATACAATACTCTTAATACATTGTAGTAAGTGAGAAGTATGAAGTAAAAATTGAGATGTAGGAAGAGAGAAGTTCAAGTTCCTTCTTCTCACTTCCTACTTCTTGCTTCCAACTACACCCTACTTCACAATTCCTAGTTCTTACACTATGATCAAAACTCTTAATACATTGTTGTAAGTGAGAAGTGGAAGCAGATAAAAAGGAAGTGGGAAATTCTGCCTTTTTACCTCTCACTTCCAACTTCTCACTTCCCACTTTCAACTTCTTACTTCTCACTTATTAGTTTGTATATTTATTGTATCAAAACAAAGAACTTAGAAATAGGAATTTGGAAGTGAGAAGTAGAAAGAGAGACGTCACCATTGGTCTTTTGTAGCTGCATCACAATTTTCTTTAGTTTTCCTTCATTTGATTTATATGTGCTGCTGCAGTGGCAGTACTACTATATGTATTTCAGGAAGGCATATGCCTCGTAAATCTGAAAACACATATGATTAGATAATCATTTTATTCACTAAACACAAATGAAATAGTCAATGCTGGAAGTATTAAATATGACTGTTACATTTATTCAAACTGTTTATACTCTAATCTAAACCTTAAGACTGTACCCAGCAGGCACGTGACGTCATAATTACGTCATATTGACGTCGATGCGACGTCATTACGTCGCATCGACGTCATTACGACGTCATTTCGACGTCATGTGCCTGCTGGGTACCGTTGCAGAGGACTCTATCATAACACGCTTATTGTATGTATTGTAGGTGTTACCTGTTTTGTATCCTCTTCCATTTGTTGCATTCGACTTTGAAAATGTTTCTTCTCATCTTCTCTGACATGTTGCATGCTGAGAAACTCATTTCTCAATTCCTCTGTTGCTGTCTTAGTAACGTCTGTAGCCTTTTGAAGATCAGTTACCAACTTCTTAATTACTCCAATCTCATCTTCCAGCGTAATTTGAAAATCGGACTGTATGACCTAAAATATAGTTATCCTAGATTTCAAGTACAAACTGTCTTTATTCAGTTTCAGAGTCACTGTATGGCCACAATAGAAAATATCGTGTATTACAGAACATGGTTAGAAACCAAGTCAGTGGACTGTGACATATGGATCATCATGACTTGATTCTTGTAAATTCCTGTTGTACTAACAGATATTAATCCTCATACAAACTTTCAAGTTGCTACAATAATGGAAACTCTAAAATCTATCTCTTACAAAAATCTTAACCTTGCAAATTTGGCTTAAGTCCGAAGTCAGTGAACCGTGACATATGGATCTTCATGACCTGATTCTTGTATACACCTGTTGTACTTATAGATATTAATCCTCATACAAAATTTCACGTTGTTACAATAAAAGGCACCCTTAAATCTACCTCTTACAAAAATCTTAACCTTCCACAATTCGCCTGAGTCCGAAGTCAGAACAATTCTATCCCTAAAACTTCAATTGCATTCCAATAAACCATGTAAACTGATGCAGAGGAAGCTTTTGAAATACCCCACCCCCTCCAGTAAACCTGTGTTTTAACAGAGTCAGCCAAACAGTGTGCGGGCACTGGACCTGCATGCGTCCCCTCTGATTTACAGGGGTAGCGTGTGCGGAGACACTCAGCATGCGACCCCGGGAGAATCTTCCCTGGTGTTAAGGGTTGCGTGTGCGGGCACTGGACCGGCATGCTTCCCCGAGAACGTCACCCAGATTTACAGGGGTAGCGTGTGCGGAGACTTGATTGATTGATTGTTTTGGGTTTAACGGCGCTGGAACAACCACCACCACTTCCTTTTTTATGCCCCCAACTTCGGAGAAGTTGAGGGGGCATATTGGTTTGGGCCTGTCCGTCCGTGAGTCCGTCCGTCTGTCCGTCCGTAACACTTTTTGGCAGGTGGGAAACTCAAGAACCGCTTATGCTAGGATCTTGAAATTTTATATGTGCCATGTACATGAAAAATAAGCAGACCTGTATTTTTTCTTTTTTTCGCCGGTCATGTATTTACAGAGTTATGCCCCTTTTTCAACTTGGTCTATGGAACCTTGTGAACAAAATATCTCAAGAACCCCTGATGCTAGGATCATGTAATTTTGCAGGAAGACATTGCCCAAGGTGTAGATGACCTGATTAACTTTTGGAAAAAAAATGTGAATTTTTGACCGAGTTATGCCCCTTTTTTGACTTAGTGCATTGTAAGCCTATGGAACCTTGTGAACAAAATATCTGAAGAACCCCCGACGCTAGGAGCATGATTTTGTGCAGGAAGATACTGCCTAAGGTGTAGATGACCTGAATAACTTTTGAAAACAAATTGTGAATTTATGATTGAGTTATGCCCCTTTTTCAACTTAATGCATTGTTAGCCTATGGAACCTTGTGAACAAAATATCTCAAGAACCCCTGATGCTAGGATCATGTAATTTTGCAGGAAGACATTGCCCAAGGTGTAGATGACTGATTAACTTTTGAAATAAAATCGTGAATTTTTGACCGAGTTATGCCCCTTTTTGACTTAGTGCATTGTAAGCCTATGGAACCTTGTGAACAAAATATCTCAAGAACCCCTGATGCTAGGAGCATGATTTTTTGCAAGAAGATACTGCCTAAGGTGTAGATGACCTGATTAACTTTTGAAAAAGAATTGTGAATTTATGATTGAGTTATGCCCCTTTTTCAACTTAATGCATTGTTAGCCTATGGAACCTTGTGAACAAAATATCTGGAGAACCCCTGACGCTAGGATCATGATTTTTTGCAGGAAGATATTGCCCAAGGTGTAGATGACCTGATTAACCTTCGAAAAAAAAATCATGAAATTTTCACTCAGTTAAGCCCCTTTTTCGACGTAGTGCATTGAAGCCTGTGGTACAAAGGAACAAGCATTATTGGATGAACCTTCTTCTTTAGAGGCAAGCATATGGTTGGGGGCATAGTGTTTCATAAACACATTTTCTAGTTTTAAAGTGCTTCATATTAATGTATTGAAATAAGAACAAGAACAGAAATTATGGTAATATGAAAATAACAACAACAACAACAACAACAATAATAATAATAATGGTAAAAAGTATCATTAGCATTATCAACGCTTGAGCTTGAATCTTAAAATGGATTGAAATTAGGAATATATCGTCCAATCAGATTTCTCGTTCGATGACCAATCGGACTGATTTCAGATTCAGCCAATGAAAACTTTTATTTATCAAATACGTATTGTTTATCCTAATATCAAATAGGTTTTGTTTGGCTGACAAAGGAGATAGCTGCACTCTTGACCATGGTCGAGAAACGGAAACTAAAGTAGTTTGGCCACATATCAAGTTCTGTTTGTTGCGAAGCGACGATTTTACAGGGCAAAGTGAAAGTTAAAAGAAGAATAGGTAGATAGAAGAAGAGGCGGAAAGAAACTAGTAAGAAACTGGACAACCTCGACTTTTCCAGCACTTCCAGAGCAGATGAAATCAGGAAAAGGTGGAAAGATATTGCTGCAAAGTCATCTTTGATGCTCCCACCGATCTGGTACGGTTATGGTATAGAAGAGAATAACATAGAATAGAAGTTATTGATGTGACCATCATTCTGGAGAGGTTAGTTTAAGCAGAGACTATATTTACGAAGCCATTCTTCTTTGTAGACAATAGAAATAAATAATAATTTCTGAGGCTAACAAATGCCTTTATGCCATTAAAGGTCTCTAAAAACACAGCTTTGATTCCTGATTGTAATCTTGATCTTCGGCGTGGGAATGGGCGTCTTGCGCAAACTAAATAAGTCCTCAGTATTATCATGTTTTATCTTTCTGTAAAATCTGATCCCAAGTCGCCGTAGAAGTTTCGAGTCACCGCTAAGGCATAATTTGACATTTGGCCTTTTATTGTTACCTTTGCATTCGCATTGGAACCACCTAATCATGCGCCTGACGTTTCTCCTTTTTTGGGGTAAGCTTTTTGTAAGATGTGAACAAATTCTCTTCAGTATGAGCTTGAATCGAGTATTAAGAACCGAAATATTTCGTGAAACATACTTCCTTATAGGGCTTTGTTTTTGTTAACTTTGATTAAATTAACTTAAGTAGTACATTTGACGACAATCCAAACCGTTTACAAATTAGTAAATTTTTCTACCGATATGCTTTTTCTGCTGACTTCATACTCATTACTCTGACTTCGGGCTGAACTGCCTCGCCATATTTTTCTGCTGATTTCAATGCTTTACGCTTGCTCTAATTGCTCTGCCCCTACCATATTTTTCTGGTGTTTAAATGCTTTACTCTCACCGGATTGCACTGCCTCGCCATATTTATCTAACTATGCCCAGCATAGACTTTATTTCAATTTTTTATGATAAAAGAGGAAAGCATCCAAGTAAACGAATGCAACTTTCTCCAAAAATGTTGACCATAATGTGATGAAATATGAATAGTAAGCGAAAGACTGCGAAGGTTTCATTAAATTATTTCTAAAAACTAATTTAAGCAAGACTGTAAATTGCAGACTAAATATTTACCTGACTACCATATTTTTCTGATGTTTTATATGCTTTACTCTCACCGGATTGCACTGCCTCGCCATATTCATCTGCTGAGTTTATATACTTTATTTTTATTCTGACTTCGGATTGCACTGCCTCAAAATATCTTTCTGCTGATTTTATATGCTTTATTCTGACTTCGGACTGCACTGCTCACAATATCTTTCTGCTGATTTTATATGCTTTATTCTGACTTCGGACTGCACTGCTCACAATATCTTTCTGCTGATGTTATATTTTTTATTCTGACTTCGGATTGCACTGCCTCAACATATTTTTCTGCTGATTTTATATGCGTTATTCTGACTTCGGACTGCACTGCCTCACAATATTTTTCTGCTGATTTTATATGCTTTCGTAATTACTCTAACTTCGGATTGCATTGCCTTATAAAAATTTTCTGCTGATTTTATATGCTTTACTCTGACTTCGGATTGCACTGCCTCGCCATATTTGTTCTTCGACTTTTATAGGATTTCCTATGCTGGCTCACTGATGAGTAAAGAGAAGTTTCCATTCGCTCTGGCTACGTAATGCACTGGCTCGTCATTTTTTCCGCTGAATTTATACGCTTTACTATGCTGTCTCACTGATGAAGTAGAAGGGCGCTACGCAGACAGAACAACTTTGGAGACGCATCAGACGGGAGTGAGCCCAGAGTAGTTTATACAACTGTCCGATTTAGGTCAAGATTTTCTGGTGCAGATAATGTTTGTTGTATTTACCGTAAATATTGTAAATCTTGGACAGAAATGTCAGAGCAAAAAGTGAACACCTAGATCGGACAATCTTATCATGGTCTTCACTGTCAGCAATTCAGCCGGGCCGCGTAGCGCAATGGGTAGGGCACCTGACTCCTAAGTCAGAGGTCCTGGGTTCGATACCCGGTCTGGCCACATACTTTCGTTTCTCCTTCTGCTGATTCAAGAAGGGCAGTTGTCAGTTCCTGGCGAAAGTATGTGCACTAAGTACTGGTTAACCGCTTAGGAGGTCAAAGTCTGCCCAGGAATAGTGTGGTTAGGTTAACTGACCGTCCCGACATGATCATAGATGTTTACTGTGGACGTTAAGCAATAAATCAATCAATCGATCAAGTCAGCAATTGAATCTACATCTTTTAAATGTAATATTGCATTGTACAATCAAACTGGTTCCTTTTGTGGGTAATTAAGGCAATTATTCCATAGCATTTGTTTAAATTGGCTCAAAACTGATGTCTATTCGACCGTGCGTGCCCCAACGATCTCGCAAGTGACCTGGCAAGTGATCTTGCAATTGCCCTATCCTTACCAAACCACCATGAATCGGTGGGTATCATGTTTATCCTCAGTCGTCAGCCTGTATGTTTGTCTGTCTGTACATTTGCAACAAATTATGTCATCAAGATACATGTACCATATCTTAATTGTTAGATGAATGGATTGAACTAATGAGTCACTATTGTATAGAAAGCACCTGCTGTTTGTCAGATCACAGAAATCAAGTTAGAGTCCAGTTTTGTCATACCTTCTGTATCTCTGATGCAGCATGGTTTGCAGATGGAAGCCCTAACAAAAAATTTGGGTCCTTTAGAAGATCAAGCATCGTCTGTGTATCTGTCAGGAACATGGCTTCGGACACTTTCATATCAGGAGTGTGCATTACTGAGTTTCTCGTTAGCCGTACCTGAAAGTAAAAGTTATACAAGGTATAATAAGGAAGCTGTTTTCACTGTTATAACTAACAAGTAGCCCAAGGGCAACGACCGCTCACCTGAGTTATAAAATGTAAGCTTCCAGCTCAGGTAAGCTATTAAACAGGCTGCAATTCTATGGGATTCGATGACCCCATGGGGTGGGGCAAGTTTGGACTCCAGGGGCTTGATTGGCAGGATTTATATAGAAGACCACTATACACTGCTACATACTAAATACATAACCTCTTGGCCTTATGGTTTCATAGAAGAAGATTTTTGAAGGTTCTTTAGCTATGTAGCTCTATATAAACAAACAGCCCCCTGGAGTGTGGCCAGTTTGGACCTCAGTTGCTTGATTGGCAGAATTTATGCAGGGGATCACTAGACATTGCTACATTCTAAATATGTAAGCTCTGGGCCTCATGGTTTCAGAGAAAAAGATTTTTTAAGTCTTTCCCATTGTAAGTCTATGGGAGCAGCATGGCCAATTTGGACCCCAGGGGGGCATGGTTGGCAGGATTTAAGTTGGAGACCACTAAACGTTGCTACATATGTACTAAAGAATTGAGCTCTGGGCCTCATGGTTTCAGAGAAGATTTTTAAAGGTTTTCCCGTTGTTAGTCTATGGGAACTAATGACCCCCGGGGCGTGGCCAGTTTGGACCCCAGGGGCATGGCTGGCAGGATTTATGTAAGGGACCACTAGACATTGCTACTTGCTACATATATACGCTCTTTGCCTCATAGTCTTTCCCATTGTAAGTCTATGGGAGCTTATGACCTCCAGGGCGTGACCAATTTGGGCCCCAGGGGCATGGTTGGCAGGATTTATGTATGGGACCACTAGAGCTTGGTACATACTAAATATGTTAGCTCTGGGCCTCATGGTTTCAGAGAAGAAGATTTTTTAAGGTTCTTCAGCTATATAGCTATATCTAAACAAATGACCCCCTGGGGAGTGGCAATTTGAGCCCCAGGGGCATGGGTGGCAGGCTTTTAGTAGGGGATCACTAAACATTGATACTTGCTATATATATAAGCCATGGGCCTCCTGGTTTCAGAGAAGAAGATTTTTTAAGATTTTCCCATTGTAAGTCTATGGGAGCTAATGACCCCCAGGGTGTGGCAAATTTGGGCCCCAGGGCATGGTTGGCAGGATTTATGTAGGGTTCCATTAGACATTGGTACATACTAAATATGTAAGCTCTTGGCCTCATGGTTTCAGAGAAGAAGATTTTTTAAGATTTTCCCATTGTAAGTCTATAGGAGCTAATGACCCCCGGGGCGTGGCCAATTTGGGCCCCAGGGGCATGGTTGGCAGGATTAATGTAGGGGACCACTAGACCTTGGTACATACTAAATATGTAAGCTCTGGGCTTCATGGTTTCAGAGAAGAAGATTTTTGAAGTTTTTCCCATTATAAGTCTATGGGAGCTATATGTTGCCATGGCAACCAGAGTTCCAACCCAATCTGCCCTTAAACCTAATGCAGTCAATACCCCACCCCAACAATGCTACACATAAAATTTGATCAAGATTGGCCTGTTGGCTTAGAAGATATTGGTGTTTAAAAGTGTGGACGACGACGGACAACAGACCATGGCTATACTATAAGCTCACCTTGACAGGTTAGCTAACAAATGGCCCCCTGAGGTGTGGCCAGTTTGGCCCCCAGGGGCTTGATTGGCAGGATTTATGTAGAGGGCCACTAAACACTGATACACAATAAATATATAAGCTCTGGGCCTCATGGTTTCAGAGACAAAGATTCTGTAAGGTTGTTTAGCTAATTAGCTCTATATAAACAAATGACCCTCTGGGGTGTAGCCAGTTTGGACCTCAGGGGCTTGATTGGCAGGAGTCATGTACAGGACCATTAAAAATTGCTACATACTAATTATATAAGCTCTGGGCTTCATGGTTTCAGAGAAGAAGATTTTTGAAAGTTCTTTAGCGATATAGCTTTATATAAACAAATGACCCCCTGGGGTGTGGCCAGTTTGGACCCCAGGGGCCTAATTGGCAGGATTTACATAGAGCACCACTAAACATTGCTACACACAAAATATATATGCTTTTGGCCTCATGATTTCAGAGAAGAAGATTTTTGAAGGTTCTTTGCTAATATCCTCTATATAAACAAATGACCCCCTGGGGTGCGGCCAGTTTGGACCCCAGGGGCTTGGTTGGCAGGATTTATATAGAGGACCACTAAACATTGATACATATTAAATATATAAGCTCTGGGCTTCATGATTTCAGAGAAGAAGATTTTTGAAGGTTCTTTAGCAATATAGCTCTAAATAAACAAATGACCCCCTAGGGTGTGGCCAGTTTGGACCCCAGGGGCTCAATTGGCAGGATTTACATAGACGACCACTTAACATTGCTACATACTTAATATATAAGCTTTGGGCCTCATGGTTTCAGATAAGCAGATTTTTTAAGTTTTTCCAATTGTTAGTCTATGGGATCTAATGACCCCCGGGGCCTGGCCAATTTGGGCCCCAGGGACATGGTTGGCAGGATTTATGTAGAGGACCACTAGATATTGGTACATATTAAATATGTAAGCTCTGAGCCTCATGGATTCAGAGAAGAAGATTTTTTAAGTTTTTCCCATTGTAAGTGTATGGGAGCTAATGACCCCCGGGGCGTGGCCAATTTGGGCCCCAGGGACATGGTTGGCAGGATTTAAGTAGAGGACCACTAGATATTGGTACATACTAAATATGTAAGCTCTGGGCCTCATGGTTTCAGAAAAGAAGATTTTTTAAGTTTTTTCCCATTGTAAGTCTACGGGAGCTAATGATCCCCAGGGCGTGGCCAATTTGGGCCCCAGGGATATGGTTGGCAGGATTTATGTAGAGGACCACTAGATATTGGTACATACTAAATATGTAAGCTCTGGGCCTCATGGTTTCAGAGAAAAAGATTTTTTAAGTTTTTCCCATTGTAAGTCTATGGGAGCTAATGACACCTCGGGGCGTGGCCAATTTGGGCCCCAGGGACATGGTTGGCAGGATTTATGTAAAGGACCACTAGATGTTGGTACATACTAAATATGTAAGCTCTGGGCCTCATGGTTTCAGAGAAGATTTTTGAAGTTTTTCCCATTATAAGTCTATGGGAGCTATATGTTGCCATGGCAACCAGAGTTCCAATCCAATCTGGCTTAAAACCTCATGAAGTCAATCCCCCATTCCAACAATGCTACACATAAAATTTGATCAACATTGGCCAACTGGTGTAGGAGATATTGATGTTTAAAAGTGTGAACGACGACGACGACGACGACGGACGACGGACCAAGGCTATACTATAAGCTCACCTTGACAGGTGAGCTAAAAATCAATGAATCAGTTTTATCAACGGTAGAGAGGTTTCTCTAGCGGAGAGATTTTTTGAATTTTGGCATTTCCATTACGAACACAAAATATGTTTGTACAAGTGCGGGCTACGAAGAGGTACTAATGTCATTGTTTATGGCAAAATCCATTTTACATTTTTAGGTGTCCCAATCTTAAGAATTTGTATGGTAATATAAAAAAAAACTTGCATCCATGTTTTCTTCACTATATGGGTTTGCACATGTTTTCTATTTGCTGTACTCTGGTATTGTAACCATTTTACTGGCGACATACATAAATATGTGTTTTCACTTATGTTATTATATTTTTTTTTCTTTTTTACATTCTCTAATTTTCTCTTGTCACATGCATGTTTTTGTTGAGTTGTGACAGGCAAAAAGGATGCGTAGCACATATGTGAACAGTGTGGACTCGGTTTGGCCTGTGCATGAGTGTGGTCATGTTAGAGTCTTTGTTTGTCAACTGTGAACATGAACTGACATAGAGAATTATACAGGTGCAAAATGAAGGCTCTAGCTTTGGGTCTTCACTGTTTGCCAGTGCATTTGCAACCTTTCTCTGTGATGCAGCTCGTCTGTCTATATATTGTGTATATATTGTTTATATTCTTTCTCTGAGGGCCTCATGGAAGATTAGCTTAATTGCTAAATGTTGTAACCCTCGTTAAATAAAGACTTTACTTACTTACACACTTACTTATAATGTATTCAAAGATCCGTGAACCGTTTGATATGCTTTTGTTTATCCTTGAATTTCTTGTAGACAAAAATACTCACTCATAAAGCTTCCTAATTAATAGTTTAATGTTAAAATGTTACTAGACACATTTGAGATGTTGCCTTTGCTTTGATTCTCCACATATGACCCTTTCACTGTGTTACAAGATTTTCCTTTAAATCGTTGATCTCACCCAGTACAGAACACTTCTGTGTTCGGAATGCTTCAGGTCTTCGCCAGGCGTATTTATAATAACAATTGTTAGTTTAGTCTGACTTCTGAACAGTTTAATGCATTTAAATATTCCAAAATTAAAACAATATCTTGAAACATGCTGAAATTCTTCAAGAAAGGGAAAATGTAGTTCTTTAAAACAATGGAAATTACACTAGCTGTATGAAAACCACTAACACATTTTGCATTTTACCAGTATGAGCTTTAAAATGTGGTCAATTGGCTAAACTTGATGGGTGCATTCCCCAAACATAAAGGAAGGACATTATCAAAATTAGGTACACGATGTTTTGAGACACCCTGTAGAAGCTGGCATCTGAATAAGATACAGCTTATCAAAAACAAACCTAGCACAGTTTTCTCTTAAGGTGTATATGTACATATCCATGTTTTTTTCTGCCATTGTTACGAAGAAGAAAAACTTTTGCGAGTTCCAGTTTACCTCCTTGAACAAAACAGCCCTTTTTAAATGAGCTCCTCTTTTGGAAAAAATGTCATATCTTTTAAAGTTGGCCCAAATTGATAAGGTAGTCAAAAATGAAAATGCAAGAAAATTTCCAGAATGTATACACTGCACTATAATTCCAGAGTGAAGCATCTCTATCATTTTCATTTTGCCTTCCCTATCTTAAACAAAAAGTCATTCCTGCAGCAGCCACTTCTTTTTTTACAGATAGCCTTAATCTTGTAATGACCTTTTTGTTCTGGGAAGGAAACAAGAAGTCACAAATTGTTTCCCTTAGTTGTCGGGCAAAAACATGGAGGTGTATCCATGCACAATAAAAGGTCCATGGTCTTCCCAGGTCTCTGCAAAATGCACTCAAGAAAAATAGCAACCCTACAATTATTCAATGGAAAATACAAGGAATTCATTTTGAAGTCTTAGATATAGACAAAGGGTCTTCTTGTTTAGAAGAGGAACTCACATAACAGTTCATTAAATAGATTTTCTTTCTGGTTCTGAGCAATGAAATATAAACAAATAGGGGATCATTTGTCCTGTTCATTGTATGTTCTGAGCAATAAACTATAAACAAATAGGGGATCCTTTGTCCTGTTCATTGTATGTTCTGAGCAATGAAATATAAACAAATCGGGAATCCTTTGTCCTGTTCATTGTATGTTCTGAGCAATGAAATATAAACAAATCGGGGATCCTTTGTCCTGTTCATTGTATGTTCTGAGCAATGAAATATAAACAAACCGGGGATCCTTTGTCCTGTTCATTGTATGTTCTGAGCAATGAAATATAAACAAATAGGGGATCCTTTGTCCTGTTCATTGTATGTTCTGAGCAATGAAATATAAACAAATAGGGGATCCTTTGTCCTGTTCATTGTATGTTCTGAGCAATGAAATATAAAGAAATAGGGGATCCTTTGTCCTGTTCATTGTATGTTCTGAGCATTGAATTATAAACAAATCGGGGATCTTTTGTCCTGTTCATTGTATGTTCTGAGCTATGAAATATAAACAAATCGGGGATCCTTTGTCCTGTTCATTGTATGTTTACCATGACATTAACTTTCAAGTATCTAAAAAAGGCTTATGTTACTTGCCAAACAAAAAAGTCTAAATCATATTTTTCCAAACGATTTCTAAATTTTGACTGAGTATGTTTCTTTAATTTCTTGAATCCCATGTACCGATGTCTTAGGTTGAAATAAACAGTTTACGCTAAAATGAGAGCAATGCGCTTTTAAGTGGCTTGATTTTCAATTTCCGCTTTATTTTATGTAACTCAAACTTTACCAATTACATGTTAATTAAGAAAGAAGCTATAATTACTGTGAAAATTATAATAGGTCTGAAGTAACAGTACAGAACTCGAGCAGCAGTTTGGTTAGGCCTACGTTGTTTGCCATTCTGTGTACACGTTTTGGACGCATTAAATCAATTGGACGAAATCTCACGTTTTTAGGACAATTGCCGTAACTATTTACCATGTTACAATATTACAAATGTTTAGGTACCTACCTTTTCAATGTTTTTGGCATTGCGTATACCATTCTTATGTATTGCACAACGTTCCAAAAAATTTAGTAAACCACTCAGATCTGTTTGGCTTGGCTTTGTTTGGCCTGACGTCTGGCCTGGATTCATAAACAACTTTGCCAACTCCCAGTGATCAGTGTGCCAAATCTTGACATTACAATTGTCTATATTTGCTTTCCGAATGGTAAACTTCGGATTAGGATCTATTCCTATGTGAAAGATAGCATCCAGGAAGCCTTGGCAAAACGCATGGCGACAGGTGATTTTACCACGGTTGTTGTTATCAAAGGATATTCTCTCATTATCACAAACAGTTGTTTGAAGTGTAGTTATTTTAGCTACAGAAGCCAAAACAGCAGCATGGAATTCTTTACTTTTTATATCAGCATACTCCTCAAGTCCTTCTTTGACCAAGGCCAGACAAAGTCCACTTTTGACCCAGTTCTTATAAGTGGGATCTTTGAGGCGGTACTCTAGAGTGCTCATCTTTAGTGTTGCATCAACAGTTTAAAGAAGTCTTCCTCGCTGTGAATAATCCCATCCCATCAGGTACAGCAGTAACTATATAAAGGTTTGGAAACTTGCACCTAAGTCAGCCATTCCTTCTCATTCTTCCTGATGGTATCTATGTACCATTTGCATCCTGTAATTCAGAAGCAGAATTAAATGAGGTTTTATTTTTTCACCATGACATTGTTTCACCGAATCGTAAATCATGACAACGTTGCATTAATATCCAGATGCATGTACTCTGTGGGATATAATACAATTACTGACATTTGTTGAGTTAATATGCAGTTTTATTGACCTACAAACCACATACTAACCGACGAAAGGTGGAGGTGAGTATGTTGTTTGCAGGTTAATAAAACTGCATATTCACCGAAATAAAGGTCAATAAATGTGTTATTTTATAAAAGCTCAAAATGCAGTTGCCCCTGACAGGTATGACGCTACCAAATGGTGTTATTTCGCGACGTTACGCCTTTATCAAGTACATGTATTATGTTTTGTTTTTCTCCCTCCGCTGTTATATGAGTGTTGAAATCTTTAACCATGTAATGTGACTCACGTTTTCTACATTCTTGTGTTTTTCCCAGCAAGTGCACAACGTTGAATCAATATGAAATTAACGTTGATTTAAACATCAAGACGATGAATCGACATTGATTCAATGTTGATTCATCAAAGTCGTGTGCCCTGTCACTTGTTTCATTGCCTCTAGTTATACCTCAGCTAATTTGGGGCATTTTCGACCATTTCGCATACATTTAGGCTAGAAGGTTCTCACCTCATTCCGTAAATGTACACAGCTAATGAGAGCATAAAATGCCATTGAAGAACGTCAACAATATGTGAAAATTCAATTGTGCATATTCATTGGGTGACATCTAATTTTACACGTTTTTCTTTGTCTGGAGCATAATGCCCCAGAAAAAGTAATTTCAACACAAAGCATTTTATCTCTGCTTGTAGACAAAAACACAACAAAAACATGCAGTGGGCATTCATTTTCTTAATTAGAACACAAGGATTAATTTGAAACAAATTTTGCGTTGATCTGCTGACTTTTTGTTTTGCTTCTCCTAACTACTCGTACACCCATGGGCCTAGAATCACAGATTTCTATTTTTCAGTAACATATATTTTCTCTGTCAGCATCAACGTCCAAAAATATTTGCTGTAGCTATTTGACACCTAATAATCTAGACAGCTGGTCATCATACAGACACAGGTCTAATGCTGTTATTTCAGTTTTGGAGAATAGCAGACGGTCAGAGTGAAACAAGTAATTAAACACTGTTTTACAAACTAAAAGTAATATACAACTAATATATTTAACAAAACTCTCAGAGTTGCCAAACTCTTTGACTGAAGCAGACAATGATGCAGATTGTTTCCCTAGAGGTCAAAACTCTCTCTCTCTCTCTCTCTCTCTCTCTCTCAACTCTAAAATATCGCACTCCATCCCAGTAAGGGACATTAAGCATTAAGCCATTTATTATCAGATGGGGTGGAGGGGAATGGGAAGGGAATACCGGGTACAAATGATTCACAAACTTTTTCATGATCCTCTCTGTTTCACCAGATTTTTTTTCTGCCCCCCCCCCCCCCCCCCCCCAACACACCCCCCCCAAAGTAGGCAAAAAAAGTTAATGACCTCCACCCCCCTCCTCCGTACAACCTTTCACATACAGGATAATACCCAGAAATCGGATGCTGAATGTTCTATACAGCTTAAATAATATTATGAGGGGGTGGGGGGGAGGGTGATGTCTGGGTGCGCAGCCCCAAGAAACCAGAGCAGTTTTGCAGGTACCCAGGAGATCTGATGTCACAAATGCATGCATTAACTGATCAGCGTTATTTTTACAGACTATTTCATTCTGTCCTACTAGCAAATCAATGAATGAAATAATTTATATGAAAAATACCTTTTCTGGATTTAGAAGACATAAAATTGAAAGATTAGAATTAATTGGTAAATGTAGGAGTAACGTCGGGTTTGGGGCGCTGCTCCGAGAAGATGAGTAATTTATTTTTAAGACGAAGACTGATGGAAGAATTCTGAAAAAAACTCCGCATATGCCTAACAAATAAAATAAGACCCCCGCCGCCTACCTCTTTGGCTTATTTAGTTTCGACCCCCCGCATCAGATTGTGGTCATTATTTTCTACTTCAGGAAGTCTGTTTGGGTCTTGAACTGAGTTCATGCTCGTAATGAAAATCAAAATGTAATTCTGATTCTGTATTTCAATAGAATTAGTCATTTTGGTAACTATGGTGGCATAATCAGGGGCAATTTTGGTGAAAATCTGCCGCCATTTTTTCAGGGATTTCTTTTTTGTGCGTAGACAACCGTTCAGGAAATGAATTACTCAAAGGTGATGAGTCTGCATTTTTTTCTTTCAATTTGTCTCAGACAAATCGACCGAACCGGCTAAACTGTTGCTAAAACCTTGCCGGACGAAAGGCAAATTGCATATTAGAGCCTAGTGGCATTCCTTTTAATCTGACTATATGACAAGTAAATAGCTGCAGTTTTAATGGTTTCAAGTATACTATAAATCCCTTTTTTTAAAGAAATGATTTCTATTATGTGATATCACATATTATTTTGTGTTGGATGAATGGATGGATGACTTGCGATTCTATATCCTTTCTAACAGTATTTCTGACATATCAGGACGATGGGTGAGTGATAATGAAAGGCTGTGTGTGATGGAACCCGTTTACAATAGAAAACATTCCCGCCTCCAGCCGGGCTCGAACCCGGGACCGATAAATCAGTAATGCAGTGCTTAACCTACTGAGCTACAGTGTACCTATTATTTTGTGAATCAATAATTATGTTATATCACCAAATCGATTAAGTGACATCACAAAATCAATTTTGTGTGACATCACAAAATCGAAAACCGTGATATCACTAATTATATATAAATAGGAATGAATCAGTGATATCACAAAATGCAATTTGTGATATCACAAAGTCCATTTAATGATATCACTAATTCGATTTTGTGATATCACTAATTCAATTAAGTGATCACAAAACTCGTGATATTAGATTTTGTGATATCAAAAATTCAAATAAGTTATATTACAAAGTAGCTGTGATTAAGTGATATCATAAAATCGATTAAGTGATATCACTAAACAGGAATGAAAAAGTGATACTACAAAATTAAATTTGGGAAAACACAAAAACGATGTAATGATATCACTAATTCGATTTTGCAAAGTCACCAATTCAACTTAGTGATCACCAACTTAGTGATATCAGATTTTTGTGATTTGGAAAATTTGAATTAGTGATATCATAAAGTAGCTGTGATTAAGTGATTTCAGAAAGTCGATTTTGTAATATCACTTATTCTATTTTGTGATATCGCTAATTTCATTTTGTGATATCATTAAACCGAACAGACTTTGTGATATCACTAATTTCAATTAGTGATATAAGGGAATTTATAGTAAAACGACACCTCATAATCAAAGAGTGAACTAGAAGAACAATAGGGAAAAAACTGCTCTATATCAGCTTAAACATAATGATGAGGAATGAACATGTCTTTCAATAATAATGATAATAGTAAAAGAAATAATACAAAAAATGACAAAATAAATGCATGTTAGTAATAAACTGAACAGACTGACCTGCACTTTCACTAGGCACATATTAGATTTTTATAATGCATTTGTCTAATAATAAGAGTAAAACCACATGTTGGAAATTCTACACCATATCCCACTGCAGTAACCAGCAGACCTGTCAGATACATCATTTTAATGAGATTTTAATGGTTGCTTGAGCAAAGTAATTCTCAGACCCTTAGAAGTAGGACAAAACATGCAAAGTTGAGTGAATAGGAAACCTGCCATGGGCCTTGCATAGTACACAAGTGTTTAGTAGTGCTGTCTCAGCCGTTTCCTATCACCAAAAGCATATTAACTAGTGTTATCAAAAGCTTTTTTGACTGTCGTACTCTATTGAAGGAAAACGTTTTAAACACAATTTTTTCGCATTTTTTTCTTCAATTATTGAAACCACTTAGGCATGTCAGAAATATTTTTCTGGGGATTCATGAAGATGACTTAGGCCATTACAATATCAAATCCTTTATTTGTCCTGTCTGTGAACTTAAAGCTAAAATTTAAATGGAGGTGTCCATGAAAGACAACATCAACAAAGCACAGTCCACCCAAGACACCGAAACGAGAAGGGAGAAAACCAATAAGGCCTCAAATAATATAATTTTTTCAGCGCTTATTATGATAAATGCAAGGATGTTATAGTTGTCGAAAGCTCGTCATTCACTGTCATTTACAATGAGAAAACTAGTGAAAAGCTTACAGCGATATATCATGATACATCCATAAATGTCATTTATGTGTTGGACATGTCTGCTACAGTAAAAGGGTTGGCAGCATTTTAACGAAATAGATGACCCATATGTGTGTCACCATCCTACATGATTTTTTTTGCGCTTCAAATTTTGACATTTTTTGTGCCTAAAAAGTCGGGAAATATTTACAACAGTCAATATTTGATTGATTGATTGATTGAATTTTTGCTTAACGGCCACGGTCAACAGCTATGGTCATGTCGGGACGGTCAGTTAACCTAACCACACTATTCCTGGGCAGGTTTAGACCTCCTAAGCGGTTAACCAGTACTAAGTGCACATACTTTCGCCAGTAACTGACAACTGCCCTTCTTGAATCAGCGGAAGGAGAAACAAAAATACGTGACCAGACCGGGTTTTGAACCCAGGGCCCCTGACTTATGAGTCAGGTGCCCTATCGATTGCGCTACGCGGCCCGGCTAGTCAGTATTTGAGCCACGACACGAAAAAACCAACAAAGCGGATTTGAGCCCAGCGAAGACTCAGATCAGACGGGGCATCCGCATTGATCAGAGTCTTAGCTGTCCACATGGAGCTAGTTTAGACCCTTAGCTACCGTTTAAGCTCACAACAAAGGTTCTGATCAGATTGGACGGATGCACAGGCTGATCTGAGTCATCGCTGGGCGCACATTCCACTTTGTTAGTTTTGTTGTGTCGCGGCTGCTTTGTGTTTCAAACAAAATATTTTCGAGGGCATTAACAACTAACGTTCGATTTGACGCGGAAGTGAAGTCATAACCAAAGTCATAGATGCGCCCGTTTAAGTCATATCAAGAAATATACTGGGTTTCAATTTCATAATTTTATTAATTGTTTATTGATAAATGGTAGCACAAGAGTGTTTATCACTTTTTCTTTCTTGCTTAACTAGACCTGTAACACCAATTCGCTTGTATGCATCAAACGAACCTGCAGGTTGATAAGTGCCGATGAAATCAATTTCAGTTTTTCACAGTTTTATTATATACAACAATTACAATATGGTCAAATTAAAAAGCGGGCCTAAATTTGAAAGTTGGAGGTCAAAATGAATCCGTTTGAGCCCAGGAAAATAATTTTTGCTTTGCAAAGATCGTGATTGTTACACTTCAGTGCATATTAAAACGTGTTATGTCATATGAAGTCAAAACGAAGTCCTAATAGCAAGCTTTATTTTTATGTAGAAACGTGAAAAATGAATACAATTATGCGATTTTACCAAGTGCCTCTGAAATAACAACACGCATTTATATTGGAAGAACACTGTTTAAGCCTCTGTGGCCAATTGGTTAGCTCTTTCGACTTAGCTTACTTCGGCGAGCGGGCTCAACTTCCACTGGAGTTTCAGCATTGTTTATGTATATTCAGTGCTCGGTATAAGCCAGGGCCTGTTTACAGCATATGGATAAGCGAACATTATGTAAGAAAATCTGTTCTTAACGCAATCACCATAGTGCATTAACAACAACAGTATGACCACCCCAGAATGGCCAGTGATGAAACTGGTAGGCTCTGGTTAATATTCTCGTTGTCTTTTCAGGAACATCGTTCATCTTCGCCGCAAAATCGTTTCAGTATTGGGTTCTATGTACGAAAAGAACTAAGTACTATGTTAATTAACCACAGCAGCTCCATGACCAGGGGCTTTCATTGTCCCTATTTCAAGTTAATGTTCCTCTCCTGGTTTATGCTAATTGTTTGATGTGCAACGTTTCATTTAAGTTCGGGTAACCTTGTAGCCATCTGCTGCGAAGTAATTTGTTCGTTTTTCTCTTGACTGTTTTGTTTCTATTATATATTTTGGTTCATGACTTCCACCTTTCTTTCTACTCTGTGTTATACAAATTTGCTGAAATCCCGGTGTGAGTTGAGCCGACTCTCTTTAATAAGATGAAGTCAAAAAAAAAAAAAAAAAAAACTAATCGCCTGACCACAAAAAGTTAAGCAGTGTCACGATAGTGAGTTTTGCCAACAAATGGGGATTTACATCTAACAAGCAACTAGTAAAATCGAATCGTTTTTCATTATTTTATTATTTCCGCATCAAAATCAAGCTTGCTATAGGGACCTGATGTTGACTTCATAGCACAACCGCTTATTTATAATACGCAATGAAGTAAAAAAAACAGACTAGCTTTGCAGCACAAGAGTTATTTTTTCCTAGTTCTGACATTCAGCATGCATTTCCTTCTTTTAGAGTTGATTAATTTTTCCAGTGCTAGTTTCCATTGGATAAATAAATCGCATCATTTTCAAACTGACCTCAGATAAATATGCGGTCCGCAGATAAATATGCGGTTAGAGTGTAGAAAAACAGCATGCAGTTTCTTCAAAGTGTGTTTTGAACGCAGCTGTTTAAGCTACATGTCTTATAGATTAGATTTCACAGAAAGCCCAGCAAATGCACTCACAAAGACAATTAACATGTGCAGGGCTCTCTCTTTATTTTGATTTTGGTACTGAGCTTGGAGCGCAGGGGTGATGTCAAAAAGACCGCTAAAGACTGTTCCATATTATATGGTTTCAATATACAACTGTAAAATATATATCACGACATTCTCCGATTTTTGGAATACATTTTCTAGCTAGAAAAATCTGACCAGAGACATGTCCGTAAACCTCGAAAATTGATGACATTCAGGATGTTTTCATATTGACTACCGGAAAACAGTGAAATTGTTTCTCAATATACCTCCGCGGAGGTCAATTTGAAACATTACCACGCGTGTATAAGCCCTATGCAGCCAAAACAAATGGAAAAAATGGAATTATTTGGAATGAATTTCGCTATTTTGGTGATATTGTAGATGTGTAAACGCTTGCAACACAACCTTTTTTGTCAGTTTGCGAGTAACATCAATAAAATTAAAAAAAAAAAAAAAGAAAAAGAAAAAGAAAAATCATTCCTATAGCGAAACCGCCAGGAAAGGCCAGTCTTTGAAAGAAATCTGCACAATACACAGTTTAGCAGCAAACGCTCTCATCAGACTGCTCGGATGCTGTGATTGGCCTCAGGCTTATACAGTCTCCAACGTGTAATGAACTGTTAAACAAATCCATTAGTCACCGTTAGAGGGTAGCCCCTCCCCCGCACCCCCCCCCCCCCCCCCCCATGGAGAAATGGATATATGAAAGACGGCTTTAAAGTGGAATATCCCCAACGCATTGTCAGTCCGACCTCGCCTCTCCTCACCCCTTGTCATTTTGCCCCTGTAGGCGTATTTGATATACATTGGGATTTCACATTCTCATTATAGCTGAATCCCTCTCCTCTAATTACACACACATATGCTGGCACACTCAAAAGAACACATTCACACTCGCAGAAATACATACACACACGTTTGGAATTACAGTCTTCAGTCAATAGATACATAAAAAAGACTGTTACTATGTATTTATCTGTACAAAATTATTTCTTCCCAGGCAGACAGCCGGACAGGCATACAGACATACGCATATAACTATGAATTAGCTTGAATTTCACAAGACAATGGAGTTTTGAATTTCTTACCTCTCCCCATATCTTTTTACCCTTACCAAACCTAGATTCATATGTAAATATTCACACACATACATATCAATGCAAGCTTGCAAAAGCCGAACACGCTGTACGTGCAAGTGTTAACGAAAGTTTCAAAATCACACATGTATAAAAATACACACAAACACGAAAGTCCTTGCATGCCATACATAGAAAGACAAGGATGCCTGTTGCCCCTCACCCCCACCCCCCCCCCCCCCCGCGAACAAAAAAAAGGCACAGATACTTGCTTACTGTTCTACCTTGTCCTATCAGACGGCGTTTTAACATTGGACCTCACTGTTATGAGAGAGCGGGGGTGAATACCATTTTGTAAAAAAACGCAAAAACGCGTATAGGAGATATGGGCTAGTATATAGTCATACTTCCTGGGAGGGTGGGAGGGGGGAAGGGGTGTAATTCTGGTGCATTCATATGGAGGAACAACAATCGTAGCCACTTCTGAGGGGAAAACTGCCACATGGTGGGGGAGGCGGGGATGTAGGGGCTGCTCTCTGACAATCACATCAAAACCAGGTGCAAAACAGATCATACCCTGTAAGGAGCAATCTGTTGGGTTTTAATACAATGTTTTTGTGGGCATTTCTGTCCGAATAGTTACTATCTCACCCCGTCCAATCGAAACGCCGGGAAAATGGTACGAACGCCGGATATGCGGTATTTTCACGCCGAATTGTGGTCTTTTTGTCAGAATCGCCGCCATTAAATTTGACAGCGGGTTACAAAAGTCGGATGAATCAATAGTTAAAAACGGTAAGTGAGTATAACGAATTAGCCTATCTGGATCTACATAGATTTTACTAACTGTCGAGACTTCATTTAGTTTAGAAACTACGTTTGTTTGTCGTAAAATTCAAAGTGATTTTTGTTATATATGTTCGGCCTTTCGTTTAGACCTTATTCATGTCCTCAAGTTTCGTACTTTTTTAATTTTCATTGAAAAGGGTCACAATGAGTTGGCAAAAGTAGATTTTTAAACATCCTCATACCATTATCGGGAACCGAGTGATGCATTTTCCACCGAGGAAACGGAATTTGAGGCACAGTCACAAAAAAAAATTGAAAGTAACGCCGGATAAAATAGTATCAGTTTCTTTTGAAACTGCCCCATTTTTTTCCATTAGACAAATAAATGTGTATACAATCAGCACATCTTTATAGTCATGTCACTCATCCCTGCTCGCATGAAAAATCTACGAATCCTAGTGAGAGGCGAAGATTGATCTGTACTGATGGATGGGCGAATTGATGGATGAATTATTTTGGGATTTATGGTCTTTTATCATATCGTGTCAATAGGGGTACTAAGTAAAGAAGGGGCGCAAAGGCCAGAGAAGAACAGAATTGAATCCTAGTTGGGAGGAAATTTAAATCAAAGGTGTTAACCCATTGTCCAAAACGGCCTGACTCTGAAAATGCAGATGTGCATATGTTGTAAGACCTATTGTTTCGTGACAAGGCATCAAATGACAAAGCCAAATGACGGCACCTCCAACTGAGACTATTCGAAAAACGTCCCACTGGACAAAAACCAATCAATGTGGTGACGCTGAAGCAACGTTGAGTCAGTGCTGATCATGTTCAACGATGTGTTCTGCTAGGGTGAAATATATCCATTCACAAATGCATATATATTGTGTAAGAAGGAAAAAACTCAAGTAAACAAACTTTATTCATAACGTATAAATATTGGGATAATATCCGGGAACCAATTATTTTATTTAATATGTATTTACCTAATACTGGGACACCAACTTGGCACAAAACGTTAAATCAACATTGAACTGGCGTCATGTTTTAATGTTTCAAAGATCTGTGCCTGCTGGGACACATAAATTCAGTATCCTAAAATTCGAACAAAGTAGATTTTACCATCAACAAAGCAGTGTAGATCCTGATCAGGCTAATGCTTTGATCTTGGTCGACACTGTTTGCTCGGGTACTTCTGTCGTCATGACGTAGAATCGATGTTGATTTAACGTTGTTTCGCTTTTGTGTGCCTAGTGGGAATAATTTTTGTCTAAAGGCAACACCAAGAAACCCCTGACATGGCAGTCTAAGCGAAAATGAAACAAACACGACTTACCTGTATAACCCTTACTACACATCCGTATCCTTGCGATTTGAAATAAAAGCATCGCAGACGACTGCGTGATACCCCGCCACTGCAAACCAATTTCACTCCTTGACTTTCTACTGATTTATTTTATTAAGGCAGGAGCAGCCACCCACATGGAACAAAATTTTTGCCATAAGAAGACACTTCCATTTCTCTGACCACTTGATGTAAGCTTCTGAAAAATCCCAGTCCACTCTGAACACATACATTTAGTAATTTTATAAATGTATGTGGCCACATGCCAGGGGCAGATAATCCCCTTGTGCTTAAAATTTGATCATCACAAGAAGGTTTCATCTCTCCTATCATTAGCTACAAGTTTCAGAAAAATCTATCTTAATTATGATTTTATACAGACTGTATCATCATTTTATGCAGGTATATAGCCCGGGGGCAGGGGCAGATAACCCAGATGGGGTAAATTTTGAGAGTCACAGGATGCTTTTATTACAGTGATCATTTGCTGCAACTTCTCTGATTCTGATTTTATTTTGATTTTGTAGGAGTCTACAAATGTATATAACCCCCGGGCAGGGGCAGCTAACCCCTTAGGACAAATTTTCTATGGTAAAACAAAGCTGTTGTTGCTTTGATAATTTATGTGAAGTTTCACCATGATGTTCCACACAGAAATGGAAGTAGAGGTCTTTAACCATTTTTAGTACATTGACAAGTGCCATAACTCTGTCAGAAACAATCGAAATCTGCCCATTAACAATCCCAAGCGAAACATCTTTGGTACAAATGCATATGCAAAATTTGAAAAAAAAATCCGTTCATAAATACTCAAGTTATCAAACGGAAACGAAGTGCGTACGGACGGATGGCCAACGTGAAAACATAATACACCGCCACTAACCTGTGGCGGGGTATAAAAAGGCATACAGTTAGGTTATATACATATATATATGAATATTGAATATATTTACAAATAACAAAATAACATAAATTAATGCATAAATCTATGATATCAATGCATAAATCTATTTTTCCACAGATACATAGATATGGCGGGTGTATTATAATAGGCAGGTGATGCTTACTACCCCGCGGGCACCTGATCACACCTCTGTTTTGGGGTCCATGTCTGTGTATCTAAAATATTCCGGAATTGTCTATGTTTAACTGACCTACGATTTCGGACTTATGATTTGGGTACTTTGACCACTATCATTTATAAATGAGAAAGCAACAATGTGTACTTCGCTGGGTTCCAATGAAAATGAAAGTATACCAGCACATAAGCAGTGGGCTCCAGTTAGGTGCCTACTAATTCTGGGTTCCAAAAACATAGTGGGACAAGGGCCAACTCGTACAGCTCAAACAATATAACAGCAAAATATAGCAGCCTCATCTTATACTTACAAGGGGAAATTATTCTTACATTGTGTCCCATGTCACAGATGGCAACAAATTTGTACCGAGAAATTTGCATTTGCTGTCTGTTAGGAAAGTAGTCATTCTCTTACCAAGTTTAGTTTTATATACCACCGTTAAGACATTTTGCTTGCATTATTGATAAAAACATTCAGAATCGAACATAACATCAAATGTAATAATAACAACTTTTGATTTTGCGTTCATTTTTCACAATTTTATTTGCAGGTTTACAGACTTAGAGCAGCAGCTACTAAAATGGTCTGAGGAACGACAATACTACTACATCTTACACCTGGAAATATGCTGATTGTGTACTTATTAATTTGTCTGATGGAAAAAAATAAGCACTTTCCAAAGAAACTGATACAAGTTTATCCGGCGTTACTTTTAATTTTAAAGACTTTGCTTCCAGTTCGGTTTCCTCGGTGGAAAATGCATCACTCGGTTACCGATAATGGTATGGGGATGTTTGAAATTCTACTTTAGCAAAGTCATTGTGACCCTTTTCAATGAAAATTAAAAAAAAGTACGCAACTTGAGGACGTGAATAAGGTCTAAGCGAAAGGCCGAACATATAAGACAAAATCACTTTGAATGTTACGACAAACAAACGTAGTTTCTAAAACTAAATGAAGTCTCGACTGTTAGTAAATTCTATGTAGATCCTGATAGGCTAATTCGTTATACTCACTTACCGTTTTTAACTATTAACTCATCCGACTTTTGTAACCCGCTGTCAACAAATGTTTTAAATTATATTCCCTGCATGCTATGGCAGTCCCAGGGCTGAGGGAATGAAATGGTTCAATTCACATGGCCAACATGGCCGCCATGCCCATATATGGTAAAAATATTTAAAAATCTTCTCTAGAACCAATTGACAGATGGCCTTGAAACTTGCCATGTAGAATTTAGAACTTGAGTAATACCAAAATTCTTTAAATGATGAACTTGGGTTGACCTTGACGTTCTTTACGGCAAGGTCAAATATGGGAAAATACTAGAAGATAAGATTTAATGGAAATGTTTGTAAATATTGGCCTAAAAATGGTATTTTTGAGTACAAGAGGTCAAGGTCATTCGCTTACCTTTGACCCAGGTCTCTCATATTTTGACAATATTTTAAACATCTCCTCAAAAGAATCTGGACCAATTGTAACCAAATTTCATGTAAAGCCTCCAAGGCCTAAAGAAATAAAAAAACTGTTCAAACCGTCCAGGTAGCATGACCAACATAGCCGCCATGCCCAAAAATTGTAAAAAAAAAATATTAAAATTTTCCTCTCCAAAACCAATTGACCATTTGCCATGAAACTTGATATGTGGCATTGAGTACTCAAGTACTAACAAGGTTGTTCAAATGATGACCTTGGGTTGACACTGAATTTTTTTACGGCATGGTCAAATATCGGAAAATGCTAGAACAAGTCTTAGAGTTCATAGATGTTTTGAATATTTTGGCATAAAACATGGTTTATACGGTCGTCTTAATGAGTACATGAAGATTTATGAGTACAAGATGTCTTTCTATCTATCTTCCATTATGTCTTAACCCTTGAGGGTGGCACAGACGTTGTACTTGGGTACACACCGTGTTGCAGGATGAAAACCTACATATAGACATGTAGCTACAGTAGAGATCTTAAACCTGCACAGGGGGCGACTCTCCCTGCACCTCAAGGTCATTCTTTGACCCAGGTCTATCATATTTTGACAATATTTCAAAACCCTCAGAAGCAACTGGGCCAATTGCTCAGGTGAGCAATTCAGAAGAGCTTCATGGCCCTCTTGTCTTTTCAAACCTGTATGTGGACACTTGATTTCAGAACTTCAAATAACAGGACAACGTTTGACTGTCGGTGATCATAGTCTATTGAAGAATAGACAGATTCAAGTCAATTAGGACATTCAGTTGAGTTAGACTGGAATTAGACTGAAGGACATGTCAAGTTTATGTTTTGGCAACAGAAAGCTAAAAAAAATTTTCACAGTGCTGGAAAATTTAGGTAGTTCTTTTTTGCGTTGAGAAAACAAAAGAGCATCATAGGCTAGAAATGTACATGTATAAGTACATGGACCCAAGCTTTTCTTGCAAACATAATACTATGTCATGGTTTTCTTCTTATTTACTCAATTGCAAACAAAGAGTAACTGTCAACATCCTCTCAATGATGAAATAATTCTTAATAGAGTTCCCCAAGGTTCTATAATGAGCCCACTAATGTATTATTGTTCATTAATGTTTGCCTCTTTAAACAGCTTCAATAGATACTGATCTTTACACTGATGATGCCATCCTGTATGAAACTGGAATTTCACGCTCAGCAATTGACAGTAACTTGCAAATTGCCCTGAACAACCTTTCTGAATGATGTAAATTTAATGGTATGGCTATCAATACATCAACGACCAATCTGATGTTAATTACTACCCATCAAAGGAGAGCAGTTCTAGATTCTGATAAATTATGTTTGACTTTAAACAATGTAAACATAAATATCATAGAGACAAAATACTTGGAGATTTTATAGATAATAATTTATCTTGGTCAAGTCATACGGACCAACTATTCAAACAGATATCATCTGATTTATGGCTTTTATCTAGAACTAAAGAATACCTTTCTACTGAAAACAGAACGCAACTTTACAAAACTTACTTTCAGCTTCATACAGACAATTGTAACTTAGTATGGGCTGGGACGTCCCAACTGAATCTTAACAGACTTTTCCGTCAGCAAAAACATGCATGCAAGATTATATTGGATTACAATGTTTGAAATGTTCTTGAAAGTATGCAAGAATTGAAAATACTAACTATATAATATTATGAAAGATTATTTTTACAAAACTCAAACTTCATGTTCAAAGTTTATAAATCAGAAACACCTCTATTTATCAATGAATTTTTAATCATAGAATTGCTATTGATAATTTGCCTTTGTTACAGTTAACTGTATCTTCCAATTTCACCAGACACTGACCTTACAGAGAAATATTTAAACAAAGCATCACATACTCAGGACCACTTGTCTGGACCAGTTTACCTTCTGAACTGAAAAATTTAGATACTGTTATTTCTTTTCATAATAATTTCATACTAGAAAATTGTGTCTGTAAGACACGAATGATGCCCCGTGCAGTGCCTGTCACAGGGCAGTGTACATCACTGAATTGCCCATTGTCAAAAAATATTGTTTCAATGCACTATACTTCAATGACTATGTTCAAAATTGCTAAATTTTTAACGAAATTAATTTTACCTCTGAAAAATTTACCTGCACAAACACCATACCTTACAATGCAAACAAGTGATAAAATATCTAAGTTAGGAAGACCATTTTTCTGTCAAAATTATTTCTAGCTCCATCAAAAACCCACATGCACATCTTCAATATGTCAACAATATGTAAGCAAAGATTCAAAAATATACATTGAACACTCTGAGAGAAGTTGATTACACAAACTCAAAATCGTAAATTGTGATGAACGGACGGACAGACAGACAGACAGACTGACGGACAGATGGACAGGGGCAAATCTTAATGCCCACGGACTGTCGTCACGGGGGCATAAAACTGTTTGAAAATCAGATTTGTATTATCATTATTATACATTGTACTCAGGGTTTTCATCATAACAATATGGATTTTTGTGTGTTTGTGTTTGTGTGTGTATGTGTGTGTGTTTGTGTGTGTGTTTGTGCGTAGTTTTAGTTTTTAGCTCCCCTGGCCCGAAGGGCCATAGTAAGCTACTGTCATACCAAAGCGTCCGTCATGCCTCGTTCAGTGTCTGTCAATAATTAAAAAACAGTTATTCAAACATCTTCTTCTATAAAACCACAGGACCAATGGTTCTGAAATTTCACATGTGGCATGACCTGACTCCATGGTCTCAGAAGTGTAAAAGTGTGTCAGGTTGAATATCCAAGAGGGCCATTATTGCTAAAAATTCCAAAAATAACAAAATCTTCTTCTCCAGAACCAGTGGGTATGTCTAAATTTTGGCATGAAACATCAGTGGACAATTAGTATTCAAAATTGGAAAAAATAAATAAAATTCTGTAGCGAAGTTTTGTCGCAGTGATTTACCATCTGTTTATGAGTGTAATTTTGCTCAAATGCCAAAGTCTAAAAATAACTTATTAAAAAACTTCATACATCAACTGAACCCATGGGTCTCAAATTTCACATGGCGCATGACCAGACTGCAGGGTTTCAGAATTATAAAATTGAATCAGATTGAGAATCAAAGATGGCCAGCATTACTAAAAATATCAAACCAACACAATCATTTTCTTCTCCGGATCCATTGGGTATATTTCTTTGAAAGTTTTCATGGAACATTAGTGAGATCTTGAAATTGAGAATTGTAAAACATAAAAATAATAAGGCGGAATTATGTCACAGTGACCTACTAAGTGTTTTACAAGACCTATTTAGCTCCAATGTCAATATCTCAAGAAAACATGCATGGATTTTGGTAAGATTTGGTCAGAATGGTCCTTGAATGGAATTATTTCAAATTTATGTCAACGGACTATCCACGATGGCCACCAAGGGGTTGTAACTAAAACTAGCAAAAATATAAAAATGACAATTTCTCAAAATCCCTTGAATGTAATTGAATAAACTTTGTGTCAGAATGTTCTTTGAATGCAGGCATTTTGATATTTAGGATTTTGGCAGTAGTCCAAGACGGCCGCCATATGCCGTTCCTAAAAACAGCACAAAACATGAAAATGACAATATCTCAGTAACTGCTGAATGGATTTTGACGAAATGTGTGTCTGAATGATTCTTGCATAGCGTTGTTTCAAAAATTAATAAAAATAGACCAATCAATTTAGCCTGTGTTACTTACAATAGCACAATGTGAAAATGAGAAATTCTGAATGGAATAGGACCAATTTTGTGTCAGAATGTTCCTTGCATAATGCCATTTTCAGTTTTGGCAATTTGGCATTCCAAGATGGCTGCCTTCTACTGTTACTAAAAATCGAACAAAACATGAAAATGACAATATCTCGTAACCGCTAAATAGATTTTGATGAAATTTGTGGTAAAATGATTCTTACATTGAGGTGTTTCAAAAGTTAATAAAAAATTGACCAGTCAAATTGGCCTCTGTTACTAAAAATAACAAAATGTGAAAGTGACTAAATCTCAATGGAATTGACCAATTTTGTGTCAGAATGGTCAAGATAGCAGCAACATAAAAATGACAATTTCTCAACCCTTGAATGTAATATGATCAACTTTGTGTCAGAATTTCTTGGCATGAAGGCGTTTGGATTTTTTGCATTTTAATATTCCAAAATAGCCGTCATCTGCAGTTACTAAAATAGCACAAAGCATGAAAATGACAATATCTCAGTAACCCCTGAATGGATTTTGACGACATTAGTGTCAAATGATTCCTGAATTGAGGTGTATCAAAATTATTAGAACTGGTCCAGTCCAGTTGGTCTTTGTGACTTACAATAGCAAAAGGTGAAATTGAGAAAATATCAATGGAATTGTGCCAATTTTGTGCCAGAATGCTGTTTATATAAAGGCTTCTTAATTTGTTTGCATTTTGACATTCTATAATGGCCACCAGCTGACATTACTAAGTCAAGATGGCTTCTGTTACTTAAAATAGCAAAATGTAAAATGAGAAAATCTCAGTGGAATTGGACCAATTTTGTGTCGAAATGGTCCTTGCATAAAGCCATTTTGAATTTTTACCATTTTGCAATTCAGGCTGGCCACCATCTGCCATTATTAAAACGAGCACTTAACATGAAAATGACTATATCTCAGTAATCGCTAAATATATTTTGTGGAAATTCGTGTCAGAATGATTCTTGTATTCAGATATTTCAAAAACACATGAAAATAGACCAGTCGAGTTGGTCTTTGTTACTTACAATAGCAAAAGGCGAAAATGGGAAAATCTCAATGGAATTGGGCCAATTTGGTGCAAGAATGGTGTTTGCATGAAGGTTTTTTATATTTTGCAGTTTGGCATTTTAAGATGGCCACAAGCTGCCATTACTAAAAATATGACAAAACATGAAAATGACAATATATCAGTAACCTCTGAATGCATTTTGACGAAATTTAGGTCAAAATGATTTTTGCCTTGAACTGGTTAAAAAATTAATAAAAATATACCAGTCTAGATGGCTTCTGTTACTTTATAAATAGCAAAACGTAAAAATGAGAAAATCTCAATGGAATTGGACCAATTTTATGTCAGATTGTTCCTTGCATAAAGCCACTTTTATTTGTTGCCATTTGGCATTCTAGGATGGCCACATTCTGCCATTACTAAAACTAGCACTTAACATGAAAATGACTATATTTCAGTAACCGCTGAATATATTTTGAGGAAATTCGTGTCAGAATGTTTCTTGTAGTCAGATATTTCAAAAATACATAAAATAGACCAGTCAAGTTGGTCTTTGTTACTTACAATAGCAAACGGTGAAAATGAGAAAATCTCAATGGAATCGAATCAGTTTTGTGTCAGAATGGTCCTGTGGCAAAATAGCCAGGTGAGCGCTATCAGGCCCATTTCGGCCTCTTGTTATCGTGTTATTTTGAGTATATATGTGAGCGTTACAGATTTGTAGAAAATGAGACCTTACTGTAATAAGGTACATTATTGGGACATTTCTGTTCAAGTGGACTGCTACTGTTCAATTTTCTATAGTCCTTTTTCCAGTTGGGAGACATGTTATCCAGCTTTTACTGGCTTGCATCTGGTGCAGACCTTGATTGCAAAGTTTGCTGTAGGTGGTGTAATCTGGGCCTGTAGTTTTTCTCTTGGTAGTTCTGTCCTGATTCTTGCAATTTTCGCAGTACGAAGCTGACAGGCTGGATGTATGTGTTCTTGAAATATGACATGCTGCATGTTTTTTCTGTTTTGTTGTTTTCATTCACATTGCAACTGCTATCAAATAAAGGCCACATGGAAGATTAGTGATTAACAAAATGTGTATTACCCTCTGCAAATAAATTCTATTATTATTATTATTATTATTATGCTTCAGATTTAGTCATCTAGAAACTCTTTAAAAACTCTTTAAAACTTTGTTTTATTTTTTAGCCTCAGTTTCTTTGGAACAGCATGTAATACTTTATTTTATTACACTCAACCCAATGTTCAGCATTTAATTATCAACCTTATCCATTTGTCCAAGACAGGTCATGAGGTTAACCCAGGTTTTATGGGCTTGGGTTTTCTGATGTACTCATGGGTAACCAAGTTTTCCAGTGTCAGATAAACAAATGTTCAATTTACAGAGCTAGAACCCCAGCAGTTGCTTAGCAGAGTTGTGTTTGTCTACATGATGGAGGAAACCATTGGTTTATGTAAAGGAAACTTTATAATAATAATAAACAATCATTATAATGATAAACTGAGAGTCACAAGAAGTGATATTTGTAGACAGGACTTAGTTCACCATACACTGAATAATTAAGAACAACCCTTCTTACAGGGTAGATGATCACGTGGTTTTCACGTCACAGGAAATACTAGAAATTCGAGTACAACGATTGCTACTTGGTTAGTTTTTTTTCAAGATAATTGTTTTGTTGTCAAATGCAGTCTCATAGAATATAGCACAGTGAATGCATGCTTGTATGTACGTTTGATTTTACTGGTAGTTAACTTGGTTTCACGTTTAAACCTCCCCCAGTTTTGGAGCAACAACATCATTCATGTACTGTAGCATACTTTCGAATGTTGGGGACGATTAAATACAAAAGCCATATAGCTCACAACAAAATTGCGAACATCGTCTGAAAGTGCTCATGACTATACGAGGGGCATTTCAGAAACAGTGTAAATGATATCAGGGTAGCCTATTGGCTAATATGTAGCAGTGGTGTTAAAAATCAGTGGAAAGCTAAATTCAAGTGCTTTAGACTGGTATGTGTTAAAAGAATTTCTAAGTCACCCATGCATGACAGCACATGCGTATACGTCATAAGGGTGTGGATAGTCTCCTGTGTTCTATCGCTGTTTGTTCAATGAGAAAATGATATAGTTTAATAAAAAAAACACGTAATACTGCCCTTTCAATGTAAAATAAGAAAGTTATACAGAAATTGTTTCCAGATTCTACATTAGTAATATACTAAACGAGATTTTTTGTCTGCTGGGTGGTTATAAATGCATAGTTATTATAAATGCATTATAGCAACCAACCAACGAGTTGTTTGCTGCCGAAGGCGGCAAACAACGAGAGTTGGTTGCTGTGCGATTAAGGCGTATTTCTGTTCTATTCTATTCTGTCCCGTACCACTAAGGCTTCGAAATTTTTGTGTCACTGAATTTCCGGTCGGCGTTTTTCTTTCTATGGAGAAACGAGACGCTGGCATTTTTATTGGACGAAAATGAATTCCTGAACTTCCGCCGACACTTCCCTGGCAACACGCGTCTGAATTCCAAAAAAAAATCCTATGATGGCCGTCAGAATATTCGGCTAGAAGGCCGTACAGTTCGAAAAAAAAAACACCCCAACCCTTACCTACCTTTCAACTGCGGCTTCTCGGCATCTGTTTATTGGTGACACGCATTATATTTCTAGGTCGGCAGCAGGCAGGTGCACACGTAATGTAGCTAGAAAGCTTTACAACTGTCTAGAAACTGTCTAGAAACGACAAAGGCTCACGGAGAGATGCAAAACAGCTTTTGACTTCCACTAGGCCTATCGGTTTTCTCTCAGTTATATAAATAATCTAGTAATTGATTGGATGAAGCACCAGTGTGACGTTGCATCTTTTATGTGTGACGTCAAAACCAATACTGGTTGGGTTCGGGTTTTTGCCAATGTCACTATTGACATGCCAATGACGCTCTGAGTTTCAATATTGGCACCATTGGCTCTACCATTGAAACCAGCATTGCCGACCATTGGCTGTCAATACTGCAGACAACTAAGGACGTGGGAAAAATTACCGTGGTGGCAAATTTGCGTCATTCAATACGGCAATTTATTGAACCCATCATAAACACTCGAGTTGACAAACGAGAATTTTTCCCCACAATAATGAAAGAAAATTAGAAAAAAACTAAAGCAATGGTGCTATAGGCGCCATCGGCTCTACCAATGGTACCTTTGGCGCCATTGGGTCTACCAAAGCACTGCCAGTGGTGACATTGGCAATTTGCCAGTGGTGCCAACGGTTGCCAATGGCACCATTGGCTGCCGATACTGTGCAGGGTTTTACGGTTGCCAGTGGTACCATTCTCTCTGTCTGTCTGCCTCTTCAAAACACCTGTCCCCTGTTCTGTCTCTTGCCTAGGCCTACTTTTTTTATTCTCATTTCATTATCATTTATTTGATATCTCGTGATACGAATGTGTTGTTCAGATGTCGACCGAAAATGGTAAAATCTGTCAATATATCAATCAATAAATCAATCAATCAATTAATCAATCTCATAACAAAAGGAGCTATCCATGCAGCTGTGCTAAAATTTTCTTGTTTCAGTTTTTTACTGGAGTCATAAAGTAGGACGGCTGCAATTTAGGTGGCGCCTATTTCATATTATCAATAAAATTATGATTCTGACTCAATCACATCCAATTTCAACATATGACAGACACTTTATTACTGAAATGATTAGTTCACTTTAGTTTGTTACGACTGGCATAAAATCACTGATAAAACTGGATGATACGCGTGCATACTGAACGCCGGAAGTTGCAAAGTAGCAGCAACTCATGTAAAATACGAAACAATAAAATGAAATTATCTCCCAATAAAAATATACAGGCTCAATATATTTAACTTTGTTAAATGTCAAAAATTAGAGGGGCATATTGATAGAAAAAATCATGTTAAAGACCTGAGACACGTGTTATTTAATATAACATACTGACATTGAAATATGTGGGTGGGTGGGGATACTGATCGTAAAAAATCAGGTAGGTCACTGACAAAAGAGCATAAGGTGCCATAAAAGATTATTTATCAGAAAAAACAACCATGACAAATGAAATCTTATTTATTTTTTGTTTCATGTCTGTCACCAAACATTCACTTTCACTTACTTTGACTTCAAAATTGAAGTTTTAACAACTTACTATACTTTTTAATTTAACGCAGGAAGTGACGTCATCAGAAATACGCATTGTTCCACGTTAAGCCTATCTTGCAAGGTAAAACTTGTGTGTTAGCAAGGCTGATACAATGCTTTTCATACTGAAATATTCTCAGTATAACAGGTACCAGTAGTTATTACTGACCGTCCCAAGGCGGTACTTTGGTTGCGGTTGCATTTGTTTTATGTTCGGTGCTGTTTAATTTATTGTGTTCTCATTTTAACCCTTCTATAATAAAAATAGAAAATAGGTAAATATAATTGATAAATGGTTTTCGTATAATTTGCTTAGTCTGTTGTAACCCTTCTGTTGGTCTAAATTATTTAGTTCAATAAAGGTAGCTGAGTTGCCACCTATTTGGGAAATAGCTGCTGACTCGGCTTATCGCTTGTAATTTATTGTTTGTTGGGATGTCTTTGTCAATCTTTCCCTTTGATGTTGGGGATAGGGTTTGGGATCTGATTCAGTCAGTTCCTGAAGTGTAGTTACTCTTAAAATTATGGGTATCAATCCAGAGCTGCTTGTGTCTAGAGATAAGAACATATGATTCTTGTCTTTACATAAATATTCCATCTGTTTCTACTCAGTGTCCTTACCCTAACACTAATTGTCAAGGCATATTCTGAAGAAAAAACCAGTGCCTCAAATTTCTGAGTGAGTGCCATAGGGTGATATGTAAACCTAAAATTTAAGACATAAATTTCAAAAATCGGTCACCACTCCTAGGAATGGCCGACTCATTTACACTATTTCTGAAATGACCCTTGTAGGTCTTCTACGAATTTTAAAAAACTGTTTACACTTTCTAGTTTAGTGGTTGTAGGGTTTATTCACTGAATAAGGGATGTCACACCTGTATGATTTAGCATACTATGCATATGCACTGTTCAAAAAATCTCTTACCTGGCTAGTTGTGCGTAAATACATGCTAAAAGCCATCCTATGACTCCTTAAAATGAAAGCATGAAAAAGGCCAAATTCAGAACTTCATGATTCGAATTCTAATACTCTGCTGTTCAAATATTTGAACTAAAACTACATATTTGTAGAAACTGCTGGACCTAAAACAGCCATTCAGAAGACCTTGAATAAACAGCATATAAGCAATACTTAAGGTCTCGAGAAACAGTTTTAAACTATAAGAACTTTTGACCTGGCTTTCACCATGGCAGTTTAGGTTTGCCAGAACTGATGCTTATTAATATATCTCCTTGCATAGACATAACAGGAACCCAGAGCTATTTCCCTCTTTATCTTATTGATTTAATGCTGTTTACCATGTACATGCATATACTTGGATTTTCACTCAAAGTGATATATAAACACAAGTACGAATTTGGTCTTACAAGCAAATAATGTTCCAAAATGATCTGCAAAACTTGCACCACCTCACTAAACATTGGGACAGAAATGTCTGGGTAAACACTGTAGATCAAGGTCAGAATGTTCAGGGACTGCAGTAGTATTTCCCATTCTGCCAGCACATTTGTGCCTGAGCAAATTGATGACAGTCAAATCAATGAAGGTAAAATCAACTTAATTTAGGTTTACAGAAGCATCTGCTGCAGAGATGGCTTCTGTCAATATAAAAGCTGCCATGATAAGGTGTTATATCAGTAAGCAGTCAGTTTTGCAGAATTGGTTTAAATTGTGCTAAAATTGGCAGTTAACCTCAGCGAAAAGTGGACTTGCCGGTTACGTATCAGACCTGTTCTTAAAAATTGTATAAGACCTACACACATTCACTGCGCTGCATTTTGAAAGGATGCATACATAAACAATCATATTATTAACTTAAGCGTGAAGAATTCCCGAGGCGTTCTTTTGTCTAACTCTGTTGTCAATGTCCACGATTCACAGGTATACGGAAATATGAAAATGACAAGGGGGCGCATAAGATTAACCTTTGATCAAAGAGATGTTGTTATTTCCCCAAATTGGTTTGAGCTTTGTAAGAGCTGAAGTGGCTTATGAAATCCTTGAGAGAACCTCCTGTTTTGAGCCATCATCTGAGACAATTGCTCCAAGGTATTTGAAGCTTGTTACGGTACCCAGCTTCTGCCCTCTTACCTTGATCTCACTCTGGATGCCATCTGCGCTGTTCGTCATCAGTTTGGACTTCTCAGCATTGATCTCCATCTTATACCTTGTGCAGGTTTGGTCAAGACTTTCAACTAGAGCTTCTTGTTCCTGCTCTTCTTCAGCTAGAACGTCTATGTCATAGGCTAACCGCAGATCGGTAATGTTTCTGCCGCCTATGCTTACCTTTCTGTAATGTTCTTTCAGAGCATTAGACATGATCCGTTCGAGAAAAATGTTTAAGAGGGTGGGTGACAGAAGAATTCCTTGTCTTACTCCGAATGTTGTTCTGAGCCGTTCTCCTGTGCTGCTATTTATCAGGACTGCACTTGTAGCCTTGTCGTAAAGCTGCTGAAAGGTGCGTACTAGATTTGCACTGATATTGTACTTCCGCATGGTGACCCATAAGGCTGCATGCCATACCCTGTCAAAGGCTGTTTGAAATCAATGGAGACATGGTACAGATTCTGCTGATGTTGGAGATACTTTTCACACAGGATTCTAAGGTTGAAGATCTGTTCTGTGATGATCCTTCCTGCTCGGAACCCAGCCGGTTCCTCAGCAATTATCTCTTCGGCTTGTGGTTTAAGCCTGTTCAAGATGACTTTCAGCATGACTTTGCTTGAATGACTGATGAGGCTGATGGTTCTGTAGCTCTGTCAGAGCTGTAAGTTGCCCTTTTAAGGGAGTGTAATAATCAGCGACTGAGTCCATGGGGTAGGCCATTCTCCTGTTGTCCAGATCCTGTTACAGATATCTGTTAAACATCAATCATGGTTTCCCCGCCAGCTTGAAGCAGTTCTGGTGGTATATTATGAACTCCGGCAGACTTCCCCTTCTTTAGTGCTGCTACTGCAATCCCAACTTCCTCACGAAGGATCGGTTGTTGATCTTCTTCTGGGGGCTGATTGCAGTCAAGAACCGTATTGTCACCGTAAGTTTCATGGTTGTATAGTTCTGAGCAATATTCTGTCCATCTGCTGAGAATCTCTTGTTCCTCTGTTAGGCATTTCCCAGACCTGTCCTGGATAGTTGTGGATCTACCCTGTTTCTCCGAAGTTAGATCATTCACCAGCTGGTATGCTTTCTTGCTGTTTTGTTTTTGTTCAGGCAAGTTTTGATCTCCTCACACTGGCTCGCTATCCAGTCCTCCTTAGCTTTCTTCACTGCCTTATGAACCCTCTTGTTTGCTTCCCTGATTTTTTGCTCCTCCTGCTTCATACCGCTTCTTCTTCAAATTTCTCCTCTCTTCAGAGAGGTCGAGAACATCTCTGGTGACCCAGGGCTTTTTCCTACGACGTTCCTTCCCAAGATTCTCACTGGCTGCATCAGTCACTACTGTATTGTAGGTGGTTATCATGGTATCTGTGTCCATGTCATCATCCCTCAGACCAATAGACCAATGAGTGGTGCGAATTTCCCTCCTATTGTTGCTTGAAAAGTGCATGCCACTTCTGGGTCCCTTAGCTTCTCAAGATCAAACTTCAGTCTTGGCTGGGTTGGCTTTCTAGCCTTCTTCAGACGAACTCGGAAGGTCATCATCACCAGGTCATGGTCACTTCCTATGTCTGGTCTAGGAAAACTCCTCGTCCTATGGATGTTGACTCCTGATCGAAAGCGCTTCCTCACCAAGATGTAATCAATCTGATTGTGTTGTTTCCCATCTGGGCTGTGCCATGTCCATCTTCGTCATGGTTTGTGAGGGCCATGGGTGTTTAACAGTACTAGGCTGTTACAGGTTGCAAACTCTAGCAGTCTGAGACCTCTCTCATATGTCTCGACATTGCAGTATGGTCCACAAACGTTTTCCCAGTCTACCTGTGCATCCTTCTCAACTTCAGCATTCCAATCCCCTTGTACAACTTACTTGGCTGCACATACTTTCCGGCAAAACTTTGGATTGATAAATATTGTAATCATGTGATTTGTTGTTTTCAAGAAAAAGATTGGGATACCAGACATGAGATGTCACAGAAAGAGCGATGAGTTTACTTGGGCCAGGGGATAGAACCTCACGGAAAAAATGCTAATTTCATGATTCGTATAAAAGAAAGAGTGTACTCAGCAGGAATCAAGGCAATTCCCAAAACTTCTCTACAGCACAGAAGTTAAAACTTGCGGTTGAAGAAGTAGTTTTGTCAATACTCAATACGCAGTAAGTTTATTGAGATACAACAAGAAATGTAATTGCTGTGATATTAAGGAAACCTTGAAAAAATGAGAAACGACTATGATATAACATTTTTATCGGAAAGAAGCAGGGGACATTTTAGAGCAGTAATTTACTTCTCTGGTCAGTTTGGTAAAAGTTCATAACCCAATTTATTGATAGTAACATGTTATAGGAATTCAGTGCAGCATGTTTATCATGAATACACATATATTCACCAAAATAAGTTCCGCCGCAATTTAAATTGTGAAATTGCCGATTTCAGATATAATAGTTTCAAAGTATTTGCTTTCAATCGGTTCTCCAAACAGTTGCCTACGGAAATGACTAGGCGTTTACTGCGCAGGCGCAGTACAGTTATATTTGTCGTTTAATTGACGAGAGCCCCTACAATTCAGAAACATTTAAATCAAACTCGAACAAACTTTAAAAGAGGTTGCATCTTAAAATATACAAGATCGTAAATTATCTCCCTTCGGATCTAAACGATAGGAAATTTCATTCTCGAGTTATGGACATATTAGTCATAAATTTTAGTTCTGCTTTTCTTGACATGTAGATAAATGTCTTCGCAATATTCTTAAATAAGAATGCATCAGTTTATTGTAAAATTGTGACAGGCATACGCTAATGAAATGTCTGTGGCAATGCCACTGCAAATTAAGAAAGTTCGGCTCAACTGCCTACACTTTGAAATTAAGAAGTGCTAGATTATCGTAAAATCTGTTTTGAATGCCGATTTTCTTCAGTATGTAAGAAATTTTGGAATCCCAAAACAGTGTTAATGAGGAACAAACGGTAGTGGGTATAAAACTAAAAGAAATGGCGAGTTTGTTTCGTGTGAAATCTCGGAAAAGTAGAAATACCCCCCCCCCTCCTAAAACCTTAAGTTGCACAAACTGTAGGATTACATTAAAGATTTAAAACTTGTCTGTGTAGCATTATGAAAATGGGATTTCATTACCTCAATGAATGTTTTACTTCATTCATTATGGTACCTTTTCAGAGAAAGATGCTATGGCAAATGCGGCGGAACTTATTTTGACTAGTATGTTTGAAATATTTACCTGAATAAGCAGTATGTGATGAGTACTCACAACGTTTGCTTTTGTGAAAACAGTGCAGTATTGCTAGGGTAATGATGAATAAGTATCCTCAACATATTTTATGAAAAATAATCAATTAAAACATATATTGTCGGTACTTATCAAATACTGTAACTCCGTGTATGTTATGTGCCATCAAAATGTGTTGGGCACTCATGATTTACTCTCACTCCACCTATATCATGTACCATCCAAATATATGTTGTAGGTGAACAGCAATTACACTCACTCTACCTATGTTATGGGCCATTGTAATGTATGGTGTTTGTACTTATCAATTACTCCCACTTCACCTATGTTATTAGCCATCACAACCTATGCTGCAGGTACTCATCACTTACACTCCCTCCATCTGTGTTATGAGTCATAAAACATATGCTATTACTCTCACTCCGTCTCAGAGTTATGAGTCATACAACATAGTTTTGGGTACTCATCAGTTACTCCTACTTCACCTTTGTTATGAGTCATAAAGCATATGATGTGGGTACTTATCAATCTCACTCCATCTCTGTAATGTATGGTGTTTGTACTCATCAGTTACTCCCACGCCATCACAACCTATGCTGCAGGTATTCATCATTTACCCTCCCTCCATCTGTGTTATGAGTCATAAAACATAAGCTTTGGGTAGTCATTAATTACTTTTACTCCATCTCTATGTTATGAGTCATTATACAACATAGATTTTGGGTAGTCATCAATTACTCCCACTCCATCTCAATGTTATGAGTCACACAACATATGTTTTGGAACATGTTTTGGGTACTCATCAATACTCCCACTTCACCTTTGTTATGAGTCATAAAACAGAAGTTGTGGGTACTCATCTATTTTTCTCACTCCACCTGTTACCAGCCATAAACCATGTTATGGGTATAGAGCAATTACACACCTCTTCCCATTGTATGAGCCATCATAATGTATGTTGTGGGTATTACTGGGTACTCAATTACTCCCACTTTATAAAACATATGCTTTGGGTACTCATCAATTACTCTCACTCCATGTCATGGGTACTCAGCATTTACTCTCACCCCCCTCTATGTTAGGTACCACCAAAACCTATGAGGTAGGTAACCATCACTTACACTCACTACACCTATGTTATGCATCATCAAAACACATGTTGTGGGTAATCATTAATTACTCTTACCTATCTTATGAGCCATATATAAACATTTTTGTTGTGTGGACAAAAAAATCAACTGTACATGATAACTGTATATGATATGGGCCACTCATCTGTGAAGACTTGCCTGAACAATAGGAGATAAAATCATGACGTCATTTGTGAGCTCATAGTATAGCCATGCTAAGGGAAGATTTACTATTATCAGGTTGGGGCTCGTCTGAAGAAGGCTAGAAAGCCAATCCAACCAAGACTGAAGTTTGATCTTGAGAAATTGAGGGACCCAGATGTGGCATGCACTTTTCAAGCAACAATAAGTGGGAAATTTGTACCACTCATTGGTCTGAGGGATGATGACATGGACATAGATACCATGATTACCGCCTACAATACAGTAGTGACTGATGCAGCCAGTTAGATACCAGTGAAGGAACGTCGGAAGCCTTGGGTCACCAGAGATGTTCTCGACCTCTGTGATGAGAGAAGAAATTTGAAGAAGAAGCGGTATGAAGCAGGGGTGGGGGGATGGGGGGTGGGGGGAAGGATACAGGGAAGCAAACAAGAGGATTCAAAAGGCCGTGAAGAAAGCGAAGGAGGACTGGATAGGTATTCAGTGCGAGGAGATCGAAACTTGCCTGAACAAAACAACAGCAAGAAAGCATACCAGTTGGTGAAGGATCTAACTTCAGAGAAACAGGGAAGATCCACAACTATCCAGGACAGGTCTGGGAAATGACAGAGGAACAAGAGCTTTTCAGCAGATGGACAGAATATTGCTTAGAACTATACAACCATGAGACTTACGGTGACAATGCGGTTATGGACTGCAATCAGCCCCCAGAAGAAGATCAACAACCGAGCCTTCGTGAGGAAGTTGAGGTTGCAGTAGCAGCACTATAGAAGGGGAAATCTGCCGTAGTTGATAATATACCAGCAGAACTTGTTCAAGCTGGCGGGGAGACCAAGCTTGATGTTTAACAGATATCTGTAACAGAATCTGGAGAACGGGAAAATGGCCTACCCAATGGACTCAGTCGCTGATTATTACACTCCCTAAAAAGGGCAACCTACAGCTCTGACAGAACTACAGAACCATCAGCCTCATCAGTCATTCAAGCAAATCATGCTGAAAGTCATCTTGAACAGGCTTAAACCACAAGCCGAAGAGATATTCGCTAAGGAACAGGCTGAGTTCCGAGCAGGAAGGAGCACCACAGAACTGATCTTCAACCTTAGAATCCTGTGTGAAAAGTATGTCAACATCAGCAGAATCTTTACCATGTCTCCATTGATTTCAAAAAAGCCTTATGGGCCACCACGCGAAAGTACAATGTCAGTGCAAATCTAGTTCGCACCATCGATCAGCTATACGACAAGGCGAAAATGCAGTCCTGGTGAATGGCAGCACAGGAAAATGGTTCAGAACAACAGTTAGAAGAAGACAAGGATGTCTTTTGTCACCCACCCTCTTCAACATTTTTCTCGAACGGATAATGTCTGATACTCTGGAAGAACATGACGAAAAGGTTAGCATAGGCGGCAGAAACATTACCAATTTGCGGTTTGCCGATGGCATAGACGCTTTAGCTGAGGAAGAGCAGGAACTAGAAGCCTTAGTTGAAAGTCTCTACCAAACCTGCACAAGGTATAAGATGGTTATCAGTTGTGAGAAGACCAAACTGATGACATACAGCGCAGATCGCATCTAGAGGTAGATCAAGGTAAAAGAGCAGAAGCTGGGTACAGTAACAAGCTTCAAATACCTTGGAGCAGTTGTCTCAGATGATGGCTCAAAACAGGAGGTTCTCTCAAGGATTGCACAAGCCATTTCAGCTCTTACCAAGCTGAAATCAATTTGGAGAGATAACAACATATCTCTTGGATCAAAGGTGAAACTGATGCGCTCCCTTGTTTTTCCATATTTCTGTATGAATATGAACCGTGGACTTTGACAGCAGAGTTAGAGAAAAGAACGCAGGCCTTTGAGATGAGATGCTTCCGAATGTTACTATACATTTCGTACAAGGACCATATAACCAATGAGGAGGTTCGCAGAAAGATCCAAGCAGCCATTGGAGAATATGATGAACTCCTGACGCTGGTCAAAAACGGAAACTGAGGTAATTTGGCCACGTCACAAGGTCTTCTGGTTTAGCAAAGACGATTCTACAGGGCACGGTGAAAGGAAAAAAAAAAGAAGAGGTAGACAGAAGAAGAGGTGGGATGACAATATTAAAGAGTGGGCAGGGATGGATTTTGCGAGCTCAACTAGGGAAGCTGAAAACAGGACAAAGTGGAAAGGGATTGTTTCGAAGTCATCTGTGGTGCCCCCACGACCTCGTACGGTTATGGGATACAATAGAATAATATAGACAATAAGCCGTTCTCGGAGGGGGCGGGAGAGCGGGGGGTGGGGGTGCAGGAGCAAACAGGGCGTGAGGTCATATCTTTGTTTGACATATGTTGTTGGGAGCTCAGAATTCTACCACCAGTCTTCAATTTCGCCCCACAGACCCCCTCAACCCCCCCCCCCCCCTCATTACTCCTCCTTTTTCAGATTCTGTTAATTCAACTTTAAAACTTCGAAACTTTTATCCCCCCCCCCTCCAACAAAAAAATAAAAAAAAAATTGGTAGCTTTATATCCCCATTGATTTGCCAGTAGGACAATATACAATGGTCCATAAAATCATGTCGAGAAGACGATTTCGTCCTTAAGTAAAATTAATTCATGCGTTTGTGGTATCAGATCTCCTGGTGTGCCTTGCCATCAGCAACAAGAGGACCATTGGTCCTGTAGCTCACCTGAATCCATTCAGCCACAGTACTCTAGGGTAAATTACTCTTAGACCATCGGTCAATTGGTTCTGGTGAAAAAGATTTTCAAAGGTTTTAAACATATATGGGCATGGAGACCATGTTGGTCATGTGGCCTGGACATCAAATTGACAGAGTTCTGGGTCAAAAGTCAAAGAAAGACACTAACCTCTTGTACACATGAATCTTCATGTACTCATTAAGATGACTGTAGATACCAATTTTAGCCCAAAATTTTCCACGCTTTCCATGAAATCTTATGTTCTAGCATTTTCCCATATTTGACCTTGCCATAAAATAGTCAAGGTCAACCCAAGGTCATCATCTTGAACAGTCTTGATAGTACTGGAGTTCCCAATGCTACATACCAAGTTTCAAGGCCATCGGTCAATTGGTTCTGGAGAAGACGATTTTTAAAGGTTTTTACCATTTATGGTTGTGGCGGCCATGTTGGTCATGTGACCTGGCCCGTTTATCAAATTTTCATTCTCTCAACCCCTGGAGGCTCTATACGAAATTTGATTTCAATTGGCCCAGTTGTTTTTGAGGAAATTGTTTGATATTGTCAAAATATGAGAGTTCTGGGTCAAAGGTTAAAAAGTGACCTGGACCTTTTGTACTCATGAATCTTCATGTACTCATTAAGATGACTGTGTATACCAATTTTTAGGCCCAAATTTTCATAACTTTCCATGAAATCTTATGTTCTAGCATTTTCCCATATTTGACCTTGTCGTAAAAAGACCAAGGTCCACCAAAGGTCATAATTTGAACAATCTTGGTAGTACTCTCATACCCGATGCTACATACCAAGTTTCAAGGCCATCGGCCTAATGGTTCTGGAGAAGAAGATTTTTTAGGTATTTACCATATATGGGCATGGCGGCCATGTTGGTCATGTGACCAGGACCGTATGAATTACTTTTTGTTCCCTCAATCCCTGGAGATTCTATATGAAATTTGGTTTCAATTGCCCCAGTGGCTTTTGAGGAGATTGTTTGGAATTGTCAAAATATGAGAGTTCTGGGTCAAAGGTCAAAGAATGACCTTGAACTCTTGTACTCATAATATTTCATGTACTCATTAAGATGAGTCTAGATACCAATTTTTAGCCCAAAATTTTCAACGTTTTCCAAGATATCTTATGGTCTCGCATTTTGCCATATAAAAGCATTAGAAAGCAAATTTGACCGTTCCGTAAAAAAGGTCAAGGTCAACCCAAAGTCATAATTTGAACAATCTTCGTAGTACTCGCATACCCAATGCTACATACCAAGTTTCAAGGCCATCGGCCTACTGGTTCTGGAGAAGAAGATTTGTTTAGGTTTTTTACCATATATGGGCATGGCGGCCATGTTGGTCATGTGAGCAGGACCGTTTGAACAACTTTTCTTTCCTAACACCCCAGTAGGCTATATATGAAATTCGGTTACAATCGGCTCAGCGGTTTCAGAGGAGAAGTCATTTGAAAGTGTGGACGGACGACGGACGGACGGACGGACGGACGGACGGACGATGGACGACGACAGGCGACGGAGCCTGCCAATACTATAAGCTCCCCCGGAGCCTCTGGCTCAGGTGAGCTAAAAAACTGCTCTGGCTGCTGGCGACTGCGCCCAAAACTCCAGGTTTGATTGAATGATTTGTTGCTTTACGTCCACGGTAAACAGCTATGGTCATGTCGGGACGGTCAGTCAACCTAACCACACTATTCCCGGGCAGGCTTAGACCTTCTAAGAGGTTAAACAGCACTAAGTGCACATACTTCCGCCAGTAACTGAGAACTACCCTTCTTGAATCAGCGGAAGCAGAAACGAAAGTATGTGGCCAGACCGGGTATCGAATGCAGGACCTCTGACTTATAAGTCAGGTGCCCTACCGTCTGCGCTACGCGGCCCGGCCAGCTTTATGGGGCATTCAGCGTCAGATTTCTGTTAATTTATTTTCTCCTGCATCTTTTTGCTGCTTATGCTCATCCAGAAATCAAATTAACCTGTATGTTTAAGAAAATGTGCTTTGTGTTTCACACAGGTTTGATTAAGGCCAGTCTGACATAAAATAGGTAATATGCTGTTTGTGTGAAGGGTCGCTGTGGGGCGAAGGGGTGGTGGTGGGGGGGGGGGGGTGGCGGTGAGAGGAAGGTTCGTAAAGTTTTTCTCACCTACCGAGGGTGAGAAAGGGTGGGGGATTCTGGTGAGACTGAGGACTGAGAGGGTCGTAAATAAATAACTAAGTGAATCATATGAAAATGTACTCCTGTCCCATCCACCCCACCTCAACCTGATAATAAATAAGTCGTCCCTTAGCCAATCATCAGGTGGACAAATGAGAAAAATAATGGCCGTGTCACAGTACTGAGTCTATGTTTAAAGAGTGTGTAAACACACCCAGATTGTTTTGTGTAAACAGCAAAATTGACAGTTTATATTTCTTCTTCGGTTTATTAGCTGTTATTAGGCCAAGTTTCTATATGCCCAAAACATTAGTTGTAATATATTTGTAGCCTATCCTACGAAAATATTTAAAAGAGTTCTGTGCTATGTTATCACACACTATACAGCATAACAGAGACACAACATACAGTACTTAGAATCGGTTTTGCGACACACGATACAGAACAGATTTTGACCCCTCTATCATTTTCGTTGAAAATAATTTCCCTTACATAGCATGATATCTAACAAGATCAATGAATCCTGAGCCAACATACACCATAAAATAATTGCAACGAAGATACGGTCGTTTTATGTAAAATTGATGGACAGATTTGAAGAAACGGTATGGATGCACCTTTTGAAATCGAAAGTGGAGTAGTGATTTTCTCAAATGAAATGTAAAAATAAAGCACATCATAACAATCTACAGAAAATCAAGGTAGCATGTCGAAAAGATCTGTAGTTAGGCTTGTCGAACTATCGGTTCTAAGTTGAAACTCCCTTACTTTATATTTTTAAAACACAAAATTAAACAGATCTGAAACTTACCCGCTATATTTGAACAAAGATGCGTCCACTATACACATCGGTACAACGGGTCACACGTACTGTACGCTCCCAACCAGTGAGTATTATAGTATACAACTAATGCGCGTGATTGTTTGTGTAAAATACGAATCTATTTTTTTTAATGTTTTAGATAGATAATATGTAAGGCTTACATTTTCATGAATTTCATGATTTATTTGCGTGCTAAGATGTTTCAAAAATTATATGTTTATTCCTTTCTATCACACATGTTCATAGCGCAAATTTATAGAAGTCTAGATGATATAGCGTGTAAAAAGAGAAACGGAAAATACACGAATGAACGAACGGACAAACAAACCATTAAATGAATGAATGACTTAATAAATGGCAGTAAATCGTTGATGAATGACTCAGATGCATATCTTTCTTCTTTATATATTTCTTAGTTCAAACTTTGAACTTCATGTAACTTTCAAAAAATACTGTTGGCATAGCTCTATTATAGAATTTTATAAACTGCTTTGAAATCAATATTTTAGATGTGATACATTTGCTTGTTTTAGGATATAGCTAAAGCTTACACTGAAACGAGATGAAATGCGAAATTCAATTTTATCATTGAATTGTTGTTAGCATTATACTCTCGCCTCAGCCAAGATCAGATCACATTTTAAATTTAACCTTTGTTATGCACTTGCATATCAAATTTTACATAACTGAGATACATGAACTACATTGCAGACTATTAGAAACAAGCAACTCGCACTGGCCTAAAAATTTGATGTTGATCGGAATAGCCATTTCTTTACAATAATGATTTAAATAGTCAAAGATAGCCAAAAAATAGGTGTTATGCTGTTTCACCTGAAAAAGCATACCTTTTACGACAGAGATAGTTTAAACCCATCTCTCATGCACTGTCAAAAACTTTTGTTAGATAGCACATTTCCCCCTTTAAAAAGTAGTTTATTTGCATGGGCTACGGCATATGGTCTGGAGTTATAGCAAAAATTCTTCAGCTGCTGAAGTGTGACGCTCAGAGGTATTTTGAAATATCAACAGGAGCTGATCTGCCAGATAATTGAAACTGCTATCCCATGTATATATAATGTGTTATAAACAACACAGACATTCTTTAAGTGTAAAAATAACCAATACTATGAATAAAAATTAACACTAAGTGAAAATTTCAATTTCAAATAACCATGCGAAATGTCACACAAAAAGTGTCCTGTCCGTAGACACACTTTTCTCTATAGAGTAGCATATCTCTGGAAATAGAAAACTCTCATTAAAGAATGGACTCCTTACTACTGTTGATTGTTCCATATAGGACATAATACCACCACCGAAGACAGAGCAGCAACAAGGAAAAATCTGAAATTTTGTCTTGTTCGTAGATTTTGTCCTGTCCGTAGATCAACAGTATTTGGATAAACTATGACTGGTAACCACCAATTTTCAAACTGCTATGCATTTTGTTTGTTAAAACGATTCTATAGTCAACTATTTAAGTAAAACTAAACTATTCATTTGATGATTAGTGCATTTTCTTACACCATTGATGTCCAGTTTCTCAAAAACAGAGACAGCAAAGTCTTGTTTCTAAAAATATTTAAAAAACAATTTATGTAAAATGTCTAAAATGGCCTAAATATAGCTGCTTATTTTTTCACTACTATAAAAAGTTAACTTAAAACATTTCTTGACTTTTAAGTTTTTCATTATGCCTGCATTCCAAGTACGATGTGACTTACGGACAAGGCACATTGAACAGTATGCACAGTGTATGGTTCTATGGTATATTATTGGTTACAGAATCTTTTCTTTGTTACAAATACATTGTCAGTAGGGAAAAGCATATTTGTCTCTTTCTGAATGCTGTCTTAGGCGTCATACCTCCCACCTTATAATCCACTATCATATCTCCCACATTACTCACTTATGTTCGGCACCTAATTTGTTAGATAAACCATGATGTGGAGAATATTTTCTATTTATATTTATATGGAGGCGTTCAATTCTTCGGAAGAAGATATTTGAATTATTGCGAGGTAGGTGGGCCATTAAAGGCTGGATTCATTTGTCAAGGATAGTTTATTGTTACTGGATTTTACAAAATTCAATTTCAGGCCCTCCCCTACCCCACCCTTTTCTCTTATGTCTACTGCGTCAAAACAGTTCGAAAAAAAATTGATACCATTTAAACCTCTGCAGCAGAGGCTATTTGATTTCAGTTGACTCAAAGTGCTATCCCTGTTATGATAATTACAAATGTTGTCTCAATTATGTCTTGTCCATATGCATGTATGTACACATTTAATACAGAAGTCTACATTTAAGATGCACATATCTGCTTTTAAATAGAGATATCTTTACCTTGATACAGATATCTACATTTTAATGCAGAGTCTGTATTTTAATACAGATATCTGTATTAGAATTGGAGATATATTTTCTTGATTATCAAATAGAGATATTTCAACTTGAATAAAAGATATCTACATTTAAATGAACGATATCAGCATTTCAAACGCAGATATCTATTTAAATCAGAGATATCAGTATTTTTAGAAACTCAGCTATCTGCATTTGAAATACCGATAGCTGTAATCGAAAAACAAATATCTCTTATTGAAAAATACAGATATCTCTTATTAAAGAGAAAGATATATCTAACTGAAATGCAGATATTTACATTTATTTTTTAAATTAAGATATCTGCAATTCGAATGAAGATAACTGTATTTAAGCTGCAGATATCTGTATTTTAAATAGATATCTTTATTTGTGAAAAGAAACAGTTATCTTAAGTTTTGAAAGAGATGTCTGTATTTGAAATGCAGATATCTATATTTTTGAACCTGATTATTTTCAACTTTTATTTTCTTCAAATAATCTATACACCATTGTTCAAGGTTTTTTACTTGCTTGATGTTGCCTGAAAGGAGGAGGATCAAATCCACTTCCTCCTGATCTACAGTGAAACACGCAGCGGAATGAGTATCGGACCCCGTTGGTTGGTTGTTTAAGTGCTTAACTATCCAGTAAAACAGCTATGGTCATCATCGACACGGCAAGACGCCCAGTAATCTAATTACACCTTTTCCTGGGCAGGCCCATCATTCAACCAATCACTGACACCTGCTGTGTTTTGATCAGAGGTAGGGAGAAACTTTTCTACAGAAGGATGTTGTGGGTCTGGAATGGGATCGAACCAGCGTCCTCGTTGCCAGTCCAACGTCCATAAAACTTAACTACCGGGCCCAACCTATTTGGCCTGGATTTTTTAATAGAACTGGACTCTGGATATGATCATTTATTTACAGTGCAGTAAATAAAGATTTATCTATTTCGACCATTAACGCACAAATCTGTAACTGAAATATATTTAAAATTCAGACATTTGTTCTTAGTATTTGAATTTCAAATACAGATTTCTGCATATCAATTACAGATTTCTGTATTTCAATTGCAGATATATGAATAACAGCATCTTTTCAGATATCCCTAAATGAAATGCAAACATCTGTTTTCGAAATGCAGAAGTCTCTTACTGAAATGCAGATATTTATATTATGATCAAAACTACAGTTACCTGCATTTTTCATTCGGATATATCTCTCTTTCAATAACAGATATCTGCTTTTCAATTAGAGATATATTTGATGACAAAAATACAGATAGCAGTTTTTATTAAAAGAGATATCTGTATTTGAAATGCAGATATCTGTATTACATGGGTAAAAACCCAAAAGGGCCGTCATATATATGCTGTATTTTTAGAAATTACTCATTTACATTAATGTTCACATTGTATAAGTATTTTGACCATCATTAATTTATAAAAGCTTGTTTAGAATTAAAACAAATAATAACCACAGACTTCTGGCAATTATAATTTTCACTTCAAACTTTTGTGTGTCTCGTCCGTAGTCACACTGGGATATCAAAACTGTATTAATGTTTCCATACTCAGTATATTTTGACTAGTGGTAAAGTTTTTTGTCAGTTTGATAAGGTTTTTGGCATTACAGTATTCTCTGTTGGTATATTATTAGAGTTCTATTTTCTTATTAAGGAAATGTAGGGTTCAGAACACATAACATGATACGACAAGACACAATATTGTGATTTTTATGCCCCCGCCACGAAGTGGGAAGGGGCATATAGTTTTGCCCTTGTCCGTCCGTACATACGTCCGTCTGTCCGTACGTACATCCGTCACACTTTGTAGTACTGTTCTTGTCTCCGCAACTCCTCCTACAGTATTTAATGTAGGGAGTCGAAACTTGCAACACAGTTCCGACATGCATTGAACATATGCATAAAGGAAACAGATCTTTGATTAAAATCTTCATTGCAGAATTATGTCCCCTTGAATAACATAAATATTTTGACCATATTTCACATTTGTAGTGCTGTGTGTGTCACAACTCCTTCTACAGTATTTAATGCAGGACGTTGAAACTTGTAACACAGTTCAGACATGCATCGAATATGGGCATAAAGGAAACGGAACTTTGATCTAGGTCATAATAGCAGAATTACATCCCCTTGAATGACATACATATTCTGACCATATTTCACACTTTGTAGTACTGTTCTTGTCTCTGCGACAATTTTTGATGTAGGGATTTGAAACTTGCAACACATTTCAGACATGTATTGAACATGTGCATAAAGAAACATAACTTTGAGTCAGGTCTTTATTGCAGAATTATCTCCCCTTGAATGACATACATATTTTGACCATATTTCCATGGCTTATATACAAGCTCATTTTTGTCGTCGCTCTAGCGGCCTCATTTATTTTTCGATTTTGGTATTACATCACAACTTCATTGGGTATTACAATACCTCGAAAAAGATTGCGTTTCAGGTTGGTTGGATTAAGGTCAAGGTCACTGTTGTTGTTTTTTCAGAAAGACTAGGGCATTGCTCCAGCGCTTTTAATTATAGATCGATGTTGATGTAACTTCACATAAATGTTAAGTATAACAATATCTTGAATAAATTATGATTTTCAGCACCGCAGGTCTAAGGCCATGGTCACAGTTGCTATTTTTAGAAAAAAACTTTATCATCCCTCTAGCCCCTTTATTCATTGACAATTTTGATGTAACTTCACCCAAATGTTTAGTGTGACAATATCTTGGACAAGTTCGTGATCCAGAATTTTAGAGTCAAAGTCAGGGTCACAGTTGCTAGTTTTAGAAAATACGTTGTCATCCCTCTGGAATGATTTTGGCATAACTCGACACAAATATTTAGCATGACAATATCTGGGACAAATTCACGTTTCAGCCTTGTAGGTCCAAGGTCAAGGTCACAGATGCTATTATAGGTACATATAAAACTTTGTCATGGTTCTAGCGCCTTTATTTATTAACTGATTTTGATATAACTTCACACAAATATTAAGTATGACAATATCTTGGACAAGTAAACCTTTCAGGATTGTAGTTCTAAGGTCCAGGTCACAGTTGCTATTTTTAGACAAACTTAGTCATCCCTCTAGCGCCTTTATTGATTGACAGATTTTGATGTAACTTCACACAAATATGTCTTAACACATTACTCATCTAGTGAGGCATATGGCGGGGGAATTCATCACCTTTAGTGATTGTCTAGTTTAATTCAACAAACAGGTCTTTGGTGACTATATGAAGTAAATATTTCTTTTTCACCTACTGATCTGTTCTACAATAATTTTATAGTATAAATATACATATTTTGCAGTGTTTCATATACTAGTCAAAAGTGTCCTGTCCGTGAATTTTTTAAGTTAATTTGGGCACATTTGTTTCCTCGCATTTATCTCGCATTTCATTTTACATACATATATAAAAGGCTGTTTACTTTACTATTCAAAATTGAAATCATTTGAAAATCAGGTGACCCACAGAGAAACTAGACAAAACAATACAAGGTCTATTCCCAAATTATGAAAGCATTTTCATTAAATGAAACATGAAATAAAACAAAAAAAAAAAAAAAAACAATGTTTTACCTTTTTTTTTTTTTTGCGCATAAAATTTTCAGTGATCATATGTTGTTGTTATTCATAATAAATTATCAAAATATATTCTTGTTTAAAGTTGAAAAGATAGATATTTACAAAAATGGGGTCTGTGTTTTTTATGAGTCAAAGACAGCCTGTTTAACAAAAATGAATACCAGATTATGAAATGTTATAGGTGACATTAATATTTTTTAAAACTGCTACATCTATAGATTTCAGAAATAAAAGAATTCAAGCCCTCAGAAAACCTAGAAAAATCACCTCTGGTGAAACATGAAATTCAATCTGATCTTAGCTGAGGCGACTAAGTCTGTATCCTATGTTAATTTTCTGAATTAAAAATGTTTATTTCCTGTTGTATAATAGTATCTTTGCTGTCTTCAGTAGATCCTTGGATCAAGGACGTCTTATCATAGTTCAGAAAAACGCCGCTGGGGCCCTGTGGTGACAATTTGAAATAAACATGTATCTAAAATAAATTGTTTGTGCGCCCAGTGCGGCTAATTATCCGCTAGCACAAAGGTATGGCTTCCTCTGATTTATTTATTTTTTCTTTCTTTCTTTATTGTTTATTATTTTTTTAGAAATCGCAACCATTGATAGATATTATTGTTTCTATTATTTTTGTTTAAAATTTTCTTGTCCCTAAATCCGATCGATATTTTACAGTAATTCCGCTTAGGTTGTCTTAGATATATTCTAATTGTTTTTTTTTCATCTCATCCTATTTATACTTATAAATATATTTTATAACAGACAAAATAATTTTATTAAGATACTGATCAATAGTATTTTCATTTTATTCAATTAATATATTTTTAAGTCGTAGTTATTAAGAAAAACAGTCCGGTTAAGTTGATGGGTGTACTCAAATACGCGTTTTACTGGATGCATTTAATTAATTAAATGATTAGTTTTTCGTATGACAGGTGACTAAGACCTTATTTCCAATTGTTTTAAATCGGTAGCTATTTATTCGCACTTATTTTAATTATCTATTACGCATTTTAGCGATTACATTTCAGACTATCCTAGAAAAACAGTCCGCTGCTAATCTTTTGGCAACCAAGCTTCCCACGCGATCATCCGATGACGTCACTGCAGGGAATCCCGTTATCTCCTATATTATTGTGATGAATACCTATAAAATATGGTTTAAGTAGGAAAATAAAGCACTAAAACATGTGGGCACTGACATCACATCTCACAGCAATTATTGTAATAAGTAGAATATGTTATGGGCACTTATTACATTAATATGGTAACATCTCTAAAGAAAAGCATCAGAGCATACATGGTTGTTCCTAAAAGCTATAGCTACATTCTGAATTTTCACTAGATTTAGCTTTAGATTTTGCAGAATAAGAACAAGCTAGAATAAAATTCTTACTAAACTTTTGTTTACCAGGAGCTGACCACACCCCTCTTTCAGAAGACAAGTCAGAGCAACAAGTTCGATGAATTGCTCTCTGACCCCTCCCACAGAGACTAAATTTATTGCTTTGGAGAAAGGTTATTATGAGATATTTGGCTAGAAGTTTTCTACTACTGGTTCAGTTTGTATAATATTTGTTAGAAAATCTTCATTTTTCCAATGATTGCAGTATAATACTGATCTGTATATCAGTTCTGCCCAGCCTGCACATTTCTCACAGTTTAGGACTTGTTGATACATATAAATCATGACCAGCTTGCACATCACTCACATCCACTACCCAGCTGATGTTATATATGGATTCAGACCAGCCTACACATCACTTATCATTCTGAATATATAAAACAACGTACAAAATATTTTATACCTGCTATTAACCCTATACATAAAACAACCAGTATTTATCATATATGTGGTAATTTTCGCTGGCCCTCATTTTTTGCAATATTTCGCTGTCACTATGAAACCATAAAAATTGAAGGAAAAAAAAACGCCAAACATTTTCCTATTCCTATAATGTTATTAATTAAGTGGTCGGAACCCAGATCAGACTGCTCTCAGATGAGCACACTGATCATGGTCTACATTGTTTGCCACTCTGAATGTATTGGTCAGAAAACAATTCTGCATTAAAGTGAAGCTTTAAGTGGTTTAATAAAGCAAAGTTGTACGGTGTTTTTCATATGTGTCTGAACTTTTAGGACAACTACAGCCGCCATTGATGTTTACGCCGCTGTCATCCAGCCAGGAGAGCGCCCTCGCGTGACCAGAACTTTTAACCAATCGGATGCGTGGATTTTCGTATAGGTCGAAGGTTTTAATCAATATGACACGAGGTCAACCGTATAGGTAGGAGGTCAAGCTGTATTAAGCGGAGGTCATACTGTATGAAAAAAGAAACGTCACCAGTATGATACAGACCGATTTCCCAGTAAAAGTGCTATATATTACTTAGTTAATTAACAATGGCAAGTACACCTTCATTATACATTGTGTCCATATTGGCTGCTTTGGTAACCCTGGCGCTTTTCATTTGATATTATACAGCCATGATACAGGTCATGTATTCATTCACAAGTTTTACCATTGGCAATATAAATTATAATTCAGAGAATGCTTAAGACCGGATTATGCAAAATTATGACAAGCTGAGTTAGAAAACAACTACTACAAGCTTGTTTGTTCATATAAATCAAATGGACAATTGCTGATGACGCCCTTACCTGTTGTATTCAAAGTCACTTTTAAGGCTATGAATACAGTTATCGTATTCACATTGAAGTATAGCATTGTTATAACATTGCTTGAACTTATTTTTTCTTCCTTTTTAGTACATTTCCAGATTATGAGTATATATATTTTTAAACAAGCAATTTCAATTTTTCATGCACATTGCAGACCGCTAAAACTAAAAATCGCAAAAATGAAATTTTTACATTTGGACCTTCAACCTCTTAAATATGAACCTTCAAATACTACCTCTTATGTAGTAACTGGTATGTTTTGTAAGTGACCAGTATAATAAAAATATATGTATCAGATAATCATTTAGTAAATAGGGCTAGAGTAGATTTTTCCTCTCAATATATAAGATAGCCGTTGATGTAATTCAAGTTTGCAACAGACAGTATAAACACATTGATTTAGCATCCCGCTGCTACAAGCTAACAACAATCATGACGCAGGTATTAAAATGGAGACTGATGGGGTTTTGAAAAGGCTTATAACTCTATAAATTTATCATACATCTGGCCTTACTCTGACATTCTTCCAGTATGAAGGGGTAGTCTGTAAAACCTGAGCTGGGCTCATGGGCTGGTCTGGGCTGTTTATTTGCTGGGCTAGGTTAAAATGAAAACAGGTGATAGTTCATAAAAGGTCAATATCTGGCCTGCAATATTTGTTATCTTCACTGGGGCAGTCAGAGCTGCCGATTAGGTTTTATCCCTTGGTGCCGTATCAAAATCCAGCGGTACTAGTACAGAAAAAAGTACATTTGTATTTGTATTCAATACCTTTAAATTTAAAGAGTAACTACACTTCAGGAACTGACTGAATCAGATCCAAAACCCTTCCCCAACATCAAAGGGAAAGATTGACAGAGACATCCCAACAATAAATTACAAGTGATAAGCCGAGTCAGCAGTCTTTCCCAAATAGGTGGCAACTCAGCTATCTTTATTGAACTAAATAATTTAAACCAACAGAAGGGTTACAACAGACTAAGCAAACTAAGCAACAGACTTAAAAACTGCAGCCAGACTATCTGAGCTGCATCAGAAACCTTGCATCCAGGTTTAATTGCTACCATAGATACAATTCAGCTTAGGCATCTGTGCAGTCCTTCATTCCATTAAGCACACATATATGCACACGCACTCAGCTAAGACTTTTTTCTCTTTTTAAATATTCAACAGATACTAGCAAGAAACATATACTCTAGTAAGTGTGTACGGTCCAGCACAGGCTGGACAGGTTCTGTAGCTCTTAGTCAGTGACTGAAGATTGATCTGAACAGGCTGTTTTAAGATTTCACAGGGCACATACCATGAGTAAGGTTCTGTTGTGACTTGGCTTAAATAAGCTGAAGGATTCTGACACTGCATGGTTGGGGGGGTTGGGGCGGGGAGGGTCCAGACAGAAACATCTGCTATTAGGAGAATCACAGGAGTGAGGGGGTCATTTGGTCTTTGAAAGGGGTACAGACCTATCTGTGTAAATTAGCCAATAAAACCATATTGATAGTATCATGTATCTGGCAGATCAAAACAGTAGGGCTATAAAAGCGGCACATTTTTACCTTCCTAATAATGGACGTTTCCCCTCACCTTTGAGGAGAATAACTTCCACTCAAAGGCAAACAGTTTGAGCATAGTGACCTGATATTACCTCACACTGAATGTCAGTTTCTTACCTTAGCCAGCCTTTCACCTAAGATGAACCTATTTTCATTTGGGCTCAAACATTCGAGTTCAGCCCACTAGCCTAGCCCAGGTTTTACAGGTTACTTTATGAAGGGCATTTGTCTGTAATTTTAGAACCACGAATCTTGGCAGCTACAGATGTGAATCTGATTGGCTCCAGTCCCTATGTTTTATGTTTCGTTTTGACCATTGTGACTAGTAGGGGTTTTCCCAAAGTGTTTCCTGAGACACAATGGTCAGTTGCCTAAGCACAAGAGCTTTATTGAGTTTTATTGTCTGTATCTAATTATGTTCCCCCCACCAAAGGTGAGGGGGGGGGCATATTGTTTTTAGTACGGATCCCGTCGGCGTCGGCGTGACAGTTTATTGTATGCGCGATATCTCTTAAACCAATGGATGGAATTTCACCAAACTTGTGTGGATATCTTAAGAGCTGATTAGACTTTGGTGACCTTGACCTCATTTTCAAGGTCAGTGGAGGACTTAGATGACAATTTCTTGTATGTGCAATATCTCTTGAACCAATGCATGGAATTTTACTAAAAATGCTTTGATTTATCATTGGGATAAACTTAAGGGCTGATTAGTTTTGGTGACCTTGACATCATGTTCAAGGTCACTGAAGGACTTAGTAGACAATTTCTTGTACCCACAATATCTCCTGAACCAATGAATGGTATTTCACAAATCTTGCACGGATACATCATTGGGACAAGTTTGTGAGCTGATAAGAGTTTGGTGACCTTGACCTCATTTTTCAAGGTCACTGGAGGACCACTGGGCTAATTGTAACCAAATTTCATATCGAGCTTCTAGGGGCTAAGGGAATGAAAATTTGGTCAAAGGACTGGGTCAAATGACCAACATGGCCGACATGCCCATATATGGCCAAAACCTTCACAAATCTTTTTATGCATAGCAAGCCACACCACCATAGCGACTGTGCGATGGGCAAGCACGAATTCAGGCGAGCTATGCTGTCAGGCGACAGCTTTTGTTAAGTATATAACTTTATATTGATTTTTTTCGAGAAAATCCTGAGCTTTACTGTAGTTTCGTAAATAAATGACAATCAACTAGCTTTGCAGTTTAGGTCATACACATGTGGTTATAATGTAATTAGAAATGTTTTTTTTTTTTTTTGTTTTTTTTTTTTTTTGACAAAAACAGATGTCCCCCCACCTGCGCTTTCCCAACAGTACCATTTTCCCTAAATGCTGTCAAGTTAAGGCATCCTGTGACCTTGAAATAGGGTCAAGGTCACCAAAATTTAATCACTACTTTTCCATCTCCCAGTGAAGTATCTGTGACAGTTTGGTTCAAATCCATGCATCCATTCAGGGGATATGGTACAGACATACTCTTTGACCGCCTGTGACCTTTAAAATGAGGTAAAGGTCACCAAAATCTATTCACTTCTTTGCCATCTCCTGTGATATATCTGTGCAAGTTTGGTTCACATCCATCCGTCCATTCAGGAGAATGGTGCGGGCAAGGCGTTTTTCAACACTCTTTGACCTCCTGTGACCTTGAAAATGAGATCAAGGTCACCAAAATCTCATCAAACCTTGCCATCTCTCAGTAATATATCTATGCCAGTTTGGTAAAAATCCATCAATTCCTTCAGGAGATATGATGCAGACAAGGCATTTTTCAAAATTCTTTGACATCCTGTGACGTTGGAAATAAATTCAAGGTCACCAAAATCTTATCATTTCTTTTTCATCTCCCAGTAATATATCTATGCCAGTTTAATAAAAATCCATGCATTTCTTCAGGAGATATGGTGCAGAAAAGGCATTTTTCAACACTCTTTGACCTTCTGTGGCCTTGAAAGTGAGATCAAGGTCACCAAAATCTATTTACTTCTTTGCCATCTCCCAATAGTATATCTGTACCAGCTAGGTAAAAATCCATCAATTCCTTCTGGAGATATGGTGCAGACAAGCTATTTTTCATCCTTCTTTGACCTCCTGCGACCTTGAAAATAAGGTCAAGGTCACCAAAATCTAATCAGGTTGCCGCCCCCCCCCCCGTAATGTATCTGTGCCAGTTTGGTGAAATTCTATGCATCCCTTCAGGAGATAGAGTGCAGACAAGAAGCTACGCCGACGCATACGCCGACGCTCACGCCGACGCAAACGGGATCCACACCAAAACCATATGTCCATATGGAGGACTTAGGTGTCAATTTCTTGATGTCAAGGTCATGGACTTAGGAAATTTTGGGTTTTATTATCATACTGATTCATAATGCTTGGCACAGATTTAGTTTACACTTGGACTGATGTTAGACACTTTTTTGAGTTTTTACAAAACAATTTATACTTACCCCTATGGATGACCTTGAAATAAAGATCATCAACTTAGAATTTGGTCTTAAAGATTTTGATTAAAGTTTTATTTTTATGAAGACATAATTTCATAGTGCCATGATGGAGTTAGCTAATACTTATACTTGGACTGATGTTAGATAATGGTTCAGGGTTTTGATACATCCTCCCCCCCCCCCGCCCTGCCCCTCAGTTCTTTGACCTCAACCTCACTGACTTTCAAATTTCATGTGGATGTTTTTGGCCCACCTGAGCCAGCGGCTCCGGGAGAGCTTATAGGATGGTAAGGCACCGGCGTCCGTCGTCCGTCGTCCTCCGTCCGTCCGTCCACAATTTCAAACGACTTTTCCTCTGAAACCAATGGGTCAATTGTAACCAAATTTCATATGTAGACTCAAGGGACCTCAGGAGCGAAAAGTTGTTCAAACGGTCCTGGTCACATGACCAGCTTGGGCCCCACGCCCAAATATGGTAAAAATCTAGAAAAATCTTCTTCTCCATAACCAATAGGCTGATGCCCATAAAACTTGGTATGTAGCATCAGAAAGGCGAGTACTACCAAGGTTGTTCAAATTACGATCTTGGGTTGTTCTTGACCTTTTTTACAGTAAGGTCAAATTTGCTTTCTGTAGCTTTTATATGGGAAAATGCTAGAACACAAGATTTCTTAGAAACTACTGAAGATTTTGACCTGAAAATTGGTATATACAGTCATCTTTACGAGTACAAGAATTTTTATGCGTACAAGAGGTCAAGGTCGTTCTTTGACTTTTGACCCTGGTCTCTCATATTTTGACAATTTCACACATCTCCCAAAAAGCCAATGGGCCAATTGTAACCAAATTTCATGTAGTGCCTCTATGGGGAGGCGGAACGAAAATTTGTTCAAACGGTCCTGGTCACATAACCAACATGGCCGCCACGCCCATATATGGTAAAAACCTTTAAAAACCTTCTTCCCTAGAACCAATAAGCCGATGGCCTTGAAACTTGGTGTGTTGCATACGGTACGAGACTGCTGCTTAGATTGTTCAATTTATGATCTTTGGTTGACATTGACCTTTTTACTGTAAGGTCAAATTGCTTTCTGTAGCTTTTATATGGGAAAATGTGAAAACATACGATTTCTTGGAAACTTTTTAAGATTTTGACCTGAAAATTGGTATATACAGTCATCTTTACGAATACATGACAATTTGTGCGTACAAGAGGTCAAATTCATTTTTTGACCTTCGACACTGGTCTCTCATATTTTGACAATGTCACACATCTCCCCAAAAGCCAATGGGCCAATTGTAACAAAATTTTATGAAGAGCCTCTAGGGGGCGGCGGAACGAAAAACGGTCCTGGTCACATGACCAACATGGCCACAGCAATCATATATGTTAAAAAACTTTAATAATATTTTTCTCCAGAACCAATGGACCGATGGCCTTAACACTTGGTATGTAGCATTGAATATGAAAGCTCTACCCAGATTGTTCAAATTATGACTTTGGGTTGACCTTGACATTTTTACGGTAAGGTCAAATTCGCTTTCTGTAGCTTTTAAATATGAAACTGCTAGAACATAAGATTTCTTGAAAACTATTGAAGACCTGAAAATTGGTATATACAGTCATCTTTATGAGTACATGAAACTGTATGCATACAAGAGGTCAAGGTCATTCTTTGACTTTCGATCCTGGTCTCATATATTTTGACAATTTCACACATCTGCTCAAAAGCCACTGGGCTAATAGTAACCAAATTTCATATAGAGCCTTCAGGGGTTGTGAGAATGCAAATTCGTTCAAACGGTCTGGCTCACATGACCAACATGCATATGGCCGCAATGCCCATATATATGGTAAAAACCTTTAAAAATCTTCTTCTCCAGAACCAATAGACGGATGGCCTTGAAACTTGGTATGTAGCTTCAGACCACAAGTACTAGCAAGATAGTTCAAATTATGACCTTGGGTTGTTCTTGACCTTTTTCTGTAAGGTCCAATTTGCTTTCTGTAGCTTTTATATGGAAAAACACTAAAACACAAGATTTCTTCAAAACTGTTGAAGATTTTGACCTGAAAATTGGTATATACAGTCATCTTAATGAGGACATGAAAATTAATATGAAAAAAATGTCAAGGTCATTTTTTTATCTTTGACCCTGGTCTCTCATTTTGTGACAATTTCACACATCTCCTCAAAAGCCACTGGGCTAATTGTAACCAAATTTCATATCGAGCTTCTAGGGGCTAAGGGAACGAAAATTTGGTCAAAGAACTGGGTCAAATGACCAACATGGCCGACATGCCCATATATGGCAAAAACCTTCACAAATCTTTTTTTATGCATAGCAAGCCACACCACCATAGCGACTGTGCGATTGGCAAGCACCAATTTAGGCGAGCTATGCTGTCAGGCGACAGCTTTTGTTGAGTATATAACTTTATATTGATTTTTTTTCGAGAAAATCCTGAGCTTTACTGTAGTTTCGTAAATAAATGACAATCAACTAGCTTTGCAGTTTAGGTCATACACATGTGGTTATAATGTAACTAGACATGATTTTTTTTTTTACAAAAACAGATGTCCCCCCACCTGCGCTTTCCCAACAGTACCATTTTCCCTAAATGCTGTCAAGTTAAGGCATCCTGTGACCTTGAAATAGGGTCAAGGTCACCAAAATTTAATCACTACTTTTCCATCTCCCAGTGAAGTATCTGTGACAGTTTGGTTCAAATCCATGCATCCATTCAGGGGATATGGTACAGACACACTCTTTGACCGCCTGTGACCTTAAAAATGAGGTAAAGGTCACCAAAATCTATTCACTTCTTTGCCATCTCCTGTGATATATCTGTGCAAGTTTGGTTCACATCCATCCGTCCATTCAGGAGAATGGTGCGGGCAAGGCGTTTTTCAACACTCTTTGACCTCCTGTGACCTTGAAAATGAGATCAAGGTCACCAAAATCTCACCAAATCTTTGCCATCTCTCAGTCATATATCTATGCCTGTTTGGTAAAAATCCATCAATTCCTTCAGGAGATATGATGCAGAGAAGGCATTTTTCAAAATTCTTTGACCTCCTGTGACCTTGTAAATAAATTCAAGGTCACCAAAATCTTATCATTTCTTTTTCATCTCCCAGTAATATATCTATGCCAGTTTAATAAAAATCCATGCATTTCTTCAGGAGATATGGTGCAGAAAAGGCATTTTTCAACACTCTTTGACCTTCTGTGACCTTGAAAGTGAGATCAAGTTCACCAAAATCTATTTACTTCTTTGCCATCTCCCAATAGTATATCTGTACCAGTTAGGTAAAAATCCATCAATTCCTTCTGGAGATATGGTGCAGACAAGCTATTTTTCATCCTTCTTTGACCTCCTGCGACCTTGAAAATAAGGTCAAGGTCACCAAAATCTAATCAGGTTTCCGCCCCGCCTCCCCCCCCCCAGTAATGTATCTGTGCCAGTTTGGTTAAAATCTATGCATCCCTTCAGGAAATAGAGTGCAGACAAGAAGCTACGCCGACGCAGACGCCGACGCTGACGCCGACGCCGACGGGATCCACACCAAAACCATATGTCCCCCCATGGTGGGGGGACATAATAAGTCTTGACTCTTAACATATCAGATTTGCCCACATACTTTATAGATCTGTTTTACTATATGACAAGCATGCCACACAGTAAGATAGATATATAAAGTACGTAAAATCGATATTGTCTTGTACTCAACTTCGAATTTTTGGAACTGTCAAAGCTCAGTTAACCAGCTGTTTGTTATCAGATTTACTGTGTTTAATCATAATTATTTTTTCAAAAGTGTCATTATTGTTAGGCCTAAAACCATTTTGCAAAATGCATTTTTTTGTTTCATAATCTTAATCCAGCACACATGCATGTACACGAACATGTAGCTATTTAAAGGATCATATGTACTTTTTCACATGTGCTGGCTATATTCAATCTTCTAACAAAAAAAAAAAAAAAAGAGTTTTAACACCTTTGAGAAATTGAGCTATACGGCAAAACAAAATGAATTCTGTGGTTTATGTCATTTTTTACCCATAAAAGATAGCAATTTTCCAGATCCCAATTCTTTATCAAGTTTGGACCAAGTTTAGTCCTAACCTTGATACCAAATTAAGCTCTTTTGCAGAACACCCAAAGACTACAACCAAGCTGATTTAGCCGGGATGAAATTAAACTATAAGAACATATTTTTACGCTCTGGCCTTGATAAATTTACCTGTGAAATCAACTAAGCATGTTCACATATGAGCAGAACTAATTGTGTATGTCAAATTTCTTTACGCCTCCAGCTAATGAAGGGGAACATAGAAATGTTGTCAGTTTTAATTTTGCCAAAAGACAAAAATATACCTTATACCATGTCATAACATATATTGCAGTATTTTTAAATTTAATTTTAATTTTGTAAAAAAAAAATCTATCTGACCTTTTATTTTTATACACAATGCACATTTTTCTCAAATACCTGAATGAAAATGATGTTAATTCTGAAAGTGACAAAATAGAATTCAGAATTTGCTTATATTATTGTCAACAAAAATCAATCTGATCTTTTATTTATACATTGTACACAGTGTACCTTTTTCGCAATCATCTGAATTAAAATAATGCCATTAATCATCAGTTAGTTTCTAGAGGTTACCAAAGTTTCTAAGTAAATAGCCACATGTATTTGAAAAGTATTTGAAAGTAATTGAAGAGGTCACCTATTTATCTCCCCTCTGACAATAGAACCAGCCAAAAAAGCTTTTAAAGAGGTTGCAAAATTTTTACAAAGGTCCTATCTCCATTTTGGACTTTCTATGCAGAAAAAGACCTAAATCCATCAAATTTGTTTCGTCACTTTGTTTCATCAATGTATGAGTTTAGAGTTAAAATAATTATCTAAGTACTTTCATATTAAGACTTTTTGGTGATAAAAGTCATTTTCAACTAAATTTAACCTTCTTAAAATTCTTAAAAAATGATCTGAAGATTACTTGATGCAGTTAGGACCTTTGTTGCATAAACCTCTTTATTCTGTTGCGATAATCTTGCTTAATGTGGGTCCTATTCATATTTTGATTTTCTAGAAATAACTTGTCCTCACGATGTAATGTACTTTTTAATTACTGGTATGGACACATTAACTTTTAAAATGCGATTTCCAATTGATGAAATATGGAGTTAGGCCCTTTCTTGCACGATCATGCTAAATCCAGTTTTTCTCAATTTATTTCTTTACAACTTGTGGAATTCTTGCAACACCACTTGAAACCAATGTTTTTCAACGTATATTAATTGTCTGTGCAGCAAAAATCAATTATTTTAAGTTTCGAGAAAAATGATGTTTTTTGCGTTTTTCTCGAAATTATGAAAAAGAGAGATAGGTACCTTGTTGCACTGACCCCTTCAATTATAATTAAAGCTAAAATATTTTCAGTAATTGTAATCATTATGTCACATGTATTTGAGCCAAACCATAAATACAATTACATATGTCATTGATTACTTTGAAAATTTTATTTAATTACAGATAATTACAGTTACTGATTATGATTGCCCCGGTCTGGCAAACAGAGAAACTGATCAGAATGTGTGGGGGTGCAGGCTATCAAAACATAGGTATTTAATCTCACATAAAATAAGCTATGATACAGGAAACAGCATATATATCATGTGCACAAAAAGAACTCTCATGTCAGCTGCCCACCCATGTAGTCTGGTCAGCATTTGGCTGTTTGATATTGCAGACAAAATAAAGACATTACTTGTAGTCTGATCAGACCCACTACATTATATACATAATAAATATACATGTATATCTGATTGCACATAAGACTACGCAGATGTACATGTTAGACTCATAAATATCTTAACCTTAAATCTAATGAGCCATGACACCAGCGACAGTATGCATAGCATGTGGTCAAAGTGAAGAGGCAGGCCAGCCTGTGGTGTTAATTTTTCATATTACACTCGTCGAACTCATATGCTGGCAAGATTACAAGAACAGTATTACATATAGGTTTAATTTGAAAACTGTAACTACACTACTATTGCAAAAGTCACAATTTAGTTCAATATTCATTATGCCATAATTTCAGTACCCAAGAAATTTTATTTATTGTCTGACTTGGCCACCAACAAAGGGGAAATCTATTTAAGTGGGCTCAAGTTAGTAATGATGAGTCATGTCAAGTTCAGAAAGTGGTCATGTGGTATTTATAGAACTGGTACTCAAGACATAACTGTTACTCAGATCAATGTCCTTTAGTCTAGGCCAGATTACACCAGGACAAATGGGAGGTTTCAATAATGACCCCTGAAACCATTTAGTATCAGAAACTCCTTGTTATCTAATGACCTATAGGATTACCAACTGTTTAATAGACAACAACACAAATTTGATGGACCTCTCACTACCGCAGATGATATAACAAATGGCAATTTTTTAGGTAAACCCAAGAACACTGGGGTAACCGCAGAATACCGGAGGTAAACCCCGAGGTAACCTAATTAAAACATTACATAAGACGCCTGGCGCATGAACAAAGTGCCTAGACTCAGACCAGCCTACACCCCTGTGCTGACAAATCTGAGATATCTGTCCTGTATTAATAACACATAATCACCAGTAAGGGGGCCTTGCGCATGAACAGAGTGCCCAGACTCAGACCAGCCTACACCCCTGTGCAAGCAATTCTGAGATATCTGTCCTCTATTAATAAAACACTGTCACCAGTAAGGGGGCCTAACGCATAAACAAACTGCCTTGACGCAGAGCAGTCTACATCCCTGTGCAGGCAATTCTGAGCAAACTGTACTCTATTTATAGCACACTATCACCAGTGAAGACGCCTGACGCATAAACAAAGTTCCCAGACGCAGAGCAGCCTACACCCCTGTCCAGGCAGTTCGGAGCAATCTGTACTCTATTTATAACACACTATCACCAGTGAAGACGCCTGACGCATAAACAAAGTTCCCAGACGCAGAGCAGCCTACAACCCCGTGCAGGCAATTCTGAGCAATTTGTACTCTATTGATAACACACTATCACCAGTAAACATGCCTGACGCATAAACAAATTTCCCAGACGCAGGCCAGCCTACACCCCTGTGCAGACAATTTGGAGCAATCTGTACTTTCACCAGTAAACACGCCTGACGCATAAACAAAGTTTCCAGACGCAGAGCAGCCTACAACCCCTGTGCAGACAATTCGGAGCAATCTGTACTCTATTTATAACATACTATCGCCAGTAAACACGCCTGACGCATAAACAACGTGCCCAGACGCAGGCCAGCCTACACCCCTGTGCAGACAATTCGGAGCACTCTGTACTATCACCAGTACACACGCCTGGCGCATAAACAACGTGCCCAGACGCAGACCAGCCTACATCCCTGTGCAGACAATTCGGATCACTCTGTCCTCAATTAATACCACACTATCACCAGTAAAGACGCATGAAGCATGACTGTGCAGACAATCCTAAGAAATCTGTCCAGTATAAATGACAGAATATCACCAATAAAGACGCCTGTCACATTATCAAGGAGCCAGGTCTCAGATCAGCCTTTCCCTCCATGCAGACTTCTATGAGAAATCTGTCCTCTAGTAATGACACACTCTCACCAGTAAACGCACCTGACGCATGAATAAAGTGCCCAGATACAGACCATCCATACCCCTGTGTCCCTGTGCGGAGAGTTCTAAGATTTTTGTCCGCTATTTATGACACACTATCACCAGCTTAAGAGCAGCCTACACCCCTGCGCAGACAATTCTGTGAAACCAGTCCCCTATAATGACACACAACATCCACCACCAGTAAAGATACCTGACGCATGAACAAAGTGCCCAGACTCAGACCTGCCCACACCCCTGTTCAGATTATTCTTAGAAATCTGTCCTCTATTAATAACATACTATCACGAGTAAACAAGAATGATACATGAACAAAGAGCCTACCCCACTGTGCAGCCAATTCTTAGCAAATTGTCCTCTATAAATGACACAATATTACAAGTTAATGTGCCTGACGCATGAACTATGAGACAATAGGTAAATCAGCCTACCCCTTTGTGCAGACTATTCTGAGAATTTCACATCTTTCCTCATCTAAATGACAAAATTTACTAGTAAAGGCGCTTGGCGCATGAACAAAGTGCCCAGACTCTTCTCAGCCTACCCCCTGTGCAGACAATTCTGAGAAATCTGTCCTCTGTTTATGACACATTATGACCAGCAAAGACGTCTGACATATGAACAAAAAGGCAAGACTTAGATCAGCCTGCCTCTCTGTGCAGACAATTTTGAGAAATCTGTCCTCGTTTAATGACACGTTATGACCAGTAAAGACGTCTGACGCATGAACAAAAAGCCAAGACTCAGATCAGAATTCCTTTCTGTGCAGACAATTCTGAGAAATCTGTCCTCTATCTATGACACATTATGACCAGTAAAGACGCCTGACACATGAACAAAAAGCCAAGACTCAGATCAGCCTTCCTTTCTGCGCAGACAATTTTGAGAAATCTGTTTTCTATGAAGGACAAACTATCAACAATAAAGACGCCTGACGCATGAACAAAGAGCCACGTCTCAGATCAACCTATCCTTCTTGGCAGACAAATCCGAGAAATCTGGCCTCTTTTAATCACACACTATTACCAGTAAAGACACCTGACGTCTGAACAAAATGCCCAGACTCAGATCAGCCTACCGCCCCCCCCCCCCCCCCCCCGCCACCACCACCACCACCCACCGGTGCCAACTATTCTTAGCAATCTGTCCCCTATTACTGATATACTATTACCAGTAAAGACGCCTGACGCATGAACAAAGAGCCCAGACTCAGATCAGCCTCCCCCCTCCTGTGCACACAATTCTGAGAAATCTGTCCTCTATTTATTACACAATATTACAAGTAAAGGCGTCTGCAGCATGAACAAAAGGCCCAGGCTCAGATCAGCCTACACCGCTGTGCAAACTCATCTTCGAAACCCTTTTCAAATGAGGACACCAGGACAGACTCTGATCAGACGTCATAAGTGTGCAGTTTGCTATGAGTTTTCGCTGTCAGAACATGCCATATTTTCCCTTTACTTTCGTGCAGCCTGATTTTGAATTTCCGGTTTTCACTGTTAAAATTCCTCATAGGCAATAGCGATCAAAGTTGATCCTGAATTGATCTGAGTCTTTGCAGTTTGCTAATGAGAGCACGCTATGATGCGCTATCTTTTCCGAGTCTACGTTGTTTGCACATGCTGCAGTGCACATGTCTCGTGCAGTGTCCTAAAGGACGAGGTACAATTTACTATTGCATGTGCCCACTGAAAAGGCCGATTTTCGAAGGTAAAGGGATAGCCACACAAACATGCAGAAATGTTAGTGATATGTTTCTGGTTTATTCTGTGCGATTTCATGTTCTCATATTTTAATGCCTTCTAGAGAAATTTTGCGATTGAATACAAATACTGTTTTCAACATTTCACATTGAACCTATGGGAATTTGAATTACCAACATCCACTGGGCATCCAAAGTTTACTTTATCCTACCCTCATAACCACAACGATTTTTATACATAAATATTCCTCATATATTTGTTCGTCATAAGCGGGTAACATTTGATACGAAGATAGGAGTTAACGAAAAAAAAGCTTTATGGGTAATTTTTTATGAATCCAACACTAGGACTGAAGGGTTTATCAAGACGCCATCTGTATATTTTTTAATCTATAGCTAAACAGAGGCATTATTCGACACAACGCATCTTTTGCAAAATGTTAATCTATGAAGCAGTACGAGGAGCGATCGAAAAATTCTAAACCCTACTATGTTTTGAAACCCCACTCAAATTTGAGTTACTGATTTTAAACAGCCCCTCCACAGAGGAACAATCACCAAATTTCGGGAATTTATCTTAAATGTCATTTGGATAACACTTCACTTTTTACAGTTACCCCCATGACTGTACTGTATAACTCTTTGACCGACCATAACTTTAGCAGAGTCAAACATTTGAAATTGTTTTTGAAAATATATGTCCTACAGCATCCCGGTAAATGATGTTATTATATGACCAAGATGTAACACGCAATTTCATTGGCTGCTTTGACGTCACGTGCCGGTCAATATTTTGTGATATTCACCGGCCTGTCAGTGAATATTACTTTTACGCTGACGTCATTGTATTTTCGTGACGTAACGTCTGATTTACGTTAATGTTAATGGCGTAACAACGCGAGATAATACCATGTAGTACCATCATAAATTTTTAAAGAAACTGAATTTAGAATTATCATATAATAAAACAATTGTTGACCTTTATTTCGGTGAATATGCAGTTTTATTGACCTGCAAACATCATATTGACCGACGCGAAGTTTTATTGACCTGCAAACATAACATATTGACCTCCGCTTCGCGTCGGTCAATATGATGTTTGCAGGTCAATAAAACTGCATATTCACCTCAACAAAGGTCAATAATTGTATAATATTATGCAAACATAAATTTATTCCAGAATAAAATGCAAAATTTTGATTTCCAGAAAGTTTCTATTTTGAGAGTTTCTGCAGACAGTGCACAATCGGATTCGCATGCTCTGCGTGTACAGAAGCGGCTATCTTTTAATTCTTTTTGACAAAAATTATGTAAGATGCAAATGTTTACATGTGTGTAAACATTGTTTGGTTTTGCCCACTATGTTTCTAACAAACACGGAAGTAGGATATGGGTCTCTATATTTCAGGGTTGCAATATTTAAGGGTTTACGGTAAAGCCACCAGATGCCAAAATAGTTTCCATTTCCATCAAACTATTGACAAATTATCATATTTTTATGTAATACAAGAAGAACCCTTTAAAACTTGTAGAATGTGAAAACAACGATTTTTCAACATAAGGCAAGACAAATAGATTTTAAATGTTAATTTAAAAAAGTGCCACCCCTCTTGTGTTTAAAATACTGTAAAAAAGGAAACTTTCGCCAAATATTTTTGAAACTTCCATCAACAGCTAGTAAATGACAACTTATTACATTCTTGTTAAGCACGTATGTGCAGATTTACTAGAAGTATCTTAGGCTCAGAACTTTTCGATCGCTCCTCGAATGATACTTATCAGAACTGTTCCTAATAGCCCCCAAAGACTTCGCATGTCTGTGTGTGTTTTGGCGGGAGTTGGGGGAGGAAAGGGGCGCTGCAAGGGGCAGGGTTATAGGTTTGACGTTACGTGTGTATGTGAGTAACGGCGCTAGACTAAATGCCCTCCATCATCATGCTGTGATAAAACCTACGTGGCTACGTGGACAGATGATGTATCCCTTTGCCGGAAGCTGCAGCATTGTTGAATTTTGTGTACTTGAACTACCGATCCACTAATTTGACTTAATTTGAAAATTTACTGTTTTGGGTGAGCTTTAATTTTTTTCCTTGCTTCTTTTGATATCTCTGGGATAAGAGTGGTGATATTTTATCAGATCATATCCTTAAAAGGTAGGAACTGCAAAGCATCCAGGCACACTGAGTCCTTAAACTTTATGCATGGAGCAGAATTTTCACTTATATCTCCAACAATGTTTTGGATTGTAGGTCACTGTGACATATATTTAATGGTACACATTTTCCACGTTTATATTCAACATTATATATGCATCATACATAAGTCAATGGTGCAGTATACATAAGTCAATGGTGCAGTCAAACATTGCAAATGACGTCATACTATTTGTAGGTCATTGTGACCTGTATTTCATGACCCATTGAATTTGTGCTTTATTTCTAACTAATTCATCGGACTTGGAATAGACAGTTACTTCAACGCTGCGTCTCATCTGGTACTACATGTAGGTCCCTGTGACCTATATTTCTTGGCTCACTGATTTTTTCTGATATATTAAACATCTGTAACATCTCTGCGAAGCGCATCCTTGCTGTTGCACGCCTATACATAACATGCACCGGCAATACAATGTTGAAATAACGTGTGTGCCTGCAGGAAAAGTACCCTGTGTAAGTGATCCCCATTCTGGGATCAACGTTGGTTGGGAGTCTACACAATTGGGTCCATTGAATCAACGTTATTAGCCTGCAGGATATGCATCTTTTCATATGTATGACATTCCCATTCTGGAAGCCAACACATCGGACACACAACGTTGAAAAAACGACGTGTGCCTGCAGGGTATGTACCGCCTTTGATTGCACGTTATCCTATTCGGGTACCTACACGTAAGGCACTCAACGATAAATCAACGTTGTGTGTCTGCAGGGTATGTGCCTCTTTGTATGCATGCCACTTCCATTTTGGGAGCCTACACAACAGATACACAAAGTTGAATCATCGTAATATGCCTGCAGGATATGTCTCCTTTGTAAGATGACATTCCAATTCTAGGAACCCGAACATGGGACTCAATTTTGATTCAATTAGGGTGCCTACAGTGTATGAACCCATGTATGCAAACGATCCCAATTTGCCGTCATATCGGGCACCCAACATTGAACCAACGTCGTGTGCCTACAGGATATGTGCCAATTATCGGATGACATTCCCATTCTTGGACCCTACATATCATATACACAACGTTGATTCAACGTTGTTTGCCTGCAGAGTATGTGCTGCTTCATATACAGTCATCCCCATTCTGTGATCCTCTACATCGGACACACAACGTTCAATCAACGTTGTGTTCCTACAGTATGTGTATCCCTTTGTATGCCTGACATCCTGTTTTAGGCGCCTTCACATCGGACATACAATGATGAACAAACGTCGTGTGCCTGCAGAGTATGTATCTTTTGTTGGCTGACATTCCCATTTTCGGACTTAGACATCGGATACACAACGTTGATTCAACGTTGTTTGGCCAAAGGGAAGTGTGACCATTTATATACAAGACATCCCATTCTGGGAGCCTTCACATCGGGCACACAAAGTTGATTTAATGATGTGAGTCAAGAATGTATATACCCCTTTGTATGCACGATCCCCATTCTAGGAGTCGACATAACAGGCCCATTACTTTAAAATAGCGTTTTGCGGCCATAAAACGTCTCCCCGTACAGCATCCATAGTGCAGATTATATTTTATTTACGTCCTTTGAGATCAGAGGATAGATTCTGAGAAAGCTAAAATTTGAGATCGATTTAGACTATTATTCTAGATCATCGTGTTTTATATTATTTGGATCCTTTTGAAACTAATCAGTCTTTGAATCGACTGCCTAATTAAAATTAAGAAATTACAGTATGTTTTTTCTGGTGTGGTCACCAGATATTGTCAGGGTCACTGACGAGGCTTTATCAGCCGAAATTACGTAGTCTGGCCCATGTTCCTACTTCTGTATGTATTCTCTGCTCTTGAAGGAACTTTTTAAGATTTTAATTGTGTGACTTCATAGTACGAACCCTTTGTATGCATGACATTTTTATTTTAAGAGCCGTCACATCTGATAAACGACGTAGAATCAATGTTGCATAGGACACCAAGCGTTGAAGTACAGGGCATTTGCATCTTTGTATTCATGACATCCCCATTCTGGGATTATATGCATCGAGTCTCCATCGCTGAACCTGATGTGTGTGCCTGCAGGGTATATACCCCTTTATATATATGACACTTCCATTCTGGGAGCTAACGCATTGGTCACTCAACATTGAATCAACGTTATGTGCCTACAGGATAATTATCTCTTTACATCCATGACACTTCAATTCTAGGAGCCTACACATCGGGTACACAACGTTGAATAATCGTTGTGTTCCTGCAGGATATGTACTCTTTGTAAGATGACACCCCCATTCTTGGGGCCACACATCGGACACAAAATGTTGAATAAAAGTTGTGTGCATACATGGTATGTACCTCTGTGTATGCATGAAATTCCATTCTGGGAGCCTACAAATCGGGCACTCAAAGTTGCTTAAACGATGTGTGCCTAAAGGGTGTGTAACCCTTTGTTTGCCTTTGGGAGCCTACGTTTTGGGTACACAACGTTGAACCAGGGTTGTGTGCCTGCAGAGTGTGTTCCTCAAATTACCCCAATATTAGCTGCATAAGACAGGTGACCCCTTAATACAGGTTCATTTGAAGCGGAAACCCTCCGAATAGATTAGAGGTTTGCACTGCATACAGCATTTCATTATCACCCTCTCATCTTCCTGATATGAATGAAACCTTGTTGAAAAGGGGTAACATTGCAAGTCATTCATGCCTCGTAAAGTAATATAATATTTGCATGTATCTGTACGTAACACTAGAAACAAAACAACAAAAAACAATGAGAGGTTTCGAACTTAGGTCGCTAACTTGGTGCACGTAAACCCTAACCATTGTACTACGCCCACTGCTGATTTTGTCAGTGTAATAAAATATCTATATAGAGATAGATACCGGAGCCGCCATACGACAAAAACCAACAAAGTGGCATGTGCGCCACGCGAAGACTCAGATCAGCCTAGGAATCTACAAGTCTGATATGAGTCTTTGCTGTCCGCAAAGAGCTAGCTCAGACCCTTAGCTACCCTTTAAGCACAAAGCGAAGAGTCTGATCAGACTGAGCAGCTGCCCCGGCTGATCTGAGTCCTCGCTGAGCGCACTTGTCGCTTTGTTGGTGTCATCGTGTCGCGGCTCATATGGGTACATTTACTATATACGAAAGGCAGCCGTTGCCATAGGTAGTAAATGCTTCCAATTTCGATTTGCAAGTTAGAATGACGAAAAATCAGGAAATTGAAGCAAAATCCCGGTGAGCTAAAGATATAATTTCAGTATCATTAGCAAGCTCATTTTCTGTATTTTCAGAAAAAATCAGGGAAAAGTTTCTTTTTATCAAAATTGTTTTTTTTTTCGCAATTGAAAACGGCAGACTGCAGTATACAGCAGTTTTAAAAGTGAGCACTGAGCCCTCCTGTCACAACCAGGCATCGTCGTGATATGTCTGAAAGATTGTTGAGAGCGACGTCATGCTAAGCCCATGTATATGGGTATTACGAACTACGGTATTTCAACACACCAAATAGAAAATGACTTTTGACGTCGTCATGAAATCTGTATTTTGAAGCAATAAATACTTGTGTGAAAAATAATATAAAAATACGACAAATTCTGCGAAAAACCAGGCTTTCAGAATATATCAGGGAATTACATGTGTCTTTATCAGCAGCAGTCCGACAAAGCATTAATCAACGATTTCCTATCTCGCGCCATTGTTTAGTAGACCATCGATATCAGACAGGTAAGGGCGACGGAGCTGTCTCCCTATGCGTGCTAAGTTGGATATGCATATAAGCTTTCTTATATAATATATTAGATATCATATATGGCATATAAGATATCTTACATAAACTATCAGAGATCATTATATATTATACAAGATATATGTAAAATTAGATAAGATATCTCATATCCTATATCAGATATGTTACATCCAATATATGATATCTGATATCCTTAATACGATGTTATATATGATATCTTATATGCAATATCAGATATCTTATATATAGTATTGTGTCAAATAAGATATTTTTGTTCCTATATCAGATATTATATTTAGTTATTAAATACATTATATGACAAATTAGATATCTTATACGGGATATGAGATGTCTTATTTAAATCAAGGTACTGGACATCTTATATAATATATATGATATCTGATAAAGCATATAAGATATCTTATATGCTTTAAAAGATGTATTATAAATTATATAAGATATCTGATATAGAATATCTTAAATGCTTTAAAAGATGTCTTATATATTACATAAGATATCTGATATAGCATATAAGATACCTTATATGTAATTTAAACAAGATATCTCATGTCCTATATAAGATATCTTGTATCCGATATCAGAAATCTTATATAGGATAGAAGATATATCTTATGTTAGAATAGATATCTTATATGTTATATTAGATATCTAATATATTTTATAAGATATCTTATTTATTACATAAGATATCTTAAAGATATAAGATATATTTTACAATATATAAGATGTCTGATATAATAAATGCGATATATACATTCCAGAATAAATAGTAAAATGGCTTGGCATAGGTATATTTATTTTCATGGAAGTTATCTTGTGGCACATAAACATTTCTTGGGTATCATGTGCCTCAGCCGCTACTGATAAAACGCCTTTTCCGAGTGGGCTTGTAGCTCCTTTTTGTTACCGTCCCATGACACTGTATAGGAATGGAAATTACAAGTCGTAATTTAAGCGTTTAAACTGTAAACTTGCAGTTGATTTTACCTCACTGCAGCTCATGTTGTCCCGTGTGGCGGCCGTAAAACGTCTCCCCATACATCATCTATAGTGCAGATTATATTTTATTTTCGTCATTGAGATCAGAGGCTATATTCTGAAAAATCTGAAAATTTAGATTAGTTTAGACTCTAATACTTGATCATCGTCTTTTATATTATTTGGACCCTTTTTGATAATAATCTTTCATTGAATTGACTGCCCTATCAAAATTAAGAAAAAAGAGTATGATTTTATCTGGGTCACTGATGAGGCTTTATTAGCCGACCTTACGTAGTTCTGCTCTTTAAGGAACTCTTACAGAATTTGATTTTACCTCCACCTCCCTACTGGTACACTAACTGCTAGTTAACTGTGGTCGAAGAGCTGTTTTTAGTTTAAACAAATAGCGAACTTTTATTGCCTAAGGGAAATGATTTTGACAATTGCTATATCTTATCTGGATACAGAAAAAATATTGATCTTCTGTTAGTCCGAGAGCCCGTGGTAGGTTTATTCATGTGGTCGAGGCCAAAAGGTTTGAAGGTGTTTTCTTATGTAAAAAAGTGTGCTCAAATCAAAAATCAAAGTCTTAAAAAAATCCATTGATGCACAAAGACGGTATACTCAAAAGATTACACATGGGGTGCCCCAAATCTCGATAGAGCGTCAAAATGGGGTACCCTTATATTTAGTAATATTTTCCGCCTTTTTCATGCACTGGAATATTAATTTTGATATCAAGCAATACTTAATAGATGTTAAAACAGATCAAATAACAATTTCTACATTTTCTTTGCCATATTATGGGAAGCTCTACTTTCAAAATAAAACACATTGAAAAAAGCCACGAAAACTGGTGATTTCAATATTCAACTCATAGGTAGATAAAATATTGATAAAAACACCGAAAGTAGCAGTAATTATACCCCCGGCAAAATAAGTATGTCGAGGGGAAAATTATTTTTGCCTTTCCATCCGTTCATCTGTCTGTCCATCCGTCTGTCTGTCCATTTGTCCGTCAGTCCTTTCGTCCGTTAGTTAAGATTTGCGTTAAAGTTTTGCGTTAAGTGTATTTTCTTTGCTCTGTTTTCCTACAAGTCTTTACGGGAACTTGTTCATGTGTACTAAGTGTTACCACAGGATAGATATAGATCAGCTTGCATCACCTGGAAGCTGCTGCTGGCCTAAGGTCAAGGTCACAGACTTGGGAAACATGTACAACAGTTACGTTAAAATTTGCGTTGAGTTTTTAGCTCAGTTTTCTTGAAAGATTTTACTGGAACTGGTTCATATGTCTATTGTTACTACACGATAGATACTGATCATGTTGTTTCATCTGCATACTGCTGCTGGCCAAAGGTTAAGGTCACAGATTTAGAAATTTGTACAAAAGTGGCATTCAGACTGATGATTTTGCTTTTGCACTGTTTTCCTACTAGTCTTTACTGGAACTGAATGACTGAATATGTGTTAAGTGTTACTATAGGATAGATACTGATAAATTTGTGTCACCTAAAGGCTGCAGCTGACCTAATGTCAAGTCACAGACTTTGAACTTTATATACATATAAAATGTATCTGTAAAAGTTAGACTTTCAAGAGTGAATGATTTTGCTTATTGCCAAATCTTTGAGTGGAACCTTTTGGTATGTGACTGGGTCTATTGCTGTGTAAGATTGAATGTCTACCTGTCTGTTTCTTAACATGATGTAAAGTTTATTTTCTGAAGGCGGTGGCCCTGGTCGGAGGTATACCTGAGCCCCTTCCTATTGCACTAAGGGGATTTGAAAAACATTTCTAGCCACAAATTATTTGATTGATTTTTCTTTGGACTTGGCTTCAGTCATTTGGGGAAGAATGAGCTCCAAACAAGATAAAGTCTGACAAATTGGCGATATGGCAACCTCTGTTCTTTTATATTGTTCGTCCATGCCGTATATTCTTTAAAAGTCATTTTAAATACGTTTCAAATACATTATTACTGTTTTAATTCTTTTTTCAGGTAAAATGGTGGAGACAGTCGTACAGAAAGGAGGATAATCAGTTGAAAATGAGCTAAATTGGGCCTTGGCAACTCAAAAGAACAGCGAGGGGTTTCAAAGAGAGCCTGTGCATATGGTCAGTCTCAGATGGACGTTTGGTCTGTTGACATACACTATTGGCCTTCACAAAACTTCGGCCAAAGACACAGATCTCTGATTTCTGTGAAGGGCCGGGCATGCGCTGATGGTTTCTGTAAAGATACCTGTTCCCTTAGCAAAGTCCGTGTACATGGTAATATCGTTCCTCTATTTTCTTTTCAGGTAGAAGATGGAAACAACTGACGAGACAAGAGAACCATCAGTAAAGCGTGAGTGTATTATGTATGGCGATTCTAAATAGAAAAGAATTGCTCTAGATCTGATTGCCTCACCCAACAGCCAGGACTTGGAATGAACGTTGCTTGGGATAATTACGATGAAAGCATTGAAACATTGACTGGGATCGGTACTCTTCATGATACTGTCAGTATTTGTTATCAGAATGTTTGTTATCAGAATGTTTGCAAATCCAAGTATCAGATCCCTCAAAAAAGAAAGACATCATTTGGTTCATCACTTAAAACAGAGCCTCCGCCATATTGAAAGAAACCTAAGATCAGGTCCTTTGATTTCGAATCAAGACTTCAGCTCAGCCTAAACATATTCTTCAGCTGGAAAGGCGAGACCAAACATGACCTGTATTGTGATCTTTGTTTGATGGTACCCAAAAGGGATTGTAAAAGGGACTATCTTCTGCATCCGATTTCGTTTAGAATCGCCAATATAATACTCTCAAGTTTCATTGTTGCGTAGTTCATTTGTCTGATCAATTGTTTCCATCTTCTTACTGAAATGAAAAAGGAATGAAATTGTAGACGTCCTTGGGTATCACCATATATGCGGACTTCGCCGAGCGAACAAGGTTTTTTAACCATTAGGTGGCTATTTATATGCGCATGCACGGCCTTTTACAGCAATCAGGGATCTGTGTCTTTGGCCGAAGTTTTGTGAAGGCCCATAGTGTGTGTTAACAGACATCAAAACTACAGATGAGACTGAGCAGAGGCACACGCTCACTTCAAAACCACTCCCTATTCTTTTATGTTCATTTGGCAAATCTCCATCAAACCCACATTCAACCGATGTTTCTCCGTCTGTACAGCTGCCTCCCTTTTACTTGAAAAAAAAAAGAAAACAGAAAGAAAAAAATATATTTAGAATGTATTTAAAATGACGGGATAAAGACTATGTGGGTGAACAATATAAAAGTACAGAGGTTGCTATATCGCCAATGTGTCAAACTTTATCTTGCTTCGAACATGTTCTTCCCCAAAAATAATTAAGACAAAGTCATAAATTATCACGAACAATTTGTGATCAGAAGTTGTTTTTTCCAGCCCAACTAGAGCAAGTGAGCAAGGGCTAACGTATACCCCTGGCCAGAGCCACCGTCCATAGAAAATAAACTTTGCATAATACATTAATGCAAAAAATGTTAACAAACAGACAAGCAGACAATCAGTCAAGCCCAGCAATAGACCAAGTCACATTTCAAAAGATTCTATTCCAAGATACACCCTTCAAAGTAAAACTTTTACAGAGGTATTGTATAAAGTTCCGAGTCTTTGACATTAACCTTAGGTCAGCAGCAGCATCAAGGTGACACAAACAGAGCAGTATATTTCCTGCAGTAACACTAAACACCTCATTATGTAACAGTTCCAGATTGGACTTTCAGGAAAACAGTGCAAAAGCAAATATTTAACGCAAGCGTTAACGTAGCTATTACATGAATCTCTAAGTCTGTGACCTTGACTCAGGCCAAAAGCAGCATCCAAGAGATGCAAACTGATAAGTATCTATCCTTTCGTAACACTGAGTACATATGGACCAGTTCCAGTTAAACACTTTCAAGAAAACTGAGCAAAAGCAAAAACATAACGCAAATTTTAGCGTAACTGTTTTACAAGTTTCTAAGTCTGTGACCTTGACCTTAGGCCTGTAGAACATTCCAGGTGATGCAAACTGATCAGTATCCACCCTGAAGTAATACTAAGTTCACATAAACAAGTTTCCATGAATACTCTCAGGAAAACAGAGCAAAGATAAAACTTAACGCAAAACTTTAACGCAAATGTTAACTAACGGACGGAAGGACTGACGGACAAATGGACAGACAGACGGATGGATAGACAGAAGAACGGATGGAAAGGCAAAAACAATTTACACCTCGACATACTTACTGTGCTGGGGGTATAATAACTGCTACTTTCGATGTTTTGTATCAATATTTTTATCTACCTATGAGTTGAATATTGAAATCACCAGTTTTCGTGGCTTTTTTCAAGGTGTTTTATTTTGAAAATAGAGCTTCCCATAATATGGCAAAGAAAATGTGGAAATTGCTATTTGATCTTTTTTAAACATCTATTTAGTATTGCTTGATATCAAAATTATAATTCCAGTGCATGCAGAAGGCTGAAAATATTACTAAATATAAGAGTACCCCCATTTTGACACTCTATCGAGATTTGTAGCACCCCATGTGTGATCTTTTGAGTATACCGTCTTTTGTGCATCAATGGATTTTTTTAAGACTTTAATTTTTGAGTTCAGCACACTTTTTTACATAAGAAAACACCTTCAAACCTTTTGGCCTCGACCACATGAATAAACCTACCATGGGCTCTCGGACTATGTCGTTTTATTGCGTATAAGTAAATCGACTAACCGGAAAAGACATTCCGTATACTCCTTTTTCTTCGTTTATGACAATAAATTTATTAATCTGAATGAGATAATGAGTAGCAGGTGGACAAATATATTAGCACCGCTCCTTACATATATATCACGATGCATATTTTAAAAAGCAACTGGCAAAAATAGTGTCATAAATGAAAAAAAAATAAGTACCACTTGATATTTATTCAACAAAGGGCATTAAAACAGTTACAAAATAAAACATGACTCGTACTGGCATTATAAATTTATCAATACGACATATTCAACCACCTGAACGAAATATGTTTTTCTCTTGCTTGATATTTTATATTTGTGAAGGAAACAATACAGTCATTCTACCCCGAAGACAGAAAGTGATCTGTGAAGACGCAAAACGTTTTCGCGCAAAATGGTAGTTTTTAATTAAAGGCAAAATATTGCCACAACACATATATAGCTATATACTTTTGGATCATAGTAAAATACTTATTTATCGAAGTTAGATAATCATTTGTCAAAGAAAAAAAAGTTAGACACACTGTTTTCTTTTATTTTCTGTCAACATTAAATTGAGACTCACCGTGAAAATAATTATCGAAACGCACTATGTTTTAACATTATAAATATAACCTTAGGCAAGCTACTTATTTCCGGCATTTTCGTGAGAAAAATATATTTTTCTGGCAGTTTCATGTGGCAAGTGGTGGCGTATATAGGCTTCCATATTATTGCATATAATTAAATCGACTAAACGGAGACGACATTCCGTATGCTCCTTTTTCTTCGTTTATGACAATAGATTTATTAATCTGAAGGAGATAAGGAGTAGCAAGTGGACAAAAATATTAGCACCTCTCCTTACATATATATCACGATGCATGTTTTAAAAAGCAACTGGCAAAAATAGTGTCATAAATGAAAAACATATTATTACTACTTGTTATCAATTCAACTAAGGGCATTAATACTGTTACAAAATTATTGTCTCGAATTGACATATATAAATTTATCAGTACGACATATTCAACCATCTGAACGAAATATGTTTGTCTCCTGCTTGATTTTTTATATTTATGAAGGAAACCGTACTACGGAAGCGTATATACGCCACCACTTGCTACATAAATATGCTAGCAAAATTTAAGTTTTTGGCGCTTAATATTTTATTTGTTCCCTGCATATTATCTGTCTTTGTATAATGTTTAATTGAAAATGATCATAAAATGTATGACAACGCGTTTAAATATATTCTCATTTGCCATTATTATCTCGAGAAGTCTTGATGTTATCTTTTATTGCTATATATTTAATATTTTTTCCCAAAATATTCATGCACAAATATAAACGCACCGCACCGCACTGGGGCAAAATAATGTACCGCACCGCCGAAGATTTCCGACCCCTACCAAACTTTACGGACGCTACCGTTATCAAACTGCTTCCGAGAATGTATTGATTCAGTAAAATCGTTTGTTTATTAGACATGTTAGAGTATCTGAAGTATAAAAATATGATTTCATGCTAAGACTTGAAATTTCCCAGCCACACAAAGAATTTCTGTATAGGATCTATCCATTTAAATTTAGGGTAACATACACAAAGTAATCCCTTTTTAGCCCACCTATAGGCTCAGGGTGAGCTATTGTGATTGCCCAGTGTCCGTCGTGCGTCGTCCGTCGTTCCGTTGTTCAAATGATGACCCCAGGGTCCAAAATGGCCCTGCGGCAGGGGGTCCTGAGTTTGAACCATAGAAATACATAGAAAAATATTCACAAATCTTCTTCTTCAGGACCACTTGGCTCAGATGCTTGAAATTTGGTATGATGCATTGCTTTGTGGACTCCTGCAAAGATTGTATAAATGGTGGCCATGGGATCCCAAATGATTCTTGGGCGGGGAGTCTTGGGTTCGAAATAAAATATATTTAAAAATCTTCTTCTCCAGAATCCCTTAGTGCAGATGCTTGAAATTTTTATGATGCATTGCCTAGTAGTCATTTACTAGGTTTGCTCAAATGATGGCATCAAGTTAAAAAATGGCCCCATTGGGTCCTGGGTTCCAACCGTAGAACTAATTAGAAAATTATTCAAAAATCTCTTTCTTTAGAACCACTTGGCTCTTATGCTTGAAATTTAGTATATAGCATTGCCTAGTGGTCCTTTACCAAGATCATTCAAATGATTGCCTCATGATCTAAAATGGCCCCTCCCCAGGGGGTCCATGGTTTGACTCGTAGCAATACATAGAAAAACTATTTAAAAATCTTCTTCTTCAGAACCATTTGGAAATCGTTGCAAACTATCAGATTTGTTCAAATGATGACCCTAGTTTGACCTTTATCCTTTTTTGTTCAGGTGAGCGATTCAGGGCCTCTTGGCCCTCTTGTTTTATCTTATTTCATTTCGCAGATGTAACTTAATTAAACTAATACCACTTGACATCTGCTTATGTGTCTCTGTAATTAGGAATATACACCTTTCCTATAATTCAGAGTCTGTTCGAGTTTTGTCCCTTGCAACGCCTATGACGTCATCTATAGGATAGGCTGTTGTTTTTCATTGTGTAACCAAATAAATGCCGGTTTTCCGTATATTCAAAACTAACATTCAACGGTTAAGATTAAGACAACTATTTTGTTCCAGCTATATTTAGCTCTTTCTTTGTCGGAAAATAAGCTTTATAACTTATAGCATTTGGGAATTTGACATAAACTAAAAGATTTCCCACTAAAATTTCGGCCCAAAATTACCGTAATCGAAAGAGTATGTATCACCAGTACAGCTTCCAAAACATAAGGAAAAGAAAAAACAAACGCGGAAGATGTTCAGACCGTTATTACAAAAGATACAAAACGAACGATTAGCTGATTATAAAGCAGACACACGCTAAAAATGACAACAAAGTGTGCTGACACGGAATTCGTTTGTGTGTAATCACCGAATCGCGCGCATTGCCGCAATAAACAAACACCTATGATTGTGTATTACCTAGACACGTGTTCGGACGGCAGCTTTAAGAACACCTACCGTGAAATGAAAACGATCAAATAAATAATACCGAAGATAAGTAAGAGATGGAAAAAATAATATAAATTCAACCTCGGGTTCAAACTTACGGAAAACTGTCTGGATGCAGATGCTTTTAGATCGGTGTATCGAACAAGAAACCATAAATATCAGCGCTATAATCTGTTCGGTAATAATACGTAGTTAATATCTGAATGTCGGAAAAATGGAAATAACTTTTCAGATTTACGAAACTTATTTATACGAAATGTAACTTTTTTTTATAATGAACAAACGTGAATGTATTGCCGGGGTGTTAAAACACGGCATCGATGAAAGGGGTCATGAAAATCAAGAGCGACTTGTCGGGATTCTCAATATGATATTGAAATAAATAAATAAATATATATATAAATAAAAAGTGTTACACGAAAACGGGGCAATTATACTTTATTTTGGTTCTTCAATGATTTTTTTTGCAGTTTACATTTACAAAACGTCTGCTTTATGCATGTTATGTGTGCTTGCAGTTGTACTGAATTATATGGGATATCCTATAGATGACGTCACAGTCTACTTGGGTAGAGAACTCGTGCGCGACTTAATCGATTTATAGGAAAGGTGTATATCGGAGAACAATAAATTCAGTCAGAGAAGATGTGGTTGAAGATCAGCCTACCTTAAAGAATAATTTTTGTCTCGGTCGGACAAATGCAATGTTCCTTGTAATTTATGATATTTATTACTGTTCGCTCAAAGGCGGTACTTTTGATATGGGTTATTTCTACGGTACTTTTTGTGTTTAAATGTTCTTTTAATATGGGTTATTATTTCTAACGCACGTTTTGTGTGCTTAAATGGTATTATTCCATTATTAGTAGTCAGTTCAAGGTTAACTTGATAAAAACTTGTGCTGTTGAGTGGAGGGGGAAGGGCCGGTACTCTCATATTAAGTCAATTCGGGTATATACAGCAGAAATGCACACACACACACACACACACACACACACACACACACACACACACACACATGATTTTTGTGTGTTGCCCATCCACTTCACTTTCGTCGAGATTGACAATGTGATACATTCTCTCCCTTCTGCTGATTCAAGATTAGTGGCGGAAGTATATGCACGCAGTACTCGTTAACTGCTGAAGATGTCTTGACAGACAGAGGAACTGACCGGCTCGACATGACTTTAGTTGTTTACTGGGCCTTTAAACCTCAACAAAGTCAACTTAATGCACCGTTTTGTCAGAGACAAGTCGCTCCCTAAGATTTAAATCGTACGCAGAACATATACGTATACCACTTTTATATATGAGTACCCCCCTTCCCCACCCACCTCGGGGTACTGTTCCCAGCTAAGGGTCCAATAAATCTCAAGGTAGTCAGACGATGCAGCAGGTATATATGGCAAGCCGTTTTACTATTTATAATCCATAGTAGATATCTTATATGGTATATTAGATCTCTAATATGCCTATTAAGATATCTGATACGCCATATAAGATATCTAATATAACATATGAGACATCTTAAAATTCTATATAAGAAATTTGATAAAAGATATAAAATATCTTATATCGTATATGAGATATCTTATTTAATTTTTCATATAACCTTTCTTATATAATATATCAGATGTCTTTTATACTATATAACATATCTTATATGGCATATAAGATATCTTATGTGGGATATGAGATATCTTATTTAAATTTACGTATTAGATATCTTATAAAATATTTCAGGTAACTGATATAGCATATAAGATACCTTATATGTTATGTAAGATATCTTATATATTATATAAGATAGCTGATATAGCATATAAGATACCTTATATGTAAAATTAAGAGAGATATCTCATATCCTATATAAGATATATCCTTTATAAAATATCTTATATCCAATATCAGATATAAAGGGTATAAGATATCTCTTATGTTAAATGAGATATCTTAAATGTTTTTTAAGATAACTTATATATTTTATAAGATATCTTATTTATTATGTAAGATGTCTTATATATAAAAGATGTCTTATATAAAAAATAAGATATTTTATATAGTATATAAGATATCTGATATAATAAATGAGATATCAACCTTCCAGAGTAAATAGTAAAATGGCTTGCCATAGGTATAGTTTATTTTCATGGAAGTTATCCTGTGACACATAAACATTTCTTGGGTACCATGTGCCTCCTCGGCCACTAATTAAACGTCTTTTCCGAGTGGCCTTGTAGCTCCTCTTTGATACCGTCTCATGACACTATATAGGAATGGACATTTCAAGGCACAATTTAAGTGTTTAAACTGTTAACTTACAGTTGATTTTACCTTATTGTAGCTAGTGTTGTGCCGTGTGGCGGCCGTAAAACCCGTACATCATCTTTAGTGCAGATTATATTTTGTTTTCGTTCTTTGAGATTAGAGGTAATCTTTTGAGAAATCTGAAAATTTAGATTGGTTTAAAATCCTATTCTAGAGCATCGTATTTTATATCATTTGGACCCTTTTTAATAATAATCAGTCATTGAATCGACTGCAGTATTAAAATAAAAAGAGAATACAGTATGCTTTTCCAAGGTTTCGTCACCAGATATTGTCAGGGTCACTGATGAGGCTTCATTAGCCGAAACGACGTAGTCTAGCCCATGTAACTTCTTCCGAATGTGTTCTCTGTTCTTGAAGGAACTCTTACAGATTTTGATTTTACCCCTACCTTCCTACTGGTACGCAAACTGCCATTGAACTGTGGTCGAACAGTTGTTTTTAGTTTAAACAAATAGCGAACTTTTATTGTTTAAGGGAAATGATTTTGACAATTGCTAGATCTTATCTGAACACAGAGAAAAAATATTGATCTTCTTTTGTCTTATTGCGTAAAGTTAAATCGACTAAACGGAAAAGACATTCCGCATGCTCCTTTTTTCTTCGTTTATGACAATAAATTTATTGATCTGAATGAGATAATGAGTAGCAAGTGGACAAAAATATTAGCACCGCTCCTTACATATATATCACGATGCATATTTCAAAAAGCAACTGGCAAAAATAGTGTCATAAAATGAAAAATATTAGTACTACTTGTTCTTTTTTCAACAAAGGGCATTAATACTGTTACAAAATATAAAATGTCTCGAACTGACATATATAAATTTATCAATACGACATATTCAAATATCTGAACGAAATATGATTTTCTCTTGCTTGATATTTTATATTTTTGAAGGAAATAATACAATCATTCTACCCAGAAGACAGAAAGTGATCTGTGAAGACGCAAAATGTTTTCGCGTAAAATGGTAGTTTTTAATTAAAAGCAAAAATATTGCCACAACACATATATGGCTATATACTTTCGGATCATTGTGAAATACTTGTTTATCAAAATCAGATAATCATTTGCCAAACAAGAAAAAGTTAGACGCACTGTTTTCTTTTATTTGTCTGTCAACATTAAATTGAGACTAACCGTGAAAATAATGATCTAAACGCACATTGTTTTAGCATTATTAATATTATCGCAGTCAAGCCACTTATTTCTGGCATGTTCATGAGAAAAACAGATTTTTCCGGCAGTTTTATGTAGCAAGTGGTGGCGTATATACGCTTCCGAAACAAAACAATCATTCTACCACGAAGGCAGAAAGTGATTTATAAAGACGCAAAACGTTTTCGCGCAAAATGGTAGTTTTTAATTAAAGGCAAACATATTGCCACAACACATATATACTATATACTTTTGAATCATAGTGAAATACTTATTTATCGAAATCAGATAATCATTTGTCATAGAAAAAAAAAGTTAGACACACTGTTTTCTTTTATTTGTCTGTCAACATTAAATTGAGACTTATCGTGAAAATAATTATCGAAACGCACTACTTTTAACATTATTAATATTATCTTAGTCAAGCCACTTATTTCCGGTATTTTCGTGAGAAAAACATATTTTTCTGGCAGTTTTATGTAGCAAGTGGTGGTGTATATATGCTTCCGTAGGAATCAATACTGTTACAAAATAAAAAGTATCTCGAACTGGCATATAAAAATTTATCAATACGACATATTCAAGCATCTGAAAGAAATATGTTTGTTCCTTGCTTGATATTAATACTTTTGAAGGAAATAATACAATCATTCTACCCCGAAGACAGAAAGTGATCTGTGAAGACGCAAAACGGTTTCGCGCAAAATGGTAGTTTTTAATTAAAGGCAAAAATATTGCTACAACACATATATAACTATATACTTGTGGATCATAGTGACATACTTATTTATCGAAATCAGATAATCATTTGCCAAACAAGAAAAAAGTTAGACACACTGTTTTCTTTTATTTTTCTGTCGACATTTAATTGCGACTGACCGTGAAAATAATAATCTAAACGCCTTATGTTTAACATTTAATTTATTACTATTATCGCAGTCAAGCCTTATTTCCGGCATTTTCGTGAGAGAACATATTTTTCTGGCAGTTTTATGTAACAAGTTGTGGCGTATATACGCTTCCGTAGAGTTGTCATACATTTTATGAGCATTTTCAATTGAATATTTTACAAACATAGATAATATGCAGAGAACAATTAAAATATTAAGCGCGAAAATCTTAATTTTGCTAGCAGATTTATGTAGCAAGTGGTGGCGTATATACGCTTCCGTAATCATGTATACGTCTTTTTCGTTGTCTTATTGTTCTTTTTTACGTTTTGACGCGATAATTTATGTTGAAACTTCTACGTATTTCTTTTCACCATGACATGAGAAAGCTAGACGTCAATATAAAACAATTCTCGCAAATTTATCACAACATTCCGGAGGTTCATAGATGCTTCCGTGCTCCAGCGCCATCCTTAGCTACAAGAAAAATTGAGGGGGAGAAAAGAAGTATAAGGGTAAGTTTAGTGAAATTTCTTAGCATAGTTCATTACAGAAATTCTAAGCCATACTAAGCGACAACAAAATGTTACATGTAAAAGCGACACCAATGGTTTGTGCTATCTCAAAATTCTCTTCAAGTTCTATTTACACCTAATTTTAAGTTTCGATTTCATGTGGTTTCTCTGAAGAAAATTAAATTCGGTGTGTCAGAGATATTAGAACATAATTATTTTTTTCTAAACTAAAATGATTTTAATATCTGACCCTTTTCCGACAAACGCACGATAAAAACTAGTGACTCTCAAGTTTTTGATTTTTCAAATTAGTTTATGTGAAAAGCTTACAAAACAATTGATAGCGTAGAAAACGCGGACATACGAAAGCAAATAACGTCAGCTGCAGGGCATGAAACTGTTGGTACGGAAAAGCTTTATTTCAATTAACCTCAGCACGAAAAATTACAACAAAGTGGCATGTGTGCCACGCCAGGACTCCGATCAGCCTGGGCACCCGCCTAGTCTGAGCAGGGTCTTCGCCGTGCGCGCAACAGGCAGGCTAGGCTCTGAGCTACCTCCATGCCGACAGCGAAGACTCTGATTTGAGTCTTCGCGCGACGCACATGCCACTATGTTGGCATTGTCGTATCGCGGCTCATATACACGAAATAGGAATACAAATACCTGGACGTTAAGGCTAATATAAAACGTCGGCCACATGTCGGGAGAATAGAAACAAAAACAAGGAATAATATTTTGTTTTGTAAAATGAAATTTTGAAAATTTATGTGTACTGAAAAAGAAACCTACCTTCAGGTGACTTCAAAGCGGCTTCGTACACATTCAGTCAAATGAATATTATTATCCATCAAAAGTCATTAGAGGAAGTCATTTCAGAATTATAATAAATTTTGTCTCTCAAGTGCAAATGTTAAAATTAGATGATTCTGGTCCAATGTCACGCCCAGAACTGCTCGCTCTTTCCTCAAATGTGTCATTTATAGTACGTATAATGGTGATCAACCAAGCAAGGAGCGTATTTGTGTAACGAGTAATGACGCAAGTGAGAAAAGTATTTTGTATAATAATAGCTTAAAGATAAAGGATAAAGATAAAGAGGCTTTATTTTACGTCGCATATTAGAAACAGACAACATAAGCTCTGTAGAGCTTTTATTGCGACAAATATACAAGGTATCCAGAAACATTTTATATTTACCTGATGTCTTATCTTTAACTCTCTCGGACTACCCTTATAGGCGAGCGTCAGCCAAGGGAGCTCCTAGTACCATTTTTTATGCCTTTGGTATCGCGCGGCCGGCATTCGAACTCACGATCTCCCGGTCCCGAAGTGGACGCTCTACCACTGAGTCATCGGGGCTGGTAATAGGTTCCAATATTACCACATAATTAATAAATTTGGGACTTCTAAAAGTAATTACCGTTATTGCCCTAAAATGGAACAGTTTGATTTTACAAGATAGTAATTCGTCCAATATAATTAAGCCGCGACACGAGAAAACAAACAAGGTGGTTGTCCGCCCAGCGCAGACTTAGATCAGCCTGCGCATCCGCCCAGTCTAAACAGAGTCTTCGCTAGCTTAGACCCTTGACTATCTTTTAAGCGCAAAACAAAGACTCTGGTCAGACTGGGCGGATGCCTAAGCTGATCTAAGTCTGCGCTAGGCGCACAACCACTCACAACCTCTTTGTTTGTTTTCTCGTGTCGCGGCTCATTTGTGGATGTAATGGAAAACAGTTTAGGCAATGATCAGACAGCTCCCGGTTTAGGTCTGCACTGTTTGCTCAGGCATATCAGTCCCAATATATTGAATTGTGACGGTACATCGTAACATACTATAGCGGGCGCACATAAAACTGTCTGTCTGACCCCTAATTTGAATATGTTAGCGGCTTTAGTTGATTTCGCAGTTATGGATGCATATTATTATGCAATCCTAAGGCATCCTTTAAACGTCTAGCTGCTGCGCTCTTAGTCAGACTTTTTCAATTACTAGGTAGATAGATTTATTTCAGCTGTTTGAAAGTACAGTAAAACCTGTCTTACTGGCCAGCAATATTGGTTTCAATCGGTGCAGAGGCTTCAGGGGAGACTTCTATAAATTAGATGGACGGGGTCTTGTGTCTAGGAAATCATGATGAACAACCTTCACTAAAGTCTATTTTACACTCACTCAGAATTCTAAATTTGAGTCGGGCAAGCATTTTATTTTGCATTCTTTTTGTCTTTTCCATTGCACCACCCATGGTTATGGCGACATCCTCGAGAAACCCGTGCAGCTCATGCAGCATCCATGCTTCTCCTACTTTTACTGACTGACACATTAACTCATCTCAGATAAGACGATTTAGTTGCGAGGCAAGACACTGCTGCGACGCCATGTACCCATAATTCCAGTTGCACAGGAATAGATGTAGCTTATCAGCAACGGAGTCATGCATTTTAGTCCCGCATTGCAGAAAAATGTGGAGTTGGATGTCCTGGCCTATGTATGCTACTCAAGGCATCGTGGGGCCAGATTGGTATCAGGCTACGTTCGGAAATTCTTCTGCATTTGAGGTATATTATGATTATCCAAGACCGGACGACGTGGGTAAAAAAACTGTCCTATAAGTAAAGAACTACATGAATTTTCCCCCGTTTCGAAGATGATTATCTTTTTATCCTATTAATATCTCATGTAAGTCTACCCCTTTTGGGCGAGGAGGCAAAATGGTAAATAACTTCGTTAACAAGTTTATTTTGCAGTTTTCAACTAAACAGAAGCGTATATTTGGTAAAATTTTCTCTCATGTAGCACACTAAAATCGTGTCACTTGAATAACATTATAGTTTATTGAATCGGTACTGTAATGTATAGATGACTGGAAATACACACGATCGCCTGTATAATAACTCGAGATGAAGGAACACAGAGTGCACTTTTCTTCATCTCTCGAAAGGAAACAAAGGCATTAGCTACATGCACTTCAAGTTCCGCACATATTTGACTATTAGACAGAATTTTGTCTCTCCATAAAGTTCCCCAAACTTGTGAATCAGCAGACTGCGTTATTCGGCTATAAGACGTTTTTTCTTCCAAACCAATCCCAAAAATCTAGATCAGTCCTCTCAAAAATCTAGATCTAGACGGCATCTATCTGTTTTGGTTGTGCTTTGAAGGAAACCCCTCTGTCTTACAACCGAAGAAATACAGTAAGCATACTGATCCGTACACTTTAATCACAGCACTCACATGCATTATTCGATTTTTTTACTTTCCCAGAACAAAAGATATATGATAAAGCCGAAATTGAGGTGAATTGGTATACATTTTAGGAAAAACAACTCTGCCAGTTTCAGTTTTGCTTTCCTTCTCTATGGAGTAAACACTAAAAAAGAAAGAATCTGCTCCCTTATAGAAAATTATTTCATTTAAAAGATTAAGCCCCAGTTGCAAAGTTGAGCTAAGAGTATGTCAAAAAAGTTCTCCCAGTTTGTTGATTCACCAAAAAGATATATATGCATCTGATATTAACTGGGGATCGGAACGATAACATATCGCTTATATGGTTTGTTAAAATCATGCAGAAACATACTCATACACTCTGTCCGGTGCAATTTCACAGGCTACAAAAGGAATTCACTGGGCCGAAAAATAAATATAGGAATACAAGAAGGCAGAAGATGAGACATCATTTGTGGATACCTTCTGTCTTCTTCTTGTATTCCAATATTGTTGATCGTCTTACATCAGACGCCTGTATTTTTGTATTTGTAAATAAAAGCATCGAGTGTGGTGATTGATTTTCTTAAGTCGATGCAGAAGAACAAAATGGTACCAAAATAATTTTTATTTTGCTTAATTTTCCTTTATACCTCTGTGTTGCGCATTACCTGATGGGGGACGTTAAATGCCAACGACACGACGAATACGACGACGCAGTAAAACTTAGGCCTGACGCACGTCAGAATCATTTAAAATAGGTAGTTAGGTCTGCATTTTTAACAATATTAACAATCAATTTGAACCACCACTCTCAAATAAGAGAAAAAATGTGTCTTCTTTAAGTACAGATAGCATTTACCGTAGTTTCAGTTCCTGGTCTTTGCATACTTTTTACTTTTCTCAAGTACAGCTAAACTTTACTGTAGAGATCTTTGTCCACAAAAGCTTAATTTTATTGTAGTTGAACAGCTAAACAGTTTACTTATTTGGACTTTGTACTGTACAACTAAATTTTCCTGTAGTTGGAGTTTGCCCGGTAATGGTAAACATAACTGCAGGTGATCCAGTAGAGCCAATGTTTACGTATTCGGACATTATCTAGCTGATCAGAACCTTATCGTACTTTGACTTTGTCCGGTATAGCTTAACTTAATTGTAGCTGGACTTAGTCTAGAGGAGCTAATCATACTGCAGGTTGACTTCGTCCAGTCAAGTTGAGTTTACTGTGGTTGGATTTTGCATGTTAAAGCTGAACTTTAGTGCTGTTGGAATTTGTCCAGTGGAGAGTTACAGTAGTGAGGTTAACTTTGTTTATTACAGCTAGACTTTCATATAGTTGGACTTTGTCTAGTAGAGCTACACTAAGCTATAATTGGCCTATGTGTTGTAGAAACTTAAACTATATGTAGTTAGATTTTGTCCAGTGCAGCGTTATATTATATCAAATAGCTTGTGTTTGTATATTAAAGCTAAACATTGGTGTAGTTGGACTTTGTCCATGAGAGCAAGGTAAACTCTAGAGTAGTCGGACTATACTATGCTTGGACTTTGTCGAGTAAAGCTAGTTGCACTTAGTCCAGTAGAGCTTTCCTGTCATGTAGATGGATTTTGTGTGGTAGACCTAAATTGTTTTGGTAATTGGACTTTTTTCAGTAACGCTTAAGTTTACTGTAGTTGGACTTAACCCAGTAAAGCTTATCTTTACCATTGATTATGTGAGGTAGACTTAACATTTAGCGTAGTTGGACACTTTCCAGTGCAGCAAAGCTTTACAGCAGTTACACTTTATCTAGTAGAGCTAATCTCTACTGTAGTTGGACTTTTTCCAGTAATCATTAGTTTCCTGTAGGTTGACCTCCTCCAGTAGAGTTTAACTTTACACCCAGAAGAACTCAATACTTTATTTACGTCAACTGTAGTTTTAAATTGCACATTGCAACACTTTTTTTCACATTACTATGACAAAAACATTTATCCTTGTAGTTGCTGAGGCAAGACTGGGCACAAACGAGGACAATCCTGGCTACCCGGGGTATTTCTGAGACTTGAGAAGCCCTCAAAGTTGAAAACCTGCAGTTATTAAATGTAGGACTTGTCATTTTTTGAGGATGAATGTATTCTGATGTATGAAAAGAAGTACATGGCATCGTGTTTAAAATTAACTAACTCAGGCATATTTTTGCGAGCTAGATTCCTGACAAACATTAGCCACTGAACTGGATTCAAACATCAACTCAACTTAACTTCCATAACATGACTTAACTGTTATTCCAAAATTTCAAATACAGACTGGTCCTCTTCCAACCATGAACCTTAAAATTCGTGTCATAATATAAATGAGCGGATAGCACAAAAAGGAAACATAAGCCATAACCAAACAGCAGGTACTATAACCAGTCCACATAATTACCCTTGCACGTTTGAGTACTGCAGCAGATAACGTATATGGGTTATTTCTGTCATTTTTTGTGGTTTTCATCCATTCTGCTGCTGTTCTAATTTCTCAAATTTTAAATTCCTGGTAAGTCTCAAATTCACGTAAAAATAATAAAAAAAAGAAAAACAAAAGAGAAAAAGTAAGAGTAAAGATACTGGTAAGTAATTGTTACTGCACTGAGTAAGAAGCTGGGTGCCAAAGTAATGACAGTGAGCTAATTATGAAGAGTCACAGTTTCACAGATTTATCCTACTGATAATCAGCCATGCATATAACAGCTTTGCTTGATTAGTCTTACTATAATTAAGCAATCATGAGCTTTTCAATATGACTCGTAAAGTCCTCAATGAGTTATTAATCAGTTTAAGAGATAATTTAAGATATTTTGACATTTATCATTACAGTGATAGCAAATGCCTAATTGTAAAATCTTACAAACTAAAGGGGACAAATATAGGTTCCCATAATTATAGGTAGCTGAAGTTTCTTGCGATTTTGATTTCTGCGATTTTTATAAGCAAACATTCGCAGGAATAACCCAACTATTCGGTATGTATTTGTCGGTAAAGAGCTATTCATAATTAATGCTCTATACTCAGCAAAGAAAAGAAAAGAAACTTGACGGCTGAGACTCTACCCATTTTATGGAAAAAAATCAAATTCATGCTTTCAATTTCGGATTTAAAATTAACTAAATATTCTTTTGTTGCTCTAAATTCTAGTACAATTTCAGGGCATTTGAAAAACAGGAAAATTGAAATGCTAAAACAATTGCTCTGAAATGGTCAGGGGTAAAAATAAAATGATATTATTTGCCATTGAATGTGAAAAGTGCAAATCACTGAATTATTAAAGCAACTGTTAAAACAATAATTGTATTATCGAATGATTCTTCATGACGATATGTTATCTTTTGCTAATATGGGTAGAACGATTCACGACATGATCGACAATCGACTTCAGCAAGACTGTGATACAATTGACAGCAGAATATAGATGCTATTGACATTATCATAGTGTTGGTTTAGTTCTGCTAATAGCCGAAGCTAGAACCATTTTGTATTGAATGCAGCACAAAACACTTCCTAAAAACTATAAAAATTGAAATATCTATTTACTTACCGTAACTATACTAAAAATTGAATAGTTTGTTTTGTTCAACGCTTTGATGTCTAAAACATGCATGTAGAATGACAAAGAGTGTAGAACCTGATACGATTCTCCTAAAGCATTCGGTTGGATGGATGACTTGTGATTTTAGTCGTTTTCAGCAGTATTTCGGTCACACCAGAATAGTCAGAGGGTGTTAGTGAAGAGCTGTGTGCAATAGAGCCCGGTTAAGATTTTCGCCTCCAGCGGAAACTGATCAAGAAACCGCTAGATAAGCAGAACAGCGCTGAGCCTAACCCACCAAGCTACCAGGGCTCCTTCCCAACATTTAGAATGTTAACTGAGTAAAACTTTTGAATCAAGATTCAGCGTTGAGCTAAGATCGTATCGAAGTCTGGGTAACAGGCCCCCAGGTTAAATTCTTACTTAAAAGAGAGAATGTTGTTACTCAGTACTGCTACTTTACTTCTAAAAACCTCTTGGTTAAATCACTTTATTGGTGTATGACGGCCTTGTGGGCCTAGTAGGCTGCAGAAAGTTTGCGATAGAGAATTTTCTTCTGACTTAAATGCTGGTTTAAATACAAAATCAGGAAGGTGACTCCGCATGAAGGTCATTATATCTACTTTCATTTTATTTCAAAGGCAGATAATGTTTAAAAATGAAGATGTTCGTTTACACACGGTTTATAACTGTTACCATAGCAATGGGAAGTAATAAATAATCCAAAATTGGTCATATATTGTCCTGAATTTGCTTAAACTTATTATGATATTTCTCATAATTAACGATCAACATGCAGTAACAAACATAAGTGAAGAGACAACTGAAGAAGTAGTAACTTTTAACAGAGAAAACATTTCTATGCACTGTTGGTATGACAATAAAAACAATGCCATTAAAGTTGAAAAAGTCAGCCATTTTTATGTACTTATAGACCAATTTATTCAGCTTAAAAAACATGACCATTTTATATTATGGCTCTATTAAAACAATTATGCATTAACATAAAGAACAAACGTTTGGAAAAGTTATAAATAAGTTCTACCTAGTAAGATATTTCGGAAAGAAGGAATACACAAAAGAAATGATAATAGCAGACTTGGTATGATTTAGTCTGTAAGCCTGGAGAATTGACTGTTAGGAGCAAGTACCACTCTACACATGTATTGCGTTCATTCTTGTGAGCACTGCCAGTAGGATATAGAAATGGCTTGACAAATTTTGCATTCTGTAAATACTCTAAATATTGAGACACCTAACCATTTACTTATACAAACTTTTGAACTAGTTCTTTAACTGTCCAGCTTTTTGTCTCAGCATTATGCTTGATGACTAGTTAACGGACATACACTGTTTGCTAACACACTTCTATATTACAGTTGATCATCAGACGGTTGTTCAGAAACATACAATCAAAAAACATTTTCTTACTCACTTTAAAATGGTGTATAAATAGAACTGATCCATGAACATTACGATACCATCAATACAAGTTCTTCGTATTGTGTTTCAATAATTCAAAATATTCGTGATGTGATGGGTAAACTAGGGTTAATCTTATAACCAACGACAAGGTTATACGGATACGGGGCCTCCTTTAAAGTCTCGTCCGAAAGGCTGAAAAAAATGGGGGATCGATCTTGCGACCCCTGGATTGGTAGTTCAGTGTGTTGTCCACTACACTACAGCCGCCTCTCAAAATGTTCTTTCTTGTGTGTCAGTGTGTTCCGTTACCTCTACAGAGCCTTTAGATGTGAATGTATAAAGTGTATACAGGTGCGTTGCATTAAATTTATGCCTATGCATTTTTTCATGTCTTAGCATACCCCAAAGTGCATTCTAGTTGCGGTTTAAAGTCTTAGTTGTCAAAAAATCTTACGCTTACCATGTGAATTAATGACGAGAAACTGCTAAGGATTCTAGGAAAGTCCGGTGTATTTCCGGAATATTGGTGGAAAAGCGAATTTGCAACCTATCAAAGTTATCTTAACTATATTTACCAGTGCTGAAACTCTTTCACGTAGTTTAAGTCATTTTCGCCGTGTACAGGAATATGGTAAAGGAAAATCGAGATCGACATTTGAATAAAAATATTTAGACATTTTATATGTAATGAAACCCCAGAAAATGTCTTTTTTGCAAGAAAATATTTACTCTTAAAAGGAGCCGGCCGAGACCTTCTTTGGAGCCAATAAGTATGGGTCCTGTTGTTTAGAGTGTTTGGCTTGCTTAAAACACTTAATTATTAGAATACCTGTTTTATCCTATTTACGAGATATTGAAAGATACCTTTTTCGGCATTTTGACACTGGCAACTGGAAAACAGGACAGAAGAGAGAGGTGGACACAGTTCACCTATGCAATTGTTTCATACGTCTTATTACATCCCTGTTTGTTGTATTACAGGCTTTTAAACTGAGGTTCTGGCTCTTTTCTTTTCTTCAATTTATAAAGTTTTCATCCTTGTAATATTTTAGCAAAACAAGGAACTGATTTTTTTTTAGAAATGTAGCAACCTAGCATAGAATCATAATTATAAAGCGTCTAGTTTTTCCTATTTATTATCCAAACAGCGTACCTAAAGGCAAGCATTGTTCACACCTTTTCGCAGGGACAAAAGCAAAGGATGAATGAAATCTCCTATTTAGTGTTGTTAATAGGTTAAGCTAGGAGAGGAAAAACGCAAACAAATCGGCATTTAAACTTATTAAACAAACGTGAATCACCCCATCCCTCTCATCTGTCATGTTTCCAATTGTCAGTGCCTAACTGCAAGTGCAATGGCATTAAAAGTATTTTTGCACAATAGCTCACAGATAAGATAGTAGAGGTATTCTATTTATTAATTTTCTAAAGGAAGCTTTACTGTTTCTAGAGCAGGATCTACACTAATTTTCTCAAAGAACGGTCGCGTCTTGCTCTTGTTTAGGATATTTTTTTTGCAGAAAAGATGTTTTCCGGGTTTTCATTTAAAAAAACATGTTTGAATATCTGTTATTGAAATGTCGATCTCGGGTTTTCAGTTCCATATTCCTGTACATCGCGAAAAAGGCTAAAACTACGTGGAAGAGTTTCAGCACTGGTAATTATAGTAAAAGTAACTCTGACAGGTTGCAAAGTCGCTTCTTTGCAATATTCTATATGGTCAAATCTTCTGGGAGTTTTATCAATGTCCGTTGATTTATTCACATGGTAAGTGTGAGACTTTTCGACAACGAAAGCTTCAAGTCGAAACTAAAATGCAAGTGGGGGGTATGCTAAGACTTATGAAAAATTTGCATAGGTATAAAAGTAATGCAACGCACCTGTACAATTCATTCTAGCACAGATGTAAACGTTTCTAAGAACTTTGTAATTTGATTATAACCAATGTTTTCTAGAGAACAGCAAATCTGGAAAATACTCAGTGAGAAGTTAAATGTTTTCTTAATTGTTTGCCAAAGATTTATTAATGAGTAAAGCCTTTGGACTTTGTTCAATTTTCTTAGAATCTCGCTCTTACTTCTTTAAAAGCCGTTTGAGTCATCTTCAGACAAGTGATCTGTGTTATTTACATGGCCTTTTTACTGTTTGAAAGCTCATCCAGAGATGTCACTGTTATTGATTACCTGCCTCCTACACATGAAGATGATATTTAGTGGAAAAAAATATAAAGCCGAGAACCAAGCCACTTTATTTGGTCCATACTTAAAAGTTGAACACTTTGGCGGCCCGTTTGGGTTTTTATCCATGTCATACAGATAGCTGCATTTCGAATACAGATACTTCTATAAATAAACACAGATGTCTGTATTTTTATACTAACAGATAACTCTAATTGTAATGCAGATATATGCCGTTTGCGAAAACGTGGATGGCAAAAAAAAAACGATTTAATTTCATTAATACTGTATAGATTTTCATGACACTTTGCATACCATAATCTGTTACCTATACGCACTCATGGCAGGAAATTCAAAATTTTTTGACCGTTCAATAAAAAGTTACTCTATTAATCATGTTTCCTCTCAGTTTTATACCATTCTTACACAAAAGGTAACCATAATGGTAAACAGCCATTGTTGTTCCATAGCTACTTTACTAACACTTTTATTCATTCACAAATTACCATGTGGTCTGAAATGTGTTCACTCACTACTGGGTAAACATAAGGCTTTAGCGATAATGGGCCAATCACTTGAAAGGGATTTTCTTATGTTATTCTCCTATATATTAGTAAATGTCCAAATAAGGGATGTACATTAATATAGTCTTTACAACACTGGCTGTTCCAAAAACTGCACCAACCAAGCGTAAAACTTCAAAGATTAGGGACAGTTTTTACATGTACATGTAGTTGATCTGACAATTTTCTATTTAACTGTCAAAAGAATTTGAGTTGCCTAGCATGAGTTCGTATGGGTAATAGATTAAGGTCTGCAAAGTTTCATAAAAACTTATTGAGTAGTTATTAAATTAAATCGATTTTTTGCCCTCCACTTTTTCGCAAACGGCCTATATCTATAAAACAAAACGCATCTATATTTGAAATACAGATTATTTGACCATAGCTGAAATATCTTCACGTCAGTAAGAGCAGTAAGAGATATCTGCATAATAAATACAGATGTCTGCATTTCAATGGCCGATGTCCCAATAAAGCTGATATTGATATATCTGCGTTACAATACAGATATCTCAAATTGAAAGGCAAGAATTGGTAATTGAAATTTAGATATTTGAATTCTAAGCATTACACTGATATCGGCATTTCAGTTACTGCTATATGTGTTTGTGACTGAAACATAGATGTCTCTATTCACTGCACTTATGGGAAGCGTATGTGTTACGCAGAAGGTTTTACACTCGGTCGACACGGGTGTAGAGCCTTATGCGCCGCCAGGACGGCGGAGGGTGACTTCCGGTTAAAGGGTTATCTACCAGTGTAATACACTAACAAGGAAACTCTAACAACGTTAGAATTTTTTTAAGTTTATATATAATGTAAATTTTATATACAACAATACAATTTACAACTGTCACAATTACAATAATATACAACACATATCAGTTCATGTCGCTGGCCCAAGTAAGGTGTTTGTTTCAAATATGTAATCGATTTGCGTACAATACGCAAATAGATTACCGTCTGACGTCAACACCGTACTCGGCTCAGCGCCATGAACTAAAGGAAAACACAAAGAACAAAAAAACGTTAGTTTGAGCTCATAGAAAAAAACAAGGCCTTATGTTGGTAGACTTCAATTCGTCGTTCCCTGGATCATGTCATGGGCCAGTCCATATATCATGAGGAACACCAACTCTTATTAACACGTGCACGATTATATACTGGTCGCTCCCTGGATCGTACCAGGGACCAGTCTATATATATTAAAACACCTTAGTGGACGAACACTGTCCCACACTTGATGTGACCTTCAGATCTTATCACAGAATCTGGCAAAACTGTGCTAACCACTTCCGCCTACATTTTGTGCTTCCCGCCTCTGCTTAGGAACCATGCACAAACGGCGTTGTAACTGCCTCTACCCGGGTTGGTATTAACCTGGAGACGTATATCGCATCTCCAGGTGAGACGTGGCTCTAAGCCCTAACAGCTGACTGCCGGACTTGATGTGCCTAAAAATAACGAACTTACACTTAATACATTGTAACTACATAATAACAATACGTAAGACTTGGGCCTGTCTTGGAAATACCATACAACGCCCTCGGCGAATGCCGAGCATAACGTGCACACGCCAGCCGTGTCACTAGACACAACTCGCGCTCACGATGTAAAGCCAAAATTGTGCTTACCACTTCCGCCAATGAAGAAACGTAGATCCTACCACGCATGTGCGTCGAAGGATCTGACGCCAAACATTGTGAAGAAGTATACTGACGTCAACAGGCATCACCATGACATACCCCACATAAAACATGAATAATCTAAACAATGACCTATTTACATTAAATTGATTGACCAAAATCTAACTCGCATATGTATTAATTCATTTCTTTAAACTAAACGTAATACCATTTGCCATAGAATATAATAACTGAATAAGCGTTTCTAACACATTTGGGATCATAACGTTTGATCTGACATCATGACATCAATGATGTTATATCATATGACGCCGTCTAATGAAGGCAAATCAAACGCATGATGACCAAATGTTACCATTATAACTTATGAAAAAAAACCTTAATGCGGTGCATGCTATGGCGTCAATTGACGTCACGAGTATATAAATTAGTTCCATTACAAATCAATCTACTTCTAAAGGCCACGTATACGTGAAACTAATATAAAAAGTGCTGACGTCGCAATAACATGAATGCAACTGACTTCACATGAATAACATGAATGCAACTGACGTCACATGAATAACATGAATACAACTGACGTCACATGAATAACATGAATGCAACTGACGTCACTGGACGTCAAATAGACGCACACCATTGCAACCAACATCAGTGATATAAACTATTTCCGTAATTTACAAAACTTCCTAATATACAAATACCATGCGCAGCATGCTTACTAACAAAATCGGTCGACACATGCGCAGCCTGATCACTGCCAACAAAATCAAATCAGTCGACACATATAATCATACCATATCAATCAGAAGTCACATTTTTCATTCTTAGCCAAACTATTCTAAATAAATATAATAAAATCTTACCCTTCTAGGTCTTAACACAGAATCTGGGCACACAACAATATAACATCCATCAAGAATTAAACAGCCACGTCTAACTTTTCATTAAAAGATAGGCGTATAAATACTATGCGTCTCACATTAAAATCATGCAACACGCTTTCCACAATCAAAAGACTCGTGCAGGTATTCACCTTAAAATCATGCAATACGCTGTCCACGAGAGGTATTCACAAACAACCCATGCATAACGTAGCCACAATTTCCGTAAATGTTTTATTACCACAGTTGCCCTAAAAACTGTAGCTCTACTGATTGAAAGAATTAAAATAGTTCGACGACAAAGTCGACGATCGGATCCATTTCGTAACAGTATGCCCTCCTTGCCGATTTTACATGCACTCCGTTCACCGGTGTAAACAGTAGGCCTACCAATATGGCGGACTGCACAGTTCGCGTCCTTGCAGACGAAGCATAAAACCTCGTCGCTCGTTTCAAAGTAACACAAAAAGAAAAATATCATGTGGTGTATATAATTTTTTATTTGCCGCAATGTATCTATACACTCATCCAATTTCTAAGATTCAGTAATATTTAATGAATCCTTATTTGGACAGAGCCCTATCTCTACACTCTGTCATACGCCTTTTCAGTCTTTCTAGACTAATGTACATTTAAGAATCTGGGTTGCAAAATGAAAGCCTAACAGTAATCAGATTGCCGAATTTAGGGTTCTTAAACTTGCACATGGGTAGTTGAACTTCCACTGGCCCGATCTGAAGGATGGCACACTGTTGTAATTCCTGGAAATGACAAAGAAAAGCGTGTTCGGATTATTTACAAATGGTAACCACTTAAATTTAATATCCCGAAATATATAACTGAACGATAAATGATTCTTTTTTCCACCATACTGTTGACTGTGTTTCTTTTTAAAAACAGCTAATAACTTGACAATCCTTTCAGCCTCACGCATGTACAGATATTGACTGGTGATCACAACATGCTCGTTCAGTTGAGTAAATCAAACTGTCACGTGTACCGGATGCCATTATAGAATTGTGGTTATAATGCAAGTTGAAAATGAAAAGGAAGTATGTTCATTGCAATTGCCACGCTTTATTACATATAAAACTAATTTATGTAATGTACAACTTCACAGTATTTGGGAGCAAACCATACTAAGCCTTCTCATCTAAAGCTTTAGAATATGCAGTTAGTTTGCAGCACTAAGTCCACCATCAAGGTAAATCACTAAGATATTCACTAAGTCTTTTCTAATAAGTCTCAAATGACACTAAGTCAGCACCACTAAGGTAAATCACTTAGATAAGTCACTAAGATTCAACTGTATATTATAAGCTCAATGTCAGCCTTCAGATAGATCCCAAATAAAATGGCCACCTGAAAACAATGTAAGCACACTAAGTCTGATATCTATAATATTTACAGTCACTTTAGCTGGAATTAAAAACGTAATAAAATCCTCTGCTTTTACCATTTAGATTATATCAGATCACTTATGCACAGTAAAAATTCACACTAACCGGACAGTATAAGTCCACACTAAGCGTACAGTATAATCTCAACTAACCGGACAGTATAAATTCACACTAAGCGTACAGTATAATCCCACTAGGTGGACAGTATAAATCCTCGCTAACCATACAACACTTTAAAACAATTAAACACAAACAAACCATAGTGAACATACAGTCACACAGATCAAACATACAGCTTGTATATATACGAAAGTTTCATCTAAAAGTTTTAGATCTATTTAAGAATTTGGTAGGTAAACTGATTTTGAAAGCAACGTCTAATTACCTTTAAATTGCCAACTCAACATGTATTTACCTATGAATACTTACTAGACTATTTACTTTTGGCACAAAGCATTTATGATGGAACTTTACTGCTATAAAATGGAATCAAGTCATAGAAAACACTACTTACAGAAATGACAATCTCTCTACCCCTTCAAACTTCAAACTATATCCACTTTAAGGTAACTTCCACTGAATCAATGAGTAAATGTCCACTATCACTTTAGTAAAAGCACAGAAGCAATATCCATCTACATGTATCAAAAATCAATCACTGAATGAATATTGACAATGCATAGACTTATCACTCAAATCAGCTCACCTGTGCAAAATACCTGTTTTACAACTTGAACACCTGTATAGGTAAAATCATACTGCATAACAATAACTGACCAGTAAACAATTACCATATACTCTCTTAATCTACTGCACTATGGAATACCATAAACTGTCTAAATATACAGGTTCACATAAAAATAAAAGAAAACATGTCATCATTTATGTGACATCACTCCCCCTTCAGAAAAAATGAATGTAATTTCATTTTTCAGATCTGCTCATATAATCTGCCCCAATGTTCTGGGAACCTTTTATTGCTACCATTCTGAATCGATATGGCTGTAAGCTCAAAACCCACCTCATAATTCTACTGTTCGTCAGCTTTGTGTTTTGCATGTATATGAGGGGACAATGATCTGTCTCAACTTGAAACTCTCTGCCATACAAATACATCTGAAATTTCTTCACACCCCACACTAAGGCTAGACACTCTCGTTCTATGACTGAATATCGTGTTTCCCTGGGCAATAGTTTTTTGCTTGCGTATGCGACAGGAAATATCATATCACTGAATCTCTGCATTAAAACAGCCCCTAGGCCTACATTTGAGGCATCAGTTCTTAAGATAAATGGTTCATTCAAATTGGGTAACCTTAAGATAGGTGAGTGGGTCATGTAACTTTTTAACTTTTCAAATGACCTCTGGTGCTCATCCTCCCAAACTACCTTGGTTGGACATCCCTTCTTTGTCAAATTTGTAAGGGGAAGGGCAATTTCAGCAAACTGGGGTATAAATTTTCTGTAGAAACCCACCATTCCTAGAAATGACATAACCTGCTTTATAGTTTCTGGTCTTTTTGCCTCCACTATATCATTGACCTTATCCTGATTTGGAGTAAGAACACCTTCTCCAACCCTGTGTCCTAAAAACTCTATTGACGTAAATCCTACCATGCACTTACTTGGTCTGGCTGTTAAACCTGCTTGTCTAAATCTCTGTAAAAGTTCTCTTAACTTTACAAGATGATCATTCCAGTCTACTGTGTGCTCAAGAATGTCATCGATGAAATTGTCAATATCTATCAAACCTTTCAACAGCAATCTCATCATTCTACTGAAATTTGCAGGAGCTGTAACTAAACCAAACGGGAGTTTTCGGAATTGAAAGAGGCCATCTGGGGTACTGAAAGCAGTTTTGTCTTTACTATCTTCTGTTAATTTTATCTGCCAATAACCTTTGCTGAGATCGATCTTGGTGAAATATTTACATTTTGCCAATTTTGAGAAAATTTCCTCTGGAACAGGAATTGGTTCTGCATCAAACACTGTCAGCTTATTCAGGTTTCTAAAGTCTATGCAAAACCTTATAGATTGATCTGATTTTCTAACAAGGACAACAGGTGACATATAGGGCGAATTGGATTTTTCAATAATACCCATGTCTAACATTTTCTTTGTCTCTTCTTTTATAGTTTCACTCATAGCAAACGGTAATGGATACTGCTTTGTTCGTATTGGCTGATCTGATGTTAATTTAATTTCATGTTCTATTAAGTTTGTTTCTCCAGGAACATCAGTGAGAACATCTGTGAATTCTTTGAGTAACTTCCTTACCTCTTCAGTCTGTGTTTCCGACAAGTCTGGGTTTATTCTAACGTCTGCAACGGTTTCCTTACCTTGGAAATCTGGCAATTCAAGAATTTCTTCATTCACTGATTCCTCAGCTTGACTATCTTCTGTTCTCTCTTCACTACAATCTATTATACCTGCACACAACATTTCAAGCAGACCTTGTGTCTGTATTTCTGAGACATTACTACCCCTGTCTTCTACATTCTTTTGCTCTGTAAGTCTTTCCTCACGACTTATATATTTCTTCAAGAGATTTGCATGGAAGACCTTGATTTTACCATTGACATATACTCTGTAATCATACTTACCTACCTTATCAACCACTTTGAAAGGTCCTTTCCACTGCATAAGTAGTTTGTTTCCATCAGTGGGCAGTAGGATTAAAACATCATCATTTACTTCTATCTTTCTTGGCTTGCTCTTTCTGTCATAATGTGTCTTATACCGACTTGCAGATATCTCAAGTTCTTTCCTGGCAACTTCCAATGTATCTTCCAATCTTTGTCTTAGATCCAGAACATACTCGTATGTTGTTCTTACCTCTGGTTCTTGTACATCATCAGTCCAAAGATCTTTCAAAATAGCCATGGGTCCTCGAACCGTTCTACCATACAATAGCTCAAATGGACTGAATCCCAGGCTTTCCTGAGGTGCTTCTCTATAAGCAAACAATAATGCAGGTATGTATCTATCCCAGTCTTTGGGTTTTTCCGCACAAACTTTCCTGAGCATACTCTTCAAAGTGCCATTGAATTTTTCGACTAAGCCATTGCAAATTGGATGGTATGGCGTTGTTTTAAGCATGCGTATTGACATAAGTCTACTCACCTCTTGCATAACTTCTGATGTAAACTGTGATCCAAGGTCAGTTAATAATTCTGAGGGAAAACCAAGTCTTGTAAACATGTTAAATAAAGCTTCAGCCACTCTCTCCGCTTCTATACCTGGAAGTGGCACTGCTTCTGGGTATCTAGTGGCATAATCCACTAAAGTAAGAATATATCTGTTCTTCTTTTCTGTTACTGGCTGTATAGGGCCAACAAGATCAACAGCTACTCTCTCAAAAGGAATTTCAATGAGAGGCATTTGATCTAAAGGAACTCGTGTCACTTTACCTTTAGGAAAAGTTTTTTGGCATAAATCACAAGACAAGCAAAATAATTTTACATCTTGCTGAAGACCCGGCCAAAGAAATTGCAAACGGATTTTATCACTGGTTTTCTTCATACCCAGATGTCCGCCAAGTATGGATTCATGTGCTAATTTAAGCACGGTAGTTCTGTATGACTTAGGGACAACTAACTGCTTTTGTATTTTTCCATGAACTGTTTTATTGTTCTGAAAACAACGGTATAGCAATTGATTCTTTATACAAAACCATGATACTGTACCTTTTCTAGTTTTCTTTATTTCACTTTTTGCCTTTTCTCTTACCCAATTTAAGGTTTCATCTTTACTCTGATCATCTTTGAATTCATCTTTATGTACTTCAAGACCTTTCATGACTTTCAGCTTCTGAAATGACTTACCTTCTTCCAGCCTTTGCCTTCTAGTTTGCACAGCCTGTACTTCTATCTTACTTGAGACTGCTTCCTTTTGTAATTCAGGTTCAGTATCCACCACATTATCAACTTTGACCTTTTTCACTGTTTCACCTGTCCTATTCTCTATTTCATCTTTCTGATAATCTGAACTTAACTCTTTGTGACTAGAGTTTATTTCTGTTTCAACTGGGTTTGACTCTTCCTTGGCAACATTTTGCCTTCCCCAATTACTATCAGGTCTGTTAGGCTCTCGCACTCCACAAATGTTACCTATTATTAGGTCATATATTGGCTCACTCATACAAAGAGCTTCTGTTTTACCTTTAAAATATGGAGAATCAACCCATATTAAAGCCACAGGTGCATCACGGACTGTTCCATCAATTAGAACACATCTCTGACTCCTACCTGTAAACTGTTCCTCTTTTACCAAGTCCTTTTTAACTACTACACTACTACAACCACTATCTCTAAGGACACTAACAATTTTATCATTGAGGATTCCTTCCACTACTGGCAGAGATGTGATTTTCCTATTCTTGCATAATGCACTTATCAGAGGTAACTCATGCCCACATTCTAAACGGACTTTATTATCATGAATACAACATTCATGTTCCCACATTTCACCTGAGTAACAAGCACATGCATGATTTTCAGCATTATTTTCATGTTCATTTTCAGTCTGTTCACTTTTAAGCTCATCTACACTTACCATCACAGCAGCTTGTTTACTACCTTTGCTTTTAAGAAATTTCTGTCTTTCAAAGCAATCTTTGATCACATGACCTTGTTTCTTACAAAAATAGCAAGTTCTTGGAACATTTCCTTTTGTTGTTTCATGCTTACCTCCGGCATCTTGAAACTTTCTCTTGTTTTCCTGTTTGTCTAAATTACCTGATTTTTTACCTGGAAATGAGGGTTTTTCATTACACATAAACAGGTTACCATGAGCTTCAAGAAACTGTTCGGCTAGCTCAGCCATCTCTGAAATATTACCTGGTTTTCTTTCAAGAATAATGCCAGATCTGTTTTAGAAGCATTGATAAACTGTTCCCTCAACAAGAGATCTTTCAAACCATTAAAAGATTTATCTGCCCTAGCTAACTCTATCCACCTCATCAAATAATTCTCTAGTCTGAATGCAAACTGGGGAGCACTTTCACCCTTTTCTGCTTGACAAGACCTAAACTTTTATCTAAAGCCTTCTTGTGTTAATTCAAATCGCTTCAGCAATGCCTGCTTAACTTTACTAAAATCACTTGCTTCTGCACTTGATAACCTACTGTACACTTCTAAAGCCTTACCCTTCAATAATGCACCTAGACTTCCTGCCCAATCTTTCTGTGGCCACCCTACACTTTCAGCAAACCGTTCAAACCTGTGTAAATATGCATCCATATCATCTTTTCCTTCCTCAAAATAAGGAAGTTTTGGGCCTCTTTGCTTTTGTTTAATAGACATTTCTTCCTTAGTTTCATTAGCTTGAACCTTATATTTTTCAAGTTCTGATTGTTTTTCTAAAACCTCTAATTTTGCATGTTTTTCAAACTCTAAAACCTTTAATCGATTTTCATTTTCAAACTCTAACTCTTTTAGTTTATCTTCCCTAGATTTTGCTCTCTCATCTCTTTTAGCTCTCTCTTTCTCAAGCCTATCCTCTCTTTCTAATCTTTCTTTCTCTTTTCTTTCTTCTCTATCTAATGTTTCCTTTTCTTTACGTTCAATAAAATTTATCAACTCAGTTCCTTCCAAACCTAACTCCTTGCCTAATTTAAGTATTTGTGTCACCTCCATGTTGCAAAATGTTAATTGTATTCAACAGTTTTGGTTAACATATAAGCTATACACTAGTCTATATTTTTGTAACACCATCAAAGTTCCACATAAAAAGTGTTCATCAAGATTTCACTGTCAATGTTTATTTGGTATTTTTCAATAACTATTTCAGCTGTAACTAAGTCCTGAAACAAATAATTAAATTGGATCTTACTTTAACTTGAAAGTCTTCTGTCACTGTAAAAGTTCTGCACATACTAAGTCACACTTCACGCTATCGCTGTTGTTGAATTATCCTGTCCAACCGGCTGTAGATGTCAATGGAGAGGTAAACCCATGGTAAACAAAAACGCGAAACAAGCAGCAGAAATCCAGCTAGACAAATCATCAATCCACCAAGAATAATCCATCAAGGCCCAAAAAATCAGAAGATATGATGTATGCAATGAGATAGTCCTTCTAGCTCAGAGCTAAATATCTAAGTTCCATATCAGCTCAAACCAGCAGCAATGTGTAACCACAATAAACAGGCAATCCTATCCCACCGCTGCCACCAAATGTCACGTGTACCGGATGCCATTATAGAATTGTGGTTATAATGCAAGTTGAAAATGAAAAGGAAGTATGTTCATTGCAATTGCCACGCTTTATTACATATAAAACTAATTTATGTAATGTACAACTTCACAGTATTTGGGAGCAAACCATACTAAGCCTTCTCATCTAAAGCTTTAGAATATGCAGTTAGTTTGCAGCACTAAGTCCACCATCAAGGTAAATCACTAAGATATTCACTAAGTCTTTTCTAATAAGTCTCAAATGACACTAAGTCAGCACCACTAAGGTAAATCACTTAGATAAGTCACTAAGATTCAACTGTATATTATAAGCTCAATGTCAGCCTTCAGATAGATCCCAAATAAAATGGCCACCTGAAAACAATGTAAGCACACTAAGTCTGATATCTATAATATTTACAGTCACTTTAGCTGGAATTAAAAACGTAATAAAATCCTCTGCTTTTACCATTTAGATTATATCAGATCACTTATGCACAGTAAAAATTCACACTAACCGGACAGTATAAATCCACACTAAGCGTACAGTATAATCTCAACTAACCGGACAGTATAAATTTACACTAAGCGTACAGTATAATCCCACTAGGTGGACAGTATAAATCCTCGCTAACCATACAACACTTTAAAACAATTAAACACAAACAAACCATAGTGAACATACAGTCACACAGATCAAACATACAGCTTGTATATATACGAAAGTTTCATCTAAAAGTTTTAGATCTATTTAAGAATTTGGTAGGTAAACTGATTTTGAAAGCAACGTCTAATTAACTTTAAATTGCCAACTCAACATGTATTTACCTATGAATACTTACTAGACTATTTACTTTTGGCACAAAGCATTTATGATGGAACTTTACTGCTATAAAATGGAATCAAGTCATAGAAAACACTACTTACAGAAATGACAATCTCTCTACCCCTTCAAACTTCAAACTATATCCACTTTAAGGTAACTTCCACTGAATCAATGAGTAAATGTCCACTATCACTTTAGTAAAAGCACAGAAGCAATATCCATCTACATGTATCAAAAATCAATCACTGAATGAATATTGACAATGCATAGACTTATCACTCAAATCAGCTCACCTGTGCAAAATACCTGTTTTACAACTTGAACACCTGTATAGGTAAAATCATACTGCATAACAATAACTGACCAGTAAACAATTACCATATACTCTCTTAATCTACTGCACTATGGAATACCATAAACTGTCTAAATATACAGGTTCACATAAAAATAAAAGAAAACATGTCATCATTTATGTGACACAAACATTGCTGTTTACCATAGCCTACCCACCTATGTTCCTATGTGCATGAGAATGTGCTCTTTGACGTGTTAGCTTTAGCCTGAATTTAACATACACGCCTGCTTGCATTCGATCTGTACTGTATCAATTATTTTGTCTGCCAGTATTCTGCCGCCTGGACATGATATGGGGAGAGAAACTTTTTAGTTCGACCAACAGTTGCCTATATATTCCTCTAATCATTGAAACAATTGGTGTCAGCAACCAGTTGTATAACATTGAATATCGTGTTACCAAGTTCTAATCGTAAAGTGTCAGAGTCAGATAGATACCAGGTAACCAGATTCAAGGGCCATAAAAATAAAAAAAAAACAGTCCTGTGAATTCTGGTCAACCCATAATGTTTCATTTTTAATGAAAAACAGTATACTCTTACGCTTGCTAAAAACCTTAAGAGGGAAGTATTGGCTACTGTATTTGTTGGAAGAAAATGGAAAATAATCAGGTTCAGAAATAGGAATATCTGCATTTCAAATACAAATATCTCTTTTCGCATTATTGACATATGTAATTTCTAAAATACAGTTATATGTATTTGGAATACAGATATCTGCATTAGAAAATCTTATACCCCCATCTAAAGTACACATATCCATATTAAATTGATTCTTGCGGATATCTGCATTTCAAAAAAAAAATAAGTGTTTCAATAGCAGATATTTGTATATCTAAAATATATTGATATTTCGGATTTAACTAAAGTTATCTGCATTTGAAACGCAGATCTCTGTAAGAAAATACAGATTTTTGTAATTCAAAATCAGATATCTCTGTTTAATAAGTAGATAGAGATATCTACTTTTCAGATACAAATATCTGTATTTGAAATACGGATATCTTCATTTAAATCTAGATATCTGTAAAATGCATTTCAAATGTAAATATCTGTATTAACTTTGTATAAACCAAAACAGGCCGCCATATAACACATTTTCTTTCTCTATATGACTACATCGACTGTATAAGCCTAGGAGATCTACCAGTGTCAGATGCAAACTTCTTTAATAATAATATAAACTGACAAAACAATTCATGTAAACCTAAGAAGGGCATCCGTCGATAGCGAGGTTTGTCTGATGACTAGCAACTACGAGGTTTGATTCGGGCTGAATGCAATAGCGCTTGAAGCAGCTCCATATAGAGTTGCAGTGGTTTTACAGTGTACTTCTGGCTTTCTTCCATCACAGAACAGTCTTCTCATATAATGATCAAATGTGATCAAATCAGAGTAGAAGGGAGAAAAAATAATGTGAAGAAAGCTACGTCATGTGTATCAAATTTATGAATAAGGTAGTGATTTATGGTAAATGTAAAAATCTGCATAAAACCATAAAAAGTAACGTATCTCCCTGAATGTTAGCAGACTTCTTATTTTTGTTGTTCTTTACAGTTTAGAATACAAAATAGACGTACATGCTGCTTAAAAAGTGGTTTTATAAGGAAATATCATAGGGTAATTTTCTGCGAATAAATCTAAAAAAATAGTATCGTTATTGAAAATTTACGTAGTGGTGATGGTGCATTATTGCATAATGAAGAGCGTCCTAGCAATTATTTATTCCAACTGTTTCTCAAATTGTAATGTAGACCAGATGAAAACGGTAGCTTTTTCTTAATTGTTCAACCATGTACAAAGTAAATGTACACTGGACGCATTTATCAAATATAGGGTAGGCAAGCATACCTATGTTAACACCTACAATATAAATAATACATTACTGACATGATCAGTGGTGTGTAGATGAAATTGTTCGACCTTGTTATAATAGTCTCACCTGTCTCACCTGTGTGTTTTGAAAAAAACAAATTGGACAAAGACTGCATCTTTTTTGTCTGCTCAGCCTAATAATGTGTGAAAGAGTTTGAAAAAATAATTGCTAGGACGCTCTCCATTATGCAACAAGGTACTCTAAGCACTAAGTATATTTTCAAAAATGATATTATTTTTTCAGATTTATTCGCAGAAAATTACCCTTTGATCTTCTCTTATAAAAACACTTTTTAACATTAACAAAAGTAAAAAGTATGCAAAGACCAGGAACTGAAACAATCAAAATCCAAATACAGCCCTCAAACCATAGTTGGAAACAACTAAGATTACAAATAATCAAGCTACAGAGAACATATGGTCAACCGAGTGAGCAGCTTGTTCCCAAAAGGTGGCCACTCAGCAACCCAAACCGAACCAAAAATAATAAGAGCATACATAAGGTAAAACATCACAGAAACTCTGACACCAAAAACAGGCAACAGAGAACCACAACAGAACTACCGCCTTGGAACGGTCAGTAATGAATTACTGGGGGGCTTAAATCGATTTTACAGGCCCAACCTCACCCTCAGTATCTGAAGTGGTACAAAACATTTAGTTGGTTGTTCGGTTCGCATGATAACCCTCTAATGCTGCATTTTGAGATTCTAAATTATGAGAAACAGCATACAGAAGGCATCTGCTAAGGTGTGGAAAGATCAGTGTTATTTTGAGTATTTTATGCAGATTTTGTCTTTGTCCCCAATCAGTGATTATCACCACCATAAGTGTCTTGCATATTTTGAACTATTTCAGAAGGAAGGGCGAGGGTGGTCGACCACAATCCGATTAAGCATCCCAGTAATTCCATTGCTAGTCGTCTTAAGGCGGCACTTCTGTTTTTGTTTTTTCTTGGTTGTTTTTTGCGTTGTTTGTAGCTTTGTATGTTACTGATATATTGTTTGTGGTGTTACGGCTAGCCCGGTGACCACCTACATGAGAAATGGTTGTTCACCTCGCTGCTCCTGGTGATGTCTTTAGTGATGTTTAATTTTTTTTCCTCACATGGTGTTTTGGGTGAAATCTGGGATTGAATTATGCCAGTTCCCGAGCATTTTCTCACCTACTTTTGTGTAACGTTACATTTTTTCAGCAGGACTAGCAAACGTACCTGTAATTGGCCCTTGGGTGAATTGTCTAATTGTTTGCAATAGCCGCTAGTTTTCTCTTTGTTTCGGCATCGATTCGGTCAGATACTCTTAGCGTATGCCCTATGCAAATGGTTTGTTATGGTAATTGTACACCGATGAATTGTGGCGGCAACTGTCTCATTGTACAATAAAACCCAAAACCAAAAGCCCCATGTACCCCAGAGGTTACAAAGTTCAAATTCATTTTTCAAGCGTTTTATTTTTGACAATCAAGAACATATTATCTGTTTCATAGGAGTAAATATGTCGCTGCCGACCTTTTCATCAGAGGTGATTTAAATCGTCAACTGTTTTTATCTTCATTTTCCCATAAGTTTTAATGCATGTGTATGAAACACTGTCTGGGAATTCAGACTTTTTTTTTTCATCAACGCATGAAAATAATTCCAATGACGGAATGTCAATAGTAAACGATATGCAGTGAGTGTGTGGTCAGAGCACTGTGGACAATACTGTACGCCAAACTACACTAATCTACTGTACAGGTAACGGGACAAAGGATGTGATAGACGGCAAGGAAAGAGTATGGTTTACTATGACAATGGAGGTTTTCAGATACATATGGGAAAAAATAACACAATGACATGCGCGATAAATAACCTATTATTATAGCCTAATTAATGTGTAATTTTCATAAACTTCTGTTGCATCCCATGTGAAACAAATTGTTCACTTCGTCCGAAAATTTACTGAATCAACACTTAATACCTCTTCCATGCTTCTTTTCTGTCTGTCTTTTATACTTTCGAAAATAATCGTTGAAGACAGAAACAAAAAATGACTCAATGTGAAGAGAGAATATTGTTAGAACTATATACTCATGAGAGTTTCCGGGATAATGCGGTTCTCCACTGCAGATCAAAGTCGATACCAGCTTGAGTCGGAATTCTTATCAACCGTAGGAAGGGCGCTACTTCACTTTCATTCAGTTTTTCATTATAACCCTCCCACCATCCTGATGTGACTGAAACAGTGTTGAATGGGACGTACAATAGCCAGTATCCATGTATTTATCAAGCTGTCGATTGCATCATGTTTTCATGTGGATTTGTTTTCGATAGGATCTATAGTCTGCCGTAGACTGTGTCAGCAAAGTTGCCACTTCTGCCGAAAAAATTAGCACACACCATTTTTGTGTGGTTTAATTTATAATGGCTACGAACGCGTTATCCCAGGTTACCATCGGCAAGTGAAACTGGCATGCAGTCGTAAAGACCTGTATTTACTCGTGCATGTTAGAGTATTACATAAACAAACGCGGAGTTTATTTCAAGAGTTTCAACCTACATCACATTAGTGAAAATTTTTGTAAGCTGATTAAGATAAGAACAATGGCGCATGCCCGACGACAGATTAAATCACGCCTCGAAAAATAGTTAACTTTTTTCTTCACAGAATAACTCAAGGTAACAAAGTTATTTTAAGTCCATGAGATGGTTTTCATGGAAACCTTTTGTTATTTCAGGATTGACGAAAAGGCAAATTTCACTTGTGCAGTTTGCTTGCCTTACTACAGATGTGAAATATGCCATTCCGTATACAAAAACTGCTACCGGACACTGAAACTTTGCTAACATTTCATTTATAAGCTCAAGTATATTCAACCAAATCTACAAATGACCAATCAAAACTCGGCGAAAGGCATATGTGGCCTGCACATTTCATTCGTCTCAAAACAAGCTCACCGACCGTGACCCAGTTGAAATACACCCGTCTGAAAGACCCGGCTAGCCTACTAGGAAGTTTGAAAATAAATAGACAGGTAGAAAGCCAACATTTTTCTCTATTTCTTCAAACACTGTAATATTAATCCATCTCTGTCAGCCCAAGGCCTCTACAGATGAAATCTGGACCTAATCAGCCTGATGGCTTCAGAGTAGATAAAGATCCGATTTTCAAAAAAAAAAAAAAAAAAAAAAAAAAAAAACACTTTCAATCTCCCAGCTGAAGGATATTACCTATGAAACTCGGGCCCAGTTGGCCCAGTTAAGAGGAGATGTTGTTTGAAAGTGTTGACGACAGACGACGACGACAACCGACTACAGCCTTTCCTTTAAGCTCTCCTGGGGCATTCGGCTCTGGTGAGCTAACAAAAAAGTAGCAAATTCGATATCGACATGGTAAGTTGGTTGGTTGGATGTTTTGGTTTTCAATGGGCCTTTGAGACTGTATTTCAGTCTATATTTGGCCGTCTCCCAGAGAGAGGGGGAAAGAAATGAAGAAATGATTGAGGAGAGAAAAAAATCCAAGTAAACCCCACCCGGCACATACTGTAGACACAGTAGGCCCTTGTCCTACTTTTATCCAAATAATTAGGACGCCCCGGCACTGGAAGTTATTACCAGCACCATCACCTGACCATCACCCTCGACATGGTAAGAAATACAGCCTAATTCGGTCTTCACTGTTTTTACAGTTTCTTCCCTCAAAATATTTAGGCAGTTACGGTGAGCGTTGAGAAAAGTAGTTGACCTTCCCACTCTACTTATTGGTTACCTTCGCAAACAGTTCAGGTCAATTTTTTCTGACAAAACACATCACACACAAACAAGAATTCCAATAAGGAGCTGAAGCTCAACCGTAGGAGTGTGGATGTCATATTAGGTATCGTAAAATTCTATAAATGAGGACACCTGAAATAATTACCGTACTGTTTCTAAATTAACACTGCAGTCATACGTCTAAAAGATGCAGATGGAACGGCAAACCGTGTGGACTCGGACCGGACTGCTTAGGAGCAGTCTGATTTCGGCCTGCACTGTTTGCTTAGACCTATCTGTCCCAATGTTTAGAATTTTTACGGTAATTAGCTTTTTGAAATAACCGTGAATTATCAGACTGCTACCCTGTATGGCAATATTTTTAGGCTGAATCATACTGACAATTAGAAGGGAGATCAGAACTGGGGTCATTTGGAGCCGATCTCAAACAGTATCATGTTTGGCATTTAACGAGGAAATTAACGATTGATCACTCACGTGGACCCTGCCATTTTCATTGAGACTCCAGCCCCTCAAGGGCTCAACAGAGGTCAGTCTCTTATTGTGGTGATCAAGTATCCACTTGAAGATTTCGACGAGAACTGTAGCCTCTGATGACTCAAATAGGATGCTACCGGCCTCACTATCTAATGGGACACTAGGGGTCAGCCTGTACATAAGCTTCTGCTTCGAAGAAATCAAGTCTTTGAAAAGAACTTTTAGAATTGGTGTCATTAATGGACTTCCGACTTCTCTATGGCGCGCAGATGAGGATTGGATAAAGATCTGGAGGTGGGGAGGGTTGGGAGTGATACAACTTCGACTACGAAACACAAATATATCACAACCCTTTGAATGGGGATGCTAATTGATTCGTTAATTGTTTCGGGTTTTAATGGCCCTTTGTAACAGTATTTCAGTCTATTTCGAGCCGTCTCCCAGAGAGAGGAAGAAAGAAAAGAAGTGTGATAGGCGAGAACGAGAGAGAGAGAAACAGCCAAAAAAACATAATTCACACCTGCTGCAAGCACAGTAGGCTCTCGTCCTACTATTACCCAAAACAAAGGCCGCCCTGGCACTGAAAGTTACCCAGCACAATAGTCCGGCCCGACCGCCTGCAGGGGGAAGACTTAAATAAGTCAGAAATTTCAGGAATATATGTAATACAATTTTGTACATGGCTATATTTATCTGATTTATTTATTTTTTAAATTTCCTATAGTGCTAAACATCCTGATACCTGTCTGCAGCATACACGTGGCAGAAATGTTAGCACTCCCAACAATTGATCATAGATTCATGAGATCGGGTCCAGCAGATTGCGAGATTCTGTCAATCTACCTTTATATGATCCAAAGCTACCTCAAATACCATTTGGATTTTGATCATGCAGGGCGAAAAACTCAAGCCAAAAATTAATAATTCATAAATTATGGGTATCTTAAAATGAATTATGAATATGCAAATATCGGGAAATCATTTTTTTTAATATGACGTTAAGGTTTTCCCCCATTTAGTATATAGGAAGCGGTGACGTGTGAAAATTTGAGATAAGTCACGTTGCCAACTTTTGACGTACATATGTCGTGCCTTGATGATGTCGGATGCAAACCTCTAACTTCTGGCGACGTCCCCCCAAACGAGACCATAAGAAAACGTCGCAATGACCTTGAATTTTCATTCTGTATAAGTTAAAGTTAAAATCGAAATAATTTTTGCTGACCGATAAATTATCGCTGATTAACATGTGTTGTCGGACAGATACGGATATAAGTTTACTCCGACTTCGCCGTCGTAAATTAATATCCTGTGATCTGCCCTCAAACAACATGTATTAAGCAGCATTTTTTTAACCGTTAGGAAAATATATTTCTATAGTAAAAAAAACTGAAAATGAGGACACTAAAAATACTTTTTCATTGTGAAATCGATTTTTGTTTCATCGAATGAACGCCAAAAGCACTGTTTTCAAGAGTGATTGTTACGAGTGAATAAAAATCGATGTTTTACATAAACAGCCAAATTTTCTGCTTCTTTATGATTTTAACTTCCAATAATTCCGTTTATTCCTGCGTCCAACATTACGACAGAGCACCATCTTTTAAAGCCGTTTTGCTTCATTTGATGCTTCCAGCATGTTTCCTGGATAGCATATTGGTTGTAAACAGTTTACTACTGGAAAATAGCGGAAAATTCCATTTTGACAAATAATATAGATCTCAAGAAATTTACTGAGAACGAATCCATGGCGGCCTGACATCGCGTGCTAAAACTATGTTATACATGTTCTTTTATTGACGTCATTGGCGTCATTATGACATGCAAACATGCGTGCCGACATATATGTCACATGGCATACGGAATAGCAAATTGATTTACAAATGAATGTTCAAATGGTCCAGGTCACATGCCCAACATGGCCACCCATGACTAGTATGGCCGCCCTGCCCATATACAATTAATACCTATAAAATCTTCTCTCGAACCAATTGACCGACGGCCTTGAAACTTGGTATGTAGCATTGAGTACTCAAGTACAACCAAGAATATTCAAAGGATGAGCGAGCTTTTGTTGATCTTGACCTTTTTAAGACAATGTCAAATATTGGAAAATGCTAGAATATATGATTTCAAGGAAAGTTTTGAAGACATTGGCCTACAATTGTTCAAATTATAACCTTGGGTTGACCTTGATATTTTTACGGCCAGGTCAGATTTGCTATTTGGTGAGTTTATATGGGAAATGGGGAATGCTTAGATATGAGCTCATGGAATTTGTAAAAGATTTTGGTGCAAAATTAATAAATACAGTCAAATAAATGTGTACATGGACATTGTTTTAGGAATAGAGGTCTAGGTAATTTTTTACCTTTCATCAATGCATCGCATATTTTGACAATTTCAAACTATTCGGTTTGTTCAAATAATGACCTTATTTTGACCTTTGACCATTTTACTGAGTTGAGCAAATCAGGACTTTATGCTATGTAATGCTGTATGGACATAGAATATGCTTGACGTTTAACTAGCTCCAACTAAATAAATTTGCCAACCATGTCAACTAATGGATGCAAAAAGAACAGCAAAAGTTTAAAAAGTAAAATGGATGTTATCACCGTCATCATCATTTTTTTCTTCTAAACCAGTTGTAATATAATTACAAAGTTTTAATACGATGTCTTGAAGACTGTAGTTTCCAACCAGGGGACAGGCTTCTATCCACTATGAGTCTATGAACACTTTAGGAGCCTTATTTACGTTGATAATTCTGCGATCTCATTCAAATTTAAGACTTAACATTGTTGTTAATTCTGAGATCACTTTCAACTGAAAAGTGTCTGAGATCTTAGGGCTATCAAGAAGGCATAAAAGTCTTCCGATGACTCAATTAGAAATATAGCTAATAATATATGGGCAACGTTAGCCTGTTATGAAGCCAGTCTTGTGATTTTGCTAAGTGATCTGCCCCTGTTCTGGGGGAGTGGGGGTGGCAAATGTGATCCTTCGGCTTTGAACAATTTGATCGTGAAGGTTACCCCCTATGCTTTCAGCTAAATATCTGCTACATCGCTTCATCAACTCTGTAAAATATTTGTTTGCTAATTACTCCAGGTGGCTAGCTCGATAGCTGGAGTAGAATCATTTAAACACCCTTCTATTTCCCTAGCCAAAGAAAGCTACATATGGAATTTGGTTCCAATCTGCTCAAGGATTGCAGAGGAGATGTCGTTTGAACGTGTGGACCAGGACAAACAACGACGGACGACTGATGTCGGACGACGGTCAATGTATAGCTCGGTCTGCTTCGGCTTTCAGCTCAGGGCTATAACTGAAGCCAAGATACAGCTTTTTCAGCAGTAGGGTGGTTCAAACTTTGAATGACCTTCCAGAATCTGTAATAGTGTTACCCTCTCTGAACAGGAACAAAACTAGACTGACTTTATTCACGGGCCACCTTGGCCACAGGGATAAAACGCTGACTCTGAAACATTAGGTCTCTCGCCGCTGTGTATTCAAGCCTCGGCCGCGCTTATGTAAAACAAGAGGTCCACGATGGACCTAAATCGCTCACCTGAGTTATGATGAAACAACATGGAAGATCATCTATTTGATGATGGTTCAATTGGAGCAGTTTTGCACTTTCTAATCTATATTCTGACAAAGTTTCATGAAGATTGGATCAAAACTTTGCCCTCTAGCGAGTACACATGGATCAAACTTTGCCCTCTAGAGAGTACACAATGTTTTTCTAAGATCTGACCTGGGATCTAGTTTTTGATCAGACATTATTCAGTTTCAAACTTGGCCTACATTTCATGAAGATAAACATTCTGAAAAAGTTTCATGAAGATTCAATGCAAAATAAAGCCACAATTATGTACACAAGGCTTTTCTATGATTTGACCTAGTGACCTAGTTTTTGACCTGACAAGACCAAGTTTCATTCTTGGCCTAGATGTCATTATGATAATCATTCTGACAAAGTTTCATGAAGATTGAACCAAAACTGTGCCCTCTGGAGTATCCACAATGTTTTTCTAAGGTTTGACCTAGTAACCTAGTTTTTTTACCCAACATAACCCAGTTGCATCCTTGGTCTAGATTTGTTGGAGATAAACATTTTGACAGTTTCATGACGATTTGAACAAAACTGTGCCCTCTAGAGCATTCACATGGTTTTTCTAAGATCTGACCTAGTGACCTAGTTTTTGATCTGACATGACCTACTTTCAAATTTGGTCTATATTTCATAAAGATAAACATTCTGACAAAGTTTCATGAAGATTGGATCATAACTGTGCCCTCTAGAGTGTACACAAGGTTTTTCTAAAATTTGACCTAGTGACCTAGTTTTTGACCCCACATAACACAGTTTCAATCTTGGCCTAGATTGTATAAGGATAAACATTCTGACAAAGTTTCATGAAGATTGGATCATAACTGTGCCCTTTAGAGTGTCTACAAGGTTTTTCTTAGATTTGACCTAGTGACCTAGTTTTTGACCCCACGTGATCCAGTTTCAACCTTGGTCTAGATTTCATTAAGATCAACATTCTGACAAAGTTTCATGACAATTGGATGAAAACTGTGCCCGCTGTGTCATTCTAAGATTTATTTCTATTTTTAGCTCTGGCGGCCATTTTGTTTAGCGGAGTGGAACCGTTTTAGCAATTTTGGTTCAGGGTCATAAGTCAAACATTTCTGTGAAATTCTTTTGAAATCGAGCCATTGGCTTCGGAGGAGATGTCTTTTAAAGGTTTTTCTATTTTCAGATTTCTATTTTTAGCTCTGGTGGCCATTTTGTTCAGCGGAGAGGAACCGTTTTAGCAATTTTGGTTCAGGGCAATGAGTCAAACATTTATGTGATTTGTTTTTTAAATCGAGCCATTGGTTTCAGAGGAGATGCCGTTCAAAGGTTTTTCTATTTTTAGCTCTGGCGGCCATTTCGTTCAGCGGAGCGGAACCATTTTAGCAATTTTGGTTCAGGGCTATAACAGAAACATTTGTGTGAAATTATTTTGAAATTGGCCCGCTGGTCTAGGAGGAGATGTCGTTTGAAGAAATTGTTGACGACGGACGGACAGACAGACGGACGGACGGACGACGGACGACGGACAAATTTCGATCCCAACAGCTCACCTTGAGCACTTCGTGCTCAGGTGAGCTAAAAAAGCCATGTTCTGCTTATGGAAGGCCAGGGTGGTTTTCCCCAGGAGCTCCGGTTTTCGCCTACCTCTGCTTAACGATTACTTGATATAAGTAAAACCCGTTTAAAAACTGACTTAGGTTCATCCTTAATAAATACGGCTACACATTTGACTGGTGGTAATATAATCCTGGAAAAAGGATCTGATTATTAGTACCACTAGACCCAAAGCGCCTGAAGGGCTTGATGAGCATAATCAGACGTTGACTATGTACAAAATGTAACAGATGAAAAAAAGAAATTATACACTTGGAAATAACAGTTGAATGTTTTCTATAAACAAATAAATAAAAGCTGGATGAGTTGCAGCCTGAATATATCTGTCAGTTGATACATCAAGGGCTGTAACGCTTGCAGAAACAGCACGATCATAACTCTGATATAATATGATTCACTTCGGACGACGATAGCAATATCTTAAAACTTTCTAGACTCTTGAGAACTAAAGAACGAGTTGCGTCGTTGAACAAATCACGGGCTGTGACTCTGCCAGACGGAATCCGATCATGACTCCACTACAGATGGTGACAACTGTGTCGAAAATCGGTTGTAAACAATTAGAGGGATCGTGTCTGCAGAAAGTGTTTCTGAATATATCAAGGCATTTACACTAGCAGAAAGGATCATATCATGCCCCGACATGAATTACTTGTGAAATATCTGTTGAGAAATGGAGAAGGCGTTGCAGCCAGAATTATTGTGCTGCCTTTACAGATCAGTGACTGTAAATATTGCAGAAAGATTCCGATCATTACCCTCATAAGATATGGTCCACTGAATATCTTAAAATCTCTGTGAACATCGATCAAAATCTGTAGGATTTGCGTTCACACTGTTCATCTGAAGGCGGGCACACCCATTTCTACAGTCCCTTCGATTTCCTCGTGGATAAGAGGATAAGTAGCTTTATTCTGAAGTTTGACACGCGCAGGCGTCTGCCCAGTAAGCAGGATGAAACCCAGCAGCCCTGAAACCAAGCAACTATGTGCACACAGTGCTTTAACGAAAGTGAGGAGATACGAGTACTGTTTTTGAGTGTGTGTGTGGGGGGGATTATTTTGCGTTCGCAATTATACTGCTGAGGACTGAAACGCAATTAGGAGCGGACAAATTAAGACGACAAAAACATATAAACTGATAGTTATTTTTCTACGAGTTCCACATCATCATTCAAGTACGAAATAATGCTCATTAAAATATCGGGGAAGCAAGGAACACATCAAAGAAGCTAGAAAAGTGGACTCGAAATAATTGAGTCTGATCGTAAGCAGAAAGGTAGAATATTATTTGTAATAATCTTGTTTCATTACTTTGACTCTTGCCCTTTCCTTTTGTCGAAGAGTATACTTATACTGAGTTTAAAAATGAGGCTGATCATACGACAAAGGAATGCAAATTGACAACCTTGTTTATGAAGTGCAACAATACTGTCACCTTGACAAAACCGAATTTCTAGAAATTCAACAAGGAAAATAGTAAGTGTGACAAACAGTGGGTACGTAGAAGATGAAGTTACTTGTGCGTCAGTTTCGGTCGCGCTACTTTTTTGCAAATTTTGAGTAGAATAGTACAAAAAGTTGAACCACAAATGCAGGTAAAGAGCAACATTCAAAGCTCCACATATCTTTTTTTTTGCCCCATTCACACTGATTTTCCTTATGCACCGACCGGTTTTGCGTGAGTCTAATGCTGACGGAATGGATGGTAGCGTTTCTTTCGAAATATTTCTGCCCTGTTCTACGATATTAAAACCAACTATGCTTTTGTTGTTATAGCCAGCGCTGCGTGATTTATGGTTTAATAGTTGCTCATTTATTGTTCAGTAAAAGAGCAATTACGAGTGTTTGACTGAATTCCAATAATGGTCAGAAATGTCGAGTGAAAAACTTCATGAGCATGTTGATGCAATGAGATTTTAAATTGTTCTCATAATATTTAAGACCGTTATCAGACGCCGCGGGGGTCTTCACTGTTCACGATGGTCTTTTTTAAGGGGCACTAGGCGTTTGGTTGAGTGGTTGGTTGTATTGGGCTTAACGGCTCTTTGAGAAAGTATGTCAGTCTATAACGAGCCGTCTCCCAAAGACAGGGAGAAAGAAAAGAGATGATAGGGGAGAGGCAAAAGTCCGAACATCCCCCACCCGCACCTAGTGCAAGCACAGTTGGCCCTTGCCCTAGATATATAAGACGCCCCTGCACTGAAAGTTACCTAGCACCATCGCCCTTCGCGACCACCCTCAGGGGACACTATGCGTTAATGGGTTAAATCCATCAGCCATATTAGTCAGAACAGAAGAAATAAAGAATAAAGCAAACCGGCTTGATTGGGTCTGTCCAAGAACAAATGTAATGCACAACTGTTCATGCTATGCTCCCTAGTTACGGCTTCAGCGGAACTCTATTTAACAGTATCACAAGAGGTCATTCTAGGAAGAAACTTTATACGAGGTTTTGATGCTTGTAGGCATTGATGTTGGTGAGAAGCAGGCTTTAGCGCTAAGGGTAAAAGTAATTTTAGACATTAAATTTTACAAATGCAACAGAGCGTGAAAGATAGGTCAAGGGTAGAAAAAGTACAAAATGCATGGAGATCACCCTAGGAAGAAACTTTATGCTATGTATTTCGGACCGAGCGTGAAATATACGTCAAGGATAGAAAAAAGTGCCACAGCTCTGCCAGGCTTGATGACCTAGATATTGTAGATAAGAAGAAACGGACTTTAACGCTTTTACCATATAAGCAGAGCGTGATATATAGGTCAAGGGTAAACGTAAGTGCAACATCCTTTTAAACCAATCAAAGAAGAAACTTTATTCCATGTTCGATGAGTGTAGGTGACACCGTTTGAGAGAAATGGACTTAAACTTTAGGATCGATGCAGCTGTGGAAGGACGTACGCTCTGACTTACGAACGGACAAATGGAATTACTGACGGACGACCGGAAAATCGAACTATTAAACGAAACACTGCGGAACTTTTATGCTTCGCCTATATGGCACAATTTTATATGCATATATATTCAATAATACTTTAGTACAAAAGCCGGATAAGGACATATCTTTCGCTTACTTCATACTTCTAACTTCTAACTTCTAAGCGCATCCGTATCGTGCCAACATATGGACGTGTGAACGTGTAAAATTGAGTGTCTCAGTGCCTTTGAAAAATTGTTTGTCCGTCTGTCTGTCTATCCGTCCGTCTAATGTCTACCTGTGTGTCCGTCCGTCCACCCGTCCGTCTATCAGTCCGCCTATATGTATGTATTTATGTAAATATGTATGTTTCCCTCTCGGTCAGTATATTTGCCTGTCCATCCGTTAGTCTTTCTAACAGTCCGTCTATATTTATGTTTGCCTGTCAATTCGTTAGGCCACCCACCTGTCAATCACTGACCGTCTATGTATGACCATACTATGTATGTATTTCCGTGACATTTCTTATTTCCCACTTCTAACTTCCAACTTTCTAACTTCCAACTTCTTACTTCTGGCTTCTAACTTCTAGCTTCTTACTTCTAACTTCTAACTTCGACGTTTTGTTGACGGTAATGTATGCGGGCGTACGAGCTTCTAGTCCGAAGCGGGCATGCATGTTGGCGTGTGAGCGTTTGAACATGAATGCCTCAGTGCGTGCTTAAAACTGTTGTCCTTTTCGTTTGTACGTTCGCCCATTCGTATGTATTTATATATACATGAATGTATATAAGATTCTGTCCAGCTGTCTCTCTATCCGTCCGGCAAAAGTCTGCCTGTGTGTCCCTCCCTCCGGATGTCCGTCCGTTCGTTTGTCTCTGTGAGTCTATGTGGGTCGTACGGACGGACAAACAATTTTAAGCACGCACTCAGGCACTCACGTTCACACGCCAACATTTATGCACGCTACGGACGCGCACGCTCGTACGCATGCATACACTACACATACGAAAATCGAAGCAAGAAGTTAAGTGTTTAAAGGAAGAAGATAGAAGTAGGAAGTTATAAGTTAGAAGTTACAAGTAAGAAGTTACAAGTAAGAAGTTAGACGTAAGAAGTTAGAAATAAGAAATGTCACATACATACATACATACATACATACATACATACATACATACATACATACAAATGGACGGACAGACTGACTGACAGATGGACGAACTAACGAACGGCCAGGCAAACATACAGACGGAAAGCCATACATATATATTTTCATAAAGGCATATATATATAGACGGACGGACAGAACGCCAAATGGACGGAAGGACGGAGGTGCACTCAGGCATACTTTCGACGGACCGATAGACAGACATTCAGACAGTTCATTCACACATAAACATATATATGAACGGACGGGCGGACGAAGGGACATTCAAAAAATTTTACGCATGCATTGTGGCACTCGTGTTCACGCGCTCACATGCCCACTCAGTGCACGCAACGGATGCTCTTTCTCGACCGCACGTATACACATCCGCCCTATCGAAGGTAGAAGCTAGAAGAAGTTAGAAGTTAGAGTAAGAAGTTAGATGTAAGAAAATAGAAGTGAGAAAAAAGACAGTAGAAGTTAGTAATAAAACGTTTCACGGTCATACATACATACATACGAGGTATGTTCGGAAAGTTCCCGGACTCCAATAATAACTTTGTTATTTTTAAACATAGAGCTTTGAAACTTCAGTCACGTTAAGAAATATATTCATTTTCATTACAAGTTGACATTTGCCTACGTCGATGCATTCTAAAATTATCGTATCCATAGCAACACGATATACGCTCTTGCGGAGCAACCCTCATTTATTTCCATAGTGTTCATATACGCCATGTTTTCCGTCAAAACGCGGGAAACATCATAGAAAATGTTCATCTACATCAAGACAATGCCCCAGTGCACACGGCTAAGCATACGGAGTTGGAGCTGGATGTTCTCAAGATCGGTAGGTTGGAGCACGCCTCATACAGCCTAGACCTCGCGCCACTTCATTTTGCGAATTTCCCGGCCGTCGAAGTCAAAAACCAGCTACGCGGAATCCGCTTCGACGATCTCCAGAGCCTTCGTCGCCACGTGCAGGCAATTATTTTATCCTTTAGTTAAGTATGGTTTCAATCTGTTTATGCATCATGGGTCAGGAGACTTGAACGTTGCGCGCAAGCACATGGCCGCTATTTCGAAAAGGAGCGAAAACCGACGTTGGCGTCATGAATTTTAACGTCAGGTTGCTTCGACATACCGTTGGTACATGTTTTAAATTTATAATAACTTTTTATTGTTATATGTATGGTTACGACATTAATTTTGATCTGATATGCAATAATAGATGCAGTAAATCCGTACTGATTTTTGTTAAAATACAATGAGCTACTCAAAAGAAATGCGTTCAGTCCGGGAACTTTCCGAGCATACCTCGTACATACAAATGAACGGACGGACTGACGGATGAACGGACAAACGGATGGACAGGCAAACCTACCGACTTACAGGGAAACATACACTGTCATATACTATACTGAGAGACAAATAAAAGTATACACCATTTGAATGCATATATTTTACTGATTTCTCTTATCTCAGGCTTGAAATTTTGCATAAATTATTTTACGCTAATGTGGCATAGTAAAATTACTGATTTAAACGCTTGACAAGCGGCACTGAACATACATGCGGGTTTCGAACATTTTCCACGTGCACAAAACTAGACAATACGAGTTTGCTGTAAATCTGTATATGAAATTTCGGTTGTTTTTCTTAACGAACCAGAACGTTTGAGTTTCATTTTCACGATGACAAGGCTCTCCGTGGCAGACAGAAATCATACCCGCAGAGGAAAAGATAGTCAGAGGCATAAAGAAAGTATACACTTAATCGCCAATCAGTCGTGACTCCAGTGTATTTTAGTCAGCCAGCTAGGAACCGCATTATACCCCTATTCCACACAGACCACGAATCCCACGAATCGTCACGAATTGATAAATTTTAGGGTTCGTAGCTGAATCGTAATTACTTCGTGAAGTTCTTAACTGAATCGTATATATTCATAGTCAGTTCTTGCAATTCTTGAGCAATTGGGAATTCGTGTCAAAAGTTTTGAGCTGTTCAAAATTTTGGCCACGAACTCCCGATTCAAAAAATTCGTAGTTAATTCGTAACAGATTCTTAATGCATTCTTAGGCATCGTAACTGAATCGAATTCTGAGGCGTTCGTAGTGTTCTCAACTCATTCGGGGATTCGTGAATTTGTACCTTTGATGCATTTGCGCACAGTGAAGACTCTGGACGCATGCATTTATCTACTCAGCGGGCAAATGATGTTGTACTGACGTCGATGAGATGTCACTACGTCGCACTGACCTTAGTGCGACGTCGTTACGACATCATGTGCCTCGTGCGTAGATATTTCATTTCGTGGCCATATATTTCTGATGATTCATACTTAATATGTGCGTACTGCAAAGGATCTGATCAGGCTTTGGGCCTTTTTATACCTATCTAGGGAGAAAATCCCACGAATTTTCAAGAATAGTCACGAATTCATTTTATTCGTACCGGATTCGTACGTGCATTCGGCGTATTCTTAACTGATTCGTAACTACTTCTAAACGTTCGTACAGTATTTCCAAAGATATTCCTGTAAATTGCACTGAATTCTTGACAATATTCGTGCGAGTCTAGCCGAATCCAGTCGAATCCCACGAATATTCGTAACCCCATCGTACTTGTGTCGTAACTGAATCGTAGAGCATCACGAATTGGACCAGAAAATTTACAATCGCCACGAATTCTAATATTAATCAATTCTTGGCGATTCGTGGTCTGTGTGGAATAGGGGCATTATGTGGTCAACTCGTAATGACTTCTTTCAGCACCAAAAATATTGTCGCGATGTAAATTAAACGCATACACTCTTGTTTGTTCAGATAAACTGCCGAAAGTGCAAATACTGATTTTGCGTCAAAGTTGTATCTTTTAATATGGTGCTCGTGCAAAAAGGGCAAAACCAACATGTACATGTAGTGCCGCAAGTCAAGTGAGACATTTAGTAATATTACAATACCACATTCTTGAACGTTACGGAAAGATACATCGTGCAGAATTTTTGATCTGACCAGTGAATAATAATTGCTCGAATAATTGCCTCTGAGTATATTTACATAAAAGCATACATATAGGCGGACTGACAGACAGACGGACGAACGGACGGATAGACAGACAGGCGGACATTAGTGTTACGCAGAAGGTTTTACACACGGTTGACACGGGTGTAGAGCCTTATGCGTCGCCAGGACGGCGGAGGGTGACTTCCGGTTAAAGGGTTATCTACTAGTGTAATACACTAACAAGGAAACTCTAACAACGTTAGAATTTTTAAGTTTATATATAATGTAAATTCTATATACAACAATACAATTTACAACTGTCACAATTACAATAATATACAACACACATCAGTTCATGTCGCTGGCCCAAGTAAGGTGTTTGTTTCAAATCTGTAATCGATTTGCGTACAATACGCAAACAGATTACCGTCTGACGTCAACACCGTACTCGGCTCAGCGCCATGAACTAAAGGAAAACACAAAGGACAAAAAACGTTAGTTTGAGCTCATACAAAAACAACAAGGCCTTATGTTGGTAGACTTCACTTTGTCGTTCCCTGGATCATGTCATGGGCCAGTCCATATATCATGAGGAACACCAACTTATAATTACACGTGCACGATTATATACTGGTCGCTCCCTGGATTGTACCAGGGACCAGTCTATATATATTAACACACCTTAGTGGACGAACACTGTCCCACACTTGATGTGACCTTCAGATCTTATCACAGAATCTGGCAAAACTGTGCTAACCACTTCCGCCTACATTTTGTGCTTCCCGCCTCTGCTTAGGAACCATGCACAAACGGCGTTGTAACTGCCTCTACCCGGGTTGGTATTAACCTGGAGACGTATATCGAATCTCCAGGTGAGACGTGGCTCTAAGCCCTAACAGCTGACTGCCGGACTTGATGTGCCTAAAAATAACGAACTTACACTTAATACATTGTAACTACATAATAACAATACGTAAGACTTGGGCCTGTCTTGGAAATACCATACAACGCCCTCGGCGAATGCCGAGCATAACGTGCACACGCCAGCCGTGTCACTAGACACGACTCGCGCTCACGATGTAAAGCCAAAATTGTGCTTACCACTTCCGCCAATGAAGAAACGTAGATCCTACCACGCATGCGCGTCGAAGGATCTGACGCCAAACATTGACAAGAAGTATACTGACGTCAACGGGCATTACCATGACATACCCCACATAAAACATGAATAATCTAAACAATGACTTATTTACATTAAATTGATTGACCAAAATCTAACTCGCATATGTATTAATTCATTTCTTTAAACTAAGCGTAATACCATTTGCCATAGAATATAATAGCTGAATAAGCGTTTCTCACACATTTGGGATCATAACGTTTGATCTGACATCATGACAATGATGTTATACCATATGACGCCGTCTAATGAAGGCAAATCAAACGCATGATGACCAAATGTTACCATTATAACTTATGGAAAAAAACCCTTAATGCGGTGCATGCTATGGCGTCAATTGACGTCACGAGTATATAAATTAGTTCCATTACAAATCAATCTACTTCTATAGGCTACGTATACGTGAAACTAATATAAAAAGTGCTGACGTCGCAATAACATGAATGCAACTGACGTCACATGAATAACATGAATGCAACTGACGTCACATGAATAACATGAATGCAACTGACGTCACTGGACGTCAAATAGACGCACACCATTGCAACCAACATCAGTGATATAAACTATTTCCGTAATTTACAAAACTTCCTTATATACAAATACCATGCGCAGCATGGTCAGTATAAACAAAATTGGTCGACATATGCACAGCCTGATCACTGTCAACAAAATCAAATCAGTCGACACATATAATCATACCATATCAATCAGAAGTCACATTTTTCATTCTTAGCCAAACTATTCTAAATAAATATAATAAGATCTTACCGTTCTGGTCTAAACTCAGAATCTGGGCACACAACAATATAACATCCTCAGTATAAGAATTAAACAGCCACGTCTAACTTTTCAATTAAAGATAGGCGTATAAATAGTATGCGTCTCACATTTAAATCATGGGACTCGAATATAAGCGTGGAGGTACTCACATTAAAATCATGCAACACGCTGTCCACAATCAAAAGACTCGTGCAGGTATTCACCTTAAAATCATGCAATACGCTGTCCACGAGAGGTATTCACAAACAACCCATGCATAACGTAGTCACAATTTCCGTAAACGTTTTATTACCACAGTTACCCTAAAAACTGTAGCCTTACTGATTGAAAGGATTAAAATAATCTCGACGACATAGTGGACGATTAGATCCATTTCGTAACATAGGTTTCCCCTTAGGGAGAAAAAAACATAACAATGTTTCTTTTCTGAAATAGTACGAAATGCGATCGAATCGTAGGCTATGTCAAAACTGGAAAACTAGCTATATACACAACAACGGTGCGATGCATAACGTGGCCAAACTATCTACTAAGGTAGTCCGCCCCCAAATTATCTTGGCCACGGATTTACCTAATCCCAAAGTCAATCAATTCTCTGTGTCGTACCTGTCGTGCCTCAAATGGAATGGGGAAGTATGGGTAAGTCTGATCGAACACTAGATGGAAATCGCCACCTTTAAGTGTATCAGACGTAAAATTAACGTTGTCTTTGACATTACACCTACTTCGCACGACAGATCCCACAGGATCCGTTGCTTCTGCCTCTAATCTACTATCGCCACCGTGTTCTTCCATATTCAATTTCTGAGTCGACGTTACGTCGTCGGGCTTTACGTTTTCACGTATGAAGTCATATTGGGATACGTCCTCTGACGTACAAATGTTAACTCTTTGGACATTCGGATCACTGTGATCCTCTGATCCAACATTGTCACGTGCATTAACAACTGCAGACGACACGTTCTTTTGACGTTGAACGTACTGCTTAATCATGTTAGCAGGATAAGTATTCACGACGCCCTTGACGTTAATCTTGTAGTTCATTGCATTGACTACTTCGACAACTTCATATGGCCCGTTCCATTGAAGTAACAATTTATTGCACTCATTCGGGAGTAGCAAAAGCACTTTGTCTCCGACGTCAAACTTACGCGACCTCGCGCGTTTATCATAATAAGCATTCTGCTTTACGTCCATTTTCCGGACAATATCCTGTGCTAACTTACACGTTCTCTCTAAACGTTCTTTTAGATCAATAACGTACTGATACGTCAATAACGCACGTTGGTCAGTTTCCTCTACAGACCACAATTCCTTTAATATTTGCATAGGACCCCTAACATTACGCCCATACAACAGTTCAAACGGGGAAAAACCTAACGACTCTTGCGGAACTTCCCTTACTGCGAATAATAATGCTGGGAGATACCTGTCCCAGTCATTCGGACGTTCTACGCACATTTCACGTAATATCTGTTTCAATGTATCATGGAATTTCTCCACGGGTCCTTTACCAGTAGATTGATAAGGAATAGTTGTCAGATCTTGAAGCGACAACAACCTACTAACCTCTCTCATGACGTCAATCGTGATCTTACTATCATGCTCGATTAGCATTTCACTCGGTATTCCTAATCTACTGAACATCTCAACTAACGCTTCGGCTACGCGTTCCGTTTCAATGCCGGGTAACGCTACCGCCTCGGGATATCTCGTCGCATAGTCTATCATTGTTAAAATATAGCGGGATTTCCTGTCAGAACGAGGTTCTATCGGTCCGACTATATCAACAGCGACTCGTTTAAATGGTGTGTCAATCTGTGGCAACTTTCCTAAAGGTACCTTAGTGACACGACCTTTTTGAATAGTCCTTTGACATATGTCACAAGATTTACAAAACCTTGCCACATCACCACAAACTCCAGGCCAAAAGAACTCAGTTAACACCCTATCCATAGTTTTCTTTATGCCCAAATGACCTGACATCAAGGTTTCGTGCGCCAATCTTAACACCTTTTCACGAAAACCTTCAGGGATAATAAGTTGCAAAGTGACCTTGTTTCCCTTAGTAAACTGCCTATACAATAAATCTTTCTTTCGGATAAACTTAGTTTCACCTCGGTTCAATCCACGACTAATAGTCACATTCCCAGATTCCACTCTTTGCCTTATGCCATTCAATTTAGGGTCAACAACTTGGGCCTGCTTCAATGCCTCCTTATCACTAGCAATAATTTGATCAGGAACTTTAAGTTTCCTATAGACCTCTTCACTTTGCTTAGCTTGTGACCTAGTCACTGCCGCCATTGCAAAATGGGACATATCGGGAAGTTTTGACCCGTCAATATTTCCAATAACCAGGTCATACAATGTATCTTCCATGCACAATGCCTCAGTTTTTCCTGTGAAAAATGGACAATCTATGTCAACCATTGCTAAGGGATACCTTTGGGTAGATTCATCAATCAAAGTTACATCAGATTCTCTACCAAGTAACTGATCATTAGAAACCAAGTTTCTACGAACGACACACCCAGTACAACCTGTGTCCCTTAAAACTACAACAGTCTTACCATTAACCGTACCCTGCGCTGTTGGTAATCGCGACCTTAAAAAGTAACAGACACCTTCCCTATCCACGTTATCATTGATTAGTGGACTTTCTTCATTACTCTTATAGAGACCTTCAATTTCATGAGACCTATCCATTGTAGTTTTACAAAAGCTCATTTGATGTCCGCCACCCCGACCACGTCCGCGGGAATAACCCCGACCACGGCCACGATCTGAATTACTACCCTTCGTCTGTACAGTATCGCTCTTACTCTGTGATCTTTGTGTCTCATCTTTCGGTGCATAACTACTCTCCTTACTTCCGCTATACCCGCTTGCACTTGCACCTACCTCCGCACTATATGCTTGCTTCCTATCGGGATTCTTAAAACATTTATATGTTAAATGTCCCTTACCACAAATACTACATTTTATCTCTGGCTTCGCACTCGGCTTATTATCAGATCTACTCTGAGTTACGCCCTTACTATCACGCTGCCCCTTATTAACACAAGCGTAGACACCGCCACGTGATTCTGCAAATAAATCTGCTTCCCTAGCCATCTCACCTAGATTCGTGAATGTTTTCGGTTTCAAATGAACATATAGTTCTTTACTACAGGGTTCTAAAAACTGATCCCTAGCGAAAAAATCGCAAACAGCTTCGTAAGACTGGTCTACTTTCGCCATTTTCAACCATTTATTAAGATACGACCTAAGTCTACTACTAAACTGAATAAACGTTTCGGACTTTTCAGGCCTATCATAGCGAAATTTCTTCCTAAATCCGCGTTCAGTCATATCAAAATTCTTTAACAACGCATCTTTCAACTTGTCATAATCTGCTGCATCATCTACAGACAATCTATCATAAACATCAAGCGCGCGACCTTTAAGTAATGCGCTTAAATATGCAGCCCAAACGTTTTTATCCCATTTATTCGCCGTCGCGTATTTCTCAAACCTTGATAAGTAACTATCCATTTTGTCCTTACTTTCATCAAAATACGGTAACTTGGGATCTCGCGCATGCGCTAACTTTTCAGCCTTCTGTTTTTCTAATTCAACTCTAAACGTTACCTTCTATTTGATTCTTCAACTCGCGTTGCTGCAATTCAAAACTATACTTCAACTTTTCTAACTCAACTTCGCTTGACAACTTTGCTTCCTTATCGCTTTCGACTTGATACAACCTAGCTTCCCTATCTTTCTCGGCTTGCCGCTCTGTACTTTCAATCCGCGCCATCTCGATTTCCCTATCCGCCGCAATCTTAGCTTCTTCCGTCGCGATCCTAGCCAATTCAATTTCCCTATTTTTTTCGGCCTGCGCGATCCTAGCTAACTCAATTTCCCTATCTTTTTCAGCCTGCGCAATCTTTTCTTTATCAAGTTCCCTTACCGCGTGCCTTTCTGCCCTCTCAGTCTCTTGCTGTTGCTTAACAAATTCCTGCAAAGCCTGCCCCTCATAACCTAACTCCTTTCCCGTCTTAACTAACTGATCCATGACGCTTAACGTAATGCTCACGTTAACTTAACTGAAACCGACGTTCACTTATAGTCACACACGTTAACTAAAACGTTAACAATAATAATAACGAACTAATCCAACTAAAACGTTGATTAATTAGTATACTCGCGATCTGGACGTAGCCATTAAAGTTACGTTCATAACAGACCGGAAATGACGTCATAAACTGACGTTGACTTTGCCGAGAATTACTTTTCACTTTCAAATGACACAATTAGATGACGTAAATAACCCACATTACAATTACGCCGAACTTGATCTAGCGTATCGGATATACAAACGTAACGTACTTAACGCAACGTATTAACACTGACACGACAACTGTACGTCCTACATTACAAAACCTTATAGGATATCAACGGTAAATCAAACTTAAGATTCCGCTATTAGGTTTAATTCATTGTAACGATATTATATAACGTTACGAGTGACCTACGTTACTAAATCATGACATAAAATGGACCTCAGTAACGGTTACGACACAACGTACAAAACGTTTAAGTTAATAAACTAACAGATTGTCATGCAACAGCAGTGCCAAGGTACTCAAACGGACCTTAAAACTAAATATGTATCATCCGTGCCAAGACAATTTAGGTCTATATAACCTTAGTTTCCCCACTCAGATATGCAACCTGTTACATTCTATCACAAATTCATGCATGGGCTATCGCACTTCATCACGCAGGGAATAAGGATAGTTGACCTTAATTGAGTGTAGGTTACATTTACAAAGAATTTAGTGGCAAAATTGCTCCCCTAAAATTCACAGCCTTACGTCACCTTAGAAAAGAACAATCAGAAAGTCAATAATAATAAAAAAAATAACTGACAAAATTGTGCCTAGATTCTGTATATATTGTCAATGTGTTACACTGGCAGATATTAACCGGAAATCAAATCCCGTTACTTCATGACACCATGTTACGCAGAAGGTTTTACACACGGTTGACACGGGTGTAGAGCCTTATGCGTCGCCAGGACGGCGGAGGGTGACTTCCGGTTAAAGGGTTATCTACTAGTGTAATACACTAACAAGGAAACTCTAACAACGTTAGAATTTTTAAGTTTATATATAATGTAAATTCTATATACAACAATACAATTTACAACTGTCACAATTACAATAATATACAACACACATCAGTTCATGTCGCTGGCCCAAGTAAGGTGTTTGTTTCAAATCTGTAATCGATTTGCGTATAATACGCAAACAGATTACCGTCTGACGTCAACACCGTACTCGGCTCAGCGCCATGAACTAAAGGAAAACACAAAGGACAAAAAACATTAGTTTGAGCTCATACAAAAACAACAAGGCCTTATGTTGGTAGACTTCACTTTGTCGTTCCCTGGATCATGTCATGGGCCAGTCCATATATCATGAGGAATACCAACTTATAATTACACGTGCACGGTTATATACTGGTCGCTCCCTGGATTGTACCAGGGACCAGTCTATATATATTAACACACCTTAGTGGACGAACACTGTCCCACACTTGATGTGACCTTCAGATCTTATCACAGAATCTGGCAAAACTGTGCTAACCACTTCCGCCTACATTTTGTGCTTCCCGCCTCTGCTTAGGAACCATGCACAAACGGCGTTGTAACTGCCTCTACCCGGGTTGGTATTAACCTGGAGACGTATATCGAATCTCCAGGTGAGACGTGGCTCTAAGCCCTAACAGCTGACTGCCGGACTTGATGTGCCTAAAAATAACGAACTTACACTTAATACATTGTAACTACATAATAACAATACGTAAGACTTGGGCCTGTCTTGGAAATACCATACAACGCCCTCGGCGAATGCCGAGCATAACGTGCACACGCCAGCCGTGTCACTAGACACGACTCGCGCTCACGATGTAAAGCCAAAATTGTGCTTACCACTTCCGCCAATGAAGAAACGTAGATCCTACCACGCATGCGCGTCGAAGGATCTGACGCCAAACATTGACAAGAAGTATACTGACGTCAACGGGCATTACCATGACATACCCCACATAAAACATGAATAATCTAAACAATGACTTATTTACATTAAATTGATTGACCAAAATCTAACTCGCATATGTATTAATTCATTTCTTTAAACTAAGCGTAATACCATTTGCCATAGAATATAATAGCTGAATTAGCGTTTCTCACACATTTGGGATCATAACGTTTGATCTGACATCATGACAATGATGTTATACCATATGACGCCGTCTAATGAAGGCAAATCAAACGCATGATGACCAAATGTTACCATTATAACTTATGGAAAAAAAACCTTAATGCGGTGCATGCTATGGCGTCAATTGACGTCACGAGTATATAAATTAGTTCCATTACAAATCAATCTACTTCTATAGGCTACGTATACGTGAAACTAATATAAAAAGTGCTGACGTCGCAATAACATGAATGCAACTGACGTCACATGAATAACATGAATGCAACTGACGTCACATGAATAACATGAATGCAACTGACGTCACTGGACGTCAAATAGACGCACACCATTGCAACCAACATCAGTGATATAAACTATTTCCGTAATTTACAAAACTTCCTTATATACAAATACCATGCGCAGCATGGTCAGTATAAACAAAATTGGTCGACATATGCACAGCCTGATCACTGTCAACAAAATCAAATCAGTCGACACATATAATCATACCATATCAATCAGAAGTCACATTTTTCATTCTTAGCCAAACTATTCTAAATAAATATAATAAGATCTTACCGTTCTGGTCTAAACTCAGAATCTGGGCACACAACAATATAACATCCTCAGTATAAGAATTAAACAGCCACGTCTAACTTTTCAATAAAAGATAGGCGTATAAATAGTATGCGTCTCACATTTAAATCATGGGACTCGAATATAAGCGTGGAGGTACTCACATTAAAATCATGCAACACGCTGTCCACAATCAAAAGACTCGTGCAGGTATTCACCTTAAAATCATGCAATACGCTGTCCACGAGAGGTATTCACAAACAACCCATGCATAACGTAGTCACAATTTCCGTAAACGTTTTATTACCACAGTTACCCTAAAAACTGTAGCCTTACTGATTGAAAGGATTAAAATAATCTCGACGACATAGTGGGCGATTAGATCCATTTCGTAACAATTAGACGGACGAATAGACAGACAGTCGGACATAATCATAAATATATATATATATATTTCATATACAGAGTTCTGGTTCCGGACTTTATTTTTGTATTTTTACCTATATACATGTTTATATATATAAAAACTACAATTGAGTCCGATTTTACAGTAACGTATGATTTTTTTCGCTGTTTTCTACCGGTTTCACTTTTACAGTACAGATCATCAAGAACAAATATGGCGACTTTGTGTCGCATGGAGACGACGTTAGCAACGTGGCGTTCTTGTCGCATGCGCCGTAACGTCTACTTCCGCTCATTACAGTACAACACACTGTCACATTAATATCTATACAGTATAGTGTAATAATGGCGTATAGTTCGTTTTACTAATATAAGAGTAAGTTGTTATTGTACAGATTAGGAAGACCTGTTTAGCTCAGGTTTAAGGAGATAAATGAAATATTTTTCTTTCTGCCTTCATGACATGCTTAAACTACATTTTATAGAACAGGAAGATGTAATATTTCGGATCTTGCCGATTGGCACATGTACTTATGTGTTCACTTAGATGAAACATTCTAGTACTTGGGTCTCGGATTTGCTGATTGTGCACAGTGATCCGTTTTCGTAAATAGTTTCCGGTTTCGCCTATATATTCTTTGCCGCAGCCTCTGCATTTCATGACGTAAATCACATTTTTTACTTCACAGGTCATCGTTTCATGTACGTAAAATTTTCTACCGCAATTAAAATCAAATGCGGTGCCTTCTAATAGATGAGTGCAGAGGCCGCAGTTTGACCTCTGACAACGTTTTATTTTGTGTTCAAAGTCATGACTAAATTTGGCTTTTGTTAGAATTCGCTTTAAAGTATTTGGTTGCATTTTGCTTTAAATTATCGTAAACTTTGAAAGAATACTTTTCATTTTTGAATCGTCCTGTAAAATTGGAAGATTATATTTTATGATATTAAATATCTCTGCATTTCGCGGATTATGTGTGGACACATAAGTAATAACAGGTTCCTCCGTCTTTTGCGCAACTTGTCTTAATATAGTTCTACCAAGATTCATAGCTCTGTCGATTCCCATGTCAATTATATTCTCAGGGTATTTCTGTTTGACTATAAACGTCTTCAGGTGCTTAGCTCGAGTTTCTAGTACCTGTTCTTCTGAAATTATTGTTCTTTATCTTCGTGCCAGATTGTAGGGTATGTTAATTTTGTATGTCGGGGGTGACAGGAAGAAAATAAAAGATACTGTTTACTGTCAGTCTCCTTATAGTAGATATCTGTCTCAATTTTTCCTCTTAAATTCCGGACCGTAACATTAAAAAACGGTTGTTCAACTGTATCAGATTGTAATGTGAATTTACTATCATTGTGTAGATTGTTTAAAATGTCATGGAAATGTATTAGTTCTTCTCTAAATTTAGTCCAGGGGACGAAGCAGTCGTCTAGAAATCTTTGCCAGGACCGTTTGAAGTAAATATAAAATTCTGTATCATAAATGGTTTCTACAGAATCATATAATTTTTCCTTCAAGTACCCAATAATTAGGGTTGCGTTCACTGGTGCAAATTTGGTACCCATAGCCGTGCCCTTTACTTGCTTGAAATAAGTGCTGTTGAAACAAAAGATATCATTCTCAAGTATTAGTTTCATTCCGTCAAGTATGAAATCATTTGAGAATCTTGAATGAAGGGTACCGGGGTACTTGTCTATTCTATGCAATAATTTACCGCCTCTATACCGAGATTGTGTGGAATATTTGAATAAATTGTTTCTATGTCAAATGAAGCCAATATGGTATTTGTTGGTACATTTGTCGGAAGGTTGTTTAGGAAGTCAGTGGTGTCCCTTAAATAGCTGGTGACATGTTTGGTATAGGGTCTTAAAAGAATAGCAAGTAAATTACTAAGCCTGTGCGTGTGACAGGAGGGGCCAGCAACAATTGGTCTTAATTTCAAATCATGTACTTTTTCTGTAATTTCTACGTAACCTGATTTTGTTAGTTTACATTTTTGTTTTATTCCCTTGCATTTATGTACTTTTGGTAATCCGTAAAAATTACTTGTTTTAGCTTCAAAATTAAATTCTTTTTCAGTCATTTGACGTTTATATTTTTTAAGAAACTTCTTATATTTAAGTTGTAAATCTTTTTCTGGATTTGTGTTTAATTCAGAATAATAGATTTCATCATTCAAAATTATTTCTACCATACTTTTGTAATCTTCTTTGTTCATAATTACTGATGCCCCACCTTTGTCGGCCTCTTTTATTATAATTGAAGTATCTTCTTTTAAACATTTCACAGCCTCCCATTCTGATCTTGTTAGATTTTGTCTAACGTTATTTTGGCATGATTGTTTGAGAAACTTTTCAACTGTTTCAATAAATTCGTAAAGGGCTGCATTACGTTTATCTGGGGGAGTAAAATTTGATTTATTTCTGACTAAAGATATATATTCATTTTCTGTACCATCAAAGAACTCTGCTAATCTTAACTTTCTATTAAATCATCCGCAACTACTCATTGAAGGGGACTTAACTCAATTCTCGGATAGAAAAAATAAACAGGATTAACACCGCTGGTATACTAAAATGTTTCGACAAAGACGAGCTTCCATATATTCTAAATCAATAGACATCACCTAGGGAGACCCGATACAAGGAAATCGGAGGTTTGAGAAACTCGAAGGTAAATAAATGAAGATACACAGTATTATACTGTACTTCAATTGCAAATTATTTTTACCAAAGTATTCCTAAACTAAGTATACTTGCGTTAGTGCAGTTAGTTACAAACTTGCAGTTACTTGACAAACAGTCTGGAACTACCGCTAATACTGTCTACAGAACTCTAGCTAAGTGGGAGTATTTAGTGATAGGCATCAGCATAAAATGCGTAGTATTGCCCTAATCTGAAGCGCCTCGACGAGATGATTCAAATGAGGAATCACAATATAAGTTTATAAAAGAAATTCGAGAATATCATACAATATTCCTCAAAACTAGTATTCCGTCACATCTAGGACCATTGTGCCAAGCCGGAAGAAACTGACTTGAACAGAACTGACTTCATGGTATCTAGAGTCCGAATCACAGACACATCAACCACTTCTAGTTGAGATTGAAAAAGCTTAACCCATTGATGCCAAATGAGATTCTACTTGGCTCTTTAAGCGAGTCCAGCTCTAGTGTAAGGGGACTAATAGCAAGATACTTTCTGAATTCAGTAGATTGTCACTCGGAGTTCCTCATATTATAAATATGATAATACTCCGAGCTAACAATATCATACATCCGTGATTTCTTTACCCTAAAAATTCGATACACCAAACTTCCGTCTCGGTAGAAAGACAAGCTTCCTATCAGATTGAAAGCTGATAAGGTGTTTGTCACTCACAAAAAACGCGATATTTTTCGACAGCAGTATAATTTTTGGCAGAAAATATCGGTTTATTCAGAATGAAGTGGTTTAAGTTCTATTCAACCTTGAAAATTATGAAAATTCCATTTGGTACTAAATTTGAGATATTATAAAAACATGTCAGTATACTTACTATCGCCCATGCTTTCTTTGTCATTATTATTTAATATTTGCCTAGGTACAAAAGCTCGTGTCTCAAGGAAATATAACGAAACGAAAACTGAACCTAGTCCAACCGCCTCCGTGTCTTTACCTCCGAGTTTCTCGAACATCCGATTCCTTGTATCGGGTTTCTCTGGGTGGACATGCACACAGCTAGCTTATGCATCATTGATTTTCAGATAAGTTATCACGCCGGCAAGTCGGTTTTGATTCCCGTGTGAGACGAACATTTATTATTTTATTTTTTTTTATGTGTTATTTTTTCATGTGAGGGAAAAATAAGGGTCAATACACTCACCCCTACACTGCACCATTTTAGAAACCAAACTGACAATAAGCTTACAATATCTGTTTGGTCAAAGATTTTATTTAGAAAATTGCAAATACATGTACAAGGCGCATTGTTGTAGTTCATGTTGAAGTACTTTCCACTCAATAAGCCCTTTCAACTGTCGCTTTCTGTGGCACACTTTCACGACATATGTTAGTGGTTAATTCGGTCAAGGGGTGGAAGAAAAGTTGGGGAGAGGGAGAGCAGAATATCCCAGGCCCATAAAGTCTAAATGAAAATGGGGGTTCCACTAGTTTTAAAAGATTAGTTATGCGCATAATTATTCTAGGGCTCACCGCTGCACATACGCATTTTATCATAGTCATTCGACCATGCCCTTTGTTACCTGAAATGATTTGTACTGCGGTATTTTAAATGTTAGAGCGAAATTTTCGGCTATATTCAAGAACCTCACTCACACTCCACTTACACTCCACTCATTGAGTTAATCTTCTAGCGGTGACAAGTAGACTCATCTTAGGGCTCGTTGGTATTCACAAATACAAGGGAGCTCTGAGTAGAATATGGGTGAGGTCATAGCTCTATCACTATGGCAACGTTTTGAGTCAGGCGTGGTCTTCGGTTGGCCATATGTTCTCTGTATCTTTATTATTTGTAACCTTAGTTGCTTCCAACTATGGTTTGAGGGCTGGATTTGGATTTTGATTGTTTCAGTTCCTGGTCTTTGCATACATTTTTACTTTTGTTTGGCAGCTTGTAGGGATGCCAAAACAGACTTGCAGACTTATCTGCAATGGAGTACAGTTTACTGCCCGTTCAGAAGGAGCGGCGTTAATGTAATGGATAACACGCTGGACTACCACTCCAGGGGTCGCAAGATTGATCCCCCGCTTCTCCGGTCTTTCGGATGAGACTGTAAACCGAGGTCCCATTTCCGTATGAAGAAGTTGCTGGTGGGACGTTAAACGCTCGCTCGCTCATTCACTCACTCACTCAATCAATCAATCAATCAGTCAATCTCCGTTCAGACCGTAATTGACTATGCAATGGTATCATTCATGTCTGGTTTTTATGCCTCCGAAGGAACTTCGGGTGGCAAATTAAAATCGCACCGTCCGCCCGTCCGACTGTCCGTTAGTCCGTGCGTTACAAATCGTGTCTCAGCGATAACTTTAAAACTACTGAAGCAAATTTGATGAAACTTCACAGAAAGATAAGGATAAAGTTTGAACAAAGTCGAACAAAGAAGGCACGTTAGGTTTAGCAAAGGGCAAATATTTGGGGAGGGTTTCAACCATTAGCCTGGTAAAGCGATACTGGTAAGGATCAGTGTAGGCCTGTCGCGTGAAATGGTACCTTAGGCATGTACGAACAGCAAAGATTCATCAGCCTGGACATACACTACCATTATTATCATTTCAAATTCTGAAAAGTTCAAAATGTCACAAAGCAAATATAATCGACAAAAAAAAATAAAACAAAAAAGAAAAAAGAGTCAAACCTTTAATGTTTACCGACTCTTCAGAGTATGACAGCTTACTGTCGTTTGTAGCTTTTAACACCTGATGATACAATTTAGAATTTCCCTAATGAAGCTGAATTTTATTACTACTTTGTAATAAGGTTAATAAATACAGGTTTATCGGACTTATTCGGGAATAGTAATACTTGATTTAATCTGAAAGTTACAGAACACTAATGACGATATCAAGTAACTGTCACAATCATTGCCTTTCGATGACACCAAAAAGAATAGTACGCCAACTAAGACTGTGCAAATGTTGACTAATGCATATTAAGGTTTGTTGTAAAATACCGTTTAAATGACAGGCAAGCTGATAACTACATCTAGATAAAATGATAGTTTGGTCGTCGCCGACAACTTTGCTCCTTACACGCTCGAGAAAGGGGCCCAAGTTACATCTCATTCAAAAGGACAAATACCCGAGATAAAACTGGTAGTTTATGGCCCTATTGATCTTTTGTCAATTGGTCCCTGCCATTTAGAAGCTAATCTTTATCACTTACGGATAGTCACACAAAACATCAAAGGACAGAATGTGTCCACCTTGGGTGTGGGAACCTTTGTCTTGCGGATGGCAAATCTTCTCATTAGGCTTTATCTTTCTTTAAAGTTTGCTTTGGTACTTTTCTGAGTAATTGCCGAGACATAATTTGACCTCTTACCCCATCCTGTGACCTTGACCTTGGATTTGGGATCATAAATATTTTGTGTAACATACCTTCTCATTATGATTTACCTTTCTGTGAAGTTTGATGGCATTCACTTCAGCAGTTTTTAAGTTATAATAGAGGCAAGATTTGACCTTTGACCCTAATTGTGACATTGACCTTGAACTTGGCAACGCAAATCTTATGTGCAACACACTGTCTCATTATGTTTCATCTTTCTGTGAACTTTCATTAAATTTGCTTCAGTGGTTTATAAGTAATCGCTGAGACCCAATTTTGAGACACAATTTGACTTTTGACCCATCTACTGCAAGCAAAGATGCATATCGGGCGATGACTCATATTTTACGTTTGAATGAACTTAGAAAAATATTTATCTTTAAGATTAAAAAAAAAAAATCAGTAGTGCAAATCAGATTTTCAGTACTGGAGATTGTTGGTACTTTCTGCCCCAAGTCTAACTCTTTGGAATACTAAAGTAGCATTCAGTGTTTCTAATGAAATATGTATCGAAAAAGACTGAAAGTCAGGTGAAAAAAAGGTAAACATGTCTTAAATTACAACATAAAAGTGCCTTAAATGCTTTTAAGAGAGTCCCGAAAAACAAACATTTTCAGGAGGAGATCCCCATAACCCCCCATATCCACCACCACCCATCCCCCAATTAGAGGGGGTTAGGTTAACTGACCGTCCCGATATGACTTTAGCTGTTTACCGTGGACGTTAAGCAAGAAATCAATCAGTCAATCCCCTCTCATGCTCTTCCCCTCGCACATTCAATGCTTGGCTTATGCCTTCGACATGAGCTGACCCCCCTGAAAATCAGGGCGCTCGGTCCAGCCCTGCAATTCGTTTAATTATTTCTTCATAACTACATCAAAAGTAGCATGCACTTTCTTTTAACGATGATTTCTACTACTTGTACACTTGAAGCGCAAGGCAGGTGCCGAGAGGACAGGGTGACGCAAGCTAAACTAGCGCCAGCGAACGACATCATACATCATCTTTATGTCGCATAAACGCTGTTTGCCATCTGGGTGGTAAAGGACTGTGGTGAAGCACTGAAATTCTAGTTCAGTATGCAAGTTATCCGGTTTGATCAATTTTAGATCGAGAGAGTATTATCCGGTTGACAAGTGTTGTCAAGCTGACTTCATTTAGCAGGCGCATATGGCTAGAAGCATGTACATGTAAAACCTCATACATGTAACACAAAAGTATTAATAGTGACCACTTTACATGGTATGAAAAGGCGTTTTCAACCTCTCTGATGGACTTACGCCTGTATTCTAGAACGTCACTCACACTCACACTCATGATTTAATCCCTGAGTTCACTCAAATTTTTGAGCGACTCCTAGGTTCCGTATTCTTAAATCTCACTCTGTCGTGAGGGTACCTGGATAACTGAGTGATGGTCGAGTGAAGTATACACCTCCCTCGAGCCCCCCCCCCCCCCTCACCTGTACTGACTTTCAATTTGTATGTCTCCAGCGGTGAAAACGTTAATGGGTTTGGTTAAGGGGCATTTTGAGTTAGGTTGTCTGTTCGCCTGGCTGTCCGTCTGTCCGTCCGTAACATGTTTTGGTAGCTGTGAATTTCAAAAACGGCTGATGCGAGGATATTGAAAGTTTTATACATTGAATGACATGCAAAATAAGCAGATCCGTATTTGTCTTCTCCGGCGGTCTCGTCACTGAGAAGTAATGTCCATAGGAACGATGTTGTGAAAAGAATCTGACTTAAGCATTTTGTACAGGAATAGCCTTTTGGAAAAAAAATATCTGAAGAAACGTTTAAGCCCGGCATACTGTTGAACCAGTATTTCATATAATATTTTTCACCATCACCCTTTAAACATGTCCATGAATTTGATACGACGAACCTTCTGTTGAAAGGGTCGTAAAGCCAGAAGTCATCTTGATGGAGAGCAAGGGCCTACTGTGCTTGCAGAACTTGTGGGATGGGCATAGTTTTGTGTCGTTGTTCATTCTGCTATGTACGACTTTTGTTAATGTTCAAAAAAAATGGTAAGCTTTTTTTTTTTTTTTTTTTTTTTTTAAATTGCTGAACACTCTTCCTATCTAGATTTTAACCCTATGAGCAGAAGAAAAAAAAATCGGACCAGTCTGCGTGGTTGTGCAGCAGTCGGTCTTTTCTCTTTTCCTTGTGGCCTTTCTTTGCATAAAACGGATTTCGGTGTGATGCAAATCTGCACAGTGTTATTAATATAAAAGCCGATGTAGACCCAGAACAAAATGCAAATAATTAGAAAGTCGCAACGCCCCGCTGTTGCGAGCCAATGTCCTTTCTTTCACCTGTAGCCTATCCCTTCTTTCTTTTTTTCATGCATTTTAGCTCCGGGGCTGGGGTAGATAACTACATTGGGGTAGAATTATGGACATCACAGGGGCCCTTTTAAGCTTTGACTATTTGTGGTCCGAAAATCGCTCATTTGTTGTCAGAAAACCGCTTTAATTCAAATTGTGTATATTTTTTTCTATGAGTTTATACATTTTTGTAGCGCCAGGCAATACGAATAATACTGGCTTGTTACAGCAAGCTTCTGTTACCTCAATTGTTCCTGTTAAATTTTATCAACATATTTTAAAAGTGCGAAAAAACCTGTTTTAAGACATTGACAAAGACAAAATTTTTGTTAAAATTTTCGAGATTTGCCCCTTTAAGAATCGCAACTGAGATATTTCGAAGACCAATACACATGCCAAAGTTGAAGAAAATCTGTAAATAAATACCCAATTAAACGGAACCGAAATGCTTACGGGGACGGACAGACGTATGTAAGACGGACAGACTGATAGGCACACGGAAAGCCAGCAGAAAATCATAATAATACCACAGCACACGTCAGTGACAGCGTATAAAAGCTGAAGTCTATATGACAAACCCTCACTCACGGGAGTGAAAGCTTCCTAATCTTTCTGAAGAGCAAGCAATTACCCGAGAGTTCAGTACAGCTTCCAAGAGTTGTCACTTAAGGTTACAGATCAATAACAAGTTGTTCTCGATTATGCGCCGTTTCGTTACGCTAAATGCGGGTCCCACTATTTCCTGGTATTAGTTCCCATTTTTTGTGCACCCAGCTGCAGGGTCCCTCCCAGCATCGCTGAGGCATGAGCTGTAAAACTTGGCCTGATACTTCGTCTCACATAATACAAGCATCTCACCTAATACAAGCAATTACCAGAGAGTACAGTCCACTTAGGAAGAGCTGTCACTAAACAGTACAGGTCACCTAACAAAAGTTAATAACACTGAAGCTCACCTGTTACAAGCAATCACCTAGACATAAGGAAAAAGCTGTCAAACTCTCCCTTTACCTACAGCTTCAACAAAGTCCAAGAATACAATAAAATTTACTTGTATTGCTGCCAATTTTCTACTGTACCACTTGCATCCTACAGATTCATTGCTAAGGGATAACCAGTTAAGCTTTTTCAAAAGTTAAACTTGTTAGACGTGTGAGCCACGACAAGGCAAAACCACCGAACTGACATGTGCGTCCAGCGAAGATTCAGACCAGCCTGGGCATTCATACAGTCTGATCAGTCTTCGCTGTCGGCGTTGGAAGCAGCTTAGACCCTTAGTTTCTCTTTACCTAATGTGGATGCCCAGACTGATCTGAGTCTGCGCCATTCGCACATGCCACTTTGTTTGTTTTGTCATGTCGCGGCTCGAATACGTATTTTTACTTTGTATGGAAGGCAGTCGTGCCATAAGTAGAAATTGCTGTCAACGATAATTTGGATAAGTAAGTTAGAATTTTGATAAAAAATTGAAAAGTGAAGCAAAATCCCGGTGAACTAAAGATATAATATTAGTATCATTAGAAAGCTCATTTTCTATACTTTCAGAAAAAAATCAGGGAAAAGTTTCTTTCTTTCTTTCAAAATAGTTTTCTTTTTCGCAATTGAAAACGGCTGGCCGGATTATACAATTCTTATAAAAGTGAGCACTGAGCCCCCTGTCTCAACCAGACATGGCCGTGATATGTCTGAAAGATTGTTGATAGCAACGTCACGTTCAGCACATGTATACAGGTATTAAAAATACGACATTTCAACACAGCACTAAAGGGAAAATGAATTTTGCGGCATGTCGTCATAAAATCTATCTTTTGAAGCAATAAATGCTTGTGTGAAAAATAAGACAAAAATATGAAAAGGTTGGCGAAAAACCAGTCTTTCAGAATATATCAGGGAATCTTATGTGTCTTTATCAGGAACAGTTTGACGAAGTATTAATTAACGATTTCATATCTCGCGCCATTGTGTAGAGATTATCGATATTAGACAGGTAAGGGCGGAGGAGTTGTCTCCTCGTACCATAAAAGAAAGCAATGTTCATTCAAATCTTCTGTAAGTTCTTGTGTATTTCCTAATTTGGGGGTCGGAGTAAATTTGAGTCCTTTATTGAGTAGTGATATTTCTGCAACTGTTAATTTTCTGTTTGATATATTAGTTATTTTATATCAATATTTTCGGTATCTACTGCGTCTGTGGTCTGCGTCCCCGTCCCCGTCCCCGTCCTTGCGCATATATATATAAACGAAGTATAAAATGACTTCACATGCTCCTTTTTTAACTTTAATTGTCACATAAACAAACGCGTTTCGTTAAACTACTCTTCAGTGTTAAAGTGACATCAAATATATACGAAAGGACGGGCGGTCAGACGGATAGACAAACAATTTTACGCACTCACTGAGGCACTCGTGTTCACACGCCCACATGTATGCACGCTACGGATGCGCACGCTTGTAAGCACGCATACGCACCCGCATGCAACCATTGAAGTTAGAAGGAATGCAATTTGAACAGTTCAGTATTAAAACTAATACAGCCAAAAGCTCCATGAAGACATATAGCAGATTTTTATGTTTTTTACGATGCAAAACTTAGTTAACTTGTAGCAGTTAAATGCAGTTTTGTGCATTTTCAAAGCATTCTATGGTTTAAAATGAAGGGAGTCATAACTCTAGTATTGTAAAATGTTTTGCTTACAGCACTCAATTTTAAGTTAGATAACAGCCCAAAACTTTGGTGTTCTTAATATTCAAATATATTGTTTTGAAACTATATTTCTGCAAAGTATAAACCTCACCATTTACATTTTTGTTAAAGACCCTAATTTTTTCATTTGTAGGTTATGTAATTCTTATCTTATCCAATAAACAGTCTACTCTGGCTAGCCTGTCTTCTCCAGACCAGTGTCCATGTAGTCTCTTAGGGAGGCCCAAAACCGGGAAAATCAATAACAGAGATACCTTGATTAAATTACTGGTATTAGTATTCATCTTAATTTGATGTAGAAAAACCATTTTAGATACATATGTTCTGGTAATGGTCACAAAATTAAGTTCACATCTATCCCTTTTCACAATCAAAATTCAATATTAGAGAAGCCAAAATCACACAATATACTCTGTGGAAACAAAACTGACAAATCGTAGTCTAAAACAAACAAAACGTCAGTATCAGTTCTTGTAAAAACAAATGAACTTTGACCAATTCACTGTTTTCAAAAGGTGTCAAAAACGTATTTTCATGTTACCAAACTGCTAAAAACACAGGTTTTGCAATCTAATTAAATTGAAGTCTTTTGGGTCTCTGAAGTGATCCTTGAAACAAGATTTTATCTTCAAATCTTGCATATTGTTTCCTCTTTGTGATTATTATAATGGCTAACGTATTAACTAATAGAGCATTTAACTTACTTCACAAAATAATCATAATAATAATAATAATGATAATAATAATGATAATAATGAAATAATTAATTTGAAAAAAAATATCAGGAAGTAGATATTATAAAAATAGGTAAATAAAATTTAAGAAAGAAACATTAAAATAAACATAATAATTAAAAATATATATAAAAAAGTTATAGTAGTTAGTGATAATATAAGAAAATATATGTGAAATATATTTAATTAATTTTCTTTTCTTTCTTTAGTTTTTTTTTTCAATTCCTTTTTTCTTCCTTTTGTCATTTTCTTTTTCTTTACTTTCTTTCTTTTTTTTAAATCAATATTTGAGTATTCTTTGATTGCTAAACAGGAAAATTTTATTTTACAAATTATAGAATATATAGATCTGATCTGTTACATTTTGACTGATGCATAAATTTTTCCCACTGGGGCCCCACAGGCAGGCAGTGGTTTCAGCACCGCATTGTTTTATGACCCTAATAATGAGGTGATTAGGAGGTGCCTTTGATTTTCGTATCACTTGTTTATTGGAGGGGATTAGATGTGGGGGCGGGGGTCAAAATGATAAGACACAATCCAGGCCTTTAAATGTACCATTTGGGTTGTTTTGAAGGGGCAGGAATCTTACAACCAAATAAATACCGCTGTGGATAAGTAGACACTTAAGCTGGATCCTTTCTTCTCTGGGTATTGTAATGTTCACCCATTCATTTGTGTTATAAGTACATGCTGACACTTATTCGTGGAGTTCATTAAGTATATAGGGTGATTTATAAATAGTAGTGCTAGAAAGGAAGGAGGAAAAGTTGCGACCGAATTTTAACGTACATTGATTTTGTGACCTAGTTTAAGGTTACTTGCAATAAAGAAAACTTTTTGCTGACTAAAATTGTACCCACAATTACGAGAATTTCATTAGTTTTGCAACATTCCTTACCTTATTTGGTAAAATATTTTGCAAACATTACAAGTACATGTTAATGGTTATCACCAGTCCTTTTCATGTATGGTTGTTGCAAATACAAGGTCAAATGCTTAGGTGGATGTGAAAGATACAACGCTTCGCCTATCAATTTACATAATGATATATATAAATAAAATATATGTCAATAAAGCAGATTAACGAGGAATGTATAAATCTAACTACATGCTGACTTGAGACAGACAGAGGCAGAAGCCAAGAGCCCAACTTTCCATACAATTCTGAAAATAACCCTCTCTACTACTGTCATTGCTCACCACATTTTTACGGTCATGGGTACCAGCTTGGTGCCAAACATCTTGAGCGTAGTTTCACTGCGCATTCGGGCGAACTGTTGACACAGAATATGCGGACCAGGTTCAGATCTGGGTCCTCGGTTTTGGTATAAGTTCACTCTAATAAAGGAAAGCCGTTGTGGTTTACTCAGATTAATATCTCAATGCCTGGGGTGACTGCGTTAAAAATACACTCAAGAGAAATAGTAACGCTACACGTTTTCAGTGGATAAAGTTTGTGGTATTAGATAGAGAAAATGAGCCTTCGAGTTTCCAAGAAATGCTAAATTAATGAATTCAATAAAATATGTTTGAAATGATTACCCATTAGCGAAAAGCGCATCCCTGTAAGGATAACATCAGTATCAACTTACGTTAACGTCATTTACTTTTTACGTTTCCCGCGTTTCTAAACGTAAGGACCAATACTAGTCTTCCTTTTCTGCAAAAACAGATGTCTTCGGTATGATTCATCACAGCTCAATTTCATCAAGTGGAAACTTTTTCGGCAAAATAAGAATTTAGTGTTCTCATCATTATCAACCAACAAAATCAAAATCTAAAAAAAAACCTTTGGTTAATGCATCATCATGACTGGGTCAAAATGTCTTGTCATTTGGAAAGTAAATCATCCGGCGCATATAATTTCATAGGCACCTTTGTACTAGAAATTGTGCAGTAACAGCCATAACCTTATTATAAAAATGGCACAACATGTGACGCCACAAACCAGATAAAAAATATGCTGAGAAAATAAAACACAAATGGAAGTCATGTGATATATGTAGCCTTATTTATAAAAATCAGTGGCATGATTTTATTATGGAAACCTAAAATTCCATTTTTTATGTAACGTTTTTAATTCTCTTGAGTGTATGTACTATAACATACTTCGTAAGTACTGTTTTCACATGATTTAAAACACGGGATTTCAGTCAATAACACCCTGTACTTCGGTAAGCTGACATAGTTTAGTTCTGTGTGATGGAAATCTGAGAACTGCGACAAAGTATCCCGAGCGGACGCAATTACTGTGATGCATTACGGGGGCTATTAAAAAACCTTCATTCAAATCAGATGATAGTTGTGTTAAACTTTCAGATGTGCCCCAAGCATCGAGATAGGTGCGGTAAACATACTTAAAACTGCGATTATGATAAACCTACCAAGCGACCATTAAAGATCAATTACATGAAATGTTGGTACTTACTGGACTCACAAAAGATGTTTTCAAAGTGGTTTTAAAATATGAAACCTTAACAATATTGACCCTCGCGTGTTTCAAACTTAATGGGTATTTGTGGGCCTGATTCTTTTAAATATGAAATCGTAATAAGGATGTGCCTCGCATGCCTCAAACTTAATTGGCGCTTTAGGTCTTGACCCTTGTCTGATGACACTGCTTAATCACCATATTTGCATCTATGACAGAAATCTGATGCAGCTTCAAGGCATTCGTATTTCGATATTAATAAACTCAGCAAAAAAGAGACATGTCGTTTTTGTTATGTTATTTTTTTCTCTTTTTTCGTCATTTCTTGGGTTTTGAGAAATCAGACATATGATATAGTTGACGCACACAGACCTGTCCCTTTGACCCCTAATTTGAATAAATTTGTAGGTTCAGTTGATTTCGCAGATAGGGATGCGAGCAATATAGTACAATCTTAAGCCATCCTTTAAAGATGTGTTTGTTGACGCAACTGACCTGTCCCTTTGACCCCTAATTTTAACATATTTGTAGGTTCAGTTGATTTCACAGATAGGGATGCGAGAAATTTAATACAATCTTAAGCCATCCTTTAAAGGTGTGTTTGTTGTACTCGGTGAATGGATGGATGACTTGCGATACTCGTCCTTTTAACAGTGTTTCATTTATATCAGGAATGTGGGAGGGTGATAATGACACCTACCATGACCCTTCTCCTGTGCTTAACTGAAGACCATATGAGCAGGATTGGTAGATTGGAAGTTTTATTTTGCAAATAGTGTAACTCTGTATCACACTAGTCCTTAAAAGTCCTTAAGAAGCGGCCAGGTCAGGGTCAACACTATTTGCCATCTTGTCTCCGTTTCAGCAGTAACCCAGGTCGAAATATAAATGTGACGAGGATTAAACTTTCAATGAAAAAATCTGACAGAAAAGGCAAAAATTTTTGGGTAGGTAGGAACACATCAAACAGATTTTTCATCACTGACTTAACACATAATAATTCGCGGGAATTTCCAACTGAAAATGAATAACTTCATGCATTTATGAATAGTATACCAGTCACACTTGCATCTATGTACTGACTTTTTGTAAAGTTTTTCGCATATGTTTAAACATATTTATTGTATATAAACTATACACGATTACAATATAAACATGACACAAACAAACAATAGGATCAGATGATGGATGACTTGTGATTTTACGGCCTTTTCAACAGTATTTCAGTTATATCAGGACGATGTAAGGATGATTATTAAAGGCTTTGTGCAATGGAATCCCGTTTACGGTAGAAAGATTCTCGCCTCAAGCGGTCCGCTAGATCATTAGGCCAGCGCTTAACCCACTCAGCTACCGGGGCTCCCAATAGGATCAGAACGGAATGCATTTGCATTCGTGTAGGAACGGACGCCTACAAAACACGTGCCGAAAAAAATGTATACACTCCACTAGCTAAGCTCAAAATCACGCTCTCGAGATATCTAAGGCAATTTTCAACTGCACTTATTTTATGACGATTTCGGAACCAAAGCAGGCATATTTTAAATGCATGATAAAATTGCTGCGGATAAGGTGTTTCTACGCCGAAACCACCTCACTAATCGCCATGAAAACCCGTCTTCAGGATGTAGTAGTCATTCAGTCTTGTAAATACGCCTAGGTGATTCTTCTAAAAATACTGTGTCTTCCATTTCGCAATGGATTGCGCTATTTTGCATATTCATGCATAAAGGTCAGACAGACAGGTCAATTTGCGCCAACAATTTATGTCGATATATTGCACCTGCGCAGTTGTGCAGGCAGTGGACATGTCAACGACTTGATGGGAGGAAATAAGACGCTTTCACCTCCATGATTCTCCCAACCCTATAGGTCAAGAAGAGGACCATGAGACCCTGAATCGCTTACAAGATTTATTTCAGTGGAAAGAGGACAAATATACTGACACAAAAAAGAAACGTCCGTTTTTTAAGGTTCTGTATCTTTTAAAGCAGAACAGTTGTAGCCATCAAAAATAAAACAAATTGTGTCCCGAGCGTCAGGCACGGATACAGTTGCAACCATTTTAATTTTTCTCCATAGCAACAAGATTTATCGAACCTAATGTCAAAACACCATTATTCATTCTCATCAACATTTTATTCATCAAAACCTGAAATGTTTTGCGTAAAACAATGGTTAGAAACATCGCAAAACGAAAAGTCAACTTTTAAAAACAAAGACCTCTTATTAAATGAACGAGAAAGCAGCCCAAAGTCTTCGATTTATAAAATTATCTCCCTTTTAATTAAATTAATAACGATTTGAGAACTTCTGTATCTCCATAACCGTTCATTATTTTGACAGCGTTTTTGTTTTAATTGACTATACTTCTGTACGATAATAACAACATGCATCAGAAAATAAAAATTAAGGCTGAAATCTGAAATCCCGGTGAACTAAAACCTGCTATTATTACCCCACCTCTTACAGAAAGGCAATCGAGTAATTTTGCAACCAAATTTTGCAATGCTGAATGATACTGATTTCAATGCTATTGATGTCTAGAAATGAATTCTGAAGTAGTCCTATGCCATTGACTGCCAAACTGATGGACCAAGAAGGTACAGTACAGACATCGTTTTTCTTTGCCGTTTTCGCGTTTAGGGTGTGTTTATGCGACGTTTCTGAGCCGTTTAATAAACGGTGTTTTGGCGTTTTCGTTTGCGCCGTTTTGTTTCGTTTTCATTTAGAAACAGCGTTTGTGTCACTGACAAATCAAAAGCCGTATCTTAATCTGCAGAAAACATCGTTTGCGCATGCGCAAATTTTCAAAACGAAAACGGCGTTTGCAGAAACGCCGTTTCGTCAACAGCCAATCGGATTGGAAATTGTTATACGAGCTAATCGAGCACAGCCTGCTTTCACAATCCTGTTTTTCGCGTCTTCAGAAGGCTATATATTACTTTTTCATAGCAGGCTATATTTTTTTTTTCTTAAACCCTTACCTCACGGAAATAAAAATCAATTACGTGCTACCTGCTACACCTTGCTTATATGACTGCATTATTATTATTTATTTTGTTGTTGTTGTTTTATGCAGCGCATCCAACTCGCACTGCGAAGGTTTCGACCACGCCATTGATGCAACTGCATTTTTAGTCCTCTTCAGCCGATGTTTTTCTTCATATTTCAACAAATACACATGCGCAGCTTAATTGGCAACACGCTGATTCCGTTTACATACCCGATACATGCACCTATATCCATGAAATAGGATTCTTTTTTTCGTTCACAACTGTCTTGAAGAAGAAAACAGAGGATCCAGTAGAGCTTTTACCGAAGTACGCTCTGTGCCAGATTCCTCATTTTTTCTGTCCTGTCCAGCCGATTTTTTTCTTCATACTTCGATGCAATACATATGCGCAGATTAATTGTGTCAGATATATGCACCCCTAAATTAGCAACACGCTGTTTCCGTTTACCCACCTGATACATATACCTATTTCCATGAAATAATTTTTTTTTCGATCACAAGTCTGGGAGAAGAAAAATCAGATGAGTACAGAAGACCCAGCAGACACATGACGTTCAAATGACGTCGTACTGACCTTGATGCGACGTTGTGACGTCGCATCGACGTCAGTATGACGTCATTCCGACAACATGTGCCCCTGGGGAGCTTTCCCCGAAGTACTCTATGTGCCAGATTTGTCATGATTTTTTTTATTTTATTATTTTTTGTTTTTATTCCTGACCCTGATTCTTACCACACTATTCCGTCTTTGAGAGCACATCCCAAGGCCATTCTTATCACTTCTGTGGTACTTTACAATCGGTTTACCAGTACTAAGTGAACATACTTCCTCCAATAATTGGCAAATTCCCTTAAATCAGCAGAAGAAACGGAAGTATGTGGCATGCCAGGGTATCAAACCCGGGACCTCTGGCTCATGAGTCAGACGCACGAATACGGACTGTGCTATGCAGCGGTGCTTTTGGTTTAAACAGTAGTTGATTCAAGGCATTGAAACATAAAATGAGCTGCGACACCACAAAAGCAACAAAAAAGCAAGTGCGCTTGGCGAAGACTCTGGTCAGTCTGGACATCCGCCCAGTCTGATCATAGGTTTCGCTGTGTGCTTAAAGTGTAGCTAAGGGTCAAAGCTAGCTTTATGCAGACAGCAAAGACTCTGATCAGATTGGTCGGATGCAAGGCTGATCTGAGTTCTCGTGGCACACATTCCACTTTGTTTTGTCGTGTCGTGGCTCATATATACATTAATACATTTAATATAGGATCAGATGACAGGCTATGCTTTTTATCAGTCATATTCTTCATTTTAATTAGGAGAGTCAGTGGGCAAAGTCATTTGAATCAATGTTTGCTTTATTTTTCAACAATCAGTTCTGCATTCATTTAGGAGCCTAATACCTCAGTGGGATATGTACTAGCCTGCAGAGCGATCAATCCGGGTTCGATTTCTTCTGGAGATGAATATCTTTTCAACCATAAAGAGGGTTCTGTATTGCACAAGGCATTCAGTATCACCCTCCCACTGTCCTGAAATACTTTCGAAAATGGCAAGTCATCCATCCCTTCTTCTACATTGATTTTCTCCCAACATTTAATGAGAGGGGGTAGTGTGATGGTTTATGAGCAAGTCTGCTAATCACCGGCTGCCGTAGTCAAACGGTTTAGGAATCTCGGTTATGGTGCAGAATGTCCAGGGTTTGAATCCCGGTTGGGCCGTCCATTGATTGGAAATTTCTTTCAACCCAGCAATACCTGGTACCTTTTTTTATTCAGGGAAGGATAACATAGGGAAAGGCGAGGGATGCCTAAGATACACTGTGGGCCACTGCCAGTACAGCCACTTGGCTATGGCTTGATCTCCTGCTACTCCTACATGTATCTTTCAAATGAGACTACATTTAACTGTGGTCCCCTTTAAGCTGTGTTTCTGAGATTAACCTGTAAATCTGAAAATGCTCACTCAACATTTAAAGCATAACTCATTCTCCAAACAAGTACAGCTATTTAGATTTATTATTTTGTTGACCACTATTAAGAACAAGAATTCCGCAAACTGCTCTGTCTCGCCTTTCTGCTCAGTGTCACAAAACAGAGCTAAACCAGAAAACGTGACAAACTTTTACACCACCATTGCTGGAAAAGCCACAGCTATGTCTCACTTTCTGCTAGTCGCATGCATTTACGCAATAATCATGATTGTGTTTTTGTGTGTTTTTTTTTGCAATTACACCCAGTGGTTCTGGAGAAGAAGTTAATTTTGTTGTTTTGCTATTTTTAGAAATGGCGGCAATCTTGGATTTTCAACCTGACCCAATTTTACAATTCCGAAATCCTGGAGTCAGGTCATGCTCCAATTGAAATTTTAGAACCATAGGACCAGTAGTTTTACAGAAGAAGATGTTTGAAATTGTGTTTTTAGGTGTTGACGGACGACGCACGACGGACGCATTGGTATGACAATAGCTCACTATGGCCCTTCGGGCCGAGTGAGCTAAAAACACGTGAATTTATTTTTCATACTGATCATGTGTATAAAGTTTCATGTTCTATCTCTTACAGTTCTTCATAATAATGAAGCTGATACAATGCATATATACAAGAGGGAATCAATGCACACAGTTGCTAGTATATCAATGGATAAAACATATACATGTAGTTTAGTCACAAAACATTTAAGATAAATGGGTACACTCTCCGGTGCAGCAACTCTGCCCTTTTTATTTATGCTTCCTTTCTAAATATGGGTCAACTCTTTAAGTGAAAAAAATTGTTTCCCTATGAGCAAATTAAATTCTTTCCAAGAAGGCTCCATTTTTTTAAAAAAAAAAAACTTCATCTCGGGGAGCAAACGGGAAGTCACTCAAGCTGTTCTCCTTTGTAAAAATGGACAAAAAACATGAGCGAAGCAAACAGAAAGTCACTTATGTTGTTTCCCTTTGGTGGAAAATCATGAGGGAAGCAAACAGGAAGTCCAAACAGGAAGTCACTTAAATTGTTCCCTTTTTTAAAATAAATGAAAACATAAAAATGTACCCATACAAGTTGTAATTTCATATTTGAAAACTTTAACAGCACCATAAGCGGAGCAATATACGCCCATTTCTGAGTGAGTTTCAGTCCCTGTCAGTACCTTGGACAAATCTCTAGCCCATACAATCAGCCACAGGCAGGTACATATATGTGCGCAATTACAGTCTGTAAATACTAATCACAGGGCTGTTACTTCAAAATTAAGAAAGGTGAAGCAACCATTCCCATACTCAACACACAGTATTAAGCTTTTGCACATTGCTATACATCAAGATATCCAAAACACTTACCGAGAAATGAAAATAAATTAAATAGTCTAAGAAATAATGATAGGGACTTAGCTCTGTAAGTAATGGGGACCAAGTCCGAGCAACCAGTCCCATATGGCATACACCATTTAACCTCAGCGACACCGCTATATAGAGTTTCATCATGATATTCCAAACAATATGGTTCTCACAAGAATAGCCTTAGAAATACTAATCAAAGGGATGTAACTCCACTCCAAAAATAAGGTAAGCAATTATTTTTGTGGAAGACATACTGTCTCAGCCTAATACACATTGCTATAAAAGTTTGTCAAGATATTCCATACAGTTACCTAGTTATGGCTTGCACTAGAACAGCCTTAGTTAATCCATGACTCCAAAACTAGGGAAGGGGGAGCTATTACTTTTATAAAAGACATATCGCCTCAACATAATACACATTGCTGTAAATTTTCATCAAGATATTCCACACAGTTGCCTATTTATGGCTTGCCCAAAAACAGCCTTAAAAATTAATCAAAGTAAGGTAACTCCAAAACAAAATAAGGGGATGCAATCATTCTTATATGTGACATACTATGTCAACGTAATATAAATTGCTATTAAGTTTCATCATGATACTCCAAAGGTTTACCTAGTTATGGTAATATGGGTACCTAGTCAAGAGGTGTACAAATATACATGTGTAGTCTAAATAAATAATCAAAGGGACAACTCCAAAACTAAGTAAAGGGGAGCAACCATTCTTTTATGAGACACTGTTTGAACCTCATATACACTGCCATCAAGTTTTATCAAGATATTCCAAAGAGTACCCTAGTTATGGTATGCACACAAATTGCCATACAAACTACCATAGTCAATTTTTTCCAAGGAGCTGTAACTGCTACAAATCATTGTAGCATATCCTCCAAACAATATGCCCTACTCCACATGATAGTTTTACTATTTACAAAGTTTCAGTTTAATTGGATGAAAATTATGAGAGGAATTATCTGGAAACAAACACACTAAAACCTAAGTAAAGGGCTGTAACTCTGCTAAAATCATTCGAACATAGCCTCAAAACGATATGCTCTGGTCCACCTCATAATCTTACTATCAGGGGTTTCATTAAGAGGCAGGAGGCAGGTATTTTCCCCCTTCTACTTTTTCAAAATTAGGCAGTTTCCCCCTGCTATTTTTGATAAATTTTTATGCGGGTAATAGGAAAGACCTAGAAAATCTCCCTCCTTATTCCCCTTGACTCCCGGATGTCAAAAATGTTAGTGAAACCCCTAACTATATACCCAGTTTCAGCTTGAATGGATGTAAAATGTAGTAGTTAACTAAAACAACAAGTTAACCCGACAGAGGGACGGACCACAGTGCCATAATATAATATGTCCCGTTTTTTCGAACGAGCATATAAGAATCAACATGAAATATACAGGTAAAGTTTAACACAAGTATAAGAACTAGTGTAATTCTGGTAATCAAGAGCCAGATGTTTTAAAGCCTAACATATGCACATGTAATTGTTTCTCAAATCATTTGATTTAGTGTGAGATGGCCTTTTTGTGCTGATGTGCCATGAAACTCATAATCATATCTCACACTCACATAAATGAATTAAGGTGAATGGGTACACTCTCAGGGGAAGCGACTCTGCCATTCTCATTTCATCTCCTTTCTGAATGGGAGTCAACTCTCTGTAGGCAAGAATTTGCTTCCCTAGGAGCAAATTCTTTTCTAAACAAGTAGACTACAATTTGAAAGGCCATCATCCCAGGAAGCAAACAAGTAGTCAAATTTTTAACAAAAATGGTGGAGAAATGAGGGAAGCCAACAGGAAGTCACACAAGTTGTTCATCTTTGTAAAAAAGAAGGGAAAACAAAAGGTTGTACCTATATATTCTTAATTTGAAACTAGAAAATTGTGTCTGTAAGATACGAAGGATGCCCACGTGCAATGCCTGTCACAAGGGAGTGTACATCTTTTAATTGTCTATTATCAACAAACATTATCACAAAGAACTTTCCTGAATTTCAAAACTCTGATAAAAAGATTGGAAACAAAAAGTTAAGAAACCTACTCTTTGAATAAGTAGAATTTTGAAATACTGATGACCATCCACTCCTGAAGTTTGAATCCAGTTACACCTTGTCTTCAAGTATGATGTGAAATACTGTAAAACCTCTATATATTGGGACAGTTCGGTCTGAGCAAACAGTGCAAACCCAGACCAGACTGCTTCTTGAGGAGCAGTCTGATCAGGATTTACACTATTTGCCATCCCATTTGCATTTTTGGACACATTACTGCACTGTAAAACCAATCTGTTCAAATTTTAGGTCAATTATGGTAATTTTTGGTGTCCCAATATTTAGAATTTTTACGATAGCACATGAGTACCAAACAGTAATATTTTTGGAGTACTAAACAGTGCATACATTAACTTTTCAACCAAAAAAAATCTTTATTTTCAGTACTTTTCCACATTTTCTTTTTTATTCTTGTACGTTTTCCAGCTTTAGGTTTATGCTTGAGAAATTCCATCCTTGTAGGTGTGAACTCCTATACTAGCTAAATACATTTTCAAATTGAATAATGGTGCTCGTATTTTAGATTTTTGAGCACAGAATTACACTTGGATCTTTTTTATCCTATATAAACCCTTTAACATGAGGAGTCCTGCATTATTTTATTCTAAATTGTGCGAAACAACATAAATAAGGCAGCAGCGTATTTTGTGGGGAATGTATGTTGTATCTTCAGCATTTTTTGGCAGTTTTCTGTCTTTGAGATTATCACCACCTTACACCTCTGAAAGCTCTGTATACGCAAACATCTAAATCCGGAACAGTTACATATCCGCATAACAATTTCTAGGATTTTCAGCATTATATGACTCGCTGAATTGCTGTGCTGGTATCTGTGCACACGTCGTAAGAGAGGATGGGTTAGTATTTTCGGGGTCGACTGCCCTGTTAAAATTAAGGAAATACAGATGCTTTTTCCTGGTTTCGTCACCAGATATTGTCAGGGTCACTGACGAGGCTTTATTATCCGGAAAGTTCTACGGATGGCCCATGTTCCTACTTCTGTATGTATTCTCTGCTCTTTAAGGAACTTTTTTAAGATTTTAGTTCAAAGCTGAAATGTGCATATATGTAATTATATTAAGATGATGATAAATCTGGGCCTTAACACCTGTTCATTTAAAACAGAGGACAAAAATGTCTCTCCAAACTTTATTTAGTGTAAAAGGTTCACGAATATATGTCAGTTTATTTGTACATCTAATAAGATACCAAACTGTGTATTTACATGGGCCATCCAATAAATAGCGAATGTCCAAATGGTATTAACTCATTAAATGAGACTTGTTTGCTATTTTCCGAAACCTTCCCCGTTACTTGAAAGTTTTACCTTCATTTTCACGAATATCTAAACCTCCTGTAGAATATGTGTCATCAGATTTTGCCAACAACTTATTCGGTCATGGTTCGAAACGTTAGGCACCATCTAAGTCATTGGCCGGGATTTGTTTCATCAGTAAACCATACATGCAGGAATTGAGGTCTGGCATTATCCAAATAAAGGTACATATATCTGTAATTAGTTTGACATTTTCTGTATTTGGCAGTTTTTGTTTTAATAGGCTTATACCATTTGGACTTTACATAAACCCGTTGACGAATGGCTGTACAGCAAAAAGTGTATTCCAGAACTAAAAGACCTTATGTACTATGCACGATTTTCTGTTGCCAAGCCATACAAAGAACATCAACCCTGTGTATCTTCAATATGTGCATCGTAATATGTAAAGTATACCTCACCATTAAAAGTTATATGCTTATCATTCATTAAATTAACTTTCAATTTATAACATTTTTTTTCAATCCCACCCCAAATTATAATGCTCACTTTTACCATTTTTTTCTTCAGTTTTTATGCTTATAGTCCTAGATTCTTCGACAATTTTCAGTCCAAATGAGCTATTTTCACAAAGTATGATTCAAACATAGTAAGGTAGAATAATATTTTTGGAGTTGATAGAAGGCTTCCAGTAACCATGGCAACCGTTTTTACAAATTGGCCAGGATCTTTTCCCTTGCCTTCTGTTGTTGCTAGGCAGCAAGCGATTAACGTTGCTTAGTTGTATGCGCCATAAGATATGCCACGCAGTGGTTATATTATCGTTATGCAAATCATACAGTCTAAAAATATAATAAATCCTGCTATTTATTAGATGACCCTCATACTTTTGGAATTGCGTCTTATTTTGGAAGACTTTGCGTACAGAAAAGTGAACATTTTATGTATTTTTGTGACATCATTCTAACTGTTGAAAGTATATTGTCAAAGTTGAGTAGGCACTTTTAACTACAACATCCCCACAGAAAAGTACACCTAATGGCGAAAACGGTTGCGGTTTTTCTTCTTTTTTCAAAATTTCAAGTTCAAGTTCAACCGAACTACCAACTAAATGTTTTGTACCACTTCAGAAACTGAGGGTGAGGTTGGGCCTGTAAAATCGATTTAAGCCCCCCAGTAATTCATTGCTGACCGTTCCAAGGCGGTAGTTCTGTTGTGGTTCTCTGTTGCCTGTTTTTGGTGTCAGAGTTTCTGTGATGTTTTACCTTATGTATGTTCTTAATATTTTTGGTTCGGTTTGGGTTGCTGAGTGGCCACCTTTTGGGAACAAGCTGCTCACTCGGTTGGCCATATGTTCTCTGTATCTTGATTATTTGTAATCTTAGTTGTTTCCAACTATGGTTTGAGGGCTGGATTTGGATTTTGATTGTTTCAGTTCCTGGTCTTTGCATACTTTTTACTTTTACTTATCATCATGTGTTGGCGCTGTCATGGAAATATGTTTTTCGAGACACACTAAGGTACACATTAACTTATTTAAACGCTAAGACATAATTTGCTGATTTTAATATACAGCTAAGCCCGGATATTATTTTGTTTTTAACTTTCAGCTGAGGAAAAAATTTGTTTTTGGTTGTTGTTTTTTCCATAGCTATGGCAAATGTTTTTCTTTTTTAATACACAGCAAAGGTGAAAGCTTATAAATGTGACAAAAGGGTTATAATTTTTCGTATCGTACCACTACGATGAAAGAATTTGTTTAGCTGAGAGAATGTTCTTTTTTTTCTTAACTTACGACTAAGGCATTTTTATACCCCGCCTCACGTTAGTGGCGGGGTATTATATTTTCATGTTAGCTGTCCGTGTGTCTGTCCGTCCGTCCGTCCGTTCGTAGTACGTACGTCCGTCCGTCTGTCCGTCCGCACTTCGTTTCCGTTCGATAACTTAAGTATTTATCAACTGATTTCCTTCAAATTTTGCATATGCATTTGTACCGAAAATGTCTCGCTCGGGATTGTTAATGGGCAAATTTCGTTAATTTCTGACAGAGTTATGGCACTTGTCAATGTACAAAAAATGGTTTCTGGCCTCTTGTTCCTTTACTACTTGGAGTATCATGATGAAACTTCAAAAACATGAACGAAGTAGCAAAAACTTTGTATGAGCACAGAAATTTTATCATCGGGGGTTATCTGCCCCTGCCCTGGGACTATATACATGTATAAAATCATGAAAAATTCCATATAAAATCAGAGTTTGAAGCAATTCTTCTGAAACCTTCAACAAATGGTCAGAGTGATGAAAGCCTACAGTGATGCTCAAATTTACGCCATGGCAGTTATCTCCCCTTGCCTCCCCGGCTATATACATGCATAAATCTGCAAAAATCGCGTGTGTGAAAAAGGTTTGCAGTGGCGGGGTATCACGCAGTCGTTTGCGGTGCTTTTATTTTTTTTAAACATTAGCTAACAATACAGCTAGGGCAAAAAAATTGTACTTCTTTTTTCGTCAGCAACGAGCATTATATGGGTTAACGTACATTTGATCACCTAACACCTTCCCAGAAAAAAAAATGAAAACCATGCTTATATTCAATAATCCAGTGGCTAGTAAAGTGTAGTAAAACAGGCTAGCGATAAAAAAAATAGTGCAGACCCTGGTCAGAATGGGACAGAGGGAAGGGGGCTGGAGGTTGGGCCATGCTCCCCAGACTTTTAGTCCTAGCACAGTCGGCAGCGAGTCTTACTGCGAACATGGGGATTAATGGTCTTGTACCGGTCTGGCAACATTTGTTTGTGGAAATTTTAATTTTGAATAATTTCTGCGGCCATTCTTCTCTTTTCGCTTATGCTTTAACAGCATTTTCTGGTGAAACGTGTGCACTTAGAACTGTAAGCAGCCGTGCATACGATTACGACAACGGACCGCCGCTTCTACCTGAGCCCGGTACACATATATTGTCAAGGGTAGGCGTATTTTAACAAAGAGTCAAGTTATGATTCATTGTATCTCTCAGGTGATTTGCGCCTACGAAAAAATCTGTTTAGTGTTACAGTTTGATTTGCACCAGCCGTAATACTTTTCCTTGTTCCGCATTGCAGAAATGTGTGGGTTGGTTTTCTTTGTACCCTTTACAAATACGAAAATATTAATGAAAACAAAATATGTTTTTGTCCCAGCAGTCTAAGTTTTACTTGTTCTATGTTATGCTATCATTTCAATGTAATCCGAGAACGTCATAGTGTTGGCCGATTTCATATGAGCGAATGTTCCTTAAACTGGTTCATTTCAAGGTGGGATTGGTAAAGAATATAATTAGTTCATAAATTTTATTTACTGTATTTATATTTATCATATGACGTCGCATCTGAGAGTGTAATAAATCCATGCATTAAAAAGGATAATCCACTAGTGGATTAAATATGCAAATTACGTCGTAACGTTATACGCTGACGTCCATTAAAACGTCGCATTTTCTAATGGCAAAATCTTGACGTTTTAGTGCAAAATTTGCAAATAAAATGCGATTTTAGTGTCATATGATAAATAAGATCTTGCATTCGTGCTCCTGTATTATTGAATTTATTAAACTCGTTGGGGGAAACCGATAAGATGCTCGGCAAAGCCTCGCATCTTATCTTTTTCCCCAACTCGTTTAACTTGATAAATTCAATAATACATGAGCACTAATGTAAGATACTCTATTTTTTATGGTTTTATTTTAAGAATTGATGATTTTAAGGAGGCCGACTCTAATTTTTTTCTGAGATACCTGTGCTAGAGAATTTCCTTATATTACAACAGTGTATCAATCAAGGACTTAACTTTAGATAAAAGTAATAAAAACACCATGTCACCGGCACTGGTGACGAATGAGGGTCGATCCAAAAGTAACACCATTTTTACACTTTTTTGCATTGAGTGTAATGGGAAATTGCTAAAATCTGACACAAATGTGAAAATTAAAATAACTTCTGTGCTAGAGATTTTGGTGTCACTAAGATATGTAACGTATTTACATAAACTCTGTGGAAACATGAAATAAAAACAGGGGGTCATCGGTCATATAAGATAATGAGGGTCGTTTCAAAAGTAGGAATTAAGGGCAAAACACCATTATTTTATCAAGATTGCAAGCATTTAAAAACATTTTCGCTAGATATGATAGTGTCACTAACAAAGGCGCTGTATCTATAAAGGATCTTCAAAAATATGAACTGAAAACAGGGCATCAGCGTTCATATAAGAAAATTGGGGTCGTTTCAAAAGTAAGTTTCAAATGCAAAACGCCATTTTTGGTCAATATCACGAAATATAAAGTAACTTCTGTGCAAGATTTGATGGTTTCATTAAGGCAGGCAGTGTATCTTTATATGATCTCCGAAAACAAATAATAAATAAAGATAGGGCTCATTGTTCATATAAGGAAATGAGGGTCATTTCAAAAGTAAGCAATACATGCAAAACACCATTTTTTGTCAAGATCACAAATATAAGAATAAGTTCTTTGCTAGATTTGATGGTGTCACTTAAATAGGCGGTGTATCTACACATGATCTATGTTAACAGAAAGTAAAAATAGGGGTCATCATTCATATATGGAAACGAGGGTCGTTTCAAAAGTTAGCATTACATTTTTTTCCTGAAAAACCTGTGCCACAGAATTTCTTTATATTTAACAATGTATCAATCAATGATTTAACTTTAGATAAAAGTAATAAAAATATTATGTCTCCGGCATTGGTGACTAATGGGGGTCGATCCAAAAGTAATAACGTCTTTATGCATTTTTTGCATTGAGTGTAATGCAAAATTGCTTAAATTTGACACATTTGCGAAAACCGATATAACTTCTGTGCCAGAAATTTGGTGTCACTGAGATATGTCATGTATCTACATAAGATCTGCAAAAAATGAAATATAAACAGGGGGTTACCGTTCATATAAGAAAGTGGGGGTCGTTCAAAAGTAGGAATTAGAAGCAAAACATCATTTTTGTTCGAGATTGCAAACATTTTATTTTTTTTATTTTTGCTAGATATGATAGTGGCACTATCATAGGCTATGTATCTATATATGATTTGCAAAAATATAAATTACAAACAGATAATCAGCAGTCATATAAAAAGTGGTGTCATTTCCAAAGTAAGTATAACATGAAAAACATTTATATCAAGATCGCAAACATTGAAATAAATTGTGTGCCAGATTTGATGGTGTCACTAAGTTATGCGGTGTATCTACATATGATCTGTGAAAACAAGAAATAAAAATAGGGGTCATCGTTCATATAAGGAATAGAGGATCATTTCAAAAGTTAGCATTACATGTACATGCAAAACACTATTTTTGTCAACATCTCCAACATTAAAGTAACTTCTGTGCTGATATGATAGTTTTACTATTAGAGGTGATGAACTATTTATGATCTACAAAAACATGAAATAAAAACAGGCTATAGCGAAAGTTTTATGATTTAAACATGTTCAAAAATGTTTAAAACATGTTTAAACATGTCATTTGGACATGTTTGAGCATGTTTTGACAGTGTAGTGAGCATGTTAGGAAATGTTTAAACCACTTAAGTGCGTTAAATGGCACCATGGTCAAACATGATCAGATATTAACTGTGTTCTGTCGTGCTTGACAATCATATAAATACAATAATTAAACATGTTGAAACATGTTCTTGAAAATGCGTTCAACATCATTCGGACATGCATAATCATGTCTAAACATGTTAGAGTGTGGCATGTAAAATGTTCAAACATATTAAATGCACCAACCTGCATATAACATGTTCAAACATGTTACATGCATCAATGTCAAAGAAATTTCAAGGAAAAAATTCTCCAACATTTCACTAAAATTTCATTGATTTTTTTTCCTGAAATTCCAGTGATATTTCTATGAAATTCCACTTAAATATTAATGACAATTAAGAATAAACAACATTCATAGTTATATATCATAATGAATGCCAATTGCTCAACTTCTGTGCAAAATAACCATGCTACCTTTTCATTATGGTGACATGCCACCCTTTTACCCCACCCATTTCAAAAGATTGTCTTACATTTGCTTGAAAAAAAACCAAAAAAAACACGAAGGTACTAATTTCTAATGTATCCTTTTTCTATTACAGGACATACTAACATCAGTTAACCCAAACATACCTCCTACAGATATTTGTTGCCTTTGGAAAAGTGCATGGCAGTCACCATTATTGCTCCATTTCAGCACAACCCCAGCAAAAGTTTTACTTTAAAACCTTAGAAATTGTGGCTTCAGGTGCTCTCACTATGTCAACTAACTTCCTATCATGTTTGCCATGTAGAAATTGCTTCACAATTAATATTTTACCACAGCCTTCCAATTCCCTCCATGTCTGGCAACCATGTTTTTTCCCATCATCCATCTGGTTATGACATCATCAAGTGTCACATGACGTTCAAACACGTTACATGCACAAATATATCATGTTTGAACATGTTTGGCCATGCATCTATTCACATATTGTGAGGGTAGGAGCAATTGCTCTGACATAACAAGCAAATGGTTGTTTCCCCACAGTGTTTTCCAAATTATCCAACAATGCTTGTTTGTCTTCTAGATATTCCTCTTATTTGTTACAACCTTGTAATCTAAAATGCCATGGGGTAAAGGATTAACAGAACATTGTCAGACATGTTTGAACATGAATAAGAACCTTCTGATGCAGCAGTTAATGTAAAAAACTCAACCGTAAATCCATCAGATTAAATCACGTTTGAAAATGTTTGATTTTCATTAAGCATAATTTTGAAAAACAAAGTAATAACTGGCATCTTTGTATTGTACTTCCAACTTTTACAATGAATTGCAGAATTTATCATTGTCCTTTAAGTGCAGAAGGCTAATTTACTGAATTTGATGATCAAACATGTTCTTTTAACATGATCAGCTAACATGATCCAAGTTGTAGAAAACATGTTTTAACATGTTTCAACATCAACCACGCTCTAGTTATCGCTAGGGGGTCAGCTTTCATATAAGTAAGTGGGGTATATCTAAATAAAAGCATCGCAAATGACTGTGTGATGCCCCACTACTGCAAACCTATATTTCACTCCTTGGCTTTTTGCTGATTGTTTTTATTATGGCTGGAGCAGCCAACCCCATGGACAAAATTTTTGTCATAAGAAGACATTTAAATTTCTCTGATCACTTGATGTAAGCTTCTGAAAAATCCCTGTTCACTCTGACAACATACATTTTAGTGATTCTATAAATGTATGTGGCCACACCGCATGGGCAGACCCTTAGAGTCAAATTTTGATCATCACAAGAAGCTTTCATTTCTCCTATCATAAGCTACAAGTTTCAGAAAAATCTATCTAAATTATGATTTTATACAGATTTTATCATCATTTTATGCAGGTATAAAGCCCGGGTCAGGGGCAGATAACTCAGATGGGGTAAATTTTGAGCGTCACAGAATTTTTCATGATGTTACACATGTATAGAACCCCAGGGGCAGGGGCAGGTAACCCCTGAGGACAAAATTTCTATGGTAACACAAAGCTGTTGTTACTTTGATCATCTTTGTGAAGTTTCACCATAATATTCCACACAGTAATGGAAGTAGAGGCAAAAAAACTTTGTTTTTTGTACATTGACAAGTGCCACAACTCTGTCAGAAATGATCGAAGTTAGCCCAATAACAATCCCAAGTGGGACAACCTTGGTATAAATGCATATGCAAAATTTGAAGAAAAAAATCTGTTCATAAATACTTAAGTGATCGAACAGAAACGACATGCGGATGGATGGACGGACGGACGGACGGACGGATGCACTACGGATGGACAGACAGACAGACAGCCAACGTGAAAACAAAATACCCTGCCACTAACGTGTGGCGGGGTATAAAAAGTAAGAATTATTACATGCAGGACACAATTTATTTGTCAAGATCTCCAACATTAAAGTAACTTCTGTGCTATATAATTCTGTGATGGTTAGGTGATCTTACTACATATTATGTTCTGCGAAAACAGAAAATTCTTAAACAATTTCAGTCCGGAGCTGGACTAGTTTCTACATAAACTTTACTCTAGGGACCCAAGAACTAGTGCCGGACAGCCGTCAGGGGTTTCAGCTATTCAAAGTCTACTGTTTAGACCTGAGAACAATTCTTTTTCCCCCAGAGAAACAAATTGCCAGCATCATACAAAAAATGTATTTGAATTCCTTCAATAAACTAAAGGAGCGGCTGTAGTGTAGTGGATAACACTCCAGACTACCAATCCAGGGGTTGCAAGATCGATCCCCCACTTCTCCGGTCTTTTGGATGAGACTTTAAATTGAGGTCCCGTCTTCATATGACCTCTGTGTTGGTGAGACGTTAAACCCAAGTTCACTCACTCAATGAGCTACAACACTATTAAAAACCCCAAAATTCTCCCTAACTTGAGCCCTAATTACCATCTTTCTACAATTTATCCTAACACCCCAAAAATTGCCCCCACTACATTTAGCTCTATCTGTTATCTACCATATTTATCAACACTAGGACATCAAATACACCTAAATCCATATCTTACCCTACTAAGCATTCTGTTACCACATCTGTGGTGTGTAAAGGAATACTAACACTCTCAAGTAACTATCCTGCTTCTTCCAAAATATTTAGACACCAATGAAATCTTTGTATGGTTTATCACTTGCACTAAGGTCCTTGACCCAATAAAAATCACCAGCTGCATCTATCAGACTATAATTATAATTTTCTTATGTTTGTGCTTTATATTATCTCTCTCTTGGCAATTGGGGTGGTTGCGGTAGGGCGATGGTGCTGGGTATCCTTCAGTGCCGGGCCGTCCTCCTAATTTGGAGAACCTACAGTGCTTGCGGTAGGTGTGGGTTGGGGTTGTTTTCTCTTGCCTTTCTTCTCTCTTTCCTTTCTCCCTCTCAATGGGAAGACAGCTTGATATAGACTGAAATACTGTCTCAAAAAGCCATTAAACCAAAAACAACAAAACAACCAAATCTTGGCAATAGGGAAAATTTTTTATATGTCTCTGACTACCTTAATCGCACACTAGACCCAATATACTTGAACACTAACTACATATTGTATGCAGATTCAACATCCATGCCTCATTACTATAAGCAAAACAAATTATTCCCTCTAACCAATAGCTCACAATTAGAATTCTGCTTTGATCATGCCACACTATCCTTTCTCATATAGACACACTAGAGGGCAAAACCTAACCTATACCATACAACCTTAATTCAACATAAGGATCAAAACACATGATCACCAAATAAACCATAGTAAGGTTTAGAACATATACCACAATCCCAGACCATTAGAGAATCTTTCTCTCTAAATATTAGCTTCTAATCAGGATTCCACTATGGTCCTGTTGCAATTCTTCTTCTACAGACACTAGGGTAACATTTCATCTGTATCAGGCAACCTTAATCATACACGAGGACTAAAATATTTAGACGCTAGATAAACCATAATAAGGTTCAGAACATATATCACTTTTCTACTCATAAAAATCATCTCCATCCCTACCCATCAGCCTGTACTCAAAATTCCACTACAGTCCTAGGGTAAAATTTCATCTGTATCAGGCAACCTTAATCATGCATGAGGACTAAAATATTTGGACACTAACTAAACCATAATAAGGTTAAGAACATATACCACTATTCTACGCATAAAAATCATCTCCATCCCCACCTATCAGCCTGTACTCATAATTCCACAACGGTCCTGCTATCAGCATAATTATAACACTTTCTCCACAGAATTTCACTAGCGGCAAGGCACCTTCAGGTGGAATAGGACAAAACCAAAATTTTCAGTTTTCTAATAAAAATGTACATGATAAATTTTTTTAGTCTTTTCTGACTCACGAAATTACTTTCTTTTTGGCGTCCAACAAATATTTCTTTTTCTATGACGTCGTGAAAATGTGACGGTCTGACGTTTTTTACGCAAAATAAATAGCGCTCAGATATCCTTATTTTTCAACCCTGTTCTGCTGTCGTTGAAGATACTGATATCAATTTCATATCAGAGTGCAACCCGTCAAGAGATCTTCGAAGCTGTGGTATTATTTTTCCCCAAGCTTTACGCATTACGTCAGGATTGACGTAAACATGATTTTCCATTTGCTGTTGAAATTTGCCTTTTTTAACATAAAATGGTAAATAGAAAAAAAACGTCTCCGAAAAATATACCTCAAATTTTGATATGTTTTAATGATAGGTATTTTTAAGACTTTGAAAAACTAAAATTAAAAATTCACGGTGTAAATTTTTCGCAATATTGATTTTTTCAAGTATACCCCCTGTTCAGACAGCGTCGTTGTTTTTAACGTCACATTAACGTTTCTGTTTACCGGCACACAGTCTTAGTATGAAAGTGTATTCTTGTTCAAAGGAAATGGTCTTTATTCGTACTCTTGGGACGGTGAGCGTGATTAAATCTAAACAAAGTACTTATAAGAGCTAAATTTAGGAAGAGTAACTATAACTGATGCTAAAACTAACGAATCTGTCCATTTAGTAATTCAATTTAATGATCTCAATAAAAAGCAGTCTGGCCAAAGTTCACCCTGTAAGCACAATATTGGATATCTAGAAAATGAATAGTAAGGACTGTGAAGGCTAAACGGTATAGGCCTATTACTAAAAGAGACCATCAACATTTGAGAATGTTGTTTCCAACACATAAATGAACCTCACGAGAAAACTAGCAAAGTTGCATGTGCGCCCAGCGAAGACTCAGATTAACATGAACATCCGCCAAGTCTGACCAGAGTCTTCGCTGTGCGCTTAAAGGGTAGCTACGGGCCTAAGCTAGCACCATGTGGACAGCGAAGACTCTGACCAGACTGGGCAGATGCCCGGGCTGATCTGAGTCTGCGCTGGGCGCACATGCCACTTTGTTGGTTTTGTCATGTCGCCGTCCAAATGTTTTCGTCACGGAAACAAATGAACAGAACAGAACAATACGAGCATTAAAAAAAGGCTCTTGAGTCGGACCAGCTACTTACTGCGCCACGCGGCCCCGGGAGAATAAAATGAAGCAGGGGTCGTCATAAAAGAATAACAAAACATGACATATACCAAAATGTTACTTATAGTTTATATGTTGTGAAACCAATGGGATATATCGCCTTAAGTTGGTGTAAGCTTTGCCATTGTAAAATGGGTCGATGACTATTCTGTTCTGTTACGAGAACAGACCAGAGGTCGCCGACCCTTTCCACGACACGGGGCTCTTCTCTTTGAATTGGAGAGGGTACGGACAAACAGACTCGGTGCTAGGATTGTGCAATCATTGCCCTCCTGGGGAACATCGATCGTTATGAGAATTGGACAAAAAATACTCTCGCCATCTGGGAAACATCGTTATCATGGTTATAAGAATAGAAACAACAACTGGAATTGGAAACATCGTTACGAGAATTGAATAGAGAAGAAGTGGAAGAGGAACAATTGTACCTCCCAAAAGAACATATCCTTTATTCTCTCAGACCTTAATACATGGCATATGAGGTGTTTTAGAACAAAGACAAACTATCAATTGAGTCGAAATACATGTAATTCTTATAGATAGAAAAAGAACACAGAGGACGAGCACAGAGGGTTAGAAACTATATAGCTACATTTTTTCGAGTATTACGCATACCGAACAAGTCTATTCGTTGGTCAACTGTGAATACATGTAGTTCCGAATGCTGTCAGGTCCGCCCCAAGCAACCATGATACGACCCATGACAAACAGTCCCACGTTCCAGGAAGTATCTGGCGTGGGTCGCACCACGACCGGCGCTGATAGGGGTCCGTCAACTATAGGGCCTATAGGGCGAGAAGTCCAGGGACAGACATGATAATAATAATGAGCCACAACACGAGTAAACCATCAAAGTGGCATGTGCGTCCAGCAAAGACTCAGATCAGCCTGCGCATTCGCCTGGTCTGATCAGAGTCTTCTCTGTCGGCATGGAGCTAGCTTAGACCCTTAGCTACCATCGAAACGCATGTAGTGAAGACGCTGATAAAATTGGGTAGATGCAGAGGTTGATGTGAGTCTTCGCTGGCGCACATCCCACTTTATTGGTTTTGTCGTGTCGCGTCTCAAATCACATACCGTTTCAGCGTCTACAAAATTTTGACAACACAAATCTATCGAATTTTTGTAGCAACTGTACTAAGAAGAAATACTTTAGTATTGTATTTATACCATGGATCCGTTACGCTGAGCCTTTTGGAGACCACTATTACGAGAAATGAAACTACAGCATCAAAAAATTGCGGCATTAAAGTTAAGCTTTCATCAAAGTTATGCTTTAACTTTACTTAGTTTATCATCATAAGATCATCTTAGATATTAGGACAGGTGCCTCGCGGTCTGACATTGTCTGCCTGTCTGTCTGCTTTTAGGGGTGTCTGTCCTTTCAGTCTGTACAGAAAGCCTAGTTTATGATTTGACTGGAGATGCACTGAGCTGACGGTAATCGAAGCGTAGGGCACGGCGGAAAATATAGATATGCACTGTAAAAAATTTCCGTAGATTTTACGGTAGAATACCTTGAAACCAGCTGCCAGTCCATTTCCCGTTAATTTTACGGGCGCCCGTAAACATTGGCGGAATCATCACGCAGAGTAGGGTAGAAAATGACAGTTAATGTTTGGGTCGTATAGCCCTTCAACACTATAAAGTTATTTTCGAGTGCGGTCAGTTAACATAACTCTACCATATCGAGATTTCAACAAAATATATTACACATATTATACAGTGTGGGACATTGATCAAACATGGCCGCATACAAAGAGTTCATAACATGGAAGACCCAGGGAATAAACTGTATCATAATAGAGTGCATGGCCTTGTATGTATGTATGTATGTATGTATGTAGGTACACTGTAGAAAAATTCCGTATATTTTACGGTAAAATAACTGGCAACCAGCTGCTAGTCCTTTTATCGTTATTTTTACGGGCGCCCGTAAAAATTGCAGGACTCATCAAGCAGAGTGGGACAGAACAGAGCAGGTATCGTTTTGGTGTGATAGCCCTTCAACAATACAAAGTAATTTTCGAGTGCGTCCAGTTAACACAAAACTTCCATTTCGTGATTTTCAACAATGTGTTACAGGCAAACGCCCGTAAAAATAACGGGAAAAGGACTGGCAGCTGGTATCCAGTTATTCTACCGTATTATTTACAGTATTTTTTGCAGTGTAGGTAGGTAGGTAAACATTTTCCGTATATTTTACGGTAGAATAACTGGAAACCAGCTGCCAGTCCATTCCCCGTTATGTTAGGGGCGCCTGTAAAATTGCAGAAACCATCACGCACAGTAGGATAGATTATAGCAGGTGTTGTTTTAGTCATATAGCCCTTCAGCACTATAAAGTTATTTTCGAGTGCGGCCAGGTAACATCACACTACCATACCGTGATTTCCGAAATTGTCTTACATTCAAACGCACGTAAATATAATGGTAAATGGACTGGCAGCTGGTTGCCAGTTATTCTACCGTAAAATCTACGGATTTTTTTACAGTGTAGGTAGGTAGGAGGGTAGATTACAGTAGCGCGGCTGCATGATCATACTAACCAAGAGATCCTTTGACACGTACTCCTCGTGTTGCTTGATATTTTTCCCGTCACCGTCTTTGGGGGCGCTATTGTCTTTTGCCCTCCACACGGGCATTTGAATGTGAATATACTACATAGTCAATACCGTTGCTCTCTGCAAATGTTTCTAAACCTTAGAGTTTCTCCACACGAGTCGCAACCAATGTCAAATTCTGCTTCAAAGCTTGCAAAATCTAACATCCGACGACCGTGCACACTGTAGGGAGTTCCATTGCACACATCGTTTCAGTACCAACCTCCCCTCGTCCTGATATGACTAAATTACTGTTAACGGACGTAAAATCGCATGCCATTTATCCATTCAGTTTGGCTGAAAGCTATAGACCATATAGTCATCTAAATATGAAACGCTGAACAACAAAATATTTGTCTTTTATGCGGTATATACTGGAACTTGCAGTCATGCTCGTGTTCAGTTTTTAGCTCCATCGAGCAAAGTTCAGGATGCACTTATAGGACAAGTAGGTTCCGTCATCCGTCCGCACTTGTAGACCTCCTCTGAATCCACGGCATCGATAAATACCAAATTTCAACTCTAGCCGCCATGGGATCAGGGAACAAAAAAGAATCATATGAATGCGCAAGGTCTGTGATCCAAGATGGCCACCTTAAAATATAACTTTGTTAAAGCAAAAAAAAAAATCTTCTCCAGTACTCATGAAGCGAATTATGTCGGTATATTTCAAGAGGTAGTAAGCGAACTCCTCAGTACACGAGTTTGTAATAAACGTAACTGTTGGATCACGTATGACCCCGAAAAAGGGCTGCAAAACAGAACAGTAAAGCTGGCCACTTGAAATAATTTAGATAAAATTAGTTCATAAGGAGTTTATTTATTTTGCAACAAATAATCAACGTAACAAAAAATGACTATCATGATCTGATATCATATATATTGCTTCACTTAGTTAACAAATTTGCTTTCTTTCACGCTCACAGTCCCAAGATAACGGATAAAGACCATTTCCCTTGAACAAGAATACACTTTCATACTAAGACTGTGTGCCGGTAAACAGAAACGTTAATGTGACGTTAAAAACAACGACGCTGTCTGAACAGGGGGTATACTTGAAAAAATCAATATTGCGAAAAATTTACACCGTGAATTTTTAATTTTAGTTTTTAAAAGTCTTAAAAATACCTATCATTAAAACATATCAAAATTTGAGGTATATTTTTCGGAGACGTTTTTTTTCTATTTACCATTTTATGTTAAAAAAGGCAAATTTCAACAGCAAATGGAAAATCATGTTTGCGTCAATCCTGACGTAATGCGTAAGGCTTGGGGAAAAATAATACCACAGCTTCGAAGATCCATTGACGGGTTGCACTCTGATATGAAATTGATTTCGGTATCTTCAACGATAGCGGAACAGGGTTGAAAAATAAGGATATCTGAGCGCTATCTATTTTGCGTAAAAAAACGTCAGACCGTCACATTTTCACGACGTCATAGAAAAAGAAATATTTGTTGGACGCCAAAAAGAAAGTAATTTCGTGAGTCAGAAAAGACTAAAAAAATTTATCATGTACATTTTTATTAGAAAACTGAAAATTTTGGTTTTGTCCTATTCCACCTTAATCATATTTAGGGTGTCAGAGCGCAAAGCCCAAGTCAGAACTTTATTTGAGCCTCATTCATGGCTAACTGTGAGCTACTAAAATCAACTTAGTTCCACCGGCATTGCCTCCAGGTGCCTTTGGTGCCTGGCATCATTAAAAACCAACAGATATATATACTATGAATGTAAACAGGTCTATTTCTACTAGTGGCCAAAGTATGGCGTATAATAACTCTCAGGCACAGGCTCAGCTTATGAATAATGGCTCAGCACCAATGCATGGACAAGCACAAAGTTCAACCATGTTTATGTATCCCTCTCCAATGACAAATCCAGGACTTGGTCAGCTTATAGGTCCAGGTGTTGGTCCTCCTCCATGTCCGCCACAAACTTTGTCTTTCACTTCACCTTCTACAAAGCCAGATTGGCTTAATGAGATAACAGAGGATATAAAGACAATTAAGCTCAATATAAATAACATTGATCAAACTGTCAGTAATATCAATATGAAGGTCACACAGCTTGAAAGCAAAATAACATCAATAGACAGGAGAGTAGATGAAGTAGAAAAATGCTGTAGCTTTGTTAGTGACAAATATGACTCACAGAAGAATGACTTCAAAAACACAAAAGCTGACATTAAAGCTGTTGAGAATCTTTGTAAAAACATGGAAGAGAAAACTAGGGAGCTGGATAAACAAAAGGAGAGGATGGACTCAAAATTACTGGAGTTGGAGAGTAGATCCATGAGAGAAAACTTAATGTTCTTTGGCATATAGGAGAATGAAGATGAAGAAAATGACTGTTCAGTGATAATAATGAAATTCTGTAGAGAAAACCTAAAAATGGAACAGGTTGACATAGATCAAATAAAGTTAGATAGAGCCCACAGAATGGGAGCAAAGCGTAGAAAGCGTAGAAATTCAGTCAGACCCATTGTCGTTAAATTTCATGACTATGCTGATAGAGAGAAGGTGAGGATTAAGGAAGTTGGTTTAAGAGAAGAACTGAAAAGGAATAACTTATCTGTCAGAGCTCAATGACCCAAAGAAGTCCTGGATAAAAGAAAGACTTTATATCCAATCAGGAACCGAGAGAAAGAGCTAGGAAAAAATGTCAAGTTTGTCAGAGAGAAACTTTTCATAAATGGCGAAGAATACAAACCAGAATAGTGGGGTCAAAGGGAGGATGACTTAAACATAATTTCCTGGAATGTGTTTGGTCTGAAGAGAAAGTTAGCAGACACTGACTTTTTAGATTTTGTCAACCATTATGATGTTATTCTTCTCTGTGAAACCTGGTTGAACAGGAAAGATACATGTAATTTAGACATTTCTGGCTACCAGTCAGATCATATTTTTGGTACTAAGTCAAAAAATGCAAAACGTGGTCGGTACAGCGGTGGACTGTCAGTCTATTATAAAAGTGAACTTAAAAATAAGGTTAAAATACTAGAAAAGTCATCTTATGGTTTTCTATGGTTAAAAATTAGAGGGGATTTGTTTCGTTTTCAAGAAGATGTTATTTTAGGCCATGTATATTTTCCCGATTCAAAATCGAAAATAAGTAAAGCAAAAGAAGAGGTGGATCATTTTGAAATGTTAGAAAACTATGTTACTAAGTTCAAACAACAAGGCAAAATATTTATTATGGGTGATTTAAACAGCCGTTGCGGTTCGGAAAACAGCGATATACTTTGTTTTGATAAGTATCTTGATGAGAGCGATGACTCATTTGTTGATATCCCATTCAGAATAAGTAAAGATCACGTGACCGATACGCATGGGCGCAATTTACTATCACTCTGTCAGTCAGTAGATTTGTGTATTGCGAATGGCCGGCTTGAAAGTGGCGAATTTACCTACTGTTCGCAGCGTGGTCAAAGCGTTGTGAATTATTTGATAACCGATTTTCTTGATTTTAATTTTATCAAAGAATTTAAAATATTACCGTTTAACGAAATCTCGGATCATGCTCCATTATTGTTAATGTTTTCAGTGAGCCGATGTAAATCGACACCGGTCCCAGTAGAAGCGAAAATTGATAAATTTATATGGGATGAGAGTAGAGCAGATATATTGATGCGCAACCTACAAAATAAACAGACTATAATTAACGATTTAACTTCTAATATAGATCATGATTCAGTTGATAAATCTGTTCTAGATTTTACTTCGTTTATGCAAAAAGAGGTTTCAGCGGTAATGTCGAAAACCATTATAACGAAACCGAAATCTAAACGAAAACAATCCAACAAGTGGTTCGATCAAAATTGTGTACTAAAAAGACGCGATTTTATAAAAGCGAGAAATACGTTTCTCAAAAATAAAACGGAAGCTAATAGAATCTTATTTACTCGGGCGAGAACTTGCTATAACCGCAGTAAACGTAAAGCGCACACTAGATTTAAGTTTGAGGAAGGTAAAAGGGTATGCGATATGGCGCGGTCAAGGCCACGTGATTTTTGGAAGAGTATAAACAAACACATTAAAATCAAACAGAAAACTTCGGATACATTAACTAAAGATGATTTTTTTCAACATTTCCGAAATATTTTTAACGGTAGTTCTACTCAAAATTATTCCGAATCCGATGATAATCAACATACTAGAGATTCCGAAGACAGACCTTCAGGCGGAATGTCAGATTTTATAGACCCTGACCTTGACGGGGAAATACTGCCACAGGAAGTGAGATCAGTAATTTCTTCCCTCAAAACAGCAAAAAGTCCTGGTCTTGATAATTTGGTTGCCGAGATCATTAAAGCTACCAAAGACATGTTACTGCCTTATATAGTGCGGCTGTTTAATAAGATTTTCCTTACTGGCGAATGCCCCGAGTCTTGGTGCACTGGCATTATAGTACCCATTTATAAGAATAAAGGCGATATAGATTCACCCAATAATTATAGAGGTATTACACTCACAAACGTTCTCGCAAAAGTATTTTCTCATGTACTATTGAACCGGATCAATAAATGGTCGGAAAAACACGAAAAAATAAATTTTAATCAATTCGGTTTTCAAAAAGCTAAATCGACAATTGACTGCATTTTCATATTTAATTCAATAATTTCCAAAGTTCTGAACGAGTGTAATGGCAGTAAAAAATTATACTGCACTTTTATAGATTATGAAAAAGCATTTGACAAAGTTGATAGATATCTATTATGGTTTAAGCTTTTGCATGAGGATATAAGTCCAAGAATGTTGAAAATCCTACAGTCTATGTATAAAACAGTCAAAGCATGCATAAAATACAATAACAGACTCTCAAACTATATAAATTCCGATTTAGGCCTCAAGCAAGGGGATCCGATGTCACCTATACTTTTCATGTTTTTTTATAAACGATATTGTTAGTTGTGTAAATACCGATATTGATATGTTTTCAGTCGATGATATTTATGTGTTTATGTTACTATACGCTGACGACGCTGTAATCTTTGCCAAGTCGGCTGAGTCTTTACAGAATATTTTAAATGATATTCAAGACTATTGCAATAGTTGGAATCTTACTATTAATACTAGCAAGACAAAGGTAATGGTATTTGAAAAGGGTAGACATACCAAGCCTGTAATTTACCTTAATGACACTGAATTGGAAGTGGTAACGTCTTTCAAGTATCTGGGGGTGGAATTTTTTAAAAACGGGAATTGGTCGAGAACCCAAAAACACTTAGCTCAACATGCTTCTTATGCACTCCATAAACTTTTCAATGTTTTCTATCAATTAACTATGCCAACAAAAGAAAAGTTAAAATTGTTTGATGCTCTAGTCGGGTCGATCTTGCATTATGCATCAGAAGTCTGGGGTTATCACGAAGGTCCCGATGTAGAGCTGGTTCACACTAAATTTTGTCGAAATATTTTGGGTGTTAGAAAGTCTACAAATTTGGACGCGTTGTACGGCGAACTTGGTCGCTACCCTTTGAAAATCATAAGAAAACTAAAGCTTATCAAATACTGGGCAAAATTGTTATGTAAAAGAAATTCGCTAGAATACAAAGTATACATAGTGTTAAAAGAAGATTGTGACAACGGTAATACTTACAATGGTATGAATTGGGCATGGCATATAAAACGTGAACTTGATAACATGGGTTTCTCTGATATATGGACGCATCAACTATTAATAGATATTCCATTTGAACAAATCAAATTGAGAATAGTTGACAGTTATAAGCAGTCTTGGTATTCGAAAGTCGTTAATTCCAGCAGACTTTCAACGTATAGCTATTTTAAGTATGATTTCGGTTTTGAAAATTATTTAAACGAATTATTAATTCCAAAGTTTCGAACTGCTTTGACTAGGTTCAGAATTTCGGCTCATTCCCTAGCGATTGAGACTGGGCGACATCAAAACAGAGAAAAAAGTGAAAGAAAATGTATCTTCTGTAACATGAATGCCATTGAGAATGAGTACCATTTCTTGTTAGTATGCCCCTATTACAATGATTTAAGACAGAAATACCTACCTAGATACTATCGTAGATGGCCAACAATCACTAAATTTACTGCTATTATGAGCAAACAGTCAAAGTACCATATAGAGCATTTGAGTCGATTTTCATATTTCGCATTCCAAAAACGAAGCTCGGTAGCTATTTAATCTAGATTTTCTGAGTGCCCAAATCTTATGTTTAAATATGGTAATCTGTAAATATTTCTCTGTTGAATGAAACCAAAATGATGTATGATATCTGTAACATTATTGAGACTGAGATGCTGTAGCTTTTATTAAAGTTTACAATGCTTATTAGGATACCCAGCAGGCACATGACGTCAGAATGACGTCGTACTGATGTCGATGCGACGTCATTACATCGCATCGACGTCAGTACCACGTCATTTCAACGACATGTGCCTGCTGGGTAATGCTTTACAGTGTTTGTATGTTATATTTGTTTTACCTACTGTCTATAGCTAAATACATGCATGAAAAACTGACAACTCACCGTTGGAAGTACTCAGTTCTATCACTCATTTGTAGTATATATCCATAAATACATTATCGGTACAGTGAATCCAAAGTTTGATGCACTTTATTCTTTTTTTTCACCTGTTCACCTCAGCCAGCGGACAGCCGTGGGTATGCATTGAGTCAGCGCTGATTCAAAGATTCAAAGTTATGAATCAGCGTTGATTCAATGTTGATTCGACGTTGTGTGCTGGCTGGAACAAATTGTATCTGTGCATACATGATCTTATAATCCAAACAGAAATTGCAACGTGTCATAGGAATTTTGGTCCGAGCAGCACGTGCAAAGCCATTGATCTAGAACAAGTTTGACAGATTAAAGATCCACCCAACTATCTAAGCAGCATATAAAAAAAACAAGGTCTCAGTAAAGTATAATCCAGTAGCTCATGAACTGACATATATTGTATAGTTGTTGACAGTGTCTCGAAACTGATAATATAAGATCCCAGAGGGCACATGACGTCGTGCCGAAGTCGTGCTGCCGTTGATGCGACGTTATGACGTCGCATCGACGTCAGTACGACGTCGATTCGACGTCCTGGGCCCACTTGGATGGTATAATATTACATGTCTCATTCATAGATTTAGTTCCTTTGGCCGATAATATAGTGCTTTACATACTTTCAAAAAGTTGATGTACAACACATTTTTTTTCTTAGATCCTGCCATGTAATTGTGCTTTCTATTGTATTTGTAGGTCATGTTGGGGGAGGTAAATGTGTGAAATTTAATGTGTAGGCTATAATCATATGTAATATGTTTAATGCCGAATAAAATTCTGTGATGTTATGTTATGTTATATAGATAGATGGATGAATCGATTTGATGTAGTTGAGATTTGATTTGATGAAACTGAGATTGAGATTGAGGATGAGATGAGAGATGAGATGAGATAGAAAGAAACAGGCAACTCTGGTTATGACCAGATCACAGCAACAATTTATTAACCTGTACTGTATGTATTTTTACATATTTTTTTACATGTTTAACAGGGATTTTCCAGAAGTTCCTTGTGTTTTATGGCTTTTCATGAATCTTGCACATTTGTTTACAAATAATGACAACATGGGAAATTGACAATTTGTGTTGACATCAAAGGCCTTCACTCCTCTTGTTGCCCACTTTCAGCAGTGAAGCTTCTCTATGGCCACTCAGACAAATGGGAACAATCGTGCATCTCACAATGAGATATCCTGAAACTCTACAGGGCGCATCTTAGCTCAGAGCAATTTTGCAAGCCAAGGGTACTAAGTCTGCTTTGTTCCTTAGTACCTTTGGCATGCAAAAATCCTCTGAGCTAACATGGGCCCTGTGGAGTTTAAATTTAAGTCCACTTTGTTCCTAACATACCCATGGCCGATGGCCAAGTTGCAAGTCGGATTTCCTGCAGCGCCGCTTTTTGGCTGCAGTGAGTTGCTCCCCTTGGTGCTTGTTATTTTTAGACCAATCAGATGATCCATTGCAAAACACAATTGTCCTACAACATTGCATAATTGTTCAAAACCACTGATATATTAGTTAAATCTTGACCATCTACTCTTGTTGGTAATTATTCAAAGCAAACTTATTTTCTATTGACAATGCTGAAAATGTTTTGTTACTGATAATTTGATTGGATGCAATGGAAGTTGCTCCCATCCAATGAAATGGCCTATTTGGAAATTTGATTTATGAATAGGCTGTCAGCCAGTGGTTTATTAGGAACAAAGTGGACTTAGTACCCTTGGCTAGGCTAGAGAAGATGAGCTGCTGGGAGTTCACACAGAAAACACATTTCATGTTAGGGGCCAGTCATTTATTAACAGGTGGGGGGTGGGGGGGGGGGGCTGGTACATTCGGGGGGGGGGGATTTTGTTGATGTACTGGGGGAGTCGGAAATAAATAAGCCTTGGAGCAGGGGGTGGGGTCATATATTTTTATAGGCATATTTGGGGGGGGGGAGGGGATGTCAGAATTCTTCCACCAGACTTCCAGTCTTCATTTTTAAAAAAATGTCTCAGTTTCAGTCGGACATAAAATAGGTTATGGTGTGTGTGTATGTGTGTGTGAAGGGTTAGCTTGGATGGGGTGGGGCTGGGTCATAAACTTTTTTGTCACCTATCTTGGGGGAGGGGGGAAATCTGGCGGGACTGTGTGAGTGTCTACATAATATAAGCAAAAGGAATTTTGTTGATGTACTGGGGGAGTCGTAAATGAAATAAATAAGCCTTGGAATGGGGGGTGGGGGGGGGTCATGTATTTTAATAGGCATATTGGGGTGGGGGGAGGGAATGTCAGAATTTTTCCATAAGTCTTCATTTTTAAAGAGCGTCTCAGTTTCAGTCATACATAAAATAAGTTATATGGTGAGTGTGGAGGGTAGCTGGGATGGGGGACGTGGGTTTGGGGGGGGGGGGGTCATAAACTTTTTACCTATCTGGGGTGGGGAGATCGGAAAAAAATTCTGGTGGGACTTGGGGAGTGGTCTACAACATATAAGCAAAAGTCTAATGTCTTCAGTCTGCCGGAAAAGAAAGAGCTCTTGATATTTTCAAATGAACATGTACCAAAACAAGAGTAAAAAGCTGAGAAGGTGCTGCCAGCAGCTGGCAAATAACGGGACTGGTAAAAATCATGCTGATCTGAATAAAACACCTTCTCCTTGGCCGCTTCCACCTTGAATGACTTTTCAATCCTTGTCCTGTTGTGATCGACACTTTTTTTCTTCAGGAACTTCTCTTTCCATTGTTGTTTTTCTACTTTCACTTCTGACTTCATTGATGACAGCTACCGGAAATGATAACCGGTGACGTAATTGCAAAACGCAGTTGCAAGTACAGTGTGTGGACATAAATTAGTTGTAAAATTTATTCTGTTCTATTGTCGACGGTAAGAAACGGGAAGAAACGAAAGAAAGTATCGCGTTGAAAATATCAGGCCGACCTGTCGTGCTCACTTTGTAAGAAGAGAATGTCGTCAGAGCGCCGAATGACGGCAATGCGCAGAACGTTGCGCAATCGAAATTAGAGTCGGCCTCCTTAATAACATTTCGAGCGATAAAGCTACGAAAGTCTACATCTGAGTTTATTGCTTGTCTTATGTTGATGCGACATTGGCTCGACGTTATATGTTCTGAAAAAAAAATAGTTTTTTTTATTTTTTAAATGATGCTAACGCAAAATGCAAATCACTTATTTCTGAATATACAAACAGGTGGAAATTTTGCAACATTTGGTCGTTATTTGTTGTATTTTTAATCGAATTTGTTGACACTGTTGCGTCGGATACATATCGGTATAACGGCTCACATTCCACCTTAATCACCACGTGGGTCCAACTCGTTCATGCTATCTGGGATTATAATTCCAAGCTTTTCCCGGGGTCGACTCTAGCGGGCTTCGCGCCTTCAGAGCTCGCGTTCCTACTCTTATTGTTAATACAAATGCTCAGTTTTGCCGCACCAGTCCTAAACACGTGTGCATTCCCTTGAGCTGTAAAGAGGCAGAATGGAGCAGTTTTGAAAACATTTGATGTAGAATGATATTCAGTATCTGCACTGTTTGCCATTCTGTCTGCCGTCGGAAAGAAATTAACCATCTACGTTTTGGGGCAGATGTAGTAAATGCTCGAAATGTCCCAATACTTAGGTAAAAGGCGGTAAATAAACATTTTGCATCTTTCGTCTGATGGCGAAATGTGAGCTGGTCAACGAGAGACCAATGATGAACCTTTTACTACAAATCTCCTTTTTTAAATATCACAAAATCGAAGTTGTGATATCATAGTAGTGATTTTGTAATAAGACTATTTCGAATATGTGATATCATCTAATTTTGTAATACCACTCGATAATATGAAAATAGGCACTGCCTATAGGCGAGCACATCGCTCTTTACAATCTGCAGGTGGTATGATAATACCTACCTATGACTGTTACCATGTTAACTCTATAATAATTCGTGATATCACTAAGTCGGTTTATTGATACCACTAAATATTTTTTTGATATCAACAAGTGGATATGATTTTGAGATATCCCGAAATAGTGATATCACAAAATAGCTGTGATTTAGTGCAATTACAAAATCGGTTTCATGATATGACTTATTCTATTTTGTCACTTATCACTTATATCACTTAATCGCATGTATTTTGGAATATCATGAATTCGAGTTTTTATATCGCTAGTTTTAATTAGTGATATCACAAAACAGGAAATTTATAGTAAACGGCAGAGATCAGCATGCAAAAATGCATTCTCTGTATGAAGAGTGGTTGATACTATTTTATATCCTGACCAGACAACAACATGCGCAGGCTGGTCTGGGCATGCGCAATCAAGATAATCTTTAAAACAGCTTTTTTTTCTGATGACCCATGACAGTATGTTCGAACATCAACAAATCAAAACATCCGATTGTTGTTACAACGTTGACGTTAATGAATTTCGGCATATCAGCCTAGCTAATGCATTAATTCAGTCTTCAACTTCACATCTTTCGTGACTTCCTGTTTGCCTCCCTGGAAGATGAAGCCGGTCCAGAAAGGGATGCACTCTTAAATAAAAAAATGTGCTCCTCTTTAATAGTTGAACCCTATACCGAAGGGGAAAAATTGTCGTGTTATCTCCCCTGAAAGTGTATCCCTTTACCTGAGTTTATTTCGTTAAACCTTTATGTGAAATTATTTATATACAAGATTTAAACAAAATATAGCTCAAAACAAAATGACACAATATATGATTAAAATGGTAAGTTATGGTTTGGTAAACCCCAGAAGCAAAAGAAAATTGATCCCAAAATAAAGCGGGAAAAGTGTAGCTCTTAGTATCCCCAGTCATCCCCATCTTTAACATAACGTGCAATTTGTGGCTAAATACTTAAAATCTCCGCATGCCTATCAGTGGTAAGCGCTCAAATCTTCATGTTTGTTGATAAAATGACGGTTAATGTGCATATATTGCGTCATATACCAAGGAAAAGTGATGGAAAACGTGTTTTTGAGAAACGACAAATTACTCTACAAATGTAATTGTCCCTTTCTTGTTTCCCATTGCGCGATGCAATATAAGCAAATGCGGAATAGTGAATGTGGCATTGTATTTACGAAATCAAAAGTAGATCATTTTAGTTGGTAACTAAAATAATCCGAATCATTTTACAACCGTTTTTTATTTGAAATATAGTGAAGTTTTGTTAATTTATAGTTGACGAATCAATATCATTTACAATGACGAAACTATGTTGAGAAGCTTGCGGCGATACCTCACGATATTTCCTTTTTTTAAATACTGATAGAGCAATGAGGCCTTAAAATTTTTCTCCGTCGTTTGAGTCGATAAATAATTCACCCGCTGAAAGTTCGTGGATTATCACTCTGTACAGGCGGAAGAACTATGCTCCATTTTGATTACCTTATATCTATATCATTCTGTAAATTTAACTCATGGCTGGTTTTTGTTTTCATTATTTTTGACCATAAAATACCTTCCAAACTGCATAATGCCTCGCCACTTTCCCATAGCATATGTCTGCAAAATTCCGAAATCCGGATTTTGAATTCATAGAACATAATACCGACTACTATCATTTCATCAAACTTCCAACTTTGAGTTAGGTACGGCTGAAAAGACCAGAGGGGGAAGACGACATGCAGTCAAACCTGTATTAAAAGACCACCCCATGGGACCCACAAAAAGTGGATGCTCAAGACAGGCGACCCCTTAATATAGAGGCCCCTAAAGACAGGTTCGACTGTAACTGGATAGAAAATTTGCGATTTTACGTAATTTTTCAACAGTATTTTAATCATATCAGGACAATGGGAGGGTGCTAATGAAAGACTGTGGTACCCCATCACGCTTAAATAGATTTTCTATTGAACTCGGAATCGAACGCGGGAGCTCTGGATCAGCAGACTAGCGCTCATCCCACTGAGCTACCGGGCCTACAGGGGAAAAAGAGAAAGGAAATAAAAGATGAAAGAGGGAGACTCTTGCCTTAGCTGTATTCAAGTTATTTGACAGGGAATGTGGCATTCAGCCTTATGGTCCACCTCGCGGAAGAGAAATGTCAATGCAAATTTACATCGCGCCATTTAGATCTCCCTATGACAAGGCTTTATGAGTAACAGTTCAGATAAATGGCAGCACAGGAGAAGAATGGTTTAGAACAACATTTGGGGGTTAGGCAAGGATGCCTTCTTTCAGCCAACCTCTAACACATTTTTATTTTCAAAAGTATTATGTCTGATGCTCTAGAAGAACATGATGGAAAGACAATATAGGCAGCAGAACTATTACCAATCTTCGATTTGCCGATGACATTGACGCTCTTGCTGAGGAAGAGCAGGAACTATAAACCCTAGATGAAAGTCTCGACAAAACCTGCACAAGGTATTAAATGTAGATAAGTGCTGAGAAGACCAAGAAGATCAAGCTAATGATAAACAGCGCCAATTGTATCCAGAGGGAGATCAAGGTTAAAGGACGGAAGGTTTAAACAGTTACAAACTTCAAGTACCTTGGAGCAGTTGTCTGAGATGTAGGCACAAAACCGGACGTTCTCTCAGATATTGCGAGCCGTAGAACTTGACAGCAAAGTCAGAAAAAGGAATGCAGGCCTTTGAGATGAGATGCTATCGAAGGTTACTGAACATCTCGTACAAGGGTCATGCCACTAGTGAGGATGTTCGCAAAAAGATCCAAGCAGCCATTGGAGAAAAAGACGAACTTCTGACCTTGGTAAAGATACGGAAACTGAGATGGTTTGGCCACGATTGTCTTCTGGCTTAGCAAAGACAATTCTGCAGAGCACACGGAAAGGAAAACTGAAGATATAGACAGAAGAGGAGGTGAGAAGACAATATGAAAGGGTGAACAGTGATCAACTTTGCTAGCTCAACGACGGCGTCTGAAGATAGGACTAGGTAGAAATGGATTGTTGCAAAGTCATCTGCGGTGCCCCAACGACCTTGCAAGGTTATGAGACTAGACTAGTCTAGAATTGATTGTATTATTTGGCATTATGTGGAATGTCCCTGTCGGCAAAACAGGGATGACTTAGATCAGCATTGTCACAGATTAGAATTCAGTTTGTAAATGCAGTCTATTCTAGTCCTTTATTGCTGAGACATGTTTTGTGAAGTGCAGTATACTTTTATAGGTATTTTGTCCAGGTAGAAAAACAGGTTTATCCATGTGCTTGATTACCTGTGAATACTTTTGTTCACCTGAGTTCATGTATAATCAGTTGGTCAGCAGAAGTGATATAGAATGTTGTGTTAGATATTACTCTGAAGAAAAAACATTTTCTGTGATTTATTTTGGAAAGGAAGAATTCTCAGGGATACTGTAAGTTCCATGGGTTCCCCTGCCCTTCCCCATTCCTGAAATTCTGTGCATTTTGGAATTTTGAATATTTTAGTGATTTTGGGGTTTGAAAAGTTGCACTCAAAGATATGTCTGTATTTTGAGAATTTCCTGTCCGCGAGCTGCTTTATTGCTTATCGGCAGATATTTGCTGGATAGCCAAGGCCCTTTTACTCTTATTTTAGGTGGTTTTATGAGTGTGCAGTCCAGAGTCCTATGTCCAGTCTTTGTGAATTGGGTCCATGTAGATGTCAAGAACTGTCTTCCCCAGCCTGATGGAAAACATGCATTGTGCTACATTTTGTCGTCATAGAGACATTGGCCCTACATTTTGAGTGTTTATATTAGAAGGAACGTTGCCAGGCGTTTTTATTATTCTGTGGGAAACCATACCTATTTTAATTATCTGATACTCTAATACAATGTACTGATAATGTGCAACATTACTACTGTGTGGATAATGTAATGTCTTGCTAAATAACTTTCTAGCATGATTCGTTGGTGTTGGGCGAAGTTATACAGTACTGTCGTTACTACTGGTGACGTGTTCAATAATGCCTATAAAACTGTGGAGTAACGCCAGGTTATCTGCGAAGTAACGGTGGATAAAATGTTCAGTAACGCCTATAAAACTATTCGGTAACGCCAGGTTATCTGCGAAGTAACGGCGGATAAAATTGTACAGTAACGCCTTTCACACATTATATGAATCTGCTTAGAGATGTTATTTGATTTGGTTGATGAACATTAGATAGTGCAGTTCAATAATGAGTTAAATGTTTCTACTTTGTGGAAAATGAAACATTGAATTGACTTTGATGTTGTGTAATTACTTTGTGGACAATATTACGACATCTATAGAACAACACATACATTATTACTTAGTGGACAATATAATGCTATGTTTGTTTTGGAAACTTATACATATCAACATAGTACTTTTATTGGTGTATCAGCTTTAGTATCCATGGCAGTTATTCTGTGCTGTAGACATTCATAGAAGATAGACATTCGGGAATTATCATACAGTCAAGAGCAGAGACTTGATATACCCCATTTAACCCTCATTAGCTTTGAGATAGAGACTCGTTTGACCATTTATAGACTTAAGAGTAGAATAAGGGCATATCATTTATTTTGATATGTTGATTTTGTGTTTATCTTTTGTGGTGTCTTGTCTTTGTTTTGTAATAAAATCTGGACATGAAAGACAGCTGTTGAGTCTCAATACTAAATGGCTAGATCATAGTATTATACTTAAGAACCAGTTTGTGACATGGCGATCTCGGCAGGATCTAGCTGATTGTAATTTAGATAGTTTGAGACTTACCAGCTCTCTGATTGTCAAGATGGAAGGTTTTATAGAAAGTGGTAAAGCATTAGGGTTAGAAGGGGAACTATTAGTTGCATTTGTTGAAAAGAAAGAAGCTGAAAGGTTAGAAAGAGAGGAAAAGAAAGAGGCTGAAAGAATAGCAAGAGAGGAAAAGAAGGAAGCTGAGAGATTAGAAAGAGAAGAGAAGAAAGAATTGAGTCGGTTGGAAAGAGAGGACAGAGCTAAGCAAAGGGAAGTGAAACTAACCGAAATTCAAATGGTTGAGAAAGAAAAAGTGAGAGAGTTCGAGTTAGCTAAATATGAGAAAGAAATGGAGGTCAAATTATTAGAACAGCAAGTAGCGCTTGAAAAGGCTCATAAATTGTCAAGTACAGAGGCGTCAGGTGAGGATTTAAAGCACCAAGATGTTAGGGCCAAAATCCCCAAACTTCCTCCTTTTAATGAAAAATCTGATAATATGGATGCCTACCTCAAAAGATTTGAACGTTTTGCTGAAAATGCAGGTTGGAAAAAAGAAAATTGGGCTACAAATCTAAGTGCTCTGGTCCAGGGTAGGGCTTTGGATGTTTATTCAAGACTCTCTTCAGATGATGCCCTTGATTATGACAAATTAAAAGATGCACTGCTTAAAAGGTTTCAGTTAACCGAAGAAGGATTTAGGCTGAAGTTTAGGAATAGTAAATCTGAAATTGGTGAAACACCTCCCCAATTTGTCGCAAGACTTGATGAGTATCTCCATAGGTGGATGGATTTGGCAAAAGTGTCTGTAGATTATGACGGCTTAAAAGATCTTATTTTACGAGAGCAGTTTATGCAAGCTTCAAGCAAAAATTTGCAAGTCTTTCTAAAAGAAAGAAAAGTTAAGTCTGTCCATGAAATGGCAGAGCTCGCAGAGCAGTATAATGAAGCCCATGGCCCAAATGAAAATCGTACAAAGTTACAAGAAGGTAAAACAAATCAGTTTCATATCTCTCGTGGGAAACAAATACTTCAGCAGTCTGACAGGCCAAGGTCTGATAATAAATACTGTTACAACTGCAAATCCCCCTCACATTTTATTCGAGATTGTCCTAAATTAGTCTCAGCAAGAGGTAAGTCAGAAAAAGGTGCTTTATTATCAGAGCATATTTCTACTAGAGGTACGAGAGGAGGGTACAGTAGTTACAGAGGTCAAGGTAGAGGTATAAGCATACGTGGAAATAGAGGCAGAGGTGGTCATAATAATAGTTTTGGTACCAGGGTAACTGAAAATACCAATTTAGATGAAACAGAAATAAAAAATATAGCAAGTTGTGCCATACATGAAGGTGAGTGTCATAGCAAAGACGGTACTGTTAGATTGGAGTGTGGACATGAGCTCCCAGTTATGACGGCTGTATGTGACAGAAAGATTTACAGTGGTAAGCCTGATAATATGCCAGTTTCTGATGGTTATGTAGAAGATATACAGGTAAAGGTTCTTAGAGATACTGGATGCTCTAGTGTTGTGGTTAGACGTGACTTGGTTTCAAGAGATAAACTGACAGGTAGAATTAAAATGTGCGTTCTACTTGATGGTACTGTTAGAAGATTTCCTGTTGCTAGAATTTCAGTAAGTTCTCCATATTTTACTGGAGAATGTGAAGCACTTTGTGCAGAGAACCCTGTCTATGACCTAATTTTGGGCAATATTCCGGGAGTAAGGAACCCAAATGATCCAAATTTGTCTTGGGAAAAGGAAGTCATATCCCAGAATAAGGAGTCAGCTTGTGCAATTCAGACTAGGGCTCAGAAGGCTCAGGCAGGTAAGACTTCGGTGTTGACTGTACCATCTGCTATTAGTGGTGTAAATAAAGGTGAAGTTAAGGAAGCTCAGGAGAAAGATGATAGACTCAAAGATGCGAGAAATAAAGTAGTCACAGGTGAGAGAAAAACTTCTACTAACGGTGATGTGCATTGGTTCGAACAACATGATGGACTAATATACAGAATGTTTCAGTCACCTCATACTGAAGGTAAAGTATACAAGCAATTACTTGTTCCTTCCAATCTGAGAAATCATGTTTTAAGATTGGCACATGATTCAATATTTGGTGGACATCAAGGTGTTAGAAAAACCAAGTCAAAGATACTTTTAGACTTCTACTGGCCAGGTATACAAGCAGATGTTGCACGGTACTGCAGATCATGTGACATTTGCCAGAAGACTTTCCCAAAAGGTAGAGTTCCTAAAATACCCATCGGGGAAATGCCTATCATAGATACTCCCTTTTCCAGGGTAGCAGTTGACCTAGTTGGTCCAATACATCCACCTTCAGAAAGAGGTAATCGTTTCATTTTAACTTTGGTTGACTATGCAACCCGCTACCCAGAAGCCAAAGCCCTTAAGTATATTGATTCAAAGAGTGTAGCTGAGGCATTAGTTCAGATATTCTCTAGAGTAGGTGTTCCCAATGAAATACTCAGTGATATGGGAAAACAGTTTACATCAGATTTGATGTATGAAGTTAGCAGACTTTTGTCTGTATCTCAGCTAACAACAAGTCCATATAATCCTGCTTGTAATGGCCTCGTTGAAAAATTCAATGGGACATTAAAGAACATGTTGAAGAAGTTATGCGTTGAGAAACCTAAACAGTGGGACCGTTACATTGATCCATTACTCTTTGCTTATCGTGAGGCACCCCAAGATAGTTTAGGGTTTTCTCCTTTCGAGCTTTTATATGGTCGTACAGTTAGGGGCCCATTATCAATTTTGAAAGACCTCTGGACAAATGAAAGGGATGACGGTGAGGTACGTACCACTTATGAATATGTAGTTGATTTGAGAAATAGGTTAGAGGAAACTCTACAACTGGCACAGAAAGAATTAGATAAGAGTAGGAGCAGGTATAAGTTCTATGCAGACAGAAGAAGGAAGAACAGAGGCTTTGAACCAGGTATGAAAGTATTAGTACTGCTTCCAACAGACCACAACAAATTGTTGATGCAATACAAAGGTCCATATACTGTAAAAGAAAAGCTTAACAGGTTTGATTATAAGGTAGATGTGAAAGGTAGAGAAAAGATCTATCATGCAAATTTGCTGAGAAGGTACATAGATAGAGAGGGTAATGATTCAGTAAAGCCAGCTGAAACAGAAAGAACAGACGAGTCGGAGAATGGTGATATGTTTACAGAACAGGTATGTGTTTCTGTTATAGATGAGACAGATTTGATTGGAGAAGAAGCTGGGGAAACTGAACTTGAGCAAACAGAAGATGAGATTTCTGATGCATGTATTAAAGGTAAAGAGGAATTTACAATTGAAATTCCTCAGTTAGAAGCACATGAAACAATAGATAATGTCCATATCAACCCAGAATTAGACCAGGAGAAACAGGAACAGCTGAAGAAGTTGGTGAGTGAATTTTCTGATGTTTTAACAGACCTTCCAGGCAAAACAAACATCATAGAACATGAGATCAAGTTAGTGTCTGATGAACCTGTTCGATCAAAGGCGTATACTACTCCTCATGCTCTCAAAGATACAATTAAGACAGAAATAGAAAACATGTTGAAATTGGGTATCATTGAACCTATTGATTCCCCATATGCGTCCCCAATAGTCATTGTGAAGAAAAAAGACGGCACAAACCGATTTTGTATAGATTTTAGAAAGGTCAATCGTATCACTCAGTTTAATGCTGAACCTATTGGTAATCCAGAAGAAATCTTTGCCAGATTATCAAAGAGTAGATTCTTTTCAAAATTAGATCTTTCCAAAGGGTACTGGCAAATCCCTGTAAAAAAATCAAGTCAGCCCATCACAGCCTTCATTTCATCTGAAGGCCTGTTTGCCTTTAAATTTATGCCTTTTGGACTTGTTAATGCCGGAGCTTCATTCTGTCGAATGATGAGGATTGTTCTTAGAGGTTTGTCAGATGTGGAAAATTTTGTGGATGATATATTAGGTCACAATCAGATATGGCAGGAGCACTTACATACACTTCGGGATGTATTGGTAAGGTTAAGAGAAGCAGGTCTTACAGCAAAACCATCAAAATGTATTCTTGGTTATTTTCAACTACCATTTTTGGGACATATTATAGGGAATGGCCAAATTTCCCCAGATCCAGATAAAATTTTGTCCATCAAGGAATGTTCAAGACCCAGTTCTAAGAAGCAGATACGCTCTTTCTTAGGTTTGGTAGGTTACTACCGTAAATTTATACCACATTTCAGTACAATAGCAGCAGTTTTGACTGACATGACTAGGAAAGGGGCACCTTCTAAGGTAGTTTGGTCGCCAGCAGCCGAGATGGCATTCAAAACATTGATAGATTCTTTATGCAAGAAGCCAATATTATGTTTACCAGATGTAGAGTCAGTTTTTATATTAAGGACTGATGCATCCAATTTTGGCATTGGAGCTGTCCTGATGCAAGAACATGCAGGTGTAAAATTTCCCGTTTGCTATGCCAGTAGAAAGCTGCTTAGTAGGGAAGTTGGTTATTCAGTGATAGAAAAAGAATGCTTAGCTTTGATATGGGGAATACAAAAATTCGAAAGTTACCTGTATGGGCAAGAATTTTTGCTGGAAACAGATCACCAACCTCTTTTATATTTGAATCGGGCAAAAGTAGCTAATGCGAGGCTGATGCGCTGGGCTCTAGCATTACAACCATACAGATTTCGTATTATAGCTATAAAAGGTTCAGAGAATGTTGGTGCAGATTTCCTCAGTCGGCATGCTAAGTGAAATGTCACTAAAAAGTATGTAAAACCACAGTATTTCTGTCAGAAGTTTTATGAGTTTTATTTATCAAAGTTTTTAACATTGATAATTAGAAAATGGAACAATCCGATTTTCTATCTTGAGTGGGGAGGTGTGTCACAGATTAGAATTCAGTTTGTAAATGCAGTCTATTCTAGTCCTTTATTGCTGAGACATGTTTTGTGAAGTGCAGTATACTTTTATAGGTATTTTGTCCAGGTAGAAAAACAGGTTTATCCATGTGCTTGATTACCTGTGAATACTTTTGTTCACCTGAGTTCATGTATAATCAGTTGGTCAGCAGAAGTGATATAGAATGTTGTGTTAGATATTACTCTGAAGAAAAAACATTTTCTGTGATTTATTTTGGAAAGGAAGAATTCTCAGGGATACTGTAAGTTCCATGGGTTCCCCTGCCCTTCCCCATTCCTGAAATTCTGTGCATTTTGGAATTTTGAATATTTTAGTGATTTTGGGGTTTGAAAAGTTGCACTCAAAGATATGTCTGTATTTTGAGAATTTCCTGTCCGCGAGCTGCTTTATTGCTTATCGGCAGATATTTGCTGGATAGCCAAGGCCCTTTTACTCTTATTTTAGGTGGTTTTATGAGTGTGCAGTCCAGAGTCCTATGTCCAGTCTTTGTGAATTGGGTCCATGTAGATGTCAAGAACTGTCTTCCCCAGCCTGATGGAAAACATGCATTGTGCTACATTTTGTCGTCATAGAGACATTGGCCCTACATTTTGAGTGTTTATATTAGAAGGAACGTTGCCAGGCGTTTTTATTATTCTGTGGGAAACCATACCTATTTTAATTATCTGATACTCTAATACAATGTACTGATAATGTGCAACATTACTACTGTGTGGATAATGTAATGTCTTGCTAAATAACTTTCTAGCATGATTCGTTGGTGTTGGGCGAAGTTATACAGTACTGTCGTTACTACTGGTGACGTGTTCAATAATGCCTATAAAACTGTGGAGTAACGCCAGGTTATCTGCGAAGTAACGGTGGATAAAATGTTCAGTAACGCCTATAAAACTATTCGGTAACGCCAGGTTATCTGCGAAGTAACGGCGGATAAAATTGTACAGTAACGCCTTTCACACATTATATGAATCTGCTTAGAGATGTTATTTGATTTGGTTGATGAACATTAGATAGTGCAGTTCAATAATGAGTTAAATGTTTCTACTTTGTGGAAAATGAAACATTGAATTGACTTTGATGTTGTGTAATTACTTTGTGGACAATATTACGACATCTATAGAACAACACATACATTATTACTTAGTGGACAATATAATGCTATGTTTGTTTTGGAAACTTATACATATCAACATAGTACTTTTATTGGTGTATCAGCTTTAGTATCCATGGCAGTTATTCTGTGCTGTAGACATTCATAGAAGATAGACATTCGGGAATTATCATACAGTCAAGAGCAGAGACTTGATATACCCCATTTAACCCTCATTAGCTTTGAGATAGAGACTCGTTTGACCATTTATAGACTTAAGAGTAGAATAAGGGCATATCATTTATTTTGATATGTTGATTTTGTGTTTATCTTTTGTGGTGTCTTGTCTTTGTTTTGTAATAAAATCTGGACATGAAAGACAGCTGTTGAGTCTCAATACTAAATGGCTAAATCATAGTATTATACTTAAGAACCAGTTTGTGACAAGCATGCTCATCTTCACAATCTGATCAAAGTATTCCCTTAAATAAATATAAACATTTATTAATGCTGGGGAATCTGAGAACGCAAACGTAAAGGATCTGACCAGTTAGCGCAAATATGCATCTGCGCAATCTGGTCTTAGCCTTCCCTTTTCACATATACAAATAACCTAAATAATGAGAAGAAAATTGAGCCGCAACACGAGAAAACCAGCAAAGTGGTTGTGCGCCCAGCGCTGACTCAAACTGAGCATCCCCGCTGTCTGATAAAACTCTGCGCTGGGGGCACAACCACATTGTTGGTTTTCTCGTGTCGCGGCTCAATTAGCTAAACCTGATCAGAAACTGAATCGTCCTTTTTCGCTCATACATATACGATTTTGTTAAAACCTGAATAGTGAAGAATCTGATCATTCCGCGCAAACGCGCAGGCAGTTGAGTATTCAGTATGAGCCTACAGCTTAAATGACTTGGGTGCACTATCGGGGGAAGCAGCTCTTCCGTTATTCAACAAGGAGCAAATTCATTGTTTAAAGATGGACAGATGGATGGCTTGCGAGTTTACGTCCTTTTTATCAGTATTTCAGTCATAATGAAAGGCTGTGTGCAATGAAACACCATTTACGATTGAAAAGATCCACGCCTGCAGAGGGGTTCGAACCCAATACTGCTAGATCAGCAGGCCAGCGCTTAACCTACTGAGCTACCAGGACTCCTCATTCTTTTAAGAGAATATCCTATTTGTATGATATCTATCAAATATTGAGCTTCCCAATGTCGCATTTAAAGAATTCATGATATTTGCTGAAACTTAGCAGCGCAATTTTGGTGGGCAAATCATATTTTCGGCATGTTAGATGGTCAGGAGTACAACATGGTAAACAAATGTTAGCTTGGCGCATCCTAGCGGGCACACTCGTCGAAACTACGTCGTATCAATATCGATGATACAGCATGACGTCATATAAACGAGAGACAACGTGACGCCATTATCTTTTCTCCCACCTTTGCATATATAAGATATGCCCTCAGCTCATTCAAGAAACCTCTTTCTCCTACCTTTCCATACATAAGATAGATCCTCAGCTCATTCAAGAAACTTCTTTCTCCCACCTTTCCATATATAAGATAGGTTCTTAGCTCATTCAAGAAACTTCTTTCTCCAACCTTTCCATATACAAGATAGGCCCTCAGCTCATATAAGAAACTTCTTTCTCCCACATTCCAATATATAAGATAGGCCCTTAGGCTCATATACGAAACTTCTTTCTCCCACCTTTGCATATATAAGATAGGCCCTCAGCTCATATAAGAAACTTCTTTCTCCCACCTTTTCATATATAAGATAGGTCCTCAGCTCATTCAAGAAACTTCTTTCTCTTACCTTTGCATATATTAGATAGGCCCTCAGCTCATATAAGAAACTTCTTTCTCCCACCTTTCCATATATAAGATAGGCCCTCAGCTCATATAAGAAACTTCTTTCTCCCACCTTTGAATATATAAGATAAGTCCTCAGCTCATTCATGAAACTTCTTTCTCCATCCTTTTCATGTATTAGATAGGTCCTCAGCTCATTCAAGAAACTTCTTTCTTCCACCTTTCCATATATAAGATAGGTCCTCAGCTCATTCAAGAAACTTGTTTCTCCCACCTTTGCATATATAAGGTAGGCCTTCAGGTCATAATAGAAACTTCTTTCTCCCACCTTTCCATATATAAGATAGGCTATCAGCTCATATATGAAACTTCTTTCTCCCACCTTTCCATATATAAGATAGGTCCTCAGCTCATTCAAGAAACTGGTTTCTCCCACCATTGTATATATAAGGTAGGCCTTCAGGTCATATAAGAAACCCCTTTCTCCCACCTTTCCATATATAAGATAGGCTATCAGCTCATATAAGAAACTTCTTTCTCCCACCTTTGCATATATAAGATTGGCCTTCAGCTAATTCAAGAAACTTCTTTCTCTCACCTTTGCATATATAAGATAGACCTTCAGGTCATATAAGAAACTTCTTTCTCCCACCTTTCCATTTATAAGATAGGCCCTTAGCTCATATAAGAAACTTCTTTCTCCCACCTTTGCATATATAAGATAGGCTATCAGCTCATATTAGAAACTTCTTTCTCCCACCTTTGCTTATATAAGATAGGCCTTCAGGTCATATAAGTAACTTCTTTTTCCCACCTTCCATATATAAGAAAGGCCATCAGCTCATATAAGAAACTTCTTTCTCCCACCTTTCCATATATAAGATAGGCCTTCAGCTCAATCAAGAAAATTCTTTCTCCCACCTTAGCATATATAAGATAGGCCTTCAGGTCATATAAGAAACTTCTTTCTCCCACCTTTCCATATACAATGAGTATAAGATAGGTCCTCAGCCCATCCAAGAAACTTCAATCTACCAACTTTCCATAGATGATAGGCCTTCATGTCATTTAAGAAAATTCTATCCTACACCTGACAACATCTTTCTTATATTAGGGACCGACCATTTGATATTCTGATATTCTGGGGGGGGGGGGGGGGGGGGCTTTCTTATATTAGGGACCGACCATTTGATATTCTGGGGGGGGCTGGTATTCTTGATGGAGACACGACATTTTATTTCACTGGCCTCTGGAAACAATTTCTTTTTTTTTTTCACCTTGTGGGAGCTAATTTATTTTTTTTACAAACTAACTCAAACAGGTTATTTTTTTTTAGTTTTATAGCCGAACTATCAGATCCTTGTTTACTTGACCTTAATGTCCTTTTAATATACTTTTATTTTACCCACATCAGTATTTTAACACATTTTTTTTCTCACAAAAAGAACATGGTGCAGTCTTTAACCAGGCCAAGGGCATGGCTTGGCTTGCTTTTGCAAACCAGTGCCTGGAGCATGTTACTCTTTTCATCTAAGGTACAGATACAAACATCCCTGTATGAGTTTGGCAAAAAATTAGGCCTTAAATTAAGGATATTTTGGCGAAAATTTAGTGCTATTTTGGCAAAGTTTTGGGCTAATATTAGGAATTTAAGGGTTTTTTTCTATCCCAATATATGCCCAAAACATGCTTAATTCGTACTTTAGAAAGTTTGATAAATACTTACATGATAGAGTCACTGGTTAAAAAGTTAAAATTTTCCTGTTCTGAAGCCTAATCTGACTTGAGGATCAAAATCCGCTAACAGTGGGACAAAATATCCATCATGAGCCAGTCCATGTAGGATAATGTAAATCTCACCCTCGGGGTCGGAATTTAAGCCAGGAACTCGGCAAGCCTCGTCCCTGGTTGAAATTCCGACCCCTTGGGTGAGATTTCCCTATCCTACATGAACACTCATGATGGATTGTTATAATCTTATATCTGGCAACTATGATGGCCCAATTGGCTTACTTTTCATTTCCATACTATTTCAAAATTCCGAATTCTGAATTCTGAATTCTGAATTCCAAAATTCTTAGAAGAAACTGGACGCTTGATTATTCTTACATATTTCATATCGTCAAACCTTCAAATGAAATGATTGATGTGTAAAGCATTTAATAAATAAGATTCGAAATACAAAATGACTCTTTGGAGCGTAAATTCAAATAAAAGATCATGAATCTCTAAATACCCCAAAATGAAGCGGGGGATAGATCAATAGAAAACTATTATTCTTAATATAAAGAATCTTACATCACAGACCCTAGATCTAGATATCCCCCCTCCCCCATTTTAGCAAGAAATACTTACTTAGAGACAAGACCTCCGCTGGTGCCTGTAGTATATAGGAGACCCAGTAGCTCAGTAGGTTAAATGATGGCCTGCTGATCAAGCGGTCCCTGGTTCAAGCCCCGCTGGAATCTTTTCAACCATGAACGGGATTCCATTGCACACAGCCTTTCATTATTACCAATCCATTGTCTTGATATGTCTTAAATACTGTTAAAAAAGGACGTAAAATCCCAAGGCATCCATCCATCGTTTGGTATATGTAAGTTATAGCATTATACTATATCCATCTGTTCAGTTGATAATGAGGAGTTCCAGTAGCTCAGTAGGTTAAGCGATGGCCTGCTGGTCTAGCGGACCTGGGTTCTAGACCCGCTGGAGGTGGAAATCTTTTCAATCGTAAAAGGGGTTCCATTGCACACAACCTTTCATTTGCACCCTCCCATCGTCCTGATATGACTGAAATACTGTTGAAAGGATGTAAAATCACGTCATCTATTCATCTATTAGTGGATAATCATCTAGATAAATCATCTTCCCGAACAAGAGGATAACCTTGCTCTATCTTCTATGAAGACTGCATTGAATGTTAAACAAGAAAAGATATAATACATGGTGTCATATCAATAGAGACACGACGAGTCTACTAAAATAGTTTTTTTCTGTCAATTTAAGTCATGGCGGCCTGTTGTTTTCGTTTGTGAGTTTAAAATACCCTCTAAAGTAAATTAATTATTATCACGTGTCCCTATACCACATACTTCACAATTCCGAATTCTGAATTCCGATTTCCGATTTCCAAAATCTGAATTCCGAAATTCGTAGAACATACTTAACGCTTGATTACAATGACTCTTTATATTTGTCAAACCTCTGCATGATAGGGATGATTGCTTAAATATGAGCCGCGACAGGAGAAAACCAACAAAGTGGCTGTGCACCCAGCGCAGACTCAGATCAGCCTAGGCATGCGCCCATTCTGATCAGATTCTTCGCTAAGCACTTAAAGGGTAGCTAAGGGTTTAAGCTACCTCCATGCGGATAGCGAAGACTCTGATCAGGCTGGGCGGAGCACGAACCCAGTCCACTAGATCTGTAGGCCAGCGCTTGACCCACTGAGCTACCGGGGCTCCCTGCTGTTTAAGAGGGAACTCGCGGGTTCATTGACATAGATTTTCGTCAGTGACGTTATCTGTGTCGATTGCAAAAGATCACTTTAAACTCCCTACATCTGGTCTGAATATTTCCTGCTGGGACAAGCCTTTTAAGGCAACGCATCTTGTAAGTCGCGTAGACACAGATTTCTGCGCCACGACACCCTTTCGAACTTTCGAAGCGTTCGCCTAAATTCCGTATTCTACGAAACGTTCCCAGCAAGAACATAACATCAAAATGACGTCGTACTGACGTCGATGCGACGGCATTACGTCGCATCGACCATCGCATCAACGTCAGTACGACGTCATTACGACGTCATGTGCTTGCTGGGTTGTATTCGATAAGGTTGTTTTCTACCATGGAAATGGCGTGCATCCCGCAGAAGCAATATTGACATCAACAGCGCAGAATACTGACACTGGTTCTTTACCAGAGTTTTTAAATAGGCCATGCACAGGACCATGATTTTGCGGTTGACTTTAGATATATGGAAGGGGAAGCAACTGTTCCATTTTCAATTTTGCTTTCCGTATCAACGTCTCAGTGAGGACCACCTCTTAAAAGAAGGAACTTGCTCCTTTATTAGCGATTTCTAATACCAAGAGAGTAGACCCCATTTTGGAACGGTTTCGTCCTCAAGTGAAGTAATAAGTCGCAAAAGTTCTCTCCCTTGGCAAAAATGGCAGAAAATCATGCAGCTGTACCGATACGTCTGTGCGGAGGATCTAACATCAAGCCTTTCTTCCAGACACATTTGAGCCGCGACACGACAAAACCAACAAAGTGGTTTCGCACCCAACTCAGACTCAGATCAGCCTGGGCATCCGCCCAGACTGATCATAGTCTTCCCTGTCTGCATGGAGGTAGCGTGGTCCCATAATTACCCTTTAAGCGCCTAGAAAAAAAGACTGATCAGACTGGGCGAATGCCTAGACTGATCTGAGTCTGCGCTGGGCGCACAATCACTTTGTCGTTTTTTTTATTTTATATGTATGAAGGGAGGTGCAAAAGACAGAAAAGTGACTACAACAAAAGTTCATTTCTAAATAGAACTTATTCAGTATCGGGGAAAGCCCGAAATCTTGTTTACCAGATTCTTGTGACATAGATGTCATAAATCAGAATTTTAAATATTCTGAATGAATATGAGGTCATTATTTGGATGAAACTGACAGAAGTTGACACTCATTTCGTGCGAGAGAAGAAAATTAACTGAGGTGTCAGTTGCATGTTTAACGCTTTCTTTTAGTTCATGTTTGAAAGACATGAGAGCACCTTTTATTCTGTGCTTCACATTTTGTATTTTAATGGATACACGTGTTGTATCCTTTTTCATGTCGAACAATAGTGGTGCAGTAAAGGGATGACACCAGAATCCTTATTAACTGGGCGCCCGGCAATAGCGGGACATCAAATTTATGTAACATATAAGCCTGCGAAGCCGCTGAATATTTTGATTCTGAGGCTTCGCTTATTGGATTAAACGTGTGCGAATCTTGGTCTGAGAATATATTTTGCCAAAAGTGGAGCCTCAGAGCAGAGTGCGCGAATATAAGTCCGGCGCGGAAGGGGCTGTTTTCTGGCCTGGGATCCATTAAGGGCGTACATGTCTTTCACAAGGATAGCTGAAATTTAATACTGTCTATCAATGCTTGGATCAACTAATTTGGCAGTTTTCCTTATTTGACATACCAGCCTTGCGTGATACGGTATAAGGACATCTTCGTTCTTAGGGGTTGGCATAGATTAGTAAACAATTCGACGAGAAGAACGGGGTTGGGTGGAGAGGAAGTGACATATTAGTCTATACCAAGCTGGAATTAATTGTTGAATCAATATTGAATCTATGTTGAAGCTTAATTTTGAATCAATGTTGAATCACATCTTGAATTTAAACATCGATTCAATCTTGTGGACTCTTCTGTTGTTATAAACTGGATAAGTCCATTTGCCAAGTAAGGGGTGTCTGGTTTAGTTTATTGTAATCACTCTTATTTTTCATTTTGAGGAGAAATACCAAAATTGCAGAAAGTGTAGACCCTGATCAGACACAGCGGACCACTGCCTTAGATGGGCGCTCCGAGCACCTCTGGCAAACAGGCAGCCACCATATAACCCTGAGAGACCGAGATGGTACCCCACTGAAGATGGTCTTAACTTTGAAGGGATCGATGCCCCCACACCCATCTCTCAGATTCCCAAAGTAGAGAAGCAAAATAACCTGGCCATCAATGTCTTTGGCTGGGATATGGGCGTGACTGTTCACCGTCTCAGCACCCAGCCAGAGAAGATGCCAAGGATCAACCTGCTGATGATTGAAAATGCCGGTGTAACGAAGTAAAGTGACCCCCATAGAATAACGACCCCCGGTCATTATTCTTTAAAGAATAGTGACTCCCCGGTCATAATTTTATGACTCCCCGGTCATAATATTATGACCCCCACACACGTATTAAATCGACCCCTCGCGAAGAATCGTGACCCCCCATAGAATAACGACCCCCGGTCGTTATTCTTTTAAAAAAAAGTGCCCCCCCCCCCTCTCCGCCGGTCATAAAATTATTACCCCTCTACGCGAAGTTAAATGACAATTCGCGAAATTGAAAAGAATGTCATCCCGACTCACACCCCGCCCCCTTCCCCACAACCTACCCGTACAAAAAGTATAAATAAATAAAGAAAGAAAAATAAAAATAAAGTCATTCCCAGTATACTGTACGCACATATGGCTCATACGATTACAATAATCCATTTAAGCCTGGCCTCCTTAAAAAGGGACAGAGGCAAACGTGCAGACTAAGATCGGACGCAGGAGAAATGCATGTCTGATTATTTTCTTCATTGTTTGCATAAAATTTGGATTTCATGCTGGATATCATATTTTCAATATCATTTGGGAGACGAAGAATTTTAAAAGTTTATAATACAGTTGCATAACGGACATCTCGGTCATGTGACCAGAACCGTTCAAGCAAACTGTTGTTTCCCTGACACATGGAGGTTCTATGCGACATTTTGCTTCAATCAGCTCAGTCGTTTCGATTAACAGAGCTCTCTAAAGCTGATGAAATACGATCAAAGAATGGCCTTGACCTCTGGTACTAAAATTCTTCAAATACTCATTAAGTTGATTGGCTACACCAAAGTCTTTAAAAATATATTACGACAGTTTCTAATATAAAGAAAATTTGACTTTGGTGTTTAAAATGGTCAAGCTCAAACCAATCTCATTATTCGAATAAGTCTGATAGATTACAGTGTCCCATGCTATAAACAAGGTTTCAGGTCCATCAATCTTTTGGTTCCAGTGCAGAAGGCTTTTAAAGATTAATTTCCATGAACCCTTATGTTCAAGCATTTCCCCACATAAAAAAAACACCAAAAACTCATTCGACCTTGCCGTAAAAAAAAGACAAGGCCCTCCCAAGGTCATCACTTGAACAATGTTGGTAGTACTTGAGTACCTGATGCTACATATCAAATTTCAAGGCCAGGGGTCAACTGGTTCTCACTTGATGGTCATTATTTTATGGGAAACTCACAGAATAACGACCCCCGATCATTATTTTATAGAAAAAGTGACTCCATTTCTTAAAAATACTGACTCCCGTTAAACCCCTCGATGATAGCTATAAAATATTAATGCCTACCTAATCGACCACTAATTGATTATTAACTACTGCAAATTTATTATTGGTAATACTTGTTGAGAATGATGTATGTGTTTGGGTTGAGGGGGAGGGGACGGGGTGTTATAATATCATTATGTTATCATCGCTGAGTCATACTATTATGAAGGGATAGGGGCCACTATTCTTTAAAAAATAATGATCGGTGGTCGTCATTCTCTTGGGATCCCATAGAATAACGACCCTTGGTCATTGGTCATTATTCTATTAAAAATGACACCGTTCCAAACGATACTGACTCCCGTTAACCCCCTCGATGATGGCTATAAAATGTTAATCCCTACTTAATCGACCACTAAATTAACTACTGCAAGTTTTATTATTGGTAATATTGTTGGGAAGGATGTGTGTTGGGTTAAGGGTGGTTGGGGGTGGTGGTGGTGTGTGTGTGTGGGGGGGTCATATTGTGTTATGACCGCAGAGTCATAATATTATGAAGGGGTAGGGGGTCACTATTCTTTAGAGAATAAGGACCGGGGGTCGTTATTCTATAGAGAACCCACAGAATAACGACCCCGGTCATTATTCTATAGAAAAAAAATGACTCCGTTCTAAACGATACTGACTCCTGTGAACTCCTTCGAAGATGACTATAACATATTAATCCCAACCTACTCGACCACTAACCGTTTATTAACTATTGCAAGTTTTATTATTGGTAATACGTGTTGATGTTGTTGCTGCTACTGCAGCGCTGCTGCTATCGTAGCAGTAGTAGTGCTTACAAATTTCTTGAAAATTTGTTTTCGTGCCACTCAAGAACATTTGACGAAATCTTCACCACACCCATGTCATTTCGATTAGCATGCAAATTAGTATCATTCTTCTCAATGTACTTTTCTTTAGATACTTGTAGCCGGAGTAAAATTCAAAAGAAAATAAAGTGACGGGAGTCGTTATTCTTGGCGGCAACACTTTTTCGTGAGGAGCGATTAAACTTTGAATGGGAAAGATGTAAGTGTGTGTGTGTGTGTGTGTGTGTGTGTGTGTGTGTGTGTGTGTGTGTGTGTGGAGGTGGAGGTGGTGGGTTGGAGGGGGTGCGTTAGTTTGTTAGTTAGTTTCTTACACAGAATACATTGGCTTCATGTGGCTAACATTTGTTTCCAGTTATTTGAAAGTCTACCCACAAATGACAACGTTACATGTCAGACACGACATTCTGTTTGCCAGAGTCATATAGCGGTGCACCATTATCTTTCCTCTGCGATCTTGACCTTCGGGTTAGGTACCTAGGACTTGCGCGTGACACATCGTCTTGACATTTATGCCAAGTTATTTTAAAATCCATCATCAAACAAGAGAGTTGTAACAGAACGGACACAATAGCCTATATGCCATAAGCATATATGAAGACACCATTGATTCATGGGGAGTCATAATATTATGACCGAGGTGCGGGTAGGGGTCACTATTCTTTAAATAAAACTGACCGGGGAGTCACTATTTAATAGATATCATCAGGGGGGTCATTATTTTTTAAAGGGAATCAGTATTTTATAGAAAAGGGGTCACTTTTTCTGATGAATAATGACCGGGGGTCGTTATTCTATGGGGGTCACTTTACTTCGTTACACCGGCAAATTACACTACACCTGGATCAAGAACCTCAACCGCCTTCTCTACGACCAAAGCAAGCGCAAGGAGCGCAAGCACTTTTGTGAGCGCTGCCTGCACGGCTATACAAGAGAGGATCTGTTAGAAGCCCACAAGCCTGAGTGCCGAGGGATTGGGCAGACCGCAGTCCGGGTGGAGATGCCTGAAGAGGGTCAGGACAAGCTCACCTTCCAGAACCACCACAAGCAGCGGCCGGCCCCTTACATCATCTATGCGGACTTCGAGGCTCTCACCACCAAGGTCGAAGGACCGGAGCTCAACCCCACAACAAGTAACACCCGACAAACGCAACAGCATGAGGCTTGCAGTTACTGTTACAGCGTGGTACGGTGTGATGGTCAGACAGAGCCGCCAGTGAAGTACCGAGGGCCTAACGCGGCCGAGCACTTCCTTCAAGCACTACAGGCAGAGGAGTGCAAGATCAAGGCCGTGTTGGCCAACCCGAAAGCCATGAGGATGACACAAGAGGACTGGCTGGCCTTCCGCGCCGCTTCGACGTGTCATGTGTGTAACAAACCTCTCGAGGGCGACTCCGTCCGCGATCACTGTCACATCACGGGGAAGTACCGAGGCGCCGCACATAGTGCCCCCCGCAACCTTAAGCTGAGTTTGTCCCCCAAGACCACCAACATTCCCGTGGTGTTTCACAACCTCAGGGGGTACGACTCCCACCTACTGATGCAGGCTATCTCAAAGGTCGAAGGTCTGATGAGCTGTATCCCAAACAACACGGAGAAATACATCTCTTTCTCCCTGGGGCAGCTGCGCTTTATTGACAGCGCTCAGTTTCTTCTAGCCTCCCTCGACAAGCTTGTGGCGGCAAACCAGCCTGAGGCTTTCCAAATCACGGCCCACTACGAGCCAGACCGACGCAAGCGGCAGCTCTTGACGCGCAGGGGAGTGTACCCCTATGAGTATGTGGACTCTTGGGCGCGCTTTGAAGAGACCCAGCTCCCACCCCAGGAGGCCTTCTTTAGCAAGTTCACCGATGTTCACATCAACAATGACGACTACGCCCACGCGCAGCAGATCTTGACGACCTTAGGCTGCAAGACCCTGGGGGACTACAGCGACCTATACTGCCGCACAGACGTTTTGCTTTTGGCGGATGTCTTTGAGACTTTCAGGAAGACGTGCCTCAACCAGTACGGTCTAGACCCGGCCCACTACTACACGGCCCCAGGCCTCAGCTGGGACGCCCTTCTCAAGAAGACAGAAGTGGAGCTCGAGCTGCTCAAAGACTATGACATGCACCTGTTTAATCGAGAAGGGGATGCAAGGTGGGATCTCAATGGTCTCAAAGCGCCATGCTAAAGCCAACATTCCTCTGGTTGAGGGCTACGACTCAGAATAGCCTACTAGCTACATCACATACCTGAACGCGAACAATCTGTATGGGTGGGCAATGAGCCAGTCTTTGCCCACAGGGGCCTTCCGGTGGGAAGAAGATTGTGAGCAGCTGACCAAGACCATTGTTGATCATCCAGCAGACGACCCTGAGGGCTTTATACTCGAGGTGGACCTGGAGTACCCAGAAGACCTACACAACGCGCACAATGCATATTCATTGGCACCAGAGCGCATGGTGGTTCAGAAAAAGTGGATGTTAGAGTATCAGCATAACCTCCTCGGCGTTGGGGTGGCGCCAGCAGAGGTTGAGAAGCTGGTACCTAACCTCCGTGACAAGAACCGCTATGTGCTTCACTACCGGAATCTTCAGCTCTACCTCTCGCTGGGCATGCGTCTGACCAAGGTCCATCGTGCCCCCCCCTCCCTCCCCCCGCTTCCGGCAGAGCCCCTGGATGGAGCCATACACCCGGATGAATACACAGCTCCGGAAGAAGGCCGCCAGCGACTTTGAGAAGGACCTATACAAGTTGATGAACAACTCGGTCTTCGGGAAGACCATGGAAAACCTGCGGAAGGGTTGATGTGAAGCTGGTACGTTCACATGAGGAGGACAAGCTCAGGCGCCTCATCGCCAGTCCAGCATTTGCTCGGGCCAATATCTTCGACAACGACTTGGCAGCTATCCAGGTCCACAAGAGGAGCCAATTTCTCAATCGCCCGGTGTATGTGGGCATGAGCATTCTGGATCTCTCCAAGCACCTGATGTACGACTTCTATTACAACCAGCTCAAAGTGCAGTACGGAGAGAGCTGCCAGCTCCTCAACACGGACACCGACAGCCTTCTCCTTGAGATCGAGACTGAGGATGTGTACAAGGACATGGCCCAGAATCGAGGCCTCTACGATACGTCTGACTACCCCCAGGACCACCCTCTGTTCAGTGCGGCCAACAAGAAGGCTCTGGGAAAGCTAAATGACGAGTGCGCTGTGCGGGCAATTGCAGAGTATGTTGGCCTGCGCCCTAAGATGTACAGCATCCTCGAGGCCTCTGGCGGCAGCATAAAAAAGGCCAAGGGTGTGAAAAAGGCCACCGTGAAGAAGCACATCAGGCATGAGCAGTACAAAGAGGCCCTCTTCGAAAAGCAAACCTTCCGCCATGGCATAGATGTCCTGCGGTCAGAGCACCATCGCATCTACGGGCAACATCTGAACAAGGTCTCTCTCTCACCCTTTGACTCCAAGCGCTGGATCGCAAAAAATGGGGGGGGACACGCTGGCTTATGGGCATAAAGGTGCAATCCCTGCAGGTGTCGTGCCGACCCAGAGATGATGCATACATTGAGGAGCGGCAGCGCTTGATAACCCCATCTGGAGGAAGCTGAGTGTCCGGTGGCACAGCAAGGAGTTCCTTACGGACAAAGCCACGCGGCAGCCCATCCTGCAAGTAATACAACACGGGCTCGTCGGGCTTAGTTACCGAGCGTCCCAGCCGGTACACTTCAAGAGGCCACATAGGGTCTGTAGCACGCCGACGGCCACCTTCCAGCTCTCCGGGCTGGTAGAGGTAGCGGACTCCAACACCCGAGGGGAGTTTTACCTCCTCGAGACCAACAGGACGACCAGGAACAGTGGAGGATGGCTTTTGTGCCACAGTCTTAGCCCTTATGGCATCTCTAGGCCGCCTGCCAGTCAACCTGGTCACTTCACCATTCAAAGCTACCACAACGGCAGGTAACCTTTTCACCCACTCTGTAGACCGCTGACCGGTAGGGAGTCGCATCTCCTGAGCGTACTGGTGCCCAAAGAGCCGCTCAGCCAAGGTACGATTGAAGCGCTCAACAATGCCCTGGTCCCGGTGGATGTCAACCCGACCGCGCCGAACCTGGACAGAGTGTTTCGCCGACAGCGGGCTGACAGAGCCTATGAACTCGCGGTCGGGATCCACCTGGAGCAATTTGGGCCACCAACGGGCCTCGCCTGTAGATGCGAGACAAAGCTTCAGCAACCTCTTTAGCCTCTTTCGTGGTCAGAGGCTCAGCCTCTTTGTAGCGGCTGGCGACATCAACCACGGTGAGGGCATATTTGAATGTGCGCTTCCCAACTAGGTCGTGTGGCAGAAATAAGAGGTCAGCTTGATGGACCTCGTTTGGCGTGGCGATGTCAAACTTTGGCCGTGGGATATGTCGTGGGGCGGGAAGGTAGATCTGCTAGATGGCCTGCTTTTTCAACCAAGCTCGGGCCACATCTTCAGATACCTTGGCTGCGGCTGAGAGGTTTTTGATGGCCGCCAGTCCCTTCCAGTAGCCTCGGGGGCTGTAGTTAATGCTAACAAGGCGAGAAGATAGCTGCTTGTCTTATCCATATGGTGTACGGATAGGGTCTTTATTCAATATTTATATAATTTATATAAATAATTACATATTATAGGTAATTCATTTACCTATGATAGGTATTTATTTACCTATAATAGGTATTTATTTATATAAATTATATAAATATTGAATAAAGACCCTGATCGTACATGAAACATATATATATTGAGCTATTTGCCGTTGATATATAAATAATTACCTAAGTAAGGTAAATGAATTACATATTAATATGAAATTCGACAAACATTTATAAATGAAAGTAGACATTCATTTATAAATGAAAGTCACAGTCATTTATAAATGAATGTCTAAATCGATCGATTTACCTATCATTGTTAAATATCGATAATCTAATACAGGTAAATTATTGACCAATCAGACTTTTTTCATATGTAAATAAAAGACTGACCAATCAGGGACTTTCATTTATAAATGAATGTCTTGCACTTACCTGTCATTGTAAAATATCGATATACTCCAACGCTACATGCCAATCAAACGAACCCTAATGAGCACGTCTCTAAAGTGTATCAAAGACATGAATGTATGATAAAATGGCAAACAAATATTATATGAAAGTAAAAACAGAGATAATTCCGGAGTTGTCCTGAAATTCCGTTATTATCCTGTGAAAAATAGATACCCCACCTTGTCAAAAGATTCGTTAGTTTATAGAACAGTAAATGTTTCTGCGCAGTGTTCATGCGACGTACTGACAACGTTGATCCAATGCTGAGTCAATGTCCATTACGTTTGGACAAAGTTGGATAGATATTGTCCGAACGTAGAACGTTCATCAGGACTGAGAGAGAGTGAACTCGGGTGAAAGTCCCCACAAAACATTGGCGATACACAGGACCTCGGTTTAACTGAGTGTCATTCGAAAGACTGGTGCAGCGAGGCATCGAACCCCTGGATTGGCACTCTTTCGCCTTTTCTACTACACTACGACCGTTACTTATTCACAAGGAAGCAGACAAACATCTATGACGCAGCGGGAATCGAATATTTTATTGAAAGAGAGATATGAAGCTGACATTGTTACTTTAAATTACAAAATGATGATTTAAAGCGATTAATTATTATTGTTATTTATTTATTTATTTAATTGATTATTTACTTATTTATTTTGTTTGAATGGACTGGTAAATGAACGTTTGCTTCTTATCTGGAACTTTTGAATCGATAGTAAAGCCAGTATCCTAAGAAAAATGTGTAAAATACCTATATGACTTAACAAAATAGGACAATTATTAAAGAAAATGATTGACAGTCATTTTAAGCTTTTAAGCTTTAATTGCAGGCATAACGATATTTAGATAGTGCCAAACGTTGAACTTTATTTTCCCAAAGATATGCATAGCCTCCCGTTTGAAAAGCCTCTGCTCTTTATACCGTGTATTGGGACTAGTGGGTTGGTAGACGTCCTGCTGGTATTAGCCTAGGGTTTGGTTCAAACAAAAACGGCAGAATTGCTTCCCCTCATAAATGTACTTTTTACCTTAACCACTTGGCTATCTCAATTACATTTACACAGCATTTCTCAGCTAATAATGATGAAAAGCGTTGGCATACGCCCAACGTATGCTCGTCGAAGAAATGTAGCATTTCGTTTTTGTTTATTTTCAGTGTAGCCCAGGGTTAGATGGCTTTGAATCTGCGTTGATTCTTTGTCAAGACGTTGAATCAATGTTGATTCAATACCGAGTCAATGTTTTGTACCCCGTAAGAGCTCTGCTTGTCAGTTATGCTGGCTGACATGCATTGTTGTTCTAAACATAAATTCTAAGTAAAAACGGGTCAACATTCACGTGTGGTGATAAATTGTTGGTTGATGTACATGTACATGAATTAGGTAAAAATAAGCAGAACATGTTTTTGAACTATTAAATTGTGTCTGTAAGACACTTTAGATGCCCCCGTGTAGCGCCTGTCACAGGACATGTGTGCATCCCTAAAGCACATTTGAGACACAAATCTATTTACAAAGAATCCACTGAAAACATCACATACACTTATACCCAAAAGTGCAAAATGCAGCCCAAAACCACTAAGTTTAGAAAGCCATAATTCCTTCAGAATGTTTTTTTCTTATCAAAAACCAACATGCACATCTCCATTATGTCCACAACAAGTCTCCAATGTCTGAAAAACAGCCAATGAAAATTGTGGAGGGAGTCGATTACACATAGCACTTACCCTACATATGCCTAAAATGACTAAGTTCAAAAGGCTATAATTCTGTCAAATTTAATTTTAGCCCCAACAAAAACCCACATGCATATTTCCAATATGTCGACAACAGGTATGCAAAGTTTGCAAAAGATCGATAAAAAACTGAGTGAGAGGTTGATTACACAAATTCCATACCCTAAAATGTAAAAATATGGCCTAAAATGACTAAGTCCGTAAAAAGACCGTAATTCTGTCAAAATTAATTATAGCTCCGACAAAACCCCACATGCACATTTTTAATATGTCCACATTATGTATGCACGGTTTAAAAGAGATCCATTGAAAACTGTGGGAGGAGTTGATTACACAAACTACATACCCAACAATGCAAATATTTGTCTAAAATGAATAAGTTCAAAAGGCCGTAATTCTGTAAAAAATAATACTAACTCAAACAAAAACCCACATGCACATCTTCAATATGGAAAAAGATTCATTGAAAACTGGGGACGAGGTGACTACACAAACTCTATAACATAAAGTGTGACGAACGGACGGACGGACAGATGTACGGACGGACAGACAGGAGCAAATCTTAATGCCCCCTGACTATCGTCACGTGGGCATAAAAATGACAAATTTATCTGGTTCCTCGTTGAGCGAGGCAATATAAACAAAAGCGGGACATCCCTGTACATTGTATTTTTACTATTTTAGTCAGGTTTATGATATCGTAAAAAGATCTAAAATGACCAATATCAATATTGAAAACCGTTTTATGTGAAACCCAATGATGGTTTATTTGTTTTAAGTTAGCGTATCCCGGTCATTTACAACGGCGAAACTGTACTGAGAATCTTGCAGTGATGCCTCACGGAAAAAGTATTTCATGGATGTTACCGCGATATACATGAGAGAGCAATGAGGCTTTAGCTTGATGTTTTGATGCCCTTTCAAGGCTTTTAGGGAGCTCGGGAGAATGGTCATTTATTTTCAAGGAGCTTGGAAGCATTGGCAGTTATTTTCAGGGGGCTGGGGAGCAAGCTCTTAATTTTGGGGACCTGGGGAGCGCTGTCAGAATGTGATTTTCCTGATTGATTTTAGCTTCTGGGGGAGAGAGGGGGGCTCATATAAATATTGCCGTTTATTCCATTTTTGGCGGAAATTGTGTTCACACTTGTCACACCTAACGTTTATGTGTTCAATTCCAGCTAGAGAAGAAATTATGTCGGAAAATAATTTAGGGAGCATGCTGGAATATTTTTCCAGGAGCTGGGAGAGCAGTTGTATTACTTTTAAGGATTTGGGGAGCAGAAGCAAAATTATTTAGGGACCATGCGGAAATAGTTTAAAGGAGCTGGGGAGATTTGGTCGCGGCGTTATTTTCAGGGAGCAAGGGAGCACTTGCCCCGCCCTGGGAGGGCCTCTGTTATAGAGTATCATAGTGGTGCATTTTAAACAATAATCCTTGCCTTGCATGAAATGCAGAATAGGTGGATAGAGCCCATGTGTAAAATTATCCCCCCCCCTCACTCCCGATCTCCACCCCGCCCCCAAATCCATCACACCTATGGCCCCGGGTGGGTCATGCCCCCCAAAAGATTTGCCCATCCTTTTAAAATAGTTTGTCTTTGGGTTGTTTATGTATCGCAGACAGCATATGTTTAAATTGTTGGTCTTTCCAAAATGCACGCTATTTAGGGACTAAGTTTTCGATGCCAGTAATTTGTTTCTTCAGTCGGGTTTCTTTTTAGTCATTTCGTCAGCCGCCCTTTCCCAGTGGACACGCTGCCGTTTGAAACAAGGTTTCTTCAACGCGATGACGCTGATTCAGCGTTAGCTACTCAACCTAAATTATTGCACGGCTTCTTGCGATAGCCTACACGGCTGAACATGCACGCTTTAGTGTAAGCGGGAGCAGCAAGAGTTCAGACCATTCAGAGTCTTTTCATTCACGGCGACATTATATAGAAGTTGACAAGTACGACAACTCACTGACCAAATCTGGGGTGCACAGGTACATCATGGCTTATCAGAGTTGTTTGCTCTTACCATGGTACATTGTCTCACGCCGTGGAAGGAGCTTTGCTATCTCATGAGGTAAGGCTCTGACTTGTTAAGCGCTGTCCAGGTTCGAATCCCGGTGCAGGCGAGTCCTTTGGAGTCGTAAACGGTGTTCTTTTGTACACAGTCTTTTATCGCTCAATATCATCGGCTCAATGGGACAAAAGGGCGGTAAAATGCACCTTTTACAAAGCGCTGATAACGTTATGCAGACATTTCCATGATATGCTTTTAGTAGGCACATGACGCCGCATAGTCGGTACGACGCCCATACTACGTATGCACGGGGGTAATACCAATTTGGCTACCTGTGCTTTCGACCGAATTTGTACTATACAAAGTAACTTTCGACCGAGAATACGATCGCCAGCATTACTAATTACGGTAAATAGTACTATTGTAAATGACTGTCGACCGAGCTGTTACTGTTGTTCATTGTCTCGGTCGACAGGTTCTTTCGTATTTATGGTCAGTGACTGACTCGGTCGAAAGCACAGGTAGGGAAATTGGTATTACCCCCGTGGTATGTGCCCGCTGCGAATCATACAAATTGTATATCAATATGAAAAGCACCATGAAAATTATTACTTCCCTTAAATAAATGAAATATAAGTCCTTTAATGGACAAAGGAAACGCATCGTTTCATTCTGTTTAATACTTAATCTTTCTGTCATCTGAAACTATTAAAATGATAAAATAAATTGTAAAACATATCCTTTCCACGCGTATTTTGCGTAATAGCTGACAATGACTTTTTAAACGATTCATGACCTCATATTTTCAAGCATTCTTTTAATGTTAATTTCTCTGTATATGCCAGTACCTTGCACACTCTAAGTATCAGTCCTAAACCGAAGCTTTCAAATGCCGAAAAAAACCTTGAAAAATCAAGTCATGAAAATCATCGTTGACCTTGTCTTCTTTCAACATCCGTGCTGAGCGTACCAAACAAGCAAGGCTAAAACAAAATTATGGGATAAATGCACAATAAAATGACAAAAAAGAAACAAAAGAATAGGAGGGAAAAAAGAAGAAAAATCGTTAGAAAAATCAAGGAAAAAAGTCCAGGCGCACACTTCTTGGTAGAGTGACCCCTGCGCGGTGACCTCTGGCGTCACGAGAAAAAGGTTTCATGTATTGAATAGCTAAATATCTACCCTATTGGTTGCACTTTCGATTTTACGCTTCATATACGTAAGTCAAAATTAAGGGTCAAAAATGACCCCACTCCCTGTCCAGCGATTTTCTTCGTCGAAAAGATACGGTTTGAAAGTGAAAAGTTGTCATTTATTCCGGATTTGCTCATATTTCAACAACTGATCAACTGATTGATTCCTCTCGGATACGTCCAGATACGTCTCGATACGGCTACTTTTACAGATACGTCTTATTTGAAAAAACTCTTTTAGTATGTAAACCAACAGACAGTAAGGGAAATATGACTGACAGATTTTTTTCACCTTTCACCTCTTTGCCAGGTGGTTTTTACCGTACTATGACCATGGCGACAATGCCTTTTATCTTTTGGCAAGATGATGGTTTGGTGAATCTGACGAAAAACATAAAAAAATTAACATATCTCCCTGAAAGCTAGTAGACTTCCTATTTTCGTTGTTCACTACAGTTTAGAATGCAAAATACTGGGATGTGCTGTTTATAAAAGCTGTTTTATAAGGAAAGATCAAAGGGTAATTTTGTGTGCAGAAAAAACGATAATACGCTATTGAAAATGCAATTAGCTCCAAAGATATGTCTTTGCATTACGAAGAACGCCCCATCAATAATTTGTCCCAACTCTTCTCGAACATTTTAAGGTAGACCAGATAAAACAGAAGCTTATCCTCAAATGTCCATCTATGTACAAGGTGCATGTACACTAAATGCATTCATTAAATGGCGACTTTGGATTGAACTTGAAATTTTTTATGCCACGGTCAAATTTTCTTTCTAGTGCTTTTATATGGGAATACGCTCAAATAAAAGAGTTCATGGAACGTGTAAAATTTTTGGTACAGATGTATAAACAGTCAAGCAAATGAGTACATGAACATCTTTTATTAGCAATCGAGGTCAAGATCACCGTGACCTTTATCTAATGCATTTCATATTTAACAGTTTCAGACTATCTGGTTTGTGCAAATAATTACCCTAGTTTGACCTTGCACTCAGGTGAGCGATTGAGGGCCTCATGATCATCTTGTTTTTTCCCGCTCCTAAAGCTGCTTCGTTACAAGGTACTAAACGCAATCATTTCGTAGGCAGTTAAAAGTCCACTGCTGTTTCATTGGTGAAAGTCACAAATCAATATAAAATAACACTTCTTGACGTTTGTTAACTATATGTCGGCTAAAATGCATAAAGCGTGTCATTTGATAAGCTAAATGCTAGGGGAACTGGTTTTTGAAGAGAAAAGAAAACACTCTAAAAAAAAAGGAAACAAGAGGGCCGTGACGCCCTGATTTGTTCACCTGAGCGATTGGCCCAGTGACTTATGAGGAGCTGTTTGAAACTGTCAAAATATGAGACTTCTAGGTCAAAGGCCAAAAAATGATTTTGACCTCTTGTACTCGTATATCTTCATGAGCTCGTTAAGACAACCGTAGATACCAATATTTAGACCAAAGTCTTCAAAATTTTCCAGGTTATCTTAGTTCTAAAATTTTCTCATATTTGACCATGCCGTAAACAAAGGTCAAGGTCAACCCAATGTCATCGTTTGAATGGTCTTGGTAGTACATGCGTACCCAATGCTACATACCAAGTTTCAAGGCCATCTGTTAACTGGTTCTGGAGAGGAAGATTTTTAAAGGTTTATACCATATAACGGCATGGCAGCCATGTTGGTAATGTGACCAGGGCCGGTTGAACAAATTGAACTCAGCCACAGGAGGCTCTATATGAAATTTGGTTACAATTTTCAAACTGGCTTTTGAGGAAATGTTTGAAAATTTAAAAAATGTGAGCATCCAGGGTCAAAGATCAAAGAATGGCCTTGACCTCCTGTACTCATAAAACTTCATGTACTCATTAAGATGACTGTATATACTAATTTTAAGGCCAAAATCGTAACACTTTCCATGAAATATGTAAGTTTCAGCATTTTCCAGTATTTGACCTTGCTGTAAAAAGGTCAAGGTCAACCCAAGGTCATCATTTCAACAATCATGGTAGTATTTGAGTACCCGATGCTACATACCAAGTTTCAAGGCCATCGGTCAATTGGTACTGGGGAAGAAGGTATTTTAAGGTTTTTGCCATATATGGGAGTGGCGGTCATGTTGGTCATGTGACCTGGGGCGTTTGAAAAAGTTTTTGTTCCCTCAACCCCTGGAGCCCCATATGAAATTTGGTGACAATGGGGCCGGTGGCTTTTGAGGAGATGTTTGAATTTTAAAGATGAGCATCCAGGGTCATAGGTCAAAGAATGGCATTGGCTTGTTGTACTCAAAAATTTTTATATGCTTATTGAGATGACTGTATACACCATATTTTAGCCCAAAATCTTCAAAGCTTTCCAAGATATCTTATGTTCCAGCATTTTGCCATATAAAAGCACAAGGGAGCAAATTTTTACATTACCGTAAAAAAGGTCCAGGTCAATCCAAGGTCATAATTTGAACAAACTTGGTAGTAATCGCGTACCCGATGCTTCATACCAAGTTTCAAGGACATGGGCCAATTGGTTCTGGAGCAGAAGATATTTAGGGTTTTACCCTATCTGGGCGTGGGGGCCATGTTGGTCATGTGACTAGGACCGTTTGAACAACTTTTGTACCTAAGTCCCCCGGAGGCTACATATGAAATTTGATTACAATCGGCCAAGCGGTTTCAGAGGTTAAGACGATTGAAATTGTGGACGGACGGACGACGGACGGACGACGGAGCCTTCCAATCCTATAAGCTCCCCCGGAGCAACTGACTCAGGTGAGCTAAAAAAAACTCTCTTGTTAAAATAGTGTTTTTGTAGGTTTGTTTTTTTTTTGTTGTTTTTTATCATCCGGTCCCATGTTTGGCAAAGAATTATACACAACGCGAGACAATGAATGGCATCCATTGCCTGTACATTGTATTTTTACCATATATCAAAATTCATTATATCGCAGGTAGGATGACCCAATGATCTTCAACACTTCTTATTGAGAAACGCAAGGATGCTTTAGCAATCCATACCACAGTATATAGCTGTTCGTTTTGAAAACTTCAGTGGGAGTAGGAGGTTGGGAGTAGAAGATTCTTGATGGCCACAGGATATGGAAGCGTCACCTGTCTCTTACACACACAGTCTTCCAGTAAAATGGCAACACTCTGATTTTACAATATTTTACCTATAAAGAATCTTAGGGAAGTATGCTCATGAAGATATAATACTTCAAGCTATCAGTTAGAGATAGTACTCCCTCGCTATCTCACCATTTACAAAAAAACATCAGTTGACTTAATTTTCTTTAGATGTTATTATATTATTACTTCTAAATCCTTGGTGAAAGGCCATGAAAAGTGTTTCGTTTTCGAAAATAACGAATTAAAAAAAATGATTCAAATAGTTTCTGGAAATTAGTAAAATCGTGGGCCAGTGAGGAAGTCAGTAGCAGCTCTTGCGATCACGTGATAATATTCAGGTAATTTTCTCATTTGTACAAGTGATTGTTTCCTCCATTAATTAGCGATCCGCGATTCTTCAAGAGTTGTATTTTACTTTATTTTTTTTAATATATTTTACCGCCAAAAACTAATGACTAATAGTCAGTCTGGGCTGACTTTATGTTATTCTTTGAAAGATTGTTGTCGTTAATCTAATTCGCATATGAGACGTTCTCAGTTAAGCTTGGCCATTCGCGATCAAAAATGGCCAAATATGTGACCATGCTAAAATTTCATAAATAAACCACTAGTCATAATCCTCAGTATAGCTGCTTTAAATCCTTGAAATGTTTTCAAATAATAACTTTACATAAATAAATAACAGCGTCTTTTAGAACCATGCCCTAAACATTACAAATGCGTTTATGACGTTACTTTTGTTATGTTTTGACGTCATGGTGGACGCCGATTTTATCCGATGTAACAGACTACACCAATTTGTTTTTATCATCTAGCTTCTTTTTTTTTCTTTATCTGCCTTCTGCTACTGATACTGCTGCTGCAGGTGGTAACAATTATATTTGACGCAATCAAGAATAACAAAAAAATAAGGGAACAACATTACAGCATGACTATAAATTTCAAGCGTTACTCAATTAGTGAGGGAAATTGAAAATGAGCATTTTCATTCGTCTTCCATCTCCGGTATATGAAAATAGGGCAGAATGTTGTCCATATTAGTGTGTTCTCCCTTGGAGATGTGTATGCCTAAAATTGAAAATATTCGCTTCAACAAAGTCCTAGGTCCGGCTACGCTGGAGCGGATGAAATAATCCAGGGCTAAACAAGAATTGTGACCTCGGCCGAACTCAAACCGGCGACATCTGGATAATGAGTCTAGAGCGTTAGCCCCTCGGCCAACGCGAACAGACTATCTGTTACGAAATGGATCTAATCGTCCACTATGTCGTCGAGATTATTTTAATCCTTTCAATCAGTAAGGCTACAGTTTTTAGGGTAACTGTGGTAATAAAACATTTACGGAAATTGTGGCTACGTTATGCATGGGTTGTTTGTGAATACCTCTCGTGGACAGCGTATTGCATGATTTTAAGGTGAATACCTGCACGAGTCTTTTGATTGTGGAAAGCGTGTTGCATGATTTTAATGTGAGACGCATAGTATTTATACGCCTATCTTTTAATGAAAAGTTAGACGTGGCTGTTTAATTCTTGATGGATGTTATATTGTTGTGTGCCCAGATTCTGTGTTAAGACCTAGAAGGGTAAGATTTTATTATATTTATTTAGAATAGTTTGGCTAAGAATGAAAAATGTGACTTCTGATTGATATGGTATGATTATATGTGTCGACTGATTTGATTTTGTTGGCAGTGATCAGGCTGCGCATGTGTCGACCGATTTTGTTAGTAAGCATGCTGCGCATAATATTTGTATATTAGGAAGTTTTGTAAATTTCGGAAATAGTTTATATCACTGATGTTGGTTGCAATGGTGTGCGTCTATTTGACGTCCAGTGACGTCAGTTGCATTCATGTTATTAATGTGACGCCAGTTGCATTCATGTTATTGCGACGTCAGCACTTTTTATATTAGTTTCACGTATACGTGGCTTATAGAAGTAGATCGATTTTTAATAGAACTAATTTATGTACTCGTGACGTCAATTGACGCCATAGCATGCACCGCATTAAGGGTTTTTTCCATAAGTTATAATGGTAACATTTGGTCATCATGCGTTTGATTTGCCTTCATTAGACGGCGTCATATGGTATAACATCATTGATGTCATGATGTCAGATCAAACGTTATGATCCCAAATGTGTGAGAAACGCTTATTCAGCTATTATATTCTATGGCAAATGGTATTACGTTTAGTTTAAAGAAATGAATTAATACATATGCGAGTTAGATTTTGGTCAATCAATTTAATGTAAATAAGTCATTGTTTAGATTATTCATGTTTTATGTGGGGTATGTCATGGTGATGCCTGTTGACGTCAGTATACTTCTTGACAATGTTTGACGTCAGATCCTTCGACGCACATGCGTAGTAGGATCTACGTTTCTTCATTGGCGGAAGTGGTAAGCACACTTTTAGCTTTACATCGTGAGCGCGAGTCGTGTCTAGTGACACGGCTGGCGTGTGCACGTTATGCTCGGCATTCGCCGAGGGCGTTGTATGGTATTTCCAAGACAGGCCCAAGTCTTACGTATTATTATTATGTAGTTACAATGTATTAAGTGTAAGTTCGTTATTTTTAGGCACATCAAGTCCGGCAGTCAGCTGTTAGGACTTAGAGCCACGTCTCACCTGGAGATTCGATTTACGTCTCCAGGTTAATACCAACCCGGGTAGAGGCAGTTACAACGCCGTTTGTGCAAGGTTCCTAAGCAGAGGCGGGAAGCACAAAATGTAGGCGGAAGTGGTTAGCACAGTTTTGCCAGATTCTGTGATAAGATCTGAAGGTCACATCAAGTGTGGGACAGTGTTCGTCCACTAAGGTGTATTAATATATATATAGACTGGTCCCTGGTACGATCCAGGGAGCGACCAGTATATAATCGTGCACGTGTTAAGTTGGTGTTCCTCATGATATATGGACTGGCCCATGACATGATCCAGGGAACGACGAATTGAAGTCTACCAACATAAGGCCTGTTTTTTTTTGTATGAGCTCAAACTAACGTTTTTTGTCCTTTGTGTTTTCCTTTAGTTCATGGCGCTGAGCCGAGTACGGTGTTGACGTCAGACGGAAATCTATTTGCGTATTGCACGCAAATCGATTACAGATTTGAAACAAACACCTTACTTGGGCCAGCGACATGAACTGATATGTGTTGTATATTATTGTAATTGTGACAGTTGTAAATTGTATTGTTATATATAGAATTTACATTATATATAAACTTAAAAAATTCTAACGTTGTTAGAGTTTCCTTGTTAGTGTATTACACTAGTAGATAACCCTTTAACCGGAAGTCACCCTCCGCCGTCCTGGCGACGCATAAGGCTCTACACCCGTGTCGACCGAGTGTAAAACCTTCTGCGTAACACTATCGAATACTCACATGTTGAATAAAACAATATTCTTGCAACATGAGTACCTAAGGGAACAGTCATTGTTTATCAGCACGGGGAAGGGCATGTCAGATTGTGGGGAATGCAGTAAGAAATCTTGCTCTGCTCTTGGAGGGTGGGGGGCGTGTGGTCAGTTTTTTTGAGTTGTTTTTGATGATTCGGGGTCATGAAATGATATGCTGTCTGGTACATAGAGGTTCCAATATATCTTGGCATCCGACGGCGAAGGGGTAGGGGGAGCAAATCCCCTAGAACCTCTTTCTACATAATGACTGACATGTATGTCCTTTGTTTACTTTAACTTGTAAAATAGAACTTCAAGTAAATATCAAACATGAAAGCACGAACGCAAGCACCCACGTACGCACGCACGCAGAGTATACCCTTAATTTTTGTAGTCTTTATTTTATTGTCGCTTCTTGTTATAAACGGACGGACAGACGGTTAGAATGTCAACAGCAGTTTTCCATACAGGTATCAAATTACAAGGGAGACAGCTCGGACTGCGGCAAAAGATGATAATCTATAGCATCCGGGTACTGCAAAAATGATAATCTGCTGTTTCTAATTTTAGTAAACAGCACATAATTATTATTTTCGGGGTATCAGGATGCTAAGGATTATTATTTTTAGAAACAGAACATTATTATATTTGGAGTGCCCGGATGCTATATATTATTGATTGTAAAATAATCTGCGGCAAAATAATAATCTAGAACCACGTGTTCCTGAATGATTATTATAATAATGTTTAAAATTTTATGACAATATAATAATCCGTACCGACACGATGTTTAATATTTTCGGAGAATAATCTTTGGACCATCGCAAATATATAGCTCTAACTATTGAGTGATGGGCGTATAATAATAACAATAAATATTGAGACAAGATTATTATCAATTTGGGATAACAAACAGATTAGAAAGTAACGTGATAAAGATGAAAGCTCCATAATCGGTTAAATGTACATAAGTGGTAGCCTGGCTTCCCGGCTAAATGGTTACATGTATTCAAATAGTAGAAGTCTTAACGTGGCTCTTTTTATTCTGATGGCCAACCAGGGTAAAAACCCAAAAAATAAAACAAAGGGACTGGGAGCCAGTCTACATAAGTGGCATCACACAAAGAAATCTTATGCTATGTGCGTAGACAGCCTGCGTATTTGCGCCGACTGGTCAGAATAATTTTCACTTTATATCAGTTCCCCATGGTTCATGCATATTTAAAGCGGACAGGAAAGTATTTGACCAGACTGTGTAAATGCGGTTTACATGTCCTGGGTTTATGCATTTCGCCAACGCCTGCTGGACGTCATTCCACTTATTTATTTATTTATGCAAAGCAGAAGCAGTGATTTGCACACCAGCGAAACTTAGTCTAGGGCAAATACGCATATGTACATTAACAAACTAAAACGAAGCTCGATATCTTAACTTTTGATCTACATCAGTTTCACAGAATTATATTCGAAAATATTTAAATACTGCGCAGAAAAAGACAAAACAAAATATATATTTTCAAAATTGTCATCGTTAGTGCAGGAACCTTCCTTTATTTTGCCTGATGATTTTGATAGCAAAGAAACTTGAAAATATATGTTTAGTTGCCAGCGCAAAAACAATAGGCTTATGATAATAAAACAGATCTGTTGTATAATGTCGTTTTTCGCATGACGCACCAAAAAAATCAAGCCGTAGGCATACTAGGGATATCTCACCGGAACACAGTGCCATCAAGTTGTGCAATACCTTTCAGTTACATAATAGGGACTAGTCAGTCAAAAGCAGCATATATCACCGGAAAGGCAATAAATGTTTACAATGTCTTTTAGATGAGTCAGTCAAAGGAAAGGGAAAAGTTGCGATTTTAGCGTACAAATGAATCACACCTTGAGAAAAAGCAACTTTCGCAGTTTGATGAAAGTCTTCACTGTGCTCTCTTACAATCTGTGGACTTCGGTCCGCGCACTCCTCTGGCCGAACAGGTGCATTTTTCTTACTGTATCTCGATTTACGGTAAAACAACTTGCAACCGGCTGCCAATCCATCTCCCGTTAATTTTACGGGCGCCTGTAAATTTTTGCAGGAATCATCACGCTGAGTAAGGGGACTTATTACAAGTATATATTGTATTGTATGAGGTGCCTTTTTACTATAAATTCAGTATTTTTGACATCATAACTTCTATTTTTTATATAAAAAATTCGATTTTTCGATATCACAATCGACATTATTTGATATAAAAAAGTAAGCTTGATTTTTATATCACATATTAAATTTTGTGACATCACAAATTCTATTTTGTGATATCAAAAAACAGATTTTTTTATATAAAAAATCTCGATTATTCTGTGACATCAATGAATGCAATTTTTGATATCACAAAATCTATATTGTGATATCATAAATCCATATAAAAAAAATCAGGCTCATTTTTTGATATCACAAAATGCATTTTGTGATATCACAAAATAGAATTTGTGATATTACAAAATCAAGGCGATCTTTTGATATCAAAAAAATAGATTTTGTGATATCAAAAGTGTGTAAAATTCCCCGTCTTAATGCCTAAACGATTTTGTAATATCATAAAAAAGATTACCTCCATGCGGACAGCGAAGACTCTGATCAGACTGGAAAGCTTTTGCTCCCGCGGAGCATTTTGTTTCCCTTTAAGCAAACATCTCATTTGGGTATGCATCCTATCGAAACAGAAAGTTAACGCAGTAAACTGAAATAATGATTTTAACACGCTGCAAATATATATCTGTCCTGTCAACTTGTATGCATCAGACAACAGCTGAAAATTTAAAATTGATGGTGCTTTTCGATTTATCACAAGACGTGTTTACTATAGACTTTTTTTCTATAAAAATACAATTTACAGGCGAGACATCCACTATAGCACAAAACAGGCGAGACATTTTAGTAGTGTCAGGAAGTTATAATTGTCATTGAATGGGTGGTTTTCTGCACGTAAGACCGAAACTAAGAGATTAACTGCGCCAAAATTTTTCTCATTGTGAACAAAACTAACTGAACCTACAAAATTAAGACCTCTATTGTTAATCGGTATGTTAACTGATAACAAAGCTGAGCAGCCATATTGTCATAAGTAACAAAACAAAAGCACACACTAGGTAATGAAAACATTACACCATCGCCATATGCAACAACAGTTACTGTAGAACAAAACGAGTGTTACCATGTTTACAAGATTGACTGATCTATCACCCCTGGTTAACTATGTATACTAGGGCTGTTGCGATACGAAAAGAGCTGCTACGAAACGAAAACTGCTGAGCAGGTCGCTTGGTAACTATGACTCGTTTTCGTTTTGTAAAAGCTCTTTTGCGTTTCGTAACTTTCTTGAAAACATAGTTAACAAAATGTTTTCTATTACAGTTCTCTTTTAGCACCTGAGTGTGTCTGGTTACGAAATTTTGGTGTTTCGTTTTATTGTTTGTGTTTCTCAGACCATTTTTCTTGTTTCTGTGCACTGTGACTGCGGCCTTTGTAGTTTTATTTTGATGCATGAAATAAAATGCATATCCGAAGCAGTAACCAAAAATAGTAATAATAATGATAATAATAACAATAATGACAATAATAATAATGATAAATATAATACAAATGATCATATGATAATAACGATTATGATTAGTCCACTGGTAAACAACATTGAATCAACGTTGATTCAACGTCATAACGCTGAATCAATGTTTATTCAATGTTTCTTTGACGCTGTTTGCCTGCTGGGAATAGTTATAATAAGGATGATGCTGATGATGAAGAAGAAAATTGAGACGCGACACGAGAAAATAACAAAGTAGTTGTGCGCCCAGCGCGGACTCAGATCAGCTTGGGCATCCGTCCAGTCTGATCAGAGTCTTCCCTAAGTATTTAAAGGGTAGCTAAGGATCGAAGTTACCTTCATGCAGATAGCGAAGACTCTGATAAGACTGGGCGAATGACCAGGCTGATTGGAGTCTGCGCTGGGCGCACAACCACTGTTAGATTTCTCGTTGCGCGGCTCAAATATAAAAGGATTTAGTAGAAGAAAGAAGAAGTATTAAGAACAAAAAGCACAGGAAGAAGAAGAAGACGAAGAAGAAGAAGCAGATTTAATAATAATAATAATAATAATAGCAACAAATAAAATGATAATATATGAAGGGGTCAGTGCAACAAGGGACCTATCTCCATTTTCCATGATTTCGAGAAAAACGCAAAAAAAAAAAAAAAACATATTTTTTTCTCGAAACTGGAAGTTATTGCTTTTTGTTGCACAGATAGTCAACATATGCTGCGAAACATTGAGAAAAACTGGATTTTAGCGATTTTATTCGTGCAAGAAAGGGCCTGACTCCATATTTCATAAAATGAAAATCGCATTTTGAGGACATACCAGTAATCGAAAAATACATAACATGGTAAGGATAAGTTATTTCTAGCAACAACGATTGTTAAAATATGAATAAGACCCACATAAAGCAAGATTATCGCAAAAGAATAGAGATGTTTATGCAAAAAAGGTCCTAACTCCATCATGTAATTTTCAGATCAATTTTAACAATTAAGAAAATGTTAAATTTAGGTGAAAATGTCTTTTATCACCAAAATGTTTTAATATGAAAGTACTTACATGCTTACTTTAACTCTAAATCGATAATTGGTGAAATAAAGTGAGGAAACAAATTTGATGGATTTAGGTCTTTTGTTGCATAAAAGGTGCAAAATGGATATAGGCCCTTTGTAAAAGTTTTGCAACCTCTTCAAAAGCATTATTTTGGCTGGTTCTATGGTCAGATGGGAGATAAATAGGTGAGGAAATATGTTTTCTGCATGTTAGAGTGGTTAACTCATTTTTGACCAAATGTGGAGATAGGTTTCTTGTTGCACTGACCCCTTCATATATTTCTTCGCTATCATTCATTTTAATTTTTCTATGAATGTTCACAAGAAATATAATTATAATATAATATACATTGTATTATTATTGTTCATCGTATGAAGGAGCTAGAGGGCGGACCTAAATTTCCACTGGTCCAGGATTTTTTGGCAGATGTACCCCCCTTTCTGATTAAAAAAAGAAAGAAAACGTGTGCTCATTTACTCAGACGATTTTATGTACTTCTTTTATTCTGTCTGTCACTCCCCTATACATCTCACGCAAACCAAGGGCAGGAGCAGAGGTTTGACTCTAGTTTAATTTGAATTCTTCGCTAAAAAGCTATATAAGACAATGAAACATACCAATACATTTATTTCTTTTAGAACATATACATGTTATCCGATTGGTGTGACTACTGAATACTCTGAAACTGGATGATACTTTTTCCAGATAGCTGGGCCGTGACATGACAAAACCATCAAATTGGCATGTGCGCCCAGCGAAGACTCAGATCAGCATGAACATCCGCCCAGTTCGCTGTCAGCATTAAGGCAGCTGGAACCCTCAGCTGACCTTTCAGCGCAAGCAAAGACTGGGAGCAGACTGGGTGGATGCCCAGGCTGACTTGAGTCTTCGGATGTTGGTCATGCCACTTTGTCGGTTTGGCATGTCGTAGCTCAATCGACATTTGATTTTGTTCAAGCTCACATCTTCAGCTTTTGTGCGGAACATCCTTCAGTTTATCAAAGCATTCAGAAGGAAAGGGGAAATTATACATTCAAGTTACAAGTATAGTCCCAATGATTTTTCTCTCCCCACTGGTCTTCGTATCCGGGAAGTAAATTAGTTAGGTGTATTTTGTTGCGATGAATGTCAATGTGATATGAGCCGCGACATGCCCAGGCTGATCTGAGTTTGCGCTGGGCGCACAACCACATTGTTGGTTTTGTCGTGTCGCGGCTCAATTATTTTTTTTCGATAAATAAATGCATTATCTAGGCTGACCTCTCCGACAAAAAGTTGTTTGCTTTAAAATAACTGCATAAGCATGTGTGTATATACATCAAACTTATTTCCATGCGTAAACAGGCAAGAGGGCTCTGAGATTCTGATTCGCTCACCTAAAAAAAAAATAGGTCAAACTCAAACTAAGGTCATTATTTGAACAAACCTGATAGTTTTGGAGAACAGGAGAATGGCCAACCCCATGGACTCAGTCGCTGATTATTACACTCCCTAAAAAGGCAAACTACAGCTCTGCTAGAACTACAGAACCATCAGCCTGACAGCCTCATCAGTCATTCAAGCAAATCCACAAGCCGAAGAGATAATAGCTGAGGAACAGGCTGGGTTCCGGGCAGGAAGGAGCACCACAGAACAGATCTTCAACCGTAGAATCCTGTGTGAAGAGTATCTCCAACAACAGCAGAATCTGTACAATGTCTTCATTGATTTCAAAAAAGCCTTTGACAGGGTATGGCATGCAGCCTTATGGGCCACCATGCGGAAGTACAATATCAGTGCAAATCTAGTTCGCACCATTGAGCAGCTATACGGCAAGGCTACAAGTGCAGTCCTGATAGATGGCAGCACAGGAGAATGGCTCAGAACAAGAGTTGGAGTAAGACAAGGATGACTTCTGTCACCCACCCTCTTCAACATTTTTCTCGAACGGATCATGTCTGATGCTCTGGAAGAACATGACGGAAAGGTCAGCATAGGCGGCAGAAACATTACCAATCTGCCGTTTGCCGACGACATAGACGCTACAGCTAAGGAAGAGCAGGAACCAGTGCTCCCTTGCTCCCTGAAAATAATGCTAAAATTCCCCCCCAGCTCCTTTAAAGTATTTTATCGTGCTACCTAAATTATTTTGCTTCTGCTTTCTGAATTCAGCTCCTCCCCAGCTCCCTAAAATATTCAAGCCTGCTTCCTAAAGTTGTTTAGAATTCATTTGCGCATGTAGCCAGAATTGAACCTAAAATGCTAGTACTTGCAAGTCTGAATGCCCATCAGAAGTCATTTTGGCTCAAAAAGAATGACTGAAATGACTAAAATGGAATTGTTGATATGTACAGATGAGGTGTGTGGGGCAGCTCACTCCCCCCCCCCCCCCCCCACGACACACACACCTCAGAAGCCGAAAACCATTTTGAAAATCACATTCTGACAGTGCTCCCCAAAATTAAGAGTTTGCTCCCTAGCTCCCTGAAAATAATTGCCAGTGCTCCTCACTTCCTTGAAAATAAATTCTTCCGAGCTCCCCAAAACGCCCTCTTTGTTGTCAGATATTTACAGCTACGGTTTTTAAATGGCTTACATATCTAGTCAACAGTAAAGGCAATTACCTTCCGTGAATGCTGCGTAATACTGTGTTGGAAGTACTTCCCCGACTACCGGTACGCATATCGATCATATCCTTGACCCGTATTTGGTATTTTTAGAATTCCTTGAAAACAATTTATCGACAATGAAATAGTATTCCTCTTATATTTGTCTTAAAAGTCGTACACTTATAGTCAACAGCATAATTATGCTTTGTGCGTTAATTATATGTTGGTCTGTTGTAGGTTCGATTATGAGGTTATACAAGGTAAAGTGTAACTATACTGGGCATGGTCATTGCAAATATCCTTCAAGGTACATACACTGAACTGTATTTAGCTTGGAACTATGTGTTATTTAATCGCTCCAAATGTGATAATTCGTTCTTACTTGCTCTTTACTCCTTAAGACGCCGGACCGGGTAGCGCAATCGGTAGGGCACCTGACTCGTAAGTCAGAGGTCCTGGGTTCGAATCCCGGTCTGGCCACATACTTTCGTTTCTCCTTCCGCTGATTCAAGAAGGGCAGTTGTCAGTTACTGGCGAAAGTATGTGCACTTAGTACTGGTTAACCGCTTAGGAGGTCTAAGCCCGCCCAGGAATAGTGAGGTTAGGTTAAAGGTAGGTTCCTGTACTTTGGAATGCATCATAATTTTGATGAACTTTCATCCAAGTTGTTGGAAAGCACTTATAAAACGGAATTAATAAGTTTCGCTAAAAAGTGTAAATCAAAAAAAATTAGAAAAGTTGTTTTGCAAGAGATTTCCTAACTCTGCTTCGCACACCAGTTAGCGCTATTTTTAGTTCGCGCCAAAAATAGATAATGCAGCTGGTGTCATACTGCATTGCATTTTGGGATAGTTTTAACCCATCCGCCATGCCAGGACCTCTAGGAGAGCTCACATCAAGGGAAATTGACCTTCGGAGAATGGCATCAGAAATCGCGCACTTATAGACATAATAAACATAGTTATTTTTAGAACTGGAATTCCAACGAAAGAAAATAAACCAAAAGGGAAAACGACTATTTTCTTCAACATCTGACGAGTTTCTCGGTAGCAAAAAAAAATCAGAAAAATAAGAGAATTCAATACTGCTCAGAAAAAGACGAAATTATTTTGTGGACATAATTGACATCGCTAGCCCAGGAACCTACCTTTAACTGACCGTCCCAACATGACTTTAGTTGTTTACCGTGGACGTTAAGCATCAAATAAACCAACCAACTCCTTAAGGCGTAATTCAGTTAGATAAAAGCTGGCCTGCGAACCTTACAGTCCGGGTTCGAATTCCACTATAATCATTTTCCTTCCCAAACATGAATAGGGTTTCTTTGCACACAACCTTTCATCATCACCCTTCCATCGGCTCGCTATGACTGGATCACATTGTGAAAACGTGGACCTTACTTTCTAACTTTCATATGGGAGACTGGGGCGCGAGTCACCCTTTGTATTGATCGCAGACCGACCGGAGCCATATCCTTTGATGTACCTGGCCATAGGAATGACGATATTTTACTGTTTCTATACATCCGGAATAAGCCAACTTTTCTCGGGATGAAGATAATAAAAGTGCATTTTGTATTGTATTCTTGTATACGAGTTATTATGTCTTTATGTGAAATTATTTATACGTTTCTCCTAAACTCCATGCTTTGCTGCCATGTTTACAGAGGAAAAACAACATTTCTGACTTTTTATTTGCTTCTCTGGACAACGGTACCATTTCCTGATATGAGTTGTTTGCTTAAATGAAAGAATCTGCTCCAACGGAAGCAAACTCTTTTCATTTTGAGTTGACCCATAGAGGGAGCGGGGGCAAGTATGAAAATGAGAGAGTTGCTTTCCGGGGAATGTGTACCCATACTATACATCGCAATAAGGAGGGCTCTCAAAACTTCATTCGTTCGAAACAGAACACGCTCTACGAAGTGAATGATTCAACATGCTGCACATTTACATCTCTCCTGTCAACTTGACTGTATGAAAAGCTGACCACGACTGAACATTGAAAGGTTTCTGGTCATATATTTGGATTTGGATTTCGTTTTATCAGAAAAGAAATCCTCGAAAATGTGTTTATCATAGATTTCAAATAAAAATACAATCCAGGCGAGACATCCTATATAGCGCATACAGGCGAGACATTTCAGTAGTGCTACTGGCCCGCCAATGCTATTCGCAATCAGGAAGTTATAATTGTCATTGTGTGGTGTTCTGCACGCAAGACCGAAACTAAGATCATATTGCCGATTATTACGCGTGATAAATTGGTGTTTAACTGCGCCATAAATTTTCTTTTTGTTAAGAAGTCAAATGCACCGAAGAAAATATCAAATTTTAGGCCGCTATTGTTCATAAATATGTACAGTGTACAGTAACACTGATCAAAACATTGTGAACCCATGTTTTAGTAAATAAGCAAAAGGGAGAAACTATGTATTGAAAACATTGCACTACCGCCATATGAAACACATACAGAAAGAAATGACTTTCATAAGGCGGTTCTTCTTTGCTGTTCTTTTTTTAATTGCCTACGTGTGTCTGTTATCGAAATTTTGCTTTTGAATTTTATCAATTGTTTTTCTCAGACACTTTCTTCTTTCTGTGCATTGTGACTATGGCCTAGGCAGTTTCATTTGGATGCGCAATATGAAACACATATCTGAAGCATTAAACAGTATAATTCTAATATAAAAATATAATAACGATCCCTGCAGGCACACAAAGTCGATTCAACATTGAATCAACATTGATTCAACGTCATGATGTTTAATTAAAGTTGATTAAATGTTAACTCAACGTTGTGTGCCTACTGGGATGATGATAATTCCACTGGCAAACAACTCTGAATCAACTCCGATGTTGTGTGCCTGCTGGGAATAATAAAAATAATGATGATGATGATGATTATGATGATGATGATGATGATGAAATTAGCCTCGACACGAGAAAAACAACTAAATGGTTGTGCGGCCAGCGCAGACTAAGATCAGCTGGGCATCCGCCCAGTCTGAATAGAGTCTGCCCTAAGCGCTTAGAGGGTAGCTAAGGGTCGAATATACCTTCATGCAGACAGCGAAGACTCTGATGAAACAGGGCGGATGCCCAGGCTGATCGGAGTCTGCGCTGGGCGCACAAATACCTTTTGGATTTCTCGTGTCGCGGCTCAAATATAAAAGGAATAAATGGACGAAAGAAGAAGTATTAAGAACAAAAAGCAAAAGAAGCAGAAGAAGAAGATGAAGAAGAAGTAGCAGATTGAATAATAATAATAATAGCAACAATAATAATGATAATATATTTGTCTCTGCAATCATTCATTTTAATTCTTTTTTGTGTATTGTATTATTATTGTTCATCATATGAAGAAGCTAGAGGACGGACCTAAATATCCACTGGTCTAGGACCTTTTGGCAGATGTACTCCCCTTTTTGATTAAAAAAGGAAGAAAATATGTGCTCATGTACGATTTTATGCGCATCTTTTTTTTGTATGTCACTCCCCTATACATCTCATTGAAACTAAGGGCAGGAGCAGAGGTATGGTTCTAGTTTTATTTAAATTCTTCACTAAAAAGCTATATAGGACAATGAAACATACGAATAGATTTATTTCTTTTAGAATATATACTGAATAAAAAAAAGAAACATTACATGCACATTTAATGCACGTTTTCTGTGAACTGAATTCAGACTTAACCAATTTTATTTTATATCTAACTGCCAAAAAGTATCCATATTTCAGATAATGAATATCACAGCATAAGCTGCGAGATTAATGTCTCCAGATAAGTTTGATTCAATGAGGGGTAAGAATTTGAAAGTGCTATTTTGAGGTGCCTTTTGAAGACCCGTGTTTCACTCAAGTTGTCAGCCCATGTAAGCAAGTCACATTCTGAGCAATGTGATCAGAATTGCACGCTTTCCAACGAATCGCTTGGACGGTTCCATTTGATCACGGTTTATTGTCGCTTTATATGAGACGTTTTCAGTAATTTGCAACGTCCCTTCCCTGGCTTTCAATAAAACCTTCTAACTGGTTTGACTGGTTTATTATTAGTAGCTTGCATTTATCATTTTCTTTTCTACAGTAACTGCAAATTTTTAGAACCATATATTATTAAGTGACATGTTACCACTACATCAAAGAGTATTATTATAAATATTAAAAATGTGTACTTGAGGACATTTCTTCTAATTCCCAATATTGCAACCCTTGCTTGTTAGTTTGGCAAGGATTGCAATAAAGAAATAGAAGGCTATAGAATTCCCATATTCTTCGTTCTTGCCTGTGGTCCTTGCATTTCGTTTCGGTAAGGGACGCAGGCAAGGGGGTTATCTTTGTAAAGGAGAACTAACTCTCTCTGGATAATTTTAAATACATATTTTTGATATAAGTACTATTTCATGCTATCTCTAACGCAATGTCTCCTCCATCTGCACTGTATTCATTCATTATGAAGCCTCCCCTTAAAACGGGTTTGTGTGTGTGTGTGTGTCTGTGAGCATGCGTGCGTATGCTTTTGTGTATGTTATGAGTGAGAAATGGCATGCGTGTATGTGTATTTGTTGGCGTGTTAGTCGGGTTCCTGATCTTCTTTAGTTTAGCAAAATATCTCTTCTTATCTGACACATGTTCATGTATAGCCGCCATGATACTCTGTTAATTATTACTCAAACATTTGCTCATATGTAACTATACTACGTTATCTGAGCTTCTAATTAAAGTCTATGTGTATGTATGTACTTCTGAGACGTTTATCAGGCACTAATTGTTACGAAAACGGTCCAATCGCCGCTTCCAAAGGGTTGGTCCGTGAAGCACAAGGCTTGGAATATTGCTTTTCATGACACATTGACTATGACTTTCATGCTATGCACTGAAACTCCCATAGACAATGCAAGGTGATATACCATGGACAGTTAACCAGTTTGATCAAAGTTTTTCATCATGAAGCATTGTCTGGAGAAACTGGAATAAAATCCATGAATTAAACTTAAAAATCTTATTGAAACGTTCTGGTTAATCGGAGTAAATTATACTTTTAATTGCAAGGGAGACAATTTCAAAGACACACTATCTATAACATCTTATTTCTTTGAGCTGTTGGTTAAGTGTCATACGGTTCATAGGGTTTCTTATTGGCGGTTACAAGGCAAATCCGAACGTGCAAAAATTTTAGCGCTTTTGCATGCGCATCGAGCGTTTCACATTGTCAGTGGTGTTTTCAGTCAAAGTGGAATAATTCTGTACAATTCATTCAAAGCGGAAACCGATTAGTTCATAAGGTCGTCTGAAGTCTGACACGTGGGAGAATAATGTAGCATTATTTGAAAATAGTGTTCTTTGGCTTAAAATTCATGAACTATATATGTAACGTGTCTTTTTTTTGTTCAGTATATATACATGTCATCCGATTGGTTTGACTACTGAATACTCTGAAAGAACTGGATGATACTTTTTCTTCCACATAGTTGAGCCTTGACATGACAAAACCATCAAAGTGGCATGAACGCCCGGCGAAGACTCAGGTCAGCATGGACATCCGCTCAGTCTGGTCAGAGTCTTCGCTGTCAGCTGAAACCCTCAGCTGACCTTTCAGAGCAAGCAAAGACTCGGAGCAGACTGGGTGGATGCCTAGGCTTACTTGAGTCTTTGGATGTTGGTCATGCCACTTTGTCGGTATTGTCATGTCGCAGCTCAATTGGCTCTTGTTTTTTTTTCAAGCTCACACCTTCATCTTTTGTATGAAACATCCTTCAGTATACCAAAAACATTCAGTAAGGGAGGGGAAATTATAAATTCAAGTTACAAGTATAGTCCCAATGATATCTCTCTCCCCTGTTGCTTTAGTATTCGGGAAGTAAATCAGCCGCGACAGAACAAAACCAACAATGTAGCATGTGCGCCCAGCGAAGACTCAGATCAGCCTGGGCATCCGCCCAGTCTGACCAGAGTCTTCACTGTCCGCATAGAGCTAACTTAGTCCCTTAGCTATCCTGTAAGCGCACAGCGAAGACTGATCTGACAGTGCTTATGCCCAGGCTGAGCTGAGTCTTTGCTGGACGCACATTCCACTGTGTTGGTTTTGTCATGGCGCGGCTAAAATTAGTTAGGTGTATTTTGTTGCGATGAATATCAATGTGATATATTTTTAATAAATAAATGAGCTGCGACACGAGAAAACCAACAATGTGGTTGTGCGCCCAGCGCAGACTCAGATCAACCTGGGCAACTGCCAACTTTGACCAGACTCTTCGGTAAGTGCTCAAAGGGTAGCTAAGGGTATAAGCTACCTGCATGCGGACAAAGAAGACTCTGATCAGACTGGGCGGATGCCCAGGCTGATCTGAGTCTGTGCTGGGCGCACAACCATTGTTGGTTTTCTTATGTCGCGGCTCAATACATTATCTAGGCTGATCTCTCTGATAAAAAATTGTTTGTTTAAAATAACTGCATAAACACCTGTGTATATACATCAAACTTATTTACATGCGTAAACAGACACGAGGGCTCCGAGGCTCTGATTCGCTCACCTGAGTAAAAAAAAAGGTCAAACATCAAACTAGGGTCATTATTTGAACAAACCTGATAGTTCTGGAGAACAGGAGAATGGCTTACCCCATGGACGCAGTCGCTGATTATTACACTCCCTAAAAGCTCTGCCAGAACTACAAAACCATCAGCCTCAGCAGTCAGCAGTCATTCAAGCAAAGCCACGCTGAAAGTAATCTTGAATAGTCTTAAACCTCAAGCCGAAGAGATAATAGTTGAGGAACAGGCTGGGTTCCGAGCAGAAAGGAGCACCACAGAACAGATCTTCAACCTTAGAATCCTGTGTGAAAAGTATCTCCAACATCAGCAGAATCTGTACTATGTCTTCATTGATTTTAAAAAAGCCATTGACAGGGTATGGCATGCGTCCTTATGAGCCACCATGCGGAAGTACAATATCAGTGCAAATCTAGTTCGCACCATTGAGCAGCTATACGACAAGGCTACAAGTGCAGTCCTGATAAAAGGCAGCACAGGAGAATGGTTCAGAACAACAGTTGGAGTAAGACAAGGATGCCTTCTGTCCCCCACCTTCTTCAACATTTTTCTCGAACGGATCATGTCTGATGCTCTGGAAGAACATGACGGAAAGTTTGGCATAAACGGCAGAAACATTACCAATCTGCGGTTTGCCGATGACATAGACGCTCAAGCTGAGGAAAAGCAGGAACTAGAAGCTCTAGTTGAAGGTCTCGACCACACCTGCACAAGGTGTAACATGGAGATCAGTGCTGAGAAGACCAAACTGATGACGAACAGCGCAGATGGCATCCAAACGGAGATCAAGGTAAAGGGGCAGAAGCTCGGCACTGTAAGCAGCTTCAAATACCTTGGAGCAGTAGTCTCAGATGATGGCTCAAAACAGGAGGTTCTCTCAAGGATTGCACAAGCCATTTCAGCTCTTACCAAGCTGAAACCATTTTGGAGAGATAACAACATATCTCTGGATCGAAGGTGAAACTTATGCGCTCATTTGTCATTTCCCTATTTCTGTTTGCCTGTGAATCGTGGACCTTGACAGCAGAGTTAGAAAAAAGATCGCAGGCCTTTGAGATGAGATGCTACCGAATGTTACTTAACATTTCGTACAAGGACCATGTAACCAATGAGGAGGTTCGCAGGAAGATCCAAGCAGCCATTGGAGAATATGATGAACTCATGACGCTGGTCAAGAAACGGAAACTAAGGCGGTTTGGCCATATCTCAAGGTCTTCTGGTTTAGCAAAGACAATTCTTCAGGGCACAGTGAAAGGAAAAAGTAGAAGTGGTAGACAGAAGAAGAGATGGGAAGGCAATATCAAAGAGTGGACATAAATGGATTTTGCCAGCTCAACTAGGGCAGCTGAAGACAGGACAAGGTGGAAAGGGATTGTTTCGAAGTCATCTGTTGTTCCCCAACGACCTAGTAAGGTTATGGGATAGAATAGAATAGAATAAATAGTTTTAAACTGTCAAAATTCAAGAGACATTGGTTAAAGGTCAAAGAACATTCTTGGCCTTTATTGCTAAAACTGTTCATCTACTCGTTTATTTGACTGAATTTAATAATATTTGCATCAAATCTTCTCCAAATTCCATGAACACTTATATTTAAGCATTTTCTTATATGAAAAACCAGAAAGTAAATTCGGCCATGCCTTACAAATGTCAAAGTCAACCTAAGATCATTATTTTAACAATTGTGGACCAAAATCATTATTACTCTCCATGAAATCTATATATACAGATTACCTTAATGGCTGCAATGTTGATTTATCGAACGTTTATATAAAACTTCTTTTTCTTATTCTTCTAAAACTCTTTTAGTAGTTCTTCTATATGCATAATTTATTTTGAGAAAAGGACGGGGGGATAACTTCGTGTTGTTGCAGATTTGAGTACGATTTCAAGTGATCATACCTATGGTCTTATATCGTATGTTCTTCTACCTGCAGAAAGTAGTAAGGTAGCCATGAATATGAGCAAATGGCTTGGATAAAACCAACGGAAAAATATACTGAGATTGGCTTTTGTTTGTCTTTGTGAATGTTTGACTTCTCAAACAATCAATGGCTTAGTTTTGTTTAGCATTTATGGGCTTGACAACCAATTTTTCCTATCCCCTTGCCATGCTCAACCTGAAATATTGTGTGTTAGTCTGCAACTAGTTTGAATAAACTAGGGATGGCTGTCTTTTCCTTCTGTTTCGCCAATTATAATGCTGAAAATTGAACACAGATTGTATTGACTTGTATGGAAAATGCTTTATTCCACCAAAGACCTTAGGAAACATTTAACGAGAATGTTTAGATGGTGTCGTCTAGAAATGGTACAATTGTCAATAAAGCTAAGCAAAAATTTATAGAGCGCTAAGAAAGGGCCAATATATCATCAGCATAGCAGCATCAGAAATAACACACGAACAACAACTTTTGCTTGATGCAAGACATGAAATGAAACCCATTTATGTCCAGTAGACTACTCCATCTTTATTAAATGGGTTCGTTTGTCAATTGAGGGGTGTCTTGTTTAATTTATTTTGTCTTTTAAATTTTTGGTGGGTTTTTTAGATGAAATAAAGGGTGATTATTGTACTTTAAAAACACAGTATCTGTTGTTTAGTTTTTTATTGTTCTCATTTACACAGTTAACGATCCTTTGCTTAAGTGCGCCGAATAGGCCGACAACACTGTATAGAATTTGAAGATTGAATTCCTTTGAAAATCCATGTTTTCTAATAAATCCCTTTAATTTATATTTATCATGTTGTATGATGTGTTATATCTACCCACTGAAGAGACACCTGACAAATAATCCAATCAGAGAGCCAAAATCTCTGCATTTAACTCACAGTGTAATCGGTGGGTGGGGGAGTAAGTTTTTCCTTCCTACTCTCTTGTTGACACACTCCAGCAAGTGGTTTTTCAAAGTTTATACTTACAGGATAAGAAATCAGCAAATTCCACTTACCTGGTTCAATTTCCTACCATTTCTCATAGTCAGATTTGTCCAGTAGAGTTTTAAAAATTCACTGGCATGCTCTGAAGCTTGGAAAGAAATATCTTGTAATGTATTTTTTTTTCATTTTCATAATGGCCGCCTCGGAATGACCAGTATTGCTGTAGGGGTGGCATGTTTCAAGCATATTCTTGAAATTTAACATTTCATATAAAATTTACACGAAAACAGTTCAGAAAAATCTGTTCTTATATCTTATAGCAGTTATTTTCATAAGTAATATCTTTTTGGAAAACAAAAAGATGCATAAGTGTAGCTGACAATGCAAGCACCCCTTTGCTGAAATGATCATATTCCAAAACAGATCAGGTGAATAGTGATGACATCATTTCTGTTGTGATGTCATAATGGGTGGTTCCCAGCTTAATTAAAATTAAAATGAACCTCATCAAATGCTGGAAACCAGAAGGCATATTTTTACTATTGGAAAACCCACCTCCAAACAAAAAATGATAAAAAATGACAAAAGAGGTCATGCAATATGCTGCAAGTCAGTATATAGCTACGAGAAATGGTTCTGGGTATGTTAAACCTCAATTTTGATATTTAAGCTTCTTTAAAGAAAACAGTTCCACTAAAAACCACTTGCTGGAGTGCCTCAACAAGAGAGTAAGCTTCTAATACCTTTATTACAAGCTGGCAGGGCCGTTTTGCGGTTGTCTTCGTTTACGCTCATATAGATCATTATTTTTTGTGATCAAAATGTGAATCTTACCGTTTGATAATGATAATAATATCTGTTTAATTTGTTCAGGACAAGCCGTCTGCAACGATCAATTTTTTAACGCTGTTACGTCATTTATTTATTTCGGGAAGGAATAGAAACCGGGACCCGGGACCAAAATCCGGGACCAAAATCCGGGAACAATTTTTGTTGGCATTAAAATTGTACTAAAGATGCAAATAACGAGCTGAAAATTGGACCATAAGTAGATTATAGTAGATTCTGAAAAATGCATATAACGTTTTTTATAAAATTTTCGATATTGTTTTAAATTTTAACAAAAATACAGAACCACGTCGAGCTTTTTCGACCCGGGACCAGTTTTTGCGGGATTGACGATGTCAAGCAAATCTCAATTTTTCCTACAGAAGCATTCTAAACCCCAATTGTTCTACATTTCGTCATCTGTAAACATACCAAAGAAGATAAAAATTAAAACAAATGTGATTTTTTCTGTAATTTTTGCGAAAAATTCGACCCGGGATCAACCTGGGACCAAAATGGTCATTTGTTTATTGTGCGATGTTGACAATGTCAATGAATTTTCAATTTTCTTCTACATTGTCGTTTAAAATCTCATTGTTTTACTTTGTGTCATATCTAAAGATGCCAAAAAAGACGAAAATGCAAAAATTTGTAAAATATATCCCTTATTTTGAGAGTAAACCTACCTGGGAACCAAATGGTTATTTTCTGCGGTTTAGACATTGTCTTGGTACGATGCAATAGAATCTGAACTTTCCACAAAAGCAGAAATTGATCAGCTTCTAAAATAAATGAGGGAAACTCTTGTAAGGTTGGCAAATGACTGGTCAATATGAGTATTGACCAGACCGGTGGTCATTACTGGTTATAATCGGTTATTAGTGGTCGATTGTAGGTCGATTGGTCGATTGAAACAACCATGGACAGTTGAAGATTCTTAGCATTTGTTATCCCATTTTTACTGGAGTCTATAAACAGAGTTAGAAATAGTTTCAATACAAGATAATACAGGCTTAATTGAAAATGTGTTTTATGAGTTGCTGTTGCTCAGAACTGTAAGAGGCAGTAAAACATACAAAATCTGAATGTTAATAGTTTTTGATCTTAAGTCTCAATCAGACTGAATCATTACCACCCAACTTTCCGTTCAGACTAGAGACCTCTTACTTATTTCCTGTAACCATTAATAAAAAACAGGAAAGCAAATGCAAATAATAAAATTAATAAATGTTAAAAGTAGCTTTTTCATAATCATTAAAAATATTTAACTCAGTAACTATATACATAATTTAACTGAAGCAGCTAACTGAATGAAAGTACGTGTACAAAAAATGAAACAATACTTCAAAGAAATCATCTTGTTTAAATTAGTGATGCTCTATTAGCTAAAATGCAAATTGGTCTGGCTTCTTACATAAGAAGACAGAAGTGTGAAAATTACAATGAAAACACTGAGTGTTAAACAATGCATTATAGAGGTAATTCTAACTTTAACTGCCCCAGAACAAACAAAACTATAAAAATACTAGGCCTGTCTCTCAAACTGAAGAATGTGTGTCCAGTTTACAAGAACTATCCAATCACTGGGCTTAAAATGCACAGGGTAATTCTGTGACACCTATGTTTATTTAGATGTGTGAAAGAGTGGTTATTTTGTTATAATCTGCTGTTATCAGTGAATTAAAGTTAATCAAAGTGTCATAACAGTGTCAAAATGAAGCCAAAAGACCCTTTATGGAATTTCTTTTCTGCCCTTGATGATGAAAAAAAGTCTAGTGTTAGGTGCCTGGGCTGTAATGCAGAAGTCAAACGCAGGGACAAAACAGCTCATTTTTTCGTTTTTCAATATATAGAACATATCAACATCTGATCAAATATATTAGTCCACCATTAAAACACAAAGAACCACTTAAAATTTCCAATCGACCATTCTGAATTGTATTGACCAGTATTGACCACTTTGGGGAGTATTGACCAGGGCGGTTTTAACCGGTTAAAACCACTGGTTAAAACCGGGGGTGGTTTCGACCGCATCAAAGTGTGGTTCTTTTGTTGATTTTGAAAAGGCAGAAGCGAAAAATTTACATTTTGATATTATTATACCACATGTTGATCGCAAGTAAATCGCTGTTCGTTGAAATCACACCAATACGACAATTATAAAAATATCATGAGGTGAAAGCTAATAGCAAGGAATATTTGATGAGTATTTGTGATAATTTCTATACCGTTTCGTTAAAATATACATTGTTGCATCCCCTTAGAATCGCCTCTGTGAGGTGATTCTTATAAATGCCACAATATATATTTGTTAGAAAAGAGAAATATTATCACTTTTCTTGAGCCATGGTATATCTTGATTGCCAGCATTAGTCTGTGCAAATATACTGAACGTCAAATGGAACGCCCACAAAGAAAACATAAGACTGTGCAAAAGTAGACTAATTCTAGGCTTGTTAGTCTGGCGTGTCTATATGTTTTAGAGAAAAAGAATGTCTGAAACACTCAATATCTTTTACACTGTACTGGGAGAACCAACACTTTTGGCATGGGGTAAAATTTAAAGGTACAAAAAAAAGCGATCTTTAGGAGGTCACATGCTCAAATGCAGAATGTGTGGGAATCCGGATTCAGCTGCATATGTGTATCCCTGGATCTAAAGACGCTACCATAATTAAGTTTGTTCTTCGGTTGTGTTTCGTTCTATAGCAACAATACAACAAAAGCTAGGTATCCAGACAAGTTTAACATGCATTTCAGTTTATCATAGGTTTTTCTGTTGAGCTTTTTTGTAACCCTATCTTGTTCAACCAGAAAAGGACAATCTTACTTTGTGCCAACAGTTATAGTGTAAGGAAACACATGACGGTAAATCACACATAAAATAATCTGCAGTAAAGTGCCACAAACATTGGCGATATCAGTCTCTAAAATTTACTCTTTGTTTTGTGCAAAGAGAGGTAATTTGAAAATTGACCGATTTCAAAATGCTGTCGTTAAGTTAATAACTTAAATGTTCAAACAAATTTAGCGATTTTCTAACAATTGCATATCACAATACATTTCTGAATACAATATGCTTTATTGGTAAAGGTAAGATAACTCTATGTGATGGAATTCAATGTTTTTCGTGGAAGTGAGATAACTGTTTTATTCATGACTAAAATCATGAAAGCTTCATCCTGTACTGGAGCTGGATAACAATCATAGTTTGCACAGTGATCGAGTTGGAACTGTCTAGTTACAGCGCCAAAACATAAAGCCTAAACTTGTGGGCGTTTCGTTTGGCGTTCAGTATATATATTATTTTCATTAAACCGCGTAATTGTGATGCAGTAGATATTAGATATTGCTTCACAGTAAACAGGCATCAGATATGCACCAAAACCATCAACACTGCAAACACTGAAGATTAAAACATTAAGGTATCTGGGTACCTTATCAGGGGAAGCAACTCTGTCATTTTCCTTGCCGCCTTCCTCCCAATGGAAACTATCTGTTATAGAAAAGCATTTGCTCCTCTGAGGATATGCTCTCCTTCAAGAGCAGATCCCATGTTTGGAAAGGTTTTTTCATCCCGTGACACAAACGGGAAGTCACAGTAGTTGTTCCTCTTTGTAAAATTGCGGAAAAGGATGTCGATGTGACAAACGGACAATGACCTGTTATGTATTGTATTTGTTTTTAGGTTACACGCTTATTTGTCTGATTTTGAAAGCAAGTATCATTCATTTATGGATGAAAAAATTTACCCAAAAAATGTAATTCACATACCTGTTGTAACCTAATACCGAGACTAATACCAAGACTAATACGTATTTGGAAAACTTTGGGCGAGTGTCGTATTAAGCCTAGGGTCCCATAAATGGGACATGGGCAAACAGTGCAGACCCGGATAAGACGCCGCAAAACGCGGCGTTTTGAGGCATCTAATCAGGATCTTCACTATTTGCAGAAGCGAAATGGATATTTCTCCTTTAGATGAAATGAGCCGTGACACCACAAAACCAACAAATAACTTCTAAATAGTAAGATCCTTTGGAAGAAAGGAATACATCAGAAAACAGAAAATAGCAGACTCGGTTTAACTGAGTCTCTTCATGACCAGTAATTAAGCATAGGCTATAAAACAGTCCGCCAATTTTCGCTTCCTGCAGAGATTTCCGTCATGTTTGGCTTCCGCCGAGACTGTCTGCGATCTCTTGCATCCTGCTGAGACTTCTGTACAGGATAAATGGCTTCCTGCAGAGACTGTCCGCGTGATTCTACTTCCTGTCGAGGCTCTCGACAGGAAGCAGAGTCACACGGACAGTCACGGCAGGAAGCCACTTTTCGAGGACAGTAAGAGATTGCGGACAGTCTCGGCGGAAGCCAAATATGACGGACAGTCTCTGCAGGAAGCGAAAATCTGCGGACAGGTTTATACCCTGTGTTATATGTTCGACACCAGCTACGTCCCCTAACACCGGCTTAACTGGAACTCTATTTTCAAAATAACTCAAATGAACTCAATGATCCCAAACGACCAGAAAATATAATCTGCACTATGATGATGTACGGGGAGATGTTTTACGGCCACCACACGGCACAAAAACCAGCTGCAGTGAAGATGAATAAATCCTGAATAGTAAAAGGCCATGAGCCAGATACGGTTTACCTCCCCCCCACCCACCCCCTTACCGGGGGAATTTTGTAGATCATACTTTTCTGAAAGCCCAGCATCTTAGAAGTATTTTGCAGCATGTTCGCCCTCTGGCGAGTGGGGCGTTAAGCTGCAACAGCCTGTTACAAACGTTACCCATTAAAAAATAAACATAAAATAAAAATGATCAAAAATTATAAAAAATAGAAGTCACTTTCTTATGTTTAAAGTTAGTAGAGTCAAATAGAACAATCCAGTAGCTAAACGTTATGATGTTTGACAGGTCACTTTAGCCTACATGGTGTCATATACGTGACATTTGTCTTTACACTTCATTAAAATTGCTATTTTCATCAAAACACTTTCTTTTTATAAGTTACTCCTTTATTATTAGATCATATGTTTGTTACTGTATTAAAGACAATTTATTGTTCTTTCCAGATCTGCAAAAATTATTATCCTATCTTGTATACTTTGGGAGAAATAGGATGTTTAACACAGTAACCCCTTATAAATGGTCCATATTACAATTATCACTTTCTGTATAATTCAAGTGCTTGAACTACACTGTATGAATTAAAAAACAACAGTAAAGGTAATATTGAATATGCCAGCCTATCTAAACAGCATGGAACAGTTCCACAATATTTGGAACGCATTGTTATTCGGCCATAATGATTGATTATATACGTTACCGAGGACTATTTTTGTTAACTCATATAATTTGACGATAGAATCATTTTATTTGCATTGATAGCAGTTTCTTCATAAAAGAATCTTTTACTATAATAAAAGAAAAAATGCATTCTGGTTTATTTTCTACGATAAGTCATTACTATAAGTAACGTAAGTAATATTATCATTTAAAATATTTCATTATAATACCTTTAATCAGGTTTTTTCCCACTGTCACATAAAAAACAATAACACATATAAGTCTGGGTGTTTTATGATATATTGTGTACTTGGACCTAGCGACACTCCTCTCAGTTGTTACTTTTAGGGATTCATGAGGTGTGTTTTATACGTGATTAAACACAGTATACTACAAATTGTAATGTTAAGGGCATTGACATATTCTGCACATATAAAACTTTTTTTTGCTGGCAACATTGTTATTATATCAAAAATAAAAGTAGTTCATAATATCATTGCCCAGTTTGTTTATTTTACAATTTGTACATTTGAGTTCTAAAGACAGTAACATACGTGAAATTTTGTTATATACAACTTAAAAAAATAAATAAACAAAATACCACATCAGAAAAGATAAAAAAAAGATAAAGCTGCAGCTAAACCAGCAAAGATTTTGCATATAGGGCTCGATTAAATGATATACAACCAGTTTGATAACATTAAAAGTTAAGCTCCTTTGACGTGTTTAGTATAAAATTATGAAATAATCAGTAATTAACAATGCAAATGGAGTACCACCTTGTTTATTGACAGGATTTGGTATAGTTTTTACGTGCAGACTGAAAAAACTATAAAGCAGAACAGTAAACCTGAAGGTTGAAGACTTCAGCCAAATACAGTTCTTCATCAAAGCTACTGTAGATATTTGCTGGCAGCGTATACTTACTTTTGTAAGACTATCGTATATTTTACGTTACCAAGGGAAACAACATTGCTGAGTTACAGTTAAGAAACAAACTTTTGGTAGTGTCAATACATTGCTTTGTTTAGTTCATTTATGTAACTATAAATAATGTGTCAACCAGGAGTTTGGGAGAATAGTATCAGAAGCATTTAATACAGAAAAGAGACACTGGCAGTTTACTAGCATACTGTAGCAATCTATAAATGCTATGTTTAAGATGATCTATATTTCTATGCTTTCGTTTCTTTCTCTTTAAAGTCTATCTACTTTCGATCATCTCTTAAAGAATCTAACTACATTCAACCATCTATTAAAGCATCTATTCACCAAAGAACATAAAGATACGTTTAGTTGGACAAAAATGCTTGTTTTTTTTCCAGGGACATTGTTCCAGTAGCTCTGCACACATAATGAAATTGCAAATGAAAATGACAGAATATATTAATGTTGGTCCTCGCTGTTCAGATATCTATGAGAAAATCTTAGTTGTTCTCCTTCAGAATGTATTCGCCTACACTGTAGTTATGCTTTGCAGCATAATATTGAGACAAAAAAAAGAAACGAACAAGTAACGTATACAACGTATTCATTGCGAGTTTATGGATTCTTCATTTCCGATATCCTAAACTAGCAATACAGTATTTCTAAAGAGCAAATAATCAAACAACAGAAATAGTGCATACCTATACATGCCAAGGAAGGGTTAACCTAAATAACTTACTGCATTTGATCTTTGTGACCTTGTATTACCATATTGTTTACTTTTTAGCAATAAATATGGTTGAAAACTGCTTATTTATGATATGTTATTGCTTATCTTATCATCTTTGTCCAAATATGTTAAATACTGTTAGGGATTACAGCATTTTGGCAATATCCATGTAACAATTTTAGTTGCTTACATATTGAAAAAATTGTCTGGCTGAAATTTGTATTTCGTAACACTTTTGGTCTTTGATAGTAACAACAAGTGAAAATAAATCCATGGGGTTTGCAAAATTACCTGACCAGTTGAATATTTGTATCAACATAATGAAAACTAGAACTCCTGAACAAGCTGATGACAGAATGATGTATGCGTTATAAAGTATGTCACTTTCTATCAGCCTTAAATTTTCACAATGTTAATAGTTTGTTATGTATTTGATGGCCGGGAGCTGCATCAACAGATCACGTAGATCACAAATTAATATGTAAGTTATGATCACGGGAGCCATACATATTTGCTAACCTATGTAAAGCAGTTACTGTGCATAGTGGTTCGTGGCTGTCGATTCGACTGACAACATAGCAAAAATGGTGTTTATCCCTGTTGGGAGAGTTGGTACTTTTTGATTGCCTCGGCTGGCAGTCAGAGTTGCATATTTGGATGTAGGGTAATTGAATGGCTCAGCCAACAGCACAGGTAGAGAAATTGGTTTTATCCCCATCATGAGGAGAACCTAAATATTAATCAGTTGCAGCATATATCAACTCTTACTTATTACATTCTATGCATAAAATTTAAAAAAAATCATTTTTATGAAGTCACTTTTGAGCGAAACTGAATTGAAGGCAAGGTCGAACGGCTTCAGCTATAACAATCTATGTGCGTCTTGCTGAGTTCTTGTGTATTTCAAAGAGCTAAATTGCCATCTGACTACCAGTGGTAAGCTAATACTACAGCATTGAATAATTCATATTGCCCGGGAACTAAATTTTTGATAACAGATGACTCACAAATCTTATCCCCCGACATGTTACAATTATGTAACGTTACGTTACTGTTAGATTGCTTATAAATATACACTATCCGATGTTGTTTTTTTATAGTTTGAGGACACATACCATTGGCGTTTCTTCATATTCACATATACAACAGTGACTACTTAAGGCATAATACAGATGACATTAAAAATGTAATGAAGCTGATGTTGGCTTTCTTAGCTTTTCTCGTATTTTGTAGGTTAAATTCTTCAAAAATTAATAATAGTTTCTGTCCACATTTAATATATCCACTGCTAACTGCTGCCTAACTTATCTAAGCCGGGCATGAATCAAAGAAGATTGGTGGAGCACGTATAAACTTCAGTCCACCAATTCAGCGATTTAGTCTGGTTGTTTTTTTCCGGATTTTTGTTGTTCTTATATACGTTACATATTTATCGTGCCTGCTGACGAGTTTTGTAACACTTTAGTTTGTTTGTTTATTATACTAGACTATTGAAACAGTCATATATATGACAATTACTTTTCTCTTGACTTCAGTTCTTACAATTTGCTCCTTATATTACATGTATTTAGACACTGAAGGGGAAAACGTCAAATACAATGTAAACTACGTTATACGGGTTAGTCAACTTATCCTGGACAATGTCAATTGCCTTGAAACAGCGATTCATGTACTAGCAGACAAAACCCAACATTATTAAGGGCGAATACTACTAACATGTTTATACCAATGTGTATTTTCTATTATAACATGAATATGTAAATTTAGGTAGTGTAATTAACGTTGACGTTACACGTTAATGCCCCAACGTACAGAGGGCTAAAATGTGTCATTTTGTTTCGTATATTCTGAGGTTTCTGAAAATTTTAGGGTCCAAAATTCCCCCTGGGGGGGACTATGATCAGCTCAAGGTCTATAAGATTCTTTGGAAGCAATGAAAACATCAAAGAACAGAAAATAGCAGACTCGGTTTAACTGTTCGTGACCAGTAATTAAATGTGCGACACCAGCTGCATGTCCACCATGCGAAGACTCAAATCAGCATGATTATCCGCTCAATCTGTTCAGAGTCTTCGCTGTCTTCATGGAGATAGTTTAGACCGTAAGCTACCGCTTAAGCGCATAGCGAAGACACTGGTCAGACTGGCGAAGGCCCAGGCTGATCCGATTCTTCGCGGGGCGTACATGCCACTTTATTGGATTTGTCGTGTCGCGGCTCAAATAGAAATGACACCAGAGAAATTTAACAAGGCGTCCCTTAATTGCCAAACAGACATATCCATTTGGTAAGAATAGAAATGTCAACTGGATATTTTATGGGTTAAAACGTACGGTTTAAAGAAAAAGTACATTATCCGTTTTCCACCGCTCCCAGATAAACAACAATGAATCACACTAACAACTACTATAAGATATGATGGGAATTTTACTTGGATTACCTTGCACTAATGTTGTTCAAACAATGTTTTGTTAATTTTAGCCAACAACCAGCAGGCCTACTTTCCTTTATATGCATGTCATGCAAATCGTCAGTAGCTTAGCAGAAACTGCTGGCACAATACCATACATTTTGGCATAGATTTCACTGCAGACATGTACCGAAATTGCTCAAGCCGTGCAATTTGTGTTTAGAACCTGGCCACCCAGAGGCAGACCCATTGTTCCTTATCTCTAGTGTAGACGTTAAATAACCTTGTCACAGAATCCGCTGGTCAGATAAATTATTTGGGGCTGACTGTACATGACTATTCAAAACACGATTTCGTTGCAAATCAAGGCCTCTAAGAGAAAGACATGGTTTTATTATATGCAAGGACCTTTTTCTGTGTATCTCTTTACAAAGGGTAACCCTTCATAAATGAGCTGCGACATGAGAAAACCAACAAAGTGGATGTGCGCCCAGCGCAGACTCAGATGAGCCTGGGCATCCGCCCAGTCTGATCAGAGTCTTCGCTGTCCGCATGAAGGCAGCTTAAAACTTCAGCTACCTTTTAAGCGCTTAGCGAAGACTCTGATCAGACTGGGTGGATGCCCAAGCTAATCTGAGTCTGCGCTGGGCACACAATCACTTTCTAAGTTTTCTTATGTCGCGGCTCATTAATATGTACGTTATCACAGTGGTCTGACATTCAACACAGGCAATGAAAACAACGTCCAGGTTTCGTAATTCCTACGTCGAGGCAACGACGAAAATGGCGAATTTTAATGGGGGCGAATCGGTTACCATACATTCAGTTATTAATTTCTAGCTATTGTAAAGGGATAGATGCATGAGGGAGAAATGTAAAATCTCGTGAGAGACCCACTGCTGATATCACTGATGAAAGTATGATTCTTGGTTTCTAGCTCTATTTGACTGCCCTTTTCACTTTATGTAGCTGCTGATTTTTATGCGAACATGTAGCAGTGTGATTATAGCCATTTATGTACATCTGTCTGCATGTCATTGTCTCTATATGCAGATATTGCTCTTTTCTGTTACAACGCACATGACAACGGTAATTAGTACAACGCAAACATAACGAAGTTAAATTTTATTTCACATTTAAAGTGATTAAACTGCAAAAATGCTTACATCTGGCGGGCTCAAATGTGATACGTGTCATTCATGCGGCACTATAAGCCATAAACATGAAATGTTTTTGAGTAATTCGATAGATATGAGCTGTAAAAGCTCGCTTCAGATGGGACCTTGTTTTTCAGTCAAACGTTAGCGACCCTAAAATGGGACAGCTCGTCAGATGCGCCACAGAGGCTTGAATTATGTTGTTTCTGTATAGCAAACGAAGACCTTGCCACTAATCACAATGCTTTCCTCGTCAGACTGACATAAAATAAGGTACCCCAAATATTTCCTCCCCTTGTATATGTATCTACAATCGGTATTCTTTTAACCATACCAAATCTGATTCTAGCCCCTATGGTTGCGCACGCCCGTAAGGATTTTATTGCTTGGTAATTTGTGCAACCCGAGTTCTTACAACAAACATAGCTTAAACATTATCCATCTGACAATGACAAACAAGTGCAGCGTGAATGAATTATAGTTTGTGAACGCACGGTGCCCCATACTACTGACACGAGTACATCTGAGGTATGGGGGAATATCGTAAGAGAACTGAAATACACACTCTCACTACTCACATGTTTCGTTGTATTACTTGGAAGCTTTAATGATCAGTAATGAAATGTGCCACACCGGCAACGCCCACCCCGCCCCCACAAATCCCCACCCCCGCTTTCCCTAGCACCGGTTTAAGCATTTATTTTTTTCAAAAAAAAATGTTTAAATGAACTCATAAGGACCAGAAAATATAATCTGCACTATTGAAGTCAGTCTTTCCGCAAAACAGCTTGAGGCTTGCACTATCTGTTTCCCTCTGTTATATAAACAAGAGGACCATTGGTCCTGTAGCTCACCTGAGTCCATTCAGCCTCAGTACTCTAGGGTAAGTTACTCTAAGGCAAATTGAACACATAGGTGGTATCATACCTGTGACCCTCAGGGTGGAAAATGAAAAAGACAAGAATCATCCAACCTGGCCCAAATTTGAACCGGTCCGATATTTAAAGGCTGTCCTAGATACCTGCAAGTATGAAGAAGTTGCAGTCAAAACTAAAGACTGTCCTATGACCCGGACAACATTTTCCCCATTATAAGTCTATGGGACCTTTTTGTTGGCATGGTAGCCACAGTTTTAAATCAAGATCCCACCCAACAATGCTACATAGAAAATTTGATCAAGATTGGCAAGCTACTTGAGCAATAAAAGTGTGGACGTACGACGGACCAAGCCTATACTATAAGCTCACCTTGTGAGCCTTGCCTCAGGTAAGCTAAAAACAGCAACTGTGACCTTGACCTTAGAATGCTGAAACGCAAACTTGTACAAGATATTGTCATACTAAACATTTGTGTGAAGTTAAATCAAAATCGTTCCATAAATGAAGGCTCGAGACAAAGCTTTTCTAAAAATAGCCACTGTGTCCTTGACCTTAACCCAAGAAGGCTGAATTGCAAACTTGTCCAAGATATTGCCATATTTATCACTTGTGTGAAGTTAAATCGAAATTGGTCCATAAATGAAAGCGCTAGAGCGATGACAAAGTTTTTCTATAAATAGCCACAGTGATCTTGACTTTGACCGTAGGACGCTGAAACGCGAGCTTGTTCAAGATATTGTCTTACTAAACATTAGCGTGAATTTTTAATCAAAATGGGTCCATAAATGAAGGCTCTAGAGCGATGACAAAGTTTTTCTAAAAATAGCCACTGTGACCTTGACCTTAACCCAAGATATTTTCATACTAATCACTTATGTGATATCCAATTGAATTCAGTCCACAAACTGATGCGCTACAGCGATGACAAAGTTTTTCTAAAAAATTGCCACTGTGTCCTTCACCTTGACCCACAATCGCTGAAACGCGTTCTTGTCCAAGATATTGTCATACTCATCACTTGTGTGAAGTACAATTTAAACCATTCCATAAATGAAGGCACTAGAATGATGACGGAAAACATCTTCCCCATTATAAGTCTATGGGAAAATATTTCATCAATCCAGGGCAAGTACCTCTAAAAAGAATGATCCAACCTGGCCCAAATTCAAACTGGTCTGAGATGTTTTAAATGTCCTGGATACCTGCAAGTTTAAAGAATTTGTGATCAAAAATGAAGAAGCTAGGGCCCGGACAACATTTTCCCCACTATAAGTCTATGGGAAAATATTTATCGCTCAAGGGCAAGTTACTCTGAAAAGAATGATCTAACCTAGCCCAAATTCAAACTGGTCCTAGATGTTTTAAATGTCCTGGATACCAGTAAGTTACAAGAAGTTGCGATCAAAAATGAAGAAGCTAGGGCCCGGACAACATTTTCCCCAGTATAAGTTTATGGGAAATTATTTTATTGCTCAAGGGCAAGTAACTCTAAAACGAATAATCCAACCTGGCCCAAATTAGAACTGGTTCGAGATGTTTAAGCTGTCCTGAATACCTGCAAGTTCGAAGAATTTGTGATCAAAAATGAAGAAGCTAGGGCCCGGACAACATTTTCCCCATTATAAGTCTATTGGAAAATATCTTATCACTCAAGGCAAGTAACTCTGAAAAGAGTAATCCAACCTGACCCAAATTCGAATTCGTCCGAGATGTTTTGACTGTCCTGCTCATCTGCAAGTTTGAAGAAGTTGCGATCAAAAATGAAGAAGTTAGGGCCCGGACAACATTTTCCCCATTATAAGTCTATGGGACCTTTTTGTTGCCATGGTAACCACAGTTTTAAACCAATCTGTCCCAAAACTATATGTAATCAATCCCCCACCCCAACCATGCTACACATAAAATTTGATCAAGATTGGCCAGCTACTGTAGCAGATATTTATACTTAAAAGTGTGGACGGACGACGGACGACGAACCAAGCCTATACTATAAGCTCACCTTGTCAGCCTTCGGCTCAGGTGAGCAAATAATCTAGTAATCTATTTATGGTAGTTTCAGTGTGGCGTTGCATTTTTAAGGTGTGACGCGAAAACTTCCAAAAGATCTTAACTATTCAGAACTTATTAGAGTAATTGAAAACATAGTTGTAGTTAAATTTTCAATGCTGCATACAAAGAATATAAGTAGTGTATGTGTATTTCAGTTCTCTTACGATGCTCCCCCTACACCTCAGATATACTCGTATCTGCAGTATGGGGCACTGTGCATCCGTCCATAGCCGTTTAAGGAATCGTGTCTGACATGTCATATCTATCCAAAAAAAATGTTCTTGGCTTATAGTGCCGCGTGAATGACACGTTGTCATGTGAGTTGTAATGGAAAAATAGCAATACCTGCATATAGAGACAATGACATGCAAACATATGTACATAAATTAAAACTACCCACACTGCCCCACGTTCGCTAAAAAATCAGCAGCCAAATAAGTGAAAAAAAGGCAGTCAAATAGAGCTAGAATCCAAGAATCATACTTTCCCCAGTGATGTCAGCAGTGGCTTTCTCACGGGCTCTTGTATTTCTCCTTCGTGCATCTATGTGGTCGTTTTTAAATCTTATTAATAAAATCGAGCATAATTTGTGGGCTCCGTAAAAGTATTGGCATAATTGATACCATTTACAATACGTAGAAATCAATAGCCGAATGTATTATAGCCGATTTGCCCCCATTAAGATCCGCCACATTCGTCGTTGCCTAAACGTAGGAATTGCGAAACCTGGACGTTGTCCTCGTTGCTTGTGTTGAATGCCAGGCCAGTGTGGTTATATGGGTGGGACTTGTCTTCTCTGAATAGTGAAAGTATCACATAAAAACCTCAGGTATACGATTTCAAGATCTCATTGCCCTTTTGTTAAATTATATTAAATATATCTATATACTATAATCTTGACTGGTGTCAGGAAAGAGCAAAGCCTCAATCATGATATATCTATCCATAAATGCAAGTTAAAGGTACTGGAAAAGGGTGAGATAACAAAGTACAATACTATTTCTTTCAGACAAGTGTACGGAGAAAGTTGATATTTTCTGACTGATTACTTGGCTAATATATTATTCATTTCTGCATTTTCAAAACTGTGAAATAGATATTTCTAATACTTAGACGGTTAACACCCATTCATACACAGGCATGTGTATTGTAAAACTTCCTTACAAAACGTTAATTTATAAATATCATCCTTTGAAGGGGTTGCTACTGAAGAGTATTCGGGCCAAGCATACTTTTATATTTTTGTGTTTCGTATCCCGAAATTTCGACATAGTATCTCATAATTTGGACTTATTAACTCGAAATTTCGACTTAGTATCTAAATATTTCGACTTATTATCTCGAAATTTTGACTTATTAACTCAGAATTTTGACTTACTATCTCGAAATTTCGACTTACTATCTCGATATTGCGACAAAGAATATCGAAATTACGACTTATAATTTCGAAATTTCGACTTACTATCTCGAAATTTCGACTTATTAACTCGAAATTTCGACTTGTTAACTCGACATTTCGACTAAGTATCTCGAAATTTCGACTTATTATCTCAAAATTTCGACTTACTATCTCATAATTTCCACTTAATATCTCGACTTATCATCTTAAGTCGAAATTGCGAGATAACAAGTCGAAATTTCGAGTTAATAAGTCGAAATGTCGAGATACTTAGTCGAAATTTCGAGATAGTTAGTCAAAATTTCGAGTTATCTAGTCGAAATTCCGAGATAATATGTCGAAATTTCGAGATACGAAGCCGAAATTTCGAGATACGAAGTCGAAATTTCGAATTAATAGGTCGACATTTCGAGATACTTAGTCGAGATTTCGAGTTACTTAGTCAAAATTTCGAGTTACTAAGTCGAAATTTCGAGATAATAAGTCGAAATTTCGACTCAGCAACTCAAAATTTCGAGCTACTAAGTCGAAATTTCGAGTTATGGGTAAGTCAAAATTTCGTGATACTTATCAAACAAGAGGACCAATGGTCCTGTAGCTCACCTGACATCTTACTGTCAACTGACACATTTTGTTACTTCACACGTTTGTTACAAACCTTAAACCAATGGTTTTTGAAGAGTGCAGATTTTGATGTCAAACAAATCCAGTTCAGCTGTGAAGTTATAACAAAACTGGTTAATAAAGGAGGTCACTAGAGCACCTTGTCCTATATTACATAGAAATAAACATTCTGAACAAAGATTGGATCAAAACTGTGCCCTCTAGAGTGTATTCAATTCAAGGTTTTTCTCATATCTGATCTAGTGACCTAGTTATTGACCTGACAAGACCCACTTACAAACCTGCCCCAGGTTTCATAAAAATAAACAGTCTAAGTTTCATTGGATAAAACAGTGCCCTCTAGAGTGTACACAAGATTTTTCTAAGATTTTCTAAGATTTGACGTAGTGACCTAATTTTTACCTGCACCGCTTTCATCTGAATAGCACCACTAGGAATTCTACGTGTACATGGATAAAGGGTAACGGTTCGTGTATACATGTATATGATAACAATTACAAAATTTACATATCGTTAAACTGAACTTGAACATATGGTACACCGCCAACATAACCAGATATCTTAAGAGTCGTCAGCATTAGTCTATTTTAATGTACTTGACGGCGTCCTTGGAAACATCTAAATCTTTATACTCTAAATTCTGCGTATTCTTATGCAAACCAATATCAAGTACATACTATACGAGAATATTGTTTCATCATAATCGGCAACTAGTTTTAGATGTTGCTGATCAAAGACAAAGGAAACTTTGCGGACAGCACATGCGGTGTAATTGAAAAATTCTGCCTACCTGTTTGTCACAGAATAGGCTTACCAGGAAAGTCAGATAATTGCAATGACAGTAAAAATAGCCCCTGTGACCTTGACCTTAGCCCTAGAATGCTGAAATGCGAACTTGTCAAAGATAATGTCATACTAAACATTTCTGGGAAGTTAAATGAAAATTAGTCCATAAATGAAGGCGCTAGAGCGATGACAATGTTTTTCTATAAATCGCCACTGTGACCTTGACCTTAGAATGCTGAAAAGCGAACTTGTTCAAGATTTTGTCATACTAAACATTTGTGTGAAGTTTAATCAAAATTGGTCTGTAAATGAAGTCGCCAGACCTATGACGAAGTTTTCCTGAAAAAAGCAACTGTGACCTTGACCTTAGAACGCTGAAACACCAACTTGTTCAAGATATTGTCATACTCAAAATTTTTGTAATCGGTCCATAAATGAAGTTGCCAGAGCGATGACAAAGTTTTTCTAAAATTAGCAACTGTGACCTAGACCTTAGAATGCTGAAACCCAAACTTTGTTCAAGATACTGTCATACTAAACACTTGTGTGAAGTTAAATTAAAATTCGTCTGTAAATGAAGGCGCTAGAGGGATGACAAAGTTTTTCTAAAAATAGCCACTGTGACCTTGGCCTTGACCAAGATAGATGAAACGCAAGCTTGCCCAAGATATTGCCATACTTATCACTTGTGTGAAGTTAAATCGAAATTGGTCCATAAATGAAGGCGCTAGAGCGATGACAAAGCTTTTCTAAAATTAGCAACTGTGACCTTGACTTTGACTTTAGGAAGCTGAAACGCAAGCTTGTTTGAGATATTGTCATACTTAACATTTATGTGAAGTTTTAATCAAAATCAGTCCAAAAATGAAGGCGCAAAAGGGATGACAAAAGTTTACTAAAAATAGCCACTGTGGCCTTGACCTTGACCCCAGAAAATGAAACTCGAACCTATCCAAGATATTGTCATACTAATTATTTGTGTGAAATTAAATTGAATTCGGTCCACAAATGAAGGTGCTAGAGCGAGGACAAAGTTTTTCTAAAAATAGCCACTGTGACCTTGACCTTGACCTTAGGACGCTGAAACGCAAACTTATTCAAGACATTGTCATACTAAACATTTGTGTGAAGTTTTAATCAAAATCAGTCCATAAATGAAAGTGCTAGAGCGATGACAAAGTTTTCTAAAAATAGCCACTATGCCCTTGACCTTGACCTCAGAACGCTGAAACGCAAACTTGTCCAAGATATTGTCATACTTATTACTTGTGTGAAATTAAATCGAATTTGGTACACAAATCAAGGCGCTAGAGCGATGACAAAGTCTATGGGAAAATATTTTATCGCTCAAGGGCAAGTAACTCTGAAAATAATTATCCAACCTTGCCCAAATTCGAACTAGTCTGAGATGTTTTGGCTGTCCTTGATACCTGCAAGTTACAAGAAGTTGCAATCATAAATGATGAAGCTAGGGCCCAGACAACATTTTCCCTATTATAAGTCTATGGGAAAATATTTTATCGCTCAAGGGCAAGTAACTCTGAAAAGAACGATCCAACCTGGCCCAAATTCGAACTGGTCAGAGACGTTTTGGCTGACCTGAATACCTGCAAGTTACAAGAAGTTGCATTCAAAAATGAAGAAGCTAGGGCCTGGACAACATTTTCCCCCATTATATATTTCATCGCTCAAGGGCAAGTAACTCTGAAAAGAATGATCCAACCTGACTCAAATTCAAACTGGTCTGAGATGTTTTGACTGTCCTGGATACCTGCAAGTTACAAGAAGTTGCAATAAAAAATGATGAATCTAGGGCCCAGACAACATTTTCCCCATTATAAGTCTATGGGAAAATATTTTATCGCTCAAGGGCAAGTAACTCTGAAAAGAATGATCCAACCTGGCTCAAATTCGAACTGGTTCGAGATGTTTTGACTGTCCAGTTACAAGAAGTTGAGATAAAAAATGAAGAAGCTAGGGCCCGGACAACATTTTCCCCATTATGTCTATGGGACCTTTTCGTTGCCATGGTAACCACAGTTTAGACCCAATCTGTTCCAAAACTATATGCAATCAATCCCCCACCCCACCCATGCTACACATGAAATTGATCAAGATTGGCCAGCTGCTTTAGCAGATATTGATGCTTAAAAGTGTGAACGGACGACGTACGACGGACGCCGGACGACGGACGGCGGACCAAGCCTATACTATAAGCTCACCTTGTGAGCCTTCGGCTCAGGTGAGCTAAAAATCAAAAGTATGCGTGGCCCCAATACTCTTCCGTAGGTTGCCCTTATCAGAAGTCATTATAGCTTTGAACTCAGACCGACTCTGCCTTTATTTTCACATACTTTAGGCATGAGATATACCTCCGTTTGCACGTAATCATGTGGCTCATTTGACTTCTAAATATAGACGTCACGTCATCAGACCGGGAAACTTTTAATATATAAATAAGATACCTGTGCTCTGGGTATTATATATAAAAAGAAAGTGACTGATTGCCTGACTACTTTTGTTATCCTAAATGTTTATTGTAGCTGGGCAGATATGTGAAATAATTGTGCACTTTTTGATAAAAGCATGAAATTTGGCACAATGCTAGACAAAGCTATTCTAAGCATTTTCAGGGTGGATGCCAAGCCGGAAAATTCCATTTATGGCATTCATCTTGAATTTCAAAATGGCCGCCACTGAAACTGAATTTTATGACAAACAGAATTGGAAGTCATTAGAAAGACCAGTTTTGTGTTTCTGAATATGTTTAGCTGAACTTTCGCCATTATTTCCTCAAACTTTTCTGTTATTAAGCATTTCTGATCTATGCTCCTGGGCGTAGACATGACACTAATCGATAATGACATGTTTGTAAGTATAGAAATTGAATATAGTGAATCACAATTCCTCACCACTTGGTGAACAAAACCTTTCAAAATATCACTGTTTTGCAGATTTAATTATTTTTCTAGTGAATAAAACTTGTTAACTGGACGACGATAACAATTCTTTTTTTGTGTTATTTTTTCTTGTTGCTTTAGTCTACATAATAAATCATTTTGACTAAGTCATAATTTATAAAAGAAGCAGAAAACATAGTTTAATCTTTAAGTGTGTTTGAGTTTATTTTAATGCCCAATGTTATATAAGGATTTAAAAGGAAAAAGAATCATATTTGATGTGTAACGTACATAACAGTAGCAAAGGTACTAACAAACAACAATAATCTGAATAAACCAAAATTGATGGTTGATAAATGTGGTCCTTACTGAACTAACGCTATTATTCATTTATAAAATATGCACATATTAGAGAGAAAAGATTGGCTCCTTTTTAATTGGTCAATGCAGCACTGGAAAATTACTTGAATCTATAACGAAACATTTTTGTAAGAGTCCATACAATTTTGAAGAATAACTTCGAGAAACAGATACACGTGTAAATGGTAACTAGTGTATCCTCAGTTTGATCTGTATTTCATCTTAAGTAGTCAGAAGCATATGCCACTATATTGGAAAAACATCATTGTATGTTTTTAACTATAATTATATGATTTAAACATGTATCTGAAGGTAGGTTTAGTGGTAACGTTGAGTAACACAATTGTAGTTTGTATATAATTGTTAGTGGTGTCAGATAATTAGAATTGCAAACTGTGGTCAAGAGTCAGTTTCAGACTGCAGCTAGGCTTTCAGTGCTTTAAGTGTTAACCTGTCAACTATATTCAGATATTCAGATACATGTAGTATACGTAGATTTTTAATATTTCCTGTAGTACAACAGGAAAAACAAAGATCTTTACGAATGGCATACTCTTAAAACATAGTTTTGCAGCAGCTTCACTATAATAAACTCTTAATGACACATTCGACAAGTAAATATTTTGATCAGGGTTAAGGTTGAATATCACGTTAAATGTGTACCTGAGTGGTAATAAACGTTATCTGTTTGTATACATGCATCTCTCGTCATTTATACTGCCGCATATTACTGTAAGGAAAATGAAAAAAGTGCAAATCTTTATGCTGAGACATGGAAATTAGAGCTTTCCCATCATCTTCTGTTCACGAAGTATAATTGTCACTATAAAAAGACATAATCTTTCCTGATCAGGTAATTTTGCACCACCATCTTTGCATATTACGGCTTACTCTTATCACACCTAAAATATTACAACAGCATTATTACTTTCAAACAACTTGTAATATATTATTTATTGTATTAGTATATTCTTTTATATTGTCAAGTTGTATTGAGAACACTGTTCATAAGCAGCAGGACTTCATCATCAAATAAATTATTTACTCCCCACCCCCACCTCCCTACCCCTTTCCCGAAATGATTACAACAAACTAGGCTCTTTAAGGCAAAAAAGATTAATTAGAATAACATTTGATTTGGTTAGCCCCTGATATGTATAGGTATAACTTATTTTATTTGTTTTAGCCCTATACATAATGTTTTACTACATATATGGTGTGACTAATTAGTAAATTGCCCAATAAAATGGTTGTATACATTACTTGTTATGTTTGTTCTCGTTTAATTTCTAGTCATACTGCAGGTTCATTTAGGAGATGAGGAATTGAGATTTGCCTATAAATCCCTAAGTAGTAACATTGATATTGATAAATATATGGAGTCTTTTTTTCATTTGCCATTGCATTTTGTGCTGTTGGAACACTGCAGATTATTATTATTTGTAAAAATAAAATATTTGTTAATAACAACTTACGTTCCCATATTTAGGCACCCCTCAAGAGACTGTTGAATATATAAGCATTGATAAGGTAAGAAAAAATAATAAAACAAACCTGCGGCATAGAATGAAGATTGTCGTTAAAGGAAGAATTTATCGAAACCAACTTCAAACATCCACTTGGCCTATTACTAAACTCCTCGTATCATTAGCTTTCAGTTCATGCTTTGGATATTTTATTCCCAAAGTCTCGCTTAAGGCATCAGAGGTAGGAGCATTACAAATAGAAAACGTAAAGTTGTTTTGTAAAACGTGTAGTATTTTGACATTATGCAGTAATTTTTTGATTTTATATGATGATTTTAGTTGAGAGCATTTCTTGTGTAACGTATACTACCCGGTAGAACCTTAACTAAAGTTAATGTGCTCTGCAACCCAAGTCTACATGTAACATTCTGTTCCCAAAATCTTCAAATGTCTGTTTATTTTTCTCTTATCAACAGTCTGTATTTTGTTTGCACTTAATATGCTACATCTTTTCAATAAACACTGTAAGACAATGCTCTTGTATGTTTGTAGATTACAAGTCATACTAGACGCTCTTATACTACTAAATTAACGCTTTTGAGGCGCTACTTTTATAAGACTGGCTGTTGACTGCTTATCTCTTGACTTTACTTCTACATAAAGTGCTGTCCTACAACGGCAGGGCTTTACTTTCTCTACAGTGATGTCTCTGTTTTTTTTTATTTAATTTAACTTTTTTAATCATTTTTTAAAATAGATATCATGTATGCTAGTATCATTTAAAGGATGACAAAGCAGTTAAAGTGGTAAATAGGCAAGTACATTATTAATAATGTTATTTAGGTAACAAAATGCCAGAAAAGAGTGAATGTCATCAGAGCTTTTCATGTCTAGAAACATTATTAGTTTGCAGTATCCTATTTTTCGTAACGTATAAAACACACGTCTTGTCACCCTTAACCTAACTATTAAAGTGTCAGAGGTCTCAAGAAGCAACGTTTCTTAAGAACTGAAAGAATGCCATATTTATAATATTTTTGAGACACAGTGAAGAAAGTTCAGAAGTGGTATTATAATGGACTTTTCTGACTAAATGTTATTTACGTTACCTCCAGTGGTTGAAAATGATAAAAAAAATCATGCAGACTGTAATTAATCTACTATTTGAAGATAGGAAAAAAGGGTGAAAGGCTGACAGAAAAAAAACGAAATGTTTCTGCTTTCAAGTTATATGGGTCTATGGAAATATAAATATGTAATTTACACATGTAGGCTTAACCCATAATCAGAGGGTTTACAGGTATAAACCAACACAATTTTAATAGGAACTTCTGCAAACACTACTCTCTAGAGTTCCTCTATATGACAGGGGAACTTTTATCAACTCAAAGTCTATACAAATTGTAATGGGCTTTGATCAGTATGAAACTTACCTATAAGGCAGACGCCATTTTGAAAAATCAAGATGGCCGCCGAAATAGCCCCTCAAGAGAGCTTGGCATCCACCCTGAAAATTCATATTTTGGTCCAATCTAACTATGTACCAAATTTCATGCTTTTATCAAAAAGTGCACAATTCGGCCAAAATTTGTTACATATCTGCCCTACTATTGGTAGAAATGATTAAGATGGACGGATCCTGTTTCCAAGAAATCGTGCCCAACAACCTTCAAAATCTGATATATCAAAACTCTCCAGCTTGTGGTATGTTTCAAAAACCCGACTATGTGGGAAAAACTGTTCTCTTTTTAGAAAGTACGTATTCTCCCTTATCGGAGATCCTCCACTGATACAATGTACGAGGGGTGATAAAAATACGTGGACTTTAGCTGTGGCAATACGGTGCCACAATCTGGGACCCTAATACGGCGAACAACATCACCAAAGTCGAAGCTGTCCAGTGGAGAGCAGCGAGATTTGTGACTGGCGACTATCGCTACACCATACCAGCCTCTCAACACCTCCGGCATTCGATTGTGTTACCAGAGGACCTGACAGCCGCTGATGCACTGGAGGTCTTCAAGGCAGGGATTTCAGCCGCCATACAGCTCTCAGCTCTAGGCTCCAAGATGTTTTTAGCCTGTTTTTTATCAGTCTTGGGCCACTTGCCATGTGTATATAGTTTAAATCATCAGTGCAACAATGCTGGTTTTACCGGTCTTGCACTTTTACGGGAAGAAGAAGAAGTAAAGGTCATGCAGTAATAGTAATTTTACTTATACAACAGAAAAGTTCCATCTTTAAGCTATGTTATGTAAAGTTTGCAGAAATTTCAATAAAATGAAAGGGTTTCTTTTATTCTATATCATGTAGGTACAACAAGAGCGGAGCAGTACTTTAATGAAGAATTGAAATTTGATTTTTCAGCGTTCATCCTGTGATGAAGCCAGAGCGCGAAGCTCTTCTTGTAGAATCTTAGTTACGACCACTGGCTTTTTCACACGATGGACGCTGAAAAATCAAATTTTATTCCTATATTTACACTTTATTTTAGACCCTTCCTGTGCTGATTTCATGGTAATTTAATGAAGAATATGCAAAATATGCGTGTAAGAAAAGATAGTAACAACGTGGTCGGTCATTAAATTAAACAGCCGTCGCCATAACGTGGCGTCAGTCGAACTTAATGTGGACCAATCAAGACGTTTGTTTACCTTAGACGTCACTTGACGACAACGTCACATGATCAACTGTCCTTCATCGTAGTATAAAGTCAGTTGCTCTTAAAGGGTCAGTGGCAAGTGTAAATATTGACATTTGACGTTTTGTGCCGTCTGAACGTTGCCATGGTTCTTTTGTCTGGTTTCACAAAACTAAACCCTCTTTCCATTGTTTCATGATTTTGACCAGTTAAAGACACACCGTCATGTAATGTGGCTGTTTTACAGAATTTCATACATGTAGCATACTTTCTTCTTACATCCAAGCCAAAATTATGCTTTCAATATCGTGTTACAAACATTACATCTTTTGCGATGTACATGTATGTCCAAATGCAGGTATCAGTGTCAACATCAGACAAAATTATCGTACAAGGACCAATTAGCAATAATTTGTATAATTTAAACCAACTCTTTTATTTTGTTGTCATTTTCTTTACAGTCATAAACAAAGATTGGAACTTTCATATAGCGGTAATACCTGTACTATGTTTGATGTCATTTTGTCACCGATGCCGACAGACATACTTTATTTTAAGCTGCGTATGCATGCATAAAATTGTTGACGGCAATAAATTCTTGGCAGTCAAAGGCAGAAACCAGAAGAAACAGAAGAACATAGAATATGAAGTGTCAGGTATTTAACTCTGCTACAATCTTTTATCGTAGCCAAAGAATAAGTAAACAATTCGAAATAATTAAGCAATTTTTCCCAGGCTTCGCAGTACCATCACAAGGTTACTATGATGACCTAGACTTCTTCCAAATGTTTGAGCGGCGACTTTAGTAACTATTTGGATAAATACAAGATGAGTCTGTATTTATTCTGGATTTATTCCTCACAACTAATCCAACCCTAATTAAGAATATAAATTGCTCCCCTGGCCTTGGTGATCATGACATCGTTTCTGCTGAAGCATTGCTAAAACCCGTCCTGCACAAACAAAACCCCCGCAAAGTCTTGCTTTTCAGTAAAGCAGATTGGCCAGCTCTTAAAGCAAAAATGAAACTTTACAGTCAGTCATTCTTATCAAATCATTACGGACAAACAGTAGAGGAACTCTGGACAGACTTTACATCCACATTGGACAAACTGGCACAAGAATGCATACCAGCTAAGCTCATCCGTGGCAAGTCATCCTTGCCTTGGATAACCCAAGAGATAAAGCGTCTCATACGCAAACGAGATAGCCTGTATAGAAAGTTCAAAAGGACCGGCGACTCTGACATCAAGACCAAATTTCAGACTCTACGACAGCAAATAAAAAGGAAAACCAAAGATTCGTACCAGGCTTATCTCGAAAATCTCTTGGGCCTAAACGACGACGACAGCACATGTGACAGCAAAAAACTCTTTTCATTTTTGAAAAACTCACGTCGTGATCAGCAAGGCATACCACCTCTTACACATGAAAACATACTCTATTCAGATACCAAGACCAAAGCTAATCTTTTTAACTTGCAGTTCAACTCTGTTTTCACACCTAAAGAACCTTTATCGCTCTCCCGCCTTGCCACGATGCGCGTGCAGGACTTGAAAAAAGCAGGTGGCCTGCCTTCTGACCCTACCCCGGACACACTACAGGACTCTGCGACAAATATGCCAGAGATTATCATCTCCCAAAATGGATTATTGAAACTACTTCAAAACCTTAAACCTGGTAAGGCTGCTGGGCCAGATATGCTCAAACCCCTTCTGCTGAGAGAGCTCCGGGAAGAAATCGCCCCGATCATTCAAATCATTTTTGATAGATCCCTAAAGACAGGAAAGCTCCCGGCAGACTGGACAAAAGCAAATGTCATGCCTGTCTTCAAAAAAGGTGACAAATCTCTGGCAGCCAACTACCGACCCATTTCCCTCACTTGCATCCTTTGCAAGGTGCTCGAACACATTTTAGCTTCCAACATAGTTAAGCACCTTGATGGGCAGGGCATCTTGTACGACCTCCAGCATGGCTTCAGAGAGAAGCGGTCGTGCGAGACCCAGCTCGTCATGCTCATAGAAGACCTTGCAAGGAGTGCCAGTGTGGGTAAACAGACTGACATCATTCTACTAGACTTTTCAAAGGCCTTTGACAAGGTAAACCACAGCAAACTTCTATGGAAGCTGCATCAATACGGCATACGCGGACAAGTGTTGAACTGGATCCGAGCCTTCCTAGGGAGCAGATCCCAGCGGGTAGTGATTGAGGGTGAGGAATCAGAATCCATACCAGTTACATCAGGTGTCCCCCAGGGCTCAGTCCTGGGTCCGATTCTGTTCCTCATCTACATAAATGATCTGCCTGATGAGGTCTGTTCCCGGGTGCGACTGTTTGCTGACGATACAGCCTTGTACCTTACTATGGAGGGGGAGGATGATGGTTCAACCCTCCAAAATGACCTGGACATACTTTCGAGGTGGGAAACCAGATGGGACATGGAATTCAACCCCTCAAAGTGCCAAGTTGTACATGTGGCAGGCTCCAGGATACCTGTTAAAAGGGACTACATATTGCATGGTCAGGTCTTGGAGTCGGTCACATGTGCAAAATACCTTGGGGTTGACATTTCAGGTTCCCTCTCCTGGAATTCCCACATCAACCGGATAGTCGGCAATGCAAACCGTACACTCGGCTTCGTGCGACGTAACATTAAAACCAAGATGCCAAAGGTACGTGAAACAGCCTATAATACCCTTGTGAGGCCACAGCTTGAATACGCATCGGCTGTGTGGGACCCACATACTAAGAAACGGATTTCCCAAATTGAACAAGTCCAGCGAAGAGCTGCCCGCTGGACAGTCAGTAACTTTGACAGACAGGCTAGTGTAACTAGGATCATACATGACCTTGGATGGCGCACATTGGACCAAAGAAGGGCAGATGCCCGTCTTTGTTTGTTTTTTAAGATTATACATGGTTTGGTTGCAGTGCCCCTACCGGATTATATCCATCACAGTAACAGAATCTCTAGATACTGCCATTCCATGACCTTTAGGCAGGTCTCCATTTCAACAGACTATTACAAATATTCCTTTTTCCCCCTAGCGATAGTACAATGGAATGCCCTCCCACAGTCTGTTGCTTGCTCGCAGAGTCTTGAGGTCTTTAAGACCGCAGTCTGCGAGCTGCAACATTCTCGCCCATAAATCCCACTTGCTTGTTTTTATCTGATTTTAGCTATTCTTAACTATTTTAACCTATCATCTGTTTTATCCTCATCTTTCATGCTTTTATTTCTTCCGTATATTTTTTTATACTTTTTCTGTCTGATACTAACAGACGCCGCGCATACCTGCCTAGAATGTCCGCGAGGGCGTGTGGCAGTATATAGAGATAGATAGATAGATTATTGCAAATTTGATAAATTAACTATTGTTAAGTAAAATTTCTACAGCAATATCCAAGTATTTTCTTGTCATCCTTCGTACTTAATATTTTTATCCTGATAAGCTTTGAAGTTGGCACACCCCTATTGGGCGACCGACTCGACTACAGCAGGCTAAAGGTTAATAAATTCAACTAAACAGGGGTGTATAATGCGGTAAAATTTTCTTCCAAATAACATACTGCTTCGGTGGTGTAATGTAAAGGTACAAAAAACACACAAAAATTTGAAGACACAAAATACCTTATACAATAACTCGGAATGAACAAAGATGAACGCGGACTGCAGTTTTCACCATCTGTGTGCAGTTGAAAGGAGGGCAAATAGCACTTGATACCTCAATTAAGCCTGCCAATCCATGCACTCTTACCACAGCAAGCATGTGCATTCTACTGCGATGTTTTACGTGCCCATAAAAATACAACAATGAGAAAGCCCCAATCGAGGTGAATGTGTGCCCTGTTAGGATGGCATACCCCTCTTGGGCGACCAAGTCGCCTACAGCAGGCTAAAGATTTAAATGTCCAACAAAGTAGGTGCATATACTCGGTAAATTTTCTCCCATATTACACGCAAGATTTGTGCCGCTTGATTTACTTAATAAGTTGAAATCTACAGGTACCAATAATCACAAAGTTTTGAAGACAGAAAATACTAAAAATTGCTAATATAATAATTTGTGAAGAACAAAGATGAACGCGGACTGCAGTGTTTACTTTCTGTGTGCCGTCGAAACGAAACAAATCACTTAATACGTGTACCTCAAATAAACCTGCTTATCCGTGCACTCGCATCACAGCAGATTTAAAGAGTAACTACACTTCAGGAACTGACTGAATAAGATCCCAAACCCTATCCCAAGCATTAAAGGGAAAGATTGACAAAGACATCCCAACAAACAATAAATTACAAGTGATAAGCCGAGTCAGCAGCTCTTTCCCAAACAGGTGGCAACTCAGCTATCTTTACTGAACTAAATAATTTAGACCAACAGAAGGGTTACAACAGACTAAGCAAATTATACGAAAAACATTTAACAACTATTACCTATTTTCAATTTGCAATCACGTTCATATTACGAGGTGTTTTACTTGCCCATGACAAAAGACATGAGAAAACCTACAATTAAGGTGAATGGTTGTACTTTCAGGGAAACCAATTCTGCCAGTTTCAGTTTTGCCTTCCTTTTTAAAGAGGTTAACTCTTAAAAGGAAGAATTTGCTCCCAGATATAAATTATTTCATTTAAGAGTAGACCCAATTTTGGAAGGACTTCATTGTCTAAGGACGCTACGAAATAGCACAAATTTTAAAGTTGCCCCCAATACACAGTTCCGAGCCACATCCAGAATGTCACTCAAAGTCACCTGATAGTGTATAACTTGCCTATGCAACGGCAAATAGGACGTGATAGTCTCACAAACAAAATTCCACATGTTCAATGTCTCACATAAATATGTGAATTTACCTCACAGTTAATGGCAGGATGTTTACCTATTTAAGTAGGCGTATTTGGATTTAAAGTAGACATACATAAGTTTCGTCCTTTGAAGCGCATCCCCCCCCCCACACACACACATACACAACTTGTTCAAATAAGCGCTGGCTGCCTTTAATCTACATTTGTAGATCCTTCAACGATACATATATTTCTTATAGTGTGGAGAGTATTAGGACACAACGATGTATGTATTTATAGACGGACGGATCATTTATTGACTTCTGTTTTCAGCAGTCACTCTTGCCATACGAAATCCAGTGCTATATAGACATCACTATTCGCTGATGCACTGGAGACGGTCTATGCTCCACAGATTAGTGCAAATTGAAGCACATTTCTGAAAGACATTACAGATAATCCTGAACAGCCTGGTTGAACACGTCGAAGTTGGGTTCATCCTTGTCATCTGTCCATGATGACACTACTACATGGTGTAACTCAGAAGCCAATCATTTGTTAGTGCAGATTGAAACACATTTATGACAGCCATTACTGATAACCTGAACAGCCTGGTTGAACACGTCGAAGTTAGGTTCATCCTTGTCATCTGTCCATGATGACACTACTACATGGTTTAACTCAGAAGCTAATCATTTATTAGTGCAGAGAAAGCACATTTCTGACAGACAAAACTGATATTCCTGAACAGCCTGGTTGAACACGTCGAAGTTGGGTTCATCCTTGTCATCTGTCCATGATGATACTACTACATGGTGTAACTCATCATCATTCCAATCCAATCATTTGTTAGTGCAGATGAAAGCACATTTCCTAGATGGTCCAGGATTGTGTTTTGACCCAGATTTCAGCGCAAAGATTCGGAGTTCGGAAAAAAGAAAAGGGTCTTTCATGAGTTCGGCAGGTTCGGAGTTCCGGCTAAGAACGGGTTGTTCGTCGGTTCGGTAGGTTCGGAATTCGGACTAACTGTGGGTCCATGTTGGGTTCGGCATTTCGGAGTTCGGACTAATTGTGGGTCCATGTTAGGTTCGGCAGATTCGGAGTTCGGACTAAGAATGGGTTGTTTGTCGGTTCATTAGGTTGGGAGTTCGGACTAACTGTGGGTCCATGTTGGGTTCGGAGTTCGAACTAAAACTGAGCCCTTTATGCGTTCGGTAGGTTCGGAGTTCGGACTAACAATGATTTCTGCATGGGGCACTTGGCATAATTTGGATGGGCCGCAGTCCGGAGTTGACCTATATTGTTCCCAGTCTTTAGTCCGAACTACGGGTTTGCCGAACTCAAGTTGGACCCAATCTTAAGTCTGAACTCCGAGTCTGCCGAACCTAGGTAGGACTCGGTCTTTAGTCCGAACTCCGAGTCTGCCGAACTCATATTGGACCCAATCTTAAGTCCGAACTCCGAGTCTGCCGAGCCTCGGTTGGACTAGATCTTTACTCCGAACCTGCCGAACCTAGATTGGACTCGGTCTTTAGTCCGAACTCCGAGTCTGCTGAACTCATGTTAGACACAATCTTAAGTCCGAACTCCGAGTCTGCCGAACCTAGGTTGGACTCGGTCTTTACTCCGAACTCCGAGTCTGCCGAACCTGGGTTGAACTCGGTCTTTAGTCCGAACTCCGAGTCTGCCGAACTCATGTTGGACCCAATCTTAAGTCCGAACTCCGAGTCAGCCGAACTAGATTGGACTCGGTCTTTTGTCCGAACTCCGAGTCTGCCGAACCTAGGTTGGACTCGGTCTTTATTCCGAACTCCGAGTCTGCCGAACTATTGTTGGACCCAATCTTAAGTCCGAACTCCAGGTCAGCCGAACCTAGATTGGACTCGGTCTTTTGTCCGAACTCCGAGTCAGCGGAACCTAGGTTGGACTCGGTCTTTATTCCGAACTTCGAGTCTGCCGAACCTAAGTTGGACTCGGTCTTTAGTCCGAACTCCGAGTCTTTATTCCGAACTCCGGGTCAAAACACAATCCTGGACCAACCTTCATATTCTGACAGACACAACTGAAAAATCTTAACTGACTGAACGCTTCGATAATGTGCTTAATTTCTTGTCATCTGTCCTTGATGATACAACTAGCGCAGGAACCACACAATTTCTAATAGCAGATAAAAGCACGTTTTGGACAGACACAACTGATAATCCTGAATAGATGGGCTGAACACTTCGATAATGGGCTCAATTTCTTAATGACGCTAAAAACAGACTGTAAGAAGTGAAGTGCTATGCACTACTTGATGAATTTCCAATGATCGCGAAATTAGCACAGGTATTAATTTACCAGCAGCTCACGAATCAAATATTCAGGTATTTCTAACTCACTCGATCTTTCCTAATATGAAATAAATAGGCGCTACCTATAAAACGAGCACTGCTGGCAACTTTTTCTCATAACTAACATGTAGGCAATTACAGGTATGTCGATTCAGATAGTGCAGAAATGTTAGCGGTCTTGCAATTTTCGACGTTTTGAAACCACCAAACTGAAGAAAAAAATATTTATGTAATATCTTCAAGTGGGATACACTGTTAGTACAAAATCAAAAATCAAAAGTAATTTCCCTTACAGCCCTTAAGTATTTACTTCTCATGTTCTTTCCTATGAGACATCTTACCATATGGCTAAAGATTGGAATATTCTAAACCTATTTCATTCTTATCTTAGAATGCATTCTGTAAATGGATATTGCTGTTTAGTGTTATATGTGCCAGTACTAACATGCAGTCCTCTAGGACTTGAACCTAGTATCTTAAAAACAGACAGCACCAACTGCAGGACTGTTACATAAGACTGACACAAACCCCAGATAGTGACTGATTGCCTGATAATCAAACGTGAATATCAAATTTAATCAGTGCCTACCTCTCCAAATTTTTAAGTAACTGTTAATATCTGCTGTTGTAATGAAATTGTATAAAAAAATAATGCTGTCTAACCTGTCTCAAGGGTAACTCTGTTAAGGGCCACCTATCACATGTAGCTACTTTTTTGTGCCCCAGGGGACAATGAACCTCTATTAAGTGTACACCTGTCTGCCATGACTCTGCAGCCAGTTTTTGTGAGGCCCCTTCATGACCCCTCAAGACAGATTTGACTACATGTTGTATGAACACTGGGCCACTTAATCAGACTTTAACTGCATTTTTCATTGAGACTGATCGTGAACCATCATGTTGCAACTTTACTGAGCATGAACTGGGCAAAAAGTATTAGTATGTATGTTTTTCTGACTTGATATGAAATTAAGGCATTGCCTTCTAAGTGACACCAAATCCTCGAAGTATATGAATGTACTGTTGTAAATGTACTTGATATCATTTAAAGATGGAAATTGTATGTTTAGCTTTCTTTTGTCAGAAATTCGACAATCAACTGATAGGCTTGTTTTTCATATGGATTGTACAGCCAGTCAAGATTATTTCAGTCATTTTCAACTAAATCAGTTGTACAAATTTGTTGCCAAAATGTGTGATCCCCTAGAAAATCACATGATCACCTGCAAATATAAGATCTCAAAAACTTTCAAGCAAATGTTAACTTATGAAGAGACAGACAGACAAACGGACATCAGACAAAAGATATATACCCCTCCTCATACTTCATTTGCTGGGGGTATAATTATGGCCTTGCTAATATAATTATATAATGTAAAGTCTGATTTGATAGTTGTCATCTCACCCCTGTAGATTTGAGACTTGCAAGTGCTTAAGACAAGAAATAGGTCTTATCAATGACAAAACAAATTGCAAATAAAAGCTCACCTCCATGATGCTCATATATCTATATCCAGAATCTCCACAACCACAACCCCCCATCAGCCAAAGTAGTAAGCCAAAGAATCTCATACGTCAAGCAACAGTCCCTTAATCTAACTTATCTGCTATACTCCAGGGAACAACAAACACTGGAGGGGCACCGGTGTTTAAATTTGAAACCAAAGAAAATCGACATGAGCTGTGTTGTCTTGTCTGCAAAAGAAGTATTGCAGAATTTTGAATATATTACTGACTTATTTGCAATAATGAAAACTTAGTTTCATGGGCACAGTTGAAAACATTTTAATGAATGAACATGCAGGCGTGATCTCCACTCCATTCCATGGCTTTGTGATGACCTCTTACAGGAAAGAATTTGCTTCCTCTGAGGGAGCAAATTCTTTCCTGTAAGACAACCATTTCAGGCACTGGGATGAAATTGTAACCAATAGAATGTAGATTATCTAAACCATTCCACTCCAGGTTTATCTATGGCACTTTCATGTTGCATCACAATAGAACTAATATAATAATAAAGACTGTCATTGAGTGTCATAAGGAATGAACTAGTTCCAGACATCAGAGAAATTTGTTTCAGAAGTGACTCTCATGGACAATCCTACCTTCAATGTTTTAAATAGGAATCAAAGTTTTACCAAATCTAATGCATATTCAAGAAATGCTTGTAACAGTTTTGAAGTTTATTATAGCAAGGGCATTTACTAGGATAAATATGGTATATTGGTACGTAGAACCGTTTGAAATGGCTTTGTGTAATTCCTTAGAACTCTTGTACTACATAACTCTTGTACTACATGTCCGTCTCCTGCCGGTGATTCACTTTTTCATCTGCAGAACATATTAAAATCCGAGCAAATATAAGATATAAGATTAATGGGTCCGGATAAATAATACATAAAACTTCAAATTAAACTACAGTAGGTCTCTCTGTTACAAAACACTATCCTTAAGTTTCCTAGCTAGTTTGGGGGGGGGGGGGGGGGGGGGGGTTGGTATCTGACAACTAATTTTGAGTATGTGACATTCCAGCTGACAAACAATTTTGAGTACCCTCTGGACAGTCCTGACATTTTTTGTACCGTGTGAATCCTAATAAATGCCCTGCTCTAATAAACGCCCTTGCTTCTAACCTGTCGTCACCCTTCTGTATGTCTCTTCCTCATGACCCAGAAATGACATCTTACAAATTGTGAAAATACAGACAAATTAATTTTTTAGATTGTAGCATTTGCTCAGCTGTCCTCGAAGTCAAGAAGGTCACCCATTCTGGTACTAACCGCTATCTCCTTTGCTTAATTTCTTGAAAGAGCCAACCACCCTACCTGAATCTCCATAAAGATGCTGCCAGCTTCTACAGCTAGGCTGTAAAAGTTGAAAATATATATGTACCACACTGATTTTTTTCTCTACATAAGTGGTGCCCATAAAAAGTACCAGTCCCAATTCAAAATGTATCTTTTTTTTCCCAACTGCAAGTTGAACAAGGCATCGCAGGCGATACAAATCCCCTCACACAAGACTACTTGCTCGAGATATTGTCATGCCCTACATTTGTATGAAGTTATTTTAAAATCCATGGAGAAATGTAGGCGCTAGAGCGATGACAAAGTTTTTCTAAAATAGCTACAGTGACCTTGACCTTTTAAGCGCAGCATCCTGAAAGTCGAACTTGCTCGAGATATTGTCTTGCCCTACATTTGTGTGAAGTTATTTTAAAATCCATTGAGAAATATAGGCACTAGATCGCTGACAAAGTTTTTCTAAAAATAGCCACAGTGACCTTGACCTTGGGCGCAGCACCCTGAAAGTCAAACTTGCTCGAGATATTGTCATGCCCTACATTTGTGTCAAGTTATTTTAAAATCCGTTGAGAAATGTAGGCGCTAGAGCGATGACGAAGTTTTTCTAAAAATAGCCACAGTGACCTTGACCTTGGGCACAGAACCCTTAAAGTCGAACTTGCTCGAGATAATGTCATGCCCTACATTTGCGTGAAGTTACTTCAAAATACGTTGAGAAATGTAGGTGCTAGAGTGATGACAAAGTTTTTCTAAAAATAGCCACAGTGACCTTGACCTTGAGCGAAGCACCCTGAAAGTCAAACTTGCTCGAGATATTGTCATGCCCTACATTTGTGTAAAGTTATTTCAAAATCCTTTGAGAAATGTAGGTGCTAGAGCGATGACAAAGTTTTTCTAAAAATAGCCACAGTGACCCTGACCTTGGGCGCAGCACCCTGAAAGTGGAACTTGCTCGAGATATTGTCATGCCCTACATTTGTGTAAAGTTATTACCAAATCCGTTGAGAAATGTAGGCGCTAGAGCGATGACAAAGTTTTTCTAAACATAGCCACAGTGACCTTGACCTCTGGCGGAGCACCCTGAAAGTCAAACTTGCTTGAGATATTGTCATGCCCTACATTTGTGTGAAGTTATTTTAAAATCCATTGAGAAATGTAGGCGCTAGAGCGCTGACAAAGTTTTTCTAAAAATAGCCACAGTGACCTTGACCTTGGGCGCAGCACCCTAAAAGTCGAACTTGCTCGAGATATTGTCATGCCCTACACTTGTGTGAAGTTATTCCAAAATCCGTTGAGAAATGTAAGTGCTAGAGCGATGACAACAGGTGAACATACGTACGTACTTACGTATGGGACAAAACCTATATCCCCTCACCACTTCGTGGTGTGAGGGGATAAAAATTCCCAATTGCAGAAAAAATTGTTCTAGGGACCATCTTACAACATACATTTACTTGCTTGCTTAGAGAAATAGCAGATATATAGCAATAATTGAACGTAAATAGTAACTAAATACTATATATTCAGTATCATGTCCCCTATCCCACCACTTGAGACTTAATAAGGCTTAAAATAAAATTTTGTTTGTTTGTCCTCGACCGCCCGACCCACTGTTTACCCCCCGACTCAAAAAATTATATTGCAATTTCCTGAAGAAAAATTATTTTTATCGTTCGCGGCCGTCAGTATACCGGAATCCCGGTTTTTAACAAAGCTTTGCAGGGCTTCCGTTAACGGACGGGCGTATGGCCGTATATTACGCCCAGGATTTGCTCCCGTACGTCGAGAAATTGGACCTCTGGCGTCTGGCATACGCCCGATAATTGTTACATACGGCCGTTTGATCTTGTCCCGACGTATAAAATATCGCCACTGTCTTTAAAATTCTAGCACGTGTCATAATTAATCGGATTAACGCAGGTGTCAGCCAGACGAAAAGACCGCCTACGGGCCAATCGAGATTGTCCGTATGGAGCACTGAACCAGGTAACATATATGTCGGGACCGCCTACCTGTCAAAAACGATTATCAAAATAACGCCCACTCGTAGATTCAACCTCTTACGGCAGTCTGCAAAACAACTTATCAAATCTTTTGGATAAAAAGTGTCCGTCTATTTTAACGATCGCGAAAATGTAACTGACCTGTTTGTGTAAGGCGTATTCCGACTTCAAAAGTTTGTGAATGTATCCATAACACACGAATACTGAAGCATGTATTGACAAACTCTATCCAAAGTTTTTAAGAACATAACATTCGTATTAACGCTTGCCCTTACAACGAAGGTCTTGTCATGATCCATACTGTCGTCAATGGAGTTTTTAGGAATACAAACCTCTTCTGCGAAAAGTGTTGATTCAAAGCGAAGATACACTGTTAATATTATTAGTCGCAATTTCCGACGTGTTATGGTTGTACGCTCTGGTACTATACATTGTCTATTAAAATACGAATACTGAAACGTCCATTTCGCCGATTTCCTAGTTGTATCGTCATGCAACCCAGTGCGAAAATAATGCCGTACAGTGTGCACAGAAATAGCGCATTCTGATCAAGGTCTACGCGATTATATATACGGTAGCATTGATATACAATTACCTGCACGTTTATGGGTCAAGCACGTTTTCTCTTTGATGTAAAGATCAAAGATGCCGCTGCGAGTATATACGCGTGCCGTACGCAGTGTCATACCGTGAGACAGGTACCTCAGTACACATACCGATAACTAACAATCGTATCAGCCAGCGCAACTAAGCAGTCAGACCGGTCTTTCTTGTTCGCATCTAACATGAATAATAATTAACATCGACCTAGCGACAACCGAGTTCTTCGGTGGAAGCGTGTTATTAAACATTCCGTAAGTCACCGTATTTCCGACGCGGCCCATTTGGTGGCAACGAAAGGGAATATTATGCAATAGCAGACAGTGCAACGGCGAGTCTTCACAGGACTTGCGTATTGTTCACTCACAAACAGGAATGACTCTGATTAGACTGCGTTCCGTAAGTCACCGTATTTCCGACGCGGCCCATTTGGCGGCAATGAAAGGGAATATAATGCAATAGCAGACAGTGCAACGGCGAGGACTTGCGTATTGTTCACAAACAAACAGGAATGACTCTGATTAGACTGCGAAAATGCTCAGGCTTCCTTTCGAAGATCAAAAAGGGCACTACAGTAAGGGAGAGAGAGAGAGAGGGACGTGTAAGGGGGTTGGGGGGGGGGTAAAAATAACCATGTATAAGTCATTCCTAAAAACTTCGGACTTCCAAAAAATTCTCTCAATACGTCCAAATCTGACACCATGGAAGTCTGGACTTCCAAATTTTGAAAGTTAGTGGAAGCCCTGGCTTTGGGTAGCTCAATGGACCTGCAAATGTGTCATGGTCTGCCAGAAGCTTTGTTGTCAGATTGAATGGGATAGTCAAGAGCTCATAATGCTGCAATAATAATACAAAATATTTTGACATTGGCACCAATGTAGCCATTGCTATACTAAAGTACATTTAGTACATGTAGCAGTCTGTGCTAAATCTTGACTATTTGCTCATGCATTGTTCCAGTATTTATGATCTAAGGGTACATCTGCAAGAAGCAGTTGGTAAAGGATAGAGGTACACATACATCTATTCTACTGAGGTGTGGTTAGGTCAGACACTACAGACATACACATGCTGCATATTTATATTAGTAGCTAACACCAGTGCTCACAACGAAAGTGCTAAAGTACTACCATTAGCTTATGTATAAAAAAGGACATGCAAAGCAAGGTTTAAAGTGATTTAAAATAAGCTTTCAGCAATATAAAACAAATACACTGTAAGCAAAATAAGCTGCAAGCCAAGTGGGCTGAAATAAAATACTTTACACAAATAATTTTTCCGTATTCTACAGAAAGCAAAATATAATATAATAATTTCCCTACCTACCTACCCAAGACTAAAATGCTGGGTAGGTAAAGGACAAACAAACAATTTTTTAATTTAGGCCTAAAAGGTTTCCAAAATTCCAAATTATAGGAAAATACGATGCGCTTTTTCCCAATTCCGTGGGCACCAGCACCATTCCCAAAATAGTGAAAAAAATCACTGTACCAAAACACATTTACACTTTGTCCTGCTCTGGTAATGCACCTTAATATCACAGTCCAATTCCTGCAGACTTCTGACATCAATACACTGAAGGGATCGGTCTATCAATGGAACCCATAGTTCTACAATGAAGAACATAATTGGCCCTATTCATATTTTTCGTTGTTATTGGACATCTTTTTTCTTTTAAGTTGGCTGTATTACGTTCTACCGATGTCAAAATATCAAGCATAGCAAATCAATTACATGGGGTTACAATGGAGTTACACTGTTATGCTTACCACTGCGATTCAGCAATTACTACCAGCATTCAGACTATTTATATTGTTCCGTTCACATCTGTATAGTCAGTGAAAACAAAGCACTCATCCAGAAGTTTCATTACTGCCATCCTGTTGATCTCGAAAGCACATGAGCGTTGAATTGTTGAGTAAGGTATACGCAATCCCCATCGTAACCATTGATTAGTCAATCCCCATTGTAACCGTTGATTAGTCAAACATATTTAGTTATTATTGCCTGTTTTCTTTTTTCTATCTTTTTTGACAGCTCAATGATACTTTCAATGAAAATGTGATATTTTTGGACTTTCGCTGTATCTGAATGATACATATTTCTTTAGTTCATGAAATGAAAAAGAGAATTTCTTGAGAAAATTATTTACTTTCATTTTTCAAAACTACCGAGTCATAAGAAAATGCCCTGTCAGACAATTGCATAAAATTTACTGAAGACTCAGATCAGCCTGCACATCCATCAAGTCTAATCGGCATGTTTTCCGTGAATATGGATCTATGGAGCCTGGGCAAAGAGACTGCATGCAGGTGCAGCAAGACTGAAGCTTTACTGGTTGCATTGGTCAATATGCACGTTTTCATGTGACGCAGCCCAATGATTATATGATTGAGCTGGGGTGGAGGGGGTATGGTGGGACCAGAAAAAAATGAAGAAACAAGTCTTCTGACTGATTTTGATGCAACAGTAGGGCGGTGCATCAATGTCAATATGACATTGTTTAGAATTTGATGTCGTGTGCATAGATAGAGGAGGCGAGAATAGATGAGAAAAGAAAATGACACACAGACGCACATGTACACAAACTTTTTTTCCATTGTAACAACAGTATGACGGCTAGCCCAGAATACATACGGCCTAGTTGCAAAAATAAATCTGTATTTTACATTCACCTGGTATGTGTCGTCATCAAATTGGTTTCCCAATATTCCATTTGGATCATTTTAGCACTTGTTAAGTACCTGCAACGGGCTGTTGCCAACGAATATAAAAAAAGTGAGATTTAGAAAGATTTTAGAACTTTTTGTCAGTCAAATGATGGTGGTTAACACATTTTTGTATGACTTTTTAAATGCTGTCAGTGTTTCGTAATTTCCTTGGTCATCACAGGAAAACCAAGTTTAAGCCGCTTGGATTCACGTTCCGCATTTGGTTTACCACGTCCATTTTTAGCGGAAAGTGAGCGAGTGAACTCGGATTTAACGTCCCACCAACAGGGTCATATGGAGACTGGACCTTGGTTTAAAGTCTCATCCGAAAGACCAGAGAAGCAGGGGATCAATTTGTCGGCCCCTATATTGGTAGTCTGGCGTGTTATCCACTACACTACAGCCGCTCCTTTTAGCAAAGAGACGGCGATGTGGCAGCCATAATAATAATACCTCGACACTGATTTTAAGGGACTGGGGAACCCAAACTTTGCATGTCGTGAAAACTAGTGACAATGGCAAATTTCCCTGATTTTCAACGATTGGCGTTGTTTTGTCACAGCGCGTATGTAGAATAGCTGGATTTTACCTTTCTTTGTGGCTCTGGGCACTGGAAGGCCCAACATGGAAGGCTGATACGGATAGAAACTATTCAGCAGCAACATGTGTTCAACTTCAGGTCAACATTTTTCTGTTTCTATTTGCACTGTCATCGTTACAGGACTCGTTGCAGGCGGGTGATAATCTCCGGTATTCCCGGTATCCATGTCCCGGTATTCATGGGGGGTACATGGGTTTGGCAGGGCATAGATTCAAAACTGCTGCACAGAATTTCATAAATTTGGTGTCATTTTAAAGGCAATACACCAGTCTATAATATGAAATAAAATTTGGTTCATATTTATTTTAATTTCTTCTATTTGTTTGCAACTAAAGTCCCGGTATCCGGATTTTGTAGTCCCGGTATCCATGGGGTAGGCATGTTTAACTTCAAATAAAATCCAAACTACTGGACAGAATTTAGCAAATTAAATGTCATATAAAAGATAGTGTTTTAGCATAAACACTACATGTAAAATTTGTAAATTTGACTTAGCTATTTTGCAGAAATAATGTCTCAAAGTCCCGGTATCGGTATTTTTTTGTCCCGGTATCCTTTTGGTAGTTATCATTTGCCTCATATAAAACATAAACTACTGAACCGAATTTCACAAGTTAAATATCAATATACAGGCAATGCTTTTATCTTAATGAAACATTAGAATTTTTTAAAATTTACCAATTTAATTGGTAGCAATAATGCTTCAAAGTCCCGGTATCCGCTCTTTTCATTCCCGGTATCCATTGGTATGTTGTATGTGACGTGAAATAAGATCATAATTTCCGCGTTAAAATAAATTAAAATTGCATTAACTGAAATATTTTTGTAAAAAATAAAGGTTAAAATAGATTCAACGTGGCTCAGCAGCCGTATACCACTAACATCCTGATATTCGGATAATGGTAAGGCACAGACCGACCGTGCTTGCAGCAGGTGCGTGATGGTGGTTGTTTAGATTTTTTTGTTCTCTCATCCATCCGGTCCATTCTTTTTCTGTCTCCCTCTGTTTAGGAGACGGTATGATATAGACTGAAAATTTCTCAAAGAGCCGTTATATCCAAAACAATTTAACGACCTCAAGGATAACATACCCCCACCCCCTCAGCCAAACAAGTCCTAAAATTGTCGGACTGAAACAAAACTCTACCAGATTCGCGATTGCAAAAGACACCCCAGTCATGCGAGTTACATGTAGATTGTTGTTGCACTCTTGGAATTTTTATAGACAGAATTTTTTTTATCTTTAATATATATTTGACATGGTTGTATTTGGACATTATTTTTTAATTCTTTGATACTTTCGCCATATCAATGGGTAAACTTGTAGGATGCTCTTATCTTCGTATGCAATATGGATAATTAATATGATATTTTAACATGTTATGTAGTATTTGGGCTGCTTTTACGTTTTGCAGGAATAAAAAAAAACGACCTGCCTACCCTAAGAAAGTATCCTTGTTCGACAACTGTAAACATAATATTTTTTATGCTTGACCTAACATGGGTTGCATTAAGATTGGGATTCTGATCAGCTTGCATATCCACTCATGCTGGTCAGTTTCTTGGCTTTTGGTTGTCTGGAAAATAGAAGGTTCTCATAAAAACGCTAGCTGATGAAGGTCTCCTGTTCGCAGTTTCCAGTCAATATATCCAATGAGTACCATTCATGATACAATACATGTCAGTCCATTTGTTGATACACTTTTATTTTACGAACCGATTGTGATTCAATGTCAGGTTAGCTGCGGATATGTGTATCCTTGAGGTTGTTAAATTGTTTTGGATATAACGGCTCTTTGAGACAATAATCAGTCTATATCAAACCGTCTCCTATACAGAAAGAGAAAGAAAAAGAATGGACCGGATAGATGAGAGTACAAAAAATATAAACAACCACCATCCCGCACCTGCTGCAAACACGGTCGGTCCGTGCCCTACCATTATCCGAATATCAGGATATTAGTGGTATACGGCTGCTGAAGCACGTTGAATCTATTTAAACCTTTATTTATTACAAAAATATTTCAGTTAATGCAATTTTAATTAATTTTAACGCGGAAATTATGATCTTATTTCACGTCACATACATCATACCAATGGATACCGGGAATGAAAAGAGCGGATACCGGGACTTTGAAGCGTTATTGCTACCAAATAAACTGGTAAATTTTGTAAAATTCTAATGTTTCTTTAAGATATAAACATTGCCTGTACATTGATATTTAACTTTTGAAATTCGGTTCAGTAGTTTATGTTTTATATAAGGCAAATGATAGTTACCACATGGATACCGGGACAAAAAAATCCCGATACTGGGACTTTGAAACATTATTTCTGCACAATAGCACAGCAAAATTTACAAAATTTATAAAAAGTGTTTAGACTAAAACATTATCTTTTATCTGATATTTAATATCCTAAATTCTGTCCGGTAGTTTGGATTTTATTTGAAATTAAACATGCCCACCCCATGGATACCGGGACAACAAAATCCGGATACCGGGACTTTAGTTGCAAATAAGTAGAAGAAAATGGAATAAATATGAACCAAATTTATTTCATATTATAGATTGGTGTATTGCCTTTCAAATGACACTAAATTTATGAAATTCTGTGCAGTAGTTCTGAATCTATGCCCTGCCAAACCCATGTACCCCCCATGAATACCGGGACATGGATACCGGGAATACCGGAGATTATCATGCGCCCTAGTTGCACCCTCTTTTCAAGGTTCACCGCATATCAGAAAATACCAGGTTTATCGGATTAGTGATTTTAATTTTACCAGAGACCATTCGCTTGGAAAGAGCAGGGGTAGTCTAGTATCATGTTATGAATGTAATGACAGTGATGCACACTTAGAAACTCAAGCGCCAGTGGGTTGCCACTGTTAATTTTAACAGAACTTTGATTCTTTTTCTCTCTTTTCGAGAGACCAATGCATTGCGTTTCTTTTTTCACCGTCTATTTTGCTGTACCTTGCTCTTTAGCCAGGTTGTGACCATTGTGGAACGGAGAGCTGCAATATGGCATGAGCCATGACACGGACCGCTTGTGCGCGAAATCCCATGATGTTGTGAAGATTGAGGTTTCCAGACGCTCAATAAACCACTGAATTGGCCTAGTTGTGTCATGATATTGGTCGATTTGGTGGCCGTTTCAAGTCTTGAACGTGGGCATATAATATACAGGTTTATACCTTGATTCCGAGGCGGTTTGTTGGTTGGTTTCAAAATAAAACTTTCTGCCGCCTTGTTTACAATTCACGCCAGCGACTTCTTGAGAGGGCTCTGATTGGCTGTATCACTCATGTGACAATCAGCGTTCGCAAATGACAGACTGCATCGCGAGTTATTGCGAGCTAAAAGCATATTCCAAATGTTTAAATGTAAACCAGTCGTTAAATCCTGTGGAGAAGACACTGGTTCCCCATTTTTGCACTAATTTCAATTGCTCGACTGCAAAACTCAGAACCCAGTAAGGTGGTCGTCGCAAATTCGATTCCATAGGTTTATATACTTTATGGTATTTGCGATACCCAGATACGAGCTCTGCTCGATGGCTGCTTCGCAGCCATCTCGCAGTGCTCGTTATAAACTGACTCAGTGGTGCTTCCTCAACTTAAAAGATCCCAAATTATCTCCAGTGGCGGATCCAGAGGGGGTTCGGGGGTTCAAACTAACCCCCTCTTCAGCCTAAATTATTTCATTTTCATGGAGAATTTCAGCAAAAATTGGTCGAACTGTGCAAATCGAACCCCCCCCCCCCCCCCCCCCCCCCCCCTCAGCTAATTTGAACCCCCAATTCAAAATTCCTGGATCCGCCCCTGATCTCACCCTCATGAACGGTTCACCGCAATTAAAATCGTCAGTGACCGACCACTTACCCGCCGATCTCACATAACGATCATTTCGCTGCTTTTGAACATGATAATGATGTTATTTAAATACTGGCATTATCTTGATATTGAGAGCGCAGTATGTTTGCCGGTACATGGAATTTAGTGCCAGATCTTGTATACAATGGATTTATTCGTCGTGTTATACCCCGTGCGTTTCTTTCGGCCACCATTATAATTTATGAAGAGTTCTTTGGAAGAAAGCTCTGAATACTGTGGATAGACTTTTAACTTCATCACTGCTGACATCCATCTTCTAATTTCAATAATTCGAAAAGACGAAAAGACGCCATGCAAAGAGACGCAAAAACGCCATGCTAAAAAGCCGAAATAATGCCAAGCGAAAAGACGAATAGACGAAACTCGCTTCGCGAAAAGACAACTTTTCAGCGCGGAAAAAAAAGAAATCCGAATGCAAAAAGACGCCATTTGAAACTTTTTTATTATTTTGTTGTCTATTCGCCTGGCTTCTTCTCGTCTTATATAAAACGTTTTTTTGTGTGTGTTTTTCAGGTTTGTTGAAAAACGTCTTGAAACCATGAAATCTAAACCCGTTTTATGGCATTCTGCTGTGACATGGGTTTCCCCTTTCAAAAACAAGTTTCATGATTTTGACCTTTCCAAATTTATTGGGTCTTTTATATCTTACTTGGCAGGCTGATAGGTGTAATAGGCAAACAAACGGTGATGCAATTACTCCTTTTTCGACCAGTGGCCTTGTGTATCCTTATCATTTGGATGAGGTCGTTTCTAGTATTAAGGGTTTCTGGTTGATGCTTCCACTTTTTAGAAATTTCTTCACAACATAGATATATGAGTCAAATGATTGGACGTAGGCTAGCCTATACTTGTTCTCTCCTTCCATTTTAATCGTATTTTGCATAGAAGTTCCAGGAAATAAACAGTGTAGACCCTGTTAAGACGCCGCGATCTGCGCTGTTTGTCAATATCCCCCAAGAGTGCAACTAAACAGGCAACAGTTAATTATGTTTTCAAGGATGTTACAAAACAAAAAAAGAGCTGTTACGAAACGAAAAAAAGTCATACTTACCAAACGACCCAATCATCGGGTCGTTTCGTAACAACTATTTCAATTCGCAAAAATCCTCGTATATACGTAGATAAGCAGTGGGGACAGGGACGTATATTCCGTAAAATGTTCTCATAATTATAATACACTGTAGATTTGTGCCGCTTGAATTATATTAGGCACTGTAATGAACAGGTGTTGAGAATCACAAAAATTTGAATACACATTAACCGAAGTGAACAGTGTTGAACGCATACTACACTGTTCAGCTGTTCACCGTCTGTGTGCCGTCGAAAGGAAACAAAAGCATTTGCTACCTAAATTAAGCCTGCAAAGATATCATGATAAACTCGAAATTAAGGAATATGTAACGCAATTCTGTTAGTTTCATATGCTTCTCTTCTCAAAGGGTACACACTTAAAGAAAATAATCGGTTACCTTGAGGTAAATTTGGGTTTCTGTAAGTTTAGAGTAGACCCCATATTGAAGGGCCTCTTTGTTTATGGAAGCTAACAGGATGACACAAATTTGCCTGCTTGTTAAAACCATACGAAGTGGTACAACATGTCAGGTGACAAGTGATCTGAAAAGAGGATTGTACCTTTGGCATCAGATCCTGCTTAACCATTTCAAAACTGGGAAGAGACCGTATTGAGGACATATGCAAACAGTGCAGACCCAGTTCAGACGCTGCGTTCTATGTAAACAGTGCAGACCCAGTTCAGACGCCGCGTTCTATGTAAACAGTGCATACCAAGTTCAGACGCCGCGTTCTATTTGAACAGTGCAGACCCAGTTCAGACGCCGCGTTCTATGTAAACAGTGCAGACCCAGTTCAGACGCTGCGTTCTATGCAAACAGTGCAGACCCAGTTCAGACGCCGCGTTCTATGTAAACAGTGCAGACCCAGTTCAGACGCCGCATTCTATGTAAACATGGCACACCCAATTCAGACGCTGCGTTCTATGCAAACAAGGCAGACCCAGTTCAGACGCCGCGTTCCATGTAAACAGTGCAGACCCAGTTCAGACGCCGCGTTCTATGTAAACAGTGCATACCCAGTTCAGACACCGCGTTCTATGTAAACAATGCATACCCAGTTCAGACGCCGCGTTCCATGTAAACAGTGCAGACCCAGTTCAGACGCCGGGTTCTATGCAAACAGTGCAAACCCAGTTCAGACACCGCGTTCTATGTAAACAGTGCAGACCCAGTTCAGACGCCACGTTCTATGTAAACAGTGCAGACCCAGTTCAGACGCCGCGTTCTATGTAAACAGTGTAGACCCAGTTCAGACGCCGCGTTCTATGCAAACAGTGCATACCCAGTTCAGACGCCGCATTCTATGCAAACAGTGCAGACCCAGTTCAGACGCCGCGTTCTATGTAAACAGTGCATACCCAGTTCAGACGCCGCGTTCTATGTAAACAGTGCAGACCCAGTTCAGACGCCGCGTTCTATGTAAACAGTGCAGACCCAGTTCAGACGCCGCGTTCTATGTAAACAGTGCAGACCCAGTTCAGACGCCGCGTTCTATGTAAACAGTGTAGACCCAGTTCAGACGCCGCGTTCTATGTAAACAGTGTAGACCCAGTTCAGACGCCGCGTTCTATTTGAACAGTGCAGACCCAGTTCAGACGCCGCGTTCTATGTAAACAGTGCAGACCCAGTTCAGACGCCGCGTTCTATGTAAACAGTGTAGACCCAGTTCAGACGCCGCGTTCTATGTAAACAGTGCAGACCCAGTTCAGACGCCGCATTCTATGCAAACAGTGCAGACCCGGTTCAGACGCCGCGTTCTATGTTAACAGTGCATACCCAGTTCAGACGCCGTGTTCTATGTAAACAGTGCATACCCAGTTCAGACGCCACGTTCTATGTAAACAGTGCAGACCCAGTTCAGACGCCGCGTATTGCGGCGTCTGATCAGGTCTATACTGTTTGCTTGCAGAATTTCATGCAAAATACGAAAAAAATGAAAACATCCACCAGATACCCATATAATAGAACTGGATGTCCAGCTCAGAAGGAGGTACATGTCCGCTGGTCAGAAAAGGGTAATTGCATCGCTGTTTGCCTGTTGGCACCTATCAATCTCTCAAGTCACACATATAAAGTGTGTTTACAAACGCAAATAAGTTCAAAAAGGTAAAAAAATAGACTGTTTTTCGAAGGGAAAAATACAAGGCTCGTTTAACATTGAATCATCCTTGATTCGAGTCATGACGTTGAATCAATGTTGATTCAATATAGATTAACCGCTGTATGCCCATAGGGCTAGCACATAACCTACATACATACCTGAAAACAAAAGCCCATATCGTTTCATCAACTAAGATGGGAAACATATGGATACCCTACTTGAAAGTATAAATAGCACCAAACATATATCCTTATAATGATGTGATAAAATTCACACGTGTTTAGCAGAGACAACGGACGCGACAGAAGACAACCACCGCGGTTCAACAGGTGAGGCTGAAAACAGGCTAGACTTAAACAAGCCTCCTACTTAAAGCATATTTTACTTTTCAGCATAGTTTACTATTCTGAATATTTTAATCTTTATCAAGCTCCAGCTAAAGGTTTGCTCGAAGTCTTATTCAGCTGCCCTTAAAACGGGATCAGAGAGGCATATTGCTGAATATGAGACTGAATATTAGTCAATAAACAGGCGAGAGCAGCCGTATTTCCTTATTTTCTCCTTAATTAGACTGAATCGAAATTTCTGGCATTCATATTAAGAAAGGGAAAAGGTTTTTTACACGTCATGGAGAAATTCAGGGTTCTAGCACACCAGAAAAGCGACAAGAATCTTTGAAATGTCAGCGACGAAGCAGAAAGAAAATAAATATTTTATTGCAGAAGGACGTGAACGCTTTACAAAATGTACAAACTTGAGGATTCCGACACGACAGTTTCAATGCTACCAGGAATTACAGAAAACATACCAGTTGTAATAAATCATAAATTACTTTGTAGAATGAAATTATAAGCATTTGAAGTTGGGTACTGTCTTTTCTTCTGGCAATAACTTACCACGGTTTGCATTTAAGGCCGGGTACAATATCGTTCGGGGTGTAGCCAATGTCACCATTGTCATGCCAATGCCGCTCTGAGTTTCACTATTGGCACCATTAGCTCTACCATTGAAACCAGTATTGCCGACCATTCACAGCCAATACTGCAGACATCTTAGGGCATGGGCAAAATTACCATTTCGGGTAATTTGCATCATTCAATATGGCAATTTACTGAACCCATCATAAACAGGAGAATTTTTCCCAACAATAATGAAAGAAAATTAGACAAACTAACAATTTCTAAGCACAGAAAACTATTTGCTCTGCAATGTTACCATAGGCGCCATCGGCTCTACCAATGGAACCATTGGCGCCATTGTCTCTACCAATAGAACTGCCAGTGGTGACATTGGCAATTTTGCCATAGGTGCCAACGGTTGCCAATGGCACCATTGGCTGCCGATACTGTGCAAAGTTTTACGGCTGCCACTAATACCATTCTCGCTGTCTGTCTGTCTGTCTGTCTCTCTCTCTCTCTCTGTGATTGGCATCGCCTGAAATGGTGCCTTAAGCCATGTGAATACATCGAATACTCGAATCAGCCTGCGCATTTTAGCAAATTAGTCAATATTCCGAGTATAGGTAGGGACGAAAGAGGCACTGTTACAGTGAAACGGAAAATATCTAATCACGTCTGCTTCCCTTTGTCGTCGTAATTTTTTATTTTGAGCTGTCCTATTTTTTTTTTTTTTTTTACTGCTTATAAAAAAAGTTTTCCAGGATTTCAGTGCTGTAGGACGGAGTTGCATAAAACTACTAAAAAAGGCAACTGTGCTACTATTTTCTTGTTTCATTTTTTTGAGTCATAATGTTGGTTGGTTGCAATACAGGTGGCGCGTATTTCATATTAGGAAGTAAGAAGTCGGAAGTATGGAAATAAGAAGTTTGAAGTCAAAAGTCCGAAGTGACACTCTGGACACAAGAATGAGACTCACTCAAAGTGAAACAGGTAGTAAGAAGTCAAATGTCCGAATTATCTTAATTAAAAAAGGCACCAAGGTCGAGTGGTTCCAAACTCTCGGTTATGGTGCTGAGGGTCGTGAGTTTGAATCCCAGCATGGGTCAACTCGGGACTGGAAATCTCTCTCGACCAACACTGGAATCAGGAAATGAAAAGGTGGCGAAAGGATGGGACAGCTCCGCCTTTCATATGTAGCTCTGTCCACGATACAGTGAACCTCTGACCCCAACGTTCCCTACGGCCATTAGGCTATGGGAAAACTTTACCTCTAAGTTACCTTAAATAGCCTTTTTAGTTATTACAGATACATGATTTGATCTTTGACCTTTTACTGTGACCTTGATCCTGGGTATGGGAACCTAACTTTTGTGCCCGATATACCTTCTGCTTATGGTTTACTTATCTGTGAAGTTTCAACTTGGTCAAATAAGCTTTGGCACTTTTGGAGTTATGCCACCTTACCCTGTGCAACGAACAGACACAATGACAGACAGACGGTGCCATTTTAATATGTCAGCCGAAGTTCCTTAGGTGGCACAAATCCCTTCTGGTTGTTTACATTTTAACAAAGTTTTGCTATAAATCGGCCCTGAAATTAGCATCGGTATATCAGCTTGAGAAACCCCCCAGATTTACTGGTAAATTTGTCAGTAACAGTGTCGTATTCTGATTCTGATTAACTTGGAAATGTCCAATACTAAGCAGCGTAACAAACAATGAGCATCGCTTTGTTGCTAGTTGTATATGGGCGATAGATACATTATCATTGTCTACGCCCACAGGCGTAGACAATACACTGAACGAAACTTATAACCGTCCACCTAACATTTTGGCGGCTGGTTCCGCAAACAAACGTTGGTGATCAAAAGAAGTAAGTTGCGTATATATGTAAGCCCCTTGCCAAAACTCTTAAAGTTATTTCATTTCAATAGAACACCTACTTCTTTCAAAGGCGCAGTCCGAACAAAGGTACCCTCGTTTCAAAAAGTCACAAATGTTGCTACAGTATAAATGCTTTCAAATGTGGTAGTTCTTGAGAACAAATCTTTTCTTAAAGAGGTAACCAAATACCTGTACTAGAGATTCAAAAGTAATGAAAGTTTTGATGCGATCGGACTTGCCGTAAGTTCTACGCAATAACGCGAAGAAATGCACTGTCGCTAGATAAATCCCAGAGGTTACACTTAAAGCACATAACCATAACCCAGATACAAAATTTGCGCTGCTCTGTAGTCGTAATTATCGGCCGTACTGCATTAAAATTTTTGGCAAAAAAGCATCTTTTCTTGATGTTTTCGAAACCATTTCGAAGACTGAAATGCATCCCAGAAATACCGTTTAATTGAAAATTTAAATTTTATTCAGAAACCGGAAGTATGCAAAATGGGTGACAATTTCCGGTTGCAATATGGACTCACCAGGTTCTATAGGATATGGCCTTGTAGGCCAAGATCTAAAAAGTTACATACATTGATTTCAACTTGAAGGTTTCGACGATTTTCGAAATCTGCTTTCATTTCTCGGAAAATGCATTTTTAAATCTCTTTTTAGTATTTATTGGTTTGGAAGACCACACTGTTCACATTCGCAGCAAAACCTGTATGAAAATTGCGTAAAAGTAACGTTTTCTCTCAACAAATGCGTTTTTGGATATTTCTTTCCAAACCTTGCCAAAGCATCAGAAAAATTTCAAAATATTCCTAAACTGAAGTCCATAACCATTCACTTGATTTCTGATATTATGCATTTTGATACTTAGCTGGGCAGATATGTGAAATAATTGTGCACTTTGTGATAAAAGCATGAAATTTGGCACAATGCTAGACAAAGCTATTCTAAGCATTTTCAGGGTGGATGCCAAGCCGGAAAATTTCATTTATGGCGACCATCTTGAATTTCAAAATGGCCGCCACTGAAACTGCATTTTATGACAAACAGAATCGGAAATCATTAGAAAGACCAGTTTTGTGTTTCTGAACATGTTTTGCTGAACTTTCGCCATGATTTTCTCATACTTGTCTGTTATTCGGCATTTCTGATCTATGCTCCTGGGCGTAGACATGACACTAATCGATAATTACATGTTTGTAAGTATAGAAATGGAATACAGTGAATCACAGTTCCGCACCCCCTGGTGAACAAAACCTTTCAAAATATCATTGTTTTGGCAGATTTAATTCTTTTTCTAGTGAATAAAACTTATTAACTGGATGACGATAGCAATTTTTTTACTTGTTACTTTTTCTTGTTGCTTTAGTCAGCATAATAAACCATTTTGCCTAACTCATGATTTATAAAAGAAGCAAAAAACATAGTTTAATCCTTAAATGTATTTGAGTTTATTTTAATACACAAAGTTATATAAGGATTTAAAAGGAAAAAAATCATATTCGATGTGTAACGTACATAACAGTAGCAAAGGTTCTAACAAAAAACAATAATCTAAATGAACCATAATTGGTGGTTGATAAATGTGGTCCTTACTGAACTAACACTATTATTCATTTTCAAATTATGCACATATCAGAGAGAACAGATTGGTTCCTTTTGAATTAGTCAATACAGCACTGAAAAATTACTTGAATCTAGAACGAAACATTTTTGTAAGAGTCCATACAATTTTTAAGAATGACTTCGAGAAATAGATACACGTGTAAATGGTAACTAGTGTATCCTCAGTTTGATCTGTATTTCGTCTTAAGTAGCCAGAAGCATATGCCACTATATTGGAAAACCATCGTTGTATGTTTTTAACTATAATTATATGATTTAAACATGTATCTGATGGTAGGTTTAGTGGTAACGTTGAGTAACAAAATTGTAGTTTGTATATAATTGTTAGTGGTGTCAGATAATTAGAATTGCAAACTGTTGTAAAGAGTCAGTTTCAGACTGCAGCTAGGCTTTCAATGCTTTAAGTGTTAACCTGTCAACTATATTCAGATATTCAGATACATGTTGTATACGTAGATTTTCAATATTTCCTGTTGTACAACAGGAAAAACAAAGATCTTTACGAATGGCATACTCTGGTTCTGACTCTTTTAAAACACAGTTTTGCAGCAGCTTCACTATAATAACCTTTTAATGACACATTCGACAAGAAAATATTTTGATCAGGGTTGAGGTTGAATATCACGTTAGCTGTGTACCTGAGTGGTAATAAACGTTATCTGTTTGTATACATGTAGCTCTCGTCATTTATACTGCCGCATATTACTGTTAGGAAAACGAAAAAAGTGCAAATCTTTATAGTGAGACATGGAAATTAGAGCTTTCCCATCATCTTCTGTTCACGAAGTATAACTGTCACTATAAAAAGACATAATCTTTCCTGATCAGGTAATTTTGCACCACCATCTTTGCATATTTATGCTTACTATTATCAACACCTAAAATATTACATCAGCATAATTACTTTCAAACAACTTGTAATAAATTATTTATTGAATTAGTATATTCTTTTATATTGTCAAGTTGTATTGAGAACACTGTTCATAAGCAGCAGGACTTCATCATTAATAAATTATTTACTCCCCACCCCCACCTCCCCTACCCTTTCCCAAAATGATTACAACAAACTAAGCAAAAAGATTAATTAGAATAACATTTAATTTGGCTAGTCCCTGATATGTATAGGTGTAACTTATTTCATTTGTTTCTGTCCTAAATATAACGTTTTGCTACATATAAGGTGTGACTAATTAGTAAATTGCCCAATAAAATGGTTGTATACATTACTTGTTATGTTTGTTCTCGTTTAATTTCTAGTCATACTGCAGGTTCATTTAGGAGATGAGGAACTGAGATTTGCCTTTAAATCCTTAAGTAGTAACATTGATGTTGATTAATATATGTAGTCTTTTTTTTTTTTCATTTGCCATTGCATTTTGTGCAGTTGGAACACTGTAGATTATTATTACTTGTAAAAATAAAATATTTGTCAATAACAACAACTTAAGTTCCCATATTTAGGCACCCCTCAAGAAACTGTTGAATATATAAGCATTGATAAGGTAAGAAAAAATAATAAAATAAAACTGCAGCATAGAATGAAGATTGTCGTAAAAGGAAGAATTTATCGAAACCAGCTTCAAATATCCACATAGCCTATTACTCAACTCCTCGTATCATTAGCTTTCAGCTCATGTTTCGATATTTTATTCCCAAAGTCATGCTTATGGCATCAGAGGTAAGAGCATTACAAAATAGACAACGTAAAGCTGTGTTGCAAAACTTGTAGTATTTTGACATTATGCAGTATTTTTTTTTTTATTTAATATGATGCTTTTTGGTTGAGAAATGGCATTTCTTGTGTAACGTATACTACCCATAGAACCTTAACTAAAGTAAATGTGCTCTGCAACCCAAGTTTACATGTAACATTCTGTTCCCAAAATCTTCAAATGTCTGTTTATATTTCTCTTATCAACAGTCTTTCTTTTGTTTGCACTTAATATGCTACATCTTTTCAATAAACACTGTAAGACAATGCTCTTGTATGTTTTGTAGATTACATGTCATACTAGACGCTCTTATACTACTAAATTAACGCTTTTGGGGCGCTATTTTTATAAGACTGACTGTTGACTGCTTATCTCTTGACTTTACTTCTACATAAAGTGCTGTCCTACAACGGCAGGGCTTTATTTTCTCCACAATGATGTCTCTGTTCTTTTATTTAATTTAACTTTTTTAATCATTTTTATAATAAATATCACGTATGCTAGTATCATTAAAAGGATGACAAAACAGTTAAGTAGTTAGGCAAGTACGTTATTAATAATGTTAATTTAGGTAATAAAATGCCAGAAAAGAGTGAATGTCCTCAGAGCTTTTCATGTCTAGAAACATTATTAGTTTGCAGTATCCTATTTTTCGTAACGTATAAAACAAACGTCATGTCACCTTTAACCAAACTATTAAGGTGTCAGAGGTCTCAAGAAGCAACGTTTCTTAAGAACTGAAAGAATGTCATATTTATAATATTTTTGAGACACAGTGAAGAAAGTTCAAAAGTGGTATTAAAATGGACTTTTATGACTAAATGTTATTTACGTTACCTCCAGTAGTTGAAAATGATAAAAAATCATGCAGTCTGTAAATATTCCACTATTTGAAGATAGGAAAAAAGGGAGAAAGGCTAACAGAAACAAAACGATTCAAAGTTGATTCTTGTTGCGTGCCCATCTGGTTGTTACTTCTATTCTTCTTTATAGTATTCTATTTCTCCTAATTTTTTGACACCTTTCTCCCTTTTCCTTTATTTTTTGCATTTGTTTCTTATACTTAACCTGATTTTTTTTTTGTTTATATTTGTACCGCCTTTGTTCACCTTTTATTTGTATTGTAGGGGAAGGGCCGTAACTAATGTTGGTAGAACTTGTGGCCCAACCCCATTGCATAACAATATGGCAATTAAATATGTTTAAACTAAACAAAACAAAATGTTTCTGCATTCAAATTATATGGTTCTATGGAAATATAAATATGTAATTTACACATGTGGGCTTAACCCACAATCAGAGGGTTTACAGGTATAAACCAACACAATTTGAATAGGAACTTCTGCAAACACTACTCTCTAGAGTTCCTCCATATGACAGGGGGACTTTTATCAGCTCAAAGTCGATACAAAATGTAATGGGCTCTGATAAGTATGAAACTTACCTATGAGGCAGACGCCATTTTGAAAAATCAAGATGGCCGCCGAAATAGGCAAAATTCAGCTTGGCATCCATCCTGAAAATTCATATTTTGGTCCAATCTAACTATGTACCAAATTTAATGCTTTTATCAAAAAGTGCACAATTCGGCCAAAATTTGTTACATATCTGCCCCACTAACTGTCGCGTTTAGACAGCAAAAGTGCAATTAGAAAAGTGGATGGTTATAAGATTCGTTCAGTGTATTAGATATTAGGAATAAACTTTCCTGCGTTAACATTTTTGTGTTGGTGGCTGTGAGTCTGTAGCAATTTTGATGAATTAACTATTGTTAAATAAAATTTCTACAGCAAAAGTCCAAATATTTTCTTATCATCCCTCGTGCTTTATTGTTACATCCTGATAATCTTTCAAGATCGCACATCCCTCTTGGGCGACCGACTAATCCACAGCAGGCTAAAGTTTAATAGGTTCAACAAAACAGGGGTTTTAATTCGGTAAAATGTTCTCCCATGTAACACAAAAGATTTGTGCCGCCGTAGTTACTTAGTAACATACTTCATCGGTGTTGCAATGTAAAAGTACCAATAAACACAAAACTTTGAAGACACAAGTGCCTTATATAATACCTAACGCGGGATGAATAAAGATGAACGCGGACTGCAGTTTTCACCATCTGTGTGCAGTTGAATGGTAGCAAAAGCATTTGATACTTCAGCTGAGCCTGCCTGTCCGTGCACTCTGATCACAGCAAATACGTGCATTCTACGATGTTCAACCTGCCCACAACAAATACAACTGTTAGATAGCCTAAATCAAGGTGAACGTGTAAACTTTGAGGGTGCTACGCCTCTTGGGTGACCAAGTCGCCTGCAGCATGCTAAAAGTATAGGTTGACAACTTTGCTGTCCTCTTTAATTGCACGCCGGTGGGTCGGGGTTCAGACTATATGATAGCCCCTACATAAAGCTATATATTAGTTGGTTGGGGCCGGATGTTTGTCTGTTTCTTGGCCCACCGGGGTTCTACTAGTGGTCTTCTTTTGCTCCAGTGCTCTAGTGGTATTGCTGACGCCCCAGGAATCTCCAGGTGTCTCAACACGTTTTGGCTGTCGAGTCCTCATCCTTGCTTCATCACGGTCTTTTCTTGATCTTAATTGTTGACCGTGATGACTCTCTGATGAGTTAGGGGACCTCCATACGAACTGAACTACCAACTAATTGTGTGCACCGCAGCGGAGGGTGAGGGTGAAGGTTTGGGCCCAGTAAAACCGGTTTAAACCCCCCAGTAGTTATTACTGACCGTCCCAAGGCGGTACTTTCGTTGCGGTTGCATTTGTTTTATGTTCGGTGCTGTTTGATTTATTGTGTTCTCATTTTAACTCTTCTATAATAAAAATAGAAAATAGGTAAAAATAATTGTTAAATGTTTTTCGTATAATTTGCTTAGTCTGTTGTAACCCTTCTGTTGGTCTAAATTATTTAGTTCAATAAAGATAGCTGAGTTGCCACCTATTTGGGAAAGAGCTGCTGACTCGGCTTATCACTTGTATTTTATTGTTTGTTGGGAAGTCTTTGTCAATCTTTCCCTTTGATGTTGGGGATAGGGTTAGGGATCTGATTCATTCAGTTCCTGAGGTGTAGTTACTCTTTAAAATCAACAAAGTAGGGGTATATATTAGGTAAAATTCTTCTAATATAACACGCAAGATTTGTGCCGCTTGATTTACTTAATACGATACTACATCAGTGTTGTAATCTACAGGTATTAATAATCACAAAACTTTGGACACACAAAATAGCTTCTATACTTACTGGTGGTGAACAAAGATAAACCCGGAATTTAGTTTTCACCATTTATGTGTAGTCGAAAAGAAACAAAACACTAAATACATCAAATAAACCTGCTTATCCGTGCACTCTGATCACAGGAAGCACGTGTATATTACGAGGATTTTTTACTTGCCCATGACAAATGATATGATAAAGCCTAAATGAGATTACGAAGGCCAAATGTCTCCCGACGTACGGATATGTCAGTAATGGGGATATTTGATTTTGAAAAAGATCATGACTACAAGCTAAATGGCTATCACAGGCCACGACTTTGACAGAAATAATCTGCTGAAGTCCCAAGCTTTGACCAGACTAACATAGGGTCGTATAGCTGGTACGAAAAGCCCTATCAAGACCCCTTTAAAACAAGATCATGATGTCATAGTAATAACAATATCCTAAAAGTTTGATATAAATCCGTTGAAAACTGAAAGAGGAGTTGCTGCCACAATTTTGACCAGACTTGTAAACATAGGGTCATAATTCTGAAAGAAAAGACCCTGTCATGATAATCAGTTGAACGAGATTCGGCCAGACTTACAAAGGGCTCTAACTCTGGCAGAAAGGATCGAATCATGACCCCAATAAAATATGATCCAGGCCCAGATGTGATAACAATATCCTCTGAAAATCTGTCTATAACTGAAGGAGGAGATGCACCTACAAAATCTGGCCAATTTTACAGATAAAGGGCCATCACTCTGGCAAAAAGGATCTGATCATGACCCCAAATGTAGTATGGGCAGCGTCATATAGTGACAACAATATTCTGATCGTTTCGTGAAAGCCAATGAAAAAACGGATAGACAGACGTACGGAACCCATCCCTATAGTCCCCTTAGACAACTTTGGGGGACAATTAAGGTGAATGGGTGCCTTTTCAGGAAAAGCAATTCTACCATCTTTAGCTTCGCCTTCCTTCTTAAAGAAGTTAACATTTAAACGGTAGAATCTGCTCCCTTGTGTAAATTCTTTCATTTAAGAGTAGACCCCATTTTGGAAGGGCTTCATTGGCCAGGGATGCTGCGATATGGCACAAAAGTTGCCCTAGTTTGTTGGTTTTTACAAAATGTTATTCATACAAGATTAAGTAACAGGATATAAGCATGTAATATTCAATTGAAAATCTGAACGAAACCATATTGCTTACAGAGTTTATTAAAATTGTTAAAACAAATATGGAATAATGCTCATACACGTTGTCCGGTACAAGTCAAGTTACAAAGGGAATTCACAGAGCCGATTTTACATCTGGTCATTTCTGTCAGTCTGCTTATATGCATTATGTTTTGCATTTCTTGCTCCTATCAGTCTATCCAGTACATAAGATATGATAACAAAATAAACATTCTGTTAATGGCAAAATGAATTCAAAAGATCAAAATAAAATCTATAACAGACAGCAGCCTTGCAACGATTTATTTTGAAAATCACACACACACACACACACACACACACACACACACACACACACACACACACAAACTTGCTACAATAATCGCTGTCTGCCTGTAATCTACAGTCGTATGAATCCTTGAATGATACATATATCTCTCAGTAAATAGAAGCCAAATCGCGTAGCACAGTCAGTAGCGCGTCTGACTTAAGAGCTAGTGGTCCCGGGTTCGATACTCGGTCCAGCCATATACTTTCGTTTCTCCTTTCGCTGATTCAAGAAGAGCAGTTATCAATTACTGGTGCAAGTATGTGCATTTTGTACTGGTTAACCGTTAAGCCAGCCCAGGAATAGTGTGATTAGGTTAATGACCGTCCCGACATGACCATAGTTGATTACCGTGGACATTAAGCAAAGAACAATTTAGCAAATATATAGTTTTATAACGTGGGGGAGTATTAAGATAAACTGATGTATTGTTCGTAAGTATTGACCTGGCACTCGTGAATATTCCGTTCATCTCCGTTTATTAATTCACGGTGTCCGATTACTAACGGGTAAAAGCAGCGTCAGTACTATTACTATTAAACAGAAAAAAATATCACTGTATTAAGTGGCACAGTGTATAGGGCATTGAGCCTTTAATCTTTGAGTTATGGGTTCGAATCTTAATATTTTTTATGTTAATTTTTTTTCTTTTCGTAAAAGCAGCAGGTAATTTAGCCATGCTCGGCACAACATTTAATGGTTTCAGCTATTAATTTGGTTGGTTGTTTGGTTGGTTGTCTTTTGTTTAAAGGCCCTTTGAGACTGTACTTCATTCTATATCTGGCCGTCTTTCAAAGATAGGGGGAAAGAAGAGATGAAAGGCGGGAGCAAAATAAATCCGAAAAGCCCCACCCGCACCTAATGCAAACACAGTAGCCCTTTGCCACACTATCAGCCAAACTAGTATGGTGGCCGGGCACCAAAAGTGACCCTGCACCATCGCCCGACCAGGCAACCCCGTTCAACTGTAGAAAGAGATGCACTATCTTTCTACTATCACTTGTACATGTAAATCCTACAACAGTGTCGACCAAAAACATCTCAGATTCAAAGAAAAATACCAATTGCTTCCACATCAAAGCATTTTCAGGAAAACTAGCACCTGGAAGAGGACCATATATCCAACAGACAATAAATGCAGCTGGTGTCAGCAGCTGGACAATTGTCAGAGTATGTCGGAATCAAGAGAAACCGGGATACTTATGTTCCCACGAAAATATATGGGTCAAAACCCAAACGACAGATAATCGTTTAAAATTATTAAGTAAAAATGTGCATTTTCATTCATAACATTATAAATAAAGACAAAAAGTAAAAAATGAAATTACTAAAAACGAATGCTGTAAGATTCGACCTTAAGATATCTGTATCCGCCGTCAGAAGCCTTCACCACTACGCTATGGCGTCATCGTCCAACGGGTGACTATATTATATTCAAGTAGCAGTTTTTTCCGGTAAATGATCGCTAAAACTAACGAAAACTGCCGAGTGTAATGACGGAAATAAATGAGTGTCAGGTCAATCCTTATCAACAATAGGTGCGTTCATCAGTAGTCACCTTTGCCATACGAAATCCGTGCTGTATAGACTTCATTGTTCGCTGATGCACTAAAGACGGTCTTTGCCACACAGCAACACACCGCTTTTTAGTGGAGATGAAATTACATTTCTGACAGATAAAACTGATAATTCTGAATAGATGGTTTCAACACGTCAACAACTTATGTTCAATTTCTAATCATCTGTCCGTGATAAACAGTTTGTCAGAAGTGAAGTGCACTGCACTGCTTGATGAATTTCCAATAATCGGGAAATTAGCACAGGTATTTATTTACCTGCAGGTCATGAAACAAATACTCTGGTATTTCTTACTCACTCTTTTTTTCCTATACACTGACTGACTGGTGCTTCCTCAACTTAAAAAGAGCCCAAGTTATTTCATCTTCATGAACGGTTCAATGCTACTAGAATCGTCAGTGACCGTCCACCTACCCGCCGATCTCACATAATGACGCCTGATTCAGATTCAGATTCATTTCGCCGCTTTTAAACATGCTGATGATGTTATATAGATACTGGCGTTATCTTGATATTGAGGTAGTGTGGTAGTTACCTCCCCTAAACCTACGCAATGGCTGCGATTATAATCTTGTAGGTCATATATGATAAGACTTGATATTGAGGATGCAGTTCCTTGGCCGGTACATGAAATTTAGTGCCAGATCTTGTGTACAGTGGATTATTTCGTCGTTTTATACCCCGTGCGTTTCGTTTGGCCGTCATTATAAGTTCTGAAGAGTTATATCTTTTGGAAGGAATCAATAATGTATATTTTCATCTATACGTTTTTATTTGTTCACTGTTTTGAAATCTAATGCACCCAGGTATTATTGCAAATATATGCTAAATAGGAGGCGACGTTCATAAGCTACTTAGCTTGTTATCAAATCCGTTTGTATGATCGCTGTAAAACCTGAGTGTATATGTTAATATGATGAATAAAATACTGTTCACACTAAGGAAGCCCTGGATGGACCCCAAACTTCATAAGTTTCGTCTTCTGACTAGCTTCATCACGCCTTACTTCTTACTTCTTATTGCTCTTTTATTTAATAATGTTTTATTTATCCATACCGACCTGCCTCTTTTTCCGTATATCTCCAAATGTTTATGGTTTATATGCCGCCCTTAATAGATTCATAAACTCCCAGAATTCATCAGGAACGAGGACTGCTGGTGTATACTCAGCTAACTAACAGAGAAAACTAACTTACTGCAGCTAGAAGACAGTTAAAAATATTAAATGAGCCACGACACGAGAAAACCAACAATGTGGTTGTACGCCCAGTGCAGACTCAGATCAGCCTAGGCATCCGCCTAGTCTGATCAGACTCTTTGCTAAGCGCTTAAAGGGTAGCTAAGTGTCTAAGCTACCTCCATGCGGACAGCGAAGATCTGAGTCTGCGCTGGGCGCACAACCACATTGTTGGTTTTCTCGTGTCAAATGTCTTTTAAGTGTATTTCTTGACTTGTGGCTTTCCTGCTAGAACGGTTCAGATAAGCAAAATTAAAATCAAACTTTAGTGGGGGTCACAAATATAGGGAGTTTACAAAGACAAAGATATAAGTGTGTATATATCATAATTTTGACTGTCCTTAGGAATTAGGGAAGTCCCAATCATGCCTAAATATCCATGTTTCACATGCTGTCAATACAACAGCTCTCAAACTTACGGGGAAAGGATACCATCGGTTTGTGTCAAAGGCCCATGGGAAAATATATGTCCATGAATGCGAGTTAAACGTGGAGAAAAAGTTACAAGGTTATATTATAATTAGTGTGCACTTACAAGCATATCCCTAGCTTTTACACATTGTAGACCAGAAACATGCCACCGTTTGCACGGAATAAGGTGGGTCATTTGACTTCCAGCGATCTGTCCGGTAACCTTTTAAGATGAGAGATGTGTTTAGGGTATGCCTCATAAGAAGAAAGAGCACCGACATATCTAAATGATTTGATTCCCCCTATAGTGGAAAATGCAAACCGTTATAATTTAAGAAACTCCATTGATATATGTACACTGCATTATAACTCCTTTTTGCCATCAACAGTCAGAGCATGGAATACTTTGCATATTGATATTAAATAAGCTACATCTGTTGATTCGTTTAAACATCGTTAAATCAGAAACATATTGCAACCCCCAAAGTATTTTAATAGTGGCTGCCGCAATGGCCATATACTACATGCACGAATGCGTATGGAATGTTGCTCTTTAATTATGATCTTTACAGGAAAAATATTTAGAAAAACTTTGGTTTGCAGATGAACTTCAGGGACTAAATATAAACCAACGTCTTTCTGGGGTAATAGATGCGACTATGCAGTTAAAACGAGCTTTTATTTACTAAAGTGCAAGACTTTATCATGAAGTCCAAACGGTTCATGTAATGGCGGGATTTTTACCAATGGTCTGAGATGTTGAGCTAAGACAGGCGATCGAGTTATGCATGGTCACGGTACATTTTGATAGTATATAATGATAAAAATAGTTTATCGAGATGATTCTATAATTATACAGTGTATAGAGGTTGCTTCCATATTAGGTTGCACTTCTGTTATATTGCTCATTTTTCGGCTTAGGTGTTGAGCATAATCTTTTTATAGCCATGCCTGACCTCTCGATGACTTTGATTGATATTAGTATTCTTACTATCGTGTCATGTTGTTCCTTCTCGTATACCTCTTCATCTATTTCTTCTTATTACATGTGTATAATTATTATCAGTTGTATCTTACTATGCAGTGCACTTTTACTTTTTTATAAGCTTTCTTTCTTCAATCTAGTTATTGTTTATTTGTTGAGTTTAATCTACTTATTTATGTGTTCATCTATCTTTTTATTAATTTACTTATTTTCGCAGTTTAACTTTCTGCTTCTGTAATTAACCACTGACTACTTCCAAGTTAAATGTCTTGTATGTTTAAACCATCTATTCTATTGTAAACTGTGTACGCATCGGGAGATGATATATATAAGCTTCAAGCTTACTTTCAAATCCTGATCCATTTATTGTATGTCTATTATGTTGTAAAATATTATGCCTGAATAAAATAGTGTTCAAACCAGGTAAAAATAACGTATTAGCCTGACTACCTTAGTTATGCTATATCTTTACTATTAGAAATGATTGAAATGATTTGGGCCTTATTTCCAGAAAATCACGATGAACAAGGTTACGATGACCTTTAAACTCTGACATCTGAATCCTTTGCACCATTTTAGTTTCTGATCTACATTTTACTTTGAGATACCTTTAGAATAGAAATAAATCCCAGACCCGACGATGTAGGTTAAAACTGTCCTGTAGTTAGAAAGAACCTCTGCTTTCGTATCAAAGCAGTGTACTTGATTTTTCTTTTTCATGATTAGTTCTTAAAGACACATTTTTGATTGCATAATACCCTAATGACTGTTTATTGAAACCTGCTGCTTGGAGATAAGAGATCTCAGTAAGAGTTGTAACACTAATACAGGTAGGGGCCTCATAAAGGGAAATCAATTGTCCAGGGAAAAGAGAGACTATGGTCATCAATTTATCAGATTATATTTAGTTAGGTACATTCATACTAATTAGCGCTAAAAACACAGAAGACAATATAAAAAGTTTTTGTTTTTTTTTATTTACACAAAATGAATGTGAACTAGCACATAACAGAAAAAAGCCGTCCATCTAAGTCCCATTTAGCCACATATGATAATCCAAGAAATTTTAATACACTTTCACTTGCTTGTCACAATAATATAAAATAATATTATGAATATCCTAAGTTTTCCAAAGAATCTGATTCAGTCACAAAATAGCACTTCAGTTCACTGTTCGTACCAAATAGCCCTCACCGTACACAATCCAGAAAAAAAATATGTGAGCATTACCAATCATGGTATGATTTTCACCAGTCCATTTTTAGACATTTCTAAATGCTGCATGTCAGTCCTAAAATCAGCGACAAGTATGAAGCGTATAAAATACTGTTTTCAAAACTGGTACTGACTGTATCATTTCTGGTTAGGAATGAATCTCCTTACATTTGAGACAGGATGATGACTACAACCTATACCCTATACATCCAAATGAAAATAAATCCAGTCCTTATCAGTCATGATACAATCAATAACAGTTTATTTTAAAAACAGTTTTATACGTTTCATGCTTGACCAATGTTTGGACAGCATGGAAAGTATGAAGGTCTGTTCTTAAAATAGGCTGGCACGCAATGTATGATGACTGGCATTGATCATATCTGTAAACATTCGAACACCAAAATGTAAAGGCGAATTACTGCCACTTATGACCCATGTATGGTATTTTGTCAGGGTTTGGCAGCCACTGTCGACACTGTCTAACAACACAGTCTGGCATTATTTCACGCCTATGCACTGCAAAACTTCTTCTTCCACCAGCCTGCACCTTTTTGCACAGATACCTCGCATCTTCCCAAGCACCACAGTTTTTCATCACTGACCAAAATCTTTGGTACAGTCTTCGTCTTTGAGTTCCATTTACACATTTCGGATCTTGGTTTCTCTCGGGCCACCATAACTGTCTATTATTTTCATGTACAACGCAGGGAGCGCAAAAGCAGTCTGGGCACTCAGCTTCTCCCTCTCTGTGTCTTGGTAGAGGAAAATGACCTTCACCATATGGTACTTCGTCAACTGGAAGAAGATAATGTGAAGATTAGATTTTGTTCAGCGCAAGACAGAAATAATAATCCTGCATTTCAAAACTGCACAAAAATGAACGCTTTTGATAAAACAGCATAGAAACTTTTGTTATGAATGAGGGCATGTTTTCTCCTCCATTTCCATCGTTATTATTACTTTATTGCTACTTATCTTGTTGTTGTTGTTGTTGTTAAAGTTCTTTTGTAAAATTCTAAATGTAAGCAAGCTGTATTATTTTCTTTAAATAATAACATCCAATCAGATAATCAACATGTTGAACCAAAATGTTGAAACAACGTTAAAACAACATTGAATCAATATTGATGCATAATTTTTGTGTTTGTGTAAAAATATTTACCTTCTTCAGATCTTTCATTTTCTTCTACGCTGACATTCCAGTTGTTGAAATTAATGAAGTGTAAAACCGCATCTTTTTGCTCTTGGGTCAGTTCAAGGGTTATTTTCTGAGTTGCCATTTTCTTTTCACATAACAATTACTATGAACTTGTTTGCTAGCACCTAATTAAAGTAAACTGGCAGTAAAGCAATGATAAGGTGTCATAATTGCAATGTACAGTGTATAAAGTAATTTATTAATTTATGACATTCCCTATAAAAACAAACATTTGGTTCAAACACAAAGGTGTGAGACTGTAAAAACATTACTGCCATAATGGTTTGCTAAAGGTGTGAAGTTAGTGTGGCAAATACACAACTTGTTATTACTCAAAACTTTGTGACATAACGATGGTAATTGAGCCAATTACAGCTAAAATCATGCAAACAATACATTAATTATAAGTGTTTTCATTACAACATCCATTCTTCAATCTAATATCAATCAGTTGCTCATTCAAATTTATTGTTTCTGAAAAATCATGGCCACTCCGACACCAAAGAAGAGAAACAAGATGACATTATACGGTGATCCTGCTGTGTATGGAAATTTGTTACAAAATATAGATGAAGTGAAATCTACATTTGCCAGCAAAGGACAGAGATATTCATCCTTAGAGATTCTAAACTTTGCAATGGAGAAAATGAAAGCAAAGAAAGTACAGGATATACACAACATGTCCAAAAAAGTTGAATGTGATAGAAATAGTGCAGATGAAAATTTGGTAACCACAACAATGTCAGCAATGGATAACCTTGTGAAAATAGCTGGCAATCATGGATCTTTATGTGAAAAACCCATGACTTTGAAACTTATCAAACAATATGGATGTTCATCAGAATTTAAAGTGATATGCTCAGTCTGTTCATTTTCAAGTGTTTGGATTTCATCACCAATATTACCTGATGGAAGGGACTTGGTCAATCTTCGCATTACCCATGCTTATCTGTCAAGCGGACTGTTACCATCTCAGCTACAAAGGTTTCTGGAAGCTTCTGGTTTGGACACTCTGCCGCACACTCATAATACAGCTAATGTGAATGAATATGCTAAATGTGTAGAGGAAGAAAGAAAAATATCATGTGCCTCTGCGTTACAGAAAGAAATACAGAGTACGGGAGACAACGGCATTGATATCATTACGGATGCTCGACACAGCACACGCAGGAACTCTAAATATACAGATGTTGTGTGTATTGGATATGATTCACATAATGTAATCGAACATGTTGTTGTGCGTCGTGAAGATGATTCTTGCTCGCAAAGACATGAAATGTATGGAACTAAAGTAATCTATGAGAAATTTGACAGTAAGAATGTACATGTAAGGCGACATGGTCATGATAGAAATGCAAGTGTAAACAAATTTATTCGTGAGAAAAGGAAGAATACTACAAATCAGAATGACACTTGGCATGTGTCTGTTTCCATTGAAAAGGAAATAAAGAAAATAGCAAGTGGTGCAATGTGCAGAGAGGGTAAATCTTGGTCTACACAACTTGTGGACAAAGTACAGCCTGTCAAAACACATGTGAACTATGCCATGAGGAATTGTGACGGAAATGCAGCGACACTAAAATCAAATTTGGACAATATTGTGCAGCATTACCAAAATATACACGACAATTGTGCTGAAACTTCACGCTGCAGAACAGATGCAAACTACATTCCAAGTCGCGAGATTTTAACCAGTCCGGTCGCGGTCCGACTCCTAACAGATACAATTAGAAAATGTGACGTCTATAAGAATGCTAGCAATTATGTGCATCATATGGATACGTTTTTTGTGGAGTCATTCAATAACACGCTAAATATGTTTCAGGACAAACGGTTAGGCTCATTTGGAGATACTCAGTATAGAATGCGCAGTGACTTGGCCATTCTCCACTGGAACGAAAATGTAAAACCATCTTGTGGGGAAAAAACAAAAGCAAATTCATTTGTGTACAGAGAAAAAGTGTGGAATAGATGGATGAGTAAGGTTTTTCCGCCTGTAGTTTGGAGACCATTTTAATGAATGGGTTCCCTGATGTTTGAAAGTAAATGCACCGAATTGGTTCATTTTTCATGTTGTAACAAGAAGGTCAAAAGTCTGGAAAAAATTATAATCTAGTCACCTTCTATATTCCATTTTGTTGTCATACTTTATTAATACAGTATAGTATCTCATCATTTTCCATTTTGGTATCATACTACATTCAAATATAGTATTATATTAGATTGGAAAATTGTTTTGATACTAAATTAATATATGATGACATAAAATCGAATATACGTAATTATAATACTAATTTAATTTAGTATGATACCTATTCATGTAGGTGCATACTTTATCAATTTGGTATCATTAATTTATCAATATAGTATCATAGTATGTTCCACTGCAGTATATTACTGTCTTTGAATATAATATGATACCTTTGAATTTATATTTCAATATTTCAGACTTTTCATCTTTCTGCTACATCAAACTAGAAACGGATTTCGTCGTGATATTTCTCAGTTTGGATTAGTGTAACCACTTTCATTTTGAACATTGGATCACTTGGCACCAAGATGGAAAAATACAACGTTTTGCAAAAATACACTGACGTTTTTACAATGTGATGAAGAAAATAGGACCATGTACATAGGTATTGGTACATTACAAAATTCGGGCATGCAGAAGACTCGGATCAGTCTGCACAATCTTATCACAATTTTCATGGTTTACATGAACGGTATATGACTCATGGAAATCTACGAAGCAAAATTGAAGACCCTGATCAGTCTAGACAGATGATATGGCTGCTTTGAATATTAACTGTTTGCAAAAAAGTTTTCTCAACAGTGAGAATTCAAATTCGACTGCACAGCTAAAAAGCGAAAATTGAAGATCAAGCTTCACGTATGTGAGGGCAGATTTAAATATTTACTGTTCACACTGAAGGTCTAGAATCAGTGAGTATTCAAATCAGCCTGCACAGCCATAAACAAAAATGGAGGTACTGATCAGCCTACAATAATGTGAAAGCTGTTTTGAATATTTACTGTTCACATATAGGTTTGTCAACAGTGAGTATTCAAACAGTCTGCTGTCATGCGCAGGCTGATTAAACATCATATTTCGCTTTTCCGGGTGCATATTCATGTTCTTCTTCATTTATTTTTGCATAAATATTAAATAGAATTAAAAAATAAATAAATAAATAAAAAATTCTTTGTTTTTGTATACAACTTACACATGACATGTTTTACATTTATCTAGCTGGAAATCGTTCTACTGTTTCATGATGCCAGAAACTTTAAAATGGTTTGCTTGTAGATAATAAAACATGTTTATGTCTGCATTTACTTGAAAAAAAAAATGATGAACTTATAAATAATTCATTCGAAAATTCTTGTATAGAAATATTCACTAGTTTCGTACCAGAATGAAACAATGAAAATTATTCTACAAGTTTTATACATTTTGAATTATTTATTTATCCTGTTTTTTTAAAGTAAATGCAATTCCTGAAACTTTAAAATGGTTTGCTTGTAGATAATAAAACATGCTTGTGCTTGCATTTACTTAAAAAAAATGAACTTATAAAAAATTCTTTCGAAAACTCTTGTATGAAAATATTCAAATATTTACTAGTTTCATACCAGAATGAAACAATGAAAATTATTCTACAATTTCTATACATTTTGAATTATTTACTTATCTTTATCTTTTGAAGTAAATGCATACCTATGATAATAGCAGTTTCCCCAGATCAGGCCCCCCTGATAGGTATTCATCCCTGACTTAATCCCCTCATAATCACCTAGATAAGATAAGCCTTTGATGTGACCTGTGGCCCTAAGTACTGTTTATTGTGGGTGATCAATCTGTGCCACCCCAATTTGTTAAAGAAAAAAATGTGTCTTTAAGAGTCATTCTCTGTAAGCACCAAAAAATTGCAATAGGGGGTGAAAATGACATATCTCAGATTTTGATGAAAATTAGTGTCTTTTTTGCTTATGTCAAGTGATGAACAAAAATACAATTTTTTCTCAAATCAAACTGTCCGTTTCCATGGCAACGAGGATTTTCTGTTTTTTGGCCTAATTTGATGATTTTTCATATAAAAAATGCCAGATTTGACACCAGTTGTATTGATAGTATTTCTCAACAAATGTTATTGACTTTCATGTCTTTTAAGAGACCCATGTAAGTGCTGTGTACGGATAGAAAAAAATTTCTTTATATTGCTATGGTCAAGGTGTTGGTGACCTTGACTTCTATCTAGTAAAGCATCCCTTTAAAAATATCAAAAATTGGCCAATTTTGAAAGCACTTTGTTAGAAAATGCGGCTATAGATTTTTTTCATTCTCTTGGTACAGAGAGTATAACACCTTGCTCTTAATGTATCAAAAAATTGGAGATGGTATATTTTTTAAATTGAAAATATTTTTCTTTGAATTAAGTCACCGTCAGGAAAATCAGAAGAAACTGTGATATCAGAAAATCTGTTATAAGAGATAATATCTGGAGAATGTTAAGCAAATATGAGCAGAAATACAAATAAATACATTGAATACAGTAGAGGGAAGTTACATAAATACTATTTTCATTCAGAAGTATGCTTAAGATTTACAATTTGGGGTGCAATTACCCCACCCACTTCCACTAAATATGAAATGAATGCAAAAGTTGCATGCCATGGATAATATATCTCAAGTTTCCATAATTGTTAGTAAACTGAAACATTTTTAAAAGATCACCACATGTTTGCTGTCATTGTTTTTACATTGTCTATCATTTGGTAACCATGGTAACTGGTATTCTATTATGGGTCAGTGTTCATTTACACGGATATTTACAGACAAGAATTCCGCGGAATGCGGAGTCTCGCCTGCTGGCGCCTTGTCACGCAACAAGAGCTAAATCAGCAAAGATGTATGAATGAAACAAGTTTCTTGGCTCTAGCCTTTACGGTTTCTGAGAAACAGACCTAAACGCCTAAACTTGCCTAAAAATTGCAAAGTCAGCCAACCGTAAAATGTTGGTAAAGACTCAATATCGACGATGACTTTGAGTTCTTCTCTTCCAGATGAATGCATGGCCCAAGTTTCATGGCTCTAGCCCTTATAGTTTCTGAGTAACAGACCTAAACGCAAAAACTTGACAAAAAATTGCGAAGTCAGTCAACCGTAAAATCTAGGTCAAGACTCAATACAGATGATGGCTTTGAGAGTTACTCTTTCAGATGTATGCATGGCCCTAGGTTCATGGCTCTAGCCCTTATAGTTTCTGATAAATTGACCTAAACGCAAAAACTCGACAAAAAATAACGAAGTCAGTCAACCGTAAAATCTAGGTCAAGACTCAACATTGATAACAGCTTTCAGCTGTACTCTTCCAGATGTATGCATGACCCAAGTTTCACGGCTCTAGCCCTTATACTTTCTGAGAAAATGACCTAAACGCAAAAACTCGACAAAAAATTGCGAAGTCAGTCAACCGTAAAATCTAGGTCAAGACTCAACATTGATGACGGCTTTCAGCTGTACTCTTCCAGATGTATGCATGACTCAAGTTTCATGGCTCTAGCCCTTGTAGTTTCTGAGAAAATGACCTAAACGCAAAAACTCGACAAAAAATTGCGAAGTCAGTCAACCGTAAAATCTAGGTCAAGACTCAACATTGATGAGGGCTTTCAGATGTACTCTTCCAGATGTATGCATGACCCAAGTTTGATGGCTCTAGCCCTTATAGTTTCTGAGAAAATGACCTAAACGCAAAAACTCGACAAAAGTTTACGCCGCCGACGCCGCCGCCGCCACCGGAAAAGCAATCGTATGTCTCGCCTCTGCTACGCAGGCGAGACAAAAATCGTTTCAATGCTGATGAAATGTATTCCTTGTTATTTACTTTTTACATATGCATACGCATTCTAAGTGTTGATTTTGTTAAATAATATACGATAAATCAGTATTTTTATAGTTGCTATGACAAAAACCACTCATTCCTTCAACAAAGAAATCAGTCAATCTGAGTGTATGTAGTACAATGTAGAGAAAGAACAGCAATTGAGAATAAATAGAGACATGCATTGGAGAAGAAATAAAGCACACATACAATGTTTATATTTTTTCATTCCTTAATATGTTTAATCTGTATATCTAGGGGATGAGTTACCCCACCCACCTCATTTAGTTATACAACAAATTCATAAGTTTTGATGATAAAATAGCACCTGGTACACTTGTTTTAAAGTTGCTCATCACATGTGTGATCAGCATAAGCTTTCTTGTCTATTGTCCTTTGTTTTTTGTAAAAGTTCTTGACGAGGCACACATGCATATATGCAGGCACATATACCAAACTGAAGTTTTGTCGACTGTCTCGCTTACGGCAAGCGGGTTCAACAAAATACTCCTGTGACCTTGAAAAGGGCATCAAGGTCGCCAAGTTCTAAGTCTTTGTCTTGCCTAAAAGGTTGATCTTTGCAAGTTTGGTAAAAATGAATCTACTGGTTAAAGATACATCTTCGTTTTTCAGGACAAATCAACAAATGACCGTTAAGAATAGGGTCAAAGTCACTTAAACTTAACTAGAAACATGGTAACTAACAGGGCCCCGCCTTAATGAGACTGCTGGTGGAATTTTAGTCGTATGTCCCCGGCCGGAAAATACATAAACAGCTTTCTGTTACCATGTTGTTTGACTTCATGTTGTTTGGAATTTAGCCTCTGGTAGAGTATTTAAGATACAGGCAAAAAACAAAATTATGACTGATTAAAACAATGGCAACAACTCTGTAAAGCAGGAAACTGGAGTTACCATTCTTGCATTCTGCACACCTTCAGATATATTCTGATGATGCTTTATATTTGTACCAAGTTTTGTGAAAATATCTTCAAAGGCTTTAAAGTTATAGATTGGATAAGGTCTCAATACCCAAAATTACAAAAGGATATAATTCTGCCTAACATAAATGAAGGTGCAGTTATGGTTCTTTTTCTCCACAAATTGTTTGATGATGCTTTACATTTGTATCAATTTATATGAAAACATCTTCTACAGTGTTAAAGTTAGAGCGTGGAATGATTTCTATACTGAAAATTACAAAAGGGCATAATTTTGTAGAAAATGTAGATGAAGTTTCAGTTTTAATTCTCTTCACATCATCTGATAATGCTTTATATATATTTGTGCAAAATTCCAAGAAAATATCTTTGACGGTTTAAAAGCTGAATAGCAGACAAAATTTCTATACTTTAAATTACAAAGGGAAATAATTCAGTACAAAAGTAGATGCAGTTGTGGTTCTTATTCTCTGTACATCGTCTAACAATGTTTTGTATTTGTACATAGTTTCATGAAAATATCTTTAAGAGTTTTAAAGTTATAGAGCTGACTAGATTTCCGTACTGAAAATAACAAAGGGGCATCATTCAGTAAAAACATAGGTAGAGTTATGGTTTTTATTGTCTGCAAATCTTCTGATGATGTTTTACTTTCGTACCAAGTTTTGTGAAAATATCTAAAACGGGTTTAGAGCTATGGAGCAGACACGATTTCCGTTCTGAAATTACACAGGGGTATAATTCAGTGAAAAATGTAGAAAGAGTTACACTTTTTGTTCTCTGCACATCGTCTGATAATGCTTTACATTTGTACCAAGTTTCGTGAAAATATCTCTAACAGTTTCGTATGGAGGGGACACGATTTCCGTACCAAAAAATTACAAAGGGGCATATTTCAGTAAACAATGTAGGTGGAGTGAAGGTTTTTTCTCTCCGCATATTGTCTGATGCTGTTTTACATTTGTACCAAGTTTCATGAAAACATCACAAAGAGTTTAAGAGTTATGGAGTGGACACGATTACCGTACCAAAAAAAAAATACAAAATTACAAATTACTTCGTCTGGCGGGGCCCTAATAATCAGTTATGAATCATCTCCAAATGAAGATTTAAGCTAGTTAAGTATAATTCCAACAAATGCTTCGTAATATAGGATATAAATAAGCCATTTGTTAAACACTTTAAGACCATCTTTGACCTTCAAAACAGAATAAAGGTCAAACAATCCATTTAGCAGCTTTCTATGACTTCCTGGCACATTTAAAACTTCTATATTTATGGATAAATTTCAAAATAATTGTGCACAACTGTTCTCCTTGATAAGCAGAAGTGTCGGTTGAAACATTCGTTCAGGTAGGTCCAAGGTCAAGGTCACACTCAAAGGTCAAATGGTAAAATGGTCATACATTGAGTTTGTCCGAGCCATTACTTCTACATTTATAGATGGATTTTAAAATAATTTGGCACAATTGTTCTCTTTTATGAGTAAAAATACCATTTGGAACATTTGGTCAGGTAGGGCTAAGATCAAGGTCACATTCGAAGGTCAAACGATAAAAATTGTCATAAATTGAGCTTGTCCGGGCCATAATAGCTACATTTATGCATGGATTAAAATAAAAAATAGGGCACAGTTGTTTCCCTTGATGATTTCAAGTACCATTTGAAATATCTGCAGGTATATCCAAGGTCAAGGTTACACTTGAAGGTCAAATGATAAAAATAGTCATAAATGAGGCTTGTCCTGGCCATTACTTCTACATTTATGGATGAATTTCAAAACAGTTTGGCACAATTGTTCTCCTTGATGAGTAGAAGTGGCATGTGAAATTTATTAAAGTTTGTCCAAGGTCAAGGTCACATTTGAAGGTCAAATGATAAAAAATGTCATAAACTGAGCTTGTCCGGGCCATATAATTTATACAGTTATGCAAGAATTTCAAAATAATTTGGCACAATTGTTCTCCTTGACGAGTAGAAATGTTTGTTCAGGTTTGTCCAAGGTCAAGGTCACACTTCAAGGTCAAATAATAAAATTGTCATAATGTGTGCTTGTCATGGCCATAGTTCCACTTGTTTTCCTTCATAAGAAAAAAAAGAAATATGCTGTATAATGATGTTGTTTGGATTCTTTCTAATAAGTAAAAAATGAAGCAGTTAGTCTTGACATACTTATAGGTCACTAAAGCAAACAGTGGGCTCAACAAGTTGTCCCTGGACAACCATCTTATTAATTTTTTCCCATGTTCCAATGGTGTGTCTGTGCAAGTTTGGTCACACCCGATCTATTCATTCCGGAGATATGGTGCAAGCAAGCCATTTTTAACACTGTTAGTCCTCATGTGACATTGAATATAAGGTCAATGTCACCAAAGTCTAACAGTGTCTCCCCACCTCCTTATACTATACCTGTGCAAGTTTGATCAAACTTCATAAATCCCTTTAGAAGATATGGTGCATACAAACCATTTTCACTGTTTTTGACCTCCTGTGACCTGAAAATATTTTCAAGGTCACCAACTTTTTTCAGTTCTTTTCCACTTCCCTGTGATATATTTGTGCAAGTTTGATCTAAATCTATCTACCCCTTCAGGACATAAACGCCAACAAGCCATTCAGATACCTCATATGACCTTGAAATGTGGTCAACGTCACCAAAATCCAATTAGCTCTTTTTCCCCACCCAAAGATGTATCTTTGCAAGTTTGGTGAAAATACATTTATCCCTTCAAGAGATTGAGTGCAGGCATGAAGTTATGCTGACACACAGACACCGACACCAATGCAGGCGGGATCTGCATCAAAACAACATACCCGCCTTCCCTTTCCTCCTTCCCCAACTCCCCTCCCCCCCAGTGGTGGGGGGGGACATAAATATGCTTATCAGTATGATAAATATATAAGCAAATTTTCTTCTCCATTATGAAATATTTAAATATTTTTCTGCTCATTAAAATTAATGTCCTTTATTTGCTTGCTACCAGATGCACTCAGATTGTCAACTGCTGTTTTGATGGTATATCTGGTTGTATCCATAGCAACTAAAATATACCGAATTATTGTCCAAGGTGAGAATTATTTGGTCAATAGAAAGTGTATACATAGATAGAAAATCACAATCAACACTTTTCAACTAAATTTGAATGTTTTGTAAATATCCAGGAGCCCCGGTAGCTCATTGGGTTAAGCGCTGACCAACTGAGGTAGCAGACCGGGTTCGAAACCCGCTTGAGGTGAGAATTTTTCCTACCGTAAACGGGGTTCCATTGCACACAGCCTTTCATTATCACCGCCCCATTGTCCTGATATGACTGAAATACTGTTGAAAAGGACATAAAATCGCAAGTCATCCATCCATCCATTTTAAATATTCATTTCCAACAGAAACAGACTAGTGGTAGAAAATTGGTTGCCATGGTTACTATGTGATAAATAAAATAAACTAGAAATGTTTCTTTCACAAAAACAGATGAACCCCCGCCTATCCTTTCTCAGCTGTATCATTTTCCCTAAATATTGCAAACTTAGGATCTCTTGTAAATCTTGAAATTTGGGTCCAGGTAACCACAATCTAATCAGTACTTTTCCATCTCCCGATTATAAACTTATCTATGTTTGGTCGCAATCCATCAATCCCGTTAGGAGTTATCATGCAGACAAGCCATATTTCAACACGCTACAACCTCCTGTGACCTCGAAAATGAGGTCAAGGTGACCAATATCTTATCATTTTCCTTTCCATCTCCCAGTGATATGTTTATGCAAGTGTGCTTAAAATCCATCCATCCATTCAGAAGATATGGTTCAGACAAGCCATTTTTCAACATTTCTGACCTCCTGTGACCTTGAAAGTAGGGTCAATGTCACCAAAATCTAATCAATTCGTTTTCATTTCAGAATGATATATCTGTGCAGATTTGCTTTAAATCCATCCATCCGTTCAGTTCAGAAGATATCGTGCTGACAAGCCATTTTTTCCAGCACTCAGCGACCTTCCGTGACCTTGAAAATAAGGTCAAGGTCAGAAAATCTACCCAGTTCTTTTCCATTTCACAATGATATATTTGTGCAAGTCTGGTAAAAATCAATTTATCCATTTAGGAGATACGGTGCAGAAAATCCATTTTCATCATTCTTTGACCTTCTGTGACCTTGAAAATAGGGTCAAGGTCAGCAAAGTCTAGTCAGTTCTTTACCCCTACCCAATTAGGTATGCATGCATGTATGGTCATAAGTCACATACAGGACATAGAGTGCAGGCAAGGGCTACACAGACGCTGATGGGATCCGCACCAAAAAACAATATGTCCCCTATCCTGCCCCCCACCCACCAACCACTGTGGGAATATTATGAAAAAAGAAAGACGACAGAAATAATGAGCTTGTAGAAGCCCCCTAGACCATTAAAAATCAGCAAAGACTGAGATATATTCATTGTAGAATGCAACTTTTAATTTGGTTTTGCATTGAAAGAAAGTGGGTGGGGTAATTCAACCCCGAATTGTAAGGTACTAACGTATTTTTGAGGGTGAAAACTCTCTATGTAGTTTTCTTTAGTTGTTAATCAAGTATCGACTTGTATTTGGCTCATATTTTTTGAAAATGTTCAACGTATTGTATTTTATCTCAGAATTTCAATTATGAAAGTTTCTTCTGATTTCTCTGACGGTGACTAAATTCAAAGAAAAATATTTTTAATTTAAAAAATATACCATCTCCAATTTTTTGATATATCAACAACTAGGCTTTGTACTCTCTGCACCAAGTGAAAGAAAAAAATCTATAGCCGCATTTTTTAGGAAAACGTCTTAAAAATTTGCTAATTTTTGATGTTTTGAAATAGACGCCTTACTAGGTGGAAGTAAAGGTCACTGACTGCTTGACCATAGCAATATGAAGAAACTTTTCTGTATTTGTAAGCAGCACTTACATGGTTCTCTTCTAAAATGTAAGTATCAATACCATTTGTTGTGAATTACTACCAGAACAATTGGAGTCAAATCTTGCATTTTTCATTTGAAAAATCACCAGATTAAGCTGAAAAACACAAAATCCTGGTTGCCATGGCAACGGATAGTTTGATCGAAGAAAAACTTTTATTTTTGTTCATCACTTGACATAAGCAAAAAAGACACTGAGTTTCGCGAAAATCTGAGACATGTCATTTTCACCTAATTTTGGTGCTTACAGAGAATGACTCTTAAGTTAGCATACCAGTCTTTGGCGACTGAGTCGCCTACAACATGCTTAATGTTAAGTAGCTTCGCAATGCGGTCTTCAATTAAACAGGGACGTAAAGTCGGTAAACTTTTCTTATATATCACACTAGATTTGTGCCGCTTGAATTCATAAAGTACTGTAATGTACAGGTGTCATTAATCCACAAAATAGTCTATAAAATGCTCGGGGTGAACTAATAGTAATGCGGACTGCACTGTTCACAATCTGCGGGCCGTCGAACGGAAACAAATCCACTTGATAGCTTTAATTGTCCATAGTTCTCTCAGGGTAAAAACTTCTAAACGCATATCATTATGAAAAGCTGTTCAACTGTCATCTTTGGTGATAAAATGTTGATTGATGTGCATATATTGAGTCATATAACTCTCAAAAAAGGGGGGACATTTTTTAAAAAAAGTGATAAATTTCTCCACAATATAAGGTTTCCTTTTTTTAGGTTTCTCGTCAAGCAATTTAATATTAACCAAAGCGGGATCATGAATGGGGCGCACACATTTACATTGTATTTTTACCGTTTTATGTAAGTTTATGCCATCGAAAGTGGGCCATTTCAGGTGCCAACTACAATGACCCAAATCTTTTTTTTAACCTTTTTCTGAGAAATTCAAGGGTGTTATATTTGTTCAAATTTGGCTAGTCAGTCATTTCCAATGACGAAACAGTAGCAGCCACGTGTCTTCTACAATAAGTTGTTTTACTTGACCATCACCAAAAGATATAATGCGAAGCCCGACATTAAGGTGACTGGGTGCAGTTTCTAGCGGTTTCAGTTTGCCTCTCTTAGTAAATGGTTTAACACTAAAAGGAAAGAATCTGCTACCTTGGGGGTAAATTTGTTTTTAAAAGTGTAGATCACATTTTGGAATTGCTTCGATGTCCAGACAGTGCTAACAGGATGTCAAAAAAGTGTTCCTTCTTTGTTCAAACATACAAAACATGGAGACATATCTTTACACCTTAACAGGTATATACAATATCTCAGTATACAAAAGGAATTTTATGCAAGAATAAATGTACCTTTGGCCTCAGGTCCTTTAGGTCAGCCGGCTTCATTTAAAGGTCCAGATAAGATGAGGCCTTAAGGATAATTCCAATATATAGTATAATGAGAAATTTTGGCGTTGCCGAATTTTAGAGGAATTTTGCGGGCGGTAGCGATCAGCGAAAATTAAACTCTGCGAAATGTATTTCCAAGTATGTACAAAAATGTAAGTTATTTGAATGGTTCAAACATCTTCTCATTTTCAACGTAAACATATGTGGTGATCCCTCATCAGAATCATCTCTCCGTCTAATGAGGGAACACAACAAATGATTTTATGGAGAAAATTATCCTCCCTGTTACCCATTCTTATCTGAAGCACTGTTAAATCATTGTACCACTGTTTGCATTCTTGCTAAGATCAACCTGCCAAGTAGCATATAAGGGCGAAAATGAATTTAAAACAGGTTGAAATAAACCCTATTACTGAAATAATATAAACGTTTTCATGACAGATGGGCGTTTCTTTTTTTTAAAACTTCTTCAGTGTCGTTAAGCCCCAAAAGTTTGAAAGAACACAGATGATAGGCAGCTCTCGGCAGGCAACGAGCATCCCTCTCCGAGCCACACTTACTGTCACATTCCTCGGGACGCATGAGCTGCAGACACCAGGTTAGAGACGCCTACGTATTAACTCACGAGCGCAGGCGTCCCAAATCGAGCCACCTCAAACCCTGCAGCTCGAGAAAGGCAACAGATAAGGGCATCCGGGAGGAGATGTCCGATGCAGCAAGAACCCACAAAAAGCCAAAACAACTCAAAAGAATGGAAGCCGAAATCCGCTAAGATTCATGTCGCAGTGAAAAGTCAGTCTTAGGTTTTGAATTATTTAGGAATTTTACCAGATATGCATCAAATTGATTAAATCAGTATTTAAGGAGTGATCTTAATGCCAGAGAACCAGATTCAACACTGAAACACTGACTAACTGGGTTGATGATATCCTCGGGGACAAATTGTCCACCAGCAGTAATATCGGCCCAGTGGCTCTAATATGAACGTATTCATACAACATTTAGTGCGACAGACGCGCGTTTCTGTATTTAACTTCTTCAGTGTCGCTAAGCCCCAAGCGGTTGAAAGAAAAGAGATGATGGGCAGCTCTCGGCAGGCAACGAGCCTCTCTCGCCAAGCCTCACTTGCTGTCACATTCCTCAGGACACATTAGCTGCAGACATCAGGTAAGAGACGCCTACGTATTAACTCGGGAGCGCAGGCGTCCCCCATCGAGCCACCTCAACCATTGCGTCTCGAGAAAGGCGAAGATAAGGAGACTGGCGACATTTTATTTTGAAAATAGTTAGTGGCAATATATACGTGGCTACATTTTATTCTGAAAATAATAAGTCACAATATATACTTTCTGCCTGTTCACACACACACACACACACACACACACACACACACACACACACACATTGCTAAAAATAATTTTAAAAGAGATTCCTCTGACTGTTTTTTTAAACCTAGAATTAAAATTTTAGAAAATTAGATATTTGCCTTTAATTCTGAAATGGAATATATTTATGTTTGCATATATCATCGCTTACAGGGATTCCGTAGGACATATATTTGCAAAAGCCATCGCAAAATGTTTGACTCCGCTAAAGTTATGGTCGCCAAAGAGTAATACAGTGCACCGTGGGTTAGTTGTAGAAAGTGAAGTGACGTCCGATTGATATTGAAGATAAATGCTCTGCTCTTTTTAGTTTTATCTTCAGATTTTGTTTTGTTTCATTAAATTTTGTTTCATTTTCATTTTTCGTTCTTCTTATATATGTTTTATAATTGCTTATATAATTGGTTTAAATGTGCAGTTTATTCCGTGCTTTTATTTTGGATATGAATTGCATGTTTCTTTTTAGGCTTTGCTTACAAATGTTTTATTGTGTTTGTATTGTTTAACTACCGTATTTTAGCTTATGATGAAGTTTTACCCAGCTTTGTTTCTGTGGCTAGCCGTCTGTCCATATTTCGCTGTCCAGGTCAAGGATTCTTTGTTACTCTTTGTATATATGACTTCTCATTTGTTACTGTTGATATAGCTTTGCTTGCCGAAATAAAATCCCTACAGGGCTTTTGTTATATATCTTGATATTAGACAACAAAGGAATTGTTCTGTTCTGTTCCCGCAATTCCGTTATTGTTTCTCTGTAGAATGGCTGTTCAAAGTCTCCATAGTCCTATCCGCGGTCAAAGGGTCTGAACTCAAATCATTGTAAAACAGTTCAACCTTCGCATTTGGTAATAAAATGTGGGTTGATGTGCAAATATTGAGTCATATATCTGGAAAAAGTAGAAAAAAAAACAAGTTTTTGAAAAATAACAAAATACTCGACAAAGTACATTTTCTGTTCTGGTTGCCCGTCCTACAATACTATATAAACATATGCGGGACAGCGATAGGGACTCCACGCATGTGCATTGTATATATTTTTACCGTTTTATCCACATTAATAAAATCGAAAGTATGTCAATTTAGTTGCCAATTAAAATGACCCAAATAAGATTTTTAACCTTTTTATGTGAACTCAAGGATGTTCTATTTGTTTAAAGCTGGCTTATCATGGTAATTTACATTGACGAAAGTTTGCAGCGATACCTCATGATAAACTTTTTCATGCTGATAGAGCTATGGGGCCTTTAGAATCAATAATTCAAATCCATTGTACAGTCAGAATATAGTGAGGCCGAAAACATTTTGATCGTCCCTCGTATGTCTTCAAAATAGGGATTAACTTTTAAATATTTTTCCTACGTGTACATACATATGAACATGTGTTGACATTTACCAGTATCAGCAAAGTTTTGGGGGAAGTTTTGCCCTTCAGCATCCACATATGGAGAACCTTTTCAAATAGATAGTAAAAGAAGTATCAAAGCACAACGACAGGCGAATGTGGCTAAACAAACTGTTGGGCATTAAAATTTACATTAGTGGGTGTAATGATGCAATTACCGTAACACTCTTAAAACTGAAAAATCTTATTTAATTACCGTAATTGTTCTCAGAACGGAACAGTTTAGTTTTACAATGCAGTAATGCATCCAAAAAGACATTGATGAAATGGCCAACCATGTAGACTCTGATCAGAATGACCTCGGATCTGGGTATGTACTGTTCGCTCAGGCCTATGTTTCCAGATACTTAGAACTTTTGCGGTAACAATATACTACGATCATGGGCGAACAGGCAATTTACAGACCAACTTGCACCTTGCAGACATAGCAGCGCATTTCTTTTCAGAATATAGATTCGTTATGATCTATAATTGTGTTACTGATGCGTGCAGAATCAATTCTGATCAGTCTGCATTTGCCTTGGGAACCATTTCTATTATGCAACCTAAGGTGAATGGGTACACTTTCAGGGGAAGCAATTCTGCAATTTTCATTTCTCAAGTGGGGACAGCTCGTATCTAATCTAGTCTATTCAATAACCTTGCGAGGTCGTTGGGGATCACAGATGACTCTACAACAAATCCTTTCTACTTGTCCTGTCTTTAGCTACTCTGGTTATTATAAGCTATCAAAGTCCATCCATGTCCACCACTTAATGTTGTCTTCCCACCTCATCTTCTCTTACCTCTTCTTTGCAGAAATGTAGGCTATTATAGGAAACATAGTTTGCTCCTCTGTTCCTTTTTGTAAAGGTTTCGTTGTCAAGGAGAGATAAATTGACTATAATGTGGATACTCTGTAGTGTATCACGATTTTGTTGTTTTTGCAACCATTGCAATTCTACCGTGTGATTGACTATTACAGCACATGAATTAATTCTGCTATTCAAATAGTACAGGAGAGGCTTCATAGAGAGAATTGATATCTTTAATTATATTATAATAATTCTGTACCTGTTAAATATCATGGCTAAGATTCATTTTGATTTTTTTTTCCATTTTTTTTCTATAACTTCTCTCTGTTCAACCAAGAACATAAAGAATTTGTGTAGACACAACAAAGCAGACGGCATTACATAATGTTATTCTGTCAGGGTAATAAATTGAAGCCTCTGAACATATAAAAATAGACAGAGTAGGCAGCTTCATAGTAGGCATAGTAGGCAGCTCCCTAGTAGGCAGTATAGGCCCCTCCCTAGTAGGTAGCAGTTCCCAGGTAGGCAGAGAAGGCAGCTCCCTAGTAGGTAGCAGTTCCAAGGTAGGCAGAGAAGGCAGCTCCCTAGTAGGCATAGTAGGCAGCTCCCTAGTAGGCAGTATAGGCCCCTCCCTAGTAGGTAGCAGTTCCCAGGTAGGCAGAGAAGGCAGCTCCCTAATAGGCAGAGTAGGCATCTCCCTAGTAGGCAGTATAGGCACCTCCCTAGTAGGTAGCAGTTCCCAGGTAGGCAGAGAAGGCAGCTCCCTAATAGGCAGAGTAGGCATCTCCCTAGTAGGTAGTATAGGCACCTCCCTAGTAGGTAGCAGTTCCCAGGTAGGCAGAGAAGGCAGCTCCCTAATAGGCAGAGTAGGCATCTCCCTAGTAGGTAGTATAGGCACCTCCCTAGTAGGTAGCAGTTCCCAGGTAGGCAGAGAAGGCAGCTCCCTAATAGGCAGAGTAGGCATCTCCCTAGTAGGTAGCAGTTCCAAGGTAGGCAGAGAAGGCAGCTCCCTAATAGGTAGTATAGGCACCTCCCTAGTAGGTAGCAGTTCCCAGGTAGGCAGAGAAGGCAGCTCCCTAATAGGCAGAGTAGGCATCTCCCTAGTAGGCAGTATAGGCCCCTCCCTAGTAGGTAGTATAGGCACCTCCCTAGTAGGTAGCAGTTCCCAGGTAGGCAGAGAAGGCAGCTCCCTAATAGGCAGAGTAGGCATCTCCCTAGTAGGCAGTATAGGCACCTCCCTAGTAGGCAGAGTAGGCATCTCAGTCGGCAGAGAAGGCACTTTTCTTTAACAAGGTAGCTGCCAACTGGTCGCCTATTTTATATAATGAGTAGGCAGCTCTTGCCTACTCCATATAAGGAGTTGGCAGTTCCACGTTCCACATTTGCATGTCGTTGTTCCCGTAGGCAGCCCATAGACAGCCTACTGAGTAACCCGTAGGTAGCCTATAGGCAGCGACAGTATGCACCTCCCTATATTTTTTGAATGGGTAATACTAGCTTATATTGCCAAAATCACCATAAAATTCTTAGTACAGTCAAACCTGTCTTAAGGGGTCACCCAAGGGGACCCACTAAACATTGGCTGCTTAAGACAGGTGACCCCTTAATACAGGTTCATTTGCACAGTACTTTGGCCGAAGGACCCAAAATAAGTGGCTGTTAAAAGACAGGTGACCCCTTAATACAGTGACCCTTTAAGACATGTTTGACTGTATTGGGAAAGATGGGGTTTACTTTATAGTGCTGTCCTCGATCAGACTGGTCTTAAAGAAGCAGTCTGATCATAGTTTACACTGTTTTGAATTAGGTATGACACTTGTTCCCGGTCCAGGTCTAACCGTCTGGCACTACACTAAACTTATTTCTTGAATTTAGCCCTGCTGCAGCTGCTAAGTGATTCCAATGGAAAACATTTGAGGTCATTCAGCTGATAAATGGCAGACTCCTGGGGCAAGTAATAATCAACAAAGGACCTCTGACAGTTTCAATGCAAATTTGCCTATTTTTCGACCAATTACTGCAGCTTCCATGGGAAGCCAATGTTGATGATTTTGCATTAACGTGTAGACGTATGCATTATAAAGAAGTTTTCATATTGATTTTGAAAAAATATCATGTCTGCAGATTAACTCTCACTGACTTTCTCAAGAGGGTTAAGTAGAATTTTCGGTCAACCAAAATACATAAAAATTTTCGACTTTTCTTATTTACTGAATTTTATTTTGTCAAACATGCTTAAAATAAAAGTAAACACTACAGCATACACTATAGCATGCAATTATATGTAAATGAAAAGTACGCTAGCTTAATTTTAAGATGCAATGGGTTTAATTACCCCACCCACTTTTCAGTTTTTCAGCTGTAGACTATCACTCCCCCCCACGTGCCTCAGCTTGCCACTCGCATATAATGTGTATATTGACAGTACACATATACATGCAAAGTGGCTAGCTGAGGCACTGGGGGGGGGGGGGGGGGAAGTATCTTTATAAAACTTTTCCTATTTTCCATACATTTAATTATAAAAACATGCTTTTTGCACCAAAAATCACAGTCTATGTGTTTAATCACCGAAAAATTGTTTTTGTGCCAAATAAAGGGAGTTCCGAGGAATACGTTTCAGTGAAAATTTTGATATATACCAAAAGTTCATTTTTGGCCACTTTTATAGGCAAATTTACATTACAACTGTCAGAGGTCCTTACACACTAATCGATATGGTTTGCACAAACATTTTAGAGGTATGATTCTCATTAACTTTAAACCTATATAGTAACGGTTTAAAAAAATTTACAAACAATCTCTTTAAATAATGCCCCATTCTCATGCGCAGATTTACTTACGTAAGTATATTTGCATATAAGTACATTTGCTCACGTGAGTAAAAGTTACCTGGAGCAAATTTACTTTGCGTTCACATGGAATTTAAGTTCTTGGAGTATTTCAGCATTTTTATCAATCATTTATCAAAATTTCAGAGATGATGCACTAAAATGTACTGGCAAGGCAAAAAACACTTTTTATGCCACCAACTTCGGAGAAGTTTTGGGGGCTTATTGGTTTGGGCCTGTCTGTCCGTCCATCTGTTTGCTACCTATCTGTGAGTCAATAGATAGGAACGTGAAATTTTATCACATGATCAGTATACAAAAGTAAGCAAATAAGAGTTGGTTTTTTTATTCTTTTTTTTCTGCAGGTCACATATTTTCAGAGTTATGCCCCCTTTTTCCGTTTAGTGCATTAGCTTATGGAACCTTGTGAACGAAATATCTTAAGAACCCCTGATGCTAGGACCATGATTTTTTGCAGGAAGACATTACCCACAGTGTAGATGACCTGAATAATTTATGAAAAATATTCATGATTATTTTAACCAGTTATGCCCCTTTTTCGACTTAGTGCATTGAAGCCTATGGTACAAAGTAATCCTTACATATGGTCAAAAACCATAAGACTTAGGAGCTTGAAATTTTATACAGTATAAAAAGTAAGCGAACTCATGTTGTTTTTTATGCCCCCGAAGGAACTTCGGGTGGCATATTAAAATCGCACCGTCCGTCCGTCCGTCCGTCTGTCCGTTCGTCAGTCCGTCCGTCCGTTACAAATCGTGTCTCAGCGATAACTTTACAACTACTGAAGCAAATTTGATGAAACTTCACAGAAAGATAAAGCATAATGAGAAGGTGTGTCGCGCGCAAGACTTAGGTCCCTACGCCCAAGGTCAAGGCCACAATTGGGTCAAAGGTCAAATTGTGTCTCAAAATTGTGTCTCAGCGATAATTTTAAAACTACTGAAGCAAATTTGATGAAACCTCACAGAAAGATAAAGCTTTATGAGAAGGTGTGTCGCACGAAAGACTTAGGTCCCTGCACCGAAGGTCAAGGCCACAATTGGGTCAAAGGTCAAATTGTGTCTCAAAATCGTGTCTCAGCAATAATTTTAAAACTACTGAAGCAAATTTGATGAAACTTCACAGAAAAATAGAGCATAATTAGAAGGTGTGTCATGCACAAGACTTAAGTCCCTGCGCCCAAGGTCAAGGCCACAGTAGCCGGGCCTGGTAGCGCAATCGGTAGGGCACCTGACTCGTAAGTCAGAGGTCCTGGGTTCGAATCCCGGTCTGGCCACATACTTTCATTTCTCCTTCCGCTGATTCAAGAAGGGCAGTTGTCAGTTACTGGCGAAAGTATGTGCACTTAGTACTGGTTAACCGCTTAGGAGGTCTAAGCCTGCCCAGGAATAGTGTGGTTAGGTTAACTGACCGTCCCGACATGACCTTAGTTGTTTACCGTGGACGTTAAGCATCAAATCAACCAACCAAGGCCACAGTTGAGTCAAAAGTCAAATTGTGTCTCAAAATTGGCTCTCAGCGATTACTTATAAACTACTGAAGCAAATTTAATGAAACTCCACAGAAAGGTGAAACATAATGAGAAGTTGTGTTGCACATCACATTTGGGTTGCCAGGTTCAAGGTGAGGTCACAATTGGAGGTCAAAGGTCAAACCTTGCCTCTATGATAGCTTAAAACCTGTTGAAGCTAATGTCATCAAACTTCACAGAAAGGTAAACCATAATGAGAAGGTATGTTACACAATATTTATGATCCCAAATCCAAGGTCAAGGTCACAATCTGGGGTCAGAGGTCAAATCATGTCTCGGCAATTACTCAGAAAAGAACCAAAGCAAGCTTTAAAGAAAGATAAAGCCTAATGAGATAATTTACCATGCACAAGACATAGGTTCCCACACCCAAGGTCAAGGTCATAGCCAGAGGTCAAAGGTCAAGTCATTCATCCTCAATTACCTAAAAACTTCTGAAGTTAACTTCATTTAATCTCATGAAAAGGTATAAAACAGCGAATATGCCACAAACAAATTATGGTTCTGGATCATGATAAAATGGTAATGTAAAGAAAAGTAAAGTATAAGTTATGTAAGGTGCGACATTTAGGTTCCCACACCCAATATCAAGGACACAACGCAGTTTGGTTAGTGGTTGAATTAAGTCCCCTTGAATCCTCTTAAACTTCCACAGTGCATTTAAACATTACAGAAAAGTAAACCGAAATGAGAATGTATATCATGTGCAATACTCAGGTTCAATGCGTAAGGTCAAGGTCACAACTAGGGCTCAAAGGTCAGTTTAAGGGGCCTTCGGGGGCATTTGTTACACACTGTAACATTTCTTGTTCTATTTAAGTCTATTATATTGTCACCTTATTCCTCATGCTAGAGCAATAATGTATGCAGTTTATGATTTTCAGTTATATATTTTTATGCCGTATATCGTAAATTTTTGGTTGAGTTATTCCCCTTTTTCAGACATAGGCATTCTATATAGGAATAACCTTGTGAACAAAATATATTTGGCATACAGTTACGGACCAAGGTGTAGATGGACCGATTACCTTCTGAGCATGTGTTGTAAATTTTCGATTTAGTCATTCCCTTTTTTGGACACAGGCATTTTGTATAGCAACAAGCTTGCGAGCAAATTATCTGAAGAGCCCTGTAAGCTATGATCTTTATATTTGACATACAGTTACAGGCCAAGGTGTAGATTAAGTGGTTAACTTTGTGGTCTTTTTGGTTAAGTGATTAACTTTTTGGTCTTTTTCGCATGCTGGCATTTATTTAATACAGACCTTTCCCTTAAGTGAACTATCCCGTTTAGGGTCAGGCATATGGTTGGGGGCATAGTGTTTTACAAACACATTTTATAGTTCACAAAGTTTTCAAAAGGCATTTCTCGGCTCAGTCCATCAGAACAGGATTATAATTATATATTCAAAAATCAATATTGTATCAATATATATTCATGAAAGGCTAGAAAAAAAAATATAATGAAAGCCATCCAGTTGTCCAAGACATTCTATATACTACAACAAGTTTTTGGGAAAACAACCCATATCCCGCTCCCCACCCCACGCTCCCTCCCAAAACAACTACACAAAGACACATCAGCATATTTCCCACAATGTCATTTTCAACTAAATCTGCTACGTTACCTTGTTAACATTGTACATGAGGCAAAAGTCACAAAAATCTAACCAAGTCACTGGCTTCTGTTCAAAATCTGTTGGTAAGTCAGAAAAAATAACACACAAAAAACAAACAAACAAAAAAACGGCACAGAGACGTTGTTTTTATGGAATATTTAATAGTGTAAGTCATCCCGTGAACTTGAAGATGGGGTCAAGGTCACCAAGCTCTAATCAGCATTTTGGCTAGTCTCAATGGAATATTTATCGAAATCAGGTGAAACTCCACTCACTGGTTTAAAAAATACAGAGTATACATGCTACAGAAAGGTATCCATTCTGTGTCCACCTGTGACCCTGAATAAGGGGTCCAGTTAACAAAAAATAGATCTTTGCTTGATCCAGCGATCTAACTTTAAGTTAGGAAAGATCCACTCACTGCCTGGTTCATTGTTTTCATTCTTGATGAAATATTTGATGTAGCATGTTTTAAAATCTGTTATAATAGTGTAAATAAATAAAATAAAAAAAGGAAAATATATATCATTATCATTTTTAAGAAAAAATGAGGAGGCGAGACAGGAATAATGATGTATTTAGAGTGGGGAAAGGGGAGTAGGCGAAATGGGGCAAATCATAGGCGAAATGGAAATAAACCACAGAAGTAGGTCACAATAACCTGCTTTTGTTTGGGGTTCAGGGGGTTGCGGGGTTGGGTGGTTGGGGAGATAACCTTGAGTCATAGGATGCTGAATTCCTCTACGTCCCATGCTATGGTAGGGCAATAAAATACCCATAAGTATATTTACTTTACGTTCACATGACGAGAAATACTCCAGGAGGACATTTGCTTATATGCAAATATACTTTTGCACCTAGTCAAACCTGGAGTAAATTTTACATATACGCAAATTTGCTAACGTATGTATTTGCGTTCACATGACGAATTTACTTATGAGAGTTACTGTAGTAAAATTTGCATATATGCAAAAACTACTTACGTGAGCAAATCTGCGCATGTGAATGGGGCATAAGAATACCACTCTTATTGTTTTGGTCTAGCAAAGAAATATTTTACTGTATATCTTTAGACTCGTGCCAAATATATTTACAATATGAATTAGATAACCTATAAGCATGTAACATTCCGGATATCGTGGATGTTGTCTCGTGGGAGGAATTGTGATTTCGTTGTGTTTGATGTCATTGAGAGCAGTTCTGAATATGCAACGTTTCACAGAAATTTGATAACCTCCAACTGGAATTTTCATGTCGGTTTGTGGCGTCGAGCTCATCACCTGACCACAATCTTTCTGACTGCTTTGATTGAAACTTGGTCATTATTTAAAGGTCAATTACGAAGAAATTGTATAAATGCTTAATTTTGAAGCAAATTGATAGTTGACAAAGAGAGGATTATAATGCTACACAAACGGCATAGAAAAATTCCTATCCGTTCAAAAGTTATGCCAGTTTAAAATCCCACGGCTGTATTTTCCTACATGACTTATCTCCCTTACTTTTTGAAATGCACTATTTTGTGGTGTCATTGATGATTCTAAATTTTTAAATGAATTTGTAAACTAATTAACAACCTTTATTCTAAAGAGTAAATGATTGTTTCTTACAGTTTTGATTATTCTAATCTTTGTTTATTAGCTGGGTAATTTATTGGGGATGTTCATCCACAAATTTAAATTTTATTCAAAATTTAAATTAAATTAAAAAAAAAAATAAAAACAGATTTTAAAACATTTTCTTTTACTTCAGTACACAAAAGTCATTGTCAGAGATCTAATTAAACAGATCTAAAACCACTATGTTCAATTATATCTACTGATAAGCATGTAAACTGAAATTTTACAAATTTTAATTAAATATTTAAATTTGCAAATTTAACTGCTTCAGTTGCAAATATAAGCAATATTTTGAATTTGGGCAGTTGTTATTAGTGTCACCAATAATACAATACAATTTTTTACCATTTTAGAGTGTTCAACAAGAAAATATTTGACAATCCAAAAAATTTAAATAAATTTAAAATTTAAGAGTTCATCAATGACGTCATCGTAGGCCTCATGAATATTAATGAGGCAGCTCAAAATGATTGTCAGATGTCATAAAATTTACAAATTCAAGTCTTTATATCTCGGAAACTATTAATGATAATTTGATGCGGTTTTCGATACTTAGTTGCTTAGAGAAAACTGCTTTCATTTCTGTAATAAAAAAGCACCTTAATAATTGACCTTTAAATAAACCCAATGTAGACTGCTAAGTTACATTAACATTTGGTGACTGTGTTGTAGAACCTGCTATTGAAGTTGATGGTTGAGGCTCGTACATCACTGAAAAGAAGAAAATAGAGAAAGACTTACGAACTAATTCCCAGATTCAACATATGAGCCGCTACACACAAAAAAGTTGCATTTGCTTATGACATATGTTAACTACACATAAGCTGCGAAACAACAAAACCAACAAACTGGCATTGGTGCCCACTGAAGACTCAGATCAGCCTGGGCATCCGCCCAGTCTGATCAGAGTTTTCTCTGTCCGCAAAGAGCTAACTTATCCCTTAGCTATCGTTTGTAAACTTTATTTATTTTACATCGATTGCATGGAAAGCTCACGCGAACTTATTAAATACTCTCGATAGCACGGATGTTGGCGCGTTTGTGGTCCTATATTGGTGGAGGAAACCGGAGTACCCGGAGAAAACCACCGACCTCGGACGGGCGACCACTACCCTCCCACATGCCGACACCGGGATTCGAACCCGGGCCGCAGAGGTGGAAAGCGAGTGCTCTATCCACTACGCTATCCGGGCCCCTAGCTATCCTTTAAGCTTACAACAAAGACTCTCATCAGACTGGGCGATTGTTGCATTGTTTGTCAAATAAGATTTCTAAAAGGACACAGGGAACCTTCAAATTTTGACCCGCCTAGCACCGCGGCCAGCCATATGATACAATATACGAGTACACGAAGCCTCGAAGAACATTTTTCGACGTATCAAGTCTGTAAGGATTCAGACCTTATCTAATTGGGCCAATTTTTGTCAAGTAACACCGAGGGCAGCCTCGACAACTAAGGTCAAAGGAGCTCCGCCAGAGACAGGACATCTTGTTGCTAGCTACAAATAAGTTTTGCACATTTTACTTAAGGAGAGTAGTTACCTAAATGAACTCTTCGAGCCCAATTACGTAAACTTTTTAGAAACTCTTCCAGCCCAATGACGTAAGTTTTTTTTTGAAACTCTTCCAGCCCAATTACGTAAGCTTTTTAGAAACTCTTCGAGCCCAATTATGTAAGTTTTTTAGAAACTCTTCCAGCCCAATTACGTAAGCTTTTAGAAACTCTTCGAGCCAAATTACGTATGCTTTTTAGAAACTCTTCCAGCCCAATTACGTAAGCTTTTTAGAAACTCTTCCAGCCCAATTACGTTAGCTTTTTAGAAAGTCTTCCAACCAATTACGTAAGTTTTTTAGAAACTCTTCCAACCCAATAACGTAAGCTTTTTAGAAACTCTTCCAGCCCAATTACGTAAGCTTTTCAGAAAGTCTTCCAGCCCAATTACGTAAGCTTTTTAGAAACTCTACGAGCCCAATTATGTTACTTTTTTAGAAACTCTTCGACCCCAATTACGTAAGCTTTTTAGAAACTCGTTCAACCCAATTACGTAAGCTTTTTGGAAACTCTTCGACCCCAATTACGTAAGCCTTCTAGAAACTTTTCCAGCCCAAGTACGTAAGTTTTTTAGAAACTCTTCGAGCCCAATTACGTAAACTTTTTAGAAACTCTTCGAGCCCAATTACGTAAGCTGTTTAGAAACTCTTCCGGCCCAATTACATAAGCTTTTTAGAAGCTCTTCCAGAACAATTACGTAAGCTTTTTAGAAACTCTTCCAGCCCAATTAGTGAGCTGTTTGGAAACTCTTCTAGCCCAATTACGTAAGCTTTTTGAAACTCTTCGACCCCAATTACGTAAGCTTTTTAGAAACTCTTCGAGCCCAATTACGTAAGCTTTTAAGAAACTCTTCCAGCCAAATAACGTAAGCTTTTTAGAAACTTTTCCAGCCCAATTACGTAAGCTTTTTAGAAACTCTTCGAGCCCAACTATGTAAGCTTTTAGAAACTCTTCCACCCGAATTACGTAAGCTTTTGAAAAACTCTTCCAGCCAAAGTACGTTAGCTTTTTAGAAACTCTTCGAGCCCAATTATGTAAGCTTTTTAGAAACTCTTCCGGCCCAATTATGTAAGCTTTTAGAAACTGTTCCAGCCCAATTACGTAAGCTTTTTAGAAACTGTTCCAGCCCAATTACGTAAGCTTTTTAGAAACTCTTCCAGCCCAATTACGTAAGCTTTTTAGAAATTAGTCAATTTAAATACAACAATGTAGACTCTAATTTAGGAAATTTGCTAGGAAATACTTTCTGCACTGAAAACTGTCTAAGACTTATTGTATATTCTTTACCATATATTGGCTCACCAATGATGAAATGAAAGATATATATCATCGTGAAAAATTTTAAGAAATCCGAACTGGAAAGATACACCCCTAGACTGTTCTTTCAAAAATATCACCAAACAACCCAAGAGGTAATATAAAAATCAGTTTCAAAATGACTTTTATATTACCTTTAATAATTCAGTTATGTCAGTATGATATAGGAAAAAATACTCCTGTCCACCAAAGACTTAATTACCACACTGGTACAGGATGCTTTAAAATCAATTTTAATTACGATCTGAGAAATTTTCAAAATTATTTTCCTTTCGGCAATACTTTGGACCATACAGAAAAACGCTACACTGCAATTTTAATTAAACAAATTTATTTTGAAAGCAAGCAAACAGAAAATTAAAAGAAAAGGCGGGTCCATCGAGCATATTTCTTTTTTAATTGACAAACTCTACCCGTACCCCCACGTAAATTACATGGAAGACTTTACATAAAACTACATCAAAATAATTTACGCATACAGGTAAATTTAATTGTGCTTGCACACTATAAGCTGCCATGATATGAATAAAATACATCATTTTAGAACGTTATGATCCACCAAGTTAAATCACAACTTGAATAAATGTCAAGAAAATAAAATATCGCAAAAAAAAATCCTAATCTCACTTTTTTTCCAAAAGTTTAGGATTACTTTTAGCACAGCCAATGGAAAAATTACCCCGAAATATTATTTAGAGACCAATATTTAGCCATTTCTATATCCATTTATAATAAAATACAGACCCTAACATAACTTTCATTTTTGATAATCGCATCAAAATGGCGAGTTCCTAGCAAATGTCTTTAATTGCGCCTAACCGTCGTCTACATTGGGGGAGCCAGTATTGTTTTATAAATGGTTTTACGGCCTGACAAATTTACAATATCACTAGCACAGACAAAATACATAATCCGGGGCCGTATTCATAAAGCCACTTAAGTCGTGGCTATGCGGTTGCTAAGGCTAAATATCTATGAAGGAGATTCCCTACAACTATGAAATTTGGTCTGGAGGAACAGTCTTTGTAAGACTGTTCCTCCAGAGCAAATTTCATAGTTGTAGGGAATCTCCTTCAAAGAAATTTAGCCTTAGCAACAGCATAGCAACCACTTAAGTCGTTTTATGAATACGGCTCCGGATACTATAAAACAATTTGGGGTTGTCAGACAAAAAAAAGTCCAATTATTTTGTGGTCGATTATGGGGACGTACCGTTATCCTCTGCCATGCATATGCATGGAAAGGGCTTAAAGCTTTGAATTAAAAGACTGTAGCGCAAGAACTCCAGCATTTCAGATTAGTAAACAGAGACCACGAGACAGTCACTTTAAAACTCTTTCAAAGCTTGAAAATCATCTAAGATATAAAGAATTTTTTGACTTTGAAATATTTTGAAAAATATGTTGTATAATAAGTTGCGACAAAAGTCTGACTGGCTTTCAGTTCGTTTCTCATCGCCGTGATAAAGAAGTGGGTAGGCATAATAGTATCCCAAGAGAATTTGATTTTGTAGGGTCTGTAATGTGATATGATACAACCGTAACCAGGATATCAATTTTCGCATGGCTTTCATATGTAGTTTGAATGGCTTTTGATGGTCTTGTATATAAGAGCCACAACACGACAGAACCAACAAGGTGGCAAACCCCAACGAAAACTTTGATAAGCCAGGACATCCGCCCAGTCTGATCAGAGTTTGCGTTGTCCGCACGGAGGAAGCTAAGACCCTTAGCTACCAGCCCCGGATCCAGAGGGTGGGCTTTGGGGCTGCAGCCCCGCCATTTGGCCTCTGTGTTGTGTATAATATGTAGGCATCCAGATAATAAGAAGTATCGGATGACTGTTTGAGAAAAATTATCCAAAGTGGTTAGGTCAAAATATTCAAAATATATGTTGTGACATCTCATTAGATTCGCCTCGGAGAGGCGATTCTAATGAAATATTACAACATATATTTCAAGGAAAAATATATAAAAAAAAATTCTCTTGAAATTGAACCATAAAACTGTCATATTTTCAAGCCCCCTCACCCACACACATACATTTCGGCACCACCAAGCCCCACCAGTTATCCAGAGCCCCACCAGTACAGGATGGTCTGGATCCGGGCCTGGCTACCCTATAAGCACACGGCAAAGATTCTGATCAGACTAGGTGGACGCAGCTTTGTTGGTTTTCTCATGTTACATCTCAGTACTGTTCCTCTGTGTTAGGCTGGTGTGATTGTTAGTGAAGATGATATGAACCGCGACACGAGAAAACCAACAATGTGGTTGTGCGCCTTACGCAGACTCAGATCAGCCTGGGCATCCGCCCAGTCTGGTCAGGTTCTTCGCTCAGCGCTTAAAGGGTAGCTTAGAGTCTAAGCTACCTCCATGCGGACAGCGAAGACTCTGATCCGACTGGGCGGATGCCCAGGCTGATCTGAGTCTGGGCTGGGCGCACAACCACATTGTTGGTTTTCTTTTGTCGCGGCTCATTTAGTATGTTTTGTTGTTTGCATTTCTCTCATCTTCTTAAGGTTTTTCGCGACTGTGTCCTTTCAAGGGTATCTTCTTCATTAATTTATATTTTACTAGTTTACTCGGCGTATCGTTATATTAGATTTAAGGACTTTCAGAAAGTCATTTTGCTCAGCAGAACGTATAAAAATCTTAAAATCTGATGACCGGTGAAACTTCTTTTGACCGACATAATATCTCAAAATTTATTAACTAATCAAACTGCAGTATTGTTAACTCCAGGCAACTGATTGCTTTTGTGGGGTGGTGGTGTGGTGCAAGGGTGCTGGGCATAACTTCCAGTGCCGGGGCGTCCCACTGATTTGCCTAATGTGCTTGCAGTAGGTGCGGGTGGGGTTATTTTGTTTTTGACATCGTTTCTCTCGTCTGTCATCTCTCTCTCTCTCTCTCTCTCTCTCTCTCTCTCTCTCTCTCTCTCTCTCTCTGTCTTTGAGACGCCCCGATATAGACTGAAATTCTGTCTCAAAGGGCCGTTGAACCCAAAACAACCAACCATCCAACTGATTGCTTTTATCAGCATGGAAATTGTCTGAAATCTAGCTCTGCTGAACGACGATGCAACGTAAGCGTTGCTGGAACCACGTTTGCACGACCTCATGTGCTTGCAGAGTATGTGATAGCAATATGACATCCTACTTTAGTCATTTGTATTGAAAGGATTTAAAAACTTCCACCATTTATTTTTAGATATCTCAAAAATAAATGCAGCTACATCCACCAAAATGTCACAACATGTATATTCTTTTATACCTGATTACGTCTATATCACGAATTTGAAATCGTTCATTCGAATCGGTCAGGAATAAGCACGTGTTCCTCATGTTTTTAGTACAGTTTATATACAGATGAATCACTTAATGTATACAATCTTCTGAGGAAACATTTCTGTTACAAACTCAAGTCAACTTTTAAAAGTTTGAAGTCGGTCTGTGGCTATTATTTTGCACAAAGCGCCTAAATATCACAACCAAATGCAGATTTTTTGGCCAGTTTAGAAATGCTGAAATTTCAAAAAGTGACGCTGCAAGACAATTTTATGAGTTAATTGCGACAATTTACAATCTTAGACGACGTGCACGGCTTACAGATTTATGTCAAGAAATGTTTTTTTTTTTTTTTTCTTTTTTTGTTTATTCTTTAACATACAATGTAAGTTTTACTAAAATCATACGCATTAGCATGCCCCATCGATTGAATATATTTTTCATGACGTTTTTCATGAAATTCAATTTTCTTGCATTTTTTAAAGAACGTAAAAATATACTTATTAACAAGATAACTGCAATTTTTGTTACCAGTTTGTTTCAAATATTCTTTATTGCAGATATATGATTTGCTAATATGAAAGTGCGTTCATGTGCTAGAGATATGAATTTTAATGGAAAATGTGTAAAAAAAAAAAAGTGTGTAGAAATACAAAATATTGTTTTTAGGAAAAACAAACGGTGAAATTTTTGTTTCTTATCCAAATGTGTTATAGCTCTTTGTGTAATTTAGACGGTATAATGGTTTGAATGCCCCGCCAATATTTCTATTCATTATCCGTCTACCTTAATAGACAGAAAAGAATGTAAATATTAGCAATGAAAGTTTATCTTTCTGGTGTTTATCAAAGTATAAACTACATTAGGTTGCTAGCAAAGTTTACAAGAGCCCCTTCGGGGTTCACTTACTTTGCACACGCTCCAATGTAGTTTAAATTTCGGTAAAAAACAGAAAAATGAAATTCATTCCTTATAATATTTCACGGTTACTGCAATGTAAAGTGAATGGGAATCTTTTAGGTATATAATAACAAGGTTTATACGTACATGACATAAGTATCACAGCTCCTACAAGGCCCAATATCACAGCTGTCGCTAGAAACCATAAAAACAAACTTCCTTCTTCTCGGTGGATTGTGGGAAGGTCTAATTTTAGAGCAGTTGCATAGAGATGGCCACGCCCATATGGATGGGTGTCCTCGGAAATTGGTTCGTTAATCAGCTGACTAACTACGTCAGCAAATGACTGATTGCTTGGTATAACGTCGTCATCTTCAAAAGCTGGATTGTCGAATACGGTGGTCTACAAATTATAATGGGGTCTAATACATCAAACATTACATCAAAACTGAACAAAATAAAGTATGGAAACGCAACAAGGAAAGTTGCAACTTCTTTGCCTAATTCAAATTTATAGTGCGCTTTCTCATCCCGCCCTTACACTCACATTTATATACCAATAACTTAGTCTGTGCATGAATTTGTTCTGATTTAGGTCATTGATTTTGGCATTAAAAAGTATCCTTGATTTGTAAATACTTTTCGTTACAACCCACAAGTTTCATTCTTCATTACTTCATTTTGCATTTGGGCCGCGACACGACAAAGCAACAAAGTGGTTGTGCGGCCAACGCAGACTCAGATCAGTCTGGGCAACCGCCCAGTCTGATCAGAGCCTTCACTGTTTGCATGCAAACTGATTTTATACTTAGTTTGAGCATTCATCGAACCTTTGAATCGCCAAAAGAACAGGCAACAAACTTTATGTCTGCAAAATTAAATATGAGCCGAGACACGAGAAAACCAACATAGCGGTTGTGCGCCCAGTCTGATCAGACTCTTCGATAAGTGCTTAAAGGTAGCCAAGGGTCTAAGCTACCTCCATGCGGACAGCGAAGAGACTCTCATCAGACTGTGCGTATGCCTAGGCTGATCTTAATCTGCGCAACCACTTTGTTGTTTTTGTCGTTTCGCGGCTCAAATGTAGGACTCAAAGACAAGGCCGGGACTAAGAGTATAGAGCCCAAATGAGGTGGCCAATTGTGAGCCACTTCACGCGGTGCTATACAGTTCGCTAGTTCAAGCATTTTCATTTTTTGAGCTTTTTATAATGTGTCAGCACATTGATGCATATATGCTTTGGTGATGTTATTTACCGTACAGTTTCTTTGCTTCCTATATATTCCACCGACTACGATTGCAGGCTCGGAGAACTGTTTTCTGAGTATCGACACTTTGCCGTTAAGTCTTAGAGCTTGGTCCGGTAGATTCCGAGATTTCAAGTCGTTGGCGGATTCTGCTGAGATCTTGCTTGGCGATACCTGCAGAGAATAATAATAATAAAACTCACAGAACTTTGTTAGTTCATAATGCACTTATCAATATTTTCCCCCCGGAGGGGGGAGGGCGGGGATACACGAAAAATATCCCGATACACGGGAATTGGACAACCGCTGCTTTTTCTTATGCGGGATTTTCGACATGCGTGACTGCCCTATTGTCGGGGAATTAGACTTACCTAAAAATAAAACTGGACCTGGAGCTACAGACCTACGTGTTTTTTCATTATGTACTATTTAAAACTACTTAAAATCGGTATTTTGTCAGATGTGTACAAAACTCAAAAGCCTTTAAAATTAGGAGCCGAAAATTACTTTAGATGGGCACGCATCTCAACTGCCATTTTGCTATGATTTTGTACACGTCCGAGATTTTTTTTAATAGTAACTAAGTCCTCTCTTCTTCGAATTGCAGAGGTAGGTACATAATGTCCATTAATCCCTTACAACCATGTGTGCATCTGTTTTATTTACCAGCAATCTGCACGTGCGCATTTTGCGGGCATCTGCGCGAGCGTTGTTGCGCGCGCGAAAGGAGACCGACGGAGAAATATTTGTTACCATGGTTGATTATATTGAGAGAGAGAGAGAGAGAGAGGGGGAGGTCATTTCTATCTATTATCAGACCATTAATTTATAACAATCATAGCTATTTCCTACAAAGTACGTGTACAAGAAGTTTTTAGACTTCCAGTATATTCTTTATCTTTTCGTAGCTTTTTCGTTTAGATTTCATGAGCTTGGAGTATTATATCGTTTGAAAATTAATATCCCTTTCGAAACAGAATAATTTCTCTGTTTAAATAAATATTATTCTGTTTTCAGCCGAAAAAAAATTGTTGTCTGTTTGACAGAAAAAAATGGCACATGTGCCCCGTACAGGTGGATTTTAGACAGTAGATCATAGCCACACCAGGGGATATTAGACAACGTTTTGGACTCCCAGACAAGGGAATTAGACGGACATTTTTCAAAATTGTCTAATTCCCCTGGGTAATCCCGCCATCCTCCCTCCGGAGGAAAACATTGATAGGTGCATAAGGCGTACTATGTTTGCTGATAGTTTCAGAGAATTCGGTAATAAGATGTTTTCCAGCCACCAGAATGCTCTGAAATAATCAGCAAACATGGTACGCCTTATGATTTATAGGTTTATTTCAGAGATATTCAGTTTAGTACAATTTTGTGCATTAATGCCTTTGGTCACTGCTAAATCGAGCTGAAGAGTGTAGTAGATTGCATTCTGGACTGTCTATCCAGGCCTAGAGGTTGTAAAACTGATTGTGCTTTTTTAGTTTGAGATTATTCTCAAGTTTTATAAACCCGAATTCTGGTATCGTATGTTTGATCCCCACTTCTGCGGTCTTTCGGATGAGACTTTAAACCGAGGTCCCGTCTTCATATAACCTATCTGGTGCCGAGACGTTAAAGCCCAGTTCACTCACTCACTCCCTGAATCCATCAGGACCTTAATTGCAATTAGCGAAAATATCACCACAGTTCAGCTGTGAAACGAAGGACGGACATAAAGAAATACTAATAACACAAAGTATTTGTATGGATGGTAAAAATATCGACAAAAAAGTTGTAACTACGTTGCTTATGAGGTTGTAACTGCGTCGCTTATAAATATTTATCATATGACGTAGCATCTGAGAGTGTAATAAAGCCATGCATTAAAAACGATAATCCACTAGTGGATATGCAAATTACGTCGTAACGTTATACGTTGACGTCCATTTAAACGTCGCGTTTTCTAATGGCGAAATCGTGACGTTTTAGTGCAAATTTTGCTTATAAAATGCTATTTTAGTGTCATATGATAAATAGAATCTTGCATTCGCGCTCCTGTATTATTGAATTTATTAAACTCGTTGGGGAAAACCGATAAGATGCTCGGCAAAGCCTCGCATCTTATCTTTTTCCCCAACTCGTTTAATAAATTCAATAATGCATATGCACTCATGTAAGATCCTCTATTAATAAAAACCACACAGACGAAAGTTTCATTATTGAGGTTACTACTCACATTATACAGAAAAACCCCGGTATCTCAGTTTCGAAATTCATCTCAAACTACTGATATCTCAAAGTAAATTTCTTATCCCAGAAAATTTACTTTGAGACACAAGTAGTTTGAGATATGTAGAGTTGATATGTAATGAAAAAATGTGTCCTCAATAATATAAGAGGGTACTTTGAGATATCATTGTTTGAGATAACGAAAGTCAACTGTATATAGGCTAATTTAACATAACCTACCTTAACACTACTTGGTGCTAATATAATTTCTGAAGTTTCTGGCAAACGAGCACCATCATCTGCATATGAAATAAAACCTGTTTTGTCATAGCTATCTTTAGCTTCCTCTATTGTTGACTGATAAGTTTCCATAACAGCAGGTCACCATTGTCATCTAGCGTCTTAAGATTCTATGAACCGCGACACGAGAAAACAAACAAAGTGGCATGTGCGCCCAGCGAAGACTCAGATTAGCCTTGGCTGCCGCACAGTCTGATAAGACTCTTCGCGAAGCGCTTAAAGGTTAGCCAAGGGTTAAGCTACCTCCATGCTCTCAGCGAAGACTCTGATCAGATTGGGCGGATGCCCAGGCTGATCTTAGTCTGCGCTAAGCGCAAGACCACTTTGTTGGTTTTCTCGTGTCGCGGCTTCTAGATTCTTTTTAGTTTATTTTAATCCAGTTGTTTAAATTCAACACCAAATGATCCATTATAAAAAAATCCAAGCAAACGTTATAGTGACAGATTGTTCACAATAAGGTGCTGGCTAGCTTAAAGAAAATAGAATTTTAAACACATCTCCACTTTTGCTTGGTTAGTTTTAAGTTACAGTCCATTCTCGAAATCCCAAAGTCAAAGTTCCTCTCAGCTACTGTTATCTCAAAATGAACTTTCTGGTCTCAGAAAATTTGCTTTAAGATACCAGAAAGTTTAGATAACAGGAGCTGAAATAATAGGAAAACCAGATAAAGTGTCCAAACTGTATTGTTTGACCTTTGCGGGTACTTTGAGATACCAGTATTTGAGATAAAGAGAATCAACTGTAGTTTCAGTCAATAGATTGTTCTGAATATTGGTACGTTTTATCCAGCCACAGAATACGCCATATGCATCCATTAACAGTGGTTCTTAACCCTTAAAGCGCCAAAAAATTAAAATTGTCGCATTGGCAAACAGTGTAGTTCCAGATGAGGTGGCTCATAATGAGCCACCTCATCTGAATCTACACTGTTTGCCCTCTAGTGTTCGAATTCTCAATATGATATCGCTTGGACAAAACATTTTCTTGAAATTCTGCAGACGTAAATTTTGTCGTCTGCTTTTTTGGCGCATTAAGAGTTAATTATCATGTCACTTTTCAGGCAAGTGTGCTTTCGTTTCATTTCATGCACAGTATTGACAAAGTGAAACAAAAACATTTATTCTGAGACACAATAATCCATAATTTGAATTTAATATGCAAGAACCAATATTGATTGAAAAGTTAAACAACAAAAGTTAGTCAGAACATACTGGCCTCATGGTATCAATTTCTACTGACAATCAATACTGTTTTATTCAGTCCGTACTAATGACTATAAGTACGCTTCTAGCTTATGGTAATGTTATAGGATACAATAGAGTTTAATTGGTAATGGCATAGAATAGAACAGAATAAGATAGAAGTAAATTTCTATCACATGGATACATTTTTCTTGCACACCAGATAAGGATAACCGCGTGCTTCCCCTGTACCTACAAATCTTATCTCACCCATGTTATCTCACCCAGGACTGGATAAAAATCACGAGCATTCAATGCATTGGTTGTATTTGATGTCACGTATCTGCGTTGTCAAGTGACTTTGGCGTTTAGGATGACATCACCAAGACGGCAAAAATGGCATCAGGTTATGCACGCCAGAGGTTGCCGTAAAGAACCAAATGGCGGTCGTTAATAGCGGTGCCTTCAGCTTTCAAAATCAAACAGAAATATCTCAAGCACGAAATCAGCGCAGTTTAACAAGTTCTAAAGTTAAAACGAAACGCGATGTGCAAGAAAAAGTATATTTTATGGGTGTAAGGTGCGGATAGAAAACTCCGGCACTCGGGATCACTGTTCGGCATCACTCGGCAAGTCTCGTGATGCCGAACAGTGACCCTCGTGACAGATTTTTTGTCCACACCTCACACCCATGAACGATACTTATAATCCAGTTGCATCACTTATGAGAACGACATCTTTGAGAAACCCGTGCGGCTCATGTCTGAATTGACTAAGAGGTGAGCTAATCGACGTTTGGACGACTTAAGCTGCGTGCGCCGACGTGTCCAGGTCACCATTAGCCATAAGCCCTGCTGCGTAAGAAAGGGCCTGGCCTCCAATGGAAATCGGAAAACGACACATCCGCGCTGTGCTGGGGTGGGTGGGTGTGGGGGCGGCGGAGGGAGTGGAGCAACGCCACGTGACAAGCCAGTCACTCACGTGGCGGCGAAGATCGTCCGAGAAGAAACGTGAAATGTTCATTTTGCCTGCCGCTCAAGTCGTGTTATTTTCGACATTTCTACGGATGGATGCGTGTGTGTGAGTGTAGGGGGTGGGAGTCTGGAATTCGGCAATGGTTTCGAACCGCTGAGTTTCAGGGACCAACATCGTGACGAGATTCGAAATAACAAAAAAGGGCGTGACATGTCAACAGTTGATAGTTCCGAGCCACACCCAGAATATCACTTAACGGTCATCTGATGGTGCATAACTGGTCAATGCACCGTTAACTTAGCACGTGACATAGTCCAACAAATAAAACCACACGCATTCAATCATTGAATCAATGTCCCACAAATAGTCCGTGTTCTCTTCAGTTCAGTTCAATTCTCCTAACGACGTTCTCCAAGTGGCTCAGCGGTACGTAACCATAGTTGCACACACCTGGCGCCGAGTGTCCGTTCAAAAATAGTCCGTGTTTTGACCTTACAGTTAAATACCTGATTAAAGTGGGCGTGGCTTTCGGAAAGGTGAACTGAGTCATACATACAAGCATTGAAAATAAATAAAACATCGGTGATTTCCTTGCCTACACTTGCTAACAGGCATATCAGGATCCATTACGAAACACGCTAGCAGAAAGGTATCTTCTCGCTTCGCGTTTCATTCATGCATGAGGCAGTCAATGTGAAATATTGATAATTATTGATATATTGCAGCCCGGAATTATGATTGTAATGGGTTATAAGTTATTGAACTAGCAACAACTCCGGAGCTATGTAACACAATTTCTTCTGTTACTGCCAGTTCAGTTTTTCTAGCACACACAACGTGAATAATGTCGCTTTGTGTTGTATTACAATATTTCTTTTGTCCAATCATTGACAGTGGCAGGAGACTTTGTGTCGGTTGTCATGTACAAAACACTCTCGTTCGGAATAACGCAAATGAACACAACTTTTGCTTTCCTGTATAAAGAACCCCCAGGATCTGCAAGTAGTTGGCGCGAACAGGGAAGCCTCAGATTTGCCTGTGCAAAAGCACAGGCTGATCTGAGGTTTCCCTGTTCGCATATGCTTTGAGGCTCCTTTCCTCATTGCTACATGTAAGATCATATAGAGTATGACGCTAACAAACTATTCCATTACCTTAATTGATTTTGATTTGCCGGTAGAGAGCGTTCTGTAGTCGAAACCTAAATATTCAGTAATTGCTTCTGCAAGTCGACATGATTTGTATTGAAATGAGAATCGTGTCAGAAGGCTCAAGCAATGGCGAAGCGTCACAATAAATAATAAAGGAAAGCTTTATGGATGCTTCATTATATTAAATTGCTAAGCTCACATAATTTAAACACACACTTGCGCACACCCATAAAGTCAGGCTACGAATCCTGTTTTCAATGTATCCAGGTTTTGGAGAGGAATCTCTCACTAGAATTTTAATTGCTCTTAAAAGTTATGGTCACTTTAACATTAAGGTCTTATAGGAGAAAACGCGGTGACGTCATCGATAAGGATTTCCAAGGTCTTCCCCACACTGGTTGGCAAAAAGTCGATAATCAATCGCGCTATATTGAACGTTTATTGGGTGATATTAAACTATGTCATTAATCATGCCGTGTATTTTGCGCATTATGAGGCATATTTTTATATAAATGATAACGCTGAGAAATGTAGGTATTTTAGTGTGAAATATTGTTCTATTCTCTCTCCTAATTCATTTAAATTGGTTCCACATGAAGTGCTTTTAGATGTACGTTTTAGCATGGACACTCTAAAATAAGGTATCTGTATCAGGTGTACATTTTGAAATTAAACCGGTTGTTTATTGTTTATAATGAATGTATCCGGTATTCAGCGAGTCTTTTGATAAGGAATATCTTTAATTATCATATTTCAAAGAACGCCGCGGGTTTCCTACAGTGACAATGTCATATTAACTTGTATAATATAACCAACTGTTTTTGGCGGTGTGGCTAATTTGAATATCAAATAAAACTCGATTATTATAATCTGATATTTTAATATTAATATGCTTGCCCGCTTATAAAATATAAAGAGCAAACAATGAGAGAGAGAGAGAGAGACAGACAGAGAGAGAGACAGAGAATTTATTGTTTAGATGTCATGAGCTCGGACTAAATACTATGGTAATTACTGCATTTCAAAACAGAGAAGATTCTCTGTTTATATATTATCCTTTACCGTTTTATCAAACCATTAGAGAGAGAGAGAGAGAGAGAGAGAGAAAGAGAGGGGGAGACAGAGACAGAAACAGAGTGAATTTGTTGTTCAGATGTCATGAGCTCGGACTAAATAATGTGCTAATTATTGATAGTAATTTCAAAACAGAAGGTTCCGCGCTCTGCTTATACGTGTATATTATCCTTTACCGTTTTATACCATTCTCTTTTGAATCGCAGTCATGAATATAAATTATTTTACTTATTTATATTTTACATTTTCTTATCCCTAAATCAGATCAATGTTTTATTAATTTTGCATTACTTCTCGTTGGATACAAGTTTCTATATTTCATTTCTTTCATTTTCTATTACCCGTGTTCTATTTAATAATCACCTTCATTGTCGAAAAGGTTTAAAGGTTAAAATACTGATCTTTAGTACCTCCGATTTATTGTATTTTTATTTCATTTATTTATTTTTCTTTTTAAGTCGAAGTTATTAAGAGAAATAGTCTTGCTCCGAAGCGAGTCAATGTATGTCGAGTAATTAAATAACTTTAAATAATATTAAATAACTCTTTTTTTTTCGCGCGACAAGCGATTAAAACAATATTTGCACTGGTTTTATCGGTTTCTATTTACTCGCAGCTTTTTAAACTATATTTTACGCATTTCAGGGGTTAATTTTCAGCAAAATCCCATAGAAGACCACTGTCTGTCGCTATCTTTTTGCCAACCAATCTACCCACGTGATCAACCGATGACGTCACTCCGGGGATTCCCGTTATCTCCTATATTTCAAGGTCGGGTTTTATACTTAAGCAACTCGTTTGAGATGTACTCAATCGAATGAAAAAAAAAATACTTGAGCCGCGACACGACAAAACCAACAATGTGGTTGTACGCCCAGCGAAGACTCAGATTAGCCTGGGCTGCCGCCTAGTTTTATCAGACTCTATGTTAAGTGCTCAAACGATAGCTAAGGGTCTAAGCTATCTTCATGCGGACAGCGAAGACTCTGATCAGACTGGGCGGATGCCCAGGCTGATCTTAGTCTGCGCTGGGCGCACAACCACATTGTTGTTTTTGTCGTGTCGCAGCTCACTTACTAAACGCTAGTTTAAATGATCAAAATTACTTCCCGTTAGGTTAAGGTAACTTTAATTTTCAAGAATGAATGTAGCCCTAGGCCTAGGTCAGCAAAATGTATACACAGATTCGACAGGAGACAGTGTAATAGCCATACCTCTCTGAGCCTGTAAAACGCCGAGGCTTCTAAATGTCCAATATCTATATCATGGCAGCAAGTACTTTAACAAACGGCACATTTCTGGAAGGAGTAGTGTCTTCATTGGCTTCATGCTGTCAAGGAGATGTAATTTTCAAAATTTAGTTTAAAAGTGTACCGGATGGCAACCACTGGTGGCCTCGTGCCAGTGGTTTTGCACTTGCAATTACGTATTTGTTGCGTCACAGACTCGGCCATTTTGTACAATGAAACAAGGAAAACGCCCTAAAAAAATAGCAATATTTCTGCCTGGATGGCAAAAGGTAAATAATTTCCCCAATCTACCCATATAATAAATTACTATAATAGTAACTTGATCTGGCGTACTATATCACGTCTCATGGCTGAGCTTATACCATCGGATCACCCTCGACGCAAGCGTCTCGGGTGATCCAATGGTATGAGCTCATTCACTCGACGTGATAATTATGCCAGATCAAGTTACTATTATAATAATGTGTATTTATCACACACGCTCCGCATTGTGCTATAAGAAACATATCATTCAGTTCATAGCCGTGAGACTTTCTTCGGGCCTTGCAACTTACTTTTCAATGGATTATAGAGATTTCTCGATGAAATCTAAACTGATAATCTCACAGTTTCAAACAATGAAAACATCACTTTCCATTTCACTGTTTCAGAAATAGGACTTTTGTGAAATAGCCTCAAGCTTTTTGTTTGATTAATCGGCTAAATCCTATCTGGTAGGGGGTTCAGGTGCTTTTTAAAAATGCAAATTGACTTATTTTTACCTATTTTATGAGAAGCTTATTCAATTTTCTCTAAAACGACAGGTATATTATTAGGATAGGGTGCTTGCTTTAAAAGTTATGACATGTTTTAGACAAGCCATTGTGACCAATTTTGTAATCATGCTCCAATGTATTCAGTTTACGGGCTGATGGCACCAATCTCTCATTCATTAAGCATAAATTGGGGCAAGGATTTAAGTCTTCTACTTATAGTCTTATTCATATACACCGTATGATGCAGTAATATGGGCGGCACCTTTAGCAAATATTTTTGAGTGGTTCACTCGTTTCCATTGTAACCAGGCTGTCATTTTCTGGTTCAAAATGGTAGCGAAATCAGAGTTTTATATGAAGAGAATAATGACAAAACGACAAAATATGATAAAGAACACTCATAAATGATACAATGTATTAAGCAATTATAAAAGCTGCACCATTTACTAGCATTTTATTTTTTTTTATTTGTCAGTTTGTTTCCATGGTAATGAGGCGGCCATTGTCTTGTTCAAAATGGCCGCTAACACAGAGTTTCCATGATAAAAAGATATCAAATGCAAAATAAAACAAATAGAAACAATCACAAATCCTAAAGGTAGTTTAACACAATTCAGTTATACAAGTTTTACAATTTGCAAGCATTATTTAGTGGTTCAGCTGTTTCCATGGTAACCAGGATGCCATTCACTTGCCCAAAAAGGCCACGAAAACAGCGTTTGCCGGCCAAACTGAAAGAGATGATATTACGAGAAAAGAGGATAAAGCAAATTCACAAATGATCTAGTGTGTGCCTCAGTACCTAGTTAAAGCTGGAACATTTGCTCGCATTTTTAAGTGGTTCACTTGTTTCCAAGGTAACTTGGTGGCTTTTTTGTTGGTCAAACTTTCTGTAAAATCTGCATTTCTATGAAAAAAGAAGGTAAAGCCGAAATGAACGTCTCGCTAACCACATCTCGCAACAGATACAAGTCATGAAATTAAATACATCTGTAAGATATGCTTATATTGCAAAATATCACGCACATCTGGTTAGTAAATATAACATATTCTTGTCAAATATATAGCTCATCCAAGTGTGTCTATGTATTGTCATACATGAGTAAAGAATATATGTTCTTTGATCATTCGGGACCGTAACAAATAGCAAATAACACAAAGCATCAGTCTCCCCGTACTTGGTTAATTTGTTGGTAGTATGGGGTTTAACAACTCTTTGAGACAGTATTTCAATTTGTGTCCAGCTGTCTTCCAGAGAGGAAGAGAAAGAAGAGATATGACAGGCGAGAGAAGAAATATCCAAATTACCCCACCCACAACTTCTGCAAACACAGTAGACCCTTACTCTTTTATTTTCCATATACATTAGTTGGACGCATCGGCACTGAAATTTACCGGGCACCATCGCCCGACCGCAACCATGACTGCATCCCCCTCCCCCCTGCCCCCCCCCCCCTTCCCACAACCACCGTACTCAGAAACGTGTCCCCGGGTTTACTATAATAATGCAGATTGTATTTTTTTCCATTCCTTTAGGGTGGTCATTTGACAGTTAGAAAACAGTTAAATAGAAGTCGGTTCAGTGCAACTAATGTTAAGTGCAGTGTGGCAGCCATATGAAAAGTGTCACCGTACTTCACCATTCATAGTGAATATTACATAATGGGATCATTGGGCTCATTCTGAGTCAGTTCGAAAATAATGCCGCTGAAGCCGGGGGGCTAGAGGGACATTGGCTGTGTTGCAACAGTAAATTACTGCACTTGAACTGACTCAATGAAATCAAGTCTCTTTTAGGCCTTCCCGTTTCTTTAATGTCTGCCTTGCTTCCTGAAGATCTTTCAAGATTAATTCTTTGTAAAGATGACCTGATACAAATCCTTGAAATATTTTCACTGACCAGAGAACGTTTCTTTCATGATTTATTTTTGGCTGACCAGTTGACAATGTTTGTCAGCTGATCAGTAAGTAACTTAAAGACCCTTTATTTGTATAATCATTTATTGTGAGTTATCGCTGCAAGCTTCTTACTAAAGATTCATTATTTTACATGACCCTGATATAGTTTAAACAAATAAAACATCGTTAAGTTTCACTTAAAATCGTTCGGGTACTATAAATTGGCAACTAAAATAATCTTCCAATAAACGGTAAAAATACAGCGTACAAACCTAGCGCTTTTTCATAATATTGCATAGTTCGACGGGGAACCAGGAAAGGAACTAGTACTTTGTGGAGCTATTTTCCCATCATTTTTATTATTATTATTTCAGCCTTTTTGAGGACTAGAGACATTGAAAAAGTTGAATATGGAAATCCGCATCTGTAGCAGTAAATATTGGTTATCCAAACACATTGTTTCCCTTACTCTTTGCAACAGTTATGTGATTCAATATATATGCTCATAAACCCAAATTCTCATTTATCACCAAACGTGAAGGTTGATTTAGACGTTCTATCACTGTGAGTAGAAAGTACTGTGAAGACTTTAAGGTGCATAGTCCAACTTTAGCAGCGGCCGCAGCAGACTAGTGCGATAACAGAAATTGATGGTACCAAAATGTATCTCGTCTTAAAATAAATGTACAAATTTAAATAACAACGTCATTCAGGACTGACAAAAGAAAAAAAACTCCAAGTTGATATTTATCTAGGCTTTGCACTGTTTGACCAACACAAAGGCACTATTATGTGGGCATTCTTTGATATTTCTGTGGTGTTTTATAATATGGGAGGGGGGAGGCGAAATAGATGAAATGACGCATTTTACGACCTTTTCAAGAGCATTCAGTCATATGAGGCCGACAAGAAAAAAATGAAAGGATGTGTGCAATGGAACACTATTCACGGTAGAAAGAGTTTTGCCTACAGCGAGAATCAAAGCGCTAGCTCAGTGCTAAATCCACTGAGCTACGGAGTACTCCTTAAATGTATGCTGATCTTTAATTGTCGACTGCGATACTTTTGATATACTTGGAATAAAATCTTTTGAATTGTGACAGAAAATGGTATGAGAATATGAATTTTATGACAATTGAATTTATGTTTATATGTATGTGTTCACATAATTTTCATGCGGGGATAATGCCAAATAATTCTGATTAATGCCGACCAAAGTTGGTTTACGGTAAATAATAAATTTTGCAGATACTTTCACTTTCGCTTTCCTTTCTTTTATATTTAAAAATGTATGGAAGATAGCAAAACAGAATAATTTAGATAAAAACTGACTCGATTAAATTTGCTTAACACAATAAATATCGACTGCATAATCATAGTTTCGGGGGAGCCCTCGATCAAGTGATGAAAAATCCTGACGTCAAATTTAGCGTAACGGCGGGTGGAGAAACGTCATTAATATCGCCGATACCATCTCTCCAAACAATGATTTCCGCGGCATACAAAATAGCTCATGGCAAAGAGGTGGAATGGTTTTTGTGGATTATAGATCAGAGAATTCAAATTTGAGTGCCTAGGTTTTGCAAAACATTTATTCACCTGTTGAAATTCGGCTTATTTCAGTCAAATTGTTCTAGTTTTCTTGTTAACGGTCGAATTTTACCTAGGCAATCAACCTCGTAATGGTCACTATCTCAGAATTTATTTGATTGGTCAGTCTGACTAATCACGCTTACACGTTGCCGCGGAAACCGTTTCAAGACACCCCACTATGTTGTAAACAATCGGAAAAATGCGGCCACGTCATAATGACGTTAAGTAAAAATCGACGGTGGTCAGTGGTTACCAAACGTTATTTTACGTGTAAAATAAAATGTTTGGCACTGAAAATGCCCTATAATTAAAAAAGAAGGCTGTTTTCAATTTTCTTCATAAAAATAATGACAAAATTCTTTTAAACTACAGCAATACAACGTGGTAAAAAAGTTTTTTTTGTTTAGCGCGCAACTAGTAAATTACGCGATGACTTTACGTCATCTGAACCCCCTATATCTGGCTTGACACAATTACGTCACGCATGTTTTCACGTCATTACGACGTTAATGACGTCACAAAGCGCCAACGTTACATTGTTACTGCACGCGACGTCAGGCCGCCTTAGTCTCCTGAAGGCATTCTTTCTTGGCCATTTTTTAGGATCTGTTTATCAAAATGATATTTGAAGCTATTTTTAGTTGCAAACATAGTTTGCAACATCATACCCAATAAACACGCTGGAACATCAAATTTGACGTAAAACGGCTAAAAAAAAAAAATATTTCTTTCGTGATGCCTGACGCTCTTGAATAAACAGAATTATTGCGATTTTCAAGCATGAAAGAAATAGAAAATTTGACTTTTTCAGTGTAAGAAGAAGAAAAATAAAAACAAAAAGAAGAAATTTAGTTTAAAGAGAAAGAAAATGTAAAGACAAACGTTTGGGAGCTATCTATGGTGAAAGGTAGAGAATACTATAATCATTATCATCATATGAGACATGTAACAAACATTTAAGGAATTACTTTCAGCAACAACGGATATATTTCAGCCGCGACACGAGAAAACTAACAAAATGGTTATGCGCCCAGCGCAGAGTCAGATTTGCCCAGTCTGATCAGAGTCTTCGCTGTTCGCATGGAGGTAGCTTAGAACCCCTAGCTACCCTTAAAGCGCTTAGCGAAGAATCTGAGCAGACTATATAGATGCCGAGACTGAACGGTGCACGACCACTTTGTTGGTTTTCTCGTGTCGCAGTTCAATATATTTGATGCGTGATAGGTAATAAGAGAAGAGTACTTTATTTGGTGGAGCTGTCTCAGATGATGGCTCAAAGGTTAAACTTATGCGTTCCCTTGTCATTTCCATATTTCTCTATGCCTGTTAATCGTGACCTTGACAGCAGAGTTAGAAAAAAGAACACAGGCCTTTGAGATGAGATGCTACCGAAGGCTACTGAACATTTCGTACAAGGACCATATAACCAAGGAGGAGGTTCGCAGGAAGATCCAAGCAGCCATTGTAAATTATGATGAACTCCTGACGCTGGTCAAGAAACGGAAACTAAGGAGGTTTGGCCACGTCGCAAGGTCTTCTGGTTTAGCAAAGACGATTCTACACGGCACAGTGAAAGGAAACAGAAGAAGAGGTAGACAGAAGAAGAGATGGGAAGACAATATTAAAGAGTGGACAGGGACGGATTTTGTCAGCCCAACTAGGGCAGCTAAAGACAGGGCAAGGTGGAAAAGGATTGTTTCGAAGTCATCTGTGGTGCTCCAACGACTAAGGATATGGAATAGAAAAGAATAGAATAGACTTTATTTGTAACAAGCTTTAAATACCTTGGAGCAATTGTCTCAGATGATGGCTCTAACAAGGAGGTTCTCTCAAGGATTGCACGAGCCACTTCAGCTCTTACAAAATTGAAGCCAATTTGGAGAGATAACAACATATCGCTTAGATCAAACTTGAAACTTATGCGCTCCTTTTTCATTTCCACATTTCTCTATGCCTGTAAATCGTAGACCTTGGCAGCAGAGTTAGAGAAAAAAAACGCAGGCCTTTGAGACGAGATGCTACCGAAGGTTACTAAACATGTTGTACAAGGACCATATAAGCAATGAGGAAGTTCAAAGCAGCCATTGGAGAGTGTAATTAACTCCAGACCCTGGTAAAGAAACAGAAACTTAGGTTTTTATGCCATGTTTCAAGACCTTCTGGTTTAGCAAAGACGATTCTACAGGGGACAGTGAAAGGAAAAAGAAGAAGTGGTAGACAGAAGAGGTGGGAAGACAATATCAAAGAGTGGGCAGGAATGGACTTTGCCAGCTCATAGTACGGCAGATAGGCAGTCTTTGAGCTACTGGTAAGGTTCTGCAAACATCTCGAGTTATATATCAGATTAATTGTTAGAATCTCTAGTTTACAAAACCGGCTGATGACACCTCTGATTCTGAGTACTAAGCGAGTTATCTCCCCTTGAATTACCCCACCCATTTAATTGGGTAAATTGATACTTAAATGAAAAAGATTAAAAAATTCATTTATAAGATGGTACTTTGTACGATTTTTGATTTGTATTCAGTTTGTAGCTTATTTACCGTATATGCGGTACTTATTATTTACTTTAGTTTTTATTTTGTGGCGTTGTGATATCGCGTTTACGTTGAAATTGTTTTAGAAATAATTTTTTAAACTTCAGGTTTACAATTTTTAATGTTGACTCCATCAGTCAAGATTTTGTAACAATATTTGCAATAAAATAGCAAGTCTAGAACCGGTGCTTTATGTATAGATCATCAGAACTCAAGATTTCAGTACAGAGACAAAGAAACTCTGAGAAACATGAGTAAATACCCCACCCATCTAAATATGCATTGCAAAACTGAAAATCTTTCAGGCACTTGCGGTTCAAAAAAGTAAGGTTAGGTCATATTGTAACATAATATACGTGACATTATAGGGCTGCACATCTATGCTAGTGCAAATGAAATTACTCCTAGCAATCCTTCACGCTTCAGTGAGCAAGGATTAATTTTCTTGAAACAGTATTATACAGACAGTACTTCTACAAATCTACTTACACAAAGGACATGTTCATAATATTTTATCACATACCATTTTTTTTCGCAACACTTCTAACTAGCAATGGAAATGCAAAATATATCTCCAGATGTTGTAAATAAGTGATTTTTTACCTTATAACTTATCTATTTGTTATTTACATTTCAAGTGACCATACTGTATGCAACACTTTGTTACTTTTCTTTGCAAACGTATACATATTCATTGATGTTTAGATGAACTACTGGCATAGTTTTGACATCTTCAAGATTCAAGACATTGCAATGGAACAGTTTGTCTTAAAACAGAATAAAAAGAAAAATTACCCACTCACTAAAATGCATTAGAACCCATATCCTAGTTATAACAGCCGCTAAATAAATGTAGGCCAGACCAGTAGGATGTTGCCCGGCCACCCGACGAAGTTGTGTAGACCTCATTTTTCTAAGTGTTCTGTATATGCAGAATATTTGCCTCTTTCTTGCTGCCTACTTAGTGGGGCGATTGAGAGTTCAGACTCTTAAATACGTTACCAATAGAAAGTTTACAAAAATTATCATGTTTTTAAATAAAAATGAAAGTCAGTAATCTATGTACGTATCTCGTATAAATCGATTTAAATTATTTATTTTTATATTACAGTAAGTGATGTAAAAACATTTTTAAATTCTAAACTTTTATTATCATGGCTTAATTTTTCTACAGTTTATAAAGCTGTAATCTATGTTACCATTAGATACGAATTTCAGACAAATAAAACTATACAAGACAAAAATTAAAATTGATAAATTGCATTAGTATTAGTATATTACTATTTAGGTCTAGAGGCTAGCTTTATAGTGGAAAAAGTGGTTTCATTAAATTTTGTAGTTTACCATACAGAAACTGTTTAATACGTGTAATATAATTTTTAATGCAATATTCAAAAACATTATAATGATTTGAAATGGCGCTTACATGTTGAGATTAAAAAAATTCTCAAAGTATGGCACTCTAAGAGTATCTGACGGAATTGATATTAATCAAATTGATGTGACTAATGTAAATAGTAACATGTAGCTTATGAGACTGTGATTTATGTTATTATAGAGAACAAGATTTACACCACATAAAACAATAACAAGTCAGAATTGGAAAATAAAATACACTTTCAACCCTTTTCGGGTATAATTCTAGCACAGCTTTTATAAAGAAAAGGTAGGTGTGATTTATCTTGTGAAGACTACGAGACAGAAACTTTTCAGAGTTGTTGCATGAATTCTAATGCAGTTTCGTTGTCACCTTAATGTGTGAAATAATTTTGACACATAAATAGGGAAATATGTTAAAATAATGACAAAAAACATGAAACAGAAAACAAATTACTCAGGTGTATCTAGTTTGCTCACTAAAGCTGAGATTATTCAGATTTATGTAGTTTGCTCACTAAAGCTGTATATGCGCCCGGGATTTTTTTCACTGTTACATTTATAGAAAAATAGTATCATTTGATAACCATACAACCTAAATGTATAGGATAATATTTTTCTCTAGCCTTTTTAAAATGTAGAATAAACTGGAGATAATAACAAGATTATGACATCATCACTTTTAAAATGTGTTTCACGCATAAAATATTTATGAGCATGCTGTGAGTTACTTTTCTTGTTTCGTCTTGTAATATTAAATCTATACACTCAAGTCATGAAACTGAAAACTGCCTGGCGACAGTTTTAAGTAACTGATGTGCCTTTGACTAAAAAATGGCATTGGTGTAATTCAGAGTTCAAACGCGACAGTAACACATTATATATGTATCAGTCCTACAGTATTTGATGTAATATACGTTAAGCGAGACTAGTATAGGGGAGAGTATGTGGTAACACATTCTGAAAATAATTATCCTGATTGCTCATAAAAACTTGGAGGCAGTTCTAATGTACATTCACAGTTTGTTATTTTATGGAGAATTGCGAGAGAGAGAGAGAGAGAGAGAGAGAGAGAGAGAGAGAGAGAGAGAGAGAGAGAGCAAAATCCAAAATTATCCGTAAATTAGCTTCTACCTCTTCATCCATATATTAATAGTGTACACACACTTTAAAAGTCCTCTGATCAGTAACTCCTTGTGTGACAGTGGAACAGTTTCAGACTACTCCAAAATCTCTAGGCAACCATTTAATTACTTTTTTTATAATATAGTTCCACCATAGAATGCTAAAAGACCACTTTAGCATTAGCAGTTTCTGTAGCGCAAAATACCATTTTGGATGTATTTCATTGTTACTCATATTTGGTAACGTATATGACAGTGCAAAGTTTTGCAAGTTTGATAGCATTTGTTTTTATTTAACGATATATAAATGCATTAGTGTTCTTCTTACATGCTCATTCTAATCAGATTAAGTAGTTTGTCCGTTCTTGGTAACGTATACAACAGTACGGTTTCTAACGCTTCAGAAGACAATATTGATTTAATTCAGAGGCTTTCAAGCATATTTTCTACAGCACTAAGATCTATGTCTGCTATTGTGTTTATTTGGCTGAGAATATGCAAATGTCATTAAAATGACCCGGTCACGTATATAACATGGGTGAAACAGCCAAACTGCCCGATACTCAGACAGCAGAAAGTAGGGAAATACTTTGTAGACGTTGGGCTTTCAGAAAAAAGAACATGTTGAAAAAGTATCTCATAAAAGGAGAGGGAGATATTGGAGCTTAAAAATCTACTAGCTTTTATTAATGTATCATTCGATCAATTTCAGCTGACAGATGGACGGACAGACGAACAAATGGATGAACTGACAAGGACAGACGGCCCGAAGACAATCTTAAAGTACCGGATTGGACTGAAAATGACACCAGAGTATGCAACTACAACGCATGTATAATCAGCGGCTAGTTTTGACCACTGTTAAGCTTGTCATTTTTGAGAAGTTGACTGCCAAAACAGTGGTGAACACATGCTATTGACAAACCGACGTACAGACGGATGGAAAAATAAATATATAGAGCACATATTATCTAAATGAGTGCGAGTTAATAGAAGTTACACATATATACTGTTTTCAAAGCATTTAGCCCATTTAGCTGGTCTTAAAGTAGTAATTTAAGTAGATTTTCATCATTTATGTACGTTTTCTATTTGACCGTGACCTTGACATTTTGTACATGTTGAAATATATCTAGATAGTTAATTCAACAATGAATTACCTTGTAAATTAGTTTCTGCGTAAGACTTGACATATTTATTGTTATGGTAATAAAACAGACAAATTCTAATATTTATGTCGAAAATTGTCAACCTTTGGTAATCAACGGTAATTAACAAACAGACGCACGGACAAACACTGTTCAAAAGCCATATTCGTTAATAGCTTCTATGTTTAGCTCATTCCATTTGTTTTCCGAACGTACAACTGGAAAATGACAAACACTTGTCTTTAGTTGAAATAAATGGACATTTTTGACGTACACCGACAAAAATTGTGTAATTTTGCTGTTTATGGGTACGTAAGTTTCAAGGGCCATAACTCTGTTAGTACTCAGCTGCGGCGGTGTCATCAGCCGGATCCATACACTAGACATGCTGACAAACAATTTGGTATATAACACTTGATGTTTGCAGAACCTTACCAGTAAAGTCCTTAAGGAGAGCACTTTTGGGGCTCCGTCTGCTCTACTATCAGCTAGGGCAGCTGAAAAAGGACAAGGTGGAGAGGGGTCGTTTAAAAGTCATCAGTGGTGCCCCAACGACCTTGTAAGGTTATGGGATAGAATAGAAAATAGAACAGACTTACTTTTCAGAACATATTTATTTTGTCAGTATATTATTTAACTCATGAAATCACTTAGATTTTTCTATAAGAAAGATGGTCTTCCGTAAGAAGCAAGAATGTCATCATTTAACAGAGATGACCGTACTTTTCATGACAATGAATTCAATGGAGGTAAGTATATAACCCGCGACACGAGAAAACCAACAATATGGTTGTGCGCCCGTCGCAGACTCAGATCAGCCTAGGCATCCGCCTAGTTTGATCAGATTATTCATTAAGTGCTCAAAAGGTAGCTAAGGGTCTAGGCTACCTCCATGCGGACAGCGAAGACTCTGATCAGACTGGGCGGATGCCCAGGCTGATCTAAGTCTTGCTGGGTGCACATGCCATTTTGTTGGTTTTCTCGTGTCGCGGCTCATATGATCAGGTCATGTGTCTTACTGCATCGCAGGTGTTACTGTCACGTATTGATGGGTGACTTGGCAGATTTACATACTTTTCTACAGCATTTCAGTCATATCTGGACAATGGGAGGGTGAATAGGAAGAGCTCTGTGTAATACAGCGCCATGTAGGCAAGGATAGGCTCTCGCCTACAGTGGGACTCGAGCCCGCGACCCCATGTCCAAAGTCTGGAGCGCTGACAATTAGATATACCCCCCCCCCCCCCCGTTTCTACATGTTGGTGCCCAGGTTGGTGATGTCGGTCCCGTTGTTATCAGGTGCATTAGGAGTTTACTGTAATGAAAAAGCTAGATAGACGGACTCAATCCAATAAGATCGATCTTTCTTACCCAGAATAAAATCATTCCCTTATTCATTATTGTACGAAAAAAAATGTATCATATCACTCACCAGAAGATAGGATTACGTAGAACTGTAACCTTAATCTCATGCTAAAATTACAAATGGATACATGGTACAAATCTCACATAAAACTTAGGTTCTTTGTGATGGGATTTTAAACCAGGTAGATACTATTTCAAGTTTTTGCTGTTTTGATTTTAATATTGGCTTGCACTTTAAGTCGTGTATGGACTTTTTATATCCCGCATTAAAAACAAGGGGGAGGAGATGTCTCTGTGTGTGTGTGTGGGGGGGGGGTGATAGGGAATATAATGTTTTCACGCTAGTTTTCCATCGTACATATGTCAGACCGTCTGTCCGTCCGTCTGTCCGTCCGTTCTATCACGAGGAGTTATTTACGGATTTTCTTCAAACGAGGCATGTATATAGGTCTCGGGAAAAATTCGCATAGGATTGTTAATGAGCACAGTCGATATCTTCTGACAGAGTTATTTTTCTTGCCACTCAAATGGTCAAAGCAATAGAAGCTCCCTGTGAGGGTGAAGATTTTATCTATCGGCGGTTATTCGCTCCTGCCCGGGGCTTTATACATGTACATGTACATGTATAAAATCATTAAAAATCTATAAAAGGGTGCGAGATATTTCGTTTTTGATGTTTTCGTGAATTAAATTCATTTGATATACGTGTATGTCTTTGTTTATAGCTGACCTATTGGGCTGCATGAGGATGCAATAATATCACTTATTCATCCTATAATGACTGGTGGCACGTGAAAATCGACTTTATAGTCAGGCTGAACAGTGAATACACCGATTAGCCTATGTATCCGCGCAGTCTGATAAGTGTCGTCCCTGTTCGCACGAACCATTTATGATTACTAAGTGGCATTTGCTACTGTCTATGACGGCAAACAGCGTACAAAATTTCTTTATTGGATGTCTGTGTGTCATGTACAGCCTATATTGTCGTAAGCATACACACATGGAAAGAACAAAAAAAAAACTTTATACAGGTCAGCCTATTCTGAAATGAGTAATTCATACAGATTGTTATAATAATAATAATAAAAATAATAATAATAAAAAAAAACACTCGCGATATGCTGAAATGTAAAAATCAAAGAAAACACAGACGCCGAACTCGAGCATCATTTGATATCATTTGCAGCCTTCGAAAGCCAGAGGCAAACGTTCAGATCTAGAAATTTTTAAAATTTGTTGCCTAGCGATCACATTTGGTTGGTGATGTGAACTATTAACTGTTTCTTATTTGAGTTCTTAAATGTAAGACGATCACTTTAGAACACAAGTTCTTATAATCCGAAAGAAATATAAACATAAATGCATAATTTTTCTTCCCCTTGACTCTTGTGAAAGTTGCCGAGTTTGTTCAATTTTACCCCGGTTTCGTCTACTCCCTTGCATTCAAAATCATCCCATTCCTCAAAAACTTGTGTCACATTTATGATATTTTGCACACATGTGTATATGAGCTGTGACACGACAAAACCAACAAAGTGGTTGTGCGTCAAGCGAAGACTCAGATCAGCCTGGGCACCCGCCCAGTCTGATCAGAGTATTCGCTGTCCGCATGAAGGAAACTTAGACCCTTTGCTACCCTTTTCAAAAGCACTTAGCGAAGAGTTTGATCAGTATGCTGGTCTGAGTCTTTGCTGGGCGCACAACCATATTGTTGGTTTTCTCGTGTCGCAGCTCATATAATATGTGATCTGTTTACTGTGTGATTTGACTATCCTAACTCAGCTAATAAGATACGTTGCGTTATGAAGACTTCTTGGATATCCATCGCAGAATACAGATAAAGAGTGACAACCATTTTAATTAAAATGTTTTCATTAAGAAAAAACAAAGGGTAACTTTTTCTGCAAAAATCTAAAAAAAAAATAACATCGTTATTGAAAACGTACTTAGGTCTGAAGATACTTTAATATATTAAAAGTTAAAGGGTAAAAAAGCAAACGTTTCCTATGGCCTAATATCTGTAGGGCTAGTGAGTGTTAGAGGCCCATTGTATCTTGGGCACAGCTGATGAAAGGCGAAGCCCATCCCTTTAAACTCTTTCTCAAATTGTAAGGTAGACCACATGAAAACAGAAGGACCATGATGTATACAGTGCATATATACTGGATGCATTCATTGAATATAGGATAGGCAAGTATACCAATTATACAGAGCTCCAGATAAGAAGGGGTAACAAGGATAATTCAGAGATAATTTTTGTTATTTCTCAATGAAAACATACATTGTGACCCCTCATTAGAACCGTCTTGCTGAGACGGTTCTAATGAGGGGTCACAATGTATGTTTTTATTGAAAATTAAGGATAATTAAGGATAATTATCCCTAAGTTATCCCTTTTACTCATTCCTATCTGGACCATGTCTATATCAAACATACATTACTGTAACAAAGACAGGTGTGTGAATGAAATTGTTCAACGTTGAAAAAGTAGGCTGCACTGTGTTTGCTTGTCAAAAAATTGGGCACATGCTTCTTCTGTTTTCATCTGCTCCGCGTGATATCGTGTAAAAACAAATGCTGAGACGCCCTTCTTAATGCATTAAAGTAACCACAGACCTATATATTTTAATAACGATGGTGACTTTCTTTAAGCTCACCAGAGACGATGGCTCCGGGGGAGCTTATATGATGGACAGTTGTCCGTCGTCACCGTATGTCGTACGTCTCGTCTGTCCGTCGTCTGTCATCAGCACTTTAAAACAACATCTCCCCCGAAGCCAGTAGGCTAAATTTCATCTAGCATACTCAGGCTTGGGGATGGAATGCTTTTTTTTCTTTTCTTTTTTTTTTTAATGAAAATCGGTCTTTTGTTTGGATGCTATGGCAACTTAGAGTTCCCATATACATGTACTTATAATGAAGAAAATTGAAAAATGGCGTTCGCTGCATTGCAGATATTTTGAAAAAACCTTTATAGAAATGTTCCTTGAGAAGTCTTCTATCAGCTATAAGATTTTTGGTCCACTGCTCCTTTTGTTTGTTACCAAAATGGGTATACATAAAGGCATTTCCGGCCGTTATGAAGTCATTTTTCAATGACTGCGCCGTAAAAAAAAAAAAAAAAAAAAAAAAAAAAAAAAATTGCTTAAATTCTGCATATATATATTTTTTATGATAAATTTTAAATTGGAAATCAATGGCGGAGTTTATCAAGATTTTTTATACAATGCAGTCATTTGCCATATTAAAAAGTTACTACACTATCCTGTACTTTATACATGTACAGTAAATGGCCTGGCAGCCAGCTGACATGTCTTTTAGTGTAAACAGTATTTTATTTGTATAAGCAACATTTTGACATTATTAGATGGGCAATACAAACAAGAATACAATATACAAAAGGGATTCAGAAAGAAGTCATATGACTTGTTTAAATCTGTATCCCTGTAGGCCCTGTCGACTAGGCACTAGTAATCTAGATTTAGTGACGTAATTTGTAGGTCCAAGAGAAAATCCTTTGGTGACAAGATGAAATTTATTATTGCATTGGTACTACTACTCGTATCCATATATGTACCAGGCTACTGGACGAAGGAAACGTATTTTCTCAAACGTTGCTATGACGATAGACAACAGTGCGAGGTCTCTTGTGTAGACGTGTAAGTATTTTTTTAATTCTGGCATAAGAAATGAGAAACTGTGCATCGTCTATTAGGGGAGAGTCGAGTAACTTCGGACAGCGGGTAAATTCGGACACTGACATTGTTCCCTTAATATGTCAATTGTTTGGAAATAAAACAAAAATCAACTGGCCAAACAGAGAAAACCCTGATGAGACGGCTCATTATGAGCCGTCTCATCTGGATTTTCACTGTTTGCAATTTTATGTCCGAATTTACCCGCCTGTCTGAAGTTACCCGACTCTCCCCTACTGACAGCTTTTTTGTGGTTCGTACTTTTGTTGTGGCCTCGATGTTAGGTATTCTTATGCCTGCTTGTGTGCTAACTTCTAGCAATATGGTCACCTGTTTAGCTGTTTAGATGTGTAGATGTTTAGCTGCCACCTTTGATTCCCGTTTAGTGTTGTAATTTAAAATAGAAACTAAGTAAAATTTATGTGCTTCTAATGTTTTCAGCCTGTTTGGGAAGAGGCGTATAGTCCGTTTACCGTTTATGTCTTTCGTGAACTTTCGTCAATTTATGTACCGTATGAAGGGGCTTAAAGTTGGAAAGAAAACAGGAGATGATGATAGTTTTATATCTGCCTTATCATTGAAGATTTCAGCTACTGACAAAGTTCTGTCATCTCTTGTTTTCTCTCCAACTTTAAGCCCCAACGGGCGTACATGTTTATTGCCTCGCTCAGCGGAGCTCTTGTTTTCCAATTCATAAACGTTTGCACTGTCCTCAGGAGATGTTGAAATTTGATAAGTGTTGAGCAATTTTGCAAAAAAAAAAAGAAAAGAAAAAAAATCATGAATTGGCGAAATGGAAAATTTTGGTGAATTTACTCCTTATGGACTTCTGACCACTTTGATTTGGAGGGTTTCTGACCACTTTGATTTGGAGGGTATTGTTAACTGAAGTCTGGACTTTGACAAGATAAAGTCTTTAGTTTCAAACTTCATGTGTACAAAATTTGCAAAATGAATGAAATGGAAGGTAGAAATGATTTATTTTACCAAATGTTTGAAATATTCCAGAAATCGCAGGGTAAAAGTTTGACCCCTTAATAATTTTTCTAGTATATTACAAAAAAAGAGTCGTTTCAACCAGCGAATCAACTCTGACTGATATCTATTCTATTCCCGTCATCTATATTCCTCAAGCTCCATATATTATAGAAAGAACAGGGAAGATTCTGATCAGCTGCGTGGATACACAGGCTGATTTTAGTCCCTGCTGAGACGGTAAGGTGTATGGGTACACCCCATTTGTCTTCCGCCATTTTATAAAGGGGAACAAGAAGCCTGTCCGTAAAGGGAGTCAACTCTTAATGGAAAGAATTTGCTCCCACAGGAGCAAATTCTTTCCTTTCCGAGTTGACCCCACTGAGAAGGGAGGTACAATTAAAAATGCAAAAGGTGCTATCCCTGAATGTGTACAGTCTCTCTTGGCATGCTAAATTAGACATCTTAGGAGCCCCGGTAGCCCCAGTAGGTTAAGCGCTGGCCTGCTGATCCAGCGGTCCCGGGTTCGAGCCACGCTGTAGGCTGGAACTTTTTTAATCGTTAATGGGGTTTCATTGGACAAACGTTTCCCTATCACCAACCCATCGTCCTGATATGACTGAAATACTTTTGAAAAGGACGTAAATTCGCAAGTAATCCATCAATCCATCATAAGACAACTTGAGAGATAGCAATCGGTAATCATCGTACGACTCCGGAATCCTTCGGCAATTAAAGAAAACGGACTTAAACGAAATTTGCCGATTGGAGATGATAACTGCTGGTGTTGAGCGTGGTATAAATATATAAGAGCCAGTCTCTGTGAAAACCGGGCTTAATGACATAGAAGTTAAAACTCTGAGAACTGCATCAGCTGAAAGTAATAGCTTTCCTGAACGTTTCCTGAAAATTTGATAGGGTTACCATTATTTATTACAAAGATATGTGCTTAAGAATCAAACAGGTAGAGCAGTTTCTTTATATGACGTTATTAACGTCGTACAAGTCTATTTTGACGTCAACGTCATAACGGCCGTTCTTACGAGCTTTTGGTGCGTGCCAGACAAAATAACTCGGACAAAATGTGTGTTTGCTCATGTTCAATGTGAATGTGATAGCACACTTATGATAAATTGTATGATTCAACATTCTTTCACAAATTACAGGCCTTTGTTATGGTATACCATCTATTTTCAAGGCTTCGGGGTTAACCCAGTTTAAGTGTTGCCATGGCAACATACGTCATATTTATAACTGATTTTTGTCTGAATTCAAAGGTGTTATAATACCACATTTTGCGCCATTCCATTGGTCAGTATATAGTAAACAACGGAGAAATGCCGAACAGGTAAGTAGTTTCTGTGCAAGTCTCACGGCGGCAGTCTATCAGTACTGAGTGCACATTCCTTCGCTCTGAACTGACTGCTGTTCTCCTAAAATCAACGGAAGAGAGGGAAGAACGTACCGGACGCGAGGATCGAACTCGGGGTGGCTAGCATTCGCAGCGGACACGCTCCCGACCGAGGTACCTTGCCCGGCATTTTATCATTTAATATTTTTCTAGCAACGTTTATCTTTTTTAAAGATATTTCTTGTTTCAGGTGCCGAGGTAAAAATGTTTCTGGTATCAAATGTTGGAAGTATGCCGGCGGCCATTGCAAGGTATCCCGGAAATCTGGGCGTCGTCTTCCATGGATTTGTATGTGCAGGTACACGAAAGCTAGTGATAACGCTAAATCAGATGTAATATGGACAGACAGTCCAGATGGTTACCGAGACGAATAGAACAAATCTCAAAAAGTGTGCAACGCGTCATTTATACAGGGTCAATTAACGTGCTGTTCCATTTCCACAATAAAAATTAAATAAATAGATAGATAAAAATTCAAGTTTCTGTAGTAAGCGGTTTATTGGTGACGCAATTATAACACTGCTACTCGACTCATATGCAGGCAATACTGCAGATTATTATAATTTCAGCTTCGTAAAAGTTTCACTGATGGAGTTATAACGAAAGTCCTGAAAGTGGCCAAACCGAACTTTCATGACCGAACGATGAAGCATGATGGAAAACCATAATGTTAATTTCTTCGAGAGAGATGGCTGACCATAATAATGTCAGAAAATATAGAGCAACTCGGAAAATTTAGTATATGACTGGGCCGTGACACGAGGAAACGAACAAAGTGGTTGTGCGACAAGCGCAGACTCAGATCAGCCTGGGCATCCGCCCAGTCTGACCAGAGTCTTCGCTGACCCCATGGAGGTAGCCTAGCTTAGACCCTTAGCTATCCTGTAAGCGCTCAGGGAAGTTTCTGATCAGACTGGGCGGATGCCCAGGCTGATCTGTGTCTGCACTGGGCGCACAACCACTTTTTTGGTTTTCTCGTGTCGCGGCTCATATATTGCTTAGAATATGCATGGTAGACACGATCGATCAAAACAGTTTTTAGCGAATAGATATTTTTTTAATAAAACGACTCCAATAGCCAGCAACATTTACATTATTTTGGCTAAACTTCTGTAAACATAACCAATATATGGAATCTTCATTCTGTGAATAGTTCTGGACTAGCCCAAATATCAATTTTAACCATACATGTAAACATATCATACTGAATATCACACGTGGATTAAAATGAATTACAAATTTAGTAAGTTCTATTGAAATATATGTGTTATAACTGACTGACTATCACAAATGTTCGTGATTGAAAATCGTATGTCCACGACTGACCAAAGGAACTTAAAAGCACGCACTGTCGTTTCATATAAAAGTAAACAAAACGTCACTAGTAATATGAAGTTTTAATATGTAAAGAATAAAAGAAAAGAGAATAAAATGCTTAATTGAAAGTATGTGATAATTATGTTTTGTTCTGAGCAAAGCATATTTCAAACTTCTTTTTCATTTGCAATCTACGATTTTTTCTTTGTGTTGCTGTTGTATACCTTCCGACCTCACCTCTACATGGCCTAGGGACAAGTCAGCTAAATTCGGAAAGCACGTAAATTCGGACAGTTACATTGTTTCTTTTATGTGTCAGTTGTTTAGAATTGAAACAAAAAATAACTGGGCAAACAGTGAAAATCCTGATAAGACGGCTCATTATGAGCCGTCTCATCTCGATTTTCACTGTTTGAAATGGTATGTCCGAAATTACCTGCTGTCCGAATTTACCTGACTGGACCTATTTCCCGAACTTTTCTATCTAATCCTTATTATCCTTATGGTGAATTTATATCACACCTGTTGTACCTATAAGGAAAAAGGAATCAACAGGGTACCAAAAATCACCTTCCATTTATTACGTTGAGTAACAAGGCAAATAGCTGAACTAAACTGGCAAAAATAAAGTATACCTCAAGCCTTTTCTCCAAAGGCGCGATGTTAATATGTCAATATTAAATAGTTTATTACCAAAAAAATTAAACAATTGAAAATGAAACTCAATTTTTACAGCAGCATTAATGATTTACAATCATCTGTTGCAAATTCTAGGAGCACTCAATTTTCATTTCTTTTGCAAGTTTTACTTTAAAAATTTAAAGAATGAAACACGACCTATATTCCAACTTGAGGACCTCAGCAGAAATAAGTCAATGAATATGAAATCTAGTACGCGTATTATATGTAGAGAAGAGTTGTTGCTGATTCTTCTTGAAAATTAATGTGCGAAACTTTTATTCCAGAAAAAGGAAAAAATGACTTTTTAGTAATAGGCCTATGGGAAACAATAAGTGGGGCTTAACTTCTTTTGGCCAGTTTACTCTACGGTTTGTCATGGCCGGTATAGGCAGTGTTTTAGAGCAGTATGTAAGAACAAATTTCTTAATCACACAAGTCGTTCAGTAGCCCTGGGCTGGTCGAATCCTTCCAGTGGGGTGGGGCTGTGGCTTTAATACTCGCTCTCTCTGATAAAGTCTGGTGATATTTGTGAAGTGCGGGGTATTTCTTCTCGAAACATGCTCCCTGTCTCGCTATATTAGCTAGGAATGGGTAGACGAAAACATCAGCCATAGTGAATTTGTTTCCCACAAGATAGGTTTTGCCCTGAAAGTAATAAAATAAGTACATTTGACACTCGTTATCTCTAACACTAATAACTCAAACTCTGATATATCAAAGAATATAATTTGAGAATTTTTCGTTTTATTTTCTGTTCATTACAGCTTCTGTTATCTCAAACTATTGGTATCGCAAAGTAAATTCTTTGGGACCAGACAATTTACTTTGAGATATCAGTGGTTTGAGATGCATTTCGACAGGATTTTATGTTATGTGTCCAAGCTACATGTATATTCTTTGACATATGAGGGGAAGTTCAAAATGAACTGATACACTATAAGGATAAGCAACCTTCTCATATCTAATTTTTGTTTCTATTGAAATCAACTCCTAAATGAAAGAATTTGCTCCCATAGGAGAACATTATTTTCTTTAAGCGCATATCCCTTTTTGGGGAGTTTTCGTTACCATGGAAGCAAACAGGAAGTGATACAGTTGTCTCGCTTTGTCGAAAATGGGCAGAAGACATAGAGTTGTACATATATGCAGCTTTTCGAAATTTAATTGTATTTAGTTACATGTGCTGGACAGTGTACTTTGAAATTAAGTCGTTTTAAAAATTGGGTCGATCAGATAATTTCTAGTGGTTTCCGATAAATTGAGTAGCACGATCATTGCTCTTTCGCAGCAAAGGGGTGACTGATCGATAAAAGTTAGACAAAATCGATGTATCAGCTTTTAATATGTATTTATGTCCAGTTGTCCAAGAATGCTCTGAGCTGGAAAAGTGCTATAAGGATGGTGGTCCACCAATTTCCACCTTATCAACCGGCAAGATTGTACATGTGCCTGAAAAAAACAACAACAAAAAAAACAAACGCTTAGGTAATGCGACTGATGTGGATTCGTATCCAGGTACGACAGCACAGCTGCACGAACACGTATATGTATATCCTGACTAAATTAAGTACACCAAACATTTGAGTCAAAGATTTTGAATGATTGGTTTCCTTTTCACTAACGGTCTGAATGTGTGTTCATGACTTACAGTCAGGCATGTATCCCAGAATTTGAGTTCATCGTTAGCCTTGGAATAGCTCTCTTTCAAATATTCCTGAAATCGAGAAAGGAAAAAGATTAAACATGTCTTGAGTAAAGCCAAAGCGTGGAAATTCACACGATTGTGCAATCTAGCGTGTTATCGGACATTCTGTTCGGAAGCCTTATCCATGCATCTTCTAAGGTAGTTGCTTCGCCTTCATAAGCTTTAAACAACTACAGCCTAAAAGTAAACGTTTTTAGAAAAATAACGCCTCTTTCCCCACCCCCTATCCCCCCATCCCCCCCACCCCCTCCTCCCACTCGCCCATTTCCACAGTGTCATTTTCTGAAAGCTTTGCTATGTTTGCAGGATGACTCTGAAAATAAGAGCAATCAAACCAACTCATTGGCTCCTCGTAACTATGTAATGTTTCACTTTAGTCAAAATGGTTCAAGACATAGGGTGCAGAAAAGTTAGTTCTTGGAAAATTTCCTCCTGTGAGCTTGAAAATGTACGGTCGCTAAAGCCTTAGTGCCTATCAGGCTTATCCAAAGCATATATCCATGCAAGTGTGTTGAAACTCTACCTACTGGTTAAAGAGATAAATGCGCCGCGACACGAGAAAACCAACAAAGTGGCTGTGCGCCCAGCGCACTCAGATCAGCCTGGTCATCCGCCCAGTCTGATAAGAGTCTTTGCTGTTCGCATGGAGGTAGCGTAGACACTTAGCTACCCTTTAAGCGCACTGCAAAGACTCTAATCAGACTGGGCGGGTGCCCAGGCTGATCTGAGTCTTCGCTGGGCGCACAACCACTTTGTTGGTTTTCTCGTGTCGCGGCTCAATTATGTTTTGGTAAAATGTAACATGCTAATAAAAATCACAAAAGAGTTCCTTTAAGAGTAATGAAAACGTTCATAGAAAGAAGATGACTTCATAGTTCAGCTTATAAGTCCCCCTTCGAACCATTATCAAGAAGGACTGGACCGCCTTTGGTCCATCTTAACGAGGGCCAGAAGGCCGAAAATGTGAAGATATAGATTGGTCTATCGACCTATATTGACGGGCCGTGCAATTTGAAGCATTGAAACAGATAGGTCTGAGCAACCAGGCCCAGAGCTATAAGACTTGAATACATTCTCAAACTCAAAATAAAGCACACTGATTGGCTGCTTCCGAGCAGAAAACTCAAAATAAAGCACACTGATTTGCTGCTTCCGAGCACATGCTGATTGGCTGCATCCGAGCACATGCTCGGAAGCAGCCAAACAGTGTGCTTTATTCTGAGTTTGAGATTATTCTCAAGTTTTATAACCTCGCACCCAGTGCTGACTCAGATCAGAGTCTACCCTGTTAACATCAATATTCGTCTTTCAGACACATAACTACATTGTAAATCCAAACCATTCCATGTTTAGAACAGTTACAGTGACTAGTTTTGGTGTCCATTTTTATGCCCCCGCCACGAAGTGGGGAGGGGCATATAGTTTTGCCCTTGTCCGTCCGTCCGTACGTCCGTCCATCACACTTTGCAGTACTGTTCTTGTCTCCGCAACTCCTCCTACAGTATTTGATGCGTGGAGTTGAAACTTGCAACACAGTTCAGTCATGCATTGAACATGTGCATAAAGGAAACAGAACTTTGATTCAGGTCTTTATTGCAAAATTAAGTCCCCTTGAACAGCATACATATTTTGACCATATTCACACTTGTAGTACTGTTCTTGTCTCCGCAACTCCTCCTAGAGTATTTGATGCAGAGAGTTGAAACTTGCAACACAGTTCAGACATGCACTGAACATGTGCATAAAGGAAACAGAATTTTGATTTAGGTCTTTATTGCAGAATTATGTCCCCTTGAATAATATATATATATTGACCATATTCACACTTGTAGTACTGTTCTTGTCTCCGCAACTCCTCCTAAAGTATTTGATGCAGGGAGTTGAAACTTGCAACACAGTTCAGACATGCATTGAACATGTGCATAAAGGGAACAGAACTTTGAGTTATGTCTTTTTTGCAGAATTATGTCCCCTTGAATAACATACATATTTTGAACATATTTCACATATGTAGTACTGTTTGTGTCTCCACAACTCCTTCTACAGTATTTGATGCAGGGAGTTGAAACTTGCAACACAGTTCAGACATGCATCAAGCATGTGCCTATAGGAAACGGAACTTTGATCCAGGTCATTGTGGCAGAATTATATCCCCTTGAATGACATACATATGTTGACTGTATTTCACACTTTGTAGTACTGTTCTTGTCTCTGCAACTCCTGCAATAGTATTTGGTGTTGGGATTTTGAACTTGCAACAGGGTTCACACATGTATTGAACATGTGCATAATGGAAACAGAACTTTTAGTCAGGTCTTTATTGCAGAATTATGTCCCCTTGAAAGACATACATATTTTGACCATATTTCCATGGCTCATTTACAAGCTCACTTTTTGTCATCGCTCTAATGGCCTTTTATTTATGAATCGATTTTGATAGGACTTCATATAAATGTTAAGTATAACAGTATCTTGAATAAATTACCGTTTCAGCTCCGAGATCCAAGGTCAAGGTCACAGTTGCTATTTTTAGAAAATACTTTGTCATCTGTCTAGTCCCTTTATTCATTGACAATTTTGATGTAACTTCACCCAAATGTTTAGTGTGACAATATCTTGGACAAGTTAGTGATCCATAATTTTAGGGTCAAGGTCACATTTGCTATTTTTAGAAAATTTGTTGTCATCCCTCTGGAATGATTTTGACAGAAATTGACACAAATATTTAGCATGACATTATCTGGGACAAATTCACGTTTCAGCATTGTAGGTCCAAGGTCAAGGTCACATATGCTACTATGTAAATCTTTGTCATGGTTCTAGCGCCTTTATTTGTCAACTGATTTTGATATAACTTCACACAAATATTAAGTATAACAATATCTTGGACAAGTTCACCTTTCAGAGTTGTAGATCCAAGGCCAAGGTCACAGTTGCTATTTTTAGAAAAAAAAACTTTGTCATCGCTTTAGCACCTTTATTTATTGACAGATTTTGATGTGACTTCACACAAATATGTTTTAACACATTACTCATCTAGTGAGGCATACGGCGGGGGCATTCATCACCTTTAGTGATTGTCTAGTTTAACGAATTTTACCGTAAGAATCAAAATAAAGTATATACCATATTCCAGTTTTCTTTCTTGTTCCGGAACTTGTAAACAACTGTATTTAGCATAACATTGGACATTAGATTGGCAGACTGCAAAACAATACTAACATGGAATTAAATGACTTGAGAATAATTACAGTAAAAACCTGTCTTAGCGGCCACCTCTATTAAGCAAGCAAGCTGTATTAAGCAAGCATGTATTCAGTTCCCAAAGCAGGCAAATACATTGAAATGTACCTGTATTAAGCAAGCACCTGTCTTAAGCAAGCAGATTTTGATTATCCCTAAGGTGCTTGCTTAATACAGGTTGGACTGTATATGAGAAAGTCTGAAGTTTCTGTTGAAAGAAATTCAGTTCGTAATGTCACTGAAAATTTGGTGGAGCATAGCATGCATAGTTGGTCATGCTCCGGGACCAATGCCGTCGTATATCTATTACCATAGCAACTAAGAGTTCATATTGATGTCTAAATGACGTCAATGTTACGTCATTCTGTCACAGATCTATGGCACCAACTTTTTATAATTCATCTCACTTATAATTACAGGGGAGCATGTGCCATGCTCCCCTCGATTTGTAGGTGAGATGCTACCTGAAATTTATAGAATGGAAAAGTATGATTTTCCTAAACCCATAACTCATTCTCAAATAATTTTATTCTCAGTTTTTAATAAATATCATGCCTGGTAAACGCACAATTCCATCCCCCACCTCCCCCATCACCCCCACCCCCCGCCTGGAAATTAAAAATTCAATCTTCTGCAAATAGTTAGCCAAAATATAGCAATGCTATTCGAGTTACATGGCTATAAAGCAAATTTAGAGAGGCGCCGTGGTCGAGTGCTTAGAGTGACTCGGTTAAAGTGCAGAAGGTCGCCAGAAGGTCGTGAGATCGCGCCCGGATTTTGCAATTCGACGACTGGAAAACTGTCAACCCAGCAGTAAATGGGTACCTTCTTCGAATCAGGGAAGCATAAGGCAGAGAAAGAAAAGGGATGGGCTCCGCTTTTCATCTGCTGTGCCCAAGATACAGTGGGTCTCTAACCCCACTGCCCCTACGGCTATGAGGCTTTGGAAAACCGTTGCCTTTTATCATTTAAAGCAAATTTTCAAGTGTATTTTTTCAATTGAATGAACCCTTCGACCTAGTATGTTTATCAGATTACACTGCGACACAACAAAACCAACAAAGTGGTATGTGCGCCCAGCGAAGACTCTGATAAGTTTCGGCATATGCCAAGTCTGAGCAATATCTTCGCTGTCGGCATGGTGGTAGCTTAGACACTCAGCTGTCTTTTAAGCGCACAGTGAAGACTCTGATCAGCCTGGGCTTCTCTGAGTCTTCGCGTGGCCTACATGCCACTTTGTTGGTTCTTTCGTGTCACGGCTCATATTTAAAGTGTACTACCTCAAAGATCTTTTGATAACATGCAGCCCTTTCCACTGTGTCTGTCGGCATTAGTCGGTTACTTGCATTACTGTACTTCTCCTGGAAAGAACGTTTGAGTATTGAAATGAGTGTGACATATTCGAATATACTATAAAACATATTCATTATATGACCAAGATGTAACACGCAATTTCATCGGCTAATTTGACGTCACGTGCCGGGCAATATTTTGCGATATTCACCGGCCAGTCAGTGAATATTACTTTTACGTTGACGTAATTGTATTTTCGTGACGTAACGTCTGATGTACATTGATGTTAATGGAGTTACGTCGCGAGATAATACCATGTAGTACCATCATAAATATTAAAGGAAACCGTATTTAGAATTATCATCTAATAAAACAATTGTGGACCTTTATTTCGGTGAATATGCAGTTTTATTAACCAGCAAACATAGCATATTGAACCCCGCTTCGCGTCGGTCAATATGTTGTTTGCAGGTCAACAAAACTGCATATTCACCTCAACAAAGGTAAATAATTGTATAATATTTGGCGGTAGCTTAATTCTGGCGATATTGGCGGTTAAGACAGTGCGAAACTAGAAGCCCATCAATACAGTCAACTCCCGACATCTCGAACACTGATATCTCATTGTATCTCTTCAATCAAACAATATAGTTTTGCTATATAATTGCTTCTTTTGTTAACATCTTCACTTTGGATACATGTATCTCAAACAACTGATATCTCAAAGTAAATTTTCTGGACAAGAAAATTTACTTTGAGATATCAGTAGTCTGACATGAACTTAGACTTCCAGATATCGAGAGTTAAAGGTATTTGATTTTAGTTAGATTTACATATAGTTTTACAGGGGTTCAGATAACAAGGAGAACTTGTTGAGTATTTGAGATATTTTCGATGCCGTTTTCTATACGGTTCCATTACAATACATAGTGTGGCATCCCATTTGAATCGCCTGTATGAGGCAATTCTAATAGACGTCACAATATATACTTTGACAGAAAGGTATGAAAAATTGGCACAAGTTAACATCAAATTGTCTTTATTGATTCGAGCCGTGGTATATTTTGAACGCCAAAATAAATCTGCTCCAATATCCTTTTTATTGAACAGCCATGATTACATGAAGAAATCCCGCCAACAACTTTGACTGTAACAGAGACGATTACATGTATTTCGTAAATTGTTGATGCGAGAAAACGACGTTACACAGACTATCCTCATGGAAATGAAAATTTACATCACCAAACGATTCTAAAAGATGTCCGAATGGCGCTAAATAACGTCACGCTAGTTCGCCCAGTGATTTATCACGCAATATATCATTAGATTTTACCATGGCTCTATAGCCAGCAGTATAAGAATTTGTGATAAATCACGTTGTTAACGCTCGTCGTGCACATTTTGCGCATTGATGACTTTGGAAGAATCATTTAACTTCTGGCGACATCCGCCTCAAGAGAGTCCATTAGAAGTCTAAGAATTTGTGATAAATCACGTTATTAACGGTCGTCGTGCACATTTTGCGCATTGATGACTTCGGAAGAATCATTTAACTTCTGGCGACATCCGCCTCAAAAGAGCCCTTTAGAAAACGTCGCAATATCCATGCAATTTGATCGAATATGTTAGAATCGAAATATTTTCCCTAACCGTTAAGTTATCGCAGATTAACACGTGTTGTGGGCCAGATAGGAATATAAATTCACTCCGGTTTGCGACCGTCAAAAATTTATATAATGAAAGAACCAATATTTTGTTTTGGTTTTGATGATTATTTTATTGGCTGTTGATTCCTTATATTGGTAACAAACGATAAACCGAAAAACGATGAAACAAAAGCCAGACCATTCGAAAGGGTGATTGAACTCCTTACACTGCTTATGCCTTACCTCAAGATACAAACAGATGGCGCTTGATTCGTTGATCACGAGATCACCGTCCTTGAAGGCTGGAAGCTGAAAGAACAGAAAACGAAAAAAAGTTAGAAAAATTCAGATAACGACTATCGATTTGGGTGTTTGACTGAGTTGAAAAATAAAACAGTGCATCTACAATTTGAAATTAGAATACAATCAACTCTCGATATCTCAAAGTCTAAGTTCATCTCAAACTACTGATATCTTAAAGTAAATTTTCTGGTCCCAGTATACCAGTAGATACCAGTAGTTTGAGTTAACAGGAGTTGAAAATTTCACGGTAACTATACAAACGTGATATGCACATGCATAACAATTCTATTGGTTGTAAATTCATGGGATTGAGAATTTGGCTTATGGCTCTTAATTTTTGTCATTTTATTTATTTATCTGTCTAGCAGCCTGGCCACAAAACCCCACTTTGGAAACATTACTTACATTATTGCTATCTAGATTATTTTCCTTATATTAGGTTTTCATTATAAATTATGTATGTCTTTGGTTTCATGCCGGGCCGGGTGGCGCAATCGGTAGGGCACCTGACTCGTAAGTCAGAGGTCCTGGCTTCGAATCCCGGTCTGGCCACATACTTTCGTTTCTCCTTCCGCTGATTCAAGAAGGGCAGTTGTCAGTTACTGGCGAAAGTATGTGCACTTAGTACTGGTTAACCGCTTAGGAGGTCTAAGCCTGCCAAGGAATAGTGTGGTTAGGTTAACTGACTGTCCCGACATGACCTTAGTTGTTTACCGTGGACGTTAAGCATCAAATCAACCAACCAACATGTCTTTGGTTTTTGGTCATTAGGAAGTTTTCAAAAGCTGTTAAACGTTTGACATGGTGTTTTGACAAATTAAAGTAATATTTTTTTCATTTTGTGGCATATAAGTCTTCCAATTCTTTGTTTGTAGCATCTGAGGTGCGATAAAAATATTTGGAATATAGAAACGCATATTGTTAATTTTATGATATATAAGCCTTTATATTTTTCTGTTGGTCGCATATGGAACCCCTCCCTTATTTGGCCCCAGTTGCTCGGTAACTTACACATTGTGGCGGCAACTGCCAAACGCCTCAGTGATAAGATAGGTAGCAACAAAAGCCAAATGCTCTGTATCGTTGGGCTTTCAGAGACTCCATGAGCGGGAGAGACTCCACTGAAACGGCCAGGCCGATATAAATCTGCTAGAAATTCTCACGGACACCAGTCTTTGCCTTCTTCAAGTGATATATTTGATAAGTTCTTCTATAAGTAAATTGTCCGAAAGTTTGTTATAAACTAAATCCACTCATTTAAGGTGCATATGCACACCTCCATGTTTTTCACCAATTTTATAAAGGGGAACAACTTACGTGACTTCCTGTTTGCTTCCCTGGAGTGTCAAAGTTTAACCCTTCCAAAAGGGGTATGCACTTAAAGAAAAGAATTTGCTCCTAGAGGAGCAAATTCTTTCCTTTGAGTGTTGACCCCCATTGAGAAGGGAGGCAGAAACGAAAATGGTTGTGTTGCTTTCCTTAAAAGTTTACACATTCACCTTAATGAAGCTAAATACTTGGGCAACATTAGAGCATTTTGGGGTTTCCACACTTTGCCGCCATGTAGAGAAAATCGATGGTTCAAAATGCTGGATAAGATAGTTATGCTGTAAGTTTCCTGTGACCAATGTACTGATATTGGTTCTAATAGAATGTTCATTTTATATTATAAAGTGGCTTGTCCTTTTTGTTTTGCAAAAGACTTTTAACGGTAATGTTCAACAGCAATCATTATTATAGAGGATAAAAATGCTTCAAATTTTAAGATAAAAAGTAAACATTATAGTTGTCTCATGTCACAGGGTAATTAGATTATTTGCATGGACGTGTTTTGTTTACAAATAGCTTTCCCCTTGACAAGTTTTTATCTTAAGCGAGGTCATAGAAATGCCATATCACATAGGAATGTGTACTGATTATTATACCCGAGTAGGAACTTGAATGCACATATGGGTTGCACCAATCAAATGAGATTTTGTTAGATGATCGAGGGTTTTCCGCCCCTTTCTACAGTATTTTAATCATATTGGGATGATTGTAGGATGATAATGTAAAGCTGTGTGCAGTAAAACCCTGTCAATTGTTGGAAAAAATTCTGCCTCGAGCGGGATTCGAACTCAGGCCACTGGATAGTAGGCCGGACTTCGGATCCCTCAGAGCTACCGGAGCACCTTTTAAAAGTCACAAGATGGTGAATCAAACAGACAGGCAAAAGAAAACTTTGAGCGCTTCCCTGGGAGCCCCTGTAGTTCAGCGCTGGCCTTCTGGTTTCGAATCCGCCGGATGGAGAAGTCTTTTACCGTAAACTGAGCTCTACTACACGCATCCTTTCATTATCAGCCTCCCATCTGCTACAATAATATATGAACCGTGACACGACAAAACAAAGTGACATGTGCGCCCAGCGAAGACTCAGAGCAGCCTGGGCATCCGTACAGTCTGATCAGTCTTCGCTGTCGGGGTGGAGGTAGCTTAGTCCCTTAGCTGCCCTTTCAGAGCAAAGCAGAGACTCTGATCAGACTGGGCGAATGCCAAGGCTGATCTGAGTTTTCGCTGGGCGCACATGCCACTTTGTTGGTTTTGTCGTGTCGCGGCTCAAATATGGTTATACAGACAACAAAGATTTTACACTTAAACCGCCTAAAATGAAAACAAAATGATTTCACAAAAGGTATAAATCCCTATGAGGCGGCTGATCATAATCTTCATTGTTCATCATCTGGCGTTTGACTTTTCAGTATGCTAAAGCTTGAACAAAACATTTTTGATGGTTTTCCGCTTTCCCCATAAACAGTGCCCGCCCCCAACGATTTCCTTCTAAAAACATGGGAGTAAAAATGAAAAAAAGGAAGATAAATTTCAGTTTTCAGCATTGCTTCAAAAGGAAATTATAAATAAAACAAGTATCTGTAAGTCAGTTTTGTAATTTTGCGCAATGACTTCGATTCCAAATACAGTACATATGTGAATAGATTCAATTTTTGCTGACTAACCTGGCCCCTAGGGTTCAGCTTCTTAACTTCCTCTGATTTGTGCTCTCCCTTAGAAAATTTCAACAATTTATTAGGGCATCCCTTCCACAACCCTTTCTCCTCTAGAACAATCATGACCTTCCAGCACGGGGCTGAACCAGACCCCCAGTATATAAACATATTTTTGTTAGACATGATGTTTTCAGTGAATGAGTGGACAAGATATCCTGAGAATGGTCCAATATATATATAATATGTTGGGTGTCATAGCTCCGGACAAGCCAAATTTTTGGGGTAAAAAAATTGATCCTTTCTCCATACTAGGCCACAATTTACATACAAGAGTTGTCAGAAGACAACAAAGCGCGCCTTACAGGAGCTTGACTCTCACAGCGCTGGTGGTATTGAAAGGCTCTTGTCCAAATGTATGTGAGTGTCAAATATTATGATTGCCTTCCATATAGGGACTGAGAAACATGAATGAATCAGTGAAGCATAAAACACATGTCAAATCTATACATGGATGGCGATACTAAAATGTTCTTGTCCATATATAAGTGTGTGCCAAGTATAATGGCTCTAATCCCTACAGGAAATGAGAAATATCACAAAGTTAGTGAAGCGTATCATAAAGTCATTGAAGCAACACTATAGGTCGAATCCATACATGGATGAAGGTGTTCAAATGGTCATGTCCATATGTAGGTGTGTGCCAAGTATCATGGGCCTTACCCATACAGGAACTGAGAAATATCAAGAAGTCAGTGAAGCATATCATAAAGTCAAATGAAGCATAAAATATACTCAAATCCATAACAAGACCTGTCCGCGTACAGGATAGCTCGCCTGCAGCGCATTGCCCATCACATAAAAAAACTTTAACCAAAACATCCATTTTGGACGCCAACGCAGACGCGGACGCCGACGCCAGGGTGACAACAATAGCTCTTCCTGAACTTTCGTTCAGGCGAGCTAAAAAAGAGGAAGCTGCTGAAATGATCTTGTCCATGTGTAAGTGTGTGTAAAATATCGTAACTGAAACCCATATAGGGACTGAGAAATATCATAAAGTCAGTGAAGTGTAAAAATGTAGGTCACTATCCTACATGGTTGGTTACAGTCACATGCCCTCATCTAGATGCAAGTAATGACCATATATCATGACTCTAACCCTTATAACTACTTTGAAACCGACTTGAACACACATGCTTAACATACATTAACCTGATTTTTTTCAAAGTCAGTAGACAATGACCAATAGGTCAAGGTCATACATGGTGCATATATTCAGGTGATCATGTGCTGATGTAAGTGTGTACCAAGTTTTATTACTCTAGCCCTTATACTTTGTGAGAAAAAGACCTAAACACAAATGGTTAACATAGGTTAAACTACATTAACCTAGTTTTTTTCAAAGTCAGTAGACCATGACCAGTAGGTCAGAGTCATACATGGTGCATACATTCAGGTGATCATGTTCTGATGTAAGTCTGTACCAAGTTTCATTACTCTAGCCCTTATACTTTGTGAGAAAAAGACCTAAACCCAAATGGTTAACATAGGTTAAACTGCTCACAGACACGGACGCAGATGCAAACGCGAACACTGATGCATACTCGGACTACGACGCCGGGGGGGTATAGCATAAGCTCTCCTTTGCTTCCCAAAGGTGTGCTAAAAAGGGATTACTGCTTAAACTCTTTACAGAGTTGACACTAATTAAGAAGGGAGGCAAAAATGAAAATGACAGAGTTGCTTCCTATGAAAGTGTATCCACTGATTGTGATTTTTTATAAGAACTGCCTCATCAAGGCAATTTTTATGATGAAGCAACAATGTACATCACATTGCTACAGAAACTGAACAGAAATTATCTCATATTCTAACCTTATTTTTACGTTTTCCCCACTCAGCCTATAGGAAGTGATGCAAGGTGCAAATTTGTGATAAACACTGTTTGCGAATCTTGCCGGAGACTTCAGAGCTCTAGATAAGAGGGAGTATTTGATGATAATTAAGCATAACTTTTTTATTTCTCAACGAAACCATATGTTGTGACCCCTCATCTGAACCGTCTCATCGAGACGGTTCAGATGAGGGGTCACAACATACGTTTTTATGCAGGATTAACAAAAATTATCCCTAATTATCACCAAATACTCCCTCTTATCTAGAGCTCTGGGAGTGTTAATTTTTGCCTTCCTGACATGTAAACAATATCGTCATATCGTCAACATCCATCTCAAAATAGTCCTTTGGAAAACGGTGCAATAAACTTGCATTTTCGTTCTGTATAATGTTAGAATGGAAGTAATTATTCCTTCCCAGTAAACTATTGCTGATTAACATGTATTGTAGAACAAATGCAGGGCTTCGCCATTCTAAAATAATTTTTTAGGATCTGCCCTCCAAAATCATGTGTTAATCAGCAATAATTCTCCAGTAATGAAAATTTATCACTGATACTCCTGCTCATCTGAACTCTGACAATAGGCTTTTCCAGCTTCAAAAGCATAAAGTTCTACAAATGGTACCTACTTATCGATCTTTTCTAATTCAGCATCAATTAATGGTCTCATGGCTTTGCATTGTTCTGAAATAAAAATTGTAAAAAAATAGAAATGTGTCCATAGTACATGGATGCCCCCTTCTATTGCCTTGAGTAGGATGCCACCTTCATTAAGGTACTGGCACTTGTAGGATAAATAGGCTCACAGAGGCAGTCTTGTATAATATAAAAGGCCATAGGCCACACGTCACCCAATATTTAAAACATGACACAAACTGTAGCTCTTTATACAGTTTGTATGGCAAAAATAGTACATATTGTATACTACAGAACCCGGTTAGAAACAAAGTAAGTGGACCATGATATATGGATCATCTTGACCTGATTCTTGTGTATTCCTGTTGTACTTAAAAATATAAATCCTCATACAAAATTTCAAGTTGCTACAATAATAGCAGTGTTCTCCCCAGAAATTTCAGAAGGCAAATCAGAATTTGACTTCTTGATCAATTCTTAAAATCCTTAATATAGCAATGTTTTGTCAAAATTAGCCTAAATTTATATTATAAATAATTTATTGATGATCCTTAATGCATTCAAAACAACTTTACTCGCGTAGAAATGAAAATAATAGCATTTAATAAATTTTCGTTGGAAATTAAGGCATGATGCTAAGGTGATTTGAAGAGGAAGGCATGTTGCAAGCTATATGTCTTAATGGCCTGGGGAGATCCCTGTCTATTTGAACTCTAAAATCTGCCTCTTCCAAAAAACCTGACTCTAACAGGATCATGGACGCACAAACAGATGTGCAGATGTATGGATTAAGAAATAGATGCTTGCTTACAGTGATTTGTTGCCCAATATATCACTGGTCGTGAAGTGGATATATCACAAATGCGAAGCACTTTAAAGCAAGTGTTATACTTAGGACCTCCTTTACTTCTCAAGACGTTACTTCCCCTAGAAGTAAATTCCCTGTTTAAGGGTAGGCCATATTTGGAGAGGACAGAAATAGGAATGGCCTCCGTGGAAATAGCAGAAAAACATTGAGTACCGTTATGTGCGTATATATTGGGACACCTAAAAATAAATAATTTTCCAGTTGGGACAACTGGAAAATTTATTATTTTAGGTGTCCCAATACTTAAGCACATTATGGTAATACCAATACACACCAAAACCAGTGCCTACCTTCTAGCTGTAACATCTCTACACTATCCGGATTTACCTCCCCTGTTGGATCAGCATTCTGGATTTGTTGTAACATGTCATCTATTTTACTCTGTAATGTCAAACAAGATTTTCCAGGGTAATTAACTACAGGGTCCCATTCGCCGATGGCATCTAAAATCTGGAATAAGTTTCAAAGTGTTTGAGAGAAAATGCCTCTTTACTTAATCCTAAACTCCAGTTTTTGGCCGTCTAGGTCCCTACAACAAAAATGTTTTTTTGTTTTTTTTTGGGGGGGGGGGGGGGGGGGGGGGGTTTGGATGTCTGGGTCAGGATCAGGAGATGGCGCCAGACTTATTTGGATAAAAGTAGAGCAAGGGCCTTACTATGCTTGCAGTAGGTGTGGTTGGGGGTTGTGTGGATACTTTTTTTCTCATCTATCATTTCTCTTTCCTTTCTCCTCTCTCTCTGGGAGACAAAATCTTTAACTTTATTCCCACAATAAAAATTTCCCCATTCAGTTAAATCTTATTTCATTCAATTCACTACACATATAACGGTGAACTTGCTTGATTTCTCAAAGAAGGAATTTCTGTGTCATCTTGAAGGAGCACCGGCAGCTCAGTAGGTTAAGCACTGGCCTGCTGATCTAGCAGTCCTAGGTTTCATCCCACTGTAGGCGGGAATCGTTTCAATCTTAAATGGGGTTCCACTGCACACAGCCTTTCATTATCACCCTACCATCATCCTGATATGACTGAAATACTGTTAAAGTGGACGTAAAATCTGAAATTCATCTATCCGTCCATTCCCCTTGAAGGCGTACTGAGATATATCTGTATGGTTTATTCAACAACTTGTCACAACAGTTATTTCCCTTTTGTATTAACAAGACCTGTCCCGGTACAGGATAGCTCGCCTGCAGGGCCTTGCCTATCACATAAAAAAACTTTGACGTAAAACTTTAAAGTGTGACGCCAACGCCCACACCCACGCCAACGCCGACATCCAAGTGACAACAATAGCCCTCTGTACTTTCCTACAGGGGAGCTAAATACAGTGGAACATAAAACTATTTTCACAGAGTTAACTGTATCGTATTTCTTAACTTATAAGACAGGGTTTTTTTTCCCTTCCAAAACAATCTCAAAGATCTAGATCCGTCTTTTAAGATGGCTCTAGACCTTTGAGATCGTTGTGGAAGAGAAAGTCCTACTCAATAGCCAATTTACATAATACTGATTTACATATTCACTGTAATTTGAAAAGAATAAAATCCAGTCTTATAACTGAATAAAGCCGGTATTTGCAACATGCTAATAGGCATCTCACCTCGTCAATTTCAACCTCTTCCGGAGCTTCTATCGTCTTCACCTGTACTTCTTCACTAAACTGTACCTTTTTAGCTGCAAACAAACACAGAAAACAATAATATGAGCCGCAACGGGACAAAACCAACAAAGTGGCATATGCGCCCAGCTAAGACTCAGATCAGCCTGGGCATCAGCCCAGTCTGATCAGTGTCTTCGCTGTCCACATGGAGCTAGCATAGACCCTAAGCTACCCTTTAAGCACAAAGCGAAGACTCTGATTAGACTTGGTGGCTGCCCAGGCTGAGTCTTAGCTGGGTGCACATGCCACTTTGTTGTTTTTGTCATGTTGCAGCTCATATACTACATGTATTAACTATAATAAGTGCCCCTGCTCTTCCTGTAGGAGTAGCCCTTGATGAGGAGGGAAATGTGTGGAGAGTAATGTGCCTTTTGTCATGTTGCAGCTCATATACTACATGTATTAACTATAATAAGTGTCTCTGCTCTTCCTTTAGGAGTAGCCCTTGATGAGGAGGGAAATGTGTGGAGAGTAATGTGCCTTTTGTCATGTTGCAGCTCATATACTACATGTATTAACTATAATAAGTGTCTCTGCTCTTCCTTTAGGAGTAGCCCTTGATGAGGAGGGAAATGTGTGAAGAGTAATGTGCCTTTTGTCATGTTGCAGCTCATATACTACATGTATTAACTATAATAAGTGCCCCTGCTCTTCCTTTAGGAGTAGCCCTTGATGAGGAGGGAAATGTGTGGAGAGTAATGTGCCTTTTGTCATGTTGCAGCTCATATACTACACATATTAACTATAATAAGTGCCCCTGCTCTTCCTTTAGGAGTAGCCCTTGATGAGGAGGGAAATGTGTGGAGAGTAATGTGCCTTTTGTCATGTTACAGCTCATATACTACAAGTATTAACTATAATAAGTGCCCCTGCTCTTCCTTTAGGAGTAGCCCTTGATGAGGAGGGAAATGTGTGGAGAGTAATGTGCCTTTTGTCATGTTGCAGCTCATATACTACATGTATTAACTATAATAAAGTGCCCCTGCTCTTCCTTTAGGAATAGCCCTTGATGAGGAGAGAAATGTGTGGAGAGTAATGTACGTTTTGTCATGTTGCAGCTCATATACTACAAGTATTAACTATAATAAAGTGCCCCTACTCTTCCTTTAGGAGTAGCCCTTGATGAGGAGGGAAATGTGTGGAGAGTAATGTGCCTTTTGTCATGTTGCAGCTCATATACTACATGTATTAACTATAATAAGTGCCCCTGCTCTTCCTTCAGGAGTAGCCCTTGATGAGGAGGGAAATGTGTGGAGAGTAATGTACGTTTTGTCATGTTGCAGCTCATATACTACAAGTATTAACTATAATAAAGTGCCCCTACTCTTCCTTTAGGAGTAGCCCTTGATGAGGAGGGAAATGTGTGGAGAGTAATGTGCCTTTTGTCATGTTGCAGCTCATATACTACAAGTATTAACTATAATAAGTGCCCCTGCTCTTCCTTTAGGAGTAGCCCTTGATGAGGAGGGAAATGTGTGGAGAGTAATGTGCCTTTTGTCATGTTGCAGCTCATATACTACCAGTATTAACTATAATAAGTGCCCCTGCTCTTCCTTTAGGAGTAGCCCTTGATGAGGAGGGAAATGTGTGGAGAGTAATGTGCCTTTTGTCATGTTGCAGCTCATATACTACCAGTATTAACTATAATAAGTGCCCCTGCTCTTCCTTTAGGAGTAGCCCTTGATGAGGAGGGAAATGTGTGGAGAGTAATGTGCCTTTTGTCATGTTGCAGCTCATATACTACAAGTATTAACTATAATAAGTGCCCCTGCTCTTCCTTTAGGAGTAGCCCTTGATGAGGAGGGAAATGTGTGGAGAGTAATGTGCCTTTTGTCATGTTGCAGCTCATATACTACAAGTATTAACTATAATAAGTGCCCCTGCTCTTCCTTTAGGAGTAGCCCTTGATGAGGAGGGAAATGTGTGGAGAGTAATGTGCCTTTTGTCATGTTACAGCTCATATACTACAAGTATTAACTATAATAAGTGCCCCTGCTCTTCCTTTAGGAGTAGCCCTTGATGAGGAGGGAAATGTGTGGAGAGTAATGTGCCTTTTGTCATGTTGCAGCTCATATACTACATGTATTAACTATAATAAGTGCCCCTGCTCTTCCTTTAGGAGTAGCCCTTGATGAGGAGGGAAATGTGTGGAGAGTAATGTGCCTTTTGTCATGTTGCAGCTCATATACTACATGTATTAACTATAATAAGTGCCCCTGCTCTTCCTTCAGGAGTAGCCCTTGATGAGGAGGGAAATGTGTGGAGAGTAATGTGCCTATTGTCATGTTGCAGCTCATATACTACACGTATTAACTATAATAAGTGCCCCTGCTCTTCCTGTAGGAGTAGCCCTTGATGAGGAGGGAAATGTGTGAAGAGTAATGTGCCTTTTGTCATGTTGCAGCTCATAAACTACACATATTAACTATAATAAAGTGCCCCTGCTCTTCCTTTAGGAGTAGCCCTTGATGAGGAGAGAAATGTGTGGAGAGTAATGTGCCTTTTGTCATGTTGCAGCTCATATACTACAAGTATTAACTATAATAAAGTGCCCCTGCTCTTCCTGTAGGAGTAGCCCTTGATGAGGAGGGAAATGTGTGGAGAGTAATGTGCCTTTTGTCATGTTGCAGCTCATATACTACAAGTATTAACTATATCAAGTGCCCCTACTCTTCCTTCAGGAGTAGCCCTTGATGAGGAGGGAAATGTGTGGAGAGTAATGTGCCTTTTGTCATGTTGCAGCTCATATACTACAAGTATTAACTATATCAAGTGCCCCTACTCTTCCTTCAGGAGTAGCCCTTGATGAGGAGGGAAATGTGTGGAGAGTAATGTGCCTTTTGTCATGTTGCAGCTCATATACTACACATATTAACTATAATAAGTGCCCCTACTCTTCCTTTAGGAGTAGCCCTTGATGAGGAGGGAAATGTGTGGAGAGTAATGTGCCTTTTGTCATGTTGCAGCTCATATACTACAAGTATTAACTATATCAAGTGCCCCTACTCTTCCTTCAGGAGTAGCCCTTGATGAGGAGGGAAATGTGTGGAGAGTAATGTGCCTTTTGTCATGTTGCAGCTCATATACTACAAGTATTAACTATAATAAGTGCCCCTGCTCTTCCTTTAGGAGTAGCCCTTGATGAGGAGGGAAATGTGTGGAGAGTAATGTGCCTTTTGTCATGTTACAGCTCATATACTACAAGTATTAACTATAATAAGTGCCCCTGCTCTTCCTTTAGGAGTAGCCCTTGATGTGGAGGGAAATGTGTGGAGAGTAATGTGCCTTTTGTCATGTTGCAGCTCATATACTACAAGTATTAACTATAATAAGTGCCCCTGCTCTTCCTTCAGGAGTAGCCCTTGATGAGGAGGGAAATGTGTGGAGAGTAATGTGCCTTTTGTCATGTTGCAGCTCATATACTACAAGTATTAACTATAATAAGTGCCCCTGCTCTTCCTTTAGGAGTAGCCCTTGATGAGGAGGGAAATGTGTGGAGAGTAATGTGCCTTTTGTCATGTTACAGCTCATATACTACAAGTATTAACTATAATAAGTGCCCCTGCTCTTCCTTTAGGAGTAGCCCTTGATGTGGAGGGAAATGTGTGGAGAGTAATGTGCCTTTTGTCATGTTGCAGCTCATATACTACAAGTATTAACTATAATAAAGTGCCCCTGCTCTTCCTTCAGGAATAGCCCTTGATGAGGAGGGAAATGTGTGGAGAGTAATGTGCCTTTTGTCATGTTGCAGCTCATATACTACACATATTAACTATAATAAGTGCCCCTGCTCTTCCTTTAGGAGTAGCCCTTGATGAGGAGGGAAATGTGTGGAGAGTAATGTGCCTTTTGTCATGTTGCAGCTCATATACTACACATATTAACTATAATAAGTGCCCCTGCTCTTCCTTTAGGAGTAGCCCTTGATGAGGAGGGAAATGTGTGGAGAGTAATGTGCCTTTTGTCATGTTGCAGCTCATATACTACAAGTATTAACTATAATAAGTGCCCCTGCTCTTCCTTCAGGAGTAGCCCTTGATGAGGAGGGAAATGTGTGGAGAGTAATGTGCCTTTTGTCATGTTGCAGCTCATATACTACAAGTATTAACTATAATAAGTGCCCCTGCTCTTCCTTCAGGAGTAGCCCTTGATGAGGAGGGAAATGTGTGGAGAGTAATGTACGTTTTGTCATGTTGCAGCTCATATACTACAAGTATTAACTATAATAAGTGCCCCTGCTCTTCCTTTAGGAGTAGCCCTTGATGAGGAGGGAAATGTGTGGAGAGTAATGTGCCTTTTGTCATGTTGCAGCTCATATACTACAAGTATAAACTATAATAAGTGCCCCTGCTCTTCCTTTAGGAGTAGCCCTTGATGAGGAGGGAAATGTGTGGAGAGTAATGTGCCTTTTGTCATGTTGCAGCTCATATACTACAAGTATAAACTATAATAAGTGCCCCTGCTCTTCCTTTAGGAGTAGCCCTTGATGAGGAGGGAAATGTGTGGAGAGTAATGTGCCTTTTGTCATGTTGCAGCTCATATACTACAAGTATAAACTATAATAAGTGCCCCTGCTCTTCCTTTAGGAGTAGCCCTTGATGAGGAGGGAAATGTGTGGAGAGTAATGTGCCTTTTGTCATGTTGCAGCTCATATACTACAAGTATTAACTATAATAAGTGCCCCTGCTCTTCCTTCAGGAGTAGCCCTTGATGAGGAGGGAAATGTGTGGAGAGTAATGTGCCTTTTGTCATGTTGCAGCTCATATACTACAAGTATTAACTATAATAAGTGCCCCTGCTCTTCCTTTAGGAGTAGCCCTTGATGAGGAGGGAAATGTGTGGAGAGTAATGTGCCTTGACTATCTCTCTGGAAAGTACACAGAACATGCTTTCCCCTTGAAAAGAAAAAGTATATTTTCGGAAGACTACCATCACCATTAATTTTTTCCCCTGACTCTTCTGGTCATTACAAAATTTCCCTGACCAACCATGAACTTTCCTGACTTTTCCCTGACCTAGAGAAATAAGTTCATTTTCCAGATGTTTTCCATGACCATTGCATCCCTGAATATGGTAAAACATTGCTTCCCCAGGCATCATGAGCAGATAAGTAAACGGAATGTGGTGCATGGTCAATACATAAGGGAAATTAAAGTGCATGGACACAATGCCATGGTTTCTGCAATTTTTAAGAATGGGAACTTTCATTTATTCCTGTTGCTTCTCTGGAGAATGGAACCGTCCGAAAAGGGAGCTAACGCTTTTACAAAAGAATTTATTTCATAGAGCAGCAAATTCTTCCCTTTACAAGTTGACTTACTTGATAAAAATGGCAGAATTATTTCTCCTGGAAGTATACCCATTTACGTTTAACCACAGCAATCTGCTCCCTTTTGACAAGTTCTTTCATGAATAGGCCCCACCACAGAAGAGATTCAACAAAAAATTTTCCGCAAAAAGTCCCCAATTTTTCTCAGGAAAGAACATGTCTTAAACAAGCAAGATCATATGGGAAGTATTTAACAATTACTTACGCTCCTCTGGCTCCACAGTGAGATCTGATGTGGCAAAGTTGGCTGGGAACAATCCTTCCCCTCTCTGATTGAATCCCTTCCACCAGTTGGGGTCACTGAAAATATAGGTAGACATAGATGGGTATGATATACTATGTATACTCTTACGAAAAAATTACACAAACTTTTTCTCTCTAGTATCTTATGTCAAAAGAACAGAAATATGCTGGTTATAAAGACTGACATAATATGGAATGCATAAATGCACTGAGAAATTTCTGAAATTGTGGTTGTTTATTCATGCATGACAAAAATGTAAAACATAGCCATCAGAGGAGATGGCAAATCCTCCGACCAAAGACCCCCATGGACCTTGGTAAAAAGGGTGCACTTCAAAACACATATAAGTAATATATTGTCATTCTTATATGCTTCTGATTGACATTATCTGTTTAACAGATGCATGATTATCTAACACTCAGACTAAAATAGTATGCTTGACTGCTAAAAAGAAGTAATATCTCAAACAGCCGCCATATACATAAATATATAGCATATGATACATTAAACTTTCAAAATGTGTGAATAACTTCTAAACTACAAGCCCTTCAAACCTAATTTTGAGCTCTCTAGTGAGTTTGGACAAAGAATCCAAATCTGGAGAAAAAAAAAATTTTTTTTGGTGGGGTGGGGTGGGGGGGGGGGGGGGGGGGAGGAAATTTGGAGAGATCAGAGAGAGTCAGGAACACTGATAAGATATCGCAGCATGTTCATCAATATTCTAAAAGGTATAAGGTTATTAAAATTGTGGAGCATGCCAGGGTTATACAGATATGGAGCAGAGACTCAAACAGCAGCTCAAAATACCAAAGGGAAATAACTCACAAAGTATGAATGCAAGAGTTGTCATTCATGTATGAGACAAATCATCATGACCTGTTCTTCATATCTGTGAAGTATCATGAAAATATTTCAAAAGTTATTCAAGCTATGGAGGGGACACCTAAAATCATCAAAGGGAAATAACTCTAAAAGTAAGAAAGCAAGAGTTGTCATTCTTGTTCGTGACACATCGTCATGACCTGTTCTACATATTTATGAAGTATCATATAAAAATTTCAAAAGGTATTCAAGTTACAGAGGGGACAAGAAATCATACCTAAAACCATCAAGGGGAAATAACTGAAAAAGTAAGTAAGCAAGAGTTGTCATTCTTGTTCGCAACACATCATCATGACCTGTTCTACATATCTGTGAAGTATCATGAAAATATTTCAAAAGGTATATGAGTTATAGAGCCGACACGAAACCACACCTAAAATGATTAAGGGGAAATAATTCGAAAAGTAAGAAAGCAAAATTTGTCATTCTTACTTGCGACACATCGTCATGACCTGTTCTACATATCTGTGAAGTATCATGAAAATATTCTAAAAGGTATTCAAGTTATATAGAGTCGACACGAAATCACACCTAAAACAAGCAAGGGGAAATAACTGAAAAAGTAAGAAAGCAAGAGTTGTCACTCTTGTCCGCGACACATCGTCATGGTCTGTTCTACATATCTGTGAAGTATCATGAAAATATTCTAAAAGGTGTTCAAAATATAGAGCGGACACAAAATCACACCAAAAAACAATCAAGGGGAAATAACTCAAAAAGTAAGAAAGCAAGAGTTTCGCAACACATTGTCATGGCCTGTTCTACATATCTGTGAAGTATCATGAAATTATTCTAAAGGGTATTCAAGTTATAGAGCGGACACGAATCTGCCAAAAAATTACACCTCAAACCATCAAGGGGAAATAACTCAAAAAGTAAGAAAGCAAGAGTTGTCATTCTTGTTCGCGACACATCGCCATGACCTGTTCTACATATCTGTGAAGTATCATGAAAATATTCCAAAGGGTATTCAAGTTACAGAGCGGAAAAGAATCTGCCAAAAAACTCACCAAAGGGGAAATAACTAAAAAAGTACAATAGCAAGAGTTACCATACTTGTACGCGACACATCGTCATGACCGGTTCTACATAACTGTGAAGTATCATGAAAATATCCCAAAGGGTATTCAAGATATAGAGCGGACAAGGCAATGTTTACGGACAGACGGACGGACGGACGCCAGGCTCATCGCTATATCCCACGAACCTTTCGGTCGGGGGATACCTTTCGGTCGGGGGATAACAATTAATGGAGCAAAACCAACAATCACAAGTTCTGACCCTTTAAATCGCCATATAGTTAGTTCTCTAGCTTCAGATGTGGTGCAAACTATTTGCATCTTGCACCTTAAATAATGTCACTGAAACATCATCAGGAATTTTCCACATCGATAACTTGTTACAAACTGAGTTATGCCCCTTTGAATTAATGATGCAAATTAGGCAATTTTCACCAATGCATAAGATACTTTTGTGTGTGTTTGCTGTTCAAATATAATTGAAACCAAACTCCACTTCAAGTCAAATTATAGAAGAACTTCATTGGCTGGAAAGGCCTTGGACTATCAAAATTAGTTCCAGCCAAAGGTAGTTCCAGCCATCCAGGGTTTAAATAGTTTCTACATAAACTGAACTCTAGGGGCCAAAAAAACCCAAGTTCTAGCCAGGCATATCAAACAAGACATCAGGGTTTGAGCCATTGAAGTTCTACTGTAAATGGTAATTGTTTGCAAAGTATGGCAATAAAGGGGCGTAACTCAGTGTGTCATCTGATGCAAACATAGTAAGAACCTAGTTTTCCTCAGATGTACCAACTGAGCAAGTTTGAAGACTCATTCCCTTTTGGCTACTAAGAAACTGAGCTAAAAGCAACAGGTGAATATTTTATTCTATGTTCATTCATCCATGAAATATATGTCATAGTCCAATAGGCATCACTGCTTTCAGTAGATCTTCCCCAGATGTACCTATGGAGCAAGTTTGAGGACCCTGTCCCATGTGGATACTTTGAAACTGAGCTCAATGCAACAGGTGAACATTTTGCTCCCACCCACACACACACAAGCTCAGGCACACATGCAAGCAGGCCCAGAGGTTATAAAACTTGAGTACATTCTCAAACTCAAAATAAAGCACGCTGATTGGCTGCTTCCGAGCATGCGGCTGCTTCCGAGCTTCCGAGCACATGCTCGGAAGCAGCCAATCATTGTGCTTTATTTTGAGTTTGAGATTATTCTCAAGTTTTATAACCTCGAACCCAGATGTGGATGCACAAAAAGGGTACTGTATAAACACTTCTTTTCTTTGCAAAGTCTTGCTAATAAAAGTGAAAAACATTCACAAGAAACCCCAACAAGACCTGTCCGCATACAGGATAGCTCGCCTAACAGTGCCTTGCCCATTACATATTAAAAACTTTGTTGTAAAAGTTTAAAGAGTGATGCCCATGCCAGTGCCTATGTCAGGGTGACAACAACAGCTCCCTGTACTTTTGTACAGGAGGCTAACAAGACCTGTCACAGGGACAGGATAGCTCACCTTACAGCGCTTTGCCCATCACATAAAAACTTTAACGTAAAACTTTAACATTTTGCTAACGCTGTCGCCGCCGACACCGGGGATAGTGCAATAGTTCTTCCTGAACTTCGTTCAGGCAAGCTAAAAAACTAGAAATGGACTCATTAAAATGATAAGAATAGACAAGTTCACAGGTCAAAAAGGAATAAACAGGGTAATTCAGACCCTAATGCACTTTCAGGGGAAGCAACTTTGTCATTTTCATTTTTGCCTCCCTTCTAAATTGACGTCACCTTTAGTAGAGAAGAACCCCAGTTTGAAATGGTCAGACCATCCAGGGGAGCAGGGCTACAGAAATCTGAATTTTTGTAGGTTCTGACCGAATTTGAGTTCGAAAAACCGATTCAGATGTCATAAGGCACGTTTTTTTTTTCGTCCGAAAAAACACAATTTGCGGATGTATAATGACATAATTACTTGGATTTTAGCCATGTGTCATATTATTAATCCAATAATCACGCACTGCTGTCAAAAGTTATCACAGATAATCAATGTTGATTGTCTTGCCAAGGTGTGAACACTGATTATGTTTTTAGAAATCTTCGATAATTAGCATGTGTCACAATTTCGGCCAGCGGCGAAGGTTTTGCACAACTTGTAATACACACATACACATGCCGACGCACAGAAAAAGGCTGTGCAACGTAAGGTTACTGTATAATTTCAAAGATAGCATAAGAAAAGAATTTGACTTGCAAAAACAAAAGTTCAACCGGACTTGATTATGTGCAGGCTGGTCAGTTTTTTTTTTAGCCGACATCATTTCTCGCACAGAAAAATATTTTTGTTATTCGTTAGAAGGTACTTTTTTCCAAGGGAATTAACTCAAATACAGTTAAATACGTTAACCGTAATACTTCGGCCAATTCCGTAAATGAAGATCGGCGAGGATGTCCGATTGGTTTCACTTTCGGTCTGACTGTCTCTGCACTTTAAAGTACATTTTTCACGATAAGTAAGAACATATGGACTAAATGGCTACTTCAGCCATGATTTCCTTTGTGTCAAGCAAGCAGTATATATTTTTTTTTTGTACCTGGTTGTGGATAAATGAGCGCTACAAACAATGTAAACATGCGGTTTTCATTACTGGGTGGGGGATTCAGGGCCAATGTCGTTAGACCGCGTTATCACTTACAACACAGTTCGATTTTATGTCTCCCTGCACCCGCATTATAACGGCGCTCCAGTGTAGTCATTAGTTTTCGTGACTTTTTTGGATTGTGGAATACACAGAGTTGTCATTAGTTTTAAAGTCAATTTTGGATTCATATGACGTCATCGGCTGTCTGGACCGATTTGGATTTCAAAATTTCTGTAGTCCTGCAGGGGAGCCACAAGAGCTGTCTCCCTTTGATAAAGTGGCAGGAAGACATGGCTATGTACCCATATTTTAACCCTTTTCAGACCGTAATCTGTTTTGGGGACATGCACAAACAGTGCAGACCAAGTTCAGACGGCGCAGATTGCGGCGTCTGAACAGGTTCTACACTGTCTGCTTACAAGAATTTTTATGTAAAGTACATTAAAATGCAAGCAATCACCAGAAAACCCTGTAACTACAAATGTCCTCATCCAAGCTGTAAAGATGGACAAGTCCACTGATCAAGAAAGGTTAAGAAGCAATAACTCACCTGTCATCAAGAACACTTATCAACTCTCCCGCCTTAAAAGTCAGCTCATTATCCTCAGCAGCTTCAAAGTCATATAATGCTCGTACCTGTAACAAAATAAAACAAGCAAATTTGTTGAATTTATATCCTCCGCTGAAGTAGCTCAAAGCTGTGTATGGTTATACTTTGGTTCACTGGTTACATAGTAAAGGCTAAACTTATGGATTTCAAATCAAGTGCAAAACTCATGCATAAAAGAGATCATTAAAACAGATTTTGCCTCAGCATCACCCCATTATGTTAAATAAAACATATTCGTATTCAGAGTCAAGAATTTTGGTTCACTGTTGGTACCTTTAGTTATGGCTAATTTGTGTATTTTAACTCAATTAAAGGGCAATAACTCATGCACTACTGATGTCATGAATACAAAACTTGATGTGCACTGTGATATGACAATACACCATTGTTTTAAATTTCATGAAATTCCATTCATTGGGCACTTACTAATGGCTCAATTTGTTGATCTTCAAGCAATTCAAGGGCAGAACTATATAAGCATTTTGCTTCCGTTCGTATCCTTATATAGATATTGTTACAATATATGTTGTACATAGATTTTTCGAAATAAATATGTTTAAACCAATTCAAGGGCAGTAACACATGCATTTCTATAGTGGATCTGATAAAACTTTACATGCAGCACGGTATTATGGTGAGCCATACTCAGTATAAGTGCCACAGAATTCCATCCATTGCTTTTTTAGTTATGGCTGAATTTATCAATTATCAATTTCAAATTGATTCCAGGGCAATAACTCATGCACTTACTGATGCCATTCTGATGAAACTTAATGTGCACAGCGGTGATACGGTGGTACATATCTGTATTAAGTTTCATGAAATTCCGGTGATTGGTTACTTAGTTATAGCTTATTTTATAGATTTTAAATCAATTCAAGGGCAATAACTCAAGCATTACTAAAGCCAGTCTGATGAAACTTGACGTGCATCAGCACGTTATAGTGTTATATATTTCTATTATGTTTCATGAAATTCTGTTCAAGGGTTACTTAGTTATGGCACCCGAAGGACGGACAGCTGGAAAGATGAACGGACTGACTTACGAATGGACAGACATACATGGACAAAACAATATTCCTCTGCCTTCGGCAGGGGATAATAAAAGCATCGTAAACGACTGCGTAATACCCCGCCACTGCAAACCAATACCCCGTCTTCTATCTTTTATACATTTTTTTTTATCATGACATGAACCTCATATTACCTAGATAATGTGTTGCAAGTTTCAGGAAAATCCTGTTAATCTTTGATTTTATACAGAATTTTTTCATAATTTTATACATGTATATAGCTCTGGGGCAGGGGCAGGTAACCTATGTGGACTTAATACTACTTGTAACAGAAAGCTTATGTTATTTTAATCATTTCTATGAAATTTCATCAAGATATACCGAAAATCTGATTTTATATTGATTTTTTCATGATTTCATACATGTATACAGCATGTGTCAGGGGCAGATAACCACTGGGGGACAAAATTTTGATCAAGACATAAAGCTTATATCAATATGATAAATTGTTACAAGTTTCAGAAAAATCCCTTTCGACTCTAATTTTATACATTTTTTTTCATTATTTCATACATGTATATAGCCCTAGGGCAGGGGCAGATAATCCAGGTGGACAAAATTCTGCTTATAACTGAAAGCTTATGTTACTTCGATCATTTCTGTGAAATTTCATCAAGATATTTCAAAGTGTAAAAGAACTACAGACCAAAAACTGTTTTTAAGACCATGAAAAGGGCAATAACTCCATAAGAAGACATCGAAATTTGCCCATTAACAATCCCAACCGAGATCTTCCCAAGACCAATGCACATGCCATGTATGAATAAAATCCGTTAATAAATACTCAAGTTATCGAACGGAAACGAAGTGCTCACGGACGGACGACCGGACGGACGGACAGACGTACGTACGACGGACGGACAGACACACGGACAGCCAGCGGGAAAACATAATACCCCGCCACTAATGTGTGAACATAATACCCCGCCACTAACGTGTGGCGGGGTATAATAATAACTACTGATCCCATGAGATGTCAAATGCATTAGGGCAATGTTGGTACTTTTGAAGCATTACAAAACAAGAACCCTGTGTCTATTATCGGTACATTGTCCAAAAACAGAGATAAAACCAGAAAACTCATTTAGTCTATGCCAACACCCAATACCCCCCCCCCCCCCCCCACACACACACACACACAAAAAAAAGCAAGCCTATGAGCTGCATTCCGCTAATTGCAGCAAAACTTTATGTATCTTTCATGGGTGTGAGTTGCAAACTAAACAAGGCATCGCAGGCGATACAAATCCCCTCTCACAAGACTACTTGGTGTGGGCAAACATTGAACTGGGGAATTTCAGGACATATAATAGTTATGTGAATGAAAAAACAACAAGAGGGCCATGAGGCCCTGAATCGCTCACCTGAACAATTGGCAAGGTGGCTTTTACTTATCATGTCTGAAATTGTCAAAATATGAGTTTTGGGTCAAAAGTCAAAGAATGACCATGACCACTTGTACTCATAAATCTTCATGTACTTATTAAGACAACCATATATACCATTTTTAGGCTAAAATCTTCAAACTTTCCATGAAATCTTATGTTCTAGCATTTTCCCATATTTGACCATGCCGCAAAAAAGGTCAAGGTAAACCCAAGGTCACCATTTGAACAGTCTTGGTGGTACTCTAGTACTCCATGCTATTTACCAAGTTTCAAGGCCATAGGTGTATTGGTTCTGGAGAAGAAACATATTAAAGATTTATACCATAAGTGGTAATGGCGGCCAAGTTGGTCATGTGACCTGGACCGTTTGAACAAATTTTCATTCAATCAACCCCTGGAGGCTCTATATGAAATGTGTTCACAATTGGCCCTTTGGCTTTTGAGGAAATGGTTGAAAATGTCAAAATATGAGCGATTTGGATCATAGGTAAAAAAATGACCTTGACCTCTTGTACTCATAATTCTTCATGAAATCATTTAGACAACTGTATATACCAATTTTTTAGGCCAAAATCTTCAAAACTTTCCATGAAATCTTATGTTCTACCATTTTCCCATATTTGACCTTGCTGTAAAAAGGTCAAGGTCAACACAAGGTCATAATTTGAACAATCTTGATAGTACTCAAGTACCCAATGCTACATACAAAGTCTCAAGGTCATCGGTCAATTGGTGCTTGAGAAGAAGATTTTTAAAGGTATTTACCATATATGGGCGTGGCGGCATGTTGGTCATGTGTCCAGGACCGTTAGAAAATTTTTCATTCCCTCAACCCCTTGAGGCTCTATATGAAATTTGGTTTCAATTGGCCCAGTGGTTTTAGAGCAGATAGTTTGAAATTGTCAAAATTTGAGATTTCTGGGTCAAAGGTCAAAGAATGACCTTGACCTCTTGTACTCACAAATCTTCATGTACTCATTATGATGATTGTATACACCAATTTTTAGGCCAAAATCTTCAAAACTTACCATGAAATCTCATGTTCCAGCATTTTTCGATATTTGACCTTGCCGTACAAAAGGTCAAGGTCAACCCAGGGTCATAATTTGAACAATCTTGATAGTACTTGAGTACCCAATGCTACATACCGAGTTTCAAGGCCATCAGTCTACTGGTTCTGGAGAAGAAGATTTTTAAAGGTTTTTACCATATCAGTGTCTATTCTAGAAACTGAAAATGAGGGGGGATTTTCCCCCCTCCATCTCAAAAATAGGGGGGATTTTCAAGAAATAGGGGGGACAATTTTCGAACAGACAGAAAACATTTAGCTCATAAAACAAACATTTACACATTTATTCCTGTCTAAGACTATACAGTAATCTGAACTGACTTTAGACATTAGACATTTATTTCTGTCCAAGACTATACAGTAATATCTTAACTGACCTGTTTCACCCAGTTTGAGATGGATTTTTCTGTTCTAAATCCCTATCACATTCCAGTTACACATTTTCTGAGTTGATTTGAAGGTTTCAGTCTTATATCTAGTATTTCAATGGGTTTACAGTGATTATTTTGCTGATACGATTTATAAATTTCCACTGCCGGTATGCTAACGTAGGTGCGGCAGCGGGTTACGCATTTTACCCACTCTCTAATGAAATTCATTCCGGTATTTCGTTGAACCCGTAAAGTCAAGGGAAGCTACTCTAATGGACATAATATGGCGAAAACAACTTCGGCAATGATGGCTTGATGCCGTTTTATTCAAAACAGCGGTATTTTCTGCGAGGCAAGAGTAAATTCTTTGTTTTGGGACGTTTTCATTGTTTATTTTTTACGCGGGACTGTCACGCATTCGGTCTGAATTTATGCGGGATATGAGAAAAATTAGCGTGAATCCCGCAATCGCGCATCCTAGAATAGACACTGCCATATATGGGCGTGGTGGCCATGTTGGTCACGTGACCTGGACCGTATGAACAAATTTTCATTCCCTCAACCCCTGGAGGATCTATATGAAATTTGGTTACAATTGGCCTAGTTGTTTTTGAGGAGATTGTTTGAAATTGTCAAAATATGAGAGTTCTGGGTCAAAGGTCAAAGAATGACCTTGACCTCTTGTACTCATAAATCTTCATGTAGTCATTAAGATGACTGTATGTACCAATTTTTAGGCCAAAATCTTCTACAGTTTCCAAGATATCTTATGTTGCAGCATTTTGCCATATAAAAGCATAAGGAAGCAAATTTGATCTTACCGTAAAAAAGGTCAAGGTCAACCCAAGGTCATAATTTGAACAATCTGGGTAGTACTCGTGTACCCGATGCTAAATAACAAGTTTCAAGGCCATCGACCTATTGGTTCTGGAGAAGAAGATTTTTTCAGGTTTTTACCATATATGGGCGTGGCGGCCATGTTGGTCATGTGACCAGGACCGTTTGAACAACTTTTTGTTCCTAAGGTCCCAGGAGGCTCTATATGAAATTTGGTTATAATCGGCCCAGTGGTTTCAGAGAAGAAGTTGTTTGAAAGTGTGGACGGACGACGGACGGACGACGTACGACGGACGACGGAGCCTTACCATCCTATAAGCTCCCCCGGAGCCGCTGGCTCAGGTGAGCTAAAAAGCCTGTGATTGCTTAGTGACTGATTTGAGTTTAATGTCCCACTAACAGCTAAGGTGAGTCTCATCCGGAAGACTGGAGAAGTGGAGGAATGAACCCTCGGCACTTGGATTGCAAGGCCAGCACGCTAACCACTGCACTATATCCCACTCCACAAATAGCCTGTGACCTTATTGTAAAGGTTGTATATGACCCTGACATTAAGGTACAGTATTGTAAGCATTCGGGGGATTAGATCTCACGTGATAGGAAATATTTCAGTCATGACAAGCATTAGAATGCTGACAGGTAACAGCACTTTTGCACCAATGAATCTATCACTATGATGTTCACCTTTAATATAATGATATATTGTGAAGTTATATGAGAATCCATTGATAAATGAGCCGCGACACGACAAAACCAACAATGTGGTTGTGCGCCCAGTGAAGACTCGGATCAGCCTTGGCATCCGCTTAGTTTCATCAGACTCTTAGATAAGTGCTCAAAGGGTAGCTAAGGGTCTATGCTACCTTCATGCGGACAGGGAAGACTCTGATCAGACTGGGCAGATGCCCAGGCTGATCTGAGTCTGCACTGGGCGCACAACCACATTGTTGGTTTTGTCGCGTCGCGGCTCAAATGTAGGCGCTAGAGTGGATGACAAAGTTTTTCGAAAAATAGCCACAGTGACCTTGACTTTGAGCCCAGCATCCTGAAAGTCGAACTTGCTTGAGATATTGTCATACCCTACATTTGTGTGAAGTTATTTTAAAATCCATGGCGAAATGTAGGCGCTAGAGCGATGACAAAGTTTTTCTAAAAATAGCCACAGTGACCTTGACTTTGAGCCCAGCACCCTGAAAGTCGAACTTGCTCGAGATATTGTCATACCCTACATTTGTGTGAAGTTATTTCAGAATCCATGGAGAAATGTAGGCGCTAGAGCGATGACAAAGTTTTTCTAAAAATAGCCACAGTGACCTTGGCCTTCGGCGCAACACCCAGAAAGTCGAACTTGCTGGAGATATTGTCATGCCCTACATTTGTGTGAAGTTATTTCAAAATCCATTGAGAAATGTAGGCGCTAGAGTGCTGACAAAGTTTTTTCTAAAAAAAGCCACAGTGACCTTGACCTTGGGCGCAGCACCCTGAAAGTCGAAATTGCTCCAGATAATGTCATGCCCTACATTTGTGTGAAGTTATTTCAAAATCTGTTGAGAAATGTAGACGCTAGAGCGATGACAAAAGGTGAACATACGTATGTACATACATACGGGACAAAACCTATATCCCCTCGCCACTTCGTGGTGCGAGGGGATAAAAATGGATAACTATTCAGCATCATGAATCAGAGACGGACTCTGAAAGAAACTAACATTATTAACAAAAAAAAATTCACTTATTTATGTTGATGTCTGCCATGAAATAAACGGATGTCATTCTGTGGTTTTCTTGACTTCGTCTCAAAAACCTAAGTCATTTGACAGCAAACACATATAACCTCCTATATACCAGTGCACTGAATACATGTGTGTTTTGCCACACATGAAACACATGGGCATCCCTCTCTGATGTGTAAGAAAAAGAAGCTAACACCCTGTTTCATTGATATTCCAGTTTGAAAGAACTGGTCATTTTTTAACACCAAACATATCAAAGCCAGATCATGACTTGAGATTTCAAACACTGAGGCAGTGGTGACAAGCAGAGGCTTGACAAGTGAAGGCTCTATAATCAGACTGTACCTAAGTGCAGTCTGATTAGAGCCTTCACTTGTCACATCAGCCATCTCTGAAATACGCCCAAACCATAAGCCAACAGTGAGGCCTCAACCTGGCTTTAACGATAAGAAAACACTGAGGCCTCGACCCGGCTGAAACAATAAAGAATGTTTGAATGACAAATGACAAAACCGGCACACTGCTGGAAGTCACATGATTTGCCTCAAAATCTTTTGTATTTGTACCTTTCTAACTTCTCTAGGTCTACTACTACTGATAGCACTACTCTGTGTCATGGTAGAAAAACTTGTCGGGTAAAGACTGGTAGTTTTCTGTGACGCCCCCCTCTCATTCTCCTGTAGCGACAGAGCTATAGCTGGAAAACAATACAAAAGAAATGAGCTCAATAACATGTGTCTCTCAAAAGTCTAGATAAGGGGGAGTATTAGATGATAATTAAGGACAATTTTTCTTATTTCTCATCAAAACTATATGTTGTGACCCCTCATCTGAACCGTCTCGTTCAGACGGTTCAGATGAGGGGTCACAATTTATGATTTCAATGAGAAAAAAAAAAAACAGAGGGCCAATGGCCCTATATCGCTCACCTGAGCACTGTGGTTATGTTGGAAAAACAGCAACAAAACCACATGTCCAACAGCAATAAAAATAAAAGCATCGTAAACGACTGCGTAATAACCCGCCACTGTGAACCCATACCCCTTATTTTACCTTTTTGTACATTTGTTACACGATTTCTATTATCATTTTATACATGTATATAGCCCCGAGGCAGGGGCAGATAACCTCTGGGGACAAAATTTTGATCATGACACAAGCTCATATTACCTAGAAAATGTGTTGCAAGTTTCAGGAAAATCCTGTTCATCTTCGATTTTATACAGATTTTTTTCATAATTTTATACATGTATATAGCCCCGGGGCAGGGGCAGGTAACCCAGGGGGGCTAAATTCTGCTTATAAAAGAAAGCTTATGTCATTTCAATCATTTCCGTGAAATTTCATCAAGATATACCAAAAGTCTGATTTTATATAGAATTTTTTCATGATTTCATACATGTATATAGCTTGTGTCAGGGGCAGATAACCATTGGGGAACAATTGTTTTATCAAGAGGGAAAGCTTATATTAATATGATTATTTGTTACAAGTTTCAAAAAAATCCCTTTCAACTCTGATCTTATACAATTTTTTAATGCCCCCGCCATTTAAAATGGGGGGGGGGGGGGGGGCATATAGTATCACCCCTGTCCGTACGTACGTAGTGTACGTAGCGTATGTACGTATGTACGTAGCGTACATACGAAATGGTTTCCGTTCAATATCTTTTGAAAGCATTGGTGTATTGAATTCATATTTCATACACAGGTATATAATCATAAAATACAGGTCAAGTTCGATGTTGGGTAAAATCCGGGTATTATTGTGGGAGTTATGGCCCTTTTTCGACTTCTGTTTCTATGAAAAAATGGTTTCCGTTCAATATCTTTTGAAAGCATTGGTGTATTGAATTCATATTTTATACACAGGTATATAATCATAAAATACAGGTCAAGTTCGATGTTGGGTAAAATCCGTCAATTATTGTTGGAGTTATGGCCCTTTTTCGACTTTATTTTGTATGAAAAAATGGTTTCCGTTCGATATCTTTTGAAAGCATTGGTGTATTGAATCATATTTTATACACAGGTATATAATTATAAAATACAGGTCAAGTTTGATGTTGGGCAAAATCTGTCGATTATTGTGGGAGTTATGGCCCTTTTTCAACTTTATTTTTTATGAAGAAATGGTTTCCGTTCGATATCTTTTAAAAGCATTGGTGTATTGAATTCATATTTTATACACAGGTATATAATCATAAAATACAGGTCAAGTTCGATGTTGGGCAAAATCCGTCGATTATTGTGGGAGTTATGGCCCTTTTTCGACTTCATTTTGTATGAAAAACTGGTTTCCGTTCATTATCTTTTGAAAGGATTGGTATATTGAATTCATATTTTATACACAGGTGTATAATCATAAAATACAGGTCAAGTTCAATGTTTGGTAAAATCCGTCAATTATTGTGGGAGTTATGGCCCTTTTTCGACTTCATTTCATACAATAATGGTGTCCGTTTGTTAGTTTTTGAAAAGTTACTTGTTTCCAGGCTATTTCTTTTGGAAAGTTGCATGGCAAACATTTCTGCGGTAAGATACAGAATATCATCACATATCAGTCATGACACCCCCATATCCAAGCCCCCCCCCCCCCTCCCCCCTCCATGTACTTCTCAAGAAGCACAATACATCTGCCCAAGGAAAACAATAAAACATGTACCACAGAAGTGTGCCTTTGTGAACCTAGTTATGCTACAAGTGCCTTTACCTTAAACAAGGCGCCATCTTACTTAGGGCACTAGGCGGGGTCATCCGTGTCGTATGGACACATTTCTAGTTTGTTATTTAATACATGTATATAGCCCCAGACCAGGGGCAGATAACCCAGGTGGACAAAACTCTGCTTGTAACAGAAAGCTTATGTTAACTGAATCATTTCTGTGAAATTTTATCAAGATATTTGAAAGTGTAAAGGAACTACAGACCAAAACCTATTGTTAAGACCTTGACAAGGGCAATAACTCCATCAGAAGAAATCAAAATTTGCCCATTAACAATCCCAACTGAGATATTCTCAAGACCAAAGCACATGCCAAATTTGAAGAAAATCCATTAATAAATACAGTCGAACTTCGATGGCTCGAACTCGCCGGGACCACCCAAAAAAGTTCGAGCGATCGGTAGTTCGAGCCTATGAAGACCAACTCACAAGAGCACATTTATTTTTTATTACAATACCGATAGGCACTTAATCAAATAAAATTCTACAGCAGTCTCTTCATTTTAACTCGTTTTATCTTTTAAAAAAGTCCATGATTGAAGTCTGTTTACCACATCTCTTTTGTATATCGCATCTTAACAGTTCCTTATTTAAAGCACACAAAAGATTTAAAGAATGGTCACTATCACTGACTGTTTCAAAAAACGTTGCATCACGTCGCAGGCCTCCATAGCTTCTGCGGCCGTTGGTGGTGGTGCTGCTTCAGCTGTGTCGTCATCGCTGTCGTCGTCATCGGCAGTTGACTCAGAAACAGGATTTCTTGCCATCATCAGGTCGTCGATGATGTCACCGTCGGTCAACTCATTGCACGTTAACAATTCATTGTCCACGTTGACGTAGGCGCCAATGTCAACATTACGCAGACGTGCAAGCTGAGACAATGGGATATTGTCGTCATCATCAGACCCGTCATCGATGACGTCAGACGAGACTTAGTGAACCCACAATGCCTGTAGCAGTTGGCGATTGTGCGAGCAGACACCATAGACCATGCCTGTTTCATTATGCGCATTGCATCAAGAACATTGGGCTGGAACTCAGTCTGATTTTCAGCTGCGTGAAGCTGCTTCACGATGACCTGATTACGGTAGAAGGTCTTCAGGTTTTTTATTATGCTCTGATCCATTGGCTGAGTGTGGCTGGTGGTGTTAGGTGGCAGGAACACCAGGTCAATAGCCCTAAGGCCCCTTACAGACGGATGTGCAGGTCAGTTGTCAACAATCATGGCAACTTTGCGACTCTGCCGCTGAAACTTTTTGTCAAGTTTCTTTAGCCAACCTATGAAAATGTCCGAGGTCATCCAAGCTTTTTTGTTGCTTTCATAGTCAGTAGGCAGAGTCTGAACGTTTTTAAAGCAACGTGGGCGACCGTATTTGCCGATTGCCAGTAATGGCAATTTATCAGTCCCGGTCATGTTTGCACAGACAAGCACGGTTAATATTTCTTTGCTACGCTTTCTGCCCTGGCACTGCACATTTTTGAACTCTAGAGTCTTATCTGGCATGAGCTTAAAGAATAATCCTGTCTCATCAGCATTATAAATGTCGTTTGCCTGATAAGATTTCAGGATCACGGACAGCCGATCTTTCCACTCAGTCATGTCTGACGAATCTGTATCGACAGACTTTGCCTCTCCACAGACAGCTTTGAACGCAATACCGTGGCGTTCCTTAAATCGGTCCAGCCACCCATTCGATTGCTTAAAGTCAGTTATGCCTTACTGATCGGCAAAATGCTTGGCCTTCTCGAGCAAGACAGGCCCGGACAGTGGAATATTTTGGTCTCGCATTGCAGTGAACCACTTGAGCATTGCATTCTCCAGCTCATCAAAATTGCCAGTGCGCATGAGACGTCTTTTCTGCCCGAACTTTGCATAGCCTTCTTTGATAGACTCAGCCTTTTTTAACCACCCGGTCAAGGTATTCTTTGGCACATTAAACATTCTGGCGACCTCTGCCTTACACTTTTGACCTTTCTCGACCTCGAGGATTGCTTCATACTTTTCCTCAAGCGTCTTCTGTTCAAGTTTCCTTTTTATTCCCTGTTTTCCCGTTGCCGATCTGGGTATCCCCCCGTTACCGGATCCTTCACCAGATTGCTCGGCAGTGCCAGCAGAAATCTCCGATTCTGGGTATCCCCCCGTTGCCGGGTCCTTCACCAGATTGCTCGGAAGCTGACGTACTCTCTGACATGACTGCAGGAGTGAATGATGGGCCTTGATTTTGTTCCGTATTTAAAGGCAAAGACGTTAATTTTGGCACGTTTTACTCAATTTCAGTGTGAAAATTTAATTGAAGCAAAACATTTTACCATCTTTAATTTTCATACGCCGCCTCATTAAGCCCAGGGTGATTATACGCATTTAAATAGATAAGACCAAGCTATACAATCAGCTTAAATTGACAACCACTCAGCATTAATCGATTGACCAGTTGATCAAAGACGGCTTTAATTGAGCTAGCGCCAATCAAGTATACCTGTGGTTTCGGCAGACGCTTTGTAAATATCAAAGCGTCTTATGACAATGATCAAACGGCTGAGTGAACGTTATTGAAATGGAAATTATTTACAAGGTAATTAGTGCGAGCCATCGGTGGGGTTTTACATAGAAAATGTACCCTAGGGACCGGGATTGGGGTTCGAGCGTTAGAGCCATCATGGTTCGAGCCAAAGGTGGGAAGTAAGGTTAAAATGAATGGGAGTTTTGCCAGGAGTGGAAAGTCAGTTCGACCGAAGCATGGCGTTCGAGCCTTCCGAGTTCGAGCCAGTGAAGTTCGACTGTACTAAAGTTATCGAACGGAAACGAAGTGCTCACGGACGGACGGATGGACGGACAGACGTACGTACGACGGACGGACGGACAGACACACGGACAGCCAGCAGGAAAACATAATACCCCGCCACTAACGTGTGGCAGGGTAAAAATTTGAAGAAAATCCGTTAATAAATACCAAAGTTATCGAACGGAAACGAAGTGCTCACGGACGGATGGATGGACAGACAGACGTACGTACGACGGACGGACAGACACACGGACAGCCAGCAGGAAAACATAATACCCCGCCACTAACGTGTGGCGGGGTATAAAAAAATGAAAATCTGGCCTTTCGGTTGCCATGGCAACCAATCAAAATCAGGGATTTAGGCAAACTTCATATGGCTGGTAGAGGACTACTCCAGAAACATTTCTGTAAAGCTTTTATCAAAATATCTGCAGTAACACAGAAACAAATGCAATATTTCCAATTTCCCCATTGTAAGTCTGTGGAAACTCTAAGTTGCAAAAAAAATTAATTCACATCAGCAACAGTAAAATAAAACATAATTTAGAGAGAGGCTAATGTAATTGACATGTATGCAAAGTATCACCTTCATCCCTTTTATGGCTTCTGAGGAGAAGATTTTGTAACATTTTTAAAAAATTTACCCTTTTTTTTGCCACGGCAACCAATCAAATTCAGAAAAATTCATATGAATCATAGAGGACTACCCAAGGAACATTTTTATAGAAAAAAATCTAAATAACTGGAGTGAGACAGCAAAAATTGCCAATTTTCACTTTCCCCATTATAAGTCAATGGAAACTATAAGTTGCCATAGCAACCAGAGTTCTTATGGGATTGGAAGAAAAAACATAATTTATGTAGAGGCTAATGTCATTTACATGTATGCAAAGTATCAGCTTCATACCTCTTATGCCTTCTGAGGAGAAGATTTTTTAATATTTTTTCTAAAATTTACCCTATATTTTGCCATTGCAACCAATCAAATTCAGCGATTTGGTCAAAATTCAAACGAATCGTAGAAGACTACTCAAGAAACATTTCTGTGGAAAAAAAATCCAAATAACTGCAGTGAGATAGCAAAAAATAGCCAATTTCCATTTTTCCCATTATAAGTCAATGGAAATTATAAGTTGCCATAGCAACCAAACTGCTAGAGCAATTGCCATGAAAAACAGTAATTCTATGGAGGCTAGTACTAAGATCATTTCTGTAAAGTTTGAGCTTTATTGGCCACATAGTTTCTGCGGAGATGATTTTTTAATATTTTTCTATTCTTAACTATTCTGTTGCTATGCCAACCAGTCAAATTGATCAATTTGCCGTAATTTAATACGGCTGGTTTGGGACTACTAATGGGACATTTCAATTAAAGTTCTGTCAAAATATCTGCAGTGACATAGCAATAAATGCAAATTTTCCATTTTGCCATTGTAAGTCAATGGCAACTTTAAGTTCCCATAGCAACCAAACTGCTAATGCAATTGCCAAGAAAAACAGTACTTTTATAGAGACTAGTACCAAGATCCTTTCTGTGAAGTTTGAGCTGTATTGTTCGCATAGTTTCTGAGGAGATGATTTTTTAATATTTTTTCTATTTTTAACCATTCGGTTGCCATGGTAACCAGCCAAATTGTGCAATTTACATAAATTTCATGTGGTTGATAGAGGACTACTAAAGGAACATTTCTATAAAAGTTTTGTCAAAATATCTGCAGTGACATAGCAATAAATGCAAATTTTCAATTTTTCCCATACAAGTCAATGGCAACTTTAAGTTGCCATAGCAACCAAAGTTCCAAAGGGATTTGGATAAAAAACAGTATTATTGGTTCCCCCTGCCTATAGATGCTACACGTGTAATTTGATAACAATGGGCATTGTAGTTTCAGAGGAGATGTCGTTTGAAAATGTTGACGGACAGACGGACGGACGGACGGATGACATACGACGGATGCCTGCCTATACAATAAAGCTCACCCGTGAGCCTTCGGCTCAGGTGAGCTAAAAAGGGACATTTTTTCTTATTTAAGGGATATTTTTTAGATGAGGGGTCACAATGTATGATTTCAATGAGAGATAAGAACAAGTAGCCCAAGGGCAACGACCGCTCACCAGAGTTATACAAGAATTCCGCGGAAGGCTATGTCGCACCTGCTGTGTGACTTCACATTAAGAACTCAATAAATATACTAAGTGGTTCTGGAGAAAAAAGTTGATTTTATTGGTTTTGCTATTTTTAGTAACGGCAACCATCTTGGATTCTCGACCCGCCTGAATATTATCATTCTGAAGCCCTGCAGTCTGATCATGCTGCGTGTGAAATTTGAGAACCATGGATGCAGTGGTTTCAGAGAATAAGTCATTTGAATGGACTTAAATGCTAGGGTTGACGTCAGGGCTCGGGAAAACCGGAATTCTTTCGGTCCCAGACCGAAATTCAGAAATTGGGACCGATTGGAAACAGCCCAAAGTCCCCAAAAATCGGTCCCATACTGGTCCAATACTTCGGAAATTTTCTCCGATTCTTCTTACCTAGCTCACATGTCAATCCGTTAATTACGCATGACTAATCCAATAATTGCCTCCAGTCAAGTTGTGTCATAAACAAATTACCTCCTGAGATCTCGAAGTTCATCGCGTTATCTAGAATCTCGCGAGTTCACAGTGGACGTGTGAAAGTAATTAGCTTCGGGCGCTAGACTCCTTGATATGTTATTCAGTCGAATCTCGGTAGTTCGAACGCCGATTTTTCAAAACTACCGGATTTTTCGAAAAACTTGGTCCCGATCGTAAGCCCATTAATTCTATGCAAAAACACTTCCGCAAATTCTAATTTCGATTATTCGAAAAATCGGATTTTTCAAAAGAAAAATTAGGTCCCGATGGAGTAAATTTACTACAAAAATCCCTCTATTATTCGAAATCAAAATGCATGCTCCAATTTCATGTCGGAAAATAACACCTAATATCATAGATGGGATAAATATTAACAGTCTCAGGTCATCACGGCCATTAGTACAGGTAATTATCGCTTCACGACCACTAACCTTTTGATGGCTCAGTCTACTGTTGAGCAAAAGGTGTAGGTCTAATTGCATAATTGACGGGGATTATGTAAATTTAAAGGCTAAATGTGAAGGCTTGGACTAGCAAGTGCATCCGAAGTTTTGTTTCAAACGGTTTGCGCACGGATCATACGGTTTGCACACGGCACTAAAAGTCTAGCTACAATGCTTGTCCCGTAGTGGTATTTCAATTCTCATATAGACGTTGCTCCCGCACCTCAGCGGAACGAATTCATAGCCGCAGTAACGGGGCGCCGAGCGTCCGTCCCGAGTCTTATGGTCCCTGTAATTATACTTTCAGCCATATCAGGTGGTCTCCCCTGTCCACCTGTCAATCAAGTATGATGTTTTCTATCACGTCCGCTCTGCCTACGAACATGTTCTAGTCTTGTATTTGCTTTTACATGCGTAGTTAAACGTCTTAAAATGTGTGAAACCAAGAACTCCACCAAACACAACAATGTACGACCATTGTACGGAAATCGGGATTAATTCATAGGACTTCGCTTATTGTCATTAGTTTTCGTGACAGGTATCAATTTTTTTCCTATGGAAATTAGTTAGGTGATGACGTCATCGGCTGGACCGATTCATTTTTCAATATTTCCCGAGCCCTGGTTGACGTAAATTATTCTAGGGTCGACGTAAGGTCACTGTGACCTAATTCCACCACAGATTTTTCTCATTTTGATAATTCTGAATACCAAGGTCCCACTTATGCTTCATACAAAATTTCAGCCAAATATACCCAGTGGTTCTGGAGAAAAACTTGATTTTATTGGTTTTGCTATTTTTAGTAACGGCAACCATCTTGGATTCTGGACCCGCCTGAATTTTATCATTCTGAAGCCCTACAGTCTGATCATGCTGCATGTGAAATTTGAGAACCATGGATGCAGTGGTTTCAGAGAATAAGTCATTTGAATGGACTTAAATGCTAGGGTCGACGTAAACTATTCTAGGGTCGACGTAAGGTCACTGTGACCTAATTCCGCTACAGCTTTTTTTCATTTTGATAATTCTGAATACCAAGTTCCCTCTCATGCTTCATACAAAATTTCAGCCAAATATACCCAGTGGTTCTGGAGAAAAACTTGATTTTATTGGTTTTGCTATTATTAGTAACGGCAGCCATCTTGGATTCTGGACCCGCCTGAATTTTACCATTCTGAAGCCCTGCTGTCTCATCATGCTGCATGTGAAATTTGAGAACCATGGATGCAGTGGTTTCGGAGAATAACTCTTTTGAATGGACTAAAATGCTAGAGTCGACGTAAATTGTGAGCGGACGGACGGACGGACTGACAGACGGATGGAAAACCGGACGCCTATATCGTACCTTGCTAAAGCAGGTGCGACAAAAATGTAAGCTTCCAGCTCAGGTAAGCTAATAAACAGGCTGCAATTATATAGGATTCGATGACCCCATGGGGTGTGGCAAGTTTGGACCCCAGGGTTTTGATTGGCAGGATTTAAGTAGAGGACCACTATACACTACAACATACTAAATACATAAGCTCTTGGCCTTATGGTTTCATAGAAGAAGTTTTTTGAAGGTTCTTTAGCTATATAGCTCTATATAAACAAACAAGCCCCTAGGGTGTGGCCAGTTTGGACCTCAGGTGCTTGATTGGCAGAATTTATGCAGGGGATCACTAGACATTGCTGCAATACTAAATATGTAAGCTATGGGCCTCATGGTTTCAGAGAAAAAGATTTTTGAAGTCTTTCCCATTATAAGTCTATGGGAGCAGCATGGCCAATTTGGAATGGTTGGCAGGATTTAAGTTGGAGACCACTACCTGTTGCTACATATGTACTAAAGAAGTTAGCTCTGGGCCACATGGTTTAAGAGAAGAAGATTTTTTAAGATTTTCCCATTGTTAGTCTATGGGAACTAATGACCCCAGGGCGTGGCCAGTTTGGACCCCAGGGACATGGTTGGCAGGATTTATGTAGGGGACCACTAGACATTGCTACTTGCTACATATATATGCTCTTGGCCTCATGGTTACAGAGAAGAAGATTTTTTAAAATTTTCCCATTGTAAGTCTATGGAAGCTTATGACCCCCTGGGCGTGGCCAATTTGCACCGCAGGGTCATAGTTGGGAGGATCTATATAGGGAGACCACTAGACATTGCTACATGCTACATATATATGCTCTGGGCCTCATGGTTTCAAAGAAGAAGATTTTTCAAGATTTTCTCATTGTAAGTCTATGAGAGCTTATGACTCCCGGGGCGTGGCCAATTTGGACCCCAGGGGCATGGTTGGCAGGATTTATGTAGGGACCTACTAGACATTGCTTCATGCTACATATATAAGCTCTGGGCCTCATGGTTTCAGAGAAGAAGATTTATTTAAGATTTTCTCTTTGTAAGTCTATGGGAGCTAATGGCTCCCTGGGGCGTGGCCAATTTTGGCCCCAGGGGCATGGTTGGTCGGATTCATGTAGGGAACCAATAGACATTGCTACATACCCAGTATATAAGCTCTGGGCCTCATGGTTTCAGAGAAGAAGATTTTTTTTATTTTTTCCCATTACGACTCTATGGGAGCATATGACCCCTGGGGAGTGGCCAGTTTGGACCCCAGAGGCTTGGTTGGGAGGATTTATGTAGGGAACCACTAAACATTGCTACATACTATATACAGGCCAACTTCGTTGTGTCAAACTTGCTTATCTCGAAAACCCTGCTAGTGTCGAAGTGATCTCCCATTCCCGAACATTCCCCCCTTTATAATATTGCATTTCGACCTCCGTTGTGTCGAACTCGCTTATAACGAAAACTGCTGTATCGAAGTGATTTTTGACTCCCCTCCGACACTTTCCATGTGTTTTACCACTGTTTGTGTCGAAGTCAAAATGTGTATTCAGAAAAATATCGCCGAAGCGACGGAAAGAAAATAACGGCCATTTTGTGTAGACGTTTTGCGGTAATGAAAAACCTGCGTATTTTTGTCTTTAAGCAAATTGGTACAAACATCGAACAATAACAATGAAAAAGAACGATTTACCGAACAATTGTCTTTAATTGATCGCAGTTCAATCAATTACCCCAAATTATCCAATAATTATCCAATGATTGCGTGAAACGATGCAGACATTGTTTTGTTGATCAGCTGTTTTTGTGTGTAAGTTAATTGACCTTGAACCGCGTATACGTCACAGGTCAGGTGCGTTCGATTGGAAAGTTCGGTCAATTAGGCGCCTTTGAAATTTAATTGATTGAACAGTATTGAGCGGCGCTCTTTGATGCGAGCTATTAGTAACAATTCCGTTTTCAGTAGAAACAGTTTTACTATGTGCGTGCTGCACTAGTTTTGTAGAAATACTGACTCCACGAAAGTTAAGATATTGTACATGTATAGAACAAAAATTTTGGTGATGTCACAATTTGCCTATCTCGAACTTCGGAAAACTCGAAGTGGGTTCTCCATTCCCTTGGAATTCGAGATATCGAAGTTGGCCTGTATATAAGCTCTGGGCCTCATGGTTCAGAGAAGAAGATTTTTGAAGGTTCTTAAGCTATATAGTTATATATACACAAATGACACCCTGGGGTGTGGCAATTTGAGCCCCAGGGGCATGGTTGGCACGATTTAAGTAGGGGTTCACTAGACATTGATCCTTGCTATATATACAAGCTATGGGCCTCATGGTTTCAGATAAGAAGCTTTTTTAAGATTTTCCCATCGTAAGTCTATGGGAGCTAATGACCCACAGGGCGTGGCCAATTTGGGCCCCAGGGGCATGGTTGGCAGGATTTATGTAGGGGACCACTAGACATTGGTACATACTAAATATGTAAGCTCTGGGCCTCATGGTTTCAGAGAAGAAGATTTTTGAAGATTTTCCCATTGTTAGTCTATAGGAACTAATGATCCCCGGGGTGTGGCCAATTTGGGCCCCAGGGGCATGGTTGGCCGGATTTATGTAGGGGACCACTAGACATTGGTACATTATAAATATGTAAGCTCTGGGCCTCATCGTTTCAGATAAGAAGATTTTTTAAGATTTTCCCATTGTAAGTCTATGGGAGCTAACGACCCCCGGGGTGTGGCCAATTTGGGCCCCAGGGGCATGGTTGGCAGGATTTATGTAGGGGACCACAAGACATTGGTACATTAAAAATATGTAAGCTCTGGGCCTCATGGTTTCAGAGAAGAAGATTTTTGAAGATTTTCCCATTATAAGTCTATAGGAGCTATATGTTGCCATGGCAACCAGAGTTCCAACCCAATCTGCCCTTAAACCTAATGCAATCAATCCCCCACCCCAACAATGCTACACATAAAATTTGATCAAGATTGGTCTGCTGGTTTAGGAGATATTGGTGTTTAAAAGTGTGGACGACGAAGACGGACGACGAACTAGGGACCATGGCTATACTATAAGCTCATCTTGACAGGTGAGCTAAAACAAGAATTCCGCGGAATGCTATGTCGCACCTGGATTGGGCTTCCACAGTAGTAAAGACTTTAGTTAAAAGAATTTGTATGAGAAATGGACAAAAAAAGCTAGGGTCCACACAATTTTCGATGTAATATTTTACTGAGTCAGAAGAGCATAGAATATAGGCCAAGAGTAGGAATAATTGCAACATCTCTCATGAACGTTCTAAGAATAAACTTTATGCCAAGTGTGATGACTACAGGTATCATACTTTCAGACAAAAGGACTAAAACGCTAGGACTGACATAATTTTGGGTGTAAAATTTTGCAAAGTCAGCAGAGCATTAAATATATGTCAAGGGTAAATTAATTGCAACAGCCCTCATAAACATTCTAAGAAGAAACTTGATGCCAGGTTTGATGATTCTAGTTATCATAGTTCGTGAGAAATGGACTTACACACTAGAGTTGACATAATTTTGAATATCAAATTTTTCAAAGTCAGCAGAGCCTGAAATATAGGTCAAAGTAAAACAAAAGCAACAGCCCTCGAGAACATTCTTAGAAGAAGCTTGATGCCAGGTTTGATGATTCTAGGTATCATAGTTTGTGAGAAATGGACTTAATAGCTAGGGTCGACGTAATTGTTGAGGGACCATTCTACGAAGTCAGCAGAGCATGAAACATAGGTCAAGGGTAAAAACAAGAGCAACAGTCCTCGAGAACATTCTAAGAAGAAGCTTTATGCCAGGTTTGATGATTGTCGGTATCATAGTTAGCGAGAAATGGACTTAAATGCTAGGGTTGACGCTAGGGTCGACGTAATTGTTGACAGACTGTTTTACAAAGTCAGTAGCGCATAAATTATAGGTCAGGGGTGAAAATAAGAGCAAAAACCCTCGAGAACATTCTAAGAAGAAGCTTTATGCCAGGTTTGATGATTGTAGGTATCATAGTTTGCGAGAAATAGACTTAAACACTAGGGTCGACGTAATTGTTGACGGACGGACGTACGGACGGACGGACTGACGTACGGACGAACGGAATGACTGACGGACGGACGGAAAAGTGAACTCCTATATCGCACCTTGCTAAAGCAGGTGCGACAAAAAGGGATATTTTTTCTTACTTAAAGGGAACATTCTAAGAAGAAGCTTTATGCCAGCTTTGATGATTGTAGGTATCATAGTTTGCGAGAAATAGACTTAAACACTAGGGTCGACGTAATTGTTGACGGACGGACGTACGGACGGACGGACTGACGTACGGACGAACGGAATGACTGACGGACGGACGGAAAAGTGAACTCCTATATCGCACCTTGCTAAAGCAGGTGCGACAAAAAGGGATATTTTTTCTTACTTAAAGGGATATTTTTTCTTATTTCTCATTGAAATCATATATAGTGACCCCTCATCTGAACCGTCTCGTTTAGACGGTTCAGATGAGGGGTCACAATGTATGATTTCAATGAAGGAGACGGTTCAGACGAGGGGTCACAATCTCAACGAGACGGTTCAGATGAGGGGTCACAATGTATGATTTCAATGAGAAATAAGAAAAATTATCCCTCAATTATCATCAAATACTCCCTCTTATCTACAGGTCTGTAAATTACATGTATCTATGCAATGTACCAGTGAACAAAAATTCTGTGGAATGCTTTGTAATGCTGGTCAGCACAATTTTACAAACAGAGCTAAACCAGAGAATGGACAAATGTTCACACCGCCAAATTCAACACCAGAAAAGTAATACTTATGTCTAAAAATCTGTTAGCCGCGGATTACACATAAAACATAAACAGAATGGTTAGAAACTTGAGCTAGGACAAACAAGAACATGAAACATAAATTTAATTATGCATACCAACTTATGCAATGTCATTATTGAAAATATTTCTATTTGTCATGTCCATCTTGAAAAGATATATACGAAGAGTTATTAATTCAGGAGATGATTTATATAAGCTTTAAGCTTCCTATCAGATCCTGTACCATACAATCATGTATATACGTGTATATGTATATGTTGTATACGAAGATTTATTAACAAATATTGTTTAAGCCAAAAGAGAATGACTTTATAATGGTCACATTAAAGCCATTTTACAATTCCCCGTTCTGAGCCATGGCAAGAATGTCAGTCAACAGTCAACCGGTAGTGTGTAACTGGCCAATGCAACGATAACTTTGCATCTGATATAATCTTACAAACAAAATTACACATGTTGAATGTCTCACAATCAGGCTGTGATTTTGCCTTGCAGTAGAGTTAATGGAGGGATGCATATCTGTTTAAAGTTAGCATGGTTTCAGAACAGTGAATTGTACGGAGCTCCAGATAAGAGGGGGTTATAAGGATAAATTGAAGATAATTTTCCTTATCTCTCAACGAAAACACATGTTGTGACCCCTCCTTAGAACCCTCTCAGTGAGATGGTTCTAATGATGGGTCACAAAATAAGTTTTTATGGCGAAATATGCAGAATTATCACTAAATTATCCCTGTTGCCCATTCTTATCTGGAGCACTGATTGTAAGGTTCTGTCAGTCAACTTATTTCATAAATAGAATTTTCAATGGTTTACTGCAAAAGTTTGTGGTAACAAAAGATAGTTGACTTCACTTATACACTGTCCTCTACATAAGAAAGGGGAACAAGGATAATTTACCAATAATGTTACATATTTCTGCATAGTTAGAAACTGTCAAAATATGAGAGACATTGGTTAAAGGTCAACGACCTCTATTGCTAATAAAAAATGTTCATGTACTCATTTATTTGACTGTATTTATAAATCATTAGACCAGAATGTTATACAAAGTCCATGAACTCTTATATCTATGCATTTTCCAAAATTTTATAAAAGCACCAGAAAGCAAATCTGAAAGCAAATGTAGTAAAAGTGTCAAGCTCAACCCAAGGTCATCCTTTGAATAATCTTGGGCCAAAATCTTCAAAACTTTCCACGAAATCTTATGTTCTTGCATTTTCTCATATTTGACCTTGCCGTAAAAAAGGTCAAGGTCAACCCAAGATCACCGTTTGAACGACTTGGTAGTACTCGAGTACCCAGTGCTACATACCCATTTCAAGGCCATTGGTCAATTGGTTCTGGAGAAAAAGATTTTTAAAAGTTTTTTACCATATACCGGCGTGGCAACCATGTTGATCATATGTCCTAAACCGTTTGAACAAATTTTTGTTCCCTTTGATAGCCCCTGGAGGCTCCATTTAAAATTTGGTTACATTTTTGCCCTGTGGCTTTTGAGGAGATGTTTGAAATATGAGAGCCCTGGGTCAAAGGTCAAAGAATCAGAAAGCAAATTTGACCTCCCTGTAAAAAGGTCAAGGTCAATTCAAGGTCATAATTTGAACAATCTTGGTAGTACTTGTGTAGCCAATGCTACATACCAAGTTCCATGGCCATGGGCCCATTGGTTCTGGAGAAGAAGGGTTTTAAAGGTTTTTACCAAATATGGGCATGGTGGCCATGTCGGTCATGTGACCAGGACCTCTTGAACAACTTTTCGTTCCTTGAACCCCTGTAGGCTACATATGAAATTTGGTTACAATCTGCCCCATGGTTCCAGAGAGGAAGTAATTTGAAATTGGTGACGGACAACGGATGACAGAGCCTTCCCATCCTGTAAGCTCCCCGGAGCTCAGGTGAACTGAAAAATAGCTAAAAATGATCCTCAAAAATCCCACATTATCTGGAGTTCTGTCTTAAGTTTTAAAACTGAGCTCAAAGTTCCTACCTTTAGCAATATCATCTTCTTCTTGTTGGCTCTGAACAACATTTGGATCTTTACTGGGTGTGCTTACTGTCTTCGTGGGCTGAAAAATTTAACTAACGGTATAACTCTAATATACAGTAACCTGCTCAGAAAAATTTCCTTCAAATCTGTCTTTTTTATTCTTTTAAATAACTTCTAATGGTGGCAGTATTGTGTACTGGTTGGAGGCGCCAGGTTAAGGTGCCAAAGGTTGTGGAGTCTGCTCCCCATCAGGCCAGCAACTGAAACTCTTTGTTAGCCTGTACTAGTCTCTAATCAGGGAAGGCAGAGAAAAGAGATGGATGGGTTCCGACTTTCATATGCTGTGTCCAAGATACTGTGGCCTGAAACACCCACTGAATAAAGTGATCCGAGTCTTTACTATTGCACGTTCTGTACACACTGTTTCTGATTTTCATTGCTTTTCTGGGCCCATTTTGTACAGACTAACAAGGTCAATAGTTAACATTATGTTACATTTTTTAACATACTGTACGAAACCCCAACCTTATTTGTCAAAAAAAATGTGAGCAGCTTTCATAATGCAAAACAGGCTGCCACTTACCCGACACTTCAAAGGTCCCTGACTTGTCCCTGACTTTTCCCTGACATGTTACAGTTTCCATACCCCTTTTACCGATTCAACAGTTAAATTTACTTTTCCCTTCCAACAGTGCTAAATGCAGTGTTTCCCCTAAAGCGGAATGGCGGGGCGCCGCGCCCTGTCCCTTTTTGGTCCCGCCCTTCTGCCCCCAAAACGCGTCATAAGCGCCCTCCTGTCCGAAAAAATATCAGTAACCGGTCCCTTTTCCCGCGCTGCTATTACGATTCGGTTCCATTGTGTCCCATACCTGTAAAAACTGACAGCTGAAGTTGATCGATAATCTGTACATATGCTCATCAATAAACACCAATCACGGTGATTAATCTGTGGTAATTATCACCTCGCTATACCCCGACCGTTATGTGTTAACTGGAGCGGAAAATTACTTCGCCAACTGAAAACACATGCTGGTTACTGGCTTTTAAGATGTCAAATGCATTGCGGACATGGCGATAGTAACCAGGGCAATTAAAGAGATCCTCGTTAAAGTAACCAGCCTGTTCCGACTGTGAAATTAACGGGTAGCACCGTTAAACTCGTTTGCCTCGCTCCGATAATGACACGGCCCTAGTTGAGGGTGTGGCAGGTGGGGATTCAATCGGCATAACGATGCCGCTTGCCACATCACTACCGATAACTATTTTTTTTTCACCGTATCACGTTGTGCTATACTACAGAATTCGAGGCCTATTAGACGTGTACGACAATGCAATGATTCAGTATCTATTTTCCCGGTAAACATGTCAGATACGTAATTTACGGTCATCACAAATACGGGTCATGCTAAATTTGCCCAGGCTGATCAGATCATACATGTTTTCATGAAATCGCCACAGGTGCCGACGATTTATGAATGTCGGTTCGGTCACTTTAAGATTAGTTTCCCGCGTTGTTCTATCTAGTTCCCGCCGATTCAGGTGTACTATCTGTGGAACAAGAACCAGTCAATATTTATTAATAGTACCTCGGGAAATCCGCGATCTCTAGCAATCTCAACAGCTCAGCTGTCATCATGCAGTAATTTGCGATTTTACAAATTTACCGGCCCAGATATGCAACAATATGCGATCCTTATTTGATATTTAACTATTCTAGAGAGGTCTTACGGTAGGTATGTTCATCTAAGTGTAGAATTAAACTCGGTTTTGAGATAGACAGATTTTGAGTGTAAACAAGTATCAGCTTTGATCAAAATCACTAGAACAAATCAGACCCATCATCCGAGGTGCAATTTTGGATGTGTATATGGAGGGTGAGGGAAAGGTGGGGAGGTAGGCTAGAGGTAGTTTGAGAATGCCGGATTGTTTTTTTCAGCAGTTCATTTTTTTTTTTTTTTTTTTGAGTAATTCAACAATGGACTGGTCACACTAACACTATGAACAGTACTGCTAAATTACACTGCATATTAATACATAATGGTAGTGTTACTGCACTATAATGTCATACTTTTGAGATTAATTATTAGATGTAGGCTGAACAACGTGAGTAACATTGCCCCTCCAGATGCCTTTCGCCGCGCTAAAAGTGCCCTTTTTTTCAGCAGCACCCTGCCCCTTTTTCAGTCTGGGGGAAACACTGTAAATGTATCATTTGAAAACTGGGGGCTACTGTTTAGCAAAGAATTTGCTCCCCAAAGGGAGCAAATTCTTTCCTTTAAGAGTAGCCCCATAATGAGAAGGGAGATATGCCTGGATTATCTCTCTATAAAGTACATCTATTCCCCATGAACAGAATATGTATGTTTTCTAAAGACCGACATAGTCATTACTTTTCCAATTCTATGACTTTCCCGACTTTTCATGTCATTTCCAAATTTCCCTGACCAACCACAAAATTCCCTGACTTTTCCCTGACCTGGAAAACCCCCCTCATTTTTCAGATGTCACAAAGGTTTCTCAAAGCATCATTTGTAATGGCCCATTTCATTGGAACATGAGCCCTATAGCTAAAGGTGTAGACCACTGTCAGACTGATCTAAGCAGTCTGGTCACAGACTGTTTAAGCAGCTTTTTCCCAAGCTGCATTGTCTATTCTTTGGTCTGCATTTTAAGACACAATTACAGAACTTAGTTATGGTGACTGGACACACCTCAATGTTTTTCCGCCTTTATAGAACCATTTATTTTATATCTCTGTTTCCTTAGTGGGCCTCTCACCCCACTACCTCTTCTGCCACTAGGCTATGGGAAACCTTTACCTTCAGTTTACTTAGAGCCTGGGGACAACTCTTTAAGGAAAGAATTTGCTCCTAGTGGAGCAAATTCTATCCTAAAAGAGCTGACGCCCCTACCTACCCCATACAGAAGGGAGGCAGAAATGGAAATGGCAAAATGGCAGTTACTTCCCCTGAAAGTGAACCGTTCACCTACATTTTGGCTATTACAAAAACAACTTTACAAGTAGATTAATTTGGAATATTTCTAGACTTTTATGAATAAACAGTAATCACTTACAGTGGAATCTGGATCTGCAAAATCTGTTCCCTCTTTTCTCAAACTTTCAAACAGTCCTGGTATTAAACTGAAACAAGACAATACAGAGAATAAGACCCAGCAACTGACTAGAACTGCTTGGATAGATGACTTGCAATTTTACATCCTTTCCAACAGTAGTCATCTTTGCAGTCTTACCCCTAATATGCTTAAATATTGGGACACCTAAGAATCATTAATTTTCCATTTGGGAAAATTCTGTGCAATTATTTCAAAATCTGCCCAGCAGTTTTGGAGGCGAAGTTGTTTCAAGGTTTTTCTATTTTTAGCTCTGGCGGCCATATTGTTTAGCGGAGCGGAACCGTTTGAGCAATTTTGGTAGAGGGTCTCCTAAGAAACATTTCTGTGAAATTATTTCAAAATCTGCCCAGCAGTTTTGGAGGCGAACTCATTTAAAGGTTTTTCTATTTTTAGCTCTGGCAGCCATTTTGTTCAGCGGAGCGGAACTGTTTTAGCAATTTTGGTAGAGGGTCTCCTAAGAAACATTTCTGTGAAATTATTTCAAAATCTGCCCAGCACTTTTGGAGGGGAAGTCGTTTAAATGTTTTTCTATTTTTAGCTCTGGCCGCCATATTGTTCAGCGGAGCGGAACCGTTTGAGCAATTTTGGTAAAGGGCTTCCTAAGGAACATTTCTTTGAAATTATTATAAAATCTGCCCAGCACTTTTGGAGGGGAAGTTGTTTAAATGTTTTTCTATTTTTAGCTCTGGCGGCCATTTTGTTCAGCGAAGCGGAACCGTTTTAGCAATTTTGGTAGAGGGTCTCCTAAGAAACATTTCTGTGAAATTATTTCAAAATCTACGCAGCAGTTTTGGAGGAGAAGTCGTTTATAGGTTTTTCTATTTTTAGCTCTGGCCGCCATATTGTTCAGTGGAGGGAACCGTTTGAGCAATTTTGGTAAAGAGTCCCCCAAGCAACATTTCTGTGAAATTATTTCAAAATCCGTCCAGCAGTTTTGGAGAAGAAGTCGTTTAAAGCAAAAGTTGACGACGGACGCACGACGGAAGACGGACAAAGACCGATCACAATACCTCACCTTGAGCACTTCGTGCTCAGGTGAGCTAAAAACTGCAATTTTTTGTTATCAGTTTGTTTCAAATATCCTATATTACAGATTATATGATTTGCTGAAATGAAAGTGCGTACATGTGCTAGAGATATGAATTCTAATGGAAAATGTGTAAAAAAAAGTATGTAGAAATACAAAATATTGTTTTTAGGAAAACAAAACGGTGAAAAAAGTTTTTTCTTACCCAAATGTTTTATAGCTCTTTTGGTTATTTAGATGGTATAATGGTTTTAATGCCCCGCCATTATTTCTAAGGTATTCGTCTACCTTAAAGCAACTACGACCTGACAGAGCAAATTGGTTAAGCTATTAAACGAGATGTCACATTTTCATACATATTGTACTAAGTTAAAAAGGCTGTGATTCTGTCAAAATTAATTCTAGATCTATCAAAATGCCTCATGCATATCTTCAAATATGTCCACAATATGTAGACAAGGTTTGAAAAAGATCCATTGAAAACTGTGGAGCAAGTTGATAACACAAACTCCATACTCTACAATGCAAAAATTTCCCTAGAATGACTAAGTTCAAAAGGCCTTAATTCTGTCAAAATTAATTTGTATTCAAAAACTTCGCCAGCTTTTGTTGAAAAAATGTTAGCTTTTTCTGCGCAAAAGCTTTAACATGTTTCAGCAAAAAGATATTAGTCTACTTGATTTTGCTTGATTTTACAGGTACTAGAAGTTGACAAGCTAATGATACTTTAAACAAATGGGACCAGGCTCATAATTATGGCAATAGCATAGCTACCTCAGTGAGGGATCGTCCTTAAATTCTTTCATCTCTGCCCATGTTCTGATCAGGAATTTCAACTTCTGGGCAACACGAGGGTGAGCCTGGCAAAACAGAAAGTAATAATTATTACAAGTAAAATACAAACTGAACATGTGCACATGTAGATATGGGTGTGGTTGTTCAAAACTAACAAAGTCGTTTGTCAATAAGCTGCTAAAATTTCTGTTCAGTTTAGTTCAATTCTCCTAACGACGTTCCCTAAGTGGCTCAGAGGTACGTAACCTAGTTGCACGCACTTGGCGCCGTGTGTCCGTCCAAAGATGTTAAAATTTCAAATGATTGTATGCACAGACACTGCCATTTTTTGTTGAAAAAATGATAGAAGCTTTTACCAAAAAGCTTCTCACAATTTTTCACCAAAAAAAAAAAAAAAAAATATCAATGCAATTGATTTTTTGAGTACTGTATGACTTAACAAATTTTCAACTAACCACTTTACGCTTCAAACAACCCGCCCAGGATAATAAGACTTAAGTATTCCATGGACCACTATGTCTTGCCTGTTTGCTGGCTCTCTTAAACAAGCTGAACTGTTCAAGTATTGTACTCGACAAATGTTCTTGCTGCCTGCATGTATGACCCACGCTTATGGAAAAGTAATTACCATCTCACTTTCTAAAGTTGCAAGAAAAGAGTTTGAGATATCAGTAGTTTGAATTTGGCTTTTACTTCCAGCTATCAAGAGCTGCAGGGCTCAGCCTAGAGGGTGATTTGGGAGAAATAGTCTCACTCAGCTGGCTGACTTCTCCCTATTTTGAGCTGAGGGAGAAGTGAAAATGTATAGAACATATAGGGAAATCCAAAATTTGGACTAAAACTTCACCTCAAGTCCTGAAACTGTGGCAAAACTCCCGGTCTGAAAACTTTAGGCTGACCCCAAACAGGGCTCAGCCTAGAGGGCGATTTGGGATAAATAGTCTCCCTAAAGTGGCTGACTTGTCCCTATTTTGAGCTGAGGGAGAAGTGAAACTGTAAAGAAAATATAGGGAAATCCGAAATTTGGACCAAACTTCTCCCTCAAGTCCTGAATATGCCATAAAACTTCTCCCTGTCTGAAAGCTCTAGGCTGACCCCTGTAGTTAACTGTATCACATGTATTTTAAAATGTTCATGCTACAATTATTGCTGCCAAGCCAAAGTGCACATACTCTGAACAGACCGCATGAACATGTGAACACAAACTTACAGACTGCATATGGATCTTAATATTTTCTTTTCATCATATGCCCAATGTCCAATGTTTCCCATCCCTGCATCGGCATGCCCAGGGGCTAGTAGTATTTGTATACATTCTTAAGTGCTAAGACATAAGCCATCAGAATAGGGTATATTTTTACAAAGAGCTCTCAAGGTAATAAGTTTTCGGACAAGATATGAGGCATGCAAGGGAATATGTGCACTGGAAATATACTTCAAACTTGTATTCTTAGGAAACTGAAATCACAAATAACTCAGAATTATATTACTTGAGAACAACTATTTGTTTGAAAAATAAGAAGTTTCTGTTGACAGAATTTCAGTTTGTAATGCCGCTGGAAAATTGGGTAGCATGGCATACACTGTTTGCCATGGTCCAGAACCAATGATGTCATATATCTGTTACCATAGAAACTAAGCCTTCATATTGATGTCTAAGTGACATCATCAAGACGTCATTCTTTAAATATACTGAGTACAACAGTTGGTAATTCCATAGTTGCTATGGTAACACACGTAAGGCATCATCTTACTTCTAATTCTAGGGAAGCATGGCATACAGTGTATGCCATACTCCCCTTGAATTATAATTGAGAGGCTTCCTAAAATTCATTCGAGAAGTTTGCTTTTCTCAAACCTCTAATTTATCATCAAATAATTTAATTCTCTGTTTAATCAATATGACCATTCATCACCCACTGATAAACCCAATTTCGCCACCTTTGGCAAGCACAATACCAAAGGAATAGTGTACTATTTTCTTTAACTTTAAAGCCATTTTTCCAGTTACCTTCTGTCCAATCAGTGTGCGGCATTCTGACACAAAATCTCTGGAACTGACTTCTAAATAGAATTCACGGCCACAGTTGTTTATACAGGCATTCAGTAGCTGAAATAAAGCAGAAGATATTTAGAATTCACTATTTATCAGGCTTTATCATATGACGTCGCATCTGAGAGTGTAATAAAGCCATGCATTAACAAGAATTCCGCGGAATGCGGTGTCTCGCCTGCTGGCGCTTTGTCACAAAACAGAGCTAAATCAGCAAAGATGTATGCATGAACCAAGTTTCTTGGCTCTACTAGCCCTAACAGTTTCTGAGAAAACTTGACAAAAACCTGCAAAGTCAGTCAACCACAAAATGTTGGTAAAGACTCAATATTGATGATGACTTGAGTTCTCTTCCAGATGAATGCATGAACCAAGTATCATGGCTCTAGCCCTTAAAGTTTCTGAGAAAGACCTAAAGCTTGACAAAATAATATTGCAAAGCTTGACAAAAAAATTGCAAAGTCAGTCAACCGTAAAATGTAGGTCAAGACTTGATCTTAATGATGTTTTTGAAATTTACTCTTCGAGATGTATGCATGAATCAAGTTTCATGGCTCTAGTCCTTATAGTTTCTGACAAAATGACCTAAATGCAAAAACTCAGCAAAAAATTGCAAAGTCAGTCAACCATAAAATGTAGGTCAAGACTCAATATTGATGATGGTTTTGACATTCACTCTTCCAGATGTACGAATGAACCAAGTTTCATGGCCTTAGCGCCTTTAGTTTCTGAGAAAATGACCTAGACCCGAAAACTTGACAAAAAACTGCAAAGTCAGTCAACCGTAAAATTTAGGTCAAGACTCAATACTGATGATGACTTTGAGATCTACTCTTCCAGATGTATGCATGACCCAAGTTTCATGGCTCTAGCCCTTATAGTTTCTGAAAAAATGACCTAAACCCGAAAACTCGACAAAAAATTGCTAAGTCAGTCAACCGTAAAATGTAGGTCAAGACTCAACATTGATGATTGCTTTCAGCTGTACTCTTCCAGGTGTAGGCACGACCCAAGTTTCATGGCTCTAGCCCTTAAAGTTTCTAAGAAAATGACCTAAACCCGAAAACTTGACAAAAAATTGTGAAGTCAGTCAACCGTAAAATCTAGGTCAAAACTCAACATTGATGATGGCTTCAGCTGTACTCTTCCAGATGTATGCATGACCCAGGTTTCATGGCTCTAGCCCTTATAGTTTCTGAGAAAATGACCTAAACACCAAACATCGACAAAGTTTACGCCGCCGCCGACGACGACACCGATGACCTAAACACCAAACATCGACAAAGTTTACGCCGCCGCCGCCGACGACACCGGAAAAGCAATACATATGTCTCGCCTCTGCTTCGCAGGCGAGACAAAAATGATAATCCACTAGTGGATTAAATATGCAAATTACATCCTAAGGTTATACTTGATGTCCATTAAAATGTTGTGTTATCTAATGGCGAAATCGTGACTGTTTAGTGCAAATTTTGCTAATAAAATAGTGTCATATGATAAATAGAATCTTGCATTTGTGCGCCTGTATTATTGAATTTATCAAACTTGTTGGGGAAAAAACGATAAGATGCTCAACAAAGCCTCGCATCTTATCTTTTTCCCCAACTCGTTTAATAAATTCAATAATACATGAGCACTCATGTAAGATCCTCTATATAAAATGATTATTTTCCTTCTCTAGAATAACCCCAAATATCTAAATCAATCTGATGAAATTCTGCTGTAAGAAAGGAGTTTTCCTCTTCCAAAGCAGAATGATCACAGTCTGTACTAATAAAGGATTTCAGCCAACAGTACATGTATATTACACAAGAATTCTGCAGAAGGCTATGTAGCGACTGTAAATTATTTTTCTCTCGACTGCTATACTTGCTATGTTCAACAAATGGAAAAGTAGGTCAAGGTCATCAAACAACATAGCCATAGCAGACATGATGTCACGATATATGCTTCTGTGAAAATTCCTCACAAAAGTCTCTTAGTCTCTGAAAAATGAAGCTAAACACAGCAAAGTGACCAGAAATTTGACTATTTTCAGCCTAAAAGTAGGTCAAGGTCAGCAAACTACTATGATACTACAGAGACAATGTCATGATGTATGTTTGTGTGTTATTTCATCATGAAACAGCTTTTAGCCCATTGCATTTTGGGTATTTTTTGTCGTCTGCTGAAATTGTCATCTGCATCAAAAATCAAGAATATTTTGACAATATTGGTCTAACTAATGTAGAAATGATGTCTAGGCAGCAAACAGTTTGGATCTCATATCAGGCTCCACATTTGTGAGGCCTGATCTGGATCCAAACTGTTTGCCAGATACCCCTAATGGGGTATCCCAAATGGAATGGGTTAGTCTATGAGAAATGGAGCTAAACATTATGTCATAGTGGGTAAAAGTAAATTTGGCTTTGATCAGCAGTGTGAAATTAGGTCAAGGTAAGAAAACAACACTGGTACTGTCGAGATAATGTCATGATCTATGATGTGTGTGTGTAATTTCATTACAAAAGATCTTTTAATCTCTGAGAAATGGACCTAAACACATTGGGTAAACATAAATTTGGCTACGTTCGACAGAGCATGGAAAGTAGGTCAAGGTTAAGCAAACAATACTGATCTTGAGTAGATGGTGTCCTCCTGTATTAAGTTTCTTTACAAAAGGTCTTTTAGACTATTAGAAATGAAACTAAACACAGGGGTTAGACATAAAATTGAGCTGCGACACGAAAAACCCAACAAAGTGGTTGTGCATCCAGCGTAGACTTAGATCAGCCTCAGCATCCACCCAGTCTGATCAGAGTCTTCGCTGTCCCCATTGAGGTAGTTTAGACCCTTAGCTATCCTGGATAGCTAAGGGTCTAAACTACCTCAATGGGGACAGCCTATCCTCTAAGTGCTTAGCGAAAAGTCTGACTAAACTGGGCGGCTGCCCAGGCTGGTCAGAATATGCACTTGGCGCACAACCACTTTGTTGTTTTTTTTGTGTCACGGCTCAAATGTAGTTATGTTCAACAGAGGATAAGAAGTAAGTCAAGGTCAGAAGTAGGGCAAGGTTAGACCTTCACCTGAAAATTATATTGGTATTGCCTAGACAATGTCATGATGTAAGCCTGCGTGAAGTTTCATCTAAAAATGTCTTTCTGTCTCTGTACAAAGGAACTATAGGCAGTTGGTAAACACAATTGACGACAATGCTGCCAAGGACAACACCGACGACACCAACGCTGCCGCAAGAAGGTGACCCCTATGTAACTCCTGCTTGCTAAAGGGTCTCAATGTGCATACATGTTTCTTATGGTGAAAGGTAGAAGATTTTCCCAAAATTATCCCTGGTACCCATTTGAATACCTTAATGCACTTAAATATTGGGACACCTAAAACCAGAGGACCAATGGTCCTGTAGCTCACCTGACACCTTCTGTCAACAGACACAATTTGTCATTTTGCTCATTTGTTACAAATTTGAAACCAATAACTTAAAAGGTGTGCATATTTTAATTTTAAAATCTCAGTGACCTTGAGCAAAGTTAAAAAATGACCTTGACCTTTGATGACCTTATGTCTTCATGTATTCATTTAGTTAACCATATTTTCCAATTATTATATCTAGGCTTAAAAAAAATCCATAAAATCAACTGTTTAAGCATTTTCCCATATAAAAGCATAACATACCAAAGTTGACCTTGCCATATATTAGGTCAAGGCCAATGCACCATCATGATTGTACAAGCTATGATGGGCCCAAGTTCTCAATGCTACATACCATGCCATGAGGTCATTGTGCCTTTGATTCAGAATAAGAAGATTTTTGAAGGAATTTTACCATTGGGCATGGTGTCCATCTTGATCATGTGACCATGACCAGCTCAACAAACTTTGTTTCTTTTAACCCAGTAAAGCTCTGTATGAAATATAGCTTCAAACAGCCCAGTGGCTCTAGAGAAGATGTTTGAAAATGTTGACAGGCAACAGAATCACAGTGACCTTGAACAAAGGCCAAAGAATGACCTTGACCTTTAACAACATAATATCTTCAAAGGCTCACTTAGTTATCCATAAATACCAAATATCATATCTTAGACTTGACTGGTTCTCTTTCTAATGCATCAAAATTGACCTTGCCATAAATTAGGTCACACTCAATGCACAGTCCTGATTTGTATAAATTATGATGGGCCCAAGTTCCAAATGCTACATATCAAGTTTACAGGTCATAGGCCTTTTGGTTCTTTTGATTTTTGAACGGGTTTTACCATATATGGACATGGCGGCCATCTTGGTTATGTGACTCAGATCCTGGGAACCAACTTTTGTTCCCCCATCCCACTAAGACTCCATATGAAATTTGGCTTAAATCGGCCCAGTGGTTTCAGAGGAGAAGATGTTCGAAAATCTTGACGAAGGATGGACAGACCGAATGACCTTGACCTTTAGTGACATAATATCTTCATATATTCATTTAGTTGACCATGTATACCAAGTATTGTACCTTAGACTTAAATAGTTTCTGAGAAATCCACTGTTTAAGCGTTTTCCCATATAAAAGCCTTTCGTTCCCCCATCCCACCGAGACTCCATATGAAATTTGGCGTCAATCGGCCCCGTGGTTTCAGAGGAAAAGATGTTTGAAAATCTTGAAGACGGATGGACAGACCGAATGACCTTGACCTTTAGTGACATAATATCTTCATTTGTTAATTTAGTTGACCACGTATACCAAGTATTGTATCTCAGACTTAAATAAATTCTGAGATATCCACTGTTTAAGCGTTTTCCCATATAAAAGCCCAACGTACCAATGTTGACCATGTCATAAATTAGGTCAAGGTCATCGCAATGACATCATTTGTAAAAATTAAGATAGGCCAGCATGCCCGATGCTACATACCAAGTTTCAAGGTCATAGGCCTTTTGGTTCTGGAGAAGAAGATTTTTGAAGGGTTTTTACCATCTATGGGCATGGCGGCCATCTTGGTCATGTGACCCAGACCCCGTGTATAAACTTTTATTCCCCCATCCCACTGAGACTCCATATGAAATTTGGCTTAAATCGGCCCAGTGGTTTCAGAGGAGAAGATGTTTGAAAATCTTGACGACAGATGGACAGACCGAATGACCTTGACCTTTAGTGACATAATACCTTCATCTGTTCATTTAGTTGACCATGTATATCAGGAATTGTACCTTAGACTTTATTAGTTTCTGAGAAATCCACTATTTAAGCGTTTTCCCATATAAAAGCCTAACGTACCAAAGTTGACCATGTCATAAATTAGGTCAAGGTCATCGCTGGAGAAGAAGATTTTTGAAGGGTTTTTACCATCTATGGGCGTGGCGGCCATCTTGGTCATGTGACCCAGATACCCCGAACAAACTTTCGTTCCCCCAACCCATGGAGGCTCCCTATAAAATTTGGCTTTGATCGGCCCCAGCGGTTTCGGAGAAGAAGACCTTTTAAAATGGTGGACGGACGGATGGACGACGGACGGACTACGGAGGCCTGCCTATACTATAAGCTCACCTTTGAGCCTTTGGCTCAGGTGAGCTAAAAACACTTATGAATGGACACAGGTGTCTTTTCTGCAGAGCATCTGGAGAGTATCCTTACAAAAATACAAACCATTAATTTTCCATTTGGGACAAATGGAAAATTAATTGTTTTAGATGTCCCAGTCCCTTAAGCACATTCTGGGCCAAGGTTCACAATCATTCTTAAAGTTAAGGACCACCTTAAAGTTAAGGTGGAAAATTTCACCCTCAATCCATATTTAAACCATATTAAAAATTGCAGTTTTTGTGTGAATCTACTGACAATTGTCATAGAAATTGTGATACAAAAGAAAAATTAAATACATTTAGTTTTTGTAAGCTTTTATTTACACATGAAATTTTACACCTTAACTTTAAGGTCGTCCTTAAGTTTAAGGAATGATTGTGAATCTGGGCCCTGGTATCATTATAACACACCTCGACCATACTGTACGACTTACTGTTAGAGCCTGCATGGACACAAAGGGAACTCTATGATTTAACCTCTTCACAATTGAACGCAGACAGTCCTTTGACCTGAAACAAATACAAAATGAGCCACGATATGAGAAAACCAACAAAGTGGTTGTGCACCCAGCGGAGATTCAGATCAGCCTGAACATCTGCACAGTCTGATTAGGCTCTTCGCTAAGCACTTAAAGGGTAAGTAAGGGTCTTAGCTACCTCCATGTGGACAACAAAGACTCTGATCAGACTGGGAAGATGCCCATGATCCAAAATGAGCCGCGACACGAGAAAACCAACAATGTGGTTGTGCGCCCAGCCAGACTCAGATCAGCCTGGGCATCTGCCCAGTCTGATCATAGTCTTCGCTGTCCACATGGAGGTAGCTTAGACCCTTAGCTACCCTTTAAGCGTGTAGTGAAGAGTCGGACTAGACTGGGTAGATGTCCAGGCTGATCTGGGCCTTTACTGGCCGCACAAGCACATCGTTGGTTTTGTCGCGTCACGGCTCAAATATCAAAATAAGTCTTATAAAATTCACCTATGAGATGGGCTTAATACAGCAGAACTTCAATGGCTCGAAGAGGTTAGGGACCATGAAAGTTAGTTCTGGCCAAAGGTAGTTCTAGCCATTCAAAGTTAGTTTCTATTAAAATTGACCTCTAGGGACCAAAAATGAGTTCTAGCCAGGCAGGGTAAATGAGCCATCAGGGTTCGAGCCATTGAAGTTCTACTGTACTTCTAAAACAATCCAAAAAATCTAGCTCTATCTTGTAAGATAGGTTTAGATTTTTCTGGACTGTTTTGGAAGGAAATGTTCTTGTTTGTTTGTGGTTTAATGTCCCAGGAAACAATATTTTAGTCATTTCTTGATGTTGCCTCTGGCTTTGTGAAATTTTTATCCGACCTGAGATAAATGCAGGTTCTGTTACAGCTACTGGGTGATCTGCCGCAGAGACATCAGGCCGCCCATCTATTTTGCAGTCCCCAGTGCGGGGTTGGGGTGGGTGAGGGTGGATATTGGAATCAAAGAAATAGGGTATACTGTCAGTGCTCCAGATGAGAAAGGGTGACAGGGATAATTTCCCATATTTCTGAATAAAAACGTAAGTTGTAACCTGTCATTAGAACCGTCTCAGCGAGACGGTTCTCATGATGGGTCACAACTTATGCTTTTATTCAGAAATAGGAAAAAATATCTTTGGATTATCCTCAATACTCCTTCTTATCTGTAGCTCTGTACACTCCTATAAATTATGATCTACCCGTTTGTGGTCTTCACTTTATCACATATGTCCATGATGACAGCCCAATCTTCTGTGGTGTTCAACTCACTCGTGGCTTTCTCTGAAAAAAAAAAAGAAAACAAGAGCTGTCACTAGATAGCATAGCTCACCTGAACTGGTGCTTGCCCATTATGAAAACAAAGTTCAGGAATATGGTCTTGACCTTCACAGTCAATTAGGAAGGCCATGCTGTTATCATGTTAAACTCTGAAGCAGTATCTGTCATCAGACTGGGTATAACTTTCCATCTAGGCACTGTTGACTTATAAACTGTCAGCCTGTGACCGTGACCTAAAGGTCAACGAGAGATTGGGTTGGTACTGTATAAACTCTGGATCAGCATCTAACGGAATTTTAAGTATCAACTGAATTCGTCCACACACAGAGAAAACACTGTGCCTTTAGGGAACTTTAAACATTTATGTCCATGACCATGACCTCAGTCATCACAAAAGGTTTGTAAGTCCATGACCTTGACCTCAGTCATCAAGGAGGTTGGGATGGTACTGCATAAAAAGTTAGACTATTACCTAACATCTGTGAAAGTGTATAAGAAATCTATCAAAAGGTTAAGGAGATTAAGCCAACTACTGGGCGATTTGGGAGAAATAGTCTCCCTAAACTGGCTTTCTCCATATTGTGAGCTGAGGGAGAAGTAAAAACTACATAACTTAAAAGAAAAATCCAAACTTTGGGTCAAAACTTCTCCCTAAAGTCCTCTAGGCTGTCCAGTGTCCACTGCATCTTCAAAGTTTAGTCCTTTCTTTTACCACAGTATTACTTGCTGTTTTATCCGAGTGCATTCTGATTAGAAGAAATTAAATTATGACTTGTGTGCATTATTATTCTGTTGCTAGATCAAGATCATCCAGTTCCCAGAGCTCCAGATAATTTTTTTTTTTTTGCCAGTTTGGTTTTTACTGATCAAAATTCAAACCTATTCTGTTCAGTAAAATGAAGATTTTGGTCAGTAAAGGTACTGATCAAATCCAGAGGTTGTTCAGTACCCTATTTTTCACAACCTTGATCATATCTTTGGGGAGGAGTAGCTGGTCATTTTGCTGTTGTTGTAATCGTTTTGTGCTTACACTACCTCTTGGTACCTGAGGCGAGCTGTAAATATTAAGTGTTATAGATATATAACAGGGTTCGGAACGGTTTAGGGTGTTAAATTGGGGCAGGAATTTTCATACCTTGTTTAACTTGGGGTCTGGGAGGGGTCCATGATTTGGGAAGAAATAGCAAAGGCATCTGCCAAAACTGGGAAAAATCTGGTGATAAAGAAACAAATGAGCTGCGACATGACAAAACCAACAATGTGGTTGTGCGCCCAGCACTGACTCAGATCAGCCTAGGCATCCGCCTAGTCTGATCAGAGCCTTCGCTGTCTGCACAGAGGTAACTTAGACCCTTAACTACCATTTAAGCACTTAGCCAACTGATCAGACTGGACGATGCCCAGGCTGATCTGACTCTGCGGTGAGCACACAACCACATTGTTGGTTTTCTCGTGTCGCTGCTCAAATGTAGATCTACTTTGATGAAAACACTCACTGCATGATGTTAATTTGACTGCATTTTATTTCTGAGTGGCCTGATGTTGATTTGGTTTCTGGAACATAGTGGAGAGCATTTCAATGTCTGAACTAGAACTGTTTTTCTACGAAAAAACAGATGTCTCCCCCCTTTTTGATATCAAAAGGATCAGTCATTAAATACAATTTCAAACGGAAACTTTAAATACAATTTCTAATGCAAATACTGGTCATTTTTCATGCAAACAATGACCTCGTATCCAGTAAAGATATCCTGCCAATGCAGTTAACTATTGCACACTCATAACTTGGTAAAAAATAAATAATCATAGAAATAACTCAAATACCGTAATCGCCCCATTTACCGCACATGCCCCTATAACCGCACACCAAGGCCATTTCCGGAAAAAAATGCACAAGCGCACACTGCTTTTTCCATTTGAAACTCACAAAATGCATCAAGTTCAACTATTACTTTTGCTTTCAGTTTTGTTTTCCCGACGCAATGTTCGAAGAGATCAACTCTATCGGTCTAAATGTCAATCGGGCATCCTCGCCGATATTTACGGAGTTGACTGAAGTGTTATGATGTGTACATGTACGAGTGCGAACAGCGGACACGGATCAGCTTACACATCTGCGCCGTCTGATTAGCGTATTCTCTGTCTGCATCAACAATGGGAATGTACATGTTGATCCGAGATGGATCGAGCTTACGAAGTTATGACGTTGCGGGGGTGCGCAGGCTGAACTGGGTCTTTGCCTTTCGTACATGCGAAAAATGGCCATTCTTGTCATATATAGCGAAAATGTGCACGTGCGCCAAAGTGCGTTGGGAAGGATACGAGAAACTCGGGTTGCAAAAGAAATAAATTATCATTACGACAAACTCTAAATCAGTCTGAATACATGCGCAAACTGAATGAAGCGACCAGCCTGCGCATATGCATGATCTGTGCATTTAAACAAAGTTCGCGGTTGCCATAGGATAGCTCTATCATTGGCATACCTGGCCCGTGGGCACTGCCCGTGGGCCTCAAAAGGGCCTCAGGACACATCAGATCAGCAAACACCCGCATCATACAGTGCATTTGCGAACATTGACCAGTCTAACAAATCTCCAGGATTCGCCGATAGTTTGCAAAATAATTGTTTTAAGATGTGCAGACTGGTCTAAGTCTTTGCTGTTTGCACATGTAATACGGTACCTTTCTCATGACATATTGCCAATATTTCTGCACCCTTGGACGTCAGAAATAGGGAAGATCAAAAGGACCGCATCTTCCAGAATTAGAATGTGTGGTTATTAATAGAAGCCCGTGAATTTAAAGCAGACCACTTGTGGTGAATGAATAGCCAGATCACTGACAAACTTACCTGACGTGTTTAAACAATCACATATTAGGTCATCGTAAATGTGTTGAAATACTTTCCTTTCTTTCGGAATATTTATTTGGAATATTGAAGAAGGATGAAGAGAATGAAATACATGCATAATGAGGACATATTTAATACTGAGAGGTATGAGATATAATTTGCGACTTGACATGAGATCGTTTTTCTCCCGGAAATTGGCAATTCAAATAGTTCGAACACTAAATATTTTCATGACACTTCGAACACCCCGATCAGTATTGCTGACTATTTCGACTGTTCGTTTGTTGTTTTTTCGTTCTGAGTGTGCGGTTATTAGAAACGTTTTTAACCACACCTTTTTGAGGCAATTTTGAAAAAGTTAAGCGCACCGTGCGGTAAATGGGGCGAATACGGTAGTATAAATGCTGTGCTCTGCAGGTTGTCTAGTGTTGACAGACATTTGTATGAAGTTTCGTGAATATAGCTTGTCCGGTTTTCAAGTAATAAAGCGATTGAGACACAATTTTGTGACTGACAAAGGTCCAAGGGAAATAACTCAAGAAGTATAAATGCAAGAGTTATGGTTCTTGCACTATGCAATTCTTCTAATGTTGATTGATATTTGTATGAAGTTTCGTGAATATAGCTTGAATGGTGAATATAACCAAGAGCGCTAACCAGACTCTTTGATTTCTAAAAAGAAACATTCGGGATCATAATAAAGACCTAAAATCAGTAGCTTAAAAAACACTAGTAAGGCCCCAGTTGGAGTACGCTGTAACAGTATGGTCCCCCCACACTGCCACTGATATACATAAAGTGGAAACAGTCCAAAGAAGGGCTGCCAGGTGGGCGACAAGAAATTATAAATACACATCAAGCCTTACTGCTATGTTGAAGGATCTGAATTGGCACCCCTAGGCGTATAGATTGTTGTCTTATAATGATGTACAAGGTTACATATGACCTTGTTGCAGAGCTCCAGATAACTTTTTTCAGCAGGGAGTTGCTGAATCCTCACTTTGTGACAAGGGAGTTTTTTTGCAACATCTGGTAGTTTTTTCACTCCCAATGTTTTTTCAGCGATTTTTTGTGGTTTGGCTGCCGTTATGTATTACAATAAAGTCAACTTTTTAAAACCGAGTTCCAGATGCAATATGCCTGTTTTTTTTATGTGTTTTAATAATGTTTCTCAACAATGTCAACGCACGACTTCAGCAGGCCAGGATTATTGGTCAATAATGGGTTTTAACAGCTCCGCAGATGATATCTCTGGCGGATTAGATCGCTGGAAAAACTCAGAAAGCGACTTCTGAGCCAATTTTGACCCGCTTTTTGTGCGAGCAGCAATGATGAAATTGCCGGACAATAAATATCGAAGACTGTGTCTAAAGCTATTACGTGCAAAATGAAGCAATCTGTCTATTTGCTCTGTAACTAGTCTATGACACCAAAACATAGACTCTGTCTCCCAATTTTTCGTCTGGTTATGTAATTTTCAGATATGTAGTAACCCGTCTGCTGGATATTTAATTACGTTACGCAGCACTTTCTGCACCGAACTGTCGCATCAATCACAGGTAAAGCTGGGAACTTTCATGCGAATAAGTTCGGCAGTTATTCGCTCAAGCTTTTGCAGACATACCCATAAGGCCATGTGCAAAATACGAGGCGTTTGTTGACACTTCTGTTTCACAAACGATGTGTCAAATAGTATTTTAAAGAAGTTTCCCCGACGCATCAAACAGGAATGGAATGCGTTAATTATACAGGGTTTTCCCGGACTCAAGATTGAGAGTCTCAGACTCCCAAAATGATGTCTGGGACTCTCAAAAGATAATCTTGAGGGTCCTACAGGACTCTCAAAAATTGAGAAGGAAATTACAGTTTAGTTGATTTTAATTTATAAATAGATGTTTTAGAAAACAAATAGCTTACATGTGCTACTGCTTTGAATCTAAATTTGATTTTTTTTTCATTTCAGTTGTTTATTAGTTCTCTTAATCATTATACAGAGTTATGTTTTTATATGGGACTCTTACAATTTGCACTAGGACTCTCAAGCGCCAAAGGCGAGAGTCCCTAGGACTCCTATACTACAAAGCCGAGGGAAGACCCTGGCGTTAATACCCATTTTTCATGCATCCAAAAATGCCCTTTATCTGGAGCTCTGTTGTTGCCGTTCCTGCATCAGAGTACCTTGTTTGTAACACTAGACAATCAAGACATATTCATCCACTTTCATATCGGCAAATCCCCACTTTAAAAGACTACTACAGGTCCACATTTTTCCCTAGAACTATCATCCAATTGGAATGCCCTTCCACCCCACATACCGGTCCTTCCCACCTTGGTGCAGTTCAGCGGTGCTGTCTGCTAGGTGATTCATGTCTATCTATATAATTACTATTTATAGCGTAAGAGTCTGTAATCAGGTGTCTATGATTTCTTTCATAGGCCTGTTTAACTTGATCCCTGTGTAAGTGGCAGACTGTCTAGGAGAACCCTGTTTATGGTACGCTATCATCATTCCAAAACCTCTTTGCTGGCAGAAATTGGGAAAAGATATAATTTTATTAAAATCTTGCTTAGGGACGAGTCATTTATAATCAGGTGGGGGGGGGGGGGGCCGGGTACATTTTCATACGGTTCACCAAAATTTTTCCGACCCCCCCAGTCTCACCAGAATTATTTTACCGACCCCCCCAGATAGGTGACAAAATTTTTATGACCCCCCCTATTCCCAGTGCCCTTCACACACACACACATACCATATTACCTATATCATGTCAGACTGACCTCAATCAAAACCTAGCTGTATGAAACACAAAGAACATTTTCTTATTCTAACAGGTTAATTACATGTAATCATGGTCTGTTTAAACTTTGTCTGCATTTCTTGCACTTTTTCTTCTGCTAATGGCCATCCAGAAATCTGTTGTTGAATGCTTAGTAATTATAACTGTAAATAATATTAATTAGGCCTGTGGGTGGTGGGGGTCTGGGGCCACACTGGATTTGCTGATGAAAAGGCACAAGGAGAGCTGATGTCACAAATGCAGGCATAAACTTTAATGGAGCACAAAATCATCTAACTGACATGACTTTATAAACAGTTTTATACTGTTCTAGCAAAGTCAATATAAATAGGTGTTTTTGGATATGAAGCTGTCCAAGTTTTTTGTGCCATTTCCATAAAGACTTTTAAGTTTAAGTTTTGAGTTTGAAAGAAAAGATTCTGAAATTATAAGAGTAATGGGGGGTCTGGGGGGCGAAGCCCCCAGAAGCTGAGACATTTTTAAAAATGAAGACTGATGGAAGAATTCTGACCCCCCCAATATGCCTAATAAAATACACTCATTTGACCTATTCCGGTGGATTCACCTATTCCGGTGTATCCTGTTTCTTTCTCTGCAACGAAACAAGCTAGAAGCGAAATGATTTTTAGGTAATTACTTTCAATATTTATTTGTCAAACCCACATATAGTAAGGATCTCATTTATCTATCAAAGATACGGAAAACTGAGTTTAAAAGTGGCTGGTAATGCATATTTAACAAGAAAAATGACAGATGTTTTCAGGCCAACTGTGAAAATAGGGTCGGACAATATTTGTGTAAACAAATATGTCGTTAACCTATATGTCTGTCGATTGCTAATTTTACTAGCTCTCTAAACCGATAAGTATCAAAATGAAATAAAATCAGTTACTTAGGTTTATTGAAATTTTAATTTATTAGCTCATTTAGCCTATTCCGGCGGATAGTATATTTGGGGAATGTCTCTGAGTTCTAAAATCCATATTAGTGCTGCATTCACGTCATGCAATTTGAATATGCAAGTAAAACTCCATAAGTGTTTATTTTGAATTGTCATTTATCATAGAATCCTGGATAAAAATATCAAACATTGTACTTACGAGCACTGAATCACCGAAATAATTTTTCAGTGAAGCCGTGTGCAAAATCAGATGTTTTAAATAATCAATTTTGTCAAATAAACATTTGTTTGCATAAAATCATCTTTCATCGAGCTAGTAATAATCCGACAGTTTACTTTTGGGGCGCCCCTCGGCGGTTCTTTCGATGTATTGTAAAAATTTACAGATCCACCGGAATAAAAGAAGGTGCGTCGAAATAGGATAAAAGACAACGCATGGTTGTCGTCGGATTTACCTATCTTCCTCAAATAGTTTGTGAACTCAAACAATGTGCCTTAAACAGGAGGCTTTTCTTTATTTAATGACACAAATAAATTAAAAAATGACAGTGTATTTAGACTGTAGCGCACGGTCGACTAAAACATGCGTCGGAATAGGTCAAATGACTGTATATGACCCCCAATGCTCCAAGGCTTTTTTATTTCCGACCCCCCCAGTACATCACCAAAAAAAATTCCGATCCCCCCTAAATGTACCCGGCCCCCCACCTGATAATAAATGACTCGTCCCTTACAATCAATTCTTTGCATAAAATTCTGAATCATGTCTTGTGACTTTGAGTTTGACAGGTGAATATTTGAGAATGCATATTTTTCATCTTCTGCCAGTTGGGTAGCTATTTAGAAAAAATCTGGTGTACATCATTTTACTGACTTACCAAGCTCTCTCCCCGTTGCACATATGCTGAAAGGCCCTGCAACGTAATCATCCAGATCCAGAAGTAAAAAGCAAAGCTAAAAAACAAAGGGAAAATTAAATCTAAATTAAGGATTAAAAGATTTACACATATGACAATTGCACGAGGAAACGCCCCGGGTACGGATAAGCCTTCTGAACTCACTAAAGTCGTCGACCTTTCTCAGCTCGTTCGGGAGGCTGTTCCACACCCCAGTGGCCTCATAGCAAAAACTAGATTTACCAAATCTTGTTGTACGTACACATGGAACATCGACTAGGTTTTCATATCTGAAAGAATAAACAGTATTTTTATAAGATACAAGGTCCTGTAAATAGACCGGTGATTTTTTATGTAAAATTTAAAAAGTTTCAGATACAATAAGTCTAATCCTTTTTACACGTAAAATAGGCATATTGACCTTTTCTAAAAGAGCCTCATAAGAAATAGTAAAATCATTTTAACTAAACGAAGTGCTCTAAACTGCATTTTTTCCATTTTGTTAGAACTAGTTTTTGAGCAAAAATGCCATACAAGAGGGCAGTAGCTAAAACTTGATCTAGTAAAAGATATGAAGATAAGAATCTTTGTTTCCTGAGATAAATAATTGGTAAGACGTAAAAGAACATTAATTTGTCTGGCTGCTTTTTAGCTCACCTGAGCCTTTAGGCTCATAGGTGAGCTTATAGTATAGCTAGGCATCCGTCGTCCGTCCGTCCATCTGTCGTCCGTCGTCCGTCCGTTGTCCGTCCGTTGTCAACATTTTCAAACATCTTCTCCTCTGAAACCACTGGGCCGATTGTAACCATATTTCATATGAAGCCTACCTAGATTGGGGAACGAAAGTTTGGTCGGGTTATCGGGGTCACATGACCAAGATGGCCGCCACGCCCATATATGGTAAAAACCCTTCAGAAATCTTCTTCTCCAGAAATAAATGGCGTTGACCTTGAAACTTGGTATGTAGCATCAGGCATGCGGGCCCATCAGAGTTTGTACAAATGGGGACCTTGCGTTGACCTTGATCTAATTTATGACATGGTCAACTTTGGTACGTTAGGCTTTTGAATGGGTAAACGCTTGAACAGTGGATTTCTCAGAAACTATTTAAGGTGGAATAGGACAAAACCAAAATTTTCTGTTTCCGTGTAAAAAGAACAATGATCAAGAAGTTCAGCATTTTCTTAATTATGAAATGCTTTTCTTTTAAGTATGAAACAAATTCTTCTTTTTCTATGACGTCATGAAAATGTGAGGTATTGACATCTTTTTATGCAAAATAGATAGCGCTCTATTACGTATAATTTTCGCATTTGTTTTGCTCTCCGTTAAGACATTGTAATAAATTTCATACCAAAGTGCGAGCCGTCAAGAGGACTTTTAAGATGCGTGGTTACTTCTTCAAAATATTTCCGCATTTTGTATTGATTTAGGCTAATATGACTTTTCATTAGCTACTAAACATTGCTTAATTTCTCATACAAGCTTAGATAGAGCAAAAACGTTTCCGAAAAATACATGTATATATGAAATTTTGATGTGTGTTAACGAAATATCTTTACATGTAATTTTTTAAATAAATCTAAGTTTTTACCTTGTAATGTTTTCACAAAGTAGATTTGTTTAACTAAACCCCTTGTTCTGATGATATCGTTTCTTTTTACGTCAAAGAGATAGTGATGCTAAGTATGTTTCCAGTAAATTTTCTGTTTTTAGTAAAACATTTATGTTCTCTTCTAGGGAACATAACTGCACGAAAAACGAAAGAACTGAATTGATAACTTATTTCGCCTTCCAAGGACGAAGGTTTCAACAGGCCAGGGTTTCTTTTTTTGCCATGACATTTATTTTACGTAACGTGACGTCTTCTTTATTGAACACTTACGATTCTCGTATTTCGCGACGTCAATTGCTCCCGAAAACGCAAAACCAGGAAAAATGAACCCCTAGCCTGTTTCAATTCTTCTGTCTACAAAACGGAATAAGATATTTATTCATTTTTTTCGCTTTTCATTTTGATAAGTTCTTTAGAATAACTCGAGATGGTTTTATCAGAAGTAAAAGATGTGTCGGCGACCGCTCTTAGTACCAAATTTAGTTTGACGCAAATAAAATCGACGTTATTTGAAGAGGGGGTATAGTTTAAAAAATCTCCTTTTAGAAATATTTACATGGTAAAATATTGATATTATATCATCAATATTTCAATATCACATTTCATGTTTTTCGGAGACGTTTTATCTCTATTTCAGGTTTTCCGCGAAAAACTGCAAATTTCAACAGCTAATGAAAATTAATGTTTGCATTAATTCACTCGTAATGCGTAGAGATTGGGTAAAAGTACAGAACAGGTTTATGGACCTCTTGGTGGCACGCACTTAGGTATGAGATTTATTTCATAACCTCAAAGGACTGCTGAGCAATGTCGATTAAAGCGGATATCTGAGAGCTATAAATTTTGCGTAAAAACGTCAAACCGTCACGTTTTCATGACGTCATTTAAATAGGAATTCTTTGTTTCATGCTCGGAAGAAATTCATTTAGTGAGTCACAAATGACTGAAGTTTTTGATGATATATTATTTGACTAGAAAACTTAAAATTTTGGTTTTGTCCTATTTCACCGTAAGTCTAAAGTACAAGACTTGGTATACATGGCCAACTAGATGAAGATATTATGTCACTAAAGGTCAAGTTCTTTCTGTCCGACCATCCGTCGTCAAGATTTTCAAACATCTTCTCCTCTGAAACCACTGTGCAGATTGAAGCCAAATTTCATATGGAGTCTCAGTGGAATTGGGGAAGGAAAATTTATACGCGGGGTCTGGGTCACATGACCAAGATGGCCGCCACGCCCATATATGATAAAAACCCTTCAAAAATCTTCTTCTCCAGAACCAAAAGGTCTATGACCTTGAAACTTGGTATGTATTATTCAGCATGCGGGCCCATCATAATTTATACAAATGATGACCTTGCGTTGACCTTGACCTAATTTACGACATGGTCAACTTTGGTACGTTAGGCTTTTATATGGGAAAACACTTCTACAGTGGATTTCTCAGAAACTATTTAAGTCTAAGGTAAAATATGTGGTTTATATGGTCAACTGAATGACCAGATGAAGATATTATGTTACTGAAGGTCATAGCCATTTTGTCGGTCTGTCCGTCTTCCATTTTTTCAAACACGTTTTCTTCTGAAACCACTGGTCTTATTGAAGCTATATGGAGTCTCAGTGTGATGGGAGAACGAGAATTTGTTCCTAAGGCCTTGGACCAAAAGGCCTATGACCTTGAAACTTGGTATGTATTATCGGGCTGGTATTTATTATTGGGCATGCGGGCCCATCATAATTTGTACAAATTATGACCTATGTTGACCTTGACCTAATTTATGACATGGTCAACTTTGGTATGTTAGCCTTTAATATGAGAAAAAGCTTAAACAGTGGATGTCTCAGAAACTATTTATTTTATTTATGGTATATATGGTCAACTAAATGACCAGATGAAATGATTATGTCACTGAAGGTCGAGGTCATATTGTCCATCTGTCTGTCATCAAGATTTTCAAACATCTTCTCCTCTGAAACCACAGGTCTGATTAAAGCCAAATTTCATATGGCGTCTCAGTGTGATGGGGGAACAAAAGTTTGTTTCCGGGGTCTGGGTCGCATGACCAAGATGGCCGCCATGCCCATATATGGTAAAAACACTTCAAAATCCTGTTCTCCAAAACCAAAAGGCCTATGACTTTGAAACTTGGTATATAGCTTTGGGCAATCAAGCCCATCATTATTTATACAAATGATGATCGTGTGTTGACCTTGACCTATTTTATGACACTGTCAACTTTGGTATATTAGGCTTTTATATGGGAAAATGCTTAAACAGTGGATTTTTTCAGAAACTATTTAAGTCTAAGGTACAATATTTGGTATATATGGTTGACTAAATGACCAGATGAAGATATTATGTCGCTGAAGGTCAAAGTCATTCTCTTACCTTTGTACAAGGTCACTGAGATTGTCTCACCCGTCAACATTTTCAAACATCTGCTCAGAGGCCACTGGGGTCGATTGAAGCCATATTTCAAATGGAGATTCACCGGCTTAAAAGAACCAAAGTTTGTTCAGCTGGTCTTGGTCACTTGACCAAGATGGCCGCCATGCCCATATATGGTAAAAACTCGTCAAACGTCTTTTTCTCGAGAACCGAAAGGCCTATGACCTTGAAACTGGGTATGTAGCTTTGGGCACTCAGGCCCATCATAGTTTATACAAATGATACTGCATTTCCATATGGAGCTTTAATACTGGGTCAAAGGAATCAACGTTTATTCAGATGGTCATGGTCATGGTCAAGGTGGCCGCCACGCCCATTTATGATAAAACCCCTTCAGAAATCTTTGTCCAGGGCCAAAGGCCCAGTGACCTTGTTGCTTGGTATATAGAACTGGGACTCAGCATTAGTTCCCGGGGTGTGTGTGGAGGGTATCTGCCCCTGTCCTGCCCTGGGGCTATATATATGTATAAAAGCATTAAAATATATACCAGGACCAAGTGTCAGGTGAGCTACAGGACCACTGGTCCTCTGGTTTACATATTTCAGATATGTGCTTCTCAAAATTTAACATGTAATCAACTGTAACTCCTGAGAGTTTGACCGAGTCTTCACAATTAATTTCAGTGCCACAGATATTAAGACTTTTACAGGACTCATAACCTTTAGGACCAAGCATAATGGCCTGGAATTTGTCAGGGTTAGCCTGAATTTTATTGGGTCCAAACCAGTCAATGACAGTTTCACTTTCAGATTCGAGAATTTGTTTCATAGTATCTAAAGATCTGTGGCTATACGACAGGGTATTATCATTTGCGTAATTATAAATACGTGATTTTTTTGACAAAGTAAAATATGTCATTTACAAACACGCTAAAAAGAAGGGGTCCCATGATAGAACCCTGAGGCACTCCCTTTATGATCTGCACCCAACTGCTATGCATTTGTCCCATCTTCACCCTCTGCTTTCTATTTGATAAATAATTGCAAGCCTCGGCAGTGAGTCCGTATGCTTTAAGTTTGGCTATAATGAGGTCATTCGGAAGACAGTCGAAGGCTTTGGACAAATTCATAAGCACAGCGCCTGTACGTAAAGCTGTTCATCCAAATCCTTTTTTCCAGTCCTCCGCAAGCATAAGGGGTGTTGTTTGACAGCCAAACCCTTTTCTGAAGGCAGCTAGATAATTATTAAAACATATTCACAGTGTTCAGACAACTGTAAAAACATGTCAGAGATCTTCGAAGTTCTTAGAATGAGAGGAAAGAATGCTAACCGGGTTATATTTTATTTCATAATAGGGTCGTCCTTCTTAAAAATGGGACTACCCTGAGCATTCTTAAGGTCATCTAGAAATTGGTTAGTGTGGGCACAAAGATTAAAAATGGTGCATATGGGTCCAGCCTGCTTTCAGGAGCTTGGCGGGTAACTGACCTTTTTGGGGTGAAGTTTATTTATAGATTTGGTGACCATTGGCTGGTCGACGGATTTAAAACTAATATAATCGTGTCCAAACCAATTTTAGTCGACAGACGCGCGTTTCTGTATTTAACTTCTTCAGTGTCGCTAAACCCCAAAAGTTTGATAGAAAAGAGATGGTGAGTAACCTTCTGGACAATTTTCCTTAATGGCTAGAATGCAGGGGTGACTATCAAGGTCTGGGAACTGATTCCTATCTCCAGAGCAATATTTATGTAAAAGTCATTAAGGATACTAGTGGCCTCCTTCTGGTCACTAACTAGGGTGTTATTCGCGACCAGAATTATGTCACAGTCAGTTTTAGTGGCTTTTGAGCTGAGAAATGGCTTAATGGTAGGCCAAAAATCTTTCGATTTAGGCCCCCACTGCATCTTTCAAAAAGGTAAAGTTGAATGGATAGCTTCCTAAGTTTGGCAACGTAATTTCTTTGTTTCCTGTATAGCTCCCGGTTGGATTTGTTTCTATATTTTAATACCTATTATGGAGCAGTTTCGTTTTATAAATTGCTTTCCTTAGCTCCGAATTCATAAACGGATGAGAGTCCTGTTTTGGGTATTTTTGCTTCTTGGGGGCGTGCTCATCCGCGATATCCCTCAGTATTGTTTCATATGCCCAGTAGCAATCATTTGCATCATCGAAAATGGTTGCTACATGGAAGGGTACCTGATGGAGATCTCGGGTGAACTCAGCCTCCTTAAATCATAGATGAGGACTTCATAAAAACAATGTTTTGCGATACCTGGAGATCTCTGAGGTGTCAAACAACATCACTGAAATACCGGAGCAAATAAAACCATAAGTTGAACCCCGAATAACCAAGCAACAGACAAGGCAAGCTCCGGCACCAACCAAGTGAACTACATAGCTTTAGAGGGTCCCATCACTGAGTCTGCTGTCTGACCAACCGGCGTGCAATCAAAGCGGGAAACTAAGTTATCAACCATGTTTGGGTTAACCACTAAACATGCAGGCTGCAGCATTACATTTATGTTAGATCTAATGCGTTTGTAACGTGTTATAATTTTTCTGAATTGATCAGAAAAATCAGCCTTACTTACAATTTTTGAATTTATAGACTAAGTCACCATTCAATTCTGGTTCCGATAGGCCCTGTTGCAAAAGAGTAAATAATCCGACCTTGAATTAGAAACTAATTCATAGTGTCGGTGATAGAATTTTGAAAAAGCTTTTTTGTTCATCTGCTGAGAATCTCTTGGTCTCCTGTTAGAAAACATTGCTCTCTTTCCAGACTTGAAGCAGTTAGAAGTGAGAAAGTTCAAATGTAAAATTCCTCAAATGCAAGCACTATTTTCATTGCTTTTGGTAGCTTGGTAGGTGGGTGGTTGAGTGTCGGACGGACGGAGATAGATAGATAGATAGATAGATAGATTGACGGACGGGTGAGCGGACAGGCATACAGATAGGTAGATAGATAGATAGATTCACTATTAGCTTTATAATATATAAGGATATGACTAGAGGCTATATTTTGTATAAGACTAGAAATCATCGTGTTGGTGTAAACAGATTGTTTGTGAATATATGCTGGTAACTTAAACTTAATACAATATAACTACAGGTCGTATGTGGAATATGATAACAATGTTTGTAGGTTTACTAAAAACGACACTGCATTCACCAACCACCATTCCTTCTACTTTTTCCAGCTCAGGGCAGACTGGGTGCGGATTTCATGGTCTACTGGATAGAAGAAATGGATTGGACATGTGCCATTCATTGAAAGTCACGCCTGTTACCCACCTGCGTGAAAGAAAAACACTCTGTCCACTTAGCCAGGCGCATTGTCAATTGCTTATGCATGTACGTAAAATAAATTACATGTCCACAATATAAATTAAAATCTTAAAGAGTTCCTTCAAGATTCAAGAGCAGAGAATAAATTCTCAGATCTTTTGCTTTGGGATAAAATGTCAAAAGTAAGAAGGAAAACTCTCAGGAACTGACACAATTCAATTTCAGATCAATCCGTTTAAACGGATCACTCTATCTAGGGGTCGCCTGTCGCTGGCACCCCCTTTGTGGGGTCCTTGAACCAAAGAGTACAAAGCAAAGGACCCGGAGTAGACTCTTTCACACCCTTACAATATAAAATTTCTTCTTAACAGATATAGCAGTTGAACAGTCTAGACCCGGGGTCGTATTTATAAAAGCACTTAAGTCGTTGCTATGCTGTTGCTCAGGCTTAATTTCTATAAAAGAGATTTCCTACAACTATTAAATTTGCTCTGGAGAAACAGCCTTTTTCAGACGGTTCCTCCAGAGCAAGTTTCATAGTTGTAGGGAATCTCCTTCATCGAAATTTAGCCTCAGCAACAGCATAGCAATCACTTAAGTCGTTTAATAAATACGGCCCTCGGTCTTCCATGTCCTTGGGTCTTCATTTTATGTACGGGCAATCTACTTAATCTAATTGACAACTGACCAGTGGTTACAGCACAGAATAACAACTGATGTGATTGATGAGAATTTGTATCAGGAAGTCCTGATATATTTTCGGGAAATCCCTCCTAATGTTAGCTGTCGTAATGTTTCCCAGGTAAATCTACAACAAGGTTGTAGAGTTTTTGGCCCAAAGTCCTTGCAAAGACTGGATGCAACAGTATTTTAGATCTTTAGCTCACCTGAGTCAGCGGCTCCGGGGGAGCTTATAGTAAAGGCAGGCTCCGTTGTCCGTCGTCCATCGTCCGTCCGTCCATCCGTTCGTCTTCCATCAACAATTTCAAACGACATCTCCTCTGGACCACTGAGCCAATTGTAACCAAATTCCATATATAGGCTTCAGGGCTTTTAGGAACAAAATATTGTTCAAGTGGTCTGGGTCACATGACCAACATGGCCGCCACACCCATATGTGTTAAAAAGCTTTAAAAATCTTCTTCTCCAGAATGAAAAGACCTATAGCCTGGAAACTTGGTATGTAGCATTGGGTACGCAAGTACTACCAAATTTATTCAAATTATGGCCTTAGGTTGACCTTGACCTTTTTTTAGGGTAAGATCAAATTTGCTTTCTGGTGCGTTTATATGGAAAAGTGCTGGAACAGAAAATATCTTGAAAGCCATTGAAAACTTTGGATTACAAATTGGTATATATAGTTATCTTAATGAGTACATGAAGACTTATGAGTACGAAAGGTCAAGGTCATTATTTGATCATTGACCCAGGTCTCTCATATTTCTACAGTTTCAAAAAGCCACTGGGCCAATTGTAACAAAATTTCATTTTGAGCCTTCAGGGGTTGATAGAATGATAATTTGTTCATACTGTCCAGGTCACATGACAAACATGGCCGCCATGCCCATATATGGTAAAAAGCTTCAAAAATCTATTTCTTCAGAACCAATAGATAGATTGCCTGGAAATTTGGTAAGTTGCATCAGGTACTTGTGAGTGCTTTCAAAATTGCTCAAATGATGACCTTGGGTTGACCTTGACCTTTTTAACGACACTGTCAAATATTGGAAAATGCTATAGCATAAGATTTTATGGAGATTTTATGAAGATTTTGGCCTACAAATTGGTGTGTACAGTTATTTTATGAATACATGAAGATTTATGAGAACAAGAGGTCAAGATCATTATTTGACCTTTGACGCAGGATTCGCATATTTTGACAATTTCAAATATCTGCTCAAAAACCACTGGGCAAATTGTAACCAAATTTCGTATAAAGCCTCCAGGGGCTCAGGGAACAAAAATTTGTTCAAACAATCCTGGTCACATGACCAACATGGCCGCCATGCCCATATATGGTCACAAGCTTTAAAAATCTTCTTCTCCAGAACCACTTGACTGATGGCCTTAAAACTTGGTATGTAGCATCGGGTACTTAAGTACTATCAAAACTGTTGGTTAACCTTGACCTATTATAACAGCAAGCTCAAGTATTGAAAAATGCTGGAACATGAGAATCCATGGAAACATGAAGATTTTGGCCTAAAATTGGTATATATAGTTATCTTAATAAATACATGAAGATTTAGGAGTACAAAGGGTCAAGGTCATCATTCGAACTGTGACCTAGAACTCTCATATTTTGACAATTTCAAACATCTGCACATAAAACGCTAAGGCAATTATAACCAGATTTTGTATAGGGCCTTCAGGGGCAGAGGGAACGAAAATTGGTTCGACTGATCCAGATCACATGGCCAACATGGCCTACATGCTCATATATGGTCACAAGCTTTAAAAATCTTCTTCTCCAGAACCACTTGATTGATGGCCTTAAAACTTGGTATGTAGTATTGTGCACTTGAGTACTACCAAGACTGCTAAGATGATGACCTTGGGTTGACCTTGACATTTACCTACAGCAAGCCCAAATATGGGAAAATGCTAGAACATAAGATTTCATGGAAACGATTGAAGATTTTGGCCAAACAGTTGGTATATATAGTCATCTTAGTAAATACATAAAGGTTTATGAGTACAAGGGGTCAAGATCATCTTTCGACCTTTGACATAGGACTCATATTGTTACAATTTCAAACATCTCCACAAAAAAAAAAACACTGAGGCAGTTATAACCAGATTTTGATAGAGCCTTCAGGGACAGAGGGAACGAAAATTTGTTCGACTGGTCCAGGTCACTTGACCAACATGGCCATCGTGCCCATATATAGTAAAAACCTTTAAAAATCTTCTCTTGAACCAGTTGACCGAAGTCCTTGAACTTTGGCATGTAGCATTGTGTACTCGAGTAATACCAAGATTGTTCAAATAATGACCTTGGGTTGTTGACCTTGATCTTTTTACCACCAGGTCAGATATCAGAATATGTTGACTTTGACATTTTTATGGCAAGGTCAAATTTGCTTTCAGGTGTTTTTATATGGGGAAAATGCTTTTATATACGAGTTCATGGAACTTGTCGAAAATTTTGGTGCTTAAGTTGATAAATACAGTCAAATTAATGAGTACATGAACATTTTTAGGAATAAAGGTTAAAATCATTCCTTGACCGTCAACCAATATCTCTCATATTTTGACAGTTTCAAACTGCCATGTTTGTTCAAATAGTGACTCTGGTTTGACCTTTGAGGTTTTTACTCAGGTGAGCTATTCAGGGCCTCATGATCCTCTTGTTTTTGTTTATTATACCCTCATGAACGTGGCGATAGTCAGAGGTATTACGTTTTCCCCCTGTCTGTCCGTCAGTCTATCCGTCACAAATTTTCATAGCAAGTTTGTGTAATCAACTCCTCTCACAGCTAATGATGGATCAATTTGAAACTTTGCACAGAAGTTGCTGACATATGGAAAATGTGCACGAACACATTTTATGGTCAAAAAATTATTTTTCACAAAATTACAGGCTTTCGAACTTACACATTTTCAGGGTTGGTTACTGACATAGTGTAGCAAGTTTGTGTAATGACTTCTCCTTCAGATTGCGATGGCTCACATATTAAAAAAGTAAAGGTGAACCATAGCCTACTAGCCGCAGGGGCAGTGGGGGCTAGAGACCCACTGTATCTTGGGCACAGCTGATGAAAGGCGGAGCCCATCTCTCTGCTTTTGCTGCCTTATCCTACCCTGATTCGGAAAAGATACCCATTTACTGAGAGCTTTCCAGTCGTGAACCGCGAACTCACGACTTCCGGTGACTTTCAGCACAATAACCGAGCCACTCTAACCACTCGACTACGGCGCCACTCTAACCACTCGACTACGGCGCCTCACGAAGGTTTATGATGGTCAAGATTTAATTATTGACAAACTTACGGGCTTTCGAACTTAGACATTTTTTAAGTGTTGGTTAGTGATATAGGGCAGTAAGTTTGTGTAATCAACTCCTCCTACAACTTATGGTCGATCAATTTAAAACTATGCATGCATTTTGAGGAGGTGCACGAAGAACTTCTATGATCAAAAAATAATTTTTGACAAAATTACAGGCTTTCAAACTTTGATATTTTCAATGGTGGCTACTAACTTAGGGTAGCAATGGTGCGTAACCAACTTCTCCCACAGTTTGTTATGGATCAATTGGAAACTTTACACACATGTTGCATACATATTGAAGATGTGCATGAATATTTATAAAGGTCAAAAGTTAATTTTCAACAAAATTATGGACTTCTGAATTTAGACTTCTTAGTGTTTGGTATCAGTATATGAAACATTCCTTTTTCCCCCACAGCTTGGAATAGACTTACAACCGATGCTGTCTCTGTGGAGACAGTCGAGGGGTTTAAGTCCAAAATAGTGTGAACCTTGGGTTGGGAAAGAGTAGAGAATGTAGAGCCTTTCCCTGAGGACTGCTTGTAAATACTTTTAATCAGTGTGGATTTTTCATAGGTTCTGTAAATACAATACTTGTTTTTATATGAAACTTAAACGCCAAACCAATCATGGTCAGTTACTGACCGAATGCAGTATCGAGAGAAAGAAAGAAAATATAGGGAAGAAAGTTTGTGTAATCAACTTTTCTTACAGTTCACGATTGATCACTTTGAAGCTATGCACATTTGAAGATCAAATATGTTTTAGCGAAATTGCAGGCTTTGGAACTTAGAAATCTTTAGTGTTTGCTCAACAGAACAGGTACCAAGCCAGGGGTCATAAATATACTACAGTATATGACAAATCGGTTTGAGACCATACACTCATTTCCTTGGGTTTGTGATGGTGCTTGGGGTGGGGCAGAGTGTGGTGGGGAGAGGTTACGAAGCTTGATGGGAGTACAGGGCACGGGGGTATCACATGTGTCTTGCAGACATGATTTTAGGTATTACTAAGTTTTACTTTTCTGTAACTATGTGACCTACTACTGTTTCAAATGTGTATCTTAATTAATGTTGTATTGTGTACAATAATGTGAGTCTTATGTGCTATTTTAGATTGTATATAAACTGCATTTATGTTTCGCAAGTCAAATTAATCAATTTACTGCGACAGATTTATTTAATGCTTATATTATTAATTACTAATATTTTTTCTCTTACACTGACTTTATTTTTACTTTATGTTCATTTTTAGTTAATTTGTTTATTTACATATGTTTGTCCGTAAATAGCTCTGGCATTTAATGCTTTTTGTTACACTGTCTCTTATTAAATATTATTGTATTTCTTGTGTAAAATTTATTCATGTCTGAGTTATTACTCTTATTAACTGGTAAAATCTAAAACACAACGACTGGATCCAGTCTACTAAAAATGGGGAATATCAATTATAGTTGCTAATATGCATCTACGTTGATTGTATGTATGAATATATGTGTAAACAAGCATTTTTGCATGTATCTATATATGTGTGTAAGCAAATGCACCTGAGCGCGCACGTGTGATCAGTGGCTGAATAAAATATTCCATTCAAATTCAAAATAGCCGATATGCTGTTCTATCTGTATCTGTACCTGTTCTTTAAGAGACCTCAGTCACACTTGATCACTTTGTCTCTGTGGCGGAAGGAAAAGAAAAAGTAGGGAAGGTAGAAAAGCAAGAAAACAGTTGATAGACAGATAGGGAGTAAAGGAAAGTTTGCGATCTGCATTTACAGATCATCATTGGATAATCAAACCACTCTGGCTACCTTAGTGGCACTTGGGTATAGCACCCAACTGACACAGCTCCAAGAAAACCTCCAACCTTACTTGCAGGTTGCCCCCTACCTAGAAAGTAAGAGTGGAAAGCCCCTGTTTGAAGAGTTCCAAGTCAGGGGCCTCAGCCCCATAGTCTGGCAAAGAATTCCACACTGGAATAGTTCATGGAAAGAGGCTGTGTTTGAAGGCTTCTGTTTTTGATGGAACTTGTATTAGCTTCATGCTGTAATCAACTCTTGTCCGTGTGTTGACTGGAGCGAGATAAGCTGATGCTGGAACATCCATGAGGTCATTGATGACTTTGAAGAGTAAGGTCAACTGAATCTTAACTCTCTTTGACTCTAGTGACTCCCAGTCTAAGTCCTGCAGCATCTCTGTTACACTGCTGGTGTTATGGTAACGACTGGCAGCGTACGTTGCAGCAGATCGCCTCTGTACCAACTCTATTTTGCACTTTCCAGAGACTGTATGTGGGCTCCACACTGATGAGCAGTACTCTAGGTGTGGCTGAATTAAGGTATTGTATGCAGCTGTTTTGGTGTCGCTCTTCATCGAGGCTGCAAATAAATAAATCAAATCAAATCAAATCAAATCAATTTTATTGGTATAAAGTCCAGTCAAAGGACTGTCACCAGTCACATGTATACAATAACACAAAATACAATTACACTTACAAACAGACCCTTATACAAATATGTTATCAAGTTCTTAACCTATAATCATCAAATAACCTATGACCATCAAATCAATCATTTAATCATTTATGCTGGAAAGGATGTTCATAAGATATGAGAAGGGCAAACCTGCAGAGCATCCTACACCACTGTGCAGTATGAACCGCAACTTTGCCAAAAATGTCATTTTGCCCAGAATAGAATAGTACGTAAGTTAATGCAAAACAAAAAATTATTTGTTTTGGAAATTTGGTATTGGGGATTTGGTGCACTGGCGTGTGCATGGCGGTTTGGGGTGGTTAGGAGTAATTCGACGCAGTGATTCGACGGACCGTTGACTGGACACGGCTGTCGGGATAAGAGTCACTTCGTTTCATTTCCATTCTCAAGATGGCCGATGACTTGCAGTCCAATCTATCCACCTACAAGATTCAACTTCAGCAGGTGTTATGCTTATTAAAGCTGAGAATAATCGTTTGCTTCAGCAGCTTAGGCCTATTGTCTTAGTTCATATCAGTAGAGTTTACAGTATTAGGGACCATTTTGTCCATCCATGCGGCTGAAGTATCGTGGCATCGTGTTATCGCCAGACATGTGTTTCCGATAGCTTCATGTATGTCGCGAGGGTTTTTGATGTGCCGAGGTCACATGTCACATGTACCGCTTGTTTGACAGACGAAAGATTTTTCTAGAACTTTGCAAAGTCTCTTCAACTGAAATGCTCAGAATAAAGGTAAACTTACCCCTCGACAAAAAATAAAGTGTCTGTGTCTATGTTGTGTAAAACACCATGTTTCTAATCCATTTTCTTTTATAACACTTATTTGTCCAGTAAAAAGCGCTGAAATTTAGCCGTGTGTATTCACTGCTTCCAAGGACACTTTCTCTTGTGTTTATTTACCCATTCATGCTAAAAATAGATTGCAGCTACACAGCTTCCCCCGCTGAATATTTAAAGTACAGTGGCACGAAAGTGCCATATATGCATAGCAGGGTTCACGCTACCGCTCGCCAAAGTCGCCAAATGGGATAAAATAATATTTTTGGCTCCAAAAATATTGATTTGGTGAAAACAAGTGGCGAAAAAAACATCTAAAAAAAAAAGAAGAACGTATGGCAAAGTTTTACGGTATCAGAGACAATCTCCACAATCATTAATCAACACCTTCCATTACCGTTAATCTGCTCCTCAAGTAGTCCACAGTGACAGGACACCAAGCGGACACGTCATGCCTCAAGGGTCAATGCGTATTCATGTTATGTAAACTTGAACACACCCCATGTCTATGCATCTCATTATTTTTGATAGCTCAGGTAAACACAACATTGACACCTTCCGAGCTAATAAACTCACTGATCTGTGAAAATACAGGGTTTTTATTCCTGCCGATTGTTGATTAGATAACGGTACTTGTGTAAAAGATCAAAGGAGATACCGACGGAGGGTTGACCATGTTAAGCCACTTTTCACAATTATACAAATCAACTTGTGCAATACGTTTAAGAGACTTTCGTTTTCACTTTTCAGTTCATAGACTGTATATGCGAAAGTATTATTAGACTGCATGAATGCGCAGGCTGATTAATGTTTTCACTTGACGCAAACTCCGTGAAGTAGTTTTTTGGGGCCATTTATCCGAACTTTAATAGCTTATGGTGTAAAACATACTCATATTAAAGATGTAAGTTTTGATTCTGCCATCTTACACATGCCTATCTTTTTATGCCAAAACAGAATTTGGACATTGTTATATATACTTAGTCTACAACAACTCTCAGTTCACTGAAACTAAACTCGTTTGCATGAAGCACTGGTTGGGAGCGTACAGTACATGTGACCAGGTTGTCCGATTTGTATAGTGGACAAATCTTTGTCCGTTTTGTGACCTTCAGGACGTGTCTGCGTGAACTTTGCTCTCGTTTATTGATTTTTTAATATTTGGATTTAAACAACTTGGTAAGCGTGTTTTATTTATTTATGTTATCCATTATGGACGTCTTTGGATTCTGCTTTCTTTGCTCTAAATCTATTTTTTCATCTGCAAATCACTGGTGTTTGTAATAAGATCAGTCCACCTGTAACCAGAAAATCGACCGATTTAGCGTTTAAATTCGAAAAACTTGTCAGTAAATCCCTTTTTAAGAGAGATTAATAATCTATAAAGAGATTTACTCATGATAAATATCCTTAAAGTACGGGACGAAACCACACGACAAGCAAGACTGAGCGTCCCCATTTTTTTCTGACTGTATGGGATGTCTCATATTTGCTGTATGGTTTGTCATATGATACGCTGTTTTGACTGTATGGGATGTCCTATTTAGGTGTGATACTTATTCAAAGATTTATTGCATTTTTATTTTATTCAGTTAAATATAAATGTTTAAACGTCTAGCGAATCTTTGTTACAATAGCAATTACTTATTAATTCACAAAATGTTGGAGAAAAAGGCTGAAGTACTAGTCTATTGAAATGACCACAAGCAGGAAGTATGACCTATTCTACACAATATCTTGGTTCAAAAGGTGCCAGAAATGGCATTTTTCACAGTCTGTCACTCAAAACGGGGTATGATTTTTACCCCGTCTTGGCCTTTATGCTCATATGTGAGCTTATAGTATAGCCATGCTAAGGGACGATTTACTATTATCAGGTTGGGGTGGGGTGGGGGTGGTGGGGAGGGGTGGCGGGTGCATTCAGCTGTGTGTGTGGAGGGGGGAGTGGAGGTGGAGTAGGGGAGAGGACAGGACAAAGTGGAAAGGGATTGTTTCGAAGTCATCTGTGGTGCCCCAACGACCTAGTAAGGTTATGGGATAGAATAGACTAGACAAAAAGCCGTTCTCGGAGGGGCGGGAGGGGGGTGCAGGGGCAAACAGGGCGTGGGGTCATATGGTTTGTTTGACATATGGTGATGGGAGCTCAGAATTCTTCCACCAGTCTTCAATTTCGCCCCACAGACCCCCTCACGCCCCCCTCATTACTCCTACTTTTTTTCAGATTCAGTTAATTCAACTTTAAAACTTCAAAACTTTTACCCCCCCCCCTCCCCCCCCCCCCCCCCCCCCCAAAAAAAAAAGAATAAAAAAAAATGGTAGCTTTATATCCCCATTGATTTGCCAGTAGGACAGTATACAATGGTCCATAAAATCATGTCGAGAAGACGATTTCGTCCTCAAGTAAAATTAATTCCTGCGTTTGTGGTATCAGATCTCCTGGGGTGCCTTGCCATCATCAAAAACTGCTGTGGCTGCTGGCGACTGCGCCCAAGACCCCACCTTATATTATTACCAACTTTATAGGGTTTTGATTTATTGATTGATTTGTTGCTTTACGTCCACGGTAAACAGCTATGGTCATGTCGGGACGGTCAATTAACCTAACCACACTATTCCTGGGCAGGCTTAGACCTCCTAAGAGGTCAACAAGTACTAAGTGCACATACTTCCGTCAGTAACTGAGAACTGCCCTCTTTGAATCAGCGGAAGCAGAAACGAAAGTATGTGGCCAGCACGGGTATCGAATCCAGGACCTCTGACTTATAAGTCAGGTGCCCTACCGACTGCGCTACGCGGCTCGGCCAGCTTTACGGGGCATTCAGTGTCAGATTTCTGTTAATTTATTTTCTCCTGCATCTTTTTGCTGCTTATGCTCATCCAGAAATCAAATTCACCTGTATATTTAAGAAAATGTTCTTTGTGTTTCACACAGGTTTGATTAAGGCCAGTCTTACATAAAATAGGTAATATGCTGTGGTGTTGGGGGGGGGGGGGGGAGGTTCGTAAAGGTTTTCTCACCTATCGAGGGGGAGAAAGGGTGGGGGATTCTGGTGAGACTGAGGACTGAGAGGGTCGTAAATAAATAATTAAGTGAATCATATGAAAATGTACTCCTGCCCCATCCACCTCACCCCAACCTGATAATAAATGAGTCGTCCCTTAGCCAATCATCAGGTGGACAAACGAGAAAAATAATGGCCGTGTCACAGTACTGAGTCTATGTTTAAAGAGTGTGTAAACACACCCAGATTGTTTTGTGTAAGCAGCGAAATTGACAGTTTATATTTCTTCTTCGGTTTATAAGCTGTTATTAGGCCATGTTTCTACATGCCCAAAACATAAGTTGTAATATATTTGTAGCCTATCCTAGATGTGTTTTCAAATATTGAAAAGAGTTCTGTGTTATGTTCTCACACATTATACAGCATAACTGAGACACAGCATACAGTACTGAGAATCGGTTTTGCGACACACGATACACAACAGATTTTGACCCCTCTATCATTTTCTTTGAAAATATTTGCCCTTACATAGTATGATAGCTAACAAGATCAATGAATCCTGAGCCAACATACACCATAAAATAATTGCAACGAAGATACGGTCGTTTCATGTGAAATTGATGGACAGATTTGAAGAAATGGTACGGATGCTCCTTTTGAAATCGAAAGTAGAGTAGTGATTTTCTCAAATGAAATGTGAAAATAAAGCACATAAATAACAATCTACAGAAAATCAAGGTAGCATGTCGAAAAGATCTGTAGTTAGGCTTGTCGAACTATCGGTACTAAGTTGAAACTCCCTTACTTTATAATTTTAAAACACAAAAATAAACAGATCTGAAACTTACCCGCCATATTTGAACAAAGATGCGTCCACTATACACATCGGTACAACGGGTCACACGTACTGTACGCTCCCAACCAGTGTGAAGAGGATAAAGCAAAAACTGATACCGATAGTAAGGGGGTTGTAAGGGGAGGCAACAAAGCATAACTCTCAAGTACTAACTTTTGCAAAGCTTCTCAAGTACTAGCTTTTGCAAAGCTAGTTTCTTGGCCAGATTATCTCACAATAATAATAACTAGTTAAATAAATAATAACTTACTTACTTACTACTTATTTATAATAAAAAAGGAACAGTAATAATAAACAATTAGAAATAAATAATCATAAGGTTATTTAAAATGTCTTAGGCTATTTATAATGAGATAAGTTCCTACAAAAATAGAATAGGGAAAAGAGACTACAACTCATGAAAAACAGAGGGCAGCTAAAAGATTTAATTACAAGATTTAAAGCTTTTTTAGCAGTGTTTATCTCTTTCAGTTGTCAGAGTAAAATGATTATGTCATGTAATAGACTGAAACCAGTCTAAGCAACCACAGTAAACAGCAGGTTAAGAAATGAGAGTGTGGTGGGGGTGGGGGAGATATTTTCGAAGAATTCTTAATATTGCGAAAATTTAGCTTAAGTTTAAAGAATCTGGCACAAACAATATCAATTTGGCGAAAGTGGTGGCGAAAGAAAAAAATATCCAAGCGCTAACCCTGCCAATGAACTATCAGTAATACATAAAGGACATTTTGATTAGCTAATTTCTACACACTTCAATCCGGGGCGCATATCAACACAATGCAGGAAAACTCCGCTGTAATTTTGCGTAGTAAAGCGTGAATTATTTCATATACGGTGAAAAACAGGCAGCATTATTAGTATCTTTAGAATGCTGTGCACTTTCCTGTTAGGCTGTCGGTAACACATGAGGCCAGGATACTAAAGACTTTTTTATTATTCGTACGCCTCATGGATTCGTTCACTCTCAAGTCTGCGTGGAGATATTATTAAGATAAAAAAATTAAATGGTGTACAGTATTATCCTGACTGATAAGCGCCCCTGCTCAAATAAACGCTGATGCCTCTTTTTCGTAAAATAATATTCATATAATTTTTAATATTGAACAGTCTGGAAGACATAGATTATACTGTAGTTTTCCAGAAATGTGATCACTTTAAACAAAATATTAGAGGTCATCAATTTAAACTGAGGAAAAAGTTGTGTAAAAAAGAAATGCGAAAATGCTTTTTCTCATCAAAGGTTATCTCAGGTTGGAACGCACTGCCAGAATCCATACTAGTATCAGCACCGACTTTAAACAGCTTCCAGAACCCACTGGATCAGGAAAGTAAAAATTTTCTCAGATAGCCAAGCAACGGTTGGGATACTGAGTCTAGGATGGGAGAAGAAGGAACACAGGGCAACGGTGATGGAGATACAGCAGCTTTGGGGAGTGGTTGAAGAAAGAGGGATAGGGATAGAGATAGTCTGGACGCCAGGACATGCTGAGGTAAAGGGGAATGAATTTGCAGATAGGCTGGCTAAGGAGGCGGCAGTAGAAGCAGAAGAAATGCCTGAAATAACAACAATCACTACCATGGTAGAAGTGAGAGGCCTAGCCAAGACATCTTGTCAGAAGAAATGGCAGAATATGTGGGATGCCTCAGAGAAAGGGAGACATTTGTATGAATACAGGCGGTCATTGAAAAGCAAGGTAGTATACACAGATTTAAAAACACAAGAAAGATTGATTATGCAATTACGTACAGGATATTCCATACATATGAATACAGGAATAAATTAGGCATAAGAGACTCACAATTATGTCAGTGTAACCAGATAGAAACTGTCCAGCATTTTATCGAGGAATGTGAATTGTATGAAGGATTACGAGAAAAGCTGAGAGTAAGACTGTTTCAAAAGACAGGTATTTCTGATTTCACAGCAGGACTGTTTTTAGAAGTCAAGGATGCAGATCCACACAAACAAGACAGATATACAATTAATAACATATTACTAGAATTCATAAAGGGGACAAACAGATTCGGGGTTAAGGGGAATGAATCAGGAACATGCGCATAAAATATCATAAATGTACTTGAGAGACTATACAAAGAAGACAAACAAATACTTGGAGAAAGATACCTGAGAGTTACTTTGGCCTAATGGCTGTATAACAACAACAGCAAGGATAACTTCATGGGAGATGGACAATATACAGCCATAGTTAATAATACCTGGGTGTCAAACCAAGAGGGGGTTACACAAGTCAACCAGACTTTCGACCCTACGAGGATAAATGAATAAATAAAATAATACTAATATACAACAAAGTTCTGATCAGATATCAGTGCTTGCACTAATTTCTAAAATCAGGAGGTCCTGACTTGCAGCTCTCCATATTTGGAAGTCCCAGCCCTAAGACCTGGAAGTCCTGTCCTGATACGAAGTGTGCCGTCAATCAAAAGTCAAAAGCTTTACCACCATGTAATGCCTTGAAAAAGTAATATTAAACCCCTCTTTCTTTCTTAATCTAGAGAAACAGAAAGAATGAGTATAAAGTGAAGCCCATCAAAATATTCATATCAGTGATGCTTTGGAATGCTGGCTGAGGTGAATGGGTAAATTTATATGAGAAGAGACTCTCCGATTTTCAGCTTTGCCTCCCTTGTCAGTGGGGTTCAACTCTTAACTTTTTAGGAACAAAATTTTTTTGACACTAGCTTGGAAGGGAAGACAAGGAAATCAGAAAAAAGTTGTTCCCCTTTGTAAAAATGGTAGAGAAAAAATCAACATGGACATCAACCTTAATGAAGTTGTAAGTAGTAAGATCCTGATCAGGTGCAATAAAGTAAATCAGGTGAGCAAATCCACCCATTTGAGGCTTCTGTGGAAAGTAACTCAGGTGAGCAAATCCAGCCCTTTTCAGGCTCTTGTGGAAAATAAATCAGATGAGCAAATCCAGCTCATTTCAGGCACATGTGCAGTCTCTGTTATTCATTCATTTATCATTTTTCTAAACTAAAATTACTGCTTCTTTTTTTCATGAGTTAATAAAAAAAAACTGTCCGACTTATATGCAAGTAGTGTCAATAATACCCTAACTTCCAGGTAATTGGGACAATTTCTGTGGCGGGAAAGTGCAAGCTTCAAGGTCGCTTGCACTCTACATCAAAGAAAATTTCAGCATGTGGGGTCAGAAGAAATTGAATGAAAACAAAAATGGTTTCTGTTATTTTGATGTTTACTTAAGCTGGAAATTTTGTCTTAACCTGAATTCTAACATTATAAGCTGTCACCCCTCTCGCAAAACGGATTACCCACGACAGAAAAAATGAAACTTTTGTAGCTGGAAACTACTGACTGGAAACTATTGACCAGACTGCTCAGTGTATTTTGGCTTTGAGACAGTTCTTCTCGGAAGACTAGTCAGGTGTCCATAGCAGTGTTTGCAATTAACTAATTACACATCGGTTGACAGTGTGCATGGTATGGTGTCACTGTGAAATAGGGAAAGTAAGACCCAATATTTTGAGTGCATGCAAGCTCAAACAACTGTTTGATGTTGCCGCGAGTAGATTTTATTGCTCAAGGGTCCACAGTTTTGTCCAGGAAATAATTGATAGGTGTCAAAAGTGTGATAATAACTGTAAACTATGATTGAAAGAGACTGGAATATAAGACATGCGAGCCGCGACACGAGAAAACCAACAATGTGGTTGTGGGCCCAGCGCAGACTCGGATCAGCCTGGGCATCCACCCAGTCTGATTAGGCTCTTTGCTAAGCACTTAAAGGGTAGTCAAGGGACTAAGCTACCTTCATGCGGACAGCGAAGACTCTGATCAGGCTGGGCGGATGCCCAGGCTGATCTGAGTGCGCTGGACGCACGACCACATTGTTGGTTTTCTCGCGTCGCGACTCATGCCTTTTGAATCTGGGCGTACACTGATCATTTTTGGAAGTCTGAGGACGCCTTTGATGTCTGTTTTTGACGTACAGAAGAACTTTTCGGCTGTAAATACGTCGAAAACGTCCATTAGTGCAAGCACTGGATATTCAGTTCGTCTACTTTTGATTGTTTTTTTTTGTTTTTTTTTCGTCTCAGTGCAATGTTCAGGAAACACTTGGACCCAGTTGTTCAAAAGTAAGGACGTCGTTTAAGAAATAGATCAGCTCTAGCAGTGAATTGTTGAGTAATAATTCACTGTTTGGAGGTCAGTTATAAAGTAGATCATATCACGAGCGCGGAGCGCGAGTGATATGTCTACTAACAACTGACCGACAAACAGTGAATTATTACTCAATAATGCAATGCTAGAGCTGAACTATTTCGATTCTAACACTCAAAAAGGCTGAAAAAGTATTCTTTTCATTCAAACTCTCCCAACCTTCCTGCCAGCGCGCTCATGCTCCCGCCAATATTCTTAACTGTATCTAAGGCAAATGTATGTTTTTATGGCCATTTTAGAAAGAAAAAGAGACGTTACACCGTCTAACGTCTCAAAACGTCACAAAATTAAGTCAGTAATGCCAGTGACGTCAGCAAGTAGACACACGCGCTCTGAAACAGTGAATTGTTGCAGAATAAAACACGGAGACTTTCCATTGCTTCTATAGGCGCACTGTGTTAGAATAGTTAACAAATGTTAATATCACAATATGTCAATATTTTTTGTTGTAAAAATGTGAGAAGCTTTTGCAGTGCAAAAGCTTCTCACATATTTTCAACAAAACATATTAGTGTATTTGGTTATGAAGCAGTAAAACACTTAACGTGATGACCTCTTAACGAGCTTGTTAGGCTAACAATGCTTTGAACAACTGGGCCCTGATCTTGACCAGCCTAATGGGTTGTGCAGGGCCTAACAAATTTAGGACAACAAAAAATTTTGTTTGGGCATATTAAATTTATTTTACTTGCTCAAAGATTTGTCCGATATATAGGGAAAGGAAGTGGTGGGGTGGGGGAGGGGGAGAAGGGAGAATCATTAGTTTATATAGAGCTGTATACAGCTAAGAAAACTTTCAAAAATCTTCTTTGAAACTAAGGAGGCCCAGAGGTTATATCAATAGTATGAAGCAACATTTAGTGGTCACCTACATATATCCTGCCAGTCATGTTCCTAGGATTAAAACTTGCCTCACCCCCAGTGTTTCCCCCAGACTGAAAAAGGGGCAGGGTGCTGCTGAAAAAAGGGAACTTTTAGCGCGGCAAAGGGCATCTCTGGGGCGGATGCAGGAATTTTGGATAGGGGGTTCAAATTAGCTGGTGAGGGGGTTCGATTTGCGCAGTTCGACCAATTTTGGCTGAAATTCCCCATGAATATGAAATAATTTAGGCTGATGAGGGGGTTCGTTTGAACCCCCCGAACCCCCTCTGGATCCGCCACTGCATCTGGAGGGGCAATGTTACTCACGTTGTTCGGCTTTCATCTAATAATTAACCTCAAAAGTATGACATTTCAGTGCAGTAAAACTACCATTATGTTTACTTTAATATGTAGTGTAATTCAGCAGTACTGTTCATATAAAGTGTTAGTGTGGCCAGTCCGTTATTGAATTGCTCAAAAAAATGTTGAACTGCTAAAAAAAAAAATTCCAGCATTCTCAGACCACCACTACCTCCCCACCTTTCCCCCCACCCTCAATATACACATCCAAAGTTGCACCTCAGATGATCGGTCTGATTTGTTCTAGTGATTTTGATCAAAGCTGACACTTGTTTACACTCAAATTCTGTTTCTCTCAAAACTGAGTTTAATTCTACACTTAGGTGAACATACCTACCATGAGACCTTTCCAGAGTAAAGGTAAAGGTTTCCCATAGCCTAATAGCCGTAGGCGCCGTGGGGGTTAGAGACCTACTGTATCTTGGGCACAGCTGATGAAAAGTGGAGCCCATCCCTCTCCTTTCGCTGCCTTATCCTTCCCTAATTCGAAAAAGGTACCCATTTACTGCTGGGTTGACAGAGAGAGTTTTCCAGTCGTCGGATGGCGACAATGAGCCGCGTACTCATGACCTTCCGGCGACTTTCTGCACAATAACCAGGCCACTCTAACCACTCGGCTACCGCACCTCTTTCTAGAGTAGTTACATATCAAATAAGGATCGCGTATTGTTGCATATCTGGGTTGGTAACTTTGTTAAATCGCAAATTACTGCATGGTGACAGCTGTTGAGATGCTGAAAATTGCGGATTTCCCAATTATTAATAAAATTGACTGGTTCTTGTTCCACAGATAGTACGCCTGAATCGGCGGGAACTAGATAGAAAAACAAGTATCAGCTTTCATCAAAATAACTGGAACAAATCAGACCCGTCATCCAAGGTGCAGTTTAGGATGTATGTATTGAGGGTTAGGGAAAAAGGGGTAGGGGTGATGGTTTGAGAATGCCAGATAATAAGATTGTTTATTTTTTAGCAGTTCAGCAATGGATTGGTCAGCACTTACACTGAACAGTATTGTTGAATTACACGAAATATTAAACTTAGGAAGGTAGTGTTACTGCACTGAAATTGCTTACTTTTGAGGTTATATTTGAAGTATTGGGTAACACAAAAGTAAAGAAGTTAAACAAACTATACAGTAGCTCATGTTTTATTTTAGAATAAGAAAAAAACAAAAAAAAAACAGAAAAGTACGTGAAACGACGCATCAAAGTTGCTGTCAAAAAGTCTTTCTGATGCAGAACTCAGTCTCCCTGAAATGAAATCCAAATCTCCCACATGGTCCTCAAGTCTAGAGCTCATCACATGTTTGACAGTTTCAATCTTCTTTTCAAAAGCCACTGGGTCAATTGTAACCAGATTTCATATAGAGCCTCCAGGGGATGAGGGAACAAATGTTTTTTTTTTTTTTTTCAACTGGTCCAGGTCACATGAGAAGCATGGCCACTATGCCTAATTGTGGTAAAAAGCTTTAAAAATCTTCTCCAGAACCAATCGACCAGTGGCCTTGAAACTTGGTATGTAGCATTGGGTACTCCAGTAATACCAACATAATTCAAATGAATGACCTTGAGTTGACCTTGACTTTTTTACAGCATGGTCAAATATGAGAAACTGCTAGAACACAAGATTTCATGGAACATATTGAAGAATTTGGCCCAGGATAGTTCAAATGATGACCTTGGGTTGAATTTGACAATTTGCTTCTGGTGCTTTTTAAGGGGAAAATGGTAAATATAAGAGTTCATGGAACTTGTAGAAAATTTGGGTACAGAAGTTAATAAATACAGTCTAATAAATGAGATTAAGCACTTGAATTTTTTTAGCACTAGAGGTCAAGGTCATTTTTTGACTTTAACCAATGTCAGTCATATTTTGACAGTTTAAACTATCAGGTATATTCAAATAATGATCCTAGTTTGACCTTTGACCTTATTTACTCCTGAAGGTTTCAGCGTCATGGCCCTCTTGTTTAAAGTTTTTACCATATATGGGTGTGGCGGCCATGTTGGTCATGCGACCAGAACCATTTGAACAACTTTTCGTTTCTAAGACCCCAGGAGGCTACATATGAAATTTGGTTACAATCGGCCCTGTGGTTTCAGAGGAGAAGTCGTTTGAAACTGTGGATGGACGGAAGACGGAGCCTGCCCATACCATAAGCTTCCCCCGAAACCGCTGGCTCAGGTGAGCTAAAAATGGATTTGATTGAATATCCATCCTGTGCAATAGAACAATATTTGCTTCCTAAAGTGGGAAATTGGAGATGGGATTGATAACTGTCTTTGATCTGACTGGTCAGGACACAGCATTCTGCAGAATTCTTGCATCATTAAATTTTGTTTGTTGTCTTGTTTCCAGGTTGAGGCATCACTAGATATTGATCCTGATAATGAAGATCTTGTGAAACTCAGGAATGATCTGCAGGTTAGTAATATCGCATTGTCTATTGTTGGAAACTAGTGACTTTACATACAAAGATAAGTCTGTGATTCAAATATAATCCATTTCCATAATGTAGTTGCATTGCCAGATAAAACAATTTTCTCCCTGCAGATAGCAGAAGCATAGCATAGGAATTACTTTCCCAGTGTTGTCCACGTTGACACCGTAAACCTTGCCTCGAGTTTTCTGGTTGGGCTCTGGGGTTTCAAGTTTTCTGTTGTTTTTATTTATTTATTTTTTTTGCTCCAGGGCTTTCAATCTCTGAGATTTGGGGCCAAACTTAAGCCCCATTCCCAAGTCCAAAAGGTGTCTTTTTTTTCCCTATTCCAAAAGAAAAATTCCAACCTGAATCAGTACTCAGTTCAACTGCCACGGATCTTGATAGAGCATTTTTACACAAAGTAAGCATCTGCAGAAGAAAACGATTTCATTTATCCTGCAGGCAGTTTTTAGCTAAATGTTTTTACTTTTAAGCTCACCGAACGAAAGTTCAGGAAGGGCTTTTGTTGTCACTATGGCGTCCGCATCCAGATTAGATGTTTTGGTTAAAGTTTTTTTAAAGACCTATATCTCCTTTATCCATGAATGGATTGATTTGATACTTGCACTGTAGTTAGATATTGGTACCGTCCAAAGTTTTACAGGATACCACCTCCACCCCACTCAGTGACCTTGATGTCAAGGTCACAGACTTAGAATATTGAGTTTTTTTTGGACTGGATGTTTTGGTTAAAGTTTTTAGCTCACCTGAGCCAGCGGCTCCGGGGGAGCTTATAGGATGGTAAGGCTCCAGCGTCCGTCGTCCGTCGTCCGTCCACACTTTCAAACAACTTCTCCTCTAAAACCGCTAGGCCAATTGCAACCAAATTTCATATGTAGCCTCCTGGGACCTTAGGAACGAAAAGTTGTTCAAACGGTCCTGGTCACATGACCAACATGGCCGCCATGCCCATATATGGTAAAAACCTAAAAAAATCTTCTTCTCCAGAACCAATAGGCCGATGGCCTTGAAACTTGGTATGTAGCATCGGGTACGCGAGTACTACCAAGATTGTTCAAATTATGACCTTGGGTTGACCTTGACCTTTTTTACGGCAAGGTCAAATTTGCTTCCTTGTGCTTTTATATGGCAAATTGCCTGAATATAAGATATCTTGGAAACTGTTTCAGATTTTGGGCTAAAAATCGGTATCTACAGTCATCTTAATGAGTACGTGAAGATTTATGAGTATAAGAGGTCAAGGTCATTCTTTGACCTTTGACCCAGAATGTCCATATTTTGACAATTTCGAACAATCTCCTCAACAGCCATTGGGCCAACTGAAACCAAATTTCATATAGAGCCTCCAGGGGTTGAGGGAACAAAAATTTATTCATATGGTCCAGGTCACGTGACCAACATGGCCACCACGCCCATATATGGTAAAAACTTTTAAAAATCTTCTTCTCCAGAACCAATTGACCGATGGCCTTGAAACTTGGTATGTAGCATTGGGTACTCAAGTACTATCAAGATTGTTCAAATTATGACCTTGGGTTGACCTTGACCTTTTTACGGCAAGGTCAAATATGGGAAAATGCTAGAACATATGATTTCATGGACAGTTTTGAAGAGTAAGGCCTAAAATTGGTAAATGCAGTCGAGTACATGAAGATTTATGAGTATAAGAGGTCAAGGTCATTCTTTGACCTTTGACCCAGAACTCTCATATTTTGACATTTTCAAATAATCTTCTCCAAAGCCACTGGGCCAGTTGTAACCAAATTTCATATTTTGCCTCTAGGGGTTGAGAGAATGAATTTTTTTTCAAACGGTTCAGGTCACATGACCAACATGGACGCCACGCCCATATATGGTAAAAACCTTTACAAATCTTCTTCTCCAGAACCAGTTGACCGATGGCCTTGAAACTTGGTATATAGCATTGGGTACTCAATTATTATCAGATTGTTCAAATTATGACCTTTGCTTGACCTTGACCATTTTACGGCAAGGTCAAATATGGCAAATGCTACTACATAAGATTTCATGGGAATTTTTGAAGATTTTGGCCTAAAAATAGGTATATACAGTCATCTTAATGAGGTCATGAAGAATTATGAGTACAAGAGGTCAAGGTCATTCTTTGACCCAGATCTCATATTTTGACATTTTCAAAAGTTATCTCAAAAGCCAAAGGGCCAATTGTAGTCACATTTCATATAGAGCCTCCAGGGGTTGAGGGAACAAAAATGTGTTGAAATGGTCCAGGTCACATGACAACATGGCCACCATACTCATTTATGATATAAACCTTTAATATTTTTCTTCTCCAGAACCAATATGCCTATGGCCTTGAAACTTGGTAAGTAGCATGGAGTACTAGAGTACTTCCAAGACTGTTCAAATGATGACCTTGGGTTCACCTTGACCTTTTGTGCAGCATGGTCAAATATGGGAAAATGCTAGAACATAAGATTTCATGGAAATTTTTGAAGATTTTGGCCTAAAAATGGTATATATGGTTATCTTAATGCCTATTAGCACAATAAGATTTATGAGTACAAGAGGTCATGGTCAGTCTTTGACTTTTGACCCTAGACTCATATTTTGACAATTTCAGACATAAGAAAAAGCCACTTTGCCAATTGCTCAGGTGAGCGGATCAGGGCCTCATGGCCCTCTTGTTTAAAGCCCAGTATCTCCTTAACCCATTGATGGATTCTTTTGATATTTGCATTGTAGTTAGATATTGGTCCAAAGTTTGCCACCTAGTAACACCCCTGTCCCACTCAGTGACCTTGATGTCAGGGTCATGGACTTAGAAAATTGTCGTTTTATGTATTGGATGTTTTGGTTAAAGCTCTTTAAAGACCCATGTCTTCTGAACCCATGGATGGATTCTTTTGATATTTGCACTAAAGTTAGATATTAGTCCAAAGTTTTACAGATTACTACCCCAACCCCACTCAGTGACCTTGATGTCAAGGTCATGGACTTAGGATTTTTGTGTGTGTGTGTGTTATTAAAGTTTTTTAATTGCATACTGATTCATAATGCCTGAACTGATGTTAGATACTTGTTGGAGTTGTACAAAATACTATATACTAACTCCACTGGGTGACCTTGAAGTCAAGGTCATCCACTTAGAATTTTGTCTTAAAGATTTTGGTTAAAGTTTAATATTTTTGAAGACATTTTACAGTGCCACAGTGGAGTCAGTTGATACTAATACTTGGACTGATGTTAGATGATGGTTACGGGTTTTGATACAGCCTGCCTCCCTCTACCCCTCAGTACTTTGACCTCAAGGTCATGGACTTTGAAACTTTTTGGATTTTTTTTTTATGCCCCCGCCACGAAGTGGGGAGGGGCATATAGTTTTGCCCTTGTCCGTCCGTGCATACGTACGTACGTACGTCCGTGCATACGTCCGTCACACTTTGTAGTACTGTTCTTGTCAACGCAACTCTTCCTACAGTATTCGATGCAGGGAGTTGAAACTTGGAACACAGTTCAGACATGCATTGAACATGTGCATAAAGGAAACATAACTTTGATTAAGATCTTTATTGCAGAATTATGTCCCCTTGAATAATAAACATATTTTGACCATATTTCACATCTGAGTACTGTTCTTGTCTCCGCAACTCGTCCTACAGTATTTGATATAGGGAGTTGAAACTTGCAACACAGTTCAGACATGCATTGAACATGTGCATAAAGGAAACAGAACTTTCATTAAGGTCTTTATTGCAGAATTATGTCCCCTTGAATAATATACATATTATAACCATATTTCACATTTGAGTACTGTTCTTGTCTCCGCAACTCCTCCTACAGTATTTAATGTAGGGAGTTGAAACTTGCAACACAGTTCAGACATGCATTGTACATGTGCATAAAGGAAACAGAACTTTGATTAAGGTCTTTATTGCAGAATTATATCCCCTTGAATAACAAATATTTTGACCATATTTCACATTTGTAGTACTGTTCTTGTCTCTGCAACTCCTCCAATTGTATTTGATGTAGGGATTTGAAACTTCTTAGACAGTTCAGACATGCATTGAACATGTGCATAAAGTCAACAAAACTTTGATCCAGGTCATTATGGCAGAATTACATCCCCTTGAATGACATGCATATTTTGACCATATTTCACACTTTGTAGTACTGTACTTGTCTCTGCAACTCCTCCAATAGTATTTGATGTAGGGATTTGAAACTTGCAACACAGTTCAGACATGCATTGAACATGTGCATAAAGGAAACAGAACTTTCAGTCAGGTCTTTATTGCAGAATTATGTCCCCTTGAATAACGTACATATTTTGACCATATTTCCATAGCTTAAATACAATCTCACCTTTTATCGTCGCTCTAGGGGCCTCATTTATTAACAGATTTTGGTATTACATCACAGCTTTATTGGATAAGACAGTACCTTGAACAACTTTGCGTTTCAGGTTTGTAGGATGAAGGTCAAGGTCACAGTTGCTATTTTCAGAAAAACTAGGGCATTGCTCCAGCGCTTTCATTTATAGATCGATTTTGATGTAACTTCACATAAATGTTAAGTATAACAATATCTTGAATAAATTACTGTTTCAGCACCGCAGGTCCAAGGTCAAGGTCACAGTTGCTATTTTTAGAAAAAAACTTTATCATTCCTCTACTCCTCTATTCATTGATAATTTTGATGTAACTTCACTCAAATGTTTAGTGTGACAATATATTGGACAAGTTCGTGATTCAGAATTTCAGGGTAAAGGTCAAGGTCATATTTGCTATTTCAGAAAATATGCTGTCATCCCTCTGGAATGATTTTGGCATAACTTGACACAAATATTTAGCTTGACAATATCTGGGAAAAATTTACGTTTCATCATTGTAGGTCCAAGGTCAAGGTCACAGATGCTATTATAGGTACATGTAAATCTTTGTCATGGTTCTAGCGCCTTTATTTATCAACTGATTTTGATAGAACTTCACACATATATTAAGTATGACAATATCTTGGACAAGTTAACCTTTCAGGGTTGTAGTTCCAAGGTCAAGGTCACAGTTGCTATTTTTAAGAAAAACTCAGTCATCCCTCTAGCACCTTTATTTATTGACAGATTTTGATGTAACTTCACACAAATATGTTTTAACACATTACTTTTATAGTGAGGCATATGGCGGGGGCATTCATTACCTTTAGTGATTGTCTAGTTATTAATAATTTTATTTGAAGACATAAATGTGTTGACAGTATGGACATCCTTGCCTGAAGTTTTATGCAGTGCAAGCCACACCACCATAGCAACTGTGTGATGGGCAGGCACCAATTCAGGCGACCTATGCTGTCAGGCGACAGCTCTTGTTATATATGCCATAATATAATGTTTCTAAAGAAAACCTCACAAAACTAGGTTACGATTTTTCCCAATTTCAATCACAGTGTCGGTAATTTTCCCAATCTAAAGGCCCCAGCCCCAGTCCCAAAAAGTGGTGTGAGAGCCCTGGGCTCTATTATGTGACTCTGGGCAAACAGACAAGACATGGCATTCTGCAGAATTCTTATTACACCTGTTTAAACTCCATATACAGTTGTCAAGTTCAGACTCGCTGGTTACCAAGGGGCTTGCATGTAGGCTCAATTTTATAACAAAATTTTTGCACCTGCTACCGTCAAGCTGAAAGTTTAAAAAGATATATATATATTTTCTCACGTAAAATTCTGAGCAGCGATGCTTATCACTGCATATGCTTTCACCATTAGAACTGTCTCACCAAGACAGTTCTCATGAGGAGATGGATGATGGCTTGCAATTTTACATCTTTTTCAACAGTATTTCAGTCATATCAGTAAAATGGGAGGGTGTTAATGAATGGCTGTGTACAATATAACCCTATTAACAGTTGAAAGGATTTCCACCTATAACGGGAATCGAACTTGAGACCACTAGGTCAGGTCACAGCATATGCTTTTATGTAGAAATAAGAAAAAATTATCTCAAAATTATCACAATTGATCCCTTTATCTCCATTTCAGATGCCCAAATATTTATGATAATATTTACCATATTTATGATGGTACCGAAAGATTTAAGCTGTGAAGTTTCCTCATAATTTTGTCTGAAATATAAACAGACCTCCATAACTTGACTGAAATATAAACAGACCTCTCTAACTTGACAATTATTTTAAAATGATGAATAGGGTTCTTTACTTCTGGGTTTTATAACTTGTAAATGAACAACCTTAATGTGTTTAGAGATTTGTATTTTATAGATGAAAGCGAGCCGTTAATGGCACCGAAATACTTGAACAAGACTCGCTAACGTACAACGTAAGTATGAACAGAAGCTCGAACACTGTAAATCCAAGTCAGGAGAAATTGTTTCTGTATGATATATTTAATGGCAAGAACATAAAAATCTAGACGGTCATAAAAGAAAAGAAAACAAATAATCACAAACAAAACTGACAAGAAACCATATTTTTTGTGGGGACATGGGATGCAGGTGTGTAGTCGGAATGTTATACAGCACCAAATCAGCCCAGACTTGCATGGATATATCATTGAACACATGAAATAAGCTAATAACCCCCCTTCTAACACAGGCTTTTCCTATCTAAGAGTACCCCAGATATGTAAATCCTTGTTGTGCAATATGGTTATATTGTTATTAGATGTTTTTTACCTTCCGGGGGTGGTCGGGTGGTGTGATGGTGTTGCGTGTAACTTCCAGTGCCGGGGCGTCCTACTGATTTGAATAGTAATGGGGCAAGGGCTTACTGTGCTGGCAGTCAGTGCGGGTGGGGGTTGTTTGGACATTTTTCTCTCATCTATCATTTCTCTCTTCTTTCTCCCTCTCTCCGGGAGACGGCCTGATATAGACTGAAATACTGTCTCAAAGGGCTGTTAAACCCAAAACAACCAACCAACCAACTTTTTCCCTTCCAGAAAAAAAATCTCAAAAATCTAGATCAAACTTGTAAGATGTATCTAGATTTTTGGAATAGTTTTGGAAGGGATGAAACGGCATCTTATACATGTAATTGAACTGTCGTTGTCTTGGCACTTGAACTAGCTCAGAAAAAGCTCGGTTTAAAGAACAGAAATATTCACTTCAAGTTCTTGTGAATTTTTATGTAAACATGACACTTTAGAAGATGAGACTTGTTTATAGTTACATGTGAAAACTTCAGAGAATGTTTTCTAAAGTCCTCTGTTTATTTGTGTGTCATTACCTATAGGAGGTGATTCAGTTGACATTAGATCTGATTGGTCAGAAGCAGGGGTCAACAGATGTTACAGCAAATGAAGCGGGATCAAGTGAGGAAGGGACGGATGCCCGGATACCAGTTAAAGCATGGAAACCAGGGGATAAATGTATGGCTCCATACTCAGAAGATAAGAAGTTAGTGCAACATTTACATCCACATCAAATTTTGTCACTAAACATAAGCAGCTTCCTTCACCGGCTGTTGAACTGTATGATAATTCTAGTCTATTCTATCCATAAACATGCAAGCTTTCATAGGGATGCCACATAATAACTTTACAACTGGTCCTGTATTCAGCTTCCCTAGTTTTTCTGACAAAGTCCCTGTGCCCTTTTTGTCCCCTGTAGTCAAAGAGGACTGAAGTATTGGGTTCTGTCTGTCAATTCATCAGTCTGTCTGTCTGTCCTTCTTTTCATCTGACATTCACGAAAATTTCAGAATATTGTTATCACTACATGACATGGATTCTGTTATATTGGGGTCAGACCCTTTTCGGCCAAAGTTACAACCCTTTATCTGTAATTTTATCCAAATCTTGTAACCGCAACTGAAGGCTCCTTCAGTTTTGAGCTCACCTCAGCACAAAGTTCTCTAGGTTGTGATCGATATTTGCCAGTCTCTTCATCCATCCATCCCTCCATCTGACTATTGTCAACAATTTCTAGAAACAAAATCTCCTAGACCAGTAAGCACATTTTAAAATAAATTTACACAAATGTTCTAGTTATAGCCCTGTACCAAAACTGTTTAAATGGTTCTGCTCTGCAGAATAAAATGGCCACCAAACTTAAAAATAGAAAAAACCTTTAAACGGCATCTCCTCTCAAGCCAATGGCTCAGTTTCTTTATAATTTCACAGAAATGTTTTACTCATAGCCCTGAACCAAAATTTTTAAAAGGGCTCCACCCCACTAAACAAGGTGGCCTCCAGAGCTAAAAATAGAAATAAATCTTTGAATGAATGATACAGAGAACATAGTTTTGATCCCATCTTGATGAAACTTTGTCAGAATGTTTATCTTTATAAAATCTAGGCCAAGATTGAAACTGGGCCATGTCGGATCAAAAAGTAGGTTACAAGGTCAAATTTTAGAAAAAAAAACTTGTGTACACTCTGGAGGGCACAGTTATGATCAAAACTTCATGAAACTCTTGTCAGAATGTTTATCTTTACAAAATCTAGCATGATTTTTAAACTGGGTCATGTGGGGTGAAAACTAGGTCACTAGGTCAAATGTTAGAAAACTGTGGACACTCCAGAGGGCACAGGTATGATCCAATCTTCATGAAACTTTGTCAGAATGTTTATCATATGACATCTAGGCCAAGTTTGCAACTGGGTCATGTCAGGTCACTAGGTCACTAATCACTAGGTCAGATCTTAGAAAAAAATTAGTGTACACTGTAGAGGTCTCAGTTTCGTACCAACCTCGATGAAACTTTGTCAGCATGTTTGTCTCCAACAAATCTAGACTAAATTTGAAACTAGATCATGTCGGGTCAAGAACTAGATCACATTTTCAAATCTTAGAAAAACTTCCTGTTCTCTCTAGAGGGCACAGCTTTGATCTTATTCTCATGCTTTGTAAGACTGTTTATCTTTAAGAAAGCTAGAACAAGTTTGAAACTGGGTCATGTGGGGGTCAAAAACTAGGTCACTAGGTCAGGTATTAGAAAAACTTTGTGCACACTTTAGAGAGCACAGTTTTGATCCAATCTTTATTTCACATTGTCAGAATATTAATCTCTATGAAGTCTAGGTTAATTTCAAATCTGGGTTATGTCAGATGAAAAACTAGGTCAGTAGGTCAAATCTAAAAAAAATCATGTTTACACACTTCAGGGCACAGTTTCGATACAATCTTCATGACGCTTTGTCAGAATGTTTACCTCTATGAAATTTAGGCCAAATTTGAAACTGGGTCATGTTGGGTCAAAAACTAATAGGCATTAGATCATATCTTAGAAAAACCTTAGGTACACAATAAAGGCTTATTTTCCATTGCATCTTTGTGAATCTCTGTCTGTCATAAGTGTGGTTGTCTCAGAGGTTTAGTTTGAACATGGGTGAAGTCAGTTCAAAAATTAGGTCACCAGGTCAAATCATTGACAAACCTTGTTTCATAATTGATGCTTCATATATCTGTGAATGTTTGTAAAACTTTGTCAGAATGTTTGTTTTGACAGTGTCTGGGCCAAGCTAAAATATGGGCCACATCAGGTAAAAATTAGATCAATTCAAATATCTTCGTCAGAACCAGTGGGCTTATTGGTTGATTGTAATGAAACTTGGTATGTAGCATTAGGTACTCAGGGCCCATTATAGATTCTTCATATTTTGACCTTGGGTTGACCTTGACATATTTTACGCCAAAGTTAATAAGATAACTCGAATATCTTGGTTCACATGTTACTCAGATGAGCAATCCAGGCCCATCACAGCTCTCTTGTCTTTGATTTTCATCAGACTTTCAGGATTTTATTGCCACCATTTGATGTTGATCATATTTGAGTCGCGACACGAGAAAACCAACAATGTGGTTGTGCACCCAGCGCAGACTCAGGTCAGCCTGGGCATCCGCCTAGTTTGACCAGACTCTTTGTTAAATGCTCAAAGGGTAGCTAAGGGTCTAAGCTACCGCCATGCTGACAACGAATTGTCTGATCAGACTAGATGGATGCCCAGGCTTATCTGAGTCTGCGCTGGGCGCACAACCACATTGTTGGTTTTGTCATGTCGTGGCTCATTTGATTCTTTGATTTGAGTCTTTTCATACCCCTGACATACAAAGTATGTTTAGGGGTATATAGTTTTCGTCTTTCAATCCGTTTGTCCATCTGTTTGTCTGGCCATGTGTCCGTCTGGTCATTCTTACAAATTAGGTTTGAATGGCTTTGTTTTGGCACTGAATAGCTTTAAGTGACTCAATCAGTTTGGCTTGCCAGAGAAAAACATTTTACTGTTAATACAAGAGGTATTAGGGTGGTTAGACTAAGACATTTGCGAAAAGGCACATAAATTTTATCCAGAGTCTTTGGACATTGGACATCCATGTACTGTAACATTTGCATTTTCATGGACACAGATACTATGAAGCTACATTGGATGAAATATTAGAAGATGGCTCCTATACTGTAACATTTGCATTTTCAGTTACTATGAAGCTACAGTGGCTGAAATATTAGAAGATGGTTCATGTACTGTAACATTTGCATTTTCACAGATACTATGAAGCTACAGTGGCTGAAATATTAGAAGATGGCTCCTGTACTGTAACATTTGCATTTCCACAGATACTATGAAGCTACATTGGATGAAATATTAGAAGATGGGTCCTGTACTGTAACATTTGCATTTTCAGTTACTATGAAGCTACATTGGATGAAATATTAGAAGATGGTTCATGTACTGTAACATTTGCATTTTCACAGATACTATGAAGCTTCAGTGGCTGAAATATTAGAAGATGGCTCCTGTACTGTAACATTTGCATTTTCACAGTTACTATGAAGCTACATTGGATGGAATATTAGAAGATGGCTCCTGTACTGTAACATTTGCATTTTCACAGATACTATGAAGCTTCAGTGGCTGAAATATTAGAAGATGGCTCCTGTACTGTAACATTTGCATTTCCACAGATACTATGAAGCTACAGTGGCTGAAATATTAGAAGATGGCTCCTGTACTGTAACATTTGCATTTCCACAGATACTATGAAGCTACAGTGGCTGAAATATTAGAAGATAGCTCCTGTACTGTAACATTTGTATTTTCACAGTTACTATGAAGCTACATTGGCTGAAATATTAGAAGATGGTTCATGTACTGTAACATTTGTATTTTCACAGGTACTATGAAGCTACATTGGATGGAATATTAGAAGATGGCTCCTGTACTGTAACATTTGCATTTACACAGTTACTATGAAGCTACAGGGGCTGAAATATTGGAAGATGGTTCTTGTACTATAACATTTTTATGCCCCCGTGACGATAGTCAGGGGGCATTAAGATTTGCCCCTGTCTGTCTGTCCGTCCGTCTGTCCGTCCGTCTGTCTGTTCGTCACGCTTTATAGTATAGAGTTTGTGTAATCAACTCCTCCCACAGTTTTCAATGGATCTTTTTTAAACTTTGCATACATATTGTGAACATATTGAAGATGTGCATGTGGATTTTTGATGGAGCTAAACTTAATTTTGACAGAATTACAGCCTTTTGAACTTTTAGGCATTTTTAGCAAATTTTAGGCAAATTCTTGTATTGTGGGGTATAGAGTTTGTGTAATCTACTCCTCCCACAGTTTTCATAAGATCTTTATCAAACTTTGCATACATGTTAGAAACATATTGAGAAACATATTGAAGATATGCATGTGGGTTTTTGATGGCCCTAGAATTAATTTTGACAGAATTACGGCCTTTTGAACTTAGTCATTTTAGGCAAAATTTTGCATTGTAGGGTATAGAGTTTGTGTAATCAACTCCTCTCACAGTTTTCAATGGATCTTTTGTAAACCTTGCATACATGCTGTAAATATATTGAAGATGTGCATGTGGGGTTTTGTTGGCCCTAGAATTAATTTTGACAAAATTACGGCCTTTAGAACTTAGTCATTTTTGGCGAATGTTTGCATTGTAGGGTATAGAGTTTGTGTAGTCAACCTCTCTCACAGTTTTCAATATATCTTTTTCAAACCTTGCATACATGCTGTGAGTGTATTGAAAATATGCATGTGGGTTTTTGTCAGACTTAGAATTAATTTTAAGAGAATTACGGCCTTTTGAACTTAGTCATTCTAGGGATTTTTTTTTTAACTTAGTCATTTTATGCAAATTCTTGTATTGTAGGGTATAGAGTTTGTGTAATCAATTCGTCCCACAGTTTTCATTGGATCTTTATCAAACTTTGCATACATGTTGTTTGGGACATATTGAAGATGTGCATGTGGGTTTTTGATGGCCCTAGAATTAATTTTGACAGAATTACGGCCTTTTGAACTTAGTCATTTTAGGCAAATTTTTGCATTGTAGGGTATAGAGTTTGTGTAATCAACTCCTCTCACAGTTTTGAATGGATCTTTTTCAAACCTTGCATACATGCTGCAAATATATTGAAAATGTGCATGTGGGTTTTTATTGGCCCTAGAATTAATTTTGACAAAATTACGGCCTTTAGAACTTAGTCATTTTTGGCGAATGTTTGGATTGTAGGGTATAGAGTTTGTGTAGTCAACCTCTCTCACAGTTTTCAATGTATCTTTTTCAAACCTTGCATACATGCTGTGAGTGTATTGAAGATATGCATGTGGGTTTTTGTCAGACTTAGAATTAATTTTAAGAGAATTACGGCCTTTTGAACTTAGTCATTCTAGGGATTTTTTTTAACTTAGTCATTTTATGCAAATTCTTGTATTGTAGGGTATAGAGTTTGTGTAATCAACACGTCCCACAGTTTTCATTGGATCTTTATCAAACTTTGCATACATGTTAGAAACATATTGAAGATGTGCATGTGGGTTTTTGATGGCCCTAGAATTAATTTTGACAGAATTACGGCCTTTTGAACTTAGTCATTTTAGGCAAATTTTTGCATTGTAGGGTATAGAGTTTGTGTAATCAACTCCTCTCACAGTTTTCAATGGATCTTTTTCAAACCTTGCATACATGCTGTAAATATATTGAAGATGTGCATGTGGGTTTTTGTTGGCCCTAGAATTAATTTTGACAAAATTACGGCCTTTAGAACTTAGTCATTTTTGGCGAATGTTTGCATTGTAGGGTATAGAGTTTGTGTAGTCAACCTCTCTCACAGTTTTCAATGTATCTTTTTCAAACCTTGCATACATGCTGTGAGTGTATTGAAGATATGCATGTGGGTTTTTGTCAGACTTAGAATTAATTTTAAGAGAATTACGGTCTTTTGAACTTAGTCATTCTAGGGAATTTTTTTTAAATTAGTCATTTTATGCAAATTCTTGTATTGTAGGATATAGAGTTTGTGTAATCAACTCGTCCCGCAGTTTTCATTGGATCTTTCTCAAACTTTGCATACATGTTGTTTGGGACATATTGAAGATGTGCATATGGGTTTTTGATGGCCCTAGAATTAATTTTGACAGAATTACGGCCTTTTGAACTTAGTCATTTTAGGCAAATTTTTGCATTGTAGGGTATAGTGTTTGTGTAATCAACTTCTCTCACAGTTTTCAATGGATCTTTTTCAAACCTTGCATACATGCTGTAAATATATTGAAGATGTGCATGTGGGTTTTTGTTGGCCCTAGAATTAATTTTGACAAAATTACGGCCTTTAGAACTTAGTCATTTTTGGCGAATGTTTGCATTGTAGGGTATAGAGTTTGTGTAGTCAACCTCTCTCACAGTTTTCAATGTATCTTTTTCAAACCTTGCATACATGCTGTGAGTGTATTGAAGATATGCATGTGGGTTTTTGTCAGACTTAGAATTAATTTTAAGAGAATTACGGCCTTTTGAACTTAGTCATTCTAGGGATTTTTTTTAGCTCCCCTGAGCACGAAGTGCTCAGGGTGAGCTTTTGGGATACCCTGATGTCCGTCGTCCGTCGTACGTCCGGACGTCCGTCCGTCCGTCAACTTTTGCTTGTGTACACTCTAGCGGGCACAGTTTTGATCCAATCTTTCTGAAACTTTGTCAGAATGTTTATCTCCATAAAATCTAGGCCAAGTTCGAAACTGGGTCATGTCGGGTCAAAAACTAGGTCACTAGGTCAAATCTTAGAAAAACCTTGTGTACACTCTAGAAGGCACAGTTTTCATCCAAAGTTCATGAAACTTTGTCAGAATGTTTATCTTTATAATATCTAGGACAAGTTCGAAACTGGGTCACGTCGGGTCAAAAACTAGGTCACTAGGTCAAATCTTAGAAAAACCTTGTGTACGCTCTAGAAGGCACAGTTTTCATCCAAAGTTCATGAAACTTAGTCAGAATGTTTATCCTCATAATATCTAGGACAAGTTTGAAACTGGGTCACGTCGGGTCAAAAACTAGGTCACTAGGTCAAATCATAGAAAAACCTTGTGTACGCTCTAGAGGACACAGTTTTGATCCAATCTATATGAAACATTGTCAGAATATATATCTCCATAAACTCTAGGCCAAGTTCGAAACTGGGTCATGTCTGGTCAAAAACTAGGTCACTAGGTCAAATCTTAGAAAAACCTTGTGTACACTCTAGAAGGCACAGTTATCTTCCAAAGTTCATGAAACTTTGTCAGAATGTTTATCTTTATAATATCTAGGACAAGAGCGAAACTGGGTCACGTCGGGTCAAAAACTAGGTCACTAGGTCAAATCTTAGAAAAACCTTGTGTACGCTCTAGAAGGCACAGTTTTCATCCAAAGCTCATGAAACTTAGTCAGAATGTTTATCCTCATAATATCTAGGACAAGTTTGAAACTGGGTCACGTCGGGTCAAAAACTAGGTCACTAGGTCAAATCATAGAAAAACCTTGTGTACGCTCTAGAGGACACAGTTTTGATCCAATGTATATGAAACATTGTCAGAATATATATCTCCATAAACTCTAGGCCAAGTTTTAAACTGGGTCATGTAGGATCAAAAACTAGGTCACTAGGTCAAATCTTAGAAAAACCTTGTGTACACTCTAGAAGGCACTGTTTTTATTCAAAGTTCATGAAACTTTGTCAGAATAATTATCTTTATAATATCTAGGATAAGTACGAAACTGGGTCATGTTGGGTCAAAAACTAGGTCACAAGGTCAAATCATAGAAAAACATTGTGTACGCTCTAGAGGACACAGATTTGATCCAATCTTTATAAAACATTGTCAGAATGTTTATCTCTATAAACTCTAGGCCAAGTTTGAAATTGGGTCATGTCGGGTCAAAATCTAGGTCACTAGGTCAAATCTTAGAAAAACCTTGTGTACGCTGTAGAAGGCACAGTTTTGATCCAAAGTTCATGAAACTTTATCAGAATGTTTATCCTCATAATATGAAGGACAACTTTGAAACTGGGTCATGTAGGGTCAAAAACTAGGTCACGTGGTCAAATCATAGAAAAACCGTTTGTATGCTCTAGAGGACACAGTTTTGATCCAATCTTTATGAAACTTTGTCAGAATGTTTATCTCCATAAACTCTAGGCCAAGTTTGAAAGTAGGTCATATCAGGTCAAACACTAGGTCACTAGGTCAAATCTTAGATAAACCTCGTGTACGCACTAGAAGGAACAGTTTTGATCCAATCTTCATGAAACTATGTCAAAATGTTTATTGTCCATATATATATGCCCCTTATGAAACTGAGTCACGTCAGATCAGAAACTAGATCACTAGGTCAAATCTAAGAAAAACTTTGTGTACACCCTAGAGGGCACAGTTTTGATCCAATCTTTATTCAACTCTGTCAGAATGTTTACCTTTATGAAATCTAGGTAAGTTTGAAACTGGTTTTTGTCGGATCAAAAACTAGGTCACTAGGTCAAATATAAGAACGACCTTGTATACGCTCCAGAGGGCACAGTTTTGATCCAATCTCAATGAAACTTTGTCAGAATGTTTATTCTTACAATATCCGGTTTGAAACTGGGTCATGTCGGGTCAAAAGCTAGGTAACTAGGTCAAATTTAAATTAAGTTATGTTGCAAGAATCAGAACTAACATTGCAATGATGCCAGCCACAAACTCCTTGGAATACATTAGTTTCACCACAGTGAGATAATGATGCTACCATTCTATCATCTGTGTTTGCCTAGTTAAGTCTAGTTGAAATCCATCAAAGGAACTCAACATGAACGGGAACTTTTCGGAGAAGCGACTCTGCCATTTTCAGCTCACCTGATCGAGCCTTACAGTATTGGTGTTAGCTGCCTCTTTCATCCATCCATAAACATTTTCAAACATCTCTGAAACCACTGGGCAGATCAAATTTCATATGGAGCCTGCACATGGGTCAAAGGATTGAAAGTTCTTCAAATGATCTGGGTCACATGACCAAGGTGGCCGCCATTCCCATGTATGGTAAAAACTCTTATAAATCTTCACCAGAGCCAGTGAACTGATTAATGCTCAGGTGAGCGATTCAGGGCCACCATGGCCCTCTTGTTTAACTTAGTCATTTTATGCAAATTCTTGTATTGTAGGGTATAGAGTTTGTGTAATCAACTTGTCCCACAGTTTTCATTGGATCTTTATCAAACTTTGCATACATGTTGTTTGGGACATATTGAAGATGTGCATGTGGGTTTTTGATGGCCCTAGAATTAATTTTGACAGAATTACGGCCTTTTGAACTTAGTCATTTTAGGCAAATTTTTGCATTGTAGGGTATAGAGTTTGTGTAATCAACTCCTCTCACAGTTTTCAATGGATCTTTTTCAAACCTTGCATACATGCTGTGAGTGTATTGAAGATTATGCATGTGGGTTTTTGTCAGACCTAGAATTAATTTTAACAGAATTACGGCCTTTTGAACTTAGTCATTCTAGGAAATTCTTGTATTGTAGAGTATGGAGTTTGTGTTATCAACTTGCTCCACAGTTTTCAATGGATCTTTTTCAAACCTTGTCTACATATTGTGGACATATTTGAAGATATGCATGAGGCATTTTGATAGATCTAGAACTAATTTTGACAGAATCACAGCCTTTTTTAACTTAGTCATTTTGGGCAATTTTTTACATGGTAGGGTATGTTTTCAATGGATTCTTTGTAGGTGCTTAATGGATATACACGTCATGTGACAGGCGCTGCACGGGGGCATCATTAGTGTCTTACAGACACAATTTTCTAGTTATTTTCACTGTTACTATGAAGCTACAGTGGCTGAAATATTAGAAGATGGTCATGTACTGTAACATTTGTATTTTCACAGTTACTTTGGAGCTACAGTGGATGAGATATTAAAAGACGGCTTATGTACTGTAACATTTGTATTTTCACAGTTACTATGAAGCTACAGTGGCTGAAATATTAGAAGATGGCTCATGTACTGTAAAATGTTATTTTTACAGTTACTATGAAGCTACAGTGGATGAGATATTAGAAGATGGCTCATGTACTGTAACCTTTGAAGAGTATGGGAATACAGATGTGACGGAGGTGAGATATAGATGTACAGATGACATGTGGTTTTACAACCCTTTTAACAGTAAATCAGTTATATTGAGCCACTGCAGGGGCAATTATTATTGGCTATGTGCAGGGTCTGACAAATAAAAATTTAGTCTGTTTGTCCAGTAAATAACATCTGCTAGAAAATGAAATGGCAGAATTAAGGTCATATATTGTGTGTGTTACCAGAACCTTGTCCGGCCCATAACTCTGTTTTTAGGCTACAGTGAAGGATGTTTGTGTCCTGACTATTACTTTTTTTGTCCTGTGAGGTGGGATTTGGTGTTTATGTTTATTTCAATTTCGTACAAGTAATGTACAGGTTACAAATGGTATTTGATAAGAATGGGATCTGAACGGATGCTAGGGGCTTATTTAGCTCATCTCCTGGTGGGATATCAAAATTGTTTGGCATAAATATCATCATGACTAAACAATGTTTCGCAAGCAAGAGCCATGTCACTGGTTTCAAGGTCAAGGTCAGAGTCGCCTTTTAAACTTTGTGCATAGGCTATAGTAAAACATGTTGATGTGAAGTTCATAACGTTTTCTTGCATAATGGGATTTCTAAATTATTTGGCATAAATGATCAATATGACAAGATGATGTGTCACGTGCAAGAACCATATCAATAGTTCTAAGGTCAAGGTCACAGTCAGTTTTTGTGCACAGCTATAGTGAAAACCTGTTTGTATCTGGACCATAACTTCAGCCGGCATGGTGGTATTTCAATATTATTTGGCAAGACGATTTTTTGTGCGCAAGGACCATGTCAGTAGCTATAAAGGTCAAGGTGACAGTGTGCATTAACACTGTGAATAGGCTGTAACGAAAACATATTTGTGTCTGCTGTTTGACATGAAAATAAATATAAGTTGGTTTGACCTCAAAATAAATGTAAGTTACTTTGACCTATATTTCATGTCACCTTGATTTTCCCTTTTTGTCGCACCTGCTTTAGCAAGGTGCAATATAGGTGTCCGGTTTTCCACCTGTCCGTCCGTCAGTCCATCCGTCTGTCCGTTCACCGTTACGTTAACCCTGGCATTAAAGTCTTTTTAATTAATTTCTCCAAAACCACTGCACCCATGGTTCTCAAATTTCATATGAAGCACGACCAGACTGCAGCACTTCAGAGTGGTATAATTCAGCCAGATCGAGAATCCAAGATGGCTGCAAATGCAACAAATTTACGTTAACCCTGGCATTAAATTTACGTTAACTCTGGCGTTATAGTCTAATATCTCCAAAACCACTGCACGCATGGTTCTCAAATTTCATATGGAGCATGATCAGACTGCAACCTGCATTAGCAAGGTGCGATATAGGTGTCCAATTTTCTATCCGTCCGTCATTAGCTCGCCTGAACGAAAGTTCAGGAAGAGCTATTGTTGTCACCTTGGCGTCGGCGTCCGCGTCAGCTTCGGCGTCCGGATTGGATGTTTTGGTTAAAGTTTGTTAAAGACCTGTACCTCCTTTATCCATGGATGGATTCTTTTGATACTTACTCTGTAGTTAGATATTGGTCCAAAGTTTAACAGGGTACCACCCCCACCCCACTCCGTGACCTTTATGTCAAGGTCATGGACTTAGAAAATTGGGAGTTTTTTTGGACTGGATGTTTTGGTTAAAGTTTTATAAAGCCCAATATCTCCCTAACCCATGGATGGATTTCTTTGATACTTGCACTGTAGTTAGATATTGGTTTAAAGTTTTCCAAGGTAATACCCCCAGCCTCCTCAGTGACCTTGATTTCAAGGTCATGAACTTAGAAATTGTCTTTTTATTGATTAGACTTTTTGGTTAAAGATTTTTAAAGACATCTCCTGAATTCACAGATGAATTCTTTTTATATTTGCACTGTAGTTAGATATTAGTCCAAATGTTACATAGTACTTCCCCGACCCCCGCTCAATGACCTTGATGTCAAGGTCAGGGACTTAGGAAATTTGGTCTTTATTAAAGTTTTCTAATTGCGTACTGATTCATAATGCTTGGCAGAGATTTAATTTACACTTGAACTGATGTTAGACACTGCTTTGAGTTTTTAGAAAACACTTTATACTTACCCCACTGGATGACCTTGAAGTCAAGGTCATCAACTTTGAATTTTGTCTTAAAGATTTGGTAAAGTTTTATATTTATGAAGACATAATTTCACAGTGCCACGATGGACTCAGTTGATTCTGTTACTTGGACTGATGTTAGATAATGGTTCAAGGTTTTCATACATCCTAGCCCCTGCAGCCCACCACCCCCACCCCTTAGTTCTTTGACCTCAAGCTCATGGACTTTGACATTTCATGTGGATTTTATTATTTTAATTTTATTTTAAGACTTATTTCTGAGATAGCTTTTGTTTATAAACGTGTTATCATTATGGACATGCTTGTCTGAAGTTTTATGCTTAGTAGTCCACACCACCATAGCAACTGTGTGATTGGCAAGCACCTATTCAGGCGAGCTATGCTGTCAGGCGACAGCTCTTGTTCCATCTGTCGTCAGTCCATCTGTCATTCTATTCACGTTTACGTTAATTCTTTGTGTTAAAGTCTTTTTAATAAATTTCTCCAAAACCACTGCACCAATGCTTCTCAAATTTCATATGAAGCAAGACTAGACTGCAACACTTCAGAACAGTAAAATTCAGCCAGATCTAGAATCCAAGATGGCCGCAAATGCAACAAATTTACCTTAACTCTGGCGTTAAAGTCTAATTTCTCAAAAACCACTGCACCCATGCTTCTCAAATTTCATGTGAAGCATGACCAGACTCTACTCTTCAGATTGGTAAAATTAATCTAGGTCGAGAATCCAAGATGGCCGCAAATGCAACAAATTTACGTTAACCCATTGCGTTAATTTACTGTAATCCTGGTGTTAAAGTATAATTTCTCCAAAACCACTGCACCCATGGTTCTCAAATTTCATATGGAGCATGACCAGACTGCAACACTTCAGAATGGTAAAAGTCAGCCAGGTCGAGAATCCAAGATGGCTGCCATTGCAAAAAAAAAAGTTCACATTTACGTTAACCCTGGCGTTAAAGTATATTAAGTTAGTTTCTCCAAAACCACTGCACCAATAGTTCTCTGATGTCATAAGGAGTATGTCCAGACTGCAACACTTCAGAATGGTAAAATTCAGCCAGGTGAAGAATCCAAGATGGCGGCCATTACTAAATATGGTAAAAAACAACAAAATCAGCTTCTTTTCCAAAACTACTTGGTATATTTAGTTGAAATTTTGCATGGAACATCAGTGGGGCATGACCTCGATACTGTAGAAGTGCAATGCAGGTGGGACATAGCATTCCAAGGAATTCTTGTATATTATACAAGTCTGCCTCTATGAACCTAGTTATCCTACAAGAAAATTGCATAGTTTGGCTTTCATAGCACTAAGCAGTAATATATCTAAAAATTGCACAGTTTGGCTTTCATAGCTCGTAGCAGTAATATGTCTAAAAGTTACACAGTTTGGCTTTCGTAGCTCTAAGCAGTAATATGTCTAAAAGATGCACAGCTTGGCTTTCATAGCACTAAGCTGTAATATGTCTAAAAGTTACACAGTTTGGCTTTCATAGCTCTAAGCAGTAATATGTCAAAAAGATACACGGTTTGGCTTTCATAGCTCTAAGCAGTAATATGTCTAAAAGTTACACAGGTTGGCTTTCATAGCACTAAGCTGTAATATGTCTAAAAGTTACACAGGTTGGCTTTCATAGCACTAAGCTGTAATATGTCTAAAAGTTACACAGGTTGGCTTTCATAGCACTAAGCTGTAATATGTCTAAAAGTTACACAGTTTGGCTTTCATAGCACAAAGCAGTAATATGTCTAAAAATTGCAGTCTTGATGGAATGCTAAACAGTGTAGATCCTGGTCAGACTTCTCCTTCAGTCTGATTTGGGTCAGCTCTGTTTACTCAGAGATCTATCGGACCCAATATTGTAGATTTGTAGAGTACGGCTAAATAAACCTTTGCAATAATTATATTACTAGTTAGTTACTCATCTAATGATTTTATTCGTACAAGTTTGTTATACTCATGTTTGAATGCTTGTTATATTATCATTTAGGTGAATATGCTATATTTTCCTGTAGGTCTCTCTGTTAAAATCTGTTGAAGAAGAAAATAAGAAGAAGAGAGGAGCTACAGGAGAGGGTGGTGGTCCTGAGGCGAAGAAACCTATGTCAAAGTAAGGGTTTAAGAATCCATCATGAGTTTCAGTGTAGGATAGGGAAATCAGAGGGATCAGAATTTCAGTCAGTGACAAGGCTTGCTGAGTTGGTTGAAATGTTGACCCTGAGGATGAGGTTTTCCTATCCAAGATGGACTAGCTCATGATGGATTATTTTATGCCTGCAGAAGCCGGAGGAATACTGTTTTCTCCATGTTCGTCCTTTTGTCAGTCCATCCAGCACCATAATTAAGTAACCACTGAACAGAATTTCATGAAACTTTACATAAATATGTATCTCTATAACACGCTGATGCACATCAAGTTTCATCAGACTGGTTCTGTGATATGGAAATGCAGTGGACTTCAACCCTTACAAACTCTAGAGGTCAAGGTCATTTAGTGACCTTGGCCAAAAGTCACTTGTCCATCCTCTGTCAACATTTCCAAAGGACTTCTCTGAAACTACTTGGCCAATTTCAGTTCAATTTCTTATGTAGCCTGCAAGCAAAGGGGGAAGAAACTTTATATATTTGGTCCAGGTCACATGACTAAGATGGCCACCATGCCCATATTTGGTAACAACCTTAAAAAATCTTCTCAAGAACCATTGCCGATTGCCTTATCACTTAGTATGTAGCATCTGGGACTCTGGTACTACAAAGTTTATATAAATGTTGACCCATTATTAATTCTAATATCTATTTAAAGTTAGGATATCATATCTCTGTCTATCCCTTTCTGTGGCTATTTACCTAAAAAAATCAGTCATGGTGCCCAGCAGTGGCAGTGTATTATGCAGTGCCTGTGTTGCTTTATTTTTGGAATTACCTCCCTTTGATTAATTTCTAAGGCTGTTCTAGTGCAAGTCATAAGTAGGCAAAACTATGGAATATCCTGCTGTTAATTTATAGGAGTGTGTATTAGGCTGAGGCGGTGTGTCTTAGATGAAAGTAATTGCTCCCCCTACCAGTAGTTCAGTACTAATGGCTTTGTTAGTGGAGGAGATGTTATAATTTCATTTAAAAGTAATTGCTCCCCTTACTAGTAGTTCAGTACTGATGACTTTGTTAGTGAAGGAGATGTTATAATTTCATATAAAAGTAACTGCTCCCCCTACCAGTAGTTCAGTACTGATGACTTAGTTAGTGAAGGAGATGTTATAATTTCATATAAAAGTAACTGCTCCCCCTACCAGTAGTTCAATACTGATGACTTTGTTAGTGAAGGAGATGTTACAACTTCATATAAAAGTAAATGCCCCCCCCTCCCCCCACCATTAGTTCAATACTGATGACTTAGTAAGTGAAGGAGATGTTATAATTTCATATAAAAGTAACTGCTTCCCCTACCAGTAGTTCAGTACTGATGACTAAGTTAGTGAAGGAGATGTTATAATTTCATATAAAAGTAACTGCTCCTCCTAACATAGTTCAGTACTGATGACTTTGCTAGTGAAGGAGATGTTATAACTTCATATAAAAGTAAAGGCCCCCACTACAGTAGTTCAGTACTAGTGATTTTGTTAGTGAAGGAGATGTTATAATTTCATATAAAAGTAACTGCTCCCACTACTAGTAGTTCAGTACTAATGGCTTTGTTCATGAAGGAGATGTTACAATTTCATATAAAAGTAATTGCTCCCCCTACCAGTAGTTCAGTACTAATGACTTTGTTAGTAGAGGAGATGTTACAATTTCATATAAAAGTAACTGCTCCCCCTACTAGTAGTTCAGTACTGATGACTTTGTTAGTTGAGGAGATGTTATGATTTCATATAAAAGCAATTGCTCCCACTACCAGTAGTTCAGTACTAATGATTTGTTAGTGAAGGAGATGTTACGATTTCATATGTATTGCAGTGTTAGAAATAAGGGCCAGACAGCAACTTGCCCACGGGGCAACCTGAAATGAATTTCAACTTGCCCCCAAAGATTTCAACTTGCCCCTCTGTGTTTCATTGCAATTAAATCGTTTACATGTCATTTTCTTCCGAAGTCACATAAGTAATGCCCCCTTTTTATTATCCCCCGACCGAAAGGTTCGGGGGATATAGCGATGAGCCTGGCGTCCGTCCGTCCGTCCGTCCGTCCGTCTGTCCGTCCGTCCGTCTGTCCGTCCGTAAACATTTTCTTGTCCGCTCCATATCTTGAATACCATTTGGAATAATTTCATGATACTTCACAGTTATGTAGAACAGGTCATGGCGATGTGTCGCGTGCAAGAATGGTAACTCTTGCTTTTGTAATTTTTTAGTTATCTCCCCTTTGGTGAATTTTTGGCAGATTCGTGTCCGCTCTGTAACTTGAATACCCTTCGGAATATTTTCATGAAACTTCACAGATATGTAGAGCAGGTCATGGCGATGTGTCGCGAATAAGAATTACAACTCTTGCTTTCTTACGTTTTGAGTTATTTCCCCTTGATGGTTTTAGGTGTGAATTCGTGTCCGCTCCATAACTTGAATACCCTTTGAAATATTTTCATGAAACTTCACAGATATGTAGAACAGGTCATGGCGATGTGTCGCGAACAAGAATGACAACTCTTGATTTCTTACTTTTTGAGTTATTTCCCCTTGATGGTTTTAGGTGTGATTTCGTGTCCACTCCATAACTTGAATACCCTTTGAAATATTTTCATGAAACTTCACAGATATGTAGAGCAGGGCATGGCGATGTGTCGCGAACAAGAATGACAACTCTTGATTTCTTACTTTTTGAGTTATTTCCCCTTGATGGTTTTAGGTGTGAATTCGTGTCCGCTCTATAACTTGAATACCCTTTGAAATATTTTCATGAAACTTCACAGATATGTAGAACAGGTCATGGCGATGTGTCGCGAACAAGAATGACAACTCTTGCTTTCTTACTTTTTGAGTTATTTCCCCTTGATGGTTTTAGGTGTGATTTCGTGTCCGCTCCATAACTTGAATACCTTTTGAAATATTTTCATGATACTTCACAGATATGTAGAACAGGTCATGACGATGTGTTGCAAATAAGAGTGACAACTCTTGCTTTCTTACTTTTTGAGTTATTTTCCCTTGATGGTTTTAGATGTGATTTCGTGTCCGCTCCATAACTTGAATACCCTTTGGAATATTTTCATGATACTTCACAGATATGGAGATCAGATCATGACAGTTTGTCTCATACAAGAATGACAACTCTTGCTTTCATACTTGTCCGAGCCCCCCCCCCTCATTTTTTTTTTTTTTTTTTTTTTTACAGATTTGGATTCTTTGTCTAAATTCACTTACTAGAGAGCTCAAAATTAGATTTGTAGGGCTTGTACTTTAGAAGTTATTCACACATTTTGAAATGTTGAATGTATCTTATGCAATACATTGTCTACATGATTGCTATTTGAGATTTTACCTCTTTTAGCAATTTGGCATACTGTTTTGGTCTGAGTGTTAGATAATCATGCATCTGTTAATCAGATAATGTCAATAAGGAGCATAGAAGAATGACAGTATACTATTTATATGCGTTTTAAAGTGCACCCTGTTTACCAAGGTGCAGGGGGGCCTTCGGTCGGGGGATTTGCCATCTCCTCTGATGGCTATTTTCTAAGATACTAAGCATGAATTCATGAACTTTAGAGATAACTGACCAACAGTTTTGATCACAACTGCTTAATCATTTTCACAGCGCTACTTTGACTGGGTTTTTATTTTTCTCCTTCAAAACACCATATTAGTGGTTTCAAACTTCTCATGCAAAACTTCTAAAAAGACACAAAAGAAAATTATTTTCCAGAATCTTGTCTCCTAGAAATACAGGTTGTCCAGGGGGCAAACTTTCAAGACTATCAGCTTGCCCCCAGCAAATTTAACCCATGTCGGGCAAGTGGGCAATTGCTTATTTCTAACACTGGTATTGTATGCAAAAACACTGCCTTTTGTTGCCGAATGATGTACAGGAGCTTTTGTACAGCAAAAGCACCACATTTTTTATGCCCCCAAAGGGACTTCGGGTGGCATATTAAAATCGCACCGTCCGTCAGTCCGTAACAAATCGTGTCTCAGCCATAACTTAAAAACTACAGAAGCAAATTTGATGAAACTTCCCAGAAAGATAGAGCACATTGAGAAGGTATGTCGTGCACAAGAGTTTGGTTCCTACGCCGAAGGTCAAGGTCACAATTGGGTCAAAGGTCAAATCATGTCTTAAATCGTGTCTCAGCTATAACTTATAAACCACTAAAGCAAATTTGATGAAACTTGACAGATAGATAGAGCACAATGAGAAGGTGTGTCGTGCACAAGAGTTTGGTTCCCACGCCCAAGGTCAAGGTCACTGTCGGGGATTAGAGGTCAAATAGTGTCTCTGCGATTACTTTAAAACTACATAACTGAATTTGATCAAATTTCACAGAAATGTAAAGAGTAATGAGAAGATTTGTCACATAGTATCCATATTTCCAAACCCAAGGTCACGGTCACTGTCGGGGCTTAGAGGTTAAATAGTGTCTCTGCGATTACTTTAAAACTACATTACTGAATTCCATTAAATTTCATGGAAATACAAAGCATAATAAGAAGGTTTGTCACACATAATATTTATATTCCCAAACCCTAGGTCAAAGTCACAATCTGGGGTCAGATGGCAAATCATGTCTCAACAATTGCTCATAATTGTACCAAATTAAATTTCCTGAAACATCACAGAAAGATGAAGCTTAATGAGAAGGTATGACACACACAAGATATAGGCTTTCACACCCAAGTTCAAGGACACAGTCCAGGGCTCTCGATCACCGAAATTTGGGGCCGAAATTCGCCCCCATTCCCAATGTCAAAAAGTATGTTTTTTTCCCAATTCCAGATGAAAAATTCCCAATCTGACTAAGCCTGTTTGGTCCAAGAATACTGCAGTTGCATCAATGCAAAATGTATTAAAAACCACCTAAAACTAATTATGTAACCATAATTTATAACTTTAAAAATCGGGAAGCGATTACATTTTCAATCACGATCGTCATGTTTTGTTACTGGAAAGTGGTACCGGGTTTTATCGTACTCTTAGAGTTACTTCCCTTTCATTAGAGGGCGAATAGCCTAGCGATTTTCGCTGCAATATTTTATTATTTTCTTTGCTTCAAGGGCCAATATTGTGGTGGTGAACAATATTTTGACTTATTCTTTAATTTAAAGCCTTCCAATGCTAAAATTTGATCGGAGGTTTCACCTATTGTGGATGATTTTGCTGTATTTGAGTTTTGTACCTGAATCGATTTTTACAGACATTTTCGGCCATATCCAAAATCATAAACAGGATTACCCGGACATCCAAGAGTTAGTATAGTGATAGTGACATACCATGGGTGTTTTGTACTTGCAGGACTGAAAGTTTTGTCATGTTCTGCATTGTGACAGTCCACTTTCTCTCAACTTCACATTATGCTTAAGTTCACAGATGCTTCAAACCTAGAGTGTTATACTGTTGTTATATTGAAACATTTTTTTTGCTAGGTCCCAGTCTTGTCTCCAGTTTGAGAGTGGCAAGATAGGGAAGTTGCCAGTTCAAAGGAAAGAAAGAAAAACTCAAAACACAAAAATAGTTTTGTTATTATCTAATATCCCAATTATTTGATACAGTTTATTATGATTCACTATCTGCTAGATCTATGTCTGCTTATACTGACTGGATTCCTCTGAAAATATAAAAATACCATATGTAATTTGTGTTGGTCTGACAATGAAAACTTCACGCATAAAACAATAAAAATTTTCCCAATTTTAGACAATACAACGCTATTTTTCCCAATTCTAAAGGCCCCGGCCCCATTCCCAAAAAGGGGTGTGAGAGCCCTGCAGTCTGAGGTCAAAGGTCGTTTCTCCCCAATTACTAAAAAGACTTCTTAAGCAAACTGTATTCAACATCCTGAAATTGTAATACATGTACATAATGAGATGGTATGTCACAACAAAATTTAGGTTCCTGTACCAAAGGTCAGGGTCATAATCAGGGCACATAGGTCAGATTCTTTCTCCAAACTGACTGGAGACTGCTGAAGTGAATTTCATCAAACTTCACAGAAAGGTAAAGCATGATAGAAAGGCATCTCACTTGCAAGATTTGGGCTGCCTTGCCCAAGTTCAAGGTCACAATCAGGGTCAAAGGTCAGTTTAAGGGGCCTTCGGGGGCATCTGTTACATACTGTAACATTTCTTGTTTAAAATAAATTCTAATACACTTGATATTATGCATTCTAGATGACTTGGCAACTCCTTGACTAATGACTTTGTTACGTTATCGATACTTTGAATAACTGAGCGCTGGTTGATAATACCTTCATAACATCTTTTATTGTAGCAGTTTAGCAACTAATCCTTTCATAACAGCTTTTGTTGTAACAGTTTCAACAATTTATTCCTTCATAACAGCTTTCGTGGAAGCAGTTTTAGCAATTCCGTTTCTTTTCAGAAAAGACCAACTGGCAGCACAGAGAGAATACAAACGTAAAAAGTCCCAGAAGAAAGCTCAAAGATTAAAACAGCTGGAGGAAGAAAGAGAAGCAGAGAAAAACAAATGGCTAGATTTTAATGTTAAGGTATTTTAAATGATGACACATTAGTGGTTTTAAGTGTTTAGCCCAGAAACAGACTCACTGTAAATGAGGTTTCATATAAGAAAAGTATTCAGCCATTATTCTTTGTAGAACTTTGTTGGTTAGAACAGGCTTGGGACCATGAAAATTAGTTCCAGCCAAGAGTAGTTCTAGTCATCCAGGGTTAATTTCTATATGAAGTGACCTCTAGGGACCAAGGAAAAAGTTCTTGTCAAGCAGGGTAAAAGAGCCATCAGGGTTCGAGCCACTGAAGTTCTACTGTATATTAATGAAGTCAGCTCACGATCTCTCAGATTCAAGATCGTCTCAAACTATTGATATCTCAAAGTAAATTTTCTGGTCCCAGAAAATTTACTATGAGATACAATACTTTCAGATAACAGTAGTTAAAATGTAAAGATAAATAGGAAATGTGTGCAAACTATACCCTTTGATATAAGAGGATCCTTTGGGATAACAAGACTCAGATATAACTAAAACATCCATCCATTAGTCTTTGTAGCAGACTGAATAAAATCTTTCAAAGCTATGGAAAACGTACGCAGTTTAATGAATCATGTCATACAAAATGCAGGGTTTCAAATTTGCCCACTCTGAGATAAGCAGACCTAGGTATTGTTTTTCTGCCATAATCTTTTTCATTTGGGATGGTTTAAACTTTGGTTGAGCTTTCTGGTTTAGCTTGGCTTGTGTGTTATAACTGCTTGTATAAAACAATTTTACAAGTTTGCAAATGTAAGTTTTGTAGTCTGCGTTTTTTGGTGCTTCAAGGGTCAAAATATATTTTCAGGCCTTTTCCATTTTAACAGTTGTTGAAATGTTGCAGACGTAAATATTTTCGTCTGTTTCTTTGTCCATTAAAATCTTAAAGAGTTATTCTAACACAGTGCGCCTATAGAAGCAACGGAAAAATGCCGTGTTTTATTCTGCAACAATTCACTCTTACGGAGCGCGTGAGTCTAACTGCTGACGTCCTCCTTCCGCTGATTCAAGAAGGGCAGTTGTCAGTTACTGGCGAAAGTATGTGCACTTAGTACTGGTTAACCGCTTAGGAGGTCTAAGCCTGCCCAGGAATAGTGTGGTTAGGTTAACTGACCGTCCCGACATGACCTTAGTTGTTTACCGTGGACGTTAAGCATAAAATCAACAACAACAACAACTGCTGACGTCACTGCATTAACTGACGTAATTTTGTGACGTTTCGAGACGTTAGACGGTGTAACGTCTCTTTTTCTTTATAAAATCACCATAAAAACATACATTTATCTAAGATACAGTTAAGAATATTGGCGGGAGCATGAACGCGCTGGCAGAAAGGTTGGGAGAGTTTGAATGAAAAGAATAGGTTTTCAGCGTTTATGAGTGTTAGAATCGAAATAGTTCAGCTCTAGCATTGAATTGTTGAGTAATAATTCACTGTTTGTCGGTCAGTTGTAAGTAGATATATCACTCGCGCTCCGCGCTCGTGATATGATCTACTTTACAACTGACCTCCAAACAGTGAATTATTACTCAACAATTCACTGCTAGAGCTGATCTATTTCTTAACTGAAATTTTGAAGATGTAAGTAGACAAAAGTATTGTCATTTTTTTTTGGTGCATGGATTACTTAAATAATTGGTGAAATTTTGCAGACACAAATGTTTTCATCTGCTTTTTTAGCTCGCCTGAACGAAAGTTCAGGAAGAGCTATTGTTGTCGCCCTGGTGTCGGCGTCCATGTCAGCGTCCACGTCTGTGTCCGCATCAGCGTCAGCGTCGGCGTCCGGATTGGATGTTTTGGTTAAAGTTTTTTAAAGACCTATATCTCCTTAACCCATGGATGAATTCTTTTGATACTTGCACTGTAGTTAGATATTGGTCCAAAGTTTAACAGGGTACCACCTCCACCCAACTCAGTGACCTTGATGTCAAGGGCATGGACTTAAAAAATTGGGATTTTTTTTGTACTGGATGTTTTGGTTAAAGTTTTATAAAGCACAATATCTCCTTAACCCATGGATGGATTCCTTTGATACTTGCACTGTAGGTAGATATTGGTGCAAAATTTTCCAAGGTATTACCCCCATCCGCCTCAGTGACCTTAATGTCAAAGTCATGGACTTAGAAATTTGTCTTATTATTGATAGGATGTTTTGGTTAAAGTTTTTTAAAGACATATCCCCTGAACTCATAGATGTATTCTTTTTAGATTTGTACTGTAGTAAGATATTAGTCCAAAGTTTTACAGAGTACTACCCCAACCCCACTCAGTGACCTTGATGTCAAGGTCAGGGACTTAGGAAATTTGGTCTTTATTAAAGTTTTCTAATTGCATAGTGATTCATAATGCTTGGCAGAGATTTAGTTTACACTTGAACTGATGTTAGACACTTTTTTTGAGTTTTACAAAACTTTATATACTTTCCCCACTGGATGACCTTGAAATCGACTTAGAATTTGTCTTAAAGATTTTGGTTAAAGTTTTATATTTATGAAGACATAATTTCACAGTCCCTGATGGACTCGGTCGATACTAATATTTGAACTGATGATAGATAATGGTTCAAGGTTTTGATACATCGTATCCCCCACCCCCACCGTTTTGTCTATGAAATTAATGTGTTGGTATTATGGACATGCTTGCCTGAACTTTTATGCATAGCAGTCCACACCACCATAGGGACTGTGTGATGGGAACACACATGTTCAGGTGAGCTATGTTGTCAGGCGACAGCTCTTGTTTCTTTTTGCACTTAAGAGTTCTTAAACTATATTTCAGACATTTTCAAAGACTAACAAGGGTAAAGTGAAGAAGAGTATATTTGCCACTCCAGAGGCTGTGGAGGGAAAGGTGGGGGTGGGGACGTGTGGAAAGGGAGGCAGGCCGATGACACATTATATACACCAAGAGAAGTGGAAAAAGTGATACTTTGTGAAACGTAAAAAATGAAATTGTAAATAGAGAATCTTTCAAGTGTCATGTATTATTGAAATCATTATACAGAGTGGAGAAAAAGAAGATTTGTAGCTTTGCCAAGCATCTCACCATCTTTTTCCATAAAAGAGCGAGGTTTCTAAATGTAGTAAAACATGAGCACAGCGATTATAACACGAGTAAACGTCTTAAGTGTACGGGTACACTTTTTCCTACCATTTTTTTTAAAGGGAGATAACTTTTGTGACTTCCTACACCACCTTCTTTTTTTACCTATTATGCCTCCAACTTCGAAGAAGTTGAGGTGGCGTTTTGCTTCTGAGTTGTCGTCCATCCTTCTGTCCATCCATTAGTCACGCATACCATATCTTTGGAACAGTGCATGCTATCTAGAGTTTTGAAATTTCATATATGGATTCGTCATCAATAGCTGATCCCTATTTTTAGCTTGCCTGAACAAAGTTCAGGAAGTGCTATTGTACTACCCCCGGCGTCGGCGTTAGCTTTGGCGTTAGCGCCGGTGGCGGCTTCGGCGTTAGCAAAATGTTAAAGTTTTACTTTAAAGTTTTTTATGTAATGGGCAAGGCCCTGTCCCTGTGACAGGTCTTGTTTTTAGCTCGCCTGAACGAAAGTTCAGGAAGAGCTATTGTTGTCACCCCGGCGTCGGCGTCCGTGTCCGCGTCAGCGTCGGCGTCCGGATTGGATGTTTTGGTTAAAGTTTTTTAAAGACCTATATCTCCTTAACCCATGGATGGATTCTTTTGATACTTGCACTGTAGGTAGATATTGGTCCAAAGTTTAACAGGGTACCACCCCTACCCCACTCCATGACCTTGATGTCAAGGTCATGGACTTAGAAAATTTGGAGTATTTTTGGACTGGATGTTTTGGTTAAAGTTTTATAAAGCCCAATATCTCCTTAACCCATGGATAGATTCCTTTGATACTTGCACTGTAGTTAGATATTGGTTCAAAGTTTTCCAAGGTACTACCCCCACCCCCCTCAGTGACCTTGATGTCAAGGTCATAGACTTAGAAAATTGTCTGTTTATTGATTGGATGTTTTGGTTAAAGTCTTTTAAAGACCCATATCTCCTGAACTCAGTGATGAATTCTTTTTATATTTGCACTTTAGTTAGATATTTGTCCAAAGTTTTGCCGAGTACTACCCCAACCCAGCTCAGTGACCTTGATGTCAAGGTCAGGGACTTTGGATATTTGTATTTTAATTAAACTTTTCTAATTGCATACTGATTCATAATGCTTGGCAGAGATTTAGTTTACACTTGAACTGATGTTAGACACTTTTTTGAGTTTTTACAAAACACTATATACTTACCCCACTGGATGACCTTGAAGTCAAGGTCATCGACTTAGAATTTTGTCTGAAAGATTTTGGTTAAAGTTTAATACTTATGAAGACATAATATCACAGTGCCACGATGGACTCAGTTGATACTAATACTTGGACTGATGTTAGATAATGGTTCAAGGTTTTGTTACATCCTAGCCCCCCTCCACTCCCCACCCCCACCCCTACCTCTTAGTTCTTTGACCTCAAGCTCATGGACTTTGAAATTTCATGTGAATTTTTTTATTTTATTTTTATTTTAAGACTTATTTCTTAGATAGCTTTTGTTTATAAATGTGGTGCCATTATGGACATGCTTGCCTGAAGTTTTATGCATAGAAGTCCACACCTCCAAAGCAACTGTGTGATGGGCAAGCACCTATTCAGGCGAGCTATGCTGTCAGGCGACAGCTCTTGTTATCCAAGTTGTATCTTTTTGTGGAGTTATGTCCCTTTGGAAAAAATCATAATGACACCTTGTCAGCAAGGTATCTTGAAGAGTATTTTAGCTAGGGGCTTGAATCTTAGCCAGCTTTTTGGAGATGATGAGTAGATGAATTGATTTACTTTTGAACAAATTCAGTCAATTTTTTTTTTGTTATGGCTTCTGAAAATTTCGGTATTTTAAACTTATCAGCAAGATATCTTTAAAAGTATTTGAGCTAGGGACTTGCTCTTTGAAAATTTCGGCACTACAACTTGTCAAGCAAGATATCTGGAAAAGTGTTTGAGCTAGGGACTTGAAACTTGGTCAGCTGATTGGAGATGATGAGTAGATAATTGAATAGCTTTAAAATGAATTCCGCATATTTTTTCGGAGTTATGGCCCTTCAAAAAGTTCAGCAGTTTAAATTTGTCAGCAAGATGTGTCAAACAATGTTTGAGCTTGGGACTTGAAACTTGGTCTGCTGATTGGAGATGATAAGTTAAGTGACTGATTAACTTTTGAACAATTTTCTATAAATATTTTTAGTACAGACCATTCCTTTTTAGGGTCAGTCATACAGTTCGGGGCTGACACCTTTTCTAGTTCATTGGGAGACACCTTTGGTGACTTCCTGATGCTTCCATGAGTAACAAAACTTTTCTGAAAAAGGTCTACTCTCAAAAGAAAGAATTTGCTCCCCTGGGAGCAAATTCTTTCCGTTAAGAGTTGATCCTCATTGATAGGGGATATAAAAATGAAAATGGCAGAGTTGCTTCCCCTGAAAGTGTACCCATTCACCATAAGAAATATGTGAAATACAGTCTGGTCAGGAAAAGTGTAGTTCACATCTGCAGTCCATATATACCACAGACAGGTTTTTAGCTCACCTGCACAATGTTCAGAAAGAGCTATTGTTGTCACCCTGGGGTTTGCTTCCGCGTCTGCCTTTTGGATGTTATAGGTTAAATAAAGTCTATTAATAGTCCCATTTAAGATATGGGATTTATAAACCGAGGGAGGTTTGAAGATCCGATAAAGAAACGAGTCCGAAAGACGAGTTTCTTTATCGGATCTTCAAACCTCTAACTGGAATGCAGTAATTGGTCCGAAGGTTGCAGATGGAATGGCAAAAAGCATAGACCCTGATCAGACGTAAGGACCAGTCTAGTCTGGGTCTGCACTGTTTGCTCAGATCTGTCTGACCCAGTACTTAGAATTTTTATGAAACATAAGTTGTAAAGGTAAAGGGATCAGCATAGGTTTTTTTTACGCCCGTTTGAAAAACGGGACATATATTGTTATGGTGCTGACGTCCGTTCGTCCGTCCGTCCGGCGTAAACTTTTCGTTTCCGGATAGCTCCTCCTACAGTTAACATCCGATAGAGCTGAAACTTGGTATATTTCGAGGTTACACTCCAATGACTTTTAACGAAGTTACAGCCCTTTACTTAGAATTTTTGGAGTGTTCGTTTCCAGATAACTCCTCCTGTAGTTTGCATCCAATTAAGCTGAAACTTTGTAAATAGTAAGAGTACGATGTGGAGTAGCGCATATTGAAGGGAAATTTTGCTCCAATTTTTAGCGGAGTTACAGCCCTTTGAAAAAACCTCGTCTATAGCAGTTTGTATGGCCATTCTTTAGCATTCCATAACTTGGTTACTCCTTGGAATACCATGATGAAACTTTATAACAATGTATATGAGGTTAAGACAACGTGTCTCATACAAGAATGATTACTCCCCTTTACTTAGTTTTTGACTTACTTTCCTTTGATTATTTTGTTAGACTATATTTGTAAACCTCATATCTAACTAACCCTTTGGACTATAGTGATGAAACTTAATAGTAATGTATATTAGGTTGACACAATATGTCACATATAAGAACAATTGCTCCCCCTTATTTTTGGAGTAACCTCCCTTTGAATATGTTCAAAGGCTATTCTTGTGCAAGCTGTAAGTAAAGTAGGCAACAATACAGAATATCTTGATTAAAATTTATAGCAATGTGTATTAGGTTGAGGCTGTGTGTCTTATATAAGAATCATTGCTCACCCTTCCTTATTTATGGAGTTACATCCCTTTGATTAATTTCTATGACTTTTCTTGGGCAAGTCATTACTAGGTAACCGTATGGAATATCTTGACGAAACTATATAGCAATGTGTAATACACAGTTCCGATAATAGACGCTAAGCTCCGCCTGCTTAGTTACTGTTACTACGTCTCACAAGCTTACACAAAGATGGCGGAAAAACAAATGACATCTGCAAGTGCCTGCTAAATGTTGGCGATCTATGGCGAAGAACCAGCCTCCTCATGGCCTACACATGGCAGTTGGCGCATCATACATTTCCGATGCGTTCTGTTCTTGCAAAGCAGGGTAAATTTATTAAAAGTGGTGTTAGTTTGTTTTCTTTAAACAGGTGTACATCCTTTCATTAACTGAAAGGTAAAATCACGGACTTCTGTTGGTATTGACCACGTGCGATTTGTTTGTGAGACTATGTCACGTGCCAAGTTGTCGTTGCATTGGCCAGGTATACGATATCATGTGATTTTGTGTGACATTCTGGGCGTGGCTCGGAACTGTGTATAGGTTGAGACAGTATGTCTTATTAAGAATAATTGTTTCCCCTTCCTTATTTTCTTTTTTTAGTTACATCCCTTTGATTACTCTTTAAGGTTTTCTTTTGAGAACCCTAATGTTTGGAATATCTTGATAAACTTAATAGCAATGTAGACAAGGATGAAAACAGTCAGTAACGGGCGTATATTGCCCCGCTTGCGGAGCTCTTGTTGGGTGTATATAATAAGAACAACATTATACAGAATGAATCATTTTAATATTGAGATGTTCATATTATTATAGATATTATGCATATTGTCATATGCATAGTCATTATATATAATATGAAATGAATCGTTTCAATATATAAATGTTCTAATTAATACAATTATGTCATATAAAAATCGTATGCATATTATCATCTGCATAGTCATTATATAGAATATAAAATGAAACATTTTAAAACAGAGATGTTAATATTAATACCATGATGTAATATAAAGGTATTATGCATATTGTCCAGATAAGGCTGCTCATAATGAGTCGCTCCATCTGAATCTAAACTGCTTGCTTTCTAGTCGTTAAACTGCTTGGACAAAACAGTTTTTGAAATTATGCAAACATATATTTTGTCATCATTTTTTGGGCGCTTTTAAGGGTTAAGATCAATGAGGGGATAACTGTACTTAAAATTGTCATGTGGGGAGGTAAATCGTCGGTTATATGGTCGGAAATTTCGTTTTACGGCAACGCGCTAGTGGAGTTGTAACAGGCAATTTGCAACCATAAAACTGAAGATTTACCTCCCCAAATGACAAATTTCAATAGAGTTATCCCCATTCTAATGCACTTTTCACATATTCACCTTTAAGAGTATGCTACTTTGCTCCCATAGTAAACGCTTTCAGCGACGGTAAAACCAGATGTCAACCAATGAGAAGCGACGTTACCTATTAAATGACGTTGGGTTTCTGACAATATATAGCAGAATATACTGTCACAAATTTTGATGTTATCCAATCAGACTTTGCGTTACATATGTATAAGTGCATTAGAATTTTATGTTCCCAGCATTTTGCTGAAAAATCAAACAGCAACATTTCCATGGAATTACTTGTAATGGAAATGGTTGCAGTTTATTGTTTACATATAATTTTTGGGAGCCAAAAATATACATCTCTAATGGAAGATTTATTGAAAATCTTCCAATTTCAGCATTTTTGACACCCTTTAAATATTCTAAATTTGGCAGATACAGCACAATCATTAACCCAAAAAACATGCTGATATTTGTAGTGGTTCCAGTGCTAAAACAACTGTAATGTGCTTATGTATTTGGGCACCAAAGATCATTAACTTTCCATTTGTCCCAAATGGAAAATTAATGGTTTTGGTGTTCCAATATTTAAGCACATTAGGGTATACAATATTCCATATTAATCCTTGTAAACGCCCCTGCTGTAATAAACGCCCCGCCTCTTTTTCCGAAAAAAAATCAACTTGCCTGAATTTCTGTTTGCTTCGCTGGATAAGTTAGCTCTTTTAAACGGAGGCTACTCTTGAAGGGAAGAATTTGCTCTTAGAGGAGCAAATTCTTTCCTTTAAAGGTTGACGGGTACTGCAAACGGAGGCTAAAAATAGTAATTGCTTCCTCTGAAACTAGACCTTAATACTGTTAACGAGGCTATTTTGACAGTTGCTGATCTACTATTTTATGCTCTAAATAATGCCCCCATTTCGTAAAATGCAAGGCCTCAGGGACGTTTAATAGGATTATTACAGTATAGTAGGTTTTGGCTTAATAGTTGTGCTGTATATATGCCAAGGTTTGCAAATAATCAAAAGTGGCAAACACATCCATAATTTTACATAATTTAACAAACACAAACTGGAGTCATTACCTACCCACAAAGTAAACTGCTAACACAACTCGCAGTTTTCAAACCATGTTTCACCCTTTTTGACCAGTGGACTTATCTGTCCTTATTATTTTGGATGTGTCCATTTCTAGTTTTAGGGGTTTCTGGCGGATGCTTTCATTTTTGCTTAGAAATCCTGTAAACAAACAGTGTAGACCCTGTTCAAACACTGTGCTGTCCGGTGGCTGAACTGGGTCTGCACTGTTTGCATATGTCCCTAAAACGGGATTTCAGTCTGAAAAGTGATAAAGACCCCGACATATTGGTTTGGAAGTGGCTAGACATACAGGTCCGTATAGGTAGCCTTGATGCTTTTGTACGTCCAGCAAGTAGGGGCTGTGGTTTGGCTAGTTCTACAGCAGTTTCTTTCTAGATGATAGTGGCCTAAATCATAATCATTAAAAATCTAATTGAGCAACATATTGTCAGTATAAATTAATCATATTAAAATCTAATTGAGCAACATATTGTCAATATAAATTAGTCATTAAAAATCTAATTGAACAACATATTATCAGTATAAATTAATCATATACAAATCTAATTGAACAACATATTGTCAGTATAAATTAAACCTTCATTACTTTGAAAGGAACTGCTGTATGGCTAGCCAGCTTCCCACCCCATCATCCCCATTCACTCCCCATACAGATCTTAACGACACTGAGTAATTCAAGACTAATGATATCATGGTATGTAGGCAATTTTATGTACACGAAAGTCTTAGTTACGAGACATTGCAGGAAACTGCGTGTGACAGGTAAACAACTTTTTTTTCATAAGTTAACATATCTGCATTGACAAAATATTTTACAGATATTTTACAGATATGCTGATGGGTCCAGTGTTGCAAATGATAAAGGAAGAAAAACAATAAATGCTGCGTTCTGTCATAGTAATAGAAAAATGGAAAAATCTGTATGTTTTTCTAAAAACGAGGCTTAACACTCCTTAACACTGTGAGTGTACCTTCAGTGTCTAAACGTTTCTAGATAGATAGATACATGCCCAATATCATAGTAAAGACAGACCTGTTACATATTTGTCCATGCAGATATATTTCAGAAAAACTCTCATGAAAAAATTAATTGCCTGTCATGCGCATTTCCCGCAATGTCTCATAATAGATACTTTCGTGAACGTAAATTTGCCTACATACCGTAAATTTGCCTACATACCGTGGGTATGGTTCTGTACTGCTAGCTATGGTTTACATTGTGAGGACTCACTCAGAGTTTTGACTGCAGTTATTGCCTACTGGAGTGTAAGCAGATTGTTTAAATACAGTTCCAAGATTTGTCAAGCACACAGCTGCCACATATTAACAAAACACTGCTTGTGACCAAGATCAGCTTTGGCCATAAGGTGACTGGTTACACTTTCAAGGGAAGCAACTCTTTCATTTGTCTCCCTTTGCAATGAGATCAACTCTAAGAGGAAAGAATTAGCTCCCCTTAAAGCAAATTCATTCCTTTTAGAGTAGACTTTATTTGTCAAGGGCTTTATCATTCAGGGAAGCAACCAAGGAGTGACAAAAGTTGTTTCCCTTTCAAACAATGGCAGAAAACATGGAGATGAACCCACACAACTTAAATAATCATGATTTTTTGAACAGTTTCCTTAAAGGAGAAAAATGGATACAGTGTAAAACTTGTCAAAACTAAATTTATACAATGACAGTTAACCATCATAAAAGTTTATTTAAACCATAGGATCCTAGGCAAGCTAAATATAAATAATGCTTCATATATTTCTTTAATATGAAACGCATACAGCAAAACAATACACAACAATGAACACTTTACAAACATAAATTTATAGCATTTCCAAGCAGTTGAATGATATTACAGTTTGCATCCTCGGCATACAAACTAGCAGTAGTGTTCATATAACTTTGACAGTAGATTCAAGCAGTTGAATGATATTTACAGTTTGCTTCTTGGGATATACAAACTAGCACCAATATTCATATAACTTCTTCAGCCGATTCAAGAAGTTGAATGATATTTACAGTTTGCTTCCTGGGGCATACAAATTATCACCAAATGTTCATACAACTTCAGCAGCAGATTCACAGTTGAATGATATTTACAGTTTGCTTCCTGAGGCATACAAATTATCAGCAATGTTCAAATAATTTCAGCAGCTGATTCAATGAGTTGAATGATATTTACAGTTTGCTTCCTTGGGCATACAAATTATCACCAATGTTCAAATAATTTCAGCAGCTGATTCAATCAGTTGAATGATACATGTATTTACAGTTTGCTTCCTTGGGCATACAAATTATCACCGATGTTCAAATAATTTCAGCAGCTGATTCAATCAGTTGAATGATATTTACAGTTTGCTTCCTTGGGCATACAAATTATCACCATGCAATGTTCAAATAATTTCAGCAGCTGATTCAATCAGTTGAATGATATTTACAGTTTGCTTCCTTGGGCGTACAAATTATCACCGATGTTCAAATAATTTCAGCAGCTGATTCAATCAGTTGAATGATATTTACTTCCTTGGGCATACAAATTATCACCGATGTTCAAATAATTTCAGCAGCTGATTCAATCAGTTGAATGATATTTACAGTTTGCTTCCTTGGGCATACAAATTATAACCAATGTTCAAAAAATTTCAGCAGCTGATTCAATCAGTTGAATGATATTTACAGTTTGCTTCCTGGGACCGTATTTATAAAACCACTTAAGTGGTTGCTATGCTGTTGCTAAGGCTGAATTTCTATGAAGGAGATTCCCTTCAACTATGAAATTTGCTCTGGAGGAACAGTCTTTTTCAGACTGTTCCTCCAGAGCAAATTTCATAGTTGAAGGGAATCTCCTTCATAAAAATTTAGCCTTAGCAACAGCCTAGCAACCACTTAAGTCATTTTATAAATGCGACCCCTGGGGTATACAAATTCTCAACAATGTTCATATAACTTCAGCAGCAGATTCAAGAAGTTGAATGATATTTACAGTTTGCTTCCTAGGGCATACAAATTATCGACAATGTTCATATAACTTCAGCAGCAGATTCAAGCAGTTGAATGATATTTACAGTTTGCTTCTTTGGGCATACAAATTATCAGCAATGATACATTGTTCATATAACTTCATAGATGTCTTTATGGGTACATGTTCAGGACAGCAACTCTGTCATTTTCCTATTTGTCTCCCTTGGTAATAAGGTCAGTTCCTTAAGGAGAGAACTGCTGTCCTAGGAGCAGATCCTTTCCTTAAATTGTAGCCCTATTTTTCAAGGACTATGTCATTCAGGGAGTTGAGGTTGTTCCCCCTTTGTAGAAATGGCAAAACTGGCAAAACTTTTGCCATTTCTACAAAGGGGAACAACTGCGACTCCCTGAATGACATAACCCTTGAAAAATAGGGCTACAATTAAAGGAAAGGATCTGCTCCTAAAAGACATGGCTGTGTACCCACACTCCTTAAATGATCGTGATCCATTGAACAGTTTCATTTAAGGAGCAAATTAGAGACAACACTGTAAGCAAAGCAATTAGCTACAATAGCAGTTAACAATCATAAAAGTATATTCAGCCGATTGGATGATAGCCATAATTTGCTTTTGAAGGCAAGCAAAACCAATAATTGTTTATTTCATGAACCCTTCTCCATATCACTGTAGTCAAAGCAGTAACATTCAGGCCAGTCATTCATACCAGTTTGCTTACTTTTGCTTCCAATATCTGGTAATGTGCAAAGTGGCTGTCAACCAAAAATTCAATCGAAAGCAATGTCAGAATGGTAAAATGATACTTTTGTTAGTGGGCACACTGTCAGGGGAAGCAACTATGTTTTTCATTTTTATACCCCGCCACACTTTAGTGGCGGGGTATTATGTTATACCTTTCGGTGTACGTCCGTCCGTCCGTGCTCACCATTTCCGATCGATAACTTGAGTATTTATTCACGGAATTTTTTCAAATTTGGCATACATATTGTTATCAGCGATGAGTGGTATGGGATTGTTAATGGGCAAAATCCGTCCATTTTTAACGGAGTTACTGCCCTTTTTCGTATTGGAAAAATGGTTTCTGGCCTGTTATTCCTTTACTGTTCATGATATCTGAATGAAACTTCACAGATATGTTGCACATCAAAGGTTACATATTGTGACTAAGGACCGTCACTCTGACCTTCCCAGTTTGTGAGTTATCCGCCCTTGATAGGTCTGAAAAAAGGTTTTTGACCTATTGTTCCTTTACTATATGGAATATCTGAATATAACTTCACAGATATGTTTCACATCAAAGGTAACATATTGTGACTAAGAACCGTCACTCTTACCTTTCCCGTTTGTGAGTTATCCGCCCTTGATTGAATTAAAAAATGTTTTTTACCCGTAGTTCCTTTACTATGTGGAATATTTAAATGAAACTTTACAGATATGTTTCACATCAAAGGTTACATACTGTGACAAAGAACCATCACTCTTACCTTTCCAGTTCATGAGTTATCTGCCCTTGATAGGTCTGAAAAATGGTTTTTGACCTGTAGTTCCCTTTCTATATGGAATATCTGAATAAAACTTCACATATATGTTTCACATCAAAGGCTTCATATAGTGACTAGGAACTGTCACTCTGATCTTTCCGGTTTGTGAGTTATCCGCCCTTGATTGATCTGAAAAACGTTTTTTTATCTGTAGTTCCTTTACTATATGGAATATCTGAACGAAACTTCATAGGTATGTTTCACATCAAAGGTTACATATTGTGACAAAGAACCATCACTCTTACCTTTCCAGTTAATGAGTATTCCCCCTTGATAGATCTGAAAAATGTTTTTTGACTTGTAGTTCCTATACTATATGGAATATCTGAATGAAACTTCACTGATATGTTTAACACCATAGAATAGGAAACAGAGTCTTTCAGCTCAAAGAAACGCTTTAAAGCCTGATCTAAATCTACAATGGTCAGAATGCTCCACGTTGTTGGGTGGTTTATATTGATATTTATTTACAGTAAGGACATCATATCTCTGTCTATCTCTGTTCTGTGGCTCTTTAGCTATTATATATCTAAAAAAATAAGTTAGGATGCACAGCAGTGGCGGGGTATCATGCAGTGCCTGCGGTGCTTTTATTGACTATTTTCAGTTGGGTAAAATCGGAAAGGATCTACTCCCTTTGGAGCAAATTCGTTCCTTAAGAGTGAACTTTAGACGCAAACAGGAAGTCACAAAAATTATTTCCCTTTGTACATATGGCGGAAAAAGCATGGCTATGTAGCCATACACTTTAACATGATTCTCTGAACAATTTCAATCATGGAATAAACTAGATACAGCCTTACACTGTAATCCAACCAATTAACTACAACGGCTGTGTACCCATTTACTTTTACATGATTCTCTGAACAGTTTCAATTATGGAATAAACTAGATACAGCTTTACACTGTAATCCAACCAATTAACTACAACGGCTGTGTACCCATTTACTTTTACATGATTCTCTGAACAGTTTCAATTATGGAATAAACTAGATACAGCTTTACACTGTAATCCAACCAATTAACTATAACAACAGTTTAGGAGCGGCTGTAGTGTAGTGGATAACACTCCAGACTACCAATCCAGGGGTCGCAAGATTGATGCCCCGCTTCTCCGGTCTTTCGGATGAGGTTTTAAACCAAGGTCCCGTCTCCATATGACCTCGTTGTTGGTAGGACATTAAACCTGAGTTCACTCGCTCACTCAACAATGGTTAACCATCATAAAAGTATAATAATTTGCTTTCTGGTATTTACCAATTATCAACAATGTTCATATAACTTCACAGACATCTATAAAGTGAATGGGCACACCCTCGGGGGGGAAGCAACTATGGTTCTCATTTTGCCCCCTTTCAGTGGAGTAAACTCTTAAAGGATCTGCTCCGTTGGAAGCAAATTCGTTCCTTAATAGTTAACTTTATTTTTCAGGGCTTTGCTATCCAGGGAAGTAAACAGAATGTCACAAAAGTTGTTTCCCTTTGTTTAAAATGCAGGGAAAAAACATGACTGTGTACCGGTACCTACACACCTGAAATGATCATGATCCTTTGAACACTTTCATATGATTAGTAAATAAGCTAAGCAAGTAGCACATCACACAGAGCTTTCACTGTCATTGAAACAGAACTATTAACCACCATAAAAGTATATTCAAATGATCAGACGATATCTATAATTTGCTTTTCAAGGCAAACAAAATATCGGAAATGCATCCATCAATACGGCTTCATTTCTTAAAATGAAATGAACTGTGCTCCATAGCACTGTAGTCAAAACAAAAAAAAACATGGCAGTATTAATACCATTTTGCTTACCTGGGATGCCGACATCTGATACAATGCAAAGTGGCTGTCGACCGAAAATTCGGTCAAAAAAATGTCAATATCTGTAAATGATACTTTCATAACTGGTGTCTGTCAATCAAGCTTATACTGATGGCGATTGCAATGATCGACAGCCACTTTTGCATGTATGGTAATCAATTTGCTTGATCAACAGCACAGGTAGAGAAATTGGTATTACTCCCATGAATATGTAATTTCACCTTGAACTTTTGGGCATATTCAAGCAATGGAATGATAATCAATACTTCCTTCATAGAGCATGAAAATTATCATCTCTGTTCATATACCCTGATGTGCTTAAGTATTGGAACACCTAAAATAATAAATTTTCCATTTGTCCCAAATGGAAAATTTATTTTTTCAGGTGTCCCAATATATAAGCACATAATGGTAATTTAATTGCTAACTTTAAAGAGAGTGGGCACACTTTCAGGGGAAAGCAACCATTTTCATTTTTGCCTCCCTTTTTAAATATGATTTAACACTTAAAGAATTGCTTCTAGGATCAAATTAGGGGAGCAAATTCTTTCCTTTAAGTGTAGGTCCATTTTCAAGGTTTGTTATCCAGGGAAGCAAACAGGAAGTCACAAAAGTTGTTTCCCTTTTGTAGAAATGACAGAAAAGCATGGAGGTGTACCCATACACCTTAAATGGGCATGATTCTTTGAACAATTTTGTTGGCTACAGTGTAACATTGTAATGACCTTAAATGGGCATGACTCTTTGAACAATTTTGTTGGCTACAGTGTAACATTGTAATAACCTTAAATGGGCATGATTCTTTGAACAATTTTGTTGGCTACAGTGTAACATTGTAATGAAACAATTGGCTATAACTACAATTAACAATCATAAAAACACATTCAGATGATTGGACTATAACCATAATTTTCTTTCCAAGGCAATCAAAATAAAGAAATATATACAGCATAGCCCTGGCATTGGGACAATATGCAACAATGAACAGATTGAACAAATCCAAGTCAATGAATAATATTTGAGCCGCGACACGAGAAAACCAACAATGTGGTTGTGCGCCCAGCGCAGACTCAGATCAGCCTGGGCATCCGCCCAGTCTGCTCAGAGTCTTCGCTGTCCGCATGGAGGTAGCTTAGACCCTTAAGCCCTTAGGGAAGAGTCTGGTCAGATGGGGCACATGCCCAGGCTGATATGAGTCTCCGCTGGGCACGCAACCACATGGTTGGTTTTCTCGCGTCGCAGCTCATTTATAACTTGCTTCCTTGGTAACCTAAGTATGAAAATTAATGGCTATGGCAGTATTCAGAAAATGTACTTATTCTGTTCACGGTGAAAGGATGTACTTTCTCGAGAGATAGTCCAGGCACACCTCCCTCCTCACTGAGGGCTGCTCAAAAAGGAGGGAGCAAATTCATTCCCTTAAGAGTTACTCTCAATTTCTGAGTGACACAGTTAGTACTATTAAAGTAAAGAGTAAGATAAACTTTTGGATCTGTAAAAAGGGGATAGGGAACTGTAAAATGTGAGTGAAAAGTCAGGAATTTCGAAGTGGAGAATAAAGTGGGAAAACTTTTTATCATCACTTCAAACCATTGTTTAAGAAATAGTCAGCTCTAGCAGTGAATTGTAGAGTGGAGTATAAAGTGGGAAAACTTTTTATCATCACTCTAAACCATTGTTTAAGAAATAGTCAGCTCTAGCAGTGAATTGTAGAGTAATGATTCACTGTTTGGAGGTCAGTTATAAAGTAGCTCATATCATGAGCGCTGAGCGCGAGTAATATATCTATTTACAACTGACCAACAACAATTTAATGCTAGAGCTGAACTACATGTATTGTGATTCTAACACTCAAGCATTATGTTCATTCAAATTTTCCCAGCTTTCCTGCAAGCGTGTTTGTTCCTGCAAGTGTATTTATTCGTAACTGTATCTAAGATAAATACATTTTTACGGCCATTTTAGAAAGAAAAAGAGACACTTCACCGTCTAAAATCTCAAAACTCCACAAAATTTCATCAGTTTTGCCAGAGATGTCAGCAATTAGACTCATGCGCTTCGAAACAGTTAATTGTTGCAGAACAAAACATGGAAACTTTAAATTGCTTCCAAAGGCGCATTGTGTTGGAATTAAATTTACATTAAATTTCTTCCATAAATAATAATTATGAAGTTGCTACAGTGATGACAGTGCTTTTGTTTCTTTATATAGCCGCAGCAACATTGGCCTATTTCACCGTACCATGAAACATAGTATCTAACAACGTCTGGCTATTAATGGCATTTGAATTTTCCAAAATATAGGAATATTGAAAATTCTCAACTTTTTTCCTTTGTCCAGTAGTCCATCATAGTACCGGCTACGGTAAGAATTTCCTCCTGGCAATTTGACAAGTTATTCCAGTTTTCATAGTAGTTCTGGCTACAGTGAAATATTTCCTGGCAAATTTGTCCAGTTGTTAGCTCCATCTTTCATAGTAGTTCCAGTTTCATAGTAGTTTCGGCTACCGTGAAATATTTCCTCCTGCCAAATCTGTCCAGTTGTTCCATCTTTCACAGTAGTTCCAGTTTTCATAGTAGTTTCGGCTACCGTGAAATATTTTCTCCTGCCAAATTTGTCCAGTTGTTCCATCTTTCATAGTAATTCCAGTTTTCATAGTAGTTTCGGCCATAGTGAAATATTTCCTCCTGCCAAATCTGTCCAGTTGTTCCATCTTTCATAGTAGTTCCAGTTTTCATAGTAGTTTCGGCTACTGTGAAATATTTCCTCCTGCCAAATCTGTCCAGTCGTTCCATCTTTCACAGTAGTTCCAGTTTTCATAGTAGTTTCGGCTACCGTGATATATTTTCTCCTGCCAAATTTGTCCAGTTGTTCCAGTTTTCATAGTAGTTTAGGCTAATGTGAAATATTTCCTCCTGCCAAATCTGTCCAGTTGTTCCATCTTTCATAGTAGTTCCAGTTTTCATAGTAGTTTCGGCTACCGTGAAATATTTTCTCCTGCCAAATTTGTCCAGTTATTCCAGTTTTCATAGTAGTTTAGGCTAATGTGAAATATTTCCTCCTGCCAAATTTGTCCAGTTGTTCCATCTTTCACAGTAGTTCCAGTTTTCGTAGTAGTTTCGGCCATAGTGAAATATTTCCTCCTGCCAAATTTGTCCAGTTGTTCCAGTTCCAGTTATCATATGGATGGGTGATAATGAAAGGCTGTGTACAATGAAACACAAGTTCTGAATAGTAAGATCTTTTGGAAGCAAGAAACACATCAAAAGAACAGACTCGGTTTAAATGTGTCTTCATGACCAGTAAACTCGGGACTGCTAGATCAACAGGCTATCGGGGCTCCTTATGTCACAAGACTTCGCTAAATAATGATCTGACCAGACCCTGATTAGACTGCTCCTCTTTCAGAAGCAATCTGATCTGGCTCTCTAAAGCTCACTCTGGTATTTACCTCACAGTCCTTGGGATAAATTTAGTTGTCATTTACCAAAGAGTAGTTCTCTTCAAACAAAAGTAATGTTTACCGTACAAATCTAAAAATTAGGACACCTAATTAATATTGTAACTGTCCTGCAATTATAGTGATATTCTTATGCCGTAATGTTTCTCAAAGATGCAGATGGAATGGGAAACAGTGTAGACCCAGATCAGACTGCTCATGAAGGAGCAGTCTGATCTGGGACTGCACTGTTTGCTCAAGATCTATTTGTCCTAATATTTACAAATTTTATGGTAACTTCTCTTTATTTGTAGAGCGTGATGTCACCTTCTTTTCACTGATATTTATCAAGTAGAGTACCAGAAACACAAGATTCCTGACTCATAGTTACATAGTAGAACTAAATCGGGATGTCATGCCACTAAGACCACATTGGATAAATTCCTTTTAACATTTCCTAAATCTTTATCTTTATAGAATGTGAGGTCACTTGATTTTCACAACACTGTAATGTATCTGTTGGAGTACATAAGCGTTTTCATAGTTACATTGTCATACTTAATCAGGGTGTTATGCTGCTAAAAGTATACTTTCTTAACAACTGTAACATTTAACAAATCTTTATCTATAGACTGTTTTGTCACTTCATTTTCACTGCACTTTAATGTTTTCAGTACAGTACATAAACATCCATAAGATTCCTGACTCATAGAAACATTCTCCAGCTGAATCTGGATGTTAGGCTGCTCATCAAGCCACCGCCTCCATCTCTTAAACCGTACTGTTTCTTCACAATGCCAGCTGTCAAACCGTACTCTTTCTTCACCAAGGCTGATATTCTTCATTGTTAGTTTTACCAGTGCTGTTGACTGCAAGACTTGATTAAAGAAAGAACTTGCCTGTGATTCAGGAAACACAACTTCATCAACCTTTACTGTCCCTAGTTTTTCTGTACTTGAAATGTCTATCCCTGCCAACTTCACATTGCTGATTTCAATCTTTCCCAGCTCCTCGCAGTTAAAAAGTCTAATAAAGATGTCATCAATATTAGGGTTCTTAAGTATCAGCATGATCAGAGATGGTGATTGTAGAGACTGAAAAAAACTGTTCCATGATGATTCTTTCATAGTAACAGACTGTAAACTGACATATTTCAGCTGCTGCCGTCTAGTTGGTAGTCTGATCTCACTCACTTTCACATCTTCTAGTTGAAGCCACTCTAGTCCAGAACAGGTTTCTAGGATAATGGTTATGTCATTAATATGAAGGTTCTTAAGTTTCAGCTCGGTCAGAGATGGTGACTGTAGAGACTGAAAGACACTGTTCCATGATGGTCGTGGCATAGTAACAGACTGTAATGAGACATCATACAGCTGCTCCAGTCTAGTTGGTAGTCTGATCTCACTCACTTTCACATCTTCTAGTTCAAGCCACCCTAGTCCAGAACAGGTCTCTAGGATAATGGTTATGTCATCAATATTAAGGTTCTTAAGTCTCAGCCACCACAGAGATGCCGACTGTAGGGACTGAAAGAAACTGTTCCATGCTGGTCCTGGCATAGTGACAGACTCTAATTTGACAAATTTCAGCTGCTCCAGTCTAGTTGGTAGTCTGATCTCACTCACTTTCACATCTTCTAGTCCAAGCTCCTCTAGTCCAGAACAGGTTTCTAGGATAATGGTTATGTCATCAATATTAGGGTTCTTAAGTATCAGCTCGGTCAGAGATGCTGACTGTAGAGACTGAAAGAAACTGTTCCATGATGATCCTGGCATAGTGACAGACTGTAATCTGACAACTTTCAGCTGCTCCAGTCTAGTTGGTAGTCTGATCTCACTCACTTTCACATCTTCTAGTTCAAGCCTCTCTAGTCCAGAACAGGTCTCTAGGATAATGGTTATGTCATTAATATTAGGGTTCTTAAGTGTCAGCCTGGTCAGAGATGGTGATTGTAGAGACTGAAAGAAACTGTTCCATGATGATCCTGGCATAGTAACAGACTCTAATATGACATATTTCAGCTGCTCCAGTCTAGTTGGTAGTCTGATCTCACTCACTTTCACATCTTCTAGTTCAAGCTTCCATAGTCCAGAACAGGTTTCTAGGATAATGGTTATGTCATTAATATGAAGGTTCTTAAGTCTCAGCCAGGTCAGAGATTGTGACTGTAGAGACTGAAAGACACTGTTCCATGATGGTCCTGGCATAGTAACAGACTGTAATATGACATATTTCAGCTGCTCCAGTCTAGTTGGTAGTCTGATCTCACTCACTTTCACATCTTCTAATTCAAGCCAATTTAGTCCAGAACAGGTTTCTAGGACAATGGTTATGTCATTAATATTAGGGTTCTTAAGTGTCAGCCAGGTCAAAGATGGTGACTGTAGAGACTGAAAGACACTGTTCCATGATGGTCCTGGCATAGTAACAGACTGTAAACTGACATGATACAGCTGCTCCAGTCTAGTTGGTAGTCTGATCTCACTCACTTTCACATCTTCTAGTCCAAGCTCCTCTAGTCCAGAACAGGTTTCTAGGATAATGGTTATGTCATCAATATTAGGGTTCTTAAGTATCAGCTCGGTCAGAGATGCTGACTGTAGAGACTGAAAGAAACTGTTCCATGATGATCCTGGCATAGTGACAGACTGTAATCTGACAACTTTCAGCTGCTCCAGTCTAGTTGGTAGGCTGATTTCACTTATTTTAACATCTTTTAGCTCCAGTTCAGTGTTGTTCTGCAGGTATAATGGGTTAATTACGGCATTTTCTATTTTCACTCTCCTAAGCTTCACGGTTTTGCCGAAAGTCACACTGACGAAATGCTGCACATAAGATAATCGAATCCCTTGGATTGAAACGTTCTCTAGATGCACACTACTAGTAAGATCGAAATGCGCGGTATCTATAGTATTTATACCTTCGCACATGACTTCCCCTACATTGATCTCTAGGGATAGTAAAGATGCCGCTTTCTTAGTTAATGTTGTCAGCTGAGATAAAATTTGGATAATATTGACTGATTCATGCCTACCCACTTTTACGCTCAATGATTTTAAATGTTCCCTATTGTGGTAAGTACACAAACATAGTTTGTAATCAAAATCTGAAGTTATAATGAGATCTGCCAAATACAAACGTTTTTGGTCTTTTCTTTCATGTACAATGTCCCATTCTAACATACATTTAAACAGCAGTTTATTCAAAGTGGCGGCGCGATCATCACTCCTGTACACATTTCTACCTGCCGAGCCAACTTCCGTTCTGTACCTACAAACATCCTCATCTGTATCAGCCAGGCCAACAAAATGTTTGCTAAGATCTGAGCATATAGATGGATTTAACCCTGTGATAAAGAGAATTACATTTTCCATTTCTGATACGGCTGTAAGACTAGCCAATATTTTTGTGAATTCTGCGAGAGTATTATCACTGTCGCTAATAATGCTTATAGCAGCAAATAATTCTTGTATTAACTTATGATAAAATGAGATGGAGACCTGTGGTTCTTTCAGTAAAGAGGTAGTAACAGTTGATCCTGTCAATAGTCCAAGTTTATAACAAATTTTCAACTCGTTCTTATCTAGAAACCCGTGTAACTCATCTTCCGTAAATACAAGAGAAAGACCTTTTTTTTTATCTGTCAGTCCTTTGTAGGCTAGGCGACCAAGATGCTGTAACAGTACTTGATTATCATGCATGAATTTATATCTTCCTGTTAAAGACTTATTAAATACAGAAGTACCCTTTTTCCCCAGTTCCTCTAAAGTCTCCTTGTCAGTTTGCGATAATTTGTTTTCACCACGTCGGAAGAGTACTTGCAGGAGACCTAGAATATTGTAGGTCAATGATTTTGATAGAGATTTGTTTTCAAGCCATGTGAGAGCAGTTATGATCAGAATAAGTGGATTTTTTATGCCTTTTGACAATTCTGCAGACCTGGTATCGCGCAGAAACGTGCTTGTCTGCTCTTCATTGCTACTATCTGACCCCACATCTGAGTACTCTTTATTATATGATGATATAACTTTTTTGCTCAGCTCCAGAACACCCTGATCAGTCAGACCACGTATTTCACTCACAACATCTACTTTAACTTTGTTGTCGTGTGAGCTAAGAGCATCATACTTCCAAGGTCTTGTTGTCATAACTATCGTACTCTGACCAAGACCTTGACAATCTAGAGTAAACGGATACTCGTCAAACCCATCTAACAGAATAAGTACATTTTCTGAATACTTTGCCAAAATGAATTCCAAAACATTTCTATGCACAGAAAGTCTCTCTAAGACATCAGAGAAAATAGTATCTTTCAACGGAGACTGACGTTTAATATGCCTCAATGTTACATGGAAGAGATAATCAAACCTTTTTAGGGACTCCTCCATCTCAGTATTTGCTTCATCGCCAGACCTGGCTCCTTTCATTCCTAGGGCTCGGCGTTGAACCTGGCACCAAGCATGAAGAAGCCGCTTACACCAGGTTGACTTACCTGTTCCGCCTTCCCCTTTGATTACAATATTTTTTATCTCCTTATCGGAGAACATTTCGGAATATGATTTGGGGTTGGACTGTTTATTACCTTTAATTTTTACAATATCAAGATCACAGTAAATTTTATCTATTGGAACCCTCAACGCCTTGTCATTCAATCCATCTCCAAGAGGTGACAGCGAAAGTTCGTTGTAGATGCGGCTGTATTCCATTACAAGGTCCACTCGCAATTTACGACAGTCTGCAATAGAATAAGCAAAATCAGGACAGGGGATAGGTGTAGATTTAATCAAGATATTGAATAAACCAATCGGGCACACAAAGTAGCAATGATGTCGGAGGAACGTCGATGCAACGTTAAAAAGTTGCACTGACGTCAATATAACGTCAGTACAACATGATTTTAAACAGGAACACACATAAAAATGAAAATAACAGACTCGGTACAATATGGTTACAAGCGAGGAATACACCAAACAAATGACAACAGCAGGATAATATCAGTAATGAAATGTACAACACCTGCCACATCTCTAGCCCCGGCTTAAGCAGGCTTCTATTTTAGAAAGGAAAGGTCTAGTGACAGTCGGCTGGTAATAGCCATTTTACGTTGAAATCGCTATTGACAGTCTACTGGTAATAGCCATTTTACGTAAAAATCGCTATTACCAGTCGACTGGCAATAGCCATTTTATTCATGGCTTACTTAGCACGCACAGGGAGACAACTCCGTCGCCCTTATCGTTAATTAATGCTTTGTCAGACTGCTGCTGATAAAGACACATATGATTCCCTGATATATTCTGAAAGCCTGTTTTTTTTCGCCGAACTTGTCATACTTTTATATTATTTTTCACACAAGTATTTATTGCTTCAAAATATAGATTTCATGACGTCGTGCCAGTCATTTTCTATTTGGTGTATTGAAATGTCGTAGTTTTTAATACCCATATACATGGGCTAAAGGGGGTGGTCGGGTGGTGCGATGGTGCTGTGTGTACTTCCAGTGCCAGGGCGTCCTACTGCTTTGGATAATAGTAGGGCAAGGGCCTACTGTGCTTGCAGTAGGTGCGGGTGGGGGCTGTTTGGACATTTTTTCTCTCGTCTATCATTTCCTCTCTCTGGGAGACGGCCCGATATAAACTGAAATACTGTCTCAAAGGGTCGTTCAATCAAAACAAGGGCTAAACATGACGTCGCTCTCAACAACCTTTCGGTTATATCACGACGACGCCTGGTTGTGACAGGAGGGCTCAGTGTCACTTTTATAACTACACTGTACTGTATAATGCGGGCAGCCGTTTTCAATTGCGGAAAAGAAAACTATTTTGAAAGGAAGAAACTTTTCCCTGATTTTTTCTGAAAGTATAGAAAATGAGCTTTCTAATGATACTGAAATTATATCTTTAGCTCACCGGGATTTGCTTCAATTTCCTGATTTTTTCATAATTTTAACTTGTTTCTGCAAATCGAAATTGGAAGCAATTACTACCTACGGCAACGGCAGCCTTTCGTATATAGTAAATGTACCCATATGAGCCGCTACACGATAAAACCATCAAAGCGGCAAGTGCGCTCAGCGAGGACTCAGATCAGCCTGGGCAGCCGCTGAGTCTGATCAGACTCTTCGCTTTGTGCTTAAAGGGTAGCTAAGGGACTGAGCTAGCTCCATGCGGACAGCAAAGACTCATATCAGACTTGCAGATTCCCAGGCTGATCTGAGTCTTGGCGTGGCCACTTTGTTGGTTTTGTCGCATTGCGGCTTCGTTATCTATCTCTATACAGTGACAGAATCAGCAGTGGGCGTAGTACAATGGTTAGTATAGATGCATGGATCTACGAAGTTGGCGACCTAAGTTCGAAACCTGTCTGATTTTTTTGTTACGTTTCTAGAATCACTTACAGATACATGCAAATATGATAGTACTTTACGAGGGATGGATGACTTGCAATGTTACTCCTTTTCAACAAGGCTTCATTCATATCAGGAAGATGAGAGGGTGAAAATGAAATGCTGTATGCAGTGCAAACCTCTAAAATATTCGAAGGGTTTCCGCTTCAAGCGGGAATCGAACCTGGGGCCGCTAGATCAGCAGGCCAGCGCTTAACCCACTGCGCTACCGGAGCTCATATATTAATGTACGAGCTTGTCTGATGCTGCAGCTACCTGAACAATACGGCAAATTTCAAGAATCGGCGTGCGAAACTTTGACAAATGGATGACAGTTGAAAGTCTGAGGTTCTCTATATGGGTATCACGCTGGCCATTCGGATAATGATTGATCAGGTTGCCTTCTATCGACATAACACGAAGAAAGAAAGAAAGAAAGAAAGAAAAAAGAAAAAAAGAGATAGAAAGAAATAAAGTCCCATGAAATAAGATACAAACAACGAACTTTTATATCACACGCCTATTAAGTTTAGAGTGGGGACACCATTTTCAAGTCTGTCCGTCCGGATTCTATTTTTCCCCGTTGATTGACTACATTTCTTAGCTTTGCGAATATTTGCCTACAGTTTCTTATTTTCCAAGTGAGAAGCGAACTCCAGGCCCGTAAACGTCTCTGCATTTATCTATGTCCATCTTCGCAGTCCAAGGGTACTACGTCCACTTTGTTCCTTACATACCCTTGGCCGACGGCCTATTCGAAAGTCGGCCGCCTTTTGGCTGCATCGAGTTGTTCACCTTGGTGCATGTTATTTTTAGAACGATAAGAACACCTGTTGCAAAACACAGTTGTCCTACAACTTCGCATAATTGTTCAAAAACATTGATTAACTACCTAAATCTTGACCATCTACACTTTTTTTGTTTTCTTTCTTTGGTAACAGTTTACGGTAAACACAATATTTTTCTATCGACAAGCACGCTTATTATGCAGATTTTTTTAACGGATAATTTGACTGGATACGATGGAACTTGCTCGCATCCAATAAAGTGGCGCAATGGAAAATTTGATTTACGAACAGACTGTCGGCTAAGGGTACGTAAGGAACAAAGTGGACTTAGTAGCCTCTGTTTGCGAAGATGATCTAGGTCATTCTTTTTGTCTGTGTTTCCAATGTTGATTTTTTAAGGTAGACACACTTCTGGCAATAAGATAGCGTATCTGCTAATAGCACAATTGTCAATATGCGTTGTCTTTAGAGACTTTATTTTTCGCCCATAGATTTCTATTTATGTATTTGGTGAGAGAGAGAGAGAGAGAGAGAGAGAGAGAGAGAGAGAGATAGGATGGATGGATATCTTACGTCCTTTTCAACAGTACTTCATTCATCGTATCAGGACGATGAGATGGTGATGATGAGAGAGAGAGAGAGAGAGAGAATGGAGATGGATATCTTACGTCCTTTTCAACAGTACTTCATTCATCCGTATCAGGAAGATGAGATGGTGATGACGATGAGAGAGAGAGAGAGAGAGAGAGAGAGAGAGAGAGAGAGAGAGAGAGAGAGAGATTTTGTAATGAATTCGACAGGTGCATTGGCTGGGCGTTGTAATTATACTAGCAGGTCTACCACGGTGTGTAGGCAAATTTACGTTTTACGTATTACGTACGAGACATTGCGGGAAACTGCGCGTGAAATGTAAACAACTTTTTTTTCTGACAGTTTTTTCTTAAATATCTCTGCACTGACAAAATATTTGACAGATCTGATTTTACCTTTATATTTCGCATATTTCCTTCTATCTAGGACCGTTGAGACGCTGAAGATGCACTCACCGTGTTAAGCCTGTTTTTTTAGAAAAAAACATGTAGAATTTTGCATTTTTCTAGTACTTCGTCAGAAAGCAGCATGTACCGTCTTTGTTCCTTTATCATTTGAAAAACTGAACCCATCATCGAGTGGCATACTAAGTGCTCTTTGCAACCACGGTTAAATCAGATTCCAACTTAATACGTTACAAGAATAAACAGCCATCTTTCACAGAAGGGATCTACCTTTTCGCATTTACGACCATCTCAGCCTTCTTTTTAACATTTACGACCATCTGCTCAAGAAAACACGAATCTTGACACCACCATCCACAAAAACCGTCAGCTGTTGATTATAAGCTTTTCCATTATCCATACAGGTCATATTTTCTGTGTCATTCTACTGCTTTGAGGGTATGCCGTATGTTGTCTCATACATGTATATGACTGAGTCAGGCCTGTTTAAGTCTCTTAACCGAATTTTCGACAGCGCAAACGATAGTATATTAATGTATTGGCAATGAGACAAGTAGCCCTTACTTGGCCATTTTATCTTTTCATTTCTGTCCCTCTAGTTTTATGTCTGACGGCAAAGGTTGCCTGGGTTGCTCCTTGCAAAGCGCAGTGTCTGCAGTTGCATTTATAGCCAGCGTATAAAACGTGAAAGAGTTATCTTATATAGATCAGTGTAGTCTTACATGTGCATACTAAAAGCCTACCACTTTTATACTGGTAAGAAGCTTCTTAACCTAGTCGTTTATGAGAGAAAGAGCAATGAGATATACACACGGCTACTTCTGCAGAAATTCCACCGACTGGGCAGGTTCATGCTCAGTAGTTAAATCCTTATCTGATCAATTATGGTCAGGCATGTCAAAGGTCAACGCTGTAAAGAATCTTAAAGCGTTTCTTCAAGAGCAAAGAGCCGGGCCGGGTAGCGCAATCGGTAGGGCACCTGACTCGTAAGTCAGAGGTCCTGGGTTCGAATCCCGGTCTGGCCACATACTTTCGTTTCTCCTTCCGCTGATTCAAGAAGGGCAGTTGTCAGTTACTGGCGAAAGTATGTGCACTTAGTACTGGTTAACCGCTTAGGAGGTCTAAGCCTGCCCAGGAATAGTGTGGTTAGGTTAACTGACCGTCCCGACATGACCTTAGTTGTTTACCGTGGACGTTAAGCATCAAATCAAATAAAAAATCAAGAGCAAAGAGTACATTTAGAAGAAGAAAATGAGCCAAACTACGACTAATAAAGCCTCATCAGAGACCTGACAATATCTGGAGACGAAATCAGAAAACTTTCCGGTGCTTTCGAACCTACAGAGCTGGGTCCTCATTTTTAGAATATGTTGATTACGCATTCCCAGACCAGGCTGCGCTGGGATGGGCGGGTCCAGCGATTATGCTGTGTAACTTTCAGTACCGGGTTGTCCAGCTAGTTTGGATAATAGTAGTGCAAGGGCCTGCTGTACTTGCGGTGTGTGCAGGTGGGGCTTCTTTGGACATTTTTTCTTCCGCCTTTCATTTCTTCTCTTTCTTTTCTCCCGCTCTCTGGGAGACGGCTAGATGATATAGGACTGAAATAATTTCTCAAAATGCCGTTGAACCCAAAGCAACCAACCAGCCTGCGCACGATGTTGACTGGACAGGATATAAAAAGAATGAACCAGTCACTCTTCTACAAAATGTACATGCACGCATACTGGTCTCAGGATGATGAGCTTGCATCCTATCGGGGACATAAAACTGAATCAACATGGAATCAAGGTTGATTCAACGTAATGACGTTGAATCAACGTTGGTTCAGTGTTGACTCAAAGTCGTGTGTCTGATGAGATATGCCAGATAAGACGAAAGATGCAAAATGTTTATTTACCGTCATTATCCTAAGTACTTGGACATTTCAACAGTTACATTTTCTGTCGCAAATTATAAAAGGTTTTGCTCTCCAGTGGCACACAGCATGGTACTTCTATATCAGAAATTCTCTATTCTGTGTCCATATATTTTTCTAAGGCTCTCTTTCAGGGTCTCTAGATATATGTACAAACTTTTCAACAAAATTTCTCAAAAATGATTATGTATTGAAAGACATCGTGTATTTAAAGCATGTTTAAAGAATGTGATAACAACACTATATTTACTGAAAATCTTTCTTCGTCTGTGTTCTTTGCTTGTCGTTTCGGCGAGAGCAAATTGAAGGTTCATCTGTTAAAGCTGATACATACACATATCAAAAGCGCATGTTTACCTCCACGCCATGGAACTCTTCCCGGGTAACGTACTAGACTGGGTCAAGATACATACTGAAGAGTTTTAGCATGGTATGATATTCCGGTGGGCACACATCCTTTTGAGCAGCATTAGATGGCGCCATTTCGACTTAAAACGTCGTGTCGATGTAAACGCAGTTATGATTCGTGGCTGCGTACTCCGAGGGATATTGTCAGGAAAATAAAAGGTGAATATGAAGAAACCATCAAGGTGTGTGTATATATAATATTCTATTTTGTTGACCGGTAAACCTCCCACTGGGCATACAATGTTGAATCAACATTGAATCAACGTTGATTCAACGTTGTGTGCCTGCAAGCCTATTTCTGTTATTTATGTGCATACTCGGGTGCTAACTTTATATGCTGTTTCAATTGAATAAAGAGGAAATAAAGAAAATATAGGTATGTCCCATCGGCTCTTGACTAATTATGAAAATGTGTTAGAATTCTATTGCAGTGCCACGTCGCGACAAAACTAATGTGAGGACATTTTCAGGAGAAGCAACTCGGTCATATTTATATCTATCTTCCATTAAATTGCTTCCCTTTCAGACTAGACCCAGTTTTGGAGCGGGCTACTTCGCCTAGTAAAGCAAACAGGATTTCATGAAAAACAGGTAATCACAAAAGTGTTTCACATTAATGAGCCGCGACACGAGAAAAACAAACAGCTAAAGGTCTAAGCTACCTCCATGCGGACAGCGAAAATTCTGATCAGACTGGGCGGATGCCTAGGCTAATCTGAGTCTGCGCTGGGCGCACGACCACTTTGTTTGGTTTCTCACGTCGCGGCTCATGAAAAATCGATGGAAAACAGGTAGGTGTGTCCAGTTACCGTCTTGGACAGTTTTTAAACCCAAGGCAGGACTGATGTTCCATGCAAAATTTAATCCAAATATAGCAATTGGTTCTGGAGGAATCATTGATTTTGTAACCTTTGCAATTTTTAGCAACGATGGCCATCTTGGATTCTCGATCTGGCTGAATTTTACCATTTGGAGCCCTGCAGTATTGTTATGCACCATATGAAATTTGAGAACCATGGGTGCTTTGGTTTTGGATAAAAATAATTGAAAAATCTTTAACGCCAGGGTTGACGCAAATTTTTAACACCAGGGTTGACACAAATGTGAAGGACGGACGGACGGAAAACTGGACGCGTATATCGCGCATTGCTAAGCAGGTGGGACAATAACGGAGAAGCATGGATGTGTGGTTTTATACGTGACAATTCAGTTGGCGGAGCATAGGAATGGTAATTTTGGGTTCGAGGCTCGATGCCTTGCGTGGCCCTCAACTGTAACGCTGCACGTTCATTAGTAGTAAGGAGTGGCACTATGGGGACCGATTTTCCCATGTATTTTTACATAGACTTTTGGCCTGAAAAAAACTAAGTCCGCACGGTCGTCTAGTGTAAAAATACATGGTGGTCCCCATAGATGCCAATCCATGAGTTAACTTATTCAGGCTAGTGAGTCCCTGTTAGGCCCGTTTAAAGCCTTACAAGTCAAGTTCTTAGGCTCTCAGAGCCGTTCTTAAGACGATTCAGCGCCATTTTCCCACAAGAAAAACTTGCGGGATCACGCGACGTCTTTGACCAGTTGTGACGTTATGTTTGAACGTTTATGACGTCAGTTATTTCTAGCCGAAGTTTACAAGACGTTAGCCTCCATAGAAGCTGGGCTTATCATATTTTAAAGGGAAAATAGCAACATCCACATATCCACACTGTAATTGTGGAGTTAATGTTGATTATGTGGATTTGATATGAATTTTTGTGGATGTTTTGTGGCTGATGTGGATCCACAATGTGGATGTACCACACGTGCACATCTACACATTCGACAGTGTGGATGGTGTGGATTCGATGTGGATGTTTTGTGGCTTGTGTGGATCCACAATGTGGATGTTCCACACGTCCACATCTACACATTCGACAGTGTGGATTTGATGTGGCTGTTTTGTGGATGTTTTGTGGCTGATGTGGATGATGTTGATGTTTTGTGGATGTTTTGTGGATGATGTGGATCCAAAATGTGGAGTGTCCACATGTCCACATCTACTCGTTTGACAGTGTGGATTTGATGTGGATGTTTTGTGGATGTCGTGTGGAGTTTATGTGGATGACGTGGATTTGATGTGGATGTTTTGTGGCTGATGTGGATCCACAATGTGTAGTTTCCACATGTCCACATCCACATATTCGACAAATTAGCTTAGTATCTGCTTTCCTCTATCCTATACGAACAGACAGATGTAACCGCACAGTCTGAGGGCCCTTTAACATTAATGAGCCGCGACACGAGAAAAACAAACAGCTAAGAGTCTAAGCTACCTCCATGCGGACAGCGAAAATTCTGATCAGACTTGGCGGATGTCTAGGCTAATCTGAGTCTGCGCTGGGCGCACGACCACTTTGTTTGGTTTCTCACGTCACGACTCATGAAAAATTGATGGAAAACAGGTAGGTGTGTCCAGTTACCGTCTTGGACAGTTTTTAAACCCAAGGCAGGACTGATGTTCCATGCAAAATTTAATCCAAATATAGCAATTGGTTCTGGAGGAATCATTGATTTTTTAACCTTTGCAATTTTTAGCAACGATGGCCATCTTGGATTCTCGATCTGGCTGAATTTTACCATTTGGAGCCCTGCAGTATTGTTATGCTCCATATGAAATTTGAGAACCATGGGTGCTTTGGGTTTGGATAAAAATAATTGAAAAATCTTTAACGCCAGGGTTGACGCAAATTTTTAACACCAGGGTTGACACAAATGTGAAGGACGGACGGACGGAAAACTGGACGCGTATATCGCGCCTTGCTAAGCAGGTGGAACAATAACGGAGAAGCATGGATGTGTGGTTTTATACGTGACAATTCAGTTGGCGGAGCATAGGAATGGTAATTTTGGGTTCGAGGCTCGATGCCTTGCGTGGCCCTCAACTGTAAAGCTGCACGTTCATTAGTAGTAAGGACTGGCACTATGGGGATCGATTTTCCCATGTATTTTTACATAGACTTTTGGCCTGAAAAAAACTAAGTCCGCACGGTCGTCTAGTGTAAAAATACATGGTGGTCCCCATAGATGCCAATCCATGAGTTAACTTATTCAGGCTAGTGAGCCCCTGTTAGGCCCGTTTAAAGCCTTACAAGTCAAGTTCTTAGGCTCTCAGAGCCGTTCTTAAGACGATTCAGCGCCATTTTCCCACAAGAAAAACTTGCGGGATCACGCGACGTCTTTGGCCAGTTGTGACGTTATGTTTGAACGTTTATGACGTCAGTTATTTCTAGCCGAAGTTTACAAGACGTTAGCCTCCATAGAAGCTGGGCTTATCATATTTTAAAGGGAAAATAGCAACATCCACATATCCACACTGTAATTGTGGAGTTAATGTTGATTATGTGGATTTGATGTGAATTTTTGTGGATGTTTTGTGGAGTTGATGTGGATCAACAATGTGGATGTTTTGTGGCTGATGTGGATCCACAATGTGGATGTACCACACGTGCACATCTACACATTCGACAGTGTGGATGGTGTGGATTCGATGTGGATGTTTTGTGGCTTGTGTGGATCCACAATGTGGATGTTCCACACGTCCACATCTACACATTCGACAGTGTGGATTTGATGTGGCTGTTTTGTGGATGTTTTGTGGCTGATGTGGATGATGTTGATGTTTTGTGGATGCTTTGTGGATGATGTGGATCCACAATGTGGAGTGTCCACATGTCCACATCTACTCGTTTGACAGTGTGGATTTGATGTGGATGTTTTGTGGATGTCGTGTGGAGTTTATGTGGATGACGTGAATTTGATGTGGATGTTTGATGGCTGATGTGGATCCACAATGTGTAGTTTCCACATGTCCACATCCACATATTCGACAAATTAGCTTAGTATCTGCTTTCCTCTATCCTATACGAACAGACAGATGTAACCGCACAGTCTGAGGGCCCTTTAACATTAATGAGCCGCGACACGAGAAAAACAAACAGCTAAGAGTCTAAGCTACCTCCATGCGGACAGCGAAAATTCTGATCAGACTTGGCGGATGTCTAGGCTAATCTGAGTCTGCGCTGGGCGCACGACCACTTTGTTTGGTTTCTCACGTCACGACTCATGAAAAATTGATGGAAAACAGGTAGGTGTGTCCAGTTACCGTCTTGGACAGTTTTTAAACCCAAGGCAGGACTGATGTTCCATGCAAAATTTAATCCAAATATAGCAATTGGTTCTGGAGGAATCATTGATTTTGTAACCTTTGCAATTTTTAGCAACGATGGCCATCTTGGATTCTCGATCTGGCTGAATTTTACCGTTTGGAGCCCTGCAGTATTGTTATGCTCCATATGAAATTTGAGAACCATGGGTGCTTTGGGTTTGGATAAAAATAATTGAAAAATCTTTAACGCCAGGGTTGACGCAAATTTTTAACACCAGGGTTGACACAAATGTGAAGGACGGACGGAAGGAAAACTGGACGCGTATATCGCGCCTTGCTAAGCAGGTGGAACAATAACGGAGAAGCATGGATGTGTGGTTTTATACGTGACAATTCAGTTGGCGGAGCATAGGAATGGTAATTTTGGGTTCGAGGCTCGATGCCTTGCGTGGCCCTCAACTGTAACGCTGCACGTTCATTAGTAGTAAGGACTGGCACTATGGGGATCGATTTTCCCATGTATTTTTACATAGACTTTTGGCCTGAAAAAAACTAAGTCCGCACGGTCGTCTAGTGTAAAAATACATGGTGGTCCCCATAGATGCCAATCCATGAGTGAACTTATTCAGGCTAGTGAGCCCCTGTTAGGCCCATTTAAAGCCTTACAAGTCAAGTTCTTAGGCTCTCAGAGCCGTTCTTAAGACGATTCAGCGCCATTTTCCCACAAGAAAAACTTGCGGGATCACGCGACGTCTTTGGCCAGTTGTGACGTTATGTTTGAACGTTTATGACGTCAGTTATTTCTAGCCGAAGTTTACAAGACGTTAGCCTCCATAGAAGCTGGGCTTATCATATTTTAAAGGGAAATAACAACATCCACATATCCACACTGTAATTGTGGAGTTAATGTTGATTATGTGGATTTGATGTGAATTTTTGTGGATGTTTTGTGGAGTTGATGTGGATCCACAATGTGGATGTTTTGTGGCTGATGTGGATCCACAATGTGGATGTACCACACGTGCACATCTACACATTCGACAGTGTGGATGGTGTGGATTCGATGTGGATGTTTTGTGGCTTGTGTGGATCCACAATGTGGATGTTCCACACGTCCACATCTACACATTCGACAGTGTGGATTTGATGTGGCTGTTTTGTGGATGTTTTGTGGCTGATGTGGATGATGTTGATGTTTTGTGGATGCTTTGTGGATGATGTGGATCCACAATGTGGAGTGTCCACATGTCCACATCTACTCGTTTGACAGTGTGGATTTGATGTGGATGTTTTGTGGATGTCGTGTGGAGTTTATGTGGATGACGTGGATTTGATGTGGATGTTTTGTGGCTGATGTGGATCCACAATGTGTAGTTTCCACATGTCCACATCCACATATTCGACAAATTAGCTTAGTATCTGCTTTCCTCTATCCTATACGAACAGACAGATGTAACCGCACAGTCTGAGTGCCCTTTAACATTAATGAGCCGCAACACGAGAAAAACAAACAGCTAAGAGTCTAAGCTACCTCCATGCGGACAGCGAAAATTCTGATCAGACTTGGCGGATGTCTAGGCTAATCTGAGTCTGCGCTGGGCGCACGACCACTTTGTTTGGTTTCTCACGTCACGACTCATGAAAAATTGATGGAAAACAGGTAGGTGTGTCCAGTTACCGTCTTGGACAGTTTTTAAACCCAAGACAGGACTGATGTTCCATGCAAAATTTAATCCAAATATAGCAATTGGTTCTGGAGGAATCATTGATTTTGTAACCTTTGCAATTTTTAGCAACGATGGCCATCTTGGATTCTCGATCTGGCTGAATTTTACCGTTTGGAGCCCTGCAGTATTGTTATGCTCCATATGAAATTTGAGAACCATGGGTGCTTTGGGTTTGGATAAAAATAATTGAAAAATCTTTAACGCCAGGGTTGACGCAAATTTTTAACACCAGGGTTGACACAAATGTGAAGGACGGACGGACGGAAAACTGGACGCGTATATCGCGCCTTGCTAAGCAGGTGGGACAATAACGGAGAAGCATGGATGTGTGGTTTTATACGTGACAATTCAGTTGGCGGAGCATAGGAATGGTAATTTTGGGTTCGAGGCTCGATGCCTTGCGTCGCCCTCAACTGTAACGCTGCACGTTCATTAGTAGTAAGGACTGGCACTATGGGGATCGATTTTCCCATGTATTTTTACATAGACTTTTGGCTTGAAAAAAACTAAGTCCGCACGGTCGTCTAGTGTAAAAATACATGGTGGTCCCCATAGATGCCAATCCATGAGTTAACTTATTTAGGCTAGTGAGCCCCTGTTAGGCCCGTTTAAAGCTTTACAAGTCAAGTTCTTAGGCTCTCAGAGCCGTTCTTAAGACGATTCAGCGCCATTTTCCCACAAGAAAAACTTGCGGGATCACGCGACGTCTTTGGCCAGTTGTGACGTTATGTTTGAACGTTTATGACGTCAATTATTTCTAGCCGAAGTTTACAAGACGTTGGCCTCCATAGAAGCTGGGCTTATCATATTTTAAAGGGAAAATAGCAACATCCACATATCCACACTGTAATTGTGGAGTTAATGTTGATTATGTGGATTTGATGTGAATTTTTGTGGATGTTTTGTGGAGTTGATGTGGATCCACAATGTGGATGTTTTGTGGCTGATGTGGATCCACAATGTGGATGTTCCACACGTCCACATCTACACATTCGACAGTGTGGATTTGATGTGGCTGTTTTGTGGATGTTTCGTGGCTGATGTGGATGATGTTGATGTTTTGTGGATGTTTTGTGGATGATGTGGATCCACAATGTGGAGTGTCCACATGTCCACATCTACTCATTTGACAGTGTGGATTTGATGTGGATGTTTTGTGGATGTCGTGTGGAGTTTATGTCGATGATGTGGATTTGATGTGGATGTTTTGTGGCTGATGTGGATCCACAATGTCGAGTTTCCATATGTCCACATCTACACATTCGATAAATTAGCTAAGTAACTGCTTTCTTCTATCCTATACGAACATCTTAATGTAACAGTGATATGAGTTTACAGTAACATGACCCTCAGAAGCATAAACATGCAGTGCCCATAGACTGTGCAGTTGCAGCTGTCTGTTCGCATACTTCAGAAATAAGCTAGGACAAGTATATGCTGACATACATATGATACTTAGTATCTCAGTGTAACGCTGACATGAGTTTACAGAAATATGCCTCACAGAAGCATAAACATGCAGTGCCCATAGACTGTGCAGTTACAGCTGTCTGTTCGCATACTTCAGAAATAAGCTAGAACAAGTATAACTGACATACATATGATACTTAGTATCTCAGTGTAACGGTGACATGAGTTTACAGTATTTTCATTAGCTTGACACAGAAATATGCCTCTCAGAAGCATGAACATGCAGTGCCCTCAGACAGTACGGTTACATCTGTCTGTTCGTATAGGATAGAGGAAAGCAGATACTAAACTAATTTGTCGAATGTGTAGATGTGGACATGTGGAAACTCCACATTGTGGATCCACATCAGCCACAAAACATCCACATCAAATCCACGTCATCCACATCAACTCCACACGACATCCACAAAACATCCACATCAAATCCACACTGTCAAATGAGTAGATGTGGACATGTGGACACTCCACATTGTGGATCCACATCATCCACAAAACATCCACATCAGTCACAAAACAGCCACATCAAATCCACATCATCCACACTGTCGAATGTGTAGATGTGGACGTGTGGAAGCTCCACATTGTGGATCCACACAAGCCACACAACATCCATATCGAATCCACATCATCCACACTGTCGAATGTGTAGATGTGGACGTGTGGAACATCCACATTGTGGATCCACATCAGCCACAAAACATCCACATCAAATCCACATCATCCACACTGTCGAATGTGTAGATGTGGACGTGTGAAAGCTCCACATTGTGGATCCACACAAGCAACACAACATCCACGTCGAATCCACATCATCCACACTGTCGAATGTGTAGATGTGGACGTGTGGAACATCCACATTGTGGATCCACATCAGCCACAAAACATCCACATTGTGGATCCACATCAACTCCACAAAACATCCACAAAAATTCACATCAAATCCACATAATCAACATTAACTCCACAATTACAGTGTGGATATGTGGATGTTGCTATTTTCCCTTTAAAATATGATAAGCCCAGCTTCTATGGAGGCTAACGTCTTGTACACTTCGGCTAGAAATAACTGACGTCATAAACGTTCAAACATAACGTCACACTGGCCAAAGACGTCGCGTGATCACGCAAGTTTGTTCTTGTGGGAAAATGGCGCTGAATCGTCCTAAGAACGGCTCTGAGAGCCTGAGAACTTGACATGTAAGGCTTTAAAAGGGCCTAACAGGGGCTCACTAGCCTGAATAAGTTCACTCATGGATTGGCATCTATGGGGACCACCATGTATTTTTACACTAGACGACCGTGCGGACTTAGTTTTTTTCAGGCCAAAAGTCTATGTAAAAAAATACATGGGAAAATCGGTCCCCATAGTGCCAGTCCTTACTACTTTCATTCATGTTGTTATGTTGGTTTCTCTCTCTCTCTCTCTCTCTCTCTCTCTCTCTCTCTCTGTCTATCTCTCTCTCTTTCTACTAAGAACCCAGAGGCCGTGTTCTCTGGTTATATTAATGCCTTTTTTCTACTTCCTTCTCTCCAATTTTTTTGAGGGGTGACTTTGCACTGTAAACCCCCAGACTTGTGATAAGATGTGATACGACTGCAACGTCTATCCCAGTGAAAATGTTGGACTATAGAACTCGGTCGTTTTTTTTTCGCATCATACTTCCCAGGAGGCACACGACGTTAGAATGGCGTCATATTGATATCGGTCCGACGTCATTATGACGTCGCTACGACGTCAATAAGACATGATTATGACGTCGTGTGCCTGCTGGGAATTAACTTCAAAAGTTTTTGTTTTTACAGACCGAAGTTTGTTAGGCTTCTAAGCCAGACTAGTTTTTCGAATGAAAATCATATGGTAAAGCCATCGTCCTGCAGTGACTTTTGAAATGCTGCTGAAAAGGACACAATATGGTACGACATCCTTCTTTCCATCCCTCTCGTCGTCTTTGCTCTCCCTCGTAAAACGGTTGGAATACAGCGATGTACCGATAAACCTAAATTCTGAGCAACTGCCCATTTGCACTGATCATGACTCATAGTTCATGCAAAGAGATCATATCAGCGCAAGCTGGTCTGAGTTCACTGTGAGTTCATGTCTTAGCATACTTTTTCGCTTTTACCAACTGAATATCTTCATGTCTGTTTTTTTGGTGGGTTCGAGAACAGCAAACACATTTTGAAAATGACAATATGCATTTGTAATACACAACAATAAGCATGAGCAGGTAAAAATATATCGCAAATGCGCTCACAATCTTGCGCAAAATACTCAGAGTCTCTCATTTATCACTCCTGTTCATATACCCAGTGTTCATTGACTGTTTATGCTAGAAAGAATGCATTGCACATTAGGTCTGAATGTTTTCTGCTGGGACAAGCCTTTTCAAGCAACCCCTAAAATACTGATATGTATATTTGTGATGCCGGGTGGCAAAGATTTCACAAAGGTTATAGAGGGGCTTGAAAATACAGGTTCTACAGCCGCTTTGTCACTGCCGAGCTGGGGTCAGGTAGTACATTGTAGTTGTGACGCAAGCTAAGGCGCGACGACTAAGTGCGGGTAAACTTCAAAACGTCAGTCTGGACGTGTCAGTTGTGGCTGAGTACCTTGTACTTAGCCAGCAAACTCCATCCTCCCTTTTGTAAATAAAATCTCATTCGAAAGCTAGTCGACCATCTTATAACTATTATAACTGGTCTGGTAACGCTTTACTGAATATCTAGATTGAGGAGAAGACACGATTTATTGCAAAGAATCCATATATGAAGGATTTAATACCTGACTTTTGTCGATGGTCGTGCCAAATTTGTGTTTTGTTGCGCAGATGGTCTTAAAAGGAAGGCTGTGATGGTCGTAAATGTGAAAAGGTAGACCCCCCCCCCCCCGCCCCCGGTGAAAGATGGCTGTTTATTCTTGTAACGTTTAAAGTTGGAATCTGATTTAACCGTGGTTGTAAAGAGTACTTAGTAGGCCACTTGCTGATGGGTTCAGTTTGCAAGTGATGAAGGAACAAAGACGATACATGCTGCTTTCTGACGAAGTACTAGAAAAATGCAAAACTCTACATGTTTTTTCTAAAAACAAAAACAGGCTTTACACGGTGAGTGCATCTTCAACGTCTCAACGGATCTTGACAGTAGGAAATATGCCAAAGGACAAGGTTCGTGAACCTGCTTTATCGGCCCTGTAGATTGGCAAAAAATCAAACTCGCTTAAGAACAGCGGCATTTTGCTAGTTGGTATGCCTGGCATCTCTACTGTCAGAATCGGCTCTTGGTTTGCTATATTTACCTCTCTCTTTTATGCAATAGGCCGATGAAATGGGGTAGGGTAGGCGTATTTTGATGTTTTTGCGAGTTTTCGCGTCTTTGATTGCAAATTTGATTATGGGCACAGTCGCCTTACAAAAAGATTTTTTGACAGTGCTTAGATATTATAATTATCTACCGATTTTTAATAGATATTTTTTGTAAGGCAGCTGTGCCCACAGTGAAAAAATAACTTTTTCTGTTTTTTTTTCAACGAAAATAAACGAGAAAGACGCGCCAAGTTGTAACGTCACGGTTTCTTACGTCACAGAGTAGCGTTGGGTGACGTCATTTGCAGAGAGTACCTTGCCGCGAGAGACGGCTAATTATTCAAGATACCTTGGCCGGTAAGTAGGTATAAATATTCAAGGTTTGCTAAGCCCAAGCCACCTCAACAGTGATCCACGGGGAAAACGGCTCAGACTTCAAAAGTTCTCCGAACGAGCGGGAAGATGGGAGCATACACTAGACAGTTTGGCACCCAAAACAAACCAGAAGGATTAATTGGTTTGCGGTTTTGTTGACAGTTTCTGTTTTAATGACCCAAATATAGCATTTGTTCAGAAGTATGAGTAGGGTGTAAGGGGTCCACTGAATAGTCAAAGAAGTAGTGTTGCGAGTGAAAAGTAAGTAAGTTTGCAAAGCGAGAAAAATACCATAATTCCAATAACCATATGCACATTTACAGTGCATGTAAAAGAAGTCCGTAAAGTTAGTTTCAGAATTAACGGAGTTCCCGATGACATTTTACTTGGTTGTTCAAAGCATCTGAGGTTTGAACAACCAAGTGAAATATCATCGGGAACTCTATTAAATAAATATTTGAAAACAGTCATCGCGAAATGGCAATAATGGATTTTGAATAAAAGCAGTAACTCTGATGCACATTTCTGCATGTAGCATGGCTCGGCAGGCAACTAAATTTTCCTTTCATTCGTTCATGCATTCTGTGGCCAAATTCGCGACAGCTGCATCCGGGCAGCAGCGGTGATTAAAATATTGGTATGTTTTCGCATTCTACAAGTTTTGCAGAACCAGATCATACTGCTCATGGGTCTACTCTGTTTGCTATTCCATTTTGCCTCTTTGAGATATATTACTGCATTGAAAAATAACTCTTCAATATAAGGACAGTTTCGGTAATTATTGTAGGTTTCCCAATGTTAAGAATTTTTTACGGATCTTGATCACTAATAAAAATATTGATTATAACAAGACGTGTTTGCTTGCATCATCAAACTAGTATATGGACGCGGATTTTTTATTCAGTATTTGGAGTTTTGTGGATGGATGGATGATTGCGAATTTACGTCTTTTTTGACAGTATTTCTTTAATATCATGACGATGAGAGAGTTAGATAATGAAAGGATGTGTGCAATAAATCCGTTTACAGTTGGAAAGATTTCCTTCTCCAGTATGGAGGCGACTTATCCCTGTACACGGGTGCAGACCCAAAGCACCTTCTTTTCAGATCATTAACTATATAAACCGCTTTTCTTTTTAGAGTATGGTTTATGAATCAGTTTCTCCCTTTTTGTCCACAGCCTTTTCAAAGAACAGCTAGCGGAAAAAGTATTCGGCTTTCCGTGGTTCGAAATTACACGGCTCGTAGCGTCAGTTTTAGTATCTGAGTTGAGTTCACCTGTGAGCATAGATGTCGTATGAACCGAACTGGAAACTGAAGAATGCCGTCAAAACCATTATCCTGCTTCAATCAGGCCCCTATAATATGCCGTTTTACTATAAATCATCTTTTTGTGATATCACAAAATCGAATGTGTGATATCACCATATCGATTAGTGAGTGAGTGAGTGAACTCGGATTTAACGTCCCACCAACAACGAGGTCATATGGAGACGGGACCTCGGTTTAAAGTCTCATCCGAAAGACCGGAGAAGCGGGGGATCGATCTTGCGACCCCTGGATTGGTAGTCCGGAGTGTTATCCACTACACTACAGCCGCTCCTACCATATCGATTATGTGATATAACTAAATATGTCATATTAAATTATTTACAGACGTTCCATCTCGTTAGTTTGATTTTTCATATACAGAGTTCTGGGTCCGGACATTATTTTTGTATTTCTATCTATGTCATATTATATATTTTGTTTTGTGAAATCACTAATTATTATGTGAAATCACTACATCGATTTTGTGATATCACAAAGTCGATTTTGTGATATCACTAAATCGATTTAGTGATATCTCTAAACAGGAATGAATTAGTAATATCACGAATGAAATTTGTGATATTACAAAGTTGATTTGGTGAAATCGTTAAATAGATTTTGCGATATTAAACAGTGGATATGATTTTGTGATATCACATTCGAGTTTGTGATAACACAAAACAATTTATTAAGTGATCCCAAAATCGAGCTAAAGATATTACTAAATAGATTTTTTGATGTCACAAAATCGATTTAGTGTAAGTAATATCACAAAATAGTTGTGATTTAGTGATATCACAAAATCGATTTTGTAATGTCACATTCTTTTTCCTGATATCACTAATTCGATTTTGTGATCTCACTAAATCGCACATATTTTGTGATATCACGATATCAATTTTGTGCCATTACTAACTTCAGTTAGTGATATCACAAAACAGGGGATTTATAGTAAAACGGCACCTCATACAATCCCTTAACAGCAAACTAGGCCAGGACAGCAAGCAAACTATTTTGGTATTAACATAAACTGTCACGAATGAGTTTTTTCGCTTCGCATTTTGTCCACAAAATGAAACAGACGTAACAAAATTTTGTTTTGCAGACAAAATGCTAAACAAAAACTAATACGGGGCCCAGAATAATAGCGCCTTATAGTATAGCAAAACTTGAAGCTCACAGACTTTTCAAGCTCTACAATCGTCATTATTACATGTAATACCATCGCGGGATTTAAAATATAAAGATTTGCATATACGTAAGAGCTTTCGCAGAACAGAAATAGTAACACCTAATCTACCAGCAGCGGCAGCACAGAGCAAACGGAAAAGCGCCATACAGCAAACTTCTAACGTCGTTAACGTCAACAAATCATTAATTCTAACACAGGGCGCCTATAGAAGCAATGGAAAGTTTCCGTGTTTTATTCTGCAACAATTCACTGTCTCGGAGCACGTGAGTCTAATTGCTGACGTCACTTGCATTACTGACGTAATTTTGTGACGTTTTGAGACGTTAGACGGTGTAACGTCTCTTTTTCTGTCTAATATCGCCATAAAAACGTACATTTACCTTAGATACAGTTAAGAATATTGGCGGGAGCATGAACGCGCTGGCATGAAGGTTGGGAGAGTCTGAATGAAAAAAAAATACTTTTTCGCGTTTTTGAGCGTTAGAATCGAAATAGTTCAGCTCTAGCAGTGAATTGTTGAGCAATAATTCACTGTTTGTCGGTCAGTTGTAAGTAGATATATCACTCGCGCTCCGCGCTCGTGATATGATCTACTTTACAACTGACCTCCAAACAGTGAATTATTACACAACAATTCACTGCTACAGCTGATCTATTTCTTAAATACGTCACGTAGGGTAGGGTAGGGTATGTTAATGACGTCACAAATGCGCAAATAAGACGTCAGACATTAAAAAATCCATTTGTAGTCGCAGGAAACATATATATATGATATAGTAAAATTTCATCAATTTCTGAGACAGGGCCGATTTTGACCCTTCGTGAACCTTGTCCTTTAATGGTAAAAACAGATCTGTAAAATGTTTTGACAGTGCAGAGATATTTAAGAAAAACTGTCAGAAAGAAAGTCGTTTACCTGTCACGCACAGTTTCCCGCAATGTCTCGTACATAATACTTTCGTGTACGTACATTTGCCTACATACCGTGTCCACTGAAACTTAAAATTTTAACGCATACTGGGTTGATCGAGAAATCAGTGTATCGGAAACTGCGACTTTTTTCATGCATGTTTTTCGTCGAAGCATGAATTTATCCACCTGTCCTACACTAAATCCAGCGAAATCAACTCTAAAGCCGGCGAAACGGTCGAAACGCCGGTAATCGTTATTGTAACGATATTGCAACCGATTCGCTTCAACTTCAACTGCTGCGCTCATACCCGGTAAGAAATTATTTGTTTCCGTTTTGAATTTGTCATGTCTAGCTTGTGGTTAGCCGTAAACTGTCACAAATCATACATGTCAAATTATGGTGGTTGTATTGCATCTTTTACATTACTTCAGTTTGCATTAGGGTGAGTGCCAGTTATTATGATGTAAAAATAGCGTTTTATAGATTATCTGTTATTTAGTTTCACGTAACACTATAAATTGTTTGACTTTGTTACTTTTCAACCATTTTCCCTTATTTTGTCAAGCTCGTTTAAATTGTTTGTATAAAAGTGTGCCGCTGTTCCAATTTACTCGCAAGCTGCTAAATTTGATCAGTTTTAAAATAACATATGTCATATCAATGTCTTGAAATCAAGATTGTGGGCACAAACAATCCAAGCTGTCTAAACACTGTCTTTGTTGTTGTAACACCTCGCTTTTATTGCCTTTGTTATTTGTGTTTTAGAAAGTATATTTTGCCATTGGCACTCTTATAGTTAAAAGTAATTTGATTGTTAACTGATTGTCATCACTCATACTTTTTATGGCTTCATATAAATGCCATTTAGTTGTTTCTACTGGCCCAAGCTTGAGTCGTGGGCGTGTCTGTTTGCTAAGTTTTAGAGAGTTTTGTCTATTTTTCAAAATACAAGATCAGTTAGGATTTACCAACTGTAAAGTAAAGACATCATAGTTTGGACTTACCAACTGTTATCTACTAAAAATTGTTATATTTGGAAACTTCCAAATACAGACTTTGTCATTATAATTGTTTTTAGAACTTGAATACCAAGTTCTCAAGGAAACTGGAATACCAGTATTTTCTTTTATGAAAACTGTAACTAACTGTGAAATTTAGAACTGCAAATTAAAACTGGACATCAACCTTGTTTCTTCCTTCTTACTTTAGCTTATAATTCAAAGACACGTAAATCCTCATCATTATAATTGGTGGAGTACAATCCGGGTAAACGACTTTTTAGCTCGTTTATAGATCTTGGTACCTCGAGCAACCAGCGAGTATTTCCCCAAACTGAAAAGGATCTTGTTTACGGAGATAGCTTTGTAAAGGAAAAAACGGATTATTCGTACTGGAGACAAACAAGGAATTTTCCATGCTTTGGACAGTTAGGATTGTTTGGTGGACATCAGAGTTATCAGTGTGCAGCTCCTGTGATGGCTTACGTTATGCCTGTTGCAACTTTCTCACAGTTCAGCGTTTCTTCGAAACAGAAGAGCAGAGCTCAAAAACTCCGAGATCAAGACAGAAGACAGCGTTTCCTTGAACGTAAGTCAATTTGCGCAACCATGCCATTTTATGACATTTCAAACGAGGAACTTTCAAAAGTTGCACCGAAATTGACAGTGCACAAATCTGAACCTGATCGTAATTCGATGATGATGCAGGTTTCTCTTGAGGTGGCTTTGACAACGGTGGATGAACTGGAAGAAGAAAATCATGCTTTGCAGGAAGCCAAAAAGTTTCTAAATTCTCGTTTGTCGGAAGAACAAGATTCGAAACAAAATTGTGAACGTAAACTACTTTTGGAAATGGAACAAACAGAAAAACTGAAATATGAAGTAGAAAGAGAAAAACAAAGGTGTATTATCTATCAGGAGGACATTCAGGCACAAACAAAGCAATTGAAACAAAAACAGGTCGAAAATGTTATGCAGGAAGGTTTGATTAAATCATTGGAATCGGACATTGCGACATTACAAAGAGACGTTTTGAAATATAAGCATCAATTAAGAGCTTTCGACGCTGAGAAAAGCAAAAAATGTAGGAAATGTGGACGTACTGATGGTCATTCCCCAAGTAAATGTGAGGCAAACAGAGTAATCTGTAGAAATTGTACAAAGAGGGGACATTTTACCAAATTTTGTGAGTTTGTGTGTTCAACTTGCGGTACGCAAGAGTTCCATCCAGCTAAGCAATGTCCAGCGTTACTAGCAATATGTCAAAGATGCACTTCTCGTGGACATTTCCAAGGAACAAAAGCTTGCGTTTTTATTTAGTAGAGACCTTATGCAGCAATATATTGACATGCGGTTCCCATGATAAACATGAACAGAATGGCACAATCATTATCATAATCGTTTACTTATTAACGCAAACTTTTCATAAGGAACAGTTATGTCTATAATTCGGTTTTGCATTAAAGTGGCTTTGATACTAACTAAAATGATTTGCGCCTGGTCTAGTCTGTAAATAAGGATATGTCATCTAATTAATGTAAGAAACCTCAAGGCGTATACTGTTCAATACTATGATAATCGGCTGTCCAAAGTCATAGGGTTCATTACTTACTAAGTAAAAAGAAATGCTTAAATGTTAGACAGTATATTATACCTTATTTCCAGTATGTATCATAATTACAATTAAATAAGGCTCATCTCCAGTATGTATTATAGTTTATTAAGTGTACTATTAAAAAAATAATAAAGTCAATTTCCATTTTGTATGTGAATATAATTGTTTAAACCTTGAAAGGTATACTTTTCTAAATTATAACAGGTTCATTACAAATACGCACTGAATCTTACAAAGTAATGATTGTTTAAAGTCTCCATCAGAGGATACCGTTCAAAATATAAAATAAGGTTGTTTTTTAGTATGTATCGCAGATATGTAAGGCCTCAGTTGTATATGAATTACTTAGAGCGTATGTAAGAAATAGTGGGTGGTGTGTTTCTCTGTGATGACAAAGCATATGTGGGTGGCATTGTACCTCGCCTTACAGTTGCGAGTTACTTTCCCATGTGCAAGTTACTCTATGTTTGAGTTACTTCCCCTTGTGCGAATTACTTGCATCAGCCATAAATCGTACGCTAAGAGTAAACCTATTAAGCTTTGCCATCCGAGACACACACACGCTTTTAATGTAAACGCTGGTCGCAATGTTGCAGTTAAGTGAGTGAGTGAATGGAGTGAGTGGGAAATTCATATAATTGTATTTTGTTAAGGAGGCGAAAGTTCTTAAGTTTGTTCTGCACCAGCATTTGTTCCTACTACTGCATTTCAAACTTCATGACATGTTATTCTTCATATCGTTTTCTTCATTGTGTCAGTTGTAGCTCTGTCCAAAAGTTCAAAATATCAAGGTGATTAATTATATAACTTTTTCGGCATTTCCGGTTTCGGTTTTCATCATGGCAAAGGATATGTTATTGCCGATTCACCCCCTGCGCATGCGCCGAAGAGCGCCGGTCCAATGAAAATACAGACTCCCCTTCTGGTCCTCATCCGAATGCTATATGAACGCCGAAGGTAATGCCAGTTCCTGTTTCCATAAGCAAATCATGTTCTTTCAAAAGGGAGTTAGAAGTGATTTGTGAATGGTTACAGCGCAAAATCTCACGAGAAATGCTGGTCATTTTGGATATTTAGCTCCTCTGTAGACTCATTTGCTGATGTTGAACTTATCAACGCCCGGCCTATACAGAGCTACACTGATGACAAGAGAGCCAGCACACACTGACAATGTCGTTGGTAGGTGTCGCTCGACGTTTGAAATGCACATTCAGTTCTGTAAAATTATAAAAACTAATAATTAACTTTGGGGACCAAAGTTTTTTTTGAACAAGGGAGGAGTTATTATGATGTAAAAATAGCGTTTTATAGATTATCTGTTATTTAGTTTCACGTAACACTATAAATTGTTTGACTTTGTTACTTTTCAACCATTTTCCCTTATTTTGTCAAGTTCGTTTAAATTGTTTGTATAAAAGTGTGCCGCTGTTCCAATTTACTCGCAAGCTGCTAAATTTGATCAGTTTTAAAATAACATATGTCATATCAATGTCTTGAAATCAAGATTGTGGGCACAAACAATCCAAGCTGTCTAAACACTGTCTTTGTTGTTGTAACACCTCGCTTTTATTGCCTTTGTTATTTGTGTTTTAGAAAGTATATTTTGCCATTGGCACTCTTATAGTTAAAAGTAATTTGATTGTTAACTGATTGTCATCACTCATACTTTTTATGGCTTCATATAAATGCCATTTAGTTGTTTCTACTGGCCCAAGCTTGAGTCGTGGGCGTGTCTGTTTGCTAAGTTTTAGAGAGTTTTGTCTATTTTTCAAAATACAAGATCAGTTAGGATTTACCAACTGTAAAGTAAAGACATCATAGTTTGGACTTACCAACTGTTATCTACTAAAAATTGTTATATTTGGAAACTTCCAAATACAGACTTTGTCATTATAATTGTTTTTAGAACTTGAATACCAAGTTCTCAAGGAAACTGGAATACCAGTATTTTCTTTTATGAAAACTGTAACTAACTGTGAAATTTAGAACTGCAAATTAAAACTGGACATCAACCTTGTTTCTTCCTTCTTACTTTAGCTTATAGTTCAAAGACACGTAAATCCTCATCATTATACCAGGAATGGTTTGTTAAGAACCTGGTGGTAGTAGGGCTTTGGAGATAACAAGGTTCTACATTTGTGGATTTGTAAAGTTCTGTATTCGTTTCAACCATAAAATTAATTGTTTTAAGCTTTTAGTTTAACAGGCGATTATTAAGATACCTGGAATTTCCCGCCAAGGAATTGAGCTGCTGGAAAGAAATAGTAAAGAAATATGCTATCAATCCCATATTTAATTCAACTGTAATAAAAACGGAACTTAGTTTCAGGAATTTCAGGAAACGTTTTAACCGGCGTTACTTTAGGAATTGTCAGGAAAAAAAATTCTGCGTTTTTAATTTAGCCTTTTATAATGAACGATAATATTCAGAGTTTAAAGCTGTTCTCTAAAGATCATTGCGAGCAGCTCGTGTGTTCATATTTTCTGCGTATTTTCAAAGTACGAACCATTTTGGGACACATCTGCTGAACAGCCTATTGACGAACCCTGTTTTACAATTTCGGATTTAATGTTCATAGCGGAACGGGTTTTTATTCTTAAAGAACTTAGAACGTATTGTTAAGTGTTCGTTTACTAAGCCCTTATTCGAGCAGACTAAGTGGTATTATCTGAGAGGAGGTCTTGAAATCGCGACTATGAGCATAGTAGACTACTATTTGATATAATTGCACTTATATTCACAAATCGTGACATTTTAGATGCCACTTTTCTGATAGATAAAAAAGCATGTCGAGTCATTATACATGTTTTGGTCAGAAAGTTTTCAGGAAGTTTTTTAATTCATTATGTAATAAGCTGTATATAGTATATATGGATGGATGACTTGCGATTTTACGTCCTTTCAACAATATTTCAGACATATCATATGGGCGGGTGATAATGAAAGGATGTGTGCAATGGAACCTTGTTTACTGTAGGCCATATATTCGCCTCAAGCGGGACTCGAACCGGGTCCGCTAGATCTGTAGGCCCATTGAGGTACTGGAACTCCTTGATTTATGTGGTACGAAGAAGCGTTCCAACACATCTACGGACTTAGTGACAGGTTGAAACTCAGTTATTTGCATTTTTGTAAAGGTTAGCACCCATATCTACCAATTAAGTGCATGGCCAAGACTGGCATAGTCGCACTGTTAATAACTTAAAACATTAATCTGGAGCCCCGGCAGCTCAGTAGGTAAAGCGCTGGCCTACTGATCTAGCGGTCACGGGTTCGAGACTCGCTGGAGGCGAGAATCTATTCAAATTGTATACGGGGTTCCATTGCACACAACCTTTCATTATCATTTTTGCATCGTCCTGATATGACTATAATACTGTTCAAAAGGACGTTACATCGCAAGGCATCCATCTATGTATCCAAAAATCAAAGAATCTTGATACAAGCTTTATTAGACAGGAGTTATTGTGAATATGCCAAAGAAAGCTTCTGACTTTGCTACCCAAAATTTTGAAATATGCGGCACTTGTCAACCTAATAACCTGGCCATGCTTTTGGCTTTTTAGGATATTCATATTCTGATAATTTGGGGCTACATACTCTTATCTCAAGAATTGCCGAAGACATAAAGCGCGACTTTGCGGGAGCTTCACCTGTTTTGTTCTTGTTTCTTTGCTTCACGTCCACGGTAAACAGCCATGAGCATGTCGGAACTGTCAATTTACTTAACCACAATATTCCTGGGCAAGCTTAGACCTCCGTCCAGATAACAACCTTAAAAATTCATGTATTGCATTTTTGACCAAACCTTGCTTTTATACTTCACATTTCGGCCTATCATGGGCTGAATGGATAGACCAAACACGCCCCTCCTTTCTTTTGACCCTCTCCAATCCCCTTCTCCTTATTTACCAAACGGTAACAGAGGTGTCGTTCTGTGGAATTTTAAAGAAACACGTATCTTTTAGACATACCTCTTGAAGATTAACTCCTTTGCTAAACTATGCCAAAAATATTTATTTAAAAAATATTTAACTGACAGCTAAAAATAGTCCTAACTGACTACTCGCCAATGGTTTAGGGCATATAACAACAGCAAATCTGGAAGAATCACGGACAGAGATCGAAATCATTTGAGCGATCCATATAAAATTTATAGACAAAACAATTACGTGCACGAATGAAAAAACAAACAAACCTAAAATCATCAAGTGAACGCAGAATCGAATACTGAATTTCTTACAGGCTCTCGATTTTGCTAATTTGCATGTGCAATTTGAACTTACCATTTTTAAATTATAAAATATCTGAAAGTAACATTTTCATGAACTTACAACCAGGATTTAAATATGATATAAAATACCTAACTAAATTTAGTAAAGAAATGGTGAGCTGACGAGGGAGTATATCTTTAATATGTAAGTAGTTCATAGAAACAATGGTTATAAAGAAAACCAAACTCCTTCAAAAAGAAGACGAAGCTGCAACTGTGAAGGTGAAGAAAATGTGCAAAAACGGCAATATCAAGAACACACACACACATACACACACACTTTCGAGATCAGTTTAGGCGAATGCCATACTAATGATGTCCTAGACACATTAACGACATCCACATTTCTAAGCATGATTTACCCGATAATTGCATAGATGCAGACATGTCTCTTCGGTCAAATGAGCACTGGCCTGCTGATCTAGCGCTCCTGGGTTCGAGTCCTGCTGGAGGCGGAAATCTGCTTAACTGTATATGGGTTTCTATTGCATAAGGCCTTTCATTATCACCTTTGCATCTTCCTGATATGACTGAAATACTGTGACAATTGTGAAGAAAATGAAATAAGACGCCTCTAAAACTGTAGTTTCTAAGATTGAAATTTCAAGAGCCCATCAGTCTGGAGCAAACGATCGAGTTGACACAAGTTCGAACTTATTTCAAGACTAGTCCACATCAAATTTCTATAATTGATGAGAAATGTTGTTGCTATCAAGCGCACAGGTTTTCCGCAAAAGAAGCAAGGGGCCATAAATGTTGTAAACAGGCCAAATGCTAAATTTCATACTTGTCTGAGATCTCATTCTACCATACGCAAAAAGCTTTTCTCATTGTTAACCAATTTGAATTTCACGGTCCCGTGACTTCGTAAAAATGATCAGATCTGACTCGAACTAGTCAAGGCCTAGTGCATATAATTATTGCAGATACATTTCCATCCCGGTTAACTATGTATATATTTATATACAAGAGTTGGTACGAAAAGTTAAAAGAACTATTACGAAACGAAAAAGAGTCAGTTTACCAAATGACTTGATAGCCAGATCGTTTGGTAACTATGACTCTTTTTTGTTTCGTATCATCCTTGAAAACATAGGTAACCAACCAAGTGTGGTATTAGGGAGAGCTGTTAAAAATGTAGTTACTATTGCATGTCGAAGCTTTCCGGAACCATCATAAGCAAGGGCATAAACTCTTAGTAAACAAGCTAACTGTGCTAAAACTTAAACTTATCAGAGGTGTCATTGATATTTACAATATTGTACGATTTCTGAAAGCTGCCTTGAAAACAAATGTGGCTTCTAGCATGCGGACAAAGATTTTCCGGTTATACGTTTATAGAAGTTTCAAGGGGACTTTTTCTTTGAGGGGGGGGGGAGGGGGAGCGTGAACTTCAAAAATTCAAATCTGCACCAGATTTTAAGCCATCAATTATACAATATAAGTTTCGGAGAAACGTAGCTTCTATTTTGCGGAAAACAATTTACATTTAGAAGTCCTGATGGCTTTGATTTCCCATAATCACCCAAGTTTCGAACACACGTGCCCCAACAGAATATGCAGTTAATTCCTATTATCTGGGATGCGTCATATTAATTAGGTTGAAACTGGCTTTTAAATCGCAAAACATGCCCTTCTCACTCCCCTGACAGTCGTCGAAGGGAGGGGAGGGGATGGGGACCCACACCAATATGCCCCTTCAACGTCTTCTAAGTTATTAGGGGAATATAACCTTGGAGTGTTTTTCTCTTTCCAAACGGCACTCTTATAATACAGTGATACATTGGTGCTACCGTCAAATCCTCTGGTACTTCTCGTCATGTTAAACCACTGTATAACTAACCATATGAGACCATATGCTGAAGATCAAAGCTTCAGAATACATCAGGTAGGATGGAGAGCTTTCAGATGAGACAGAACTCGCCGTCATGTTGATGCAAAAGTGAAATTCAGAAAATAGTGGAGTTGCTTACGTAATCCCGTGTCCACTTTTTGTTAATCAAGAATGTTATATACCAAAATGTTTGTTTTGACGAGTAGTTTTCAAAAATGGTTCCTGCGAATTTTTTCTATCACTTATCAAGGTCAAGGTCAAAGGTCAAAGGTCAACGCTTCAAAATAGAAAGGAAAATTTTAAAAGTCGTGATTTATGGTGGGCACAGTGTGAGATATGGGACTAAGCAACCAGTTTCAGCCCTTAGCAACCAACCTTTAACAGATTTGAAACCTTTGCCTTCATTCCACGAAGGATAGCTATTATGTGTAATAAATAATGATAATAACTGTTGTAGATATTTAAAGGACAGCTGAAAGATTTTCAATTGGTTGAAAAGATGCATTTATATTTGTCTTAGCAACCAGTTTAAGCCCATAGCAACCGTCTTTTGCAACAAATTTTGAACTTTTGATTGAATTCTAAATGAGATATCTTCTATTTGCAATATGTCATGCAGACAATTGTAAGTAATATTTAACAAACAGGTTATGAAAATTAACAAAGTGTTAAAAAACCTGTGTATAGGTTTGTCCTTAGCAACCAGTGTCAGTCCTTAGCAACTTTCAATCAACAGATTCTAGACTTAAGATTTACTTTCATTCTGGATATCTGTTATGAGCAACACACTATGAAGACAATTGAAAGTAATATTTAAAGCGCAACTGTCTGACTTTGAAAATCTGTAGAAACATATAGGTATCTATTTGTCCTTAGCAACCAGTTTGAGCCCATAGCAACCACCGTTTAATAAATTTGGATTATTTTTACTTATTTCCAAATGAGATATCTTCTTTTATCAATGTATTATGCAGACAATTATTAGTTATATTTAACAAACAAGTAATGGATTTCAACAAACTGTTGACAAACCAGTCTACACATTTGTCCTTAGCAACCAATTTTAGTCCTTAGCAACTTCCTATCAACAGATTATAGACTTTTGATTTACTTTCATTCTGGATATCTGTTATGAGCATCAAACTATGAAGACAATTGGAAGCAATATTTAAAGCACAGCTGTCTGACTTTGAAAATCTGTTGAAACATATGGGTATCTTTATGTCCTTAGCAACCAGTTTGAGCCCATAGCAACCACCTTGTAACAAATTTGGATTTTTTTAGTTTATTCCAAATGAAATGTCTTTTATTATCCATGTTTATACAGATAACTGTAAGTTATGTTTACCAAACCAGTTACAGACTATAACAAATTGTTGAAAAAGAGGCGTATATTTTGTCCATAGCAACGACCCTTAGCACTTAGCAACTTTCTCGTAACAAATTTTAGACATTGTCTGAACTTCATAAGGGATATCTTTTATGTGCAACAAACTTTGAAAACGATTTGAAGCATTGCCGGCTGCCTTTGAAAATTCATTGAAACAATATGGGTATATATTTGTCCTTAGCGACCGATTTAAGCACTTGACAACCATTTTTCAACAGCTTTAGAGCTATTGAGAGAATTCCAAACAAATCATCTTCTATTTACAATGTTTAATATTAGCTGTTGTTTATACTTTTGAAGCGTAAGTATTGGACTTAAACAATTTGTTGAAAAAAAAAACTTTTTATTATACACTTGTTCTAGAACAATTATTTATACATTTATCCTTAGCATCCTTAGCAACCAGTCTTAGCAACTAACTCTTAGCGATTTCGAGACTGTTTACTGAAATCCATCCGGAATATATTCTCCCTAAAACAAAATATGAAGACAGTGTTGTAAGAAACTGTCGGACTTCTACAATCTGTTGATAAATGTGTCCTTAGCAACCGGTTGGTGCCCCTAGCAACGAACTCTTATGAAAGTTAAAATTTTTGACCATATTCCACTAAGATTATCTTTTATACCCTACAAATTATGTAGACAAAATAAAGTCGATAGAGTTATAAACCTCTGTGTATCCGCCCACAGCTTCCAATATGTGCCTTAAGCGACTAACTTTAAACAGCGCTGAAACCTAAACTGAATTTCAAACAGAACGTCCTATATGTGCAATGAACTAAATTGCAATGTTTGAAGTACAGCTGTGTGACTTTTAATTCTCTTGAAGAAAAAAAACGTGTTTTGTATTAGACTTAAGCAACCAGTTTGAATACTCAGCAGCCAACTCTTAACTGACTCGAAGCTTATGAATGAATACTTAACAATAGATCTTTATGCTAAACAAACTAGTAACACAACTATACTCGCAAGTAACGATTTCACTTTTAGCATATGTGAGCCGCGACACGACAAAACCAACAAAGTGGCATGTGCACCCAGCAAAGACTCAGATCAACTTGGGCATCCGCCCAGTCTGACCAGAGCCTTTGCTGTGCGCCTGAAGGGTAGCTCAGGGTCTAGGCTAGCTCCATGCCGACAGCAAAGTCTCTGAACAGACTGAGCGGATTCCCAGGAGGATTAGACTCGAGCTGGGCACAAATCAGTCCTAGTCATATTCGACTACTTCTCGACTTAGGCTATAAAAGCTGTTTCCTTGTTGGCAAGATGATTTCTGTACAAGCTCAGTCCTCGTTTCTTATATACCTGCTTGTAAAGCTGTTTCCTAGTTGGCAAGATGATTTCTGTACAAGCTCAGTCCTCGTTTCTTATATACCTGCTTGTAAATCTCTTACACTACACTAGTATTGCTTTAAAACAGAAAACAGAAATGTACAGCAAGCTTTCATGTACCCTAGACTTTCTCCGAAATCTCACACCTACGATGTCAGTTTATACGGTGTTTAGTGTGACCATACGACTTACGGTATTTCCACTTACCTACAAAAATAAGGTGTTAAGTGTTACCAACCTATGGGCCTTCTGCATATTATTTCTCCATCTCGAACGAACGGTTGACCATAAAATGAATCAGCTAGCGTATGGCGGATATAGAAATCCGATTCGATATAAGGTTTGCTGGCCGAAAATACTGGTTGCCATGGACATCATCTGTGTTCGTTAGGGCCCAACCCTATTTTTCATAATTTAAGGGATGCTATATAATACCATAAGAAGTCTGTAACTGAATGTTTTGTCAACTCAGTCTATATAAAGGTCTATTTTCATTGTATTTATGTGGCAAAAGTACTGCAAATACCCGTAAAATGCTCGCTAAAGCTCTCCAAAATCAATTTTTCTTATCGTTTTCCTAATTGCATCCATCAAATGACAATTTTCATAAAACTAAATTCATTTTTGCCTTTGAAACACGACATAAATGTCTTAAAATGGAGAGAAATGAAATAAAGGTGAAAAATCATAGTGCCGTGCATTTGACCTTGACCTTGACTTTATAAAGGTCAGGAAAAAATTCGCAGGAATCATTTTCTGACTCTACTTAGATTGACAAACATTTTGAAGTATATAAACCCTGATTAACAAAAAGTGGACACGGGAGCATATTTTTGTGACATAAGCAACTCCACTAAAAAGAAGACGAAAACAAAACAAAACAAAACGTTCAAATAGAAAGTTACTAAATTTAATAACATGGCACGAAAATGAGAATTTTAATTGCTAAATACGATAAAATTCAGATTTTCGGAGATCGCACGCGGACAGGAGCAAGGAAAGACGAGAGTAGGTTTGCGTGATAAGGCATATTTGTCGCTTACACGATGACAGTGCCCGCTACTCACTCTCTACAATGACGAAACGCACGATTTTATGCTTTATGGCAAACTCATACTTTTCAAAAGTCACCTCTTTTTATTCTATATCGATCCTTTATTGTATTTCGAGCACCCAAAGCATATGTAGAGACATATAGCAATGGTCCTCGTCCGTCCGTGCACTTATGTGCGTGAATTCTGGAGTGAATGTCTACGTGTGTCAGTGTGTCTGCCCCACACGCTGTGCACTGTAAAAGTTTCCGTAGATTTTACGGTTCAATAACTGGCTACCAGCTCCAGTCCATTTCCCTTTTTTACGGTTGCTCGTTAACATTTGCAGGAACCATTGCCCAGAGTAAGGTAGAATAGAAGAGGTATTGTTTGATCATATAGCCCTTCAACACTATAAAGATTTTTTTCCAGCGTGCTGAGTTACATTACCCAAACTTTTCGGGATTTTGTGTTCCTTGTTGGTCGTCTTTATGATATAAAAACTTATTTTTATAAGAATATCTATTTGTTCAAAACCTTATTTGTATGGCCACACCTTGAACTTTCGGGCATTCTGGCCTATAGGAGGGATCTCAATTTATTGGCATTTTGACTAACGGATAATGTGCCAAATTGTCGATTTTTATTTGGTTAACTTCATACCTTCCTTTCCTGTTTTGCACTTTTGATATTCCCATTTAACAATTTAGGCAAATTCTGAATTCTAGTTTTGTTTCATATAAACATACTTATAAAGGTATCACCATGAATTATGAAATAAAGTTCATACCTTCATCTCCTATTGCAGGTGTCGTTTTAGCCTCAAGCTGAGATTCTATGTTTGTTGTTCGAACAGACAGGGCTGAAACTGAAGATTAAAATAAAATTAAGGCAGTTTGTAAATATTCATATATCGGATGAACTAAAGGTAAATTCATAGTACAGTGTACATGTAAACATATCTTATAGTCCGAAACTGAACAATATTCATGAAAGAGTGTAAATGTTCTCATACACAGGAAACTGGTCATTAAGGCAAGACAGTGAGCAAGCAGGGAACTCAATACTAATTTATGTAGGTGGACACATTCCCAGATAGCCGAACACTGATCTTGTGGGCATGGAGCATCAGTAAACATGTCCATATTGGCTCATGCGGGGTTGATCAGGGCACCAATATCGGACCAAAGTCTGTTGCCGGTATCAGTCCAGCTGAAAAGTTGCTAACGGGATTTCAGTTTGTCCGTTATTTGAAATGCTATCAGGCTATTTTGACGCCATGTTGGGTGTGGAACACAAATCCCTGATAGAGTGAAAGCATCTCTATATGGCACGGTAAGGAGCAAGGAACTGGCATTCTTATCCTTTAAAAATAAATTTTGTTTCATGTGAAAATGACGTTTGTTTCAAATGTTATATTTTATAAATGTCAACCTTCTCAGTTAACAGAAAAACTGAGCCGAAAGTCTCAGCCGTTAGTGCACATACTCATGCAGCAGAAATAATAGCAGGAAAGAAAGATTGTGCATTAAAGGGAAATCACCCCATAAAAACTGCAATTGAAATTTTGTTGAAACTTCTCACAGTGGTAGAATATTATATGCTGAGTGTAAAAATGAAATAAAAAAATGGGGTCACCGTACTACTTTTTGAGATAATGCAGCGCCATCTATGTGCCTGTTTGAAACATGACTATGTCTATTACGAACACTTTATCCGAGAAACTAGATGACCAATCGTTTCGAAATAAAGATTAATTAACTCCTCTTTCTTGTATCTTTGTTTGCCCATCAAAATCATCATCGTCGTATGTCTCATTATATAGGTTATTTTCAGTTTTTAGTTTCCCGCCATTTCCCATTATTGGAAAAAACGTGGAATTTCTTCAATATAAAAAGTTCCACAATTGAAATTTTTATATACTTTTGGTATAGTAAAGGAATGATCCACCCCGTGGAAATAAGCAAATAAAAAATATAGGTCATCGACCAAATATTCGAGTTATGGAAGGAAAACCACTTTTATTTCGTGCGGTTTTCATATAAGCGCGTTGACGTCAATGTTTTATGCGTTGACGTCGCTTTCTATTTGGCGCCATCAACGGCCATATGGATAACGCTCTTTCCTTTCGATGCTTGTTGATATATAATTCCCTATTCAATTTCAGCAATGTTCTTATGTCTTAAACATATAGTCTATATGAAATTGTCGCCTTCAAAATTTTCTCGTATGCAGACAACAGATTAATGAGAGAAATTCCAAGGACTGAAACTAGGCAGCATGTTCATTGTTATTTCTAATAGAATTTCGAACTTTTTTCTTGGTCTAGATTATATCACATTTATATCTGATGAACAAGTTAATGTGCGAACATTCAACTTATCGGACCCGGCCACTGCCAGACATGTACTTTCACAGAAACAAAGGCAAAGCTTGGTCCGTGGTGCATGATTTCAATTTATCATTTAATGCTGAGACCAATTTCGGATGATATGCATTGTGATAATTTTTCCCTGTTCGCGTCGACAATCTATGAATCCTGTGACAAGTCTAGGGCAATTAATGAAAAATAAAAGTGTCGCCGCCTAGCCGTTGTTAAATTTGTACCTTACGAGAACAATATGGCTGTTCGTCTTATGTCACTTGCGTTAAATCTTATAGGCAACTATTCACAAAGAAAAGAAAAAGAAAAAAAACATAATTACTTTAACGACACGAGCTAACAATAAAAGCTTAGATCAGCCTGCGCATTTGCTCAGTCTGATCTCCGCTTTCACTGTTTGCATTATTATTTCATAACCATACTGAACATTCTTTACCGGTCCCTTGGCTTATCGATTTTGTTACCTCCCCTGTTTTCCAGTCTTACCTGTCCAATATCGGGTATTAAGTTTATATAGAAATGTATAGGGAATATTTATATTTATATGATTTTTTTTATCTTTTTCAAAATATTTGAATCTTTTATATCCTATATTCTGAAAGTATAATGCAATACCTACACGATGGTGTTTTTATTTTTCGAAAACGTTAATGTATACTTGCTTCCTTTGGCGTTTAAATTACAGACCTATACTGACCATTATACTTAATGGCGCTTACAGTAGAATTACGAAATTTTCCATTTTCAGAGCATATTTCTGATAATTTGGAGCTTTTCTGATATTTTTATAACCTTAATTCTGAAAGTCTATAGTCTAAGGATTAATATGATACTTTTATTTTCAGATTAACATTATGTCTTGATGCTTCCCCATGCGTTTAAAAACCGAAACTTTAAGAGTTTGGCGCTGGTAACTCAATCGCCTAAGTTTAATCATGCACACTCCTGCATTACTCTTTTGGCTGCTTAATATGAATCGGACTAACGAATCAAATTAACCATACTAGGATGAAATGTAATGAAATGAATAAATAATTTAATAAGAATTTAATCATTTTGATTCAATTTTTCTTGAGCACGAAGAATTTTGTTTTAAATTAAGTCCAGAAATTCAAAATCGAAAGTATCACGGTCAATTCTAAAAAAAAGGTAAATAAATAAAAGTAAAATAAAAGAAAAGAAACAAAAAGGGAAAAAAACTTTGTAAACGTATAATTATTTATTGATTTGTTTGTTGAGTTATTTAAATTAATGTAAACACATTACATGGCAGCTAGCGGTCCTTTTGCTCAGCGATGTAAACATGCAATAATTGACAAATTGCTAATGGTGTCAGAGTTTCGGCGGCTACAAAGAACGTAAGCAATTAGGAAATTCAAATCGAAAATATGTTTTTGGACAAACTTAATTGATTTCGGGAGATAATACCATTGTCATCTTAATTTGTTTGTACAGGATTATAGACACATCATTAAAGCTCAAACAAGTGAAGCGGTCAATTTTGGAATATAATTGACTTGTTTTGCTCATCATGTCACAAATTAAATTTCTCCACTGATACCATATGTTCATCAAAATGTGCGTGTGCATTCTCGCGCTGACTAGTTCTCTTATAAAATATCGTTAATAATTATATCATATTATGCAAAAATGATATGAACTTGTACTTAAAGTTCTCAAAATAATTCTATTGTGAAAGAGACAGCTTTTTCAAAGAATACTGAAATAATACATGTATATATCTTGGATTCATATGTTCTAATGATAAATTGATGCAAATGAATATGTACTTAAATCATATAATACTATATCTGTATTAATATATGAGCCGCGACACGTCAAAACAAATAAAGTGGCATGTGCGGACAGCGAAGACTCCACCCAGTCTGAACAGAGTCTTCGCTGTCCGCATGGAGCCAGCTTATAATCGCAATGAAATGTGACTGATTCTTCGCTTCAACCCCTTAGGCAGGTCAATTTATGACGCTGTGTCGCATTAATTCCCCACGTGTCGTCTGTTCTTATGATAACCTGTTGGTGCTTCAGATTATCGCTGAAGATTCTTTGATCAGATAAAAATGAGAAAATATTGTTTCATTCAACAACAGACTAAACAGTCTGATCCTTGTAAGTGCCTCAGATAAGAAGGGGTAGCAGGGATAATTTGGAAATAATTAACAAAGCATATGTTGTGACCCCTTATTAGAACAGTCTCACCGAGATGGTTCTAATGAGGGTTCACAATATATATTTTCATAGAAAAAAAATAAAGAAAGTATCCCTGAATTATCCTTAAGGAAAAAATAGTTGAATTACTGCAGAAACAATTGCTGAGTGAATGTCTCAGATTAAATCCATTTGTGGCGAGTTACAAATGTAACACTTTTGTGGACAGGCAATATTGAAATCTGCAATTTAAATTTCCAAATATCGATTATTATTATTGTGAATATGCCAAAGAAAGCTTCTGACTTTGCTACCCAAAATTTTAAAATATTCGGCACTTGTCAACCTAATAACCTGGCCATGCTTTTGGCTTTTTAGGATATTCATATTCTGATAATTTGGGGCTACATACTCTTATCTCAAGAATTGCCGAAGACATAAAGCGCGACTTTGCGGGAGCTTCACCTGTTTTGTTCTTGTTTCTTTGCTTCACGTCCACGGTAAACAGCCATGAGCATGTCGGAACTGTCAATTTACTTAACCACAATATTCCTGGGCAAGCTTAGACCTCCGTCCAGATAACAACCTTAAAAATTCATGTATTGCATTTTTGACCGAACCTTGCTTTTATACTTCACATTTCGGCCTATCATGGGCTGAATGGATAGACCAAACACGCCCCTCCTTTCTTTTGACCCTCTCCAATCCCCTTCTCCTTATTTACAAAACGGTAACAGAGGTGTCGTTCTGTGGAATTTTAAAGAAACACTTATCTTTTAGACATACCTCTTGAAGATTAACTCCTTTGCTAAACTATGCCAAAAATATTTATTTAAAAAATATTTAACTGACAGCTAAAAATAGTCCTAACTGACTACTCGCCAATGGTTTAGGGCATATAACAACAGCAAATCTGGAAGAATCACGGACAGAGATCGAAATCATTTGAGCGATCCATATAAAATTTATAGACAAAACAATTACGTGCACGAATGAAAAAACAAACAAACCTAAAATCATCAAGTGAACGCAGAATCGAATACTGAATTTCTTACAGGCTCTCGATTTTGCTAATTTGCATGTGCAATTTGAACTTACCATTTTTAAATTATAAAATATCTGAAAGTAACATTTTCATGAACTTACAACCAGGATTTAAATATGATATAAAATACCTAACTAAATTTAGTAAAGAAATGGTGAGCTGACGAGGGAGTATATCTTTAATATGTAAGTAGTTCATAGAAACAATGGTTATAAAGAAAACCAAACTCCTTCAAAAAGAAGACGAAGCTGCAACTGTGAAGGTGAAGAAAATGTGCAAAAACGGCAATATCAAGAACACACACACACATACACACACACTTTCGAGATCAGTTTAGGCGAATGCCATACTAATGATGTCCTAGACACATTAACGACATCCACATTTCTAAGCATGATTTACCCGATAATTGCATAGATGCAGACATGTCTCTTCGGTCAAATGAGCGCTGGCCTGCTGATCTAGCGCTCCTGGGTTCGAGTCCTGCTGGAGGCGGAAATCTGCTTAACTGTATATGGGTTTCTATTGCATTAGGCCTTTCATTATAACCTTTGCATCTTCCTGATATGACTGAAATACTGTGACAATTGTGAAGAAAATGAAATAAGACGCCTCTAAAACTGTAGTTTCTAAGATTGAAATTTCAAGAGCCCATCAGTCTGGAGCAAACGATCGAGTTGACACAAGTTCGAACTTATTTCAAGACTAGTCCACATCAAATTTCTATAATTGATGAGAAATGTTGTTGCTATCAAGCGCACAGGTTTTCCGCAAAAGAAGCAAGGGGCCATAAATGTTGTAAACAGGCCAAATGCTAAATTTCATACTTGTCTGAGATCTCATTCTACCATACGCAAAAAGCGTTTCTCATTGTTAACCAATTTGAATTTCACGGTCCCGTGACTTCGTAAAAATGATCAGATCTGACTCGAACTAGTCAAGGCCTAGTGCATATAATTATTGCAGATACATTTCCATCCCGGTTAACTATGTATATATTTATATACAAGAGTTGGTACGAAAAGTTAAAAGAACTATTACGAAACGAAAAAGAGTCAGTTTACCAAATGACTTGATAGCCAGATCGTTTGGTAACTATGACTCTTTTTTGTTTCGTATCATCCTTGAAAACATAGGTAACCAACCAAGTGTGGTATTAGGGAGAGCTGTTAAAATGTAGTTACTATTGCATGTCGAAGCTTTCCGGAACCATCATAAGCAAGGGCATAAACTCTTAGTAAACAAGCTAACTGTGCTAAAACTTAAACTTATCAGAGGTGTCATTGATATTTACAATATTGTACGATTTCTGAAAGCTGCCTTGAAAACAAATGTGGCTTCTAGCATGCGGACAAAGATTTTCCGGTTATACGTTTATAGAAGTTTCAAGGGGACTTTTTCTTTGAGGGGGTGGGGGGGGGGAGGGGGAGCGTGAACTTCAAAAATTCAAATCTGCACCAGATTTTAAGCCATCAATTATACAATATAAGTTTCGGAGAAACGTAGCTTCTATTTTGCGGAAAACAATTTACATTTAGAAGTCCTGATGGCTTTGATTTCCCATAATCACCCAAGTTTCGAACACACGTGCCCCAACAGAATATGCAGTTAATTCCTATTATCTGGGATGCGTCATATTAATTAGGTTGAAACTGGCTTTTAAATCGCAAAACATGCCCTTCTCACTCCCCTGACAGTCGTCGAAGGGAGGGGAGGGGATGGGGACCCACACCAATATGCCCCTTCAACGTCTTCTAAGTTATTAGGGGAATATAACCTTGGAGTGTTTTTCTCTTTCCAAACGGCACTCTTATAATACAGTGATACATTGGTGCTACCGTCAAATCCTCTGGTACTTCTCGTCATGTTAAACCACTGTATAACTAACCATATGAGACCATATGCTGAAGATCAAAGCTTCAGAATACATCAGGTAGGATGGAGAGCTTTCAGATGAGACAGAACTCGCCGTCATGTTGATGCAAAAGTGAAATTCAGAAAATAGTGGAGTTGCTTACGTAATCCCGTGTCCACTTTTTGTTAATCAAGAATGTTATATACCAAAATGTTTGTTTTGACGAGTAGTTTTCAAAAATGGTTCCTGCGAATTTTTTCTATCACTTATCAAGGTCAAGGTCAAAGGTCAAAGGTCAACGCTTCAAAATAGAAAGGAAAATTTTAAAAGTCGTGATTTATGGTGGGCACAGTGTGAGATATGGGACTAAGCAACCAGTTTCAGCCCTTAGCAACCAACCTTTAACAGATTTGAAACCTTTGCCTTCATTCCACGAAGGATAGCTATTATGTGTAATAAATAATGATAATAACTGTTGTAGATATTTAAAGGACAGCTGAAAGATTTTCAATTGGTTGAAAAGATGCATTTATATTTGTCTTAGCAACCAGTTTAAGCCCATAGCAACCGTCTTTTGCAACAAATTTTGAACTTTTGATTGAATTCTAAATGAGATATCTTCTATTTGCAATATGTCATGCAGACAATTGTAAGTAATATTTAACAAACAGGTTATGAAAATTAACAAAGTGTTAAAAAACCTGTGTATAGGTTTGTCCTTAGCAACCAGTGTCAGTCCTTAGCAACTTTCAATCAACAGATTCTAGACTTAAGATTTACTTTCATTCTGGATATCTGTTATGAGCAACACACTATGAAGACAATTGAAAGTAATATTTAAAGCGCAACTGTCTGACTTTGAAAATCTGTAGAAACATATAGGTATCTATTTGTCCTTAGCAACCAGTTTGAGCCCATAGCAACCACCGTTTAATAAATTTGGATTATTTTTACTTATTTCCAAATGAGATATCTTCTTTTATCAATGTATTATGCAGACAATTATTAGTTATATTTAACAAACAAGTAATGGATTTCAACAAACTGTTGACAAACCAGTCTACACATTTGTCCTTAGCAACCAATTTTAGTCCTTAGCAACTTCCTATCAACAGATTATAGACTTTTGATTTACTTTCATTCTGGATATCTGTTATGAGCATCAAACTATGAAGACAATTGGAAGCAATATTTAAAGCACAGCTGTCTGACTTTGAAAATCTGTTGAAACATATGGGTATCTTTATGTCCTTAGCAACCAGTTTGAGCCCATAGCAACCACCTTGTAACAAATTTGGATTTTTTTAGTTTATTCCAAATGAAATGTCTTTTATTATCCATGTTTATACAGATAACTGTAAGTTATGTTTACCAAACCAGTTACAGACTATAACAAATTGTTGAAAAAGAGGCGTATATTTTGTCCATAGCAACGACCCTTAGCACTTAGCAACTTTCTCGTAACAAATTTTAGACATTGTCTGAACTTCATAAGGGATATCTTTTATGTGCAACAAACTTTGAAAACGATTTGAAGCATTGCCGGCTGCCTTTGAAAATTCATTGAAACAATATGGGTATATATTTGTCCTTAGCGACCGATTTAAGCACTTGACAACCATTTTTCAACAGCTTTAGAGCTATTGAGAGAATTCCAAACAAATCATCTTCTATTTACAATGTTTAATATTAGCTGTTGTTTATACTTTTGAAGCGTAAGTATTGGACTTAAACAATTTGTTGAAAAAAAAAACTTTTTATTATACACTTGTTCTAGAACAATTATTTATACATTTATCCTTAGCATCCTTAGCAACCAGTCTTAGCAACTAACTCTTAGCGATTTCGAGACTGTTTACTGAAATCCATCCGGAATATATTCTCCCTAAAACAAAATATGAAGACAGTGTTGTAAGAAACTGTCGGACTTCTACAATCTGTTGATAAATGTGTCCTTAGCAACCGGTTGGTGCCCCTAGCAACGAACTCTTATGAAAGTTAAAATTTTTGACCATATTCCACTAAGATTATCTTTTATACCCTACAAATTATGTAGACAAAATAAAGTCGATAGAGTTATAAACCTCTGTGTATCCGCCCACAGCTTCCAATATGTGCCTTAAGCGACTAACTTTAAACAGCGCTGAAACCTAAACTGAATTTCAAACAGAACGTCCTATATGTGCAATGAACTAAATTGCAATGTTTGAAGTACAGCTGTGTGACTTTTAATTCTCTTGAAGAAAAAAAACGTGTTTTGTATTAGACTTAAGCAACCAGTTTGAATACTCAGCAGCCAACTCTTAACTGACTCGAAGCTTATGAATGAATACTTAACAATAGATCTTTATGCTAAACAAACTAGTAACACAACTATACTCGCAAGTAACGATTTCACTTTTAGCATATGTGAGCCGCGACACGACAAAACCAACAAAGTGGCATGTGCACCCAGCAAAGACTCAGATCAACTTGGGCATCCGCCCAGTCTGACCAGAGCCTTTGCTGTGCGCCTGAAGGGTAGCTCAGGGTCTAGGCTAGCTCCATGCCGACAGCGAAGTCTCTGAACAGACTGAGCGGATTCCCAGGAGGATTAGACTCGAGCTGGGCACAAATCAGTCCTAGTCATATTCGACTACTTCTCGACTTAGGCTATAAAAGCTGTTTCCTTGTTGGCAAGATGATTTCTGTACAAGCTCAGTCCTCGTTTCTTATATACCTGCTTGTAAAGCTGTTTCCTAGTTGGCAAGATGATTTCTGTACAAGCTCAGTCCTCGTTTCTTATATACCTGCTTGTAAATCTCTTACACTACACTAGTATTGCTTTAAAACAGAAAACAGAAATGTACAGCAAGCTTTCATGTACCCTAGACTTTCTCCGAAATCTCACACCTACGATGTCAGTTTATACGGTGTTTAGTGTGACCATACGACTTACGGTATTTCCACTTACCTACAAAAATAAGGTGTTAAGTGTTACCAACCTATGGGCCTTCTGCATATTATTTCTCCATCTCGAACGAACGGTTGACCATAAAATGAATCAGCTAGCGTATGGCGGATATAGAAATCCGATTCGATATAAGGTTTGCTGGCCGAAAATACTGGTTGCCATGGACATCATCTGTGTTCGTTAGGGCCCAACCCTATTTTTCATAATTTAAGGGATGCTATATAATACCATAAGAAGTCTGTAACTGAATGTTTTGTCAACTCAGTCTATATAAAGGTCTATTTTCATTGTATTTATGTGGCAAAAGTACTGCAAATACCCGTAAAATGCTCGCTAAAGCTCTCCAAAATCAATTTTTCTTATCGTTTTCCTAATTGCATCCATCAAATGACAATTTTCATAAAACTAAATTCATTTTTGCCTTTGAAACACGACATAAATGTCTTAAAATGGAGAGAAATGAAATAAAGGTGAAAAATCATAGTGCCGTGCATTTGACCTTGACCTTGACTTTATAAAGGTCAGGAAAAAATTCGCAGGAATCATTTTCTGACTCTACTTAGATTGACAAACATTTTGAAGTATATAAACCCTGATTAACAAAAAGTGGACACGGGAGCATATTTTTGTGACATAAGCAACTCCACTAAAAAGAAGACGAAAACAAAACAAAACAAAACGTTCAAATAGAAAGTTACTAAATTTAATAACATGGCACGAAAATGAGAATTTTAATTGCTAAATACGATAAAATTCAGATTTTCGGAGATCGCACGCGGACAGGAGCAAGGAAAGACGAGAGTAGATTTGCGTGATAAGGCATATTTGTCGCTTACACGATGACAGTGCCCGCTACTCACTCTCTACAATGACGAAACGCACGATTTTATGCTTTATGGCAAACTCATACTTTTCAAAAGTCACCTCTTTTTATTCTATATCGATCCTTTATTGTATTTCGAGCACCCAAAGCATATGTAGAGACATATAGCAATGGTCCTCGTCCGTCCGTGCACTTATGTGCGTGAATTCTGGAGTGAATGTCTACGTGTGTCAGTGTGTCTGCCCCACACGCTGTGCACTGTAAAAGTTTCCGTAGATTTTACGGTTCAATAACTGGCTACCAGCTCCAGTCCATTTCCCTTTTTTACGGTTGCTCGTTAACATTTGCAGGAACCATTGCCCAGAGTAAGGTAGAATAGAAGAGGTATTGTTTGATCATATAGCCCTTCAACACTATAAAGATTTTTTTCCAGCGTGCTGAGTTACATTACCCAAACTTTTCGGGATTTTGTGTTCCTTGTTGGTCGTCTTTATGATATAAAAACTTATTTTTATAAGAATATCTATTTGTTCAAAACCTTATTTGTATGGCCACACCTTGAACTTTCGGGCATTCTGGCCTATAGGAGGGATCTCAATTTATTGGCATTTTGACTAACGGATAATGTGCCAAATTGTCGATTTTTATTTGGTTAACTTCATACCTTCCTTTCCTGTTTTGCACTTTTGATATTCCCATTTAACAATTTAGGCAAATTCTGAATTCTAGTTTTGTTTCATATAAACATACTTATAAAGGTATCACCATGAATTATGAAATAAAGTTCATACCTTCATCTCCTATTGCAGGTGTCGTTTTAGCCTCAAGCTGAGATTCTATGTTTGTTGTTCGAACAGACAGGGCTGAAACTGAAGATTAAAATAAAATTATGGCAGTTTGTAAATATTCATATATCGGATGAACTAAAGGTAAATTCATAGTACAGTGTACATGTAAACATATCTTATAGTCCGAAACTGAACAATATTCATGAAAGAGTGTAAATGTTCTCATACACAGGAAACTGGTCATTAAGGCAAGACAGTGAGCAAGCAGGGAACTCAATACTAATTTATGTAGGTGGACACATTCCCAGATAGCCGAACACTGATCTTGTGGGCATGGAGCATCAGTAAACATGTCCATATTGGCTCATGCGGGGTTGATCAGGGCACCAATATCGGACCAAAGTCTGTTGCCGGTATCAGTCCAGCTGAAAAGTTGCTAACGGGATTTCAGTTTGTCCGTTATTTGAAATGCTATCAGGCTATTTTGACGCCATGTTGGGTGTGGAACACAAATCCCTGATAGAGTGAAAGCATCTCTATATGGCACGGTAAGGAGCAAGGAACTGGCATTCTTATCCTTTAAAAATAAATTTTGTTTCATGTGAAAATGACGTTTGTTTCAAATGTTATATTTTATAAATGTCAACCTTCTCAGTTAACAGAAAAACTGAGCCGAAAGTCTCAGCCGTTAGTGCACATACTCATGCAGCAGAAATAATAGCAGGAAAGAAAGATTGTGCATTAAAGGGAAATCACCCCATAAAAACTGCAATTGAAATTTTGTTGAAACTTCTCACAGTGGTAGAATATTATATGCTGAGTGTAAAAATGAAATAAAAAAATGGGGTCACCGTACTACTTTTTGAGATAATGCAGCGCCATCTATGTGCCTGTTTGAAACATGACTATGTCTATTACGAACACTTTATCCGAGAAACTAGATGACCAATCGTTTCGAAATAAAGATTAATTAACTCCTCTTTCTTGTATCTTTGTTTGCCCATCAAAATCATCATCGTCGTATGTCTCATTATATAGGTTATTTTCAGTTTTTAGTTTCCCGCCATTTCCCATTATTGGAAAAAACGTGGAATTTCTTCAATATAAAAAGTTCCACAATTGAAATTTTTATATACTTTTGGTATAGTAAAGGAATGATCCACCCCGTGGAAATAAGCAAATAAAAAATATAGGTCATCGACCAAATATTCGAGTTATGGAAGGAAAACCACTTTTATTTCGTGCGGTTTTCATATAAGCGCGTTGACGTCAATGTTTTATGCGTTGACGTCGCTTTCTATTTGGCGCCATCAACGGCCATATGGATAACGCTCTTTCCTTTCGATGCTTGTTGATATATAATTCCCTATTCAATTTCAGCAATGTTCTTATGTCTTAAACATATAGTCTATATGAAATTGTCGCCTTCAAAATTTTCTCGTATGCAGACAACAGATTAATGAGAGAAATTCCAAGGACTGAAACTAGGCAGCATGTTCATTGTTATTTCTAATAGAATTTCGAACTTTTTTCTTGGTCTAGATTATATCACATTTATATCTGATGAACAAGTTAATGTGCGAACATTCAACTTATCGGACCCGGCCACTGCCAGACATGTACTTTCACAGAAACAAAGGCAAAGCTTGGTCCGTGGTGCATGATTTCAATTTATCATTTAATGCTGAGACCAATTTCGGATGATATGCATTGTGATAATTTTTCCCTGTTCGCGTCGACAATCTATGAATCCTGTGACAAGTCTAGGGCAATTAATGAAAAATAAAAGTGTCGCCGCCTAGCCGTTGTTAAATTTGTACCTTACGAGAACAATATGGCTGTTCGTCTTATGTCACTTGCGTTAAATCTTATAGGCAACTATTCACAAAGAAAAGAAAAAGAAAAAAAACATAATTACTTTAACGACACGAGCTAACAATAAAAGCTTAGATCAGCCTGCGCATTTGCTCAGTCTGATCTCCGCTTTCACTGTTTGCATTATTATTTCATAACCATACTGAACATTCTTTACCGGTCCCTTGGCTTATCGATTTTGTTACCTCCCCTGTTTTCCAGTCTTACCTGTCCAATATCGGGTATTAAGTTTATATAGAAATGTATAGGGAATATTTATATTTATATGATTTTTTTTTATCTTTTTCAAAATATTTGAATCTTTTATATCCTATATTCTGAAAGTATAATGCAATACCTACACGATGGTGTTTTTATTTTTCGAAAACGTTAATGTATACTTGCTTCCTTTGGCGTTTAAATTACAGACCTATACTGACCATTATACTTAATGGCGCTTACAGTAGAATTACGAAATTTTCCATTTTCAGAGCATATTTCTGATAATTTGGAGCTTTTCTGATATTTTTATAACCTTAATTCTGAAAGTCTATAGTCTAAGGATTAATATGATACTTTTATTTTCAGATTAACATTATGTCTTGATGCTTCCCCATGCGTTTAAAAACCGAAACTTTAAGAGTTTGGCGCTGGTAACTCAATCGCCTAAGTTTAATCATGCACACTCCTGCATTACTCTTTTGGCTGCTTAATATGAATCGGACTAACGAATCAAATTAACCATACTAGGATGAAATGTAATGAAATGAATAAATAATTTAATAAGAATTTAATCATTTTGATTCAATTTTTCTTGAGCACGAAGAATTTTGTTTTAAATTAAGTCCAGAAATTCAAAATCGAAAGTATCACGGTCAATTCTAAAAAAAAGGTAAATAAATAAAAGTAAAATAAAAGAAAAGAAACAAAAAGGGAAAAAAACTTTGTAAACGTATAATTATTTATTGATTTGTTTGTTGAGTTATTTAAATTAATGTAAACACATTACATGGCAGCTAGCGGTCCTTTTGCTCAGCGATGTAAACATGCAATAATTGACAAATTGCTAATGGTGTCAGAGTTTCGGCGGCTACAAAGAACGTAAGCAATTAGGAAATTCAAATCGAAAATATGTTTTTGGACAAACTTAATTGATTTCGGGAGATAATACCATTGTCATCTTAATTTGTTTGTACAGGATTATAGACACATCATTAAAGCTCAAACAAGTGAAGCGGTCAATTTTGGAATATAATTGACTTGTTTTGCTCATCATGTCACAAATTAAATTTCTCCACTGATACCATATGTTCATCAAAATGTGCGTGTGCATTCTCGCGCTGACTAGTTCTCTTATAAAATATCGTTAATAATTATATCATATTATGCAAAAATGATATGAACTTGTACTTAAAGTTCTCAAAATAATTCTATTGTGAAAGAGACAGCTTTTTCAAAGAATACTGAAATAATACATGTATATATCTTGGATTCATATGTTCTAATGATAAATTGATGCAAATGAATATGTACTTAAATCATATAATACTATATCTGTATTAATATATGAGCCGCGACACGTCAAAACAAATAAAGTGGCATGTGCGGACAGCGAAGACTCCACCCAGTCTGAACAGAGTCTTCGCTGTCCGCATGGAGCCAGCTTATAATCGCAATGAAATGTGACTGATTCTTCGCTTCAACCCCTTAGGCAGGTCAATTTATGACGCTGTGTCGCATTAATTCCCCACGTGTCGTCTGTTCTTATGATAACCTGTTGGTGCTTCAGATTATCGCTGAAGATTCTTTGATCAGATAAAAATGAGAAAATATTGTTTCATTCAACAACAGACTAAACAGTCTGATCCTTGTAAGTGCCTCAGATAAGAAGGGGTAGCAGGGATAATTTGGAAATAATTAACAAAGCATATGTTGTGACCCCTTATTAGAACAGTCTCACCGAGATGGTTCTAATGAGGGTTCACAATATATATTTTCATAGAAAAAAAATAAAGAAAGTATCCCTGAATTATCCTTAAGGAAAAAATAGTTGAATTACTGCAGAAACAATTGCTGAGTGAATGTCTCAGATTAAATCCATTTGTGGCGAGTTACAAATGTAACACTTTTGTGGACAGGCAATATTGAAATCTGCAATTTAAATTTCCAAATATCGATTATTATTATTGTGAATATGCCAAAGAAAGCTTCTGACTTTGCTACCCAAAATTTTAAAATATTCGGCACTTGTCAACCTAATAACCTGGCCATGCTTTTGGCTTTTTAGGATATTCATATTCTGATAATTTGGGGCTACATACTCTTATCTCAAGAATTGCCGAAGACATAAAGCGCGACTTTGCGGGAGCTTCACCTGTTTTGTTCTTGTTTCTTTGCTTCACGTCCACGGTAAACAGCCATGAGCATGTCGGAACTGTCAATTTACTTAACCACAATATTCCTGGGCAAGCTTAGACCTCCGTCCAGATAACAACCTTAAAAATTCATGTATTGCATTTTTGACCGAACCTTGCTTTTATACTTCACATTTCGGCCTATCATGGGCTGAATGGATAGACCAAACACGCCCCTCCTTTCTTTTGACCCTCTCCAATCCCCTTCTCCTTATTTACAAAACGGTAACAGAGGTGTCGTTCTGTGGAATTTTAAAGAAACACTTATCTTTTAGACATACCTCTTGAAGATTAACTCCTTTGCTAAACTATGCCAAAAATATTTATTTAAAAAATATTTAACTGACAGCTAAAAATAGTCCTAACTGACTACTCGCCAATGGTTTAGGGCATATAACAACAGCAAATCTGGAAGAATCACGGACAGAGATCGAAATCATTTGAGCGATCCATATAAAATTTATAGACAAAACAATTACGTGCACGAATGAAAAAACAAACAAACCTAAAATCATCAAGTGAACGCAGAATCGAATACTGAATTTCTTACAGGCTCTCGATTTTGCTAATTTGCATGTGCAATTTGAACTTACCATTTTTAAATTATAAAATATCTGAAAGTAACATTTTCATGAACTTACAACCAGGATTTAAATATGATATAAAATACCTAACTAAATTTAGTAAAGAAATGGTGAGCTGACGAGGGAGTATATCTTTAATATGTAAGTAGTTCATAGAAACAATGGTTATAAAGAAAACCAAACTCCTTCAAAAAGAAGACGAAGCTGCAACTGTGAAGGTGAAGAAAATGTGCAAAAACGGCAATATCAAGAACACACACACACATACACACACACTTTCGAGATCAGTTTAGGCGAATGCCATACTAATGATGTCCTAGACACAATAACGACATCCACATTTCTAAGCATGATTTACCCGATAATTGCATAGATGCAGACATGTCTCTTCGGTCAAATGAGCGCTGGCCTGCTGATCTAGCGCTCCTGGGTTCGAGTCCTGCTGGAGGCGGAAATCTGCTTAACTGTATATGGGTTTCTATTGCATTAGGCCTTTCATTATCACCTTTGCATCTTCCTGATATGACTGAAATACTGTGACAATTGTGAAGAAAATGAAATAAGACGCCTCTAAAACTGTAGTTTCTAAGATTGAAATTTCAAGAGCCCATCAGTCTGGAGCAAACGATCGAGTTGACACAAGTTCGAACTTATTTCAAGACTAGTCCACATCAAATTTCTATAATTGATGAGAAATGTTGTTGCTATCAAGCGCACAGGTTTTCCGCAAAAGAAGCAAGGGGCCATAAATGTTGTAAACAGGCATAATGCTAAATTTCATACTTGTCTGAGATCTCATTCTACCATACGCAAAAAGCGTTTCTCATTGTTAACCAATTTGAATTTCACGGTCCCGTGACTTCGTAAAAATGATCAGATCTGACTCGAACTAGTCAAGGCCTAGTGCATATAATTATTGCAGATACATTTCCATCCCGGTTAACTATGTATATATTTATATACAAGAGTTGGTACGAAAAGTTAAAAGAACTATTACGAAACGAAAAAGAGTCAGTTTACCAAATGACTTGATAGCCAGATCGTTTGGTAACTATGACTCTTTTTTGTTTCGTATCATCCTTGAAAACATAGGTAACCAACCAAGTGTGGTATTAGGGAGAGCTGTTAAAATGTAGTTACTATTGCATGTCGAAGCTTTCCGGAACCATCATAAGCAAGGGCATAAACTCTTAGTAAACAAGCTAACTGTGCTAAAACTTAAACTTATCAGAGGTGTCATTGATATTTACAATATTGTACGATTTCTGAAAGCTGCCTGGAAAACAAATGTGGCTTCTAGCATGCGGACAAAGATTTTCCGGTTATACGTTTATAGAAGTTTCAAGGGGACTTTTTCTTTGAGGGGGTGGGGGGGGGGGAGGGGGAGCGTGAACTTCAAAAATTCAAATCTGCACCAGATTTTAAGCCATCAATTATACAATATAAGTTTCGGAGAAACGTAGCTTCTATTTTGCGGAAAACAATTTACATTTAGAAGTCCTGATGGCTTTGATTTCCCATAATCACCCAAGTTTCGAACACACGTGCCCCAACAGAATATGCAGTTAATTCCTATTATCTGGGATGCGTCATATTAATTAGGTTGAAACTGGCTTTTAAATCGCAAAACATGCCCTTCTCACTCCCCTGACAGTCGTCGAAGGGAGGGGAGGGGATGGGGACCCACACCAATATGCCCCTTCAACGTCTTCTAAGTTATTAGGGGAATATAACCTTGGAGTGTTTTTCTCTTTCCAAACGGCACTCTTATAATACAGTGATACATTGGTGCTACCGTCAAATCCTCTGGTACTTCTCGTCATGTTAAACCACTGTATAACTAACCATATGAAACCATATGCGGAAGATCAAAGCTTCAGAATACATCAGGTAGGATGGAGAGCTTTCAGATGAGACAGAACTCGCCGTCATGTTGATGCAAAAGTGAAATTCAGAAAATAGTGGAGTTGCTTACGTAATCCCGTGTCCACTTTTTGTTAATCAAGAATGTTATATACCAAAATGTTTGTTTTGACGAGTAGTTTTCAAAAATGGTTCCTGCGAATTTTTTCTATCACTTATCAAGGTCAAGGTCAAAGGTCAAAGGTCAACGCTTCCAAATAGAAAGGAAAATTTTAAAAGTCGTGATTTATGGTGGGCACAGTGTGAGATATGGGACTAAGCAACCAGTTTCAGCCCTTAGCAACCAACCTTTAACAGATTTGAAACCTTTGCCTTCATTCCACGAAGGATAGCTATTATGTGTAATAAATAATGATAATAACTGTTGTAGATATTTTAAGGACAGCTGAAAGATTTTCAATTGGTTGAAAAGATGCATTTATATTTGTCTTAGCAACCAGTTTCAGCCCATAGCAACCGTCTTTTGCAACAAATTTTGAACTTTTGATTGAATTCTAAATGAGATATCTTCTATTTGCAATATGTCATGCAGACAATTGTAAGTAATATTTAACAAACAGGTTATGAAAATTAACAAAGTGTTAAAAAACCTGTGTATAGGTTTGTCCTTAGCAACCAGTGTCAGTCCTTAGCAACTTTCAATCAACAGATTCTAGACTTAAGATTTACTTTCATTCTGGATATCTGTTATGAGCAACACACTATGAAGACAATTGAAAGTAATATTTAAAGCGCAACTGTCTGACTTTGAAAATCTGTAGAAACATATAGGTATCTATTTGTCCTTAGCAACCAGTTTGAGCCCATAGCAACCACCGTTTAATAAATTTGGATTATTTTTACTTATTTCCAAATGAGATATCTTCTTTTATCAATGTATTATGCAGACAATTATTAGTTATATTTAACAAACAAGTAATGGATTTCAACAAACTGTTGACAAACCAGTCTACACATTTGTCCTTAGCAACCAATTTTAGTCCTTAGCAACTTCCTATCAACAGATTATAGACTTTTGATTTACTTTCATTCTGGATATCTGTTATGAGCATCAAACTATGAAGACAATTGGAAGTAATATTTAAAGCACTGCTGTCTGACTTTGAAAATCTGTTGAAACATATGGGTATCTTTATGTCCTTAGCAACCAGTTTGAGCCCATAGCAACCACCTTGTGACAAATTTGGATTTTTTTAGTTTATTCCAAATGAAATGTCTTTTATTATCCATGTTTATACAGATAACTGTAAGTTATGTTTACCAAACCAGTTACAGACTATAACAAATTGTTGAAAAAGAGGCGTATATTTTGTCCATAGCAACGACCCTTAGCACTTAGCAACTTTCTCGTTACAAATTTTAGACATTGTCTGAACTTCATAAGGGATATCTTTTATGTGCAACAAACTTTGAAAACGATTGAAGCATTGCCGGCTGCCTTTGAAAATTCATTGAAACAATATGGTTATATTTTTGTCCTTAGCGACCGATTTAAGCACTTGACAACCATTTTTCAACAGCTTTAGAGCTATTGAGAGAATTCCAAACAAATCATCTTCTATTTACAATGTTTAATATTAGCTGTTGTTTATACTTTTGAAGCGTAAGTATTGGACTTAAACAATTTGTTGAAAAAAAAACTTTTTATTATACACTTGTTCTAGAACAATTATTTATACATTTATCCTTAGCATCCTTAGCAACCAGTCTTAGCAACTAACTCTTAGCGATTTCGAGACTGTTTACTGAAATCCATCCGGAATATATTCTCCCTAAAACAAAATATGAAGACAGTGTTGTAAGAAACTGTCGGACTTCTACAATCTGTTGATAAATGTGTCCTTAGCAACCGGTTGGTGCCCCTAGCAACGAACTCTTATGAAAGTTGAAATTTTTGACCATATTCCACTAAGATTATCTTTTATACCCTACAAATTATGTAGACAAAATAAAGTCGATAGAGTTATAAACCTCTGTGTATCCGCCCACAGCTTCCAATATGTGCCTTAAGCGACTAACTTTAAACAGCGCTGAAACCTAAACTGAATTTCAAACAGAACGTCCTATATGTGCAATGAACTAAATTGCAATGTTTGAAGTACAGCTGTGTGACTTTTAATTCTCTTGAAGAAAAAAAACGTGTTTTGTATTAGACTTAAGCAACCAGTTTGAATACTCAGCAGCCAACTCTTAACTGACTCGAAGCTTATGAATGAATACTTAACAATAGATCTTTATGCTAAACAAACTAGTAACACAACTATACTCGCAAGTAACGATTTCACTTTTAGCATATGTGAGCCGCGACACGACAAAACCAACAAAGTGGCATGTGCACCCAGCAAAGACTCAGATCAACTTGGGCATCCGCCCAGTCTGCCCAGAGCCTTTGCTGTGCGCCTGAAGGGTAGCTCAGGGTCTAGGCTAGCTCCATGCCGACAGCGAAGTCTCTGATCAGACTGAGCGGATTCCCAGGAGGATTAGACTCGAGCTGGGCACAAATCAGTCCTAGTCATATTCGACTACTTCTCGACTTAGGCTATAAAAGCTGTTTCCTTGTTGGCAAGATGATTTCTGTACAAGCTCAGTCCTCGTTTCTTATATACCTGCTTGTAAAGCTGTTTCCTAGTTGGCAAGATGATTTCTGTACAAGCTCAGTCCTCGTTTCTTATATACCTGCTTGTAAATCTCTTACACTACACTAGTATTGCTTTAAAACAGAAAACAGAAATGTACAGCAAGCTTTCATGTACCCTAGACTTTCTCCGAAATCTCACACCTACGATGTCAGTTTATACGGTGTTTAGTGTGACCATACGACTTACGGTATTTCCACTTACCTACAAAAATAAGGTGTTAAGTGTTACCAACCTATGGGCCTTCTGCATATTATTTCTCCATCTCGAACGAACGGTTGACCATAAAATGAATCAGCTAGCGTATGGCGGATATAGAAATCCGATTCGATATAAGGTTTGCTGGCCGAAAATACTGGTTGCCATGGACATCATCTGTGTTCGTTAGGGCCCAACCCTATTTTTCATAATTTAAGGGATGCTATATAATACCATAAGAAGTCTGTAACTGAATGTTTTGTCAACTCAGTCTATATAAAGGTCTATTTTCATTGTATTTATGTGGAAAAAGTACTGCAAATACCCGTAAAATGCTCGCTAAAGCTCTCCAAAATCAATTTTTCTTATCGTTTTCCTAATTTCATCCATCAAATGACAATTTTCATAAAACTAAATTCATTTTTGCCTTTGAAACACGACATAAATGTCTTAGAATGGAGAGAAATGAAATAAAGGTGAAAAATCATAGTGCCGTGCATTTGACCTTGACCTTGACTTTATAAAGGTCATGAAAAAAATCGCAGGAATCATTTTCTGACTCTACTTAGATTGACAAACATTTTGAAGTATATAAACCCTGATTAACAAAAAGTGGACACGGGAGCATATTTTTGTGACATAAGCAACTCCACTAAAAAGAAGACGAAAACAAAACAAAACAAAACGTTCAAATAGAAAGTTACTAAATTTAATAACATGGCACGAAAATGAGAATTTTAATTGCTAAATACGATAAAATTCAGATTTTCGGAGATCGCACGCGGACAGGAGCAAGGAAAGACGAGAGTAGGTTTGCGTGATAAGGCATATTTGTCGCTTACACGATGACAGTACCCGCTACTCACTCTCTACAATGACGAAACGCACGATTTTATGCTTTATGGCAAACTCATACTTTTCAAAAGTCACCTCTTTTTATTCTATATCGATCCTTTATTGTATTTCGAGCACCCAAAGCATATGTAGAGACATATAGCAATGGTCCTCGTCCGTCCGTGCACTTATGTGCGTGAATTCTGGAGTGAATGTCTACGTGTGTCAGTGTGTCTGCCCCACACGCTTTGCACTGTAAAAGTTTCCGTAGATTTTACGGTTCAATAACTGGCTACCAGCTCCAGTCCATTTCTCTTTTTTACGGTTGCTCGTTAACATTTGCAGGAACCATTGCCCAGAGTAAGGTAGAATAGAAGAGGTATTGTTTGATCATATAGCCCTTCAACACTATAAAGATTTTTTTCCAGCGTGCTGAGTTACATTACCCAAACTTTTCGGGATTTTGTGTTCCTTGTTGGTCGTCTTTATGATATAAAAACTTATTTTTATAAGAATATCTATTTGTTCAAAACCTTATTTGTATGGCCACACCTTGAACTTTCGGGCATTCTGGCCTATAGGAGGGATCTCAATTTATTGGCATTTTGACTAACGGATAATGTGCCAAATTGTCGATTTTTATTTGGTTAACTTCATACCTTCCTTTCCTGTTTTGCACTTTTGATATTCCCATTTAACAATTTAGGCAAATTCTGAATTCTAGTTTTGTTTCATATAAACATACTTATAAAGGTATCACCATGAATTATGAAATAAAGTTCATACCTTCATCTCCTATTGCAGGTGTCGTTTTAGCCTCAAGCTGAGATTCTATGTTTGTTGTTCGAACAGACAGGGCTGAAACTGAAGATTAAAATAAAATTATGGCAGTTTGTAAATATTCATATATCGGATGAACTAAAGGTAAATTCATAGTACAGTGTACATGTAAACATATCTTATAGTCCGAAACTGAACAATATTCATGAAAGAGTGTAAATGTTCTCATACACAGGAAACTGGTCATTAAGGCAAGACAGTGAGCAAGCAGGGAACTCAATACTAATTTATGTAGGTGGACACATTCCCAGATAGCCGAACACTGATCTTGTGGGCATGGAGCATCAGTAAACATGTCCATATTGGCTCATGCGGGGTTGATCAGGGCACCAATATCGGACCAAAGTCTGTTGCCGGTATCAGTCCAGCTGAAAAGTTGCTAACGGGATTTCAGTTTGTCCGTTATTTGAAATGCTATCAGGCTATTTTGACGCCATGTTGGGTGTGGAACACAAATCCCTGATAGAGTGAAAGCATCTCTATATGGCACGGTAAGGAGCAAGGAACTGGCATTCTTATCCTTTAAAAATAAATTTTGTTTCATGTGAAAATGACGTTTGTTTCAAATGTTATATTTTATAAATGTCAACCTTCTCAGTTAACAGAAAAACTGAGCCGAAAGTCTCAGCCGTTAGTGCACATACTCATGCAGCAGAAATAATAGCAGGAAAGAAAGATTGTGCATTAAAGGGAAATCACCCCATAAAAACTGCAATTGAAATTTTGTTGAAACTTCTCACAGTGGTAGAATATTATATGCTGAGTGAAAAAATGAAATAAAAAAAATGGGGTCACCGTACTACTATTTGAGATAATGCAGCACCATCTATGTGCCTGTTTGAAACATGACTATGTCTATTACGAACACTTTATCCGAGAAAATAGACGACCAATCGTTTCGAAATAAAGATTAATTAACTCCTCTTTCTTGTCTCTTTGTTTGCCCATCAAAATCATCATCGTCGTATGTCTCATTATATAGGTTATTTTCAGTTTTTAGTTTCCCGCCATTTCCCATTATTGGAAAAAACGTGGAATTTCTTCAATATAAAAAGTTCCACAATTGAAATTTTTATATACTTTTTGTATAGTAAAGGAATGATCCACCCCGTGGAAATAAGCAAATAAAAAATATAGGTCATCGACCAAATATTCGAGTTATGGAAGGAAAACCACTTTTATTTCGTGCGGTTTTCATATAAGCGCGTTGACGTCAATGTTTTATGCGTTGACGTCGCTTTCTATTTGGCGCCATCAACGGCCATATGGATAACGCTCTTTCCTTTCGATGCTTGTTGATATATAATTCCCTATTCAATTTCAGCAAGGTTCTTATGTCTTAAACATATAGTCTATATGAAATTGTCGCCTTCAAAATTTTCTCGTATGCAGACAACAGATTAATGAGAGAAATTCCAAGGACTGAAACTAGGCAGCATGTTCATTGTTATTTCTGATAGAATTTCGAACTTTCTTCTTGGTCTAGATTATATCACATTTATATCTGATGAACAAGTTAATGTGCGAACATTCAACTTATCGGACCCGGCCACTGCCAGACATGTACTTTCACAGAAACAAAGGCAAAGCTTGGTCCGTGGTGCATGATTTCAATTTATCGTTTAATGCTGAGACCAATTTCGGATGATATGCATTGTGATAATTTTTCCCTGTTCGCGTCGACAATCTATGAATCCTGTGACAAGTCTAGGGCAATTAGTGAAAAATAAAAGTGTCGCCGCCTAGCCGTTGTTAAATTTGTACCTTACGAGAACAATATGGCTGTTCGTCTTATGTCACTTGCGTTAAATCTTATAGGCAACTATTCACAAAGAAAAGAAAAAGAAAAAAAACATAATTACTTTAACGACACGAGCTAACAATAAAAGCTTAGATCAGCCTGCGCATTTGCTCAGTCTGATCTCCGCTTTCACTGTTTGCATAATTATTTCATAACCATACTGAACATTCTTTACCGGTCCCTTGGCTTATCGATTTTGTTACCTCCCCTGTTTTCCAGTCTTACCTGTCCAATATCGGGTATTAAGTTTATATAGAAATGTATAGGGAATATTTATATTTATATGATTTTTTTTATCTTTTTCAAAATATTTGAATCTTTTATTTCCTATATTCTGAAAGTATAATGCAATACCTACACGATGGTGTTTTTATTTTTCGAAAACGTTAATGTATACTTGCTTCCTTTGGCGTTTAAATTACAGACCTATACTGACCATTATACTTAATGGCGCATACAGTAGAATTACGAAATTTTCCATTTTCAGAGCATATTTCTGATAATTTGGAGCTTTTCTGATATTTTTATAACCTTAATTCTGAAAGTCTATAGTCTAAGGATTAATATGATACTTTTATTTTCAGATTAACATTATGTCTTGATGCTTCCCCATGCGTTTAAGAACCGAAACTTTAAGAGTTTGGCGCTGGTAACTCAATCGCCTAAGTTTAATCATGCGCACTCCTGCATTATTCTTTTGGCTGCTTAATATGAATCGGACTAACGAATCAAATTAACCATACTAGGATGAAATGTAATGAAATGAATAAATAATTTAATAAGAATTTAATCATTTTGATTCAATTTTTCTTGAGCACGAAGAATTTTGTTTTAAATTAAGTCCAGAAATTCAAAATCGAAAGTATCACGGTCAATTCTAAAAAAAGGTAAATAAATAAAAGTAAAATAAAAGAAAAGAAACAAAAAGGGAAAAAACTTTGTAAACGTATAATTATTTATTGATTTGTTTGTTGAGTTATTTAAATTAATGTAAACACATTACATGGCAGCTAGCGGTCCTTTTGCTCAGCGATGTAAACATACAATAATTGACAAATTGCTAATGGTGTCAGAGTTTCGGCGGCTACAAAGAACGTAAGCAATTAGGAAATTCAAATCGAAAATATGTTTTTGGACAAACTTAATTGATTTCGGGAGATAATACCATTGTCATCTTAATTTGTTTGTACAGGATTATAGACACATCATTAAAGCTCAAACAAGTGAAGCGGTCAATTTTAGAATATAATTGACTTGTTTTGCTCATCATGTCACAAATTAAATTTCTCCACTGATACCATATGTTCATCAAAATGTGCGTGTGCATTCTCGCGCTGACTATTTCTCTTATAAAATATCGTTAATAATTATATCATATTATGCAAAAATGATATGAACTTGTACTTAAAGTTCTCAAAATAATTCTATTGTGAAAGAGACAGCTTTTTCAAAGAATACTGAAATAATACATGTATATATCTTGGATTCATATGTTCTAATGATAAATTGATGCAAATGAATATGTACTTAAATCATATAATACTATATCTGTATTAATATATGAGCCGCGACACGTCAAAACAAACAAAGTGGCATGTGCGGACAGCGAAGACTCCACCCAGTCTGAACAGAGTCTTCGCTGTCCGCATGGAGCCAGCTTATAATCGCAATGAAATGTGACTGATTCTTCGCTTCAACCCCTAAGGCAGGCCAATTTATGACGCTGTGTCGCATTAATTCCCCACGTGTCGTCTATTCTTACGATAACCTGTTGGTGCTTCAGATTATCGCCGAAGATTCTTTGATCAGATAAAAATGAGAAAATATTGTTTCATTCAACAACAGACTAAACAGTCTGATCCTTGTAAGTGCCTCAGATAAGAAGGGGTAGCAGGGATAATTTGGAAATAATTAACAAAGCATATGTTGTGACCCCTTATTAGAACAGTCTCACCGAGATGGTTCTAATGAGGGGTCACACTATATATTTTCATAGAAAAAAAAATAAAGAAAGTATCCCTGAATTATCCTTAAGGAAAAAATAGTTGAATTACTGCAGAAACAATTGCTGAGTGAATGTCTCAGATTAAATCCATTTGTGGCGAGTTACAAATGTAACACTTTTGTGGACAGGCAATATTGAAATCTGCAATTTAAATTTCCAAATATCGTAGACTGTTCATGCAAACAAGGATGACTCTGAGTAGACTGTGCAAGCTTATCTGAGTCTTCTGTGTGCGAAAATGTAATATGCAAGAACCCATTTACATGGCCCTGTTATCCTCATCGCATTGTATAAAAAAAACAGAGATTTTGAGCAAAATAATGGTAACATTTTCAGTTAAACACAGTCTGGTCCAATTACATCCTGTTTATAACCATATTCCCTTTGTTATTGACATTGACAGTTGATTTCCCTCTATCTGGCCCCATACCTGGATTTCAGTCACAAGTCTTCTAGGTTGTCTTTTCTCTGAGCTGCATGTTTCATAAAGGGGCATTAGGGTATTATGCAAACAGAAATGTGTCTTTGAGGCAAACCATGCAGACCATTATCAGACGCCGCATTTGCGTCTGGTATGGGTCTTCACTGCTCGCCCGAGGCCCCTTAAGGAGATGCCAGGCTTAAATGGGCTAAGCAAGCTTTCCGAAACTGAACATGGTGTATATGGTGTCAACTATCAAAACATTTCAGCCGCGAAACGACAGAATCAAGAAAGTGGCTTGTGCGCCCTGGGAAGACTCAGATTAGCCTGGACAATCGCCATGAACTGGTTTAAACCATAGAGCGCCCAGCGAGGATGGATGCTCACTGATCTGAGTCTTCCCTGTGATCGAATATCGTCTTGTAGCTTTTACTATGCTCGGCCTTATTTCAAATGACTTGGCGATTTTACCTCCTTTTTCAACAGTGTTTCAATTATATCTGGACGATGGGACGTTGATAATGAAAAGCTGTGTGCAATGGAACCCCGTTTGCGGTTGCAAAGATGTTCGCCACAAGCGGGGCTCGAACCCGAGACTGCTAGATCAGTAGGCAAGCCCATAATCTAATGAGCTACCGGGGCACGCCTCATAAAGCCAGTATAAATTATTACTGGAAAAATTAATTTAAACCTGTTTATGTCAATCTGAGTCTACTAATACATTCATTTTCATCTGGTATTTTTCAGTTTAATATATTTTACTCATCTTAAACAGTGTAGATCCGGATCTGCGGCGTCAGATCTGGGCCAACACTGTTTGCCAATGTCCCTTTATATTAGACATTTGGCATTAATGGATTTAGCTAATTTTAAAACTCGTCCGCCATAAATTGTGAGAAAAATGCTAAACATAACACTGTAGTGGAGCAAATTTGATGGCATAAGTGGCCTAGAAAAGGAAGATAGTGGTCTACGGAGTGTAACATTTGTTTTTATATATCAAAATGATCGTCTGGGTCTCTAGTTTTCAAATTCAGCGTTTGCCACCTTGGCAAACCTTGCATAACTCTGTAGTGGCCAGTTATTTACGTTACCCCTTTAAATTTTGAATATCAAAAATATTTTTTGAAGTCAATAAGAAATGTGTTTAAACTATATAAATGTATCAAATCTAAATATTTTCTGTAAGAACAGTTAATATGCTATAAATTAGGCTGCTCAGAAAACAGTTCAGAACTTTGGTGTTGTTACTTTCGTTACAATATAGCATGTACCCCTTGGAAATTTAAAATTGGAACTTACGTTGTTGCATTTTACAAAGACTCTATTACAAAAAGGCCCAAAATGATCATTTTTACTTACTATTCGATTGGCCCCTTTCAGTGCGTTTCTAGCAAAACAAATATGAGACCTCTAGCTTTTATAATTTGTCAACCACGTCCTGTTGAACATTTACACCTATTCCCTGTTTTTGGCTGAAAAGTCATTTTTCGTATGATTGTTCGTACAAAAAATGGCTAATAACCAATTTAAACTTGACAAATTGTGGCCTTTTGCAAAAAGATCATGTTAACCATTGTATAACACAATAGCCTAAAAATTATTTTTGACCTTACAACCCATTTTAGCCAGAGTAACGTACTTAACAGATTAAAATGTTTGCGCAAAGCGTCTATCATTCCCGCCAGAAAAAAACTCTTTTCAAATTCTGACTTTTAAACAACACAGTTGTGATATATATGTATATTATCTATTGTAAAATGAAATCTTTGCATTGTTTAATAAACTAATCCGACAGCAAACAATGTTATTTACATGACATGCAAAGATGAGATTGTCCTTAAAACTAGAAAAGAAAACCTTCGTGAATTAATCTATCCACAGAACACTTTTATTTTTTTCCATTAGTATCCAAATGACACTAAAAATATCACATCGTAAGAAATTTATTAATCAGAACTTTCTGTTTTGTACTCAGACAGGTAACGTTTGTTACCATTATTTGAAAACAATCACTGAGATTATGTGCTGTAACTGAAAAATATGCCTAAAACTCATTGGTTTTGTTAAAAATATTTTTAAAACGGCACTTTAGACTGGTTAAAACACACCATATGTAATTTATTAGTGAAATTTACACGTCGATGCATCCGTTGTTGTGTAACGATGTTATAGTTTGTGTTGGCCACTTATCTGTAGTGTTCGAAAACTTGATTTGTTTTGTCTGTTTATTCGCCATCATTCTGATGTATATAAAACAGAAAGAAAGAAGGTGAAAATATACATTTTGTGTGCCTGGGTATGCTTGATGAAAGCTAACTTGTTGACATCTGCATGGAATGGGCGCACGTATATTTTGCTACCCACTAGTATCGTTTGAGTACTTGTTGTATGCTTTATGTTACTATTTTAGTTTGGAGTTGTGGGAGGGTTGTGGCACTAGTTGAATCAGTTTCTGATCGTTGCCCTTTTACACTTCTTTACCTGTAATGACCTTTTCCTATAAAAGCAATATATGAATCCATAGTTTAATTACTTTTGGCCGTATAGAATATATTTAAAACGAAGTAACGAATATAACAGTTTAAAAAGAAAAAGTTATTTTACCCCACTGCTGCTAGTGTCAAGTGGCATGTGGCTAAGGTAAAATGCTCCCATAAGAGCAGACCAGTTTTTTGGAAAGGTTATAGCTTTCTCAGAAGCGAATAGGAAACATCTACGGAAATGAATATTGTTTCTTTCTAACAAATTGCAGTAAAATACTGAGATGTGTCCTTTCACATTAATACAGTATTATTACAAAGACTTGCCAGAAGATCATGTTGAAGCGAGGAACACACACGAAGAAGAACATAGCAGACTCAGTTAAACTGATTCCTTTCAAAATCGGATGATATTGCCTAGAGGCAGGTGTAAGATGATTATGACATATTGTCATTACTTTAAACTCATTATCAAAATGCCTTTTTAACTGAGTCAATGATAATTCACTTACTTTGACTTCTTGGTTTGGTATTTAAAAAGATAACGTATACAACATTCAAATGTAAACGATTTGTCAGATTAGATTTATGATTTTAATGATATTTTTTATTTTAATGATATTTTCTGTTTGATATAATGCAATAAGATGTCCCTAGCACCAGCTTCAGCTTAACTGACTCAAATTGAGCCCAGATGATTCTAAACATAATTTTCAATATGACGAAGTACGAGGAAGCTTTCCACAGTAGCCCAACGGTACTTTACTGTAGCTGCAGTAGGAAAAAAAACTACATATACTTTTTAACCTGTTATGTACGTTACTTTGGTGAAAATATATGCTACAAGGCAACTATGGGTTTATACATTGTTTTTATAGAAAAGGTAAATTAGAGTAAAGGGGCAATGAGCAGGAATTAATGTTATCTGCGCAACAATCCTACCACGATACCAAACTGTCTATGACTGCATAAAGATATAAGACAAGTAGTAAGACGATACTAGCAGCTAGCCAGATAAAAATGCAGCCCCTTACAAGTTCATGGATACAAAGCTAGCCTTAAACAAACAAAATCAGGCATACAAAATTTTCACCTATTTTCTTTCCTTTTCCATATATGCCAGTTATACACCAGAATGATGGCAAATATACATATGAAACAAATTGAGTTTTCGAAGACGACAGATAAGTGGACAACACAAACTATGAAATAGATACATCAGGACTGATGCTCCACCTTGGGGCTGTCAATAATGAGTTACATGAGTGGATTTAAACCGGTCATTCTAAAACTATTTTTACTCAAAATAATAAAGGTTACGCATATTTGGCAGAAGCAATATTTAATCTCGGGGATTTTTTTTTTTCAAATGTTACAAACGTTACCTTTCTGAATACAAAACTGTAAGTAACTAGAAGTTATTTGATATTTTGTGCTTTTTTTAACTTTTAAAGTTATTTGGGTATTAATGAAAAAACATTCATGTACAGATTAACTTATGAAGGCTTCATTTGAACATCAGGGCAATCTGAGCATTGCATGTCATGTAAATTACACTGTTTTCCGTCTATGTAGGCGACTACTATGCATAAATTTCATTTTACGATAAACAATAAACATATTTATCACAATTGCGTTGTTTTTAAGTCAGAATTTGAAAAGAGTGTTTTCATGATGTGAATGACAGACGCTTTACGCAAACATTTTAATCTGTTAAGTACGTTACTCTGGCTAAAATGGGTTGTAAGGTCAAAAATAATTTTTAAGCTATTGTGTCATATCATGGTTAACATAATCTTTTTGCAAAAGGCCACAATTTGTCAAGTTTAAATTGGTTACTAGCCATTTTTTGTACGAACAATTATACGAAAAATGACTTTTCAGCCAAAAACAGGGAATAGGTGTAACCGTTCAACAGGACGTGGTTGACGAAGTATAAAAGCTAGAGGTCTCATATTTGTTTTGCTAGAAACCCACTGAAAGGGGCCAATTGAATAGTAAGTAAAATTGATCATTTTGGGCCTTTTTGTAATAGAGTCTATCTAAAATGCAACAACTTAAGTTCCAATTTTAAATTTTCTAGGGGTACATGATATATTGTAACGAAAGTAACAATACCAAAGTTCTGAACTGTTTTCTGAGCAGCCTAATTTATAGCATATTAACTGTTCTTACAGAAAATATTTAGATTTGATACATTTATATAGTTTAAACACATTTCTTATTGACTTCAAAAAATATTTTTGATATTCAAAATTTAAAGGGGTAACGTAAATAACTGGCCACTACAGAGTTATGCAAGGTTTGCCAAGGTGGCAAACGCTGAATTTGAAAACTAGAGACCCAGACAATCATTTTGATATATACAAACAAATGTTACACTCCGTAGACCACCCCCTTGAAAGATAGCCCATCAAGTTTGCTCCACTACTGATCGCACTTAAGCCGATAACTTGAGCTGCCATAAAGTTATCTGATATACCACTTAGGTATGTTTATTCCACTAGCGCTTAGTAGGGACATCGATAATCCTCCAGATCGGTGTTAAGGGAAATAATCCAGTTGACAATGCTGTACAGGTAAATAGGAACGATTACTCGTCCAAAACCCCGTAGAATGTTCAATATGTTAAACCAAGGGTACTAAGTCCTTATTTGTATTTATACTTGCATTAAGTAATTACGAGATTCAAAACGCACTTGCATTTTTCACAGCCTCTCTTTACCTGACAAATAATTCCTAAAAAATTTACACACTACCCCACAAAAATTGGCGCTCCCTTTTCCGAATAAGATTCTTGAGCCCTAGTTTTGTCGTTTTTTTTTGTCCAATTTTATATATTTACCATTTTTCGGTCGCAAAAAATATACATTTGTTTCAACAAAGAGCCCATGTTGTCTTCGAAAGTGACGTAAATGTTTTAGCGTTACGGCAAACGACGTCATGATAACCATAGCAGGAAACAATGACGCTGCGTCAAAATGTATGCGCACGAACATTGAGGCGATTTCTCTTTAAGTCATAACATTTTGCAGACATTCTCAAATAGCAGGAGCTTAAACATTACGCTACAATAGTGGGTAAATATCCCCAGAGGACACATACCATAAAGTTATAGCAACTTTTATAAATCGAAACAATAAGTCCTAAGAGTGAGTAAATGGTTTTATTATCGCATAAAAAGCAGTGCCGAGATGTACTAACAGCCGTGCATCAACCGGCGAAAAGCCGTATTTCAACAAGGGTTTTCTCGAGCTGTTGAAACACGGTGACAGAACTTTCATCATGTTTGTGCCGGGCCACTAAAAAAATACGCCATGCAACTTTGTCTCTCCCGTTTCGGTCGAATTACAAAAATTGGTGGTGCGCTACCTATGTGTGCCCTGTATGACGTCATCATGTCTTTGTAATCTGACGTCATCAAGTCGTGACTGAGGTTTAAAACGAAGTTGTTTGCATTCTTACGATGCCAATTGGAGAGTAAATAAGTGTTAAAGAAAACATGCATCTCAAGCTTTCAGCAATCAAGAACTGCAGGATGGTATATGAATGTTCTGCATGGAAGTTATTGCTCAAGGTATCTGCATTTTGTTGATTAATTTGCAATCTATTTTCCATCAACTACAACGACCATCTTGGATTATTTTCCGATATATTGAGGTTGAATAGGATGATGGCAGCCATTCTGAAAAGCTGATTGCTCTCGGGCCCGGAAGATGAATATTAGTAAAACGATGTACCAGCGCGTTGGCTGTCAAACGGTGACAAAATATAGTGCCAAGTTTTTTCTCATTTTTTAAAACGAATAATTCGTTGAATTTATGCAATAACAGCGATCAAACATTTGTTTCCAATGCATTAACATTTGCCTGGTCCCTTGGGAAATGTTGACAACCTCGGCCTTCGGCCTCGGTTTCCAACATCTCCCTCGGAACCTGGCAAACGTTAATGCATGAAAAACCATGTTTGATCCCTATATTGAAAGAGTAAGAGAAGTCAGTCAACACAGAAAAATGAACTGAAAATGCTGACAACTACACAACTACGACCGTTCTACAACTGATAACTAAGCATCAAGCACAGAAGTTCGTACTTTCTGCAAATAATAGACAACTGATCATTTAGTCACGAGAGAGTAAACACTTAGATGTAACAGGAAACTGAAATAATACAAATAATTTCAAGTAGAAGGAACATAGATATTAGATCATGGCAATATGTTAACATTATCGACTAGCAGAAAACTAAATATATAAGGACAGACCATTATTAGAGACCAGAAACCTGAACATAAGGCCATAACATGTGTAAAATTTCTAACACATCAGGAAACATAACATAAGTCATACCTGTCAACGTTTTGAAAATCTCATTAGGGATAAAGCGTGAAAAGAACCATTTCCAACAGATATTTTAAGCAATGCTGCACTCTTTGAAAGTCATGACAATTTCCGTGCGAGAGATGTTTAGAAATTATATACTATTTATAGGGAACATCTTAAAATATCAAATAAAAATAATAGGAAGATGGCCTTCAAAATAGGGCGATTTGGCATTTTTGGGCAAAACAGGGAAGGAGATCGGGATTCCCTTCATAGTTGAAAGGTAAGATTACGTCAGGACACTTAGTAAACATGATCAGATAGTAGAAAAGTACATTTTTAAATTGCAGTGATGATTATCTATCTCAAAAAGTATGTATACTGGAAATAAAGTCATAGTCTGATAACTGTGAGTAAGAAATCTGATAGATATAATGGCATGACCGTAGGCAAACATTCTCATATAGAAAGGAACTGCAAATTAAGTAAGAACAGTAACTACACATTCTCATATAGCAAGTAACTGAACATTAAGTCATGACAGAAAATGAAAAGAAATGTTAGAAGACTGGATTTATGGGAGCTAGACTTTAAACAAGGTATTGGTCACTATGAAAATGGGGCAAATTACGTGAAATTAGATCATCAGCAGTGTCAGAAGAATATAACAATCCATCATGAGTGTCCATGTAGGATAGGGAAATCTCACCCGAGGGGTCGGAATTTCAACCAGGGACGAGGCTTGCCGAGTCCCTGGTTGAAATTCCGACCCCGAGGGTGAGATTTACCTATCCTACATGGACTGGCTCATGATGGATTATTTTTCTCCCACTCTTAGCGGATTTTAAACCTCAAGTCGGATTAGGCTTCAGAACAGGAAAATTCTAACTTTTTAACCAATGACCTGAAGTAAATTTTGACCAGCCCAGTGTGTTTATCGGGTCCTAAAATGGGTGTAAACACAGTTTGCACCTCAAAATTAGACGGAAAACACGATATGTGTACTATTTTATCTTCCAGAGGGCGAAAACAAAATGCAACTTAGCCTCTCACGTCACGCGCGTCAAGTTAGCTAGCGACGTTTTTAACCGGTTTTAGTGACGTCATTAAATTTGAGTGACGTCACAAACCCATGATCTGCTATCATACGTCATCCGACATGCTTGCGTGTCCATTTTGTTCATTTGAAATTAAAATATTAGTCAAAAAATGAAAAAGTCTGGTTGCTAATATAAGAAAGATGTTGCCAGGTATAAGATAGAAATTTCTTATATGAGCTGAGAGCCTATCTTATATAGGCAAAGGTGGGAGAAACAGTTATCCTAAGAATTCAGGATCATGAAATAAAATTCACTGCAGGCTTCTTTTATTTTGAAGTCAAACATCGGGTCACAATGACTTATTATCGCCATTTATAATGTCCATATATCAAATAGACCTCAAGGTTTAAGACAAAGTTGCTTGATCATGAAATATAGGTCAAAATGACCTACTTTTATTTTGAGGTCAAACATTGGTCAAACTCAATGATTATTTCATGCTATCATGTTCATATATCAAATAGTCCTCAAGGTGTAGGGCCATATCACTGGACTGTGACATACAAGACACTGTGACCTACTTTTATTTTGATGTCAAACATCGGGCCATAATAAATTATTTTGTTTATGTTTATACATGAAATAGTCTTCAAGGTATAAAGCAACAAATCACTGAACCATGAAATATAGGTCAGTGTGACCTACTTTTATTTCGAGTTCAAACAACAGGTGATACTGACCCATAATCACAAGCTATCATAGCTATCATATTCATATAGCAAAAGGTCCTCATGTTTCAAAGTAAAATCACAGGACCATAGAATAAGGATCACTGTAATCTACTTTTATTTTGAGGTCAAACAGCGGTCACCTATCTTATTATCCCAAGCTATCATGTTCATTCACAAACAGTCTCAAAGTTAAAAAGCAAAACCCCGGGAACATGAAATATAAGTTATTGTGGCCTACCCTTCTTTTAAGATCGAACATCGAATTAAAATGGCAAATATTTCCATGCTTTTGTGTCGATATATCAAATAGTCCACAAGGTATAAGGCAAAAAGGGAAATAAACTGTTCCATGAAATTAGGTCACTGTGTTAACATTGTCATACTTATTCATCAGCTCAAACTGTTCAAATATCGAACATTCCTCAAGATAAAGGTCAAGTCAATGGACCAAACAATATAGGTCACTGTGACCTATTTTTATTTTGGGGTCAAACATCGGGCCAAACTAAGCAATTATCCGAAGCTATCATGTACTTACATCAAATAGTCTTCAAGAATTAAGGCAGAACAACTGAACAATGAACAAATGGTGGTCAACGCTGATCTTCGCTTAATGACCCTCAAGTCAGTATCACAAGGCTTAGCCAATCTGACAACAATCTGCAAATGTTGTTTCCAAAACAGATTTGTAGAAAAAACACATTCTAACGGTGTCTAGATTTTGACCTCCAGCCCCACATCAAACTTTTCTATGTTCAATGAGCCTTGGCATATCAGATATGCATCAATGCATTCACTTGATCTTCTTCAGATGTTATTGTGTAACAAGTTTGAATACTCTATTCCTTTTGTTTATTTAGTACTGAGCTACATGCAACTAGTGAGCCTAAATTTTCTAATAAAATATAGGTCATGTCCCGATACGCGCCACTGATTTAAGTAGATCTTCTCGAGGTGTTCCTATTTCGCAAGTTTCAAGACTCTTTTCTCTTTTGGTTACTTAGAAACTAAGCTCAACACAAAACGTGAACCAAAATTGTCCATATTAAATAATGCATGAAGTAAAAGCTTTGGCCGATATGCGTCACCATATTCAGTAGATCTTACCCATATGTATCTATTTTGCAAGTTTGAAGACGCTATCCCTTTTGGTATCTTAGGAACTGAACTACACACAAAAGGTGAATCTTTTTGCTGACGCGCAAGCGTACGCGCACGGGCTCATGCACACAAAGTCGTGCTTTAAATTATTATATAGCCTGGAACTGACATGCTATGACAGTGGGTGAACATTTGCAAGAAACTGAGAGCTTTGCCGTGATAGTGAGTTAAGTTTCTTACATATCAGGCAACTGAAAAACTGAACATTAAGAAATGGGAGTGAGTCAATAGTTTTTATGTAGCAGGTAACTGTACATTAAGTCATGAAAATGAGTCAACATTTCTTATATAGCATGTAACTGAACAGTAAGTCATGACATTGAGTCAAGATTCGAATATAGCAGGTAACTGAACATTAAACTATTTCAGTGATTCCACATTCGAATACAGCCGATAACTGGAAAGTCATGACAGTGAGGCAACATCTCTAATACAGCAGATAACTCAACATTAAGTCATGACAGTGAATCCACGTCCCATAGCAGGGAATTGAACATGACGTCATGAATTTTCAGTCATTATTTCTAATATAGAAGGTAACTGAACATTCAGCCATGCCAGTGAATCAAGGTTCTAATAAACCAGGTAACAGAATATTAAGTCAAGACAGTGAGTGAGGATTTGTAAACAGCAGGAACATAAACATTAAGTCATGACACTGAGTCAACGTTTTGATAAACCACGTAACTGACCATTAAGTCATAACAGTGAGTCAACATGTCTAATAAAGCAGGTAACATGATATTGAATCCACTTTCTAATATAGCAGATAACTGAACAATATATCCTGACAGTACGTCAACATTTCTTATATAGCATGTAACATGATAGTGAGTCAACATTCTAAAATAGCAGGATACTGAACATTGAGTCATGACAGTGAGTCAACATATTTCTATTAAAGCCGAGAACTGTATCTTAAGACTTTACAATTCGTAAACATTCTCGTAAAGCATGGAATTGAACAGTGGGTGAACACTCACAAACAAAAAAAACTGAATTTCAAGTCTTGACATAGAGTAAACATTTTCGTACAGCAGGAAGATGAGGACAGTGACTGAACAGTCTCATATGCAACTTAGCGTCAAGTCATGACATTGAGTGAGTATTCATTAGCAGCAGGGAATTTTAGCATAAAGTCATGACGGTGAGTTAACATATTCGAATAGTGGGGGCTGAAAATAAAGTAAGGACAGTGATTAGACACTCTCTTTATCTGCTACTGAGCATCAATTTATGACAGTGGATGAGCATTCACTAGCCGCAGTGACCTTAACATCAAATCATGACAGTGAGTATAGTGGGGGACTGAACATAAACAAGGACAGTGACTAAAGGGGGGGGGGGGTATCAATAAGGTGGGTTTTCTGCATCCTACCAAAGTTTTCTTTTTTTTAACTGATGGTATACTCCAATGTGTCTAGTTTATTGGAACACATGTGACTTTGGTCGGAAAGCCCTACTTACTGAGCTATGGGTCCACAGAAGTGGGTGGGGTAATCCAACATGGTTTTAGCCTGTCTTCTAAAAACATTCTCATTTGGTAGAGGAGTACAGCAGGCAGACAGGATTTGATAAAATGATTAACAGAACATCTCAACTATATTTGCATATCATTTTATTTGGTTTAATTTGAACATATGTTGTCAAAAAAGACTTCCTTTGACATTCAGCATTTTTTTTATATTTTTGTCCTCAAGTTTCAATATTTCTTGGCCTTATTGTTAAATAAACAGACCAGTTGTCGCCAAACTCATGTCAAGAAAGCACCCTGACCAGGACATTCGGCTGATGTGACCAGAATTTCACAATGACCTAGTTTTCATGGTTGACTGAACACATAAACTTGCTTTGAAGATGTTTTTTCATTTAATTTTGACCTAGAATTACGAACCTTTGGCCAAATTACTATTTTAACTGCTCTATTATGCCCTACACCCCGCCACTAAAGGTGAGAGAATACATATTGGCTTCAGATTGGATCTCCTTGGCGTCTGCATCTGTGTCTGTGTCACATACTTTGACCTTGGAAACAAGGTCAAGGTCAGATTTTGATGACCTTGTTTCCAAGGTCACAGAAGGACTTAATATGCGACACATACACAAATGCAGATGCCAACGAGATCCGCACTGAAGCCAATATGTATTCCCTCACCATTAGTGGCGGGGCGTGGGGCATAATATAGCATTTAAAATAGCAAAGGTTCGTAATTCTAGGTCAAAATAGAAGGAAAACCATCTTCCAAGCAAGTTTATGTGTTCAGTCGACCATGAAAACTATGCCATTGTGAAATTCTGGTCACAGGATCTGAATATCCTTGTCAAGGTGCTTCCTTGACATGAGTTTGATGATAACATGTCTGTTTATTTAACAGTAAGGCCAATAAATATTGAAAATTGAGGTCAAAAATATCAAAAAATGCTGAATGTCAAAGAAAGTCTTTTTTGACAACATGTGTTCAAACTAAACCAAATAAAATGATATGGAAATATAGTCTAGATGTTCTGTTAATCATTTTAACAAAGCCTGTCTGTCTGCTGTACTCTTCTACCAAATGAGAATGCTTTTACAAGACAGGCTAAAACCATGTTGGATTACCCCACCCACTTCTGTGGACCCATAGCTCAGTAAGTAGGGCTCTCCGACCAAAGTCACATATGTTCCAATAAACTAGACACATTGGAGTATACCATCAGTTAAAAAAAGAAAACTTTGGTAGGATGCAGAAAACCCACCTTATTGATACCCCCCTTTACATCAACCCATGACAGTGGGTATGCATTCAAAACGTCAGGAATCTTGACATTATGTCATGACATTCAGTAAACATTCTTGCAAGACAGGAAACTATATTTTTAGTTTTGTCAGTAAGTCAATATTCTCATATAAACGAAAATCGAACAGTTAGTCACGACAGTGAGTAAACAAACTCATATTGCAGGAACTAAACATTTACCCACGACAGAGTGTAAGCATTCTCATAAAGCAAAAAATCTAATAATTCAGTCCTGACAGTGTATAAGTATTCGCAACTGAACTTGCATGGCTGTGCATGTCACTGTAAAGTAAACATGAAACAGAATATAAAGCTATAGCTATGAGCATTAGTTAAATGAAAAGACGGGCAATTGTCAGGAACAAATACCATTAGATCCTATATTCCTCACAAGAAGTATGTGCAAACATTGATAGCAGTTCAAAAAAAGCATGCACAGTAATTTTCAAATAAACAGCTCCTTTCTAGACAGGTGGTCATTCGGCTACCTCAGATTCGCAGTATCATGGTACTGCCCATTGCACCATTGTTGTAGGTAACAAGGGTTTGAAAATTCAGTCACACAAGTGACTATTCAGGGTGCAGATTGCATGGCCGCTTGCTCAACCGCAATATTGACATTTTTATTACATCGCAAATTAATATCTGCTTAAAGAAAATAAAATAATTTTGGTACAAATTATCAAAAGCAGTTTGAACTTGTTAAGCTTTTGTCAGGGAGTTTTAAATCTACTTTCAACAATTCTGCATTAATTCATTCAGAATTTATTTATTAAGTTATTCAGTCATTAATATTTTCATTTCAGAGAATTTATATTTTTGGTATTTATTATGAATTTTTGGAATGTTTCACCTGAACAAACATATTTCAACAGCAAGTGAGCAAGGGCCCACGTGTACCATCGGCTAGCAATATCGCCTAATGGCCCTAAACTTCAAACAAAAAACTTAAACAGATTACATGATAATAATTTTAAAGTCTGTGACGTTTTCCGTTAGTCAGCAGAAGCAACAGAGTAAGCCAACTTATCCGCTGCAACTTTGAAGCCAAGCTAGTAATATATCAAAAAGCTCCATTGAAGGGTATTGCAGAGATAAAAAAAAACAAAGAACAACTATGTAAGAGCAACGTAACACAAAAACACTATGGAAAGCCGAAGTCCATGACGTTAACCTTAAAATCAAGGCACGCGAGGGATGGTATAGAATAAATACAGACCAACTATATACTACCAGCATACAAAATGTAACCGAAGTCAACTAAGGTTTTACTTGATATAATATTTCCAAAACTTTAGCAAGCAACTTACACATGAAAACGTCTGTTCGTGACCTTGACGTCTAGGTCACAGACTTGTGTTATTATATCATTTGGACCTTTTTTAGCACTAATCCGTCTTTGAAACGACTGTCCAATTAAAAATAAGAAATTATTGTGCTTTTCTCTAGTTTCATCACCAGATATTGTCAGGGTCACTGATGAGGCTTTATTAGCCGAAACTACTTAGTCTGACCCATGTTTCTTCTTCTTAAATGTGTTCTCTAATCTCTTGAAAGAACTCCCTAAGATTTTAATCGTGTACAGATGGTACAGAATAAAAAAAATGGACATGCCACATATAAGCCAAACTGAACATAGGGTTTAAATGATATAAGATCGTATAAATTTTAACACAAAATAATAACATGAAAAATTCAAGTCCATGACGGCGACCTTGACCTCTGGGTCACAGCAGTTTCGATTAGAATTGTACAGATTAAAGCTCTTAACCAACATCTATTATCTTATATAAAGATCTTAAAAACTTCAAAGCAAAACTTTAATATGAAAAAGTCAAAGTCTGTGACATTGACCGTTGAGTCATAAGCATCGATGGGGTACTTCAGAATAAAATTTGGGCTAACATCTATCATCATGCCGAATATGAACCCAGTCCAATATAGAGTTAACTTACGGATGGAGAATGGACGGAGAGACGGACAAGCGGACAAAAGCTGTATACCTCCGTCATATTTCGTATGCCGGAGATATAAAAAATAACTGATAGAAATGTTAATAATTAGAGGTCATACCATCTTCCATTATCGCCGAAGTCTTTAACTCTAACTCGACATGTTTCTGTTCTAACTCAGCAAGGCGACGTTTCACGTCATTATGAGCACTCCTCAAATCTGCATCGGCTTGTTCTAGAGAGTCATGAAGATTCTTTATTTCCTGGCCAATTCTCTCTTCCAAAGTTTTGTCATCTGGTACTAGCTTTTTCAAAGTAGTCAAGGAACAAGCAACCTATACAGAACAGCCGTGTTAAAGAAGTTAAAAAATCGTTATTCAGCATAAAACTTCTACGTATTGAGACGTATAGGTCTGAGCAAACAGTGGAAGCCCATATCAGATTGCTGTCTGATCAGGGTCTGCACTGTTTGCTATTATTATTAGAACAGTGGAAGCCCATATCAGATTGCTGTCTGATCAGGGTCTGCACTGTTTGCTATTTTATTAGAACAGTGGAAGCCCTTATCAGATTGCTGTCTGATCAGGGTCTGCACTGTTCGCCATTTCATAAGCATCTTTAAGACGCATTACTGTGCTGTAAAAGCTGAGGTAAAAGTGGTCAACAGGTCTAGTATAGACATAAACTTATAGACAGTCTGTAAATTTAAAGTTATTTTAGGCAAAGGTAAAAGTGGTCAACAGATCTAGTATAGACATAAACTTATAGACAGTATGTAAATTTAAAGTTATTTTAGGCAAAGGTAAAAGTGGTCAACAGATCTAGGATAGACATAAACTTATAGACAATCTGTAAATTTAAAGTTATTTTAGGCAGAGGTAAAAGTGGTCAACAGATCTAGTAAAGACATAAACTTATAGACAGTATGTAAATTTATAGATATTTTAGTTTGTTAATTTACAGATTTGTGCAAATGCCCTGTGAAAAATGGAGCATTACTTAAAACGCATTGCCATATCTGGCATACCGTGTATATTTTGAGTGGAATAACGTGAAAAGTACGCATGAAGGTGTTTCTATCTTGTCCCTGCTAATAACACATTTTCCAAGTTTAGGCCTTTCTGTAAATACAGAACCTCACGGCGTTCTATCCGGGTGGATTCTGTTGAGAATGAGTTAGATTGTGCAAAATATACTTTTGCTGCTTAATCAAGATGCTAGACGTGTAAAGCATCGTCATTTTGACTTCAGAAACATACATATCTATATAGTTGGACTTACAATGGGACGAATTCCATTACGTTTCAACTTTGTTGATTATTTACCTTTATTTCATTTTGCGGTCAAAGGGAAAGAACTATGCCCAGCATAGACCTTATTTCAATTTTTATGATAAAAGAGGAAAGCATCCAAGTCAACGAATGGAACTTTCGCCAAAAAAGTTGACCATAATGTGATGAAATTAGAATAGTAAGCGAGAGACTGCGAAGGTTTCATTAAATCATTTCTAAAAACTAATTTAAGCATGACTGTAAATTTACAGACTAAATATTTGTAAATTTACAGACTGTCTGCCTAACCAAGACCCAGTCAAAATACCAAAATAATGAGGCCGAACTTGTAAATCGTATAAACTTTGGCGATTGCGGGCTGTTTAAATACACAAACATTGACCCCAAAAAAGAGGTGTGAGCAGGTGCGTGGGAGTAGTAAGCACCACCTGCTTATATAATACACCAGTCATATCTATGTATCTGTGGAATAAGTCAGTGAGATGGAAAGTCTGGTATTTAAAACTCTTACTTTGCTTCGGCTAAAGCCTTCAAATTTTGAGACTACATTTTACTGGTGAGCAGCTTCCTTCTTTCAACAAAGTTTTGATATTCGAAACAGGCTCTAGCACAGCGGACTAAATGAGAGACATAAACTCCGTATGCAGGCGCCGAAGAAATATTCTACTCAATAATGGAAAGTTCGCTATGGGAAAATTGAAGTCTTGTTATTAAGATTAGTAACAAACTTTCCACTGTCAATATAGAGATAACAATCTAAGTATCAGGCAGATGAAATGGAATCTTTAAATGGTTTCTTTAATTTCAAGATCACATGGGTAGATGCGGTCAGTAAAGTCCGACATCTTTGAATTAAAGGTTTATATAAAAACAAATAGAGACTCCTTTGCGGCACAAAAATAAAATTAGAGGGACATGAGGCCCTGAATCGCTCACCTGAGTAAAAAGGTCAAATATCAAACTAGGGCCATCACTTGAACAAGCCTGACAGTTAGAAACTGTCACAATATGAGAGATATTGGTAAAAGGTCAAACAATGACCTTGACCTCTATTGCTTACAATGTTCATGTACTCATTTAATTGATTGTATTTATTAACTTTTGCCCCATAATCTTATACAAGTCCCATAAACTCTTATATTTAAGCATTTTCCAATGTAAAAGCACCAGACAGCAAATTTGACATTGTCATAAAATTGTTAAGCTCAATCAAAAGTCATCATTTGAGCAATCTTGGGCCAAAATCTTCAAACTTTTCCATGAATCTTATGTTCTCGCATTTTCCCAAATTTGACCTTGCTGTAAGTTCAAGGTCAACCCAAGGTCATCATTTGAACAATCTTGGAAGTACTTGAGTACCCAATGCTACATACCAAGTTTCAAAGCCATCGGTCAAATAGTCCTGGAGAAAAAGATTTTTAAAAGTTTTACAAACTATGGCGGCTATGCCGGTCATGTGACCTAAACAGTTTGAACAAATTTTTGTTCCCTCAGACCCTGGAGCTCGAGGCTCTGTATGAAATTTGTTTACAACTGACCCTGTGGCTTTTGAGGAGAGGGTTTGAAATTGTCAAAATACTAGAGTCCTGGGTCGATTGCTTGATTTGTTGCTTTACGGCCACGGTAAGCAGCTATGGTCATATCGGGACGGTCAGTTTACCTAACCACACTATTTCTGGGCAGGCTTAGACCTCCTAAGCGGTTAACCAGTACCATGTGCACATACTTTCGCCAGTAACTGACAACTGTCCTTCTGGAATCAGCGGAAGGAGAAACGAAAGTATGTGGCCTGACCGGGTATCGAACACAGGACCTCTGACTTAAGATTCAGTCCTGGGTCAAAGAATGACCTCGACCTCTTCTACGCACAACCTTTATGTACTTAATTTAGATGAGAGTATATTCCATCTTTAGCCCAAAATCTTCAAAACTTTCCATAAAATCTTATGTTCTAGCATTTCCCATATTTGACCTTCGAATTTTTAATTAAAAAATTTAATAGTATTTTACCATCTATTGGCATCTCGGCAATAACGATCATGTGACCCAGACTATTTTCATTGCCTTAACCCCTGAAAGTTCTATATGAAATTTGGTTGCAACTGATCCATTGGCTTTTGTGTAGATTGTTTGAAATTGTCAAAATATACGAGATCTGGGTCAAAGGTCAAAGAAAGACATTGACCTCTTGTACCACAAATCTTCATGTACTCATTAAGATGACTGTATTTACCCATTTTTAGGCCAAAATCTTCAACAGTTTCCAAGAAATCGTATAATCTTGCATTTTTCCATATTTAACTTGCCGTAACAAAGGTCAAGGCCACCTCAAGGTCATCATTTGAACAATCTTGATTGTCCTCAAGTTCTCACTGCTACATACCAAGTTTCAAGGGCATCAGTCAGTGGTTTCTGGAGTAAAAGATTTTTCGGGGTTTTACCATATATGGGCCTGGCGGCCATATTGGTCATTTGACCCAGACCGTTTTAACAAATTTTCATTGCCTCAATCTCTGAAAACTCTATATGAAATTTTGTTACAACTGACCCAGTGTCTTTTGCGGAGATTGTCTGAAATTGTCGAAATGTGAGACCTGGGCAAAAGGTCAAAGAAAGACATGGACCTCTTGTACTCACAAATCTTCACATTCACATTAAGATGACTGTATGTACCAATTTTTAGGCCAAAATCTTCAACAATTTCAAAGAAATCTTATGTTCTAGCATTTTCTATATAAAAGCACCAAAGACCAAATTTGGACTTACCGTAAAATAGGTAACGGTCAACTCAAAGTCATAATTTAAATAATCTTGGTAGTACTTATATACTCAATGCGACTGACCAAGTTTTAAGGCCATCGGCCCATTGGTTCTGGAGCAGAAGATTTTTTAAGGTTTTTACCATATATAAACGAAGCGGTCATGTTGGTCCTGTGATCAAGACCGTTTGAACATTTTCGCGTCTAAGACCCCAGGAGGCTACAAATGATATTTGGTTACAATCGGCCCAGCGATTTCAGAAGAGAAGTCATTTGAAATTGTGAACGGATGGACGACGGACAGACAACGGACGGACGGACGACGGACAAAGGATCCTCCCATCCTATAAGTGGGCCCACTAATGTTTTTATTGTTCATTAATGATTTGCCTCTTTATACAGCTCCAATAAATACTGATCTTTACGCTGATGATACCACCCTGTATGAAACTGGAATTTCACGCTCAGCAATTGAGAGCAACTTGCAAATTGCCCTGAACAACCTTTCTGAATGGTGTAAATTTAATGGTATGGCTATCAATACATCAAAGACCAAATTGATGTTAATTACTACCCATCAAAGGAGAGCAGTTCTCGATTCTGATAAATTATGTTTGACCTTAAACAATGAAAACTTAAATATCATAAATAAAGACAAAATACTTGGAATTATTATAGATAATAATTTATCTTGGTCAAGTCATATAGACCAAATATGCAAAAAGATATCATCTAATTTATGGCTTTTATCTAGAATTAAAGAATACCTTTCTACTGAACACAGAACTCAATTTTACAAAACTTACATTCAGCCTCATACAGACTATTGTAACTTAGTATGGGGTGGGACGTCCCAACTTAATCTCAACAGACTTTTCCGTCTGCAAAAACGTGCATGCAAAATTATATTGGATTACAATGTTGAAAATGTTCTTGAAAGTATGCAAGAATTGAAAATACTGACTATATATGAAAGACTATTTTTACGAAAATCTAAATTCATGTTTAAAGTTTATAAATCAGAAACACCTCCATATATCTATGAGATGTTTAATCAAAGAATTGTTAATGATAATCTGCCTTTGTTACGGTCAGCTGTATCTTCAAATTTCACCACACCCCGACCTAACAGAGAAATATTTAAACAAAGCATCACATATTCAGGACCAATTGTCTGGAACAGTTTACCTTCTGAACTGAAAAATTTAAATACTGTTAATTCTTTTCATAATAATTTCATAAAATGGTTGAAAAGCTGATTTGTATTATCATTATTGTATATTCTATTTTAGTTCTTCATCATAATAATATGGATTTTTTTTTTTGTGTGTGTGTGTGTGTTTGTGTGTGTATGTTTATTATGTAGTTCTAGTTTTTTTGGAGGACTTGTCATAATAACTGTACATATTTGGACAAACCCTGATTGTACTTCTCCAATTTTTTGGAGCAGTCTGATCAGGCTCTGCAGTGTTTGTTCTGCCATATTTGTCTCAATACTTACAGTTTTTATAGTGTTATTTTCAGTATATATGTGAGTGTTTCAGATCTGTAGAAAATGTGAGATTGCTGTATAAAGTGTACATTATTTGGACATTTCTGTGAGCTTACTGTAATAAGTGTACATTATTGGGACACTTCTGTTCAACTGGACTGCTATTTTTGAATTTTGTGTAGTCCTTTTTCCAGTTGGGAGAATTCTTATCCAGTTTTACTGGGTAGCATCTGGTGCAGACCTTGATTACAAAGTTTGGTGTAGGCGGTGTAATGTGGGCCTGTGGTATTTGTGTTGGTAGTTTTGTCCTGATACTTGCAATTTTTGCAGTAGGAAACTGACAGGTTGGATGTGTGTGTTCTTAAAATATGACATGCTGCATGCTTTTTTCTGTTTCTTTTCTTTTTTTTCTGTCACATTGCAACTACATTTAATAGAGGGCCACATGGAAGATTAGTGTTTAACTAAATGTGTATTTCCCTCTGTAAATAAAGTCTATTATTATTATTATTATTATTTAAGCGCCCCCGGAGCCGCTGGCTCAGGTGAGCTGAATTTTCATTATTATAAACAGCATTTATTTAGTTCTGAGGATACGTCAATGCACTGAGCGTAATATCCTATCAATTCGTTTTCCAACTCTCATGTTATCAGGATAAAGAGACAAAATAAAAGCCTGTGCAAACATTTTGGACTGTCTTATGTAGGCAACACAGACAGTTTTCCCAAGCTTAGGTTATTTCAAATGCACTCCAGTTAGTCACAGTAATGTACTTTTATACTGTTTGCTCCATACAGATATACTCTTCTTACCACGCACATAACAAATGCATCCATTTGTCAACAATATACAGTGACACTGAACTTGGTCGAAAATTTCACAGGACGTTTCCTTTTTTGGATAATAGTACCTCCAGATCTAAATGTATTTTCAATAATGTTAGTTATTTTTAAGATTTCTAAGTCGCAAATTAACCTTTGATATTTTCCTTCATAAACCCTATTTAGCAGCATGTCGCTCAGTTTTGTTTTCTGAACTGTAGCGAACAACAGGAAGTCATTTGCGAAGTTATTTGTGTATTATTTATGTATTTTTAAACGTAACACAGGCCACCATGACCTAATCGAATGATTTTAGCCATTTGACGTTTCACGCTACACTTCATACTGTAAGTCTCAACTTCTAGCAGAGTCCAAACTGGTGTTGAAACTGGAAAAGTTTGCATGTTTTTGGCAAGAGCGCAAGTATGTGCAGGTTTAGATAATTGAGATGCTGCATATTCCTATAGTCTTGTATCATATAATCCGCATCCCAAATATATTAGGATATTAAAGTCATGAGCATACATGTAATAAGAGTGACTATAAAGCTGCAGATAATCAGCGAGGGGAAACAATTTGAACATCATGAATGAGCGTGTATCGCCATGACCTTGTCTGAAGAAATGGGGATGTTATGAAATTATTCCATTGGTCTTTTGGTTACAGAAAAGACATGATACTGCAAAAGGCTATATGAAACGATCAACTGGAAACATCTAGGCGTGTAAACGGCGGAGCTTTCGTTTTCCTTTGAAACCTATGGTATACGGACTTGAGTTATAATTAAAGTGTAAACCAGAATTTTTTTATTCATTTAGACTCTTTTTCTAGATCAACGCTTTTAAATCATTCGGCCACCTTTTGGAAAAAGACAGTCTCTAAATCGACTGTCTTATTAAAATTTAGAAATTGCAGTTTACTTTTCTCTGGCTTTCGTCAGAGTCACTGATGAGGCTTGGATAGCCGAAACTTTGAGGTACGGCCCAAGTTCATTTTTGTATCTGTTTTCTGCCTTTGAGGGAACTCTAAGATTTTAATTTAAATGACGGAATGTACATTTTTATTTAAACAATTTTATTCGGAAAAAATACATATATGTAAAAACAGTGCATAATGGCACAGGATCTGACAGTAAGAAAAATGATAATATAGATGCCATCTCCTGCGGAATGTCCATTCTATTTTACGTCAAAAACCTTATAGCACATATCTATATAAACTTACGCGCCGACAAAGGAAATTAACAGAGGTAGTAAATAACTAGTAACAGTGCCAACTCGTAGGGTACGGGATGAGACTGCCAATTCTTTAAAGGCTAGAGTGTAAGATTAATTGTATGCTTCTTCAAATTTACTCATACGCTCAGATAATTGTCTTACTGCAATGAATAAGTACGTAGCAAAGCCCATTTTGGACGAGCTGCTATGTCCAATAATTAAGTAGGTAGCAAAGCCCATTTTGGACGAGCTGCTATGTCCAGGGAAGCAAACAGGAAGTCACAGAAGTTGCCTCCTTTGAGAAATGGCGGAAGAAATAGAAGACTCCCAATGATCCTTAAAGCTGTTGAAACTGAAATATGAGTTAAGAGTATCATACGAAAGACCGGTGGTGACTTCACAATTTCTACTTCTCAGTTCAACTGCCAACTTCCTAGTTTCTAGTTTTAATACAATACATTGTTCAAAGTAGTAACTGAGAAGTAGGAAGTGGGAAGTGAGAAAAAGGAAGTGAGAAGTAAGAAGTGAGATTTAGGAATTTAGAAGTATAACTTCCTACTTCTTGCATCCAATTTGAAAATTCTGCCTTGCTACTTCTCACTTCCTGCTTCTCACTTCCCAATTCCAATATCCTACATCACACTTATCATTTTGTATATATATTGTATCAAAACTTAGAACTTAGAAAAAGAAAGTTGGAAGTAAGAATTGAGAACCAGGAGGAGAAAGACGCCATCACCAGTCTTTTGTAGTTTCGTCAAAATTTTCTTTACTTTTCATTCATTTGATTTATATGTACTGTTGCAGTGGCAATACTGGCATATGTATTTCAGGAAGCATATGCCTCTAAAATTTGAGAGCGTATATAATTAGATTTATACCAATTGTTTCACTAAACGCAACAGAATTGGTCAACGCTGGAAGTATTAAACATGATTGTTACATTTAGTCAAACTGTTTATACTCTAATTTTTATGTATCTAACATAAAGGCTGTGTCGTCTCAGAAGACTTTTTTTGTTTAATAACATGCTTACTGTATGTGTATGTATTGTAGCTGTGTTTAATAACACATGTTTACTTATGTATTATAGCTGTGTTTAATAACATATTTTTTATGTATTGTAGGTGTGTTTAATACCATGCTTATTGTAGGTATTGTAGGTGAGTTAAATAACATGTTTACTGTATGAGTTGTAGATGTCTTTAATAACATGCTTACTGTATGTTTTGTAATTGTGTTTAATAACATGCTTAATGTATGTATTGTAGGCGTGTTTTATAACAAGCTTACTGTATGTATTGTAGGTGTGTTTAATAACATGTTTGCTGTATGTATTGTGGGTGTGTTTAATACCATGCTTAGTGTACGTATTGTAGGGGTGTGTAATAACATGTTTGTGTTTTTGATTGTAGGTGTGTTTACTAACATGCTTACTGTATGTTTTGTAGGTGTGTTTAATGACATGCTTACTGTATGTATTTTAGGCGTGTGTAATATTTTTTGATGTATGTGTTCTAGGTGTATTTAATAACATGCTCACTATATGTATTGTAGGTGTGTTACCTCTTTTGCATCCTCTTCCATTTGTTGCATTCGACTTTGAAAATGTTTCTTCTCCTCTTTACTGACATGTTGCATACTAAGAAACTCCATTTTCAATTCCTTTGTTTCTGTTTTAGTATCGTCTGTAGCTTTTCTAAGAGCACTTATCAAATTCTTTATTATTCCAATCTCATCTTCCAGCATAATATGGAAATCAGACTGTTTGACCTAAAATATAATTATCCTTGCTTTCAAGCACAAACTACAATTATATCTGGACAACGAAACTTACAGGGCTTTATTTGTTGAATACATATTGTATACCCTGCTTATATAAGATATATCAAATCATAAACTATCAAACATTTTTTTCTGTGGCTGTCAGAGGAGATATCTGCACCGAAATATTTACTTTAACACCAGAATGACAAACAAAAAAAAAATGGCAAAATGAGCAAGTTTTGATAAATTTACATTCCTCAGTGAAATATATAATCTCTTAGAAACAAATAGTTTAGAAATATTGAAAAAAAAAATATAACAGGAAACCTTAAGGTGAATGGATACACTGTCAGGGAAATACATTCGTCTCTTTTCATGTTTGCCTCCATCTCGATGGGGACAATGCTTGAAGAAGAAATGCCCATTGGATCATTTGTTTCCTTTCAGAGTTGACCTCATTTTGGAAGGGTTACATTGTCATGGGAAATCAAAAACGTTGTTTCTCTTTGCAAAAAGGTTTTAAAAACATAGAGGTGTAACCATATAGGTTTAACAGGAATACACAGTCTTATATATGAGACAGTATTATAAACCTTAAAAAGAAATACACAGTCTTATTGAATAGACAGTATTAGAAACCTTACAGAGAAATACACAGTCATATGCATGATACAGTATTAGAAACCTTACAGAGAAATACACTGTCTAATGTATAAGACAGTATGGAAACCATTTAGGACATATTCAGGGTCTTATGAATAAAGCAGTATTAGAAACCTTAAAGAGAAATAAACAGTCATATGTATGAGACAGAAATAGAAACCTTAAGGAGAAATACACATCGATATGTATTAGACAGTATTAGAAACAGTAAAGCCAAATACACAGTCTTATGTATGAGACAGTATTGTAAAACTTTAGGAGATATACATAGTCTTATGTATGAGACAGTATTAGAAATCTTAAAGAGAAATACACAGTCATATGTATGAGACAGTATTGGAAAACTTAAAAAGAAATACACAGTGATATGTATGAGATATTATTAGAAACATTAAGCAGAAATACATAGTCCTTTGTACGAGACTGTGCTAGAAACCTTACAGTGAATTACACAGTCATATTTATGTGACAGTATTAGAACCCAAAAGAGAAATACACAGTCTTATGTATGAGCCCGTATTAGAAACCTTAAAGAGAAATACATATTCCTTTATACGAGACAGTATTAGAAACATTTGAGAGAAATACATACATATATATATATATATATATATATATATATATATATATATATATATATATATATATATATATATATATATATATATATATATATATATATATATATATATATATATATCAAATCTCCCTATATATATATAGAGAGAGTTGAGAAATGAAGAAGTACCCACTGGGACTCGAACCCATGCCGACTACGACAACTCCGCCTAGCGATTCAGAGACATGAGCTTAACCGATTGCGCCACTACGCTACCCCCAAAAAAGGAGTTTCATGGAACAATGTTAAGCTTTATTTCTGTGAATGACCCATCGGATAGGGCTATTTTATTAAGTTGTGCTAACACAATCAGGTATATACATGGAATATCTGGATCATGCGATACAGAAGCTTGGAAATATTATATTATTAAATTTAAGATTTAACAAACTTCAACAGATATTCCGGCCCAGGATCATTTTACTGATGCAAGAACATCCGAAAAAATTGTATAGTTGAGAAATGAAGAAGTACCCACGGGGACTCGAACCCACGCCGACTACGACAACTCCGCCTAGCGATTCAGAGACATGAGCTTAACCGATTGCGCCACTACGCTCCCCCCAAAAAAAGGAGTTTCATGGAACAATTTTAAGCTTTATTTCTCTGAATGACCCATCGGATAGGGCTATTTTATTAAGTTGTGCTAACACAATCAGGTATATACATGGAATATCTGGATCATGCGATACAGAAGCTTGGAAATATTATATGATTAAATTTAAGATTTAACAAACTTCAACAGATATTCCGGCCCAGGATCATTTTACTGACGCAAGTACATATATATATATGTATGGGACAGTATTAGAAACCTTCAAGAGACCAATTCGACATGAATAGTTTACCAAGTATGCACATCGGAAAAGTTACCCTAGCTACGTAAGTTGAGTTTCGACACAGCACACGGCAAGTCTACTTGAAGAGACTACCAGGTGTGTGCATCAGACAATGTAACCTAACTGAGTTGATTTGCTGCACAAAACATGACAAATGGACTTGAAGAATCGTGCACTAACTAGTTGCGACACAGTACGCCACAAGTGGACTTGAAGAGACAACCAAATGTGCGTATCAGACAATGTACACGAACTAAGTTGACATTTAATATAAAACACGTCAAGTCTTGAAGAGTATACCAAGAGTGCGCACCAGGCAGTGTTTAGTAACTAAGCTGAGTTGCGACATAGTACACGACAGGTTTACTTGAAAAGAGCACCAACTGTGCGCATTTGACACTTAACACTAATTGCGTTGACTTGCGATAAGAATACATGACAAGTCTACTTGAAGAGTCTACCAAATGTGCGCATCAGACAATGTACACTAAGCTGAGACAGGATTCAGTACACGACAAGCCCATTTGAAGAGACTACCAAATGTGCCCATTAGACAATGTACACTTAGCTGAGATAGGTCACAGTACACGACAAGCCCATTTAAAGAGACTACTAAGCGTGCGCAGCGGACAATGTACACTAAGCTGAGATAGGACACAGTACACGACAAGCCCATTTGAAGAGACTACTAGGTGTGCGTATCAGACAATGTACACTAAGCTGAGATCGGACACATTACACGACAAGCCCATTTGAAGAGACTACTAAGTGTGCGCATCAGACAATGTACACTAAGCTGAGATAGGACACAGTACACGACAAGCCCATTTGAAGAGACTACTAAGCGTGCGCAGCGGACAATGTACACTAAGCTGAGATAGGATACAGTACACGACAAGCCCATTTGAAGAGATTACTAAGCGTGCGCATCAGACAATGTACAGTAAGCTGAGATAGGACACAGTACACGACAAGCCCATTTGAAGAGACTACTAAGCGTGCGCAGGGGACAATGTACACTAAGCTGAGATAGGACATAGTACACCACAAGCTCATTTGAAGAGACTACTAAGCGTGCGCATCAGACAATGTACACTAAGCTGAGATAGGACAGAGTACATGACAAGCCCATTTGAAGAGACTACTAAGCGTGCGCATCAGACAATGTACACTAAGCTGAGATAGGACAGAGTACACGACAAGCCCATTTGAAGAGACTACTAAGCGTGCGCATCAGACAATGTACACTAAGTTGAGATAGGACATAGTACACGACAAGCCCATTTGAAGAGACTACTAAGAGTGCGCAGCGGACAATGTACACTAAGCTGAGATAGGTGACAGTACACGACAAGCCCATTTGAAGAGACTACTAAGCGTGCGCAGCGGACAATGTACACTAAACTGAGATAGGACACAGTACACGACAAGCCCATTTGAAGAGACTACCAAGCGTGCGCAGCGGACAATGTACACTAAGCTTAGATAGGACACAGTACACGACAAGCCCATTTGAAGAGACAACTAAGCGTGCGCAGCAGATAATGTACACTAAGCTGAGATAGGACAGAGTACACGACAAGCCCATTTGAAGAGACTGCTAAGTGTGCGCATCAGACAATGTACACTAAGCTGAGATAGAACAGAGTACACGACAAGCCCATTTGAACAGACTACTAAGCGTGGGCATCAGACAATGTACACTAAGCTGGGATAGGACACAGTACACGACAAGCTCATTTGAAGAGACTACTAAGCGTGCGCATCAGACAATGTACAGTAAGCTGAGATAGGACACAGTACACGACAAGCCCATTTGAAGAGACTACTAAGCGTGCGCAGCGGACAATGTACACTAAATTGAGATAGGACACTGTACACGACAAGCCCATTTGAAGAGACTACTAAGTGTGCGCATCAGAAAATGTACACTAAGCTGAGATAGGACACAGTACACGACAAGCTCATTTGAAGAGACTACTAAGCGTGCGCATTAGACAATGTACACTAAGCTGAGATAGGACACCGCACACGACAAGCCCATTTGAAGAGGCTACCAAGTGTGCGCAGCCGACAATGTACACTAAGCTGAGATAGGACACAGTACACGACAAGCCCACTTGAAGAGACTACTAAGCGTGCACATCAGACAATTTACACTAAGATGAGATAGGACACAGTACACGACAAGCCCATTTGAAGCGCAGCGGACAATGTACACTAAGCTGAGATAGGACACAGTACACGACAAACCCATTTGAAGAGACTACCAAATGTGCGCATCAGACTATGTACACTAAGCTGAGATAGGGCACAGTACAAGACAAGCCCATTTGAAGAGATTACTAAGCGTGTGCATCAGGCAATAAACACTAAGCTGAGATAGGACACAGTACACGACAAGCCCATTTGAAGAGACTACTAAGCGTGCACATCTGACAATGTACACTAACCTGAGATAGGACACAGTACACGACAAGCCCATTTGAAGAGACTACTAAGCGTGCGCACCAGACAATGTACACTAAGCTGAGATAGGACACAGTACACGACAAGCCCATTTGAGGAGACTACTAAGCGTGCGCATCAGACAATGTACACAAAGCTTAGATAGGGCACAGTACACGACAAGCCCATTTGAAGAGACTACTAAGCGTGCGCATGAGACAACGTACACTTAGCTGAGATAGGACACAGTACACGACATTCCCATTTGAGGAGACTTCTAGGCGTGCGCATCAGACACTATACACTAAGCTGAGACAGGACAGAGTACACGACAAGCCCATTTGAAGAGACTACTAAGCGTGCGCATGAGACAATGTACACTAAGCTGAGATAGGACACAGTACACGACACGCCCATTTGAAGAGACTACTAAGCGTGCGCATCAGACAATGTACACTAAGCTGAGATAGGACAGAGTACACGACACGCCCATTTGAAGAGACTACTAAGCGTGCGCATCAGACAATGTACACAAAGCTGAGATAGGACACAGTACACGACAAGCCCATTTGAATTGACTACTAAGCATGCGCATCAGACAATGTACACTAAGCTGAGATAGGACACAATACACGACAAGCCCATTTAAAGAGACTACTAAGCGTGCGCATCAGACAATGTACACTAAGCCGAGATAGGAAACAGTACACGACAAACCCATTTGAAGAGACTACTAAGTGTGCGCATCAGACAATGTGCACATAACTGAGATAGGACTCAGTACACGACAAGTCTACTTGAAGAGTCTACCAAATGTGCGCATCAGACACAGTACACGACAAGCCCATTTGAAGCGCAGCGGACAATGTACACTAAGCTGAGATACGACACAGTACACGACAAGCCCATATGAAGAGACTACTAAGCGTGCGCAGCGGACAATGTACATTAAGCTGAGATAGGACACAGTACACGACAAGCCCATTTGAAGAGACTACTAAGTGTGCGCATCAGACAATGTACACTAAGCTGAGATAGGACACAGTACACGACAAGACCATTTGAAGAGACTACTAAGCGTGCGCAGCGGACAATGTACACTAAATTGAGGTAGGACACAGTACACGGCAAGCCCATTTGAAGAGACTACTAAGCGTGCGCATCAGACAATGTACACTAAGCTGAGATAGGACACAGTACACGACACGCCCATTTGAAGAGACTACTAAGCGTGCGCATCAGACAATGTACACTAAGCTGAGATAGGACACAGTACACGACAAGCCCATTTGAAGAGACTACCAAATGTGCGCATCAGACTATGTACACTAAGCTGAGATAGGGCACAGTACACGACAAGCCCATTTGAAGAGATTACATAGCGTGCGCAGCAGACAATTTACACTTAGCTGAGATAGGATACAGTACACGACAAGCCCATTTGAAGAGATTACTAAGCGTGCGCATCAGGCAATATACACTAAGCTGAGATAGGACACAGTACACGACAAGCCCATTTGAAGAGACTACTAAGCGTGCGCATCTGACAATGTACACTAACCTGAGATAGGACACAGTACACGACAAGCCCATTTGAAGAGACTACTAAGCGTGCGCACCAGACAATGTACACTAAGCTGAGATAGGACACAGTACACGACAAGCCCATTTGAAGAGACTACTAAGCGTGCGCATCAGACAATGTACACTAAGCTGAGATAGGGCACAGTACACGACAAGCCCATTTGAAGAGATTACTAAGCGTGCGCATCAGACAATATACACTAAGCTGAGATAGGACACAGTACACGACAAGCCCATTTGAAGAGACTACTAAGCGTGCGCATCAGACAATGTACACTAAGTTGAGATAGGACACAGTACACGACAAGCCCATTTGAAGAGACTACTAAGCGTGCGCAGCGGACAATGTACACTAAGCTGAGATAGGATACAGTACACGACAAGCCCATTTGAAGAGATTACTAAGCGTGCGCAACAGACAATTTACACTTAGCTGAGATAGGATACAGTACACGACAAGCCCATTTGAAGAGATTACTAAGCGTGCGCATCAGGCAATATACACTAAGCTGAGATAGGACACAGTACACGACAAGCCCATTTGAAAAGACTACTAAGCGTGCGCATCTGACAATGTACACTAACCTGAGATAGGACACAGTACACGACAAGCCCATTTGAAGAGACTACTAAGCGTGCGCACCAGACCATGTACACTAACCTGAGATAGGACACAGTACACGACAAGCTCATTTGAAGAGACTACTAAGCGTGCGCATCAGACAATGTACACTAAGCTGAGATAGGGCACAGTACACGACAAGCCCATTTGAAGAGATTACTAAGCGTGCGCATCAGACAATATACACTAAGCTGAGATAGGACACAGTACACGACAAGCCCATTTGAAGAGACTACTAAGCGTGCGCATCAGACAATGTACACTAACCTGAGATTGGACACAGTACACGACAAGCCCATTTGAAGAGACTACCAAATGTGCGCATCAGACAATGTACATTAAGCTGAGATATGACACAGTACACGACAAGCCCATTTTAAGAGACTACTAAGTGTGCGCCACGGACAATGTACACTAAGCTGAGATAGGACACAGTACATTACAAGCCCATTTGAAGAGACTACTGAGCGTGCGCATCAGACAATGTACACTAAGCTGAGATAGGACACAGTACACGACAAGCCCATTTGAAGAGACTACAAAGCGTGCGCAGCAGACAATGTACACTAAGCTGAGATAGGACACAGTACACGACAAGCCCATTTGAAGAGACTACTAAGCGTGCGCATCAGACAATGTACACTAAGCTGAGATAGGACACAGTACACGACAAGCCCATTTAAAGAGACAACTAAGCGTGCGCATCAGACAATGTACACTAAGCTGAGATAGGACACAGTACACGACAAGCCCATTTGAAGAGACTACTAAGCGTGCGCAGCGGACAATGTACACTAAACTGAGATAGGACACAATACACGAGAAGCCCATTTGAAGAGACTACTAAGCGTGCGCAGCGGACAATGTACACTAAGCTGAGATAGGACACAGTACACGACAAGTCCATTTGAAGAGATTACTAAGCGTGCGCAGCGGACAATGTACACTAAGCTGAGATAGGACACAGTACACGACAAGTCTACTTGAAGAGTCTACCAAATGTGCGCATCAGACAATGTACACTAAGCTGAGATACGACACAGTACACGACAGGCCCATTTGAAGAGACTAATATGCGTGCGCATCAGACAATGCACACTAAGCTGAGATAGGACAGAGTACACGACAAGTCTACTTGAAGAGACTACTAAGCGTGCGCATCAGACAATGTACACTAAGTTGAGATAGGACACAGTGCACGACAAGCCCATTTGAAGAGACTACTAAGTGTGCGCAGCAGACAATGTACACTAAGTTGAGATAGGACATAGTACACGACAAGCCCGTTTGAAGAGACTACTAAGCGTGCGCATCAGACAATGTACACTAAGCTGAGATAGGACAGAGTACACGACAAGCCCATTTGAAGTGACTACTAAGTGTGCGCAGGGGACAATGTACACGAACTTAGAACAGTTGTCCCACGGACCACAAAGCTCACTAGATCCTTAGCTCAAATTTGCTAACACATTTTACAGGCTCAAAACTGCTGCCACATTTGTACAGGGTAATACAAAAATACAACTGAAAGTCTCAGTCTGACAGTCTGTTGAGGTTATATCAGAATAAATAACAGTCTTTCATAATTTGATTGCTGTTGCAACAAAAAAGGATAACTTTCAAATGCTATTTTGCTACTCAATCATTTTCGTTGCCATGGCAACCGATCGAAATGAGCAGTGCGCAGAAAAAGTAACATAGGGCTGATAAATGGTCACTCATGGAATATTTCTGAAAATGTTAGGTCAGAATATCTGCAATGGCTCAGCAACGAATCCCATTGTTTCCATTAAAAGTTGCCATACCAACGTTGTCCTTTGAACAATGACAATAGAAACCATGAAATTTGTAAAGTCTAAATTACTTAGTATGTCTATGAAGCCTCTACCTTATAGAGCATATGGTTTCTAATAAGATAATTTAAGGTATTTTTTCTATTAATTGCAATTTCGATTCCAGGGAAAAAACAAACGTGTGCAGAGAGGCATAAAATCATATGGCCGATAGAAGACTTCTCAAAATATTTTCTATAAAAGTTTTGTCAGAATATTTGCAATGGTTTGGCATTTAATGTCATTTTTCAATTTCCTCATTATAAGTCAATGGAAACTCTTAGTTGCCATAGCAACCAAACTAAAAATCTGGTTTTTCATTTAAAAACTGTAAAATCTTTAATTATGATTTTTTCTATAAAATCTCAGCCTCGAAGAGCATATGGTTTCTGAGAAGATATTTATTAAGTATATTTTTTTCTATTTCCAGCATTTTGGTTTTTCATGGCGACGAATGAAATTTGCAGTGGGCCAAAAACATATGGTTGATGCAGACTTCTCAAGGAACACTTGTAAAAGTGTTATGTCAAAATATCTGCTATGGCTAGGCAGTATAATGCCATTTTTCAAATTTCCTGATTAAAAGTCTATGGAAAATCTAAGTTGTCACAATAACCAAACTACAGATCTGATTTTCATGGAAAACATAAAGTCTTTCAAGGCTTTGAATATGATGAATATTTCTAGTAAGTCTCAGCCTCGTACAGCAAATGGTTTCTGAGAACTTCTACTTATTTTTTTAATTTTTTAATATTGGTGTACATGGCATCCAATGATTAAAAGCATCGTAAACCACTGCGTAATACCCCGCCACTGCAAACAAATAGCCCTTCATTTACCTTTTATATATTTTTACACTATTCTATACATTTTTGTGGGAGCTAGATAACCGCCTTGGGACATATTTTGACTAGCACTGCCGGGAGTTTCTACTGCTTTGACCATTTATTGTAAATTTCAGAAAATCCTTTTCGACCCTGATTTAATATATATTTTGTTATAAATCTATACATGTTTATAGCTCCGTGGCATGGGCAGATAACCCTGGGGACAAAAGTTTGATCCTCACAGGAAGTTAATTTTACCTTCATGATTTGTTTACTGAGTTTCAGAAAAAATCCCTTACAACTGGTATTTCATATAGATTTTTATTACCATTTTATACATGTATATAACCCTTAGTCAGGAGCAGATAACCTCTGGGTACGGAATTTTGATCATGACATCAAGCTCATATTACCTTGATACAGTGTTGCAAGCTTCAGGAAAATCCCGTTCATTTTTGATTTTATATATTTTGAAATGAAATCAGGCAGGTAAACTATGTGGACTAAATTCTGCTGGTAACAGAAAGCTTATTCACTTCAATCATTTCTGTGAATTTTCATCAAGATATACCAAAAGTTTGATTTAATATAGATTTTTTAATGATTTTATACATGTATACAGCTGGTATCAGGGGCAGATAACCACTGCGAGACCAAATTTTTATTATGTCGGAAAGCTTATATATTAGTATGATAATTTGTTACAAGTTTCAGAAAAATCCCTTTCAACTCTGATTTTAATTTTTTTTCGTTATTTATTACATGTATATAGCCCCAAGGCAGGCGCAGACAACCCAGGCGGACAAAATTCTGCTTGTAACAAAAAGTTAATCTTACTTCGATCATTTCTGTGAAATTTCATCAAGGTATTTCATCGCATTAAGGAACTACAGACGAAATACTACTTTCAAGACCTTGACAAGGGCAATAACTCCATCAGAAGATATCAAAATTTGCCCATTGATAATCCCAACCTAGATATTTCCATGACCAATGCACATGCCAAGTTTGAAGAAAATCTGTTCATAAATACTCAAGTTATCGAACGGAAACGTAGTGCTCATGGACGGAGGACGCCAGTGGGTAAACATACTACACCGCCATTAACGTGTGGCGGGGTATAAAAAGCTGGTCAAATAACCTATAGCTGATAGAAGTCTTCTTATGGAACATTTCTATAAAAGTCTTGTCAAAATATCTTCAATGGCCTGACAGTTAGTATGTCATTTTTCAATTTTCCCTATTATAAGTCTATTGGAACTCTAAGTTGCCAAAGCAACCAAACTAAGGGCCGTTTTTCATAAAAAAAACACACGAAAAAACTTTCAATCCCCCGGCCCAAGGATGCTTCAAACGAAAATTAAGCCCAATATATAGAGTCTCCGAGGGCTGAGGGAACGAAAATTTGTTCAAACGATCTATGTCACATGACCAACATGACCAGCATGTCCATATATGTTAAAAATTACTTTAAAAATCATCTTCTCCAGATCAAATTGAACAATGGCCATAAAACGTGGTATGTAACGTTGAGTACACGAGTACTGAAGATAATTCAAACGATGGCCTTGGCTTGACCTTGATATTCCTAACGGCAATGTAAAATATGCTAAAATGCTAGAACATGAAGTTTTATGGAAATGTTTTAATGATTTTGGCCTAAAATTGGTATATAGTTGCCTTAAAGAGTACATGAAGTGTTTTGGAGATCAAGAGGTCAAGGTCATTCGTTGACATTTGATCCAGGACTCTAATTTTGACACTGTCTAACTTCTCAAAAGCAACTGTGCAAATTGTAACAAAATTTGACAAGAGCATGTGAGCAGTGGCTCACGTATACCCCCGGCCAGCGACACCGCCTAATAAAAACACACTTCATACAACACTTTAAAGCAAATATCAAATAACAGACAAATGGACAATCTATGACAAACCCAATGAAAGGCATACTAATACCAAAACATTCTATTACAAATTTGCAATAAGCAAAATAATTTACAAATTTAACACAAAATTTCAACAAAAAATTACACAAACTTCTATGTTTGTGACTTTGACTTGAAGTCAGCGGCAGCAGCCAGTCGATGTTAACTGATCAGTTTCAAGCTTTACTTTTCTTTTTTTTTTTGTCGGCTCCTCCTCCCCTACACCGACACAAAATTTTTTTACATATCGTGTAATTTTTACATTTCATAACAATATAGGCTACTAGTTTTTACATTATTTACATGTATGTATGTATGTATGTATGTATGTATGTATGTATGTATGTATGTATGTATGTATGTATCCAAAATAAAGCAATACAGTTTATGTGTGGAAGACGCGCATTAATGACAAGGATACAAGCAGCTATATATTTAATATCATAACAGTGTATGTATGTATGTATGTATGTATGTATGTATGTATGTATGTATGTATGTATGTATGTATGTATGTCCCGGTGAAAAGCAAAACATCTATAGCTCTATGTGTAGAAGCCACAAAAAAGAAATAAAATAAATAATGTAGTATAGTTGAAGTTACGAATTAGTAAAAAAAAAGAAAAAATGGTATGTGGTATACGCTAATATATACTGCCAATAAGTATGTAAAACCACTACGAGTAATAGCCGACGGGCTTAAATATATGCATTATATACACTATGTGTGGACACACACAATGTATTTTAAGCGCATACCGTATGGTGAAACGGCTTGCGTGGAGCTAACGTGCGCATGCGCCTGTCATACGTACATGTATGCGTGGATTCCTAGAAGATGGTTAAGAGTATGGGATAGAGTTTGCAAAATCTTATGTTATTCTACGAATATGTATGGAAGCAGTAATAGCATGTAATATGAATGATGTGGTACGAAGAGTTTCTGGAACTGTGACATGCCTCAAATGTATGCAAAATACATTGTGTGTGAGTAGTTTCAAGCTTTACTTGAACCTAGTAACAAAGCAATCTGAAAAGTCGACACATAAATTTCCCATTTATTACATTGGAGTGAAAGATGGAAAAAACGGAAAAACGGAAAAAGGAGCCACAATAAATCTCATCTCTTGTTTTTCTTTCCCACAATATACTTGTCCATTTTCAAGATGTATACACACTTTCTGACAGAAGCCGAGAAATCTGTGACAAAAAAGTTAATTGGAGAGAAAGAAAACTGGACATACAAAGGGAGTGATATGCAGAAGGCGGCTGATTCTCTCTTACACAATACAAATAAAAATACCCAATGTTATACTAAATTTCAAAATCCTTGCTGTAATGGTTCCTGAGAAAAGTCTGACAGAAATTTAATTGGAGAGAAAGAAAAACTGGACAAACAACAGGAATGGTAGACAGCAGGAGGCTGATTCTATCTCATATCGTACAACTAGTCATACCAAACATTTGTACCAAAGTTCAAAATCCTAGCTGTATTGGTTGCAGAGAAATTGTTGACACAAATTTAATTGGAGAGATACTGGAGCGAAAGAAAAACTGGAAAATCAAAGAGACTGATAAGCTGGAGCAGGCTGATTCCTTTTTACACTGTATAACCAGTCATACCCAATGTTTGTATGAAATTTCAAAATCGTAGCTGAAGTGGCTGCTGAGAAATCTTCGACAGAAACTTAATTTGAGATTTGTAGAGAACGAAACACTGGACAAATAAAGGAAATTATAAGCTGGAGCAGGCTGATTCTTTCTTACAAAGTAAGACTAGTCATTTCCAATGTTTGTACAAAATTTCAAAATCCTAGCTGTAATGGTTGCTGTGAAATCTGTGACAAAAATTTGAGAGATATTGGAGAGAAAGAAAAACTGGACAAACAATAGGAATGATGAGCAGCAGGAGGCTTATTCTCTCTTATATCGTACAACTAGTCATACCCAATGTTTGTACCAAATTTCAAAATCCTAGCTGTAGTCTTTCCAGAGACATCTGTGACAGAAACCTAATTGGAGAGAAAGAAAAAAATGACAAACAAAGGGAATGCTAAGACGGAGGAGGTTGATACTCTCTTACACGGTACAACTAGTCATACCCAATGTTTGTACCAAATTTCAAAATCATAACTATAGTGGTTCATGAGAAATCTGTAACAGAAACCTAAATGGAGAGAAAGAACAAATGGACTAAAAAAGGGAATGATAAGCAGGAGGAGGTTGATACTCTCTTACACGGTACACCTAATCATACCCAATGTTTGTACCAAATTTCAAAGTCCTAGCTATAGTGGTTCATGAGAAATCTGTGACAGAAATTTAATTGGAGGGAAAGAATAAATGGACAAATAAAGGGAATGATAAGCAGGAGGGGGTTGATACTATCTTAAACGGTACAACTAGTCATACCCAACGTTTGTACTAAATTTCAAAATCCTAGCTATTGTGGTTCCTGTGAAATCTGTGACAGGAATTTAATTTTAGAGAAAGAATAAATGGACAAACAAAGGGAATGATAAGCAGGAGGAGGTTGATACTCTCTTACAAAGTACAACTAGTCATACTCAATGTTTATACTAAATTTCAAAATCCTCCTAGCTATTGGAATTACTGAGAAATCTGTGACAGAAAAAAGTGTTACACACACACGAACACACAAACATATAAATGGAAAAGACAAAAACTATATACCCCCGTATACTTCGTATACCGGGGGTATAATAAAGAGCCTCTCCAGGGGACGGAGGAAACATTTTTTTTTTCAATTGGCCAAGGTCACACGAAAAATGGCCGTCATGCCCATATATGGTAAAAAACTTTCAAAATCTTCTCCTCTAGAACAAACTGACCGATAGCTTTAAAACTTGTTATGTAGCATTGACTGGTCAAGTACTACCAATATTGTTCAAATAAAGGCGTTGGATTGACCGTGAATCTGTATAACGACAAAGTAAAGTAAAGGAAATGTTAGAAAATGAGATTTCATGGAACATTTTGAAAAATTTGATCTAAAAATTGGTATATAGAGTCATGTTAGTAAGTACATGAAGATTTGTTAGTACAAAATGTCAAAGTCGTTCTTTGACCTCTGACCCACGACTCTCATAACTTGAACATTTCTTAACATCTCAAAAGCAACTGGGCCTATTGTACAACCAAAATTATTCACATGATGGCCTTGGGTTGACCTTGACCTCTTTAATGGCAAGGTCAAATATCTGAAAATGCTAGAACAAATTTTGAAGATTTTGGCCTAAAAATTCGTATATGAAGTTATGTTTATGAGTACGTGAAGTTTTGTGAGTACAAGAGGTCAAAGTCATTCTTTAACCTTTGACCCATGACTCTCATAATTTGAAAGTTTCTAAACATCTCAAAAGCAACTGGTGCAATTGTAACCAGATGTAATATAGAGCCTCCGGAGGCTGAGGAAACAAAATTCATTCAATCAGTCCAGGTCATATGACCAATTAGCCAGCATGCCCATACATGTTAAAATCTTTAAAAATCTTCTTCTCCAGAACCGATTGACCAATGAACTTGAAACTTGGTATGTACGTAGTATTAGGTACTTGAGTACAACCAAAATTCTTCACACGATGGCCTTGCGTTGACCTTGACCTTTTTAATGGCAAGGTTGAATATCTGAAAATGCTAGAACATATGATTTCAAAGAAAGTTTTTGAAGAGTTTAGCCTAAAAGTTAGTATATAAAGTTATGTTTATGAGTACATGAAATTTTGGGAGTACAAGAGTCAATGTCATTGTTTGACCTTTGACCCATGACTCCTATATTTTGACAATTTAAACACATATCCTTCATAGCCATTGGGCCAATTCTAACCAAATTTCGTAAACAGCCTCCAGGGGCTGAGGAAACTAAAATATGTTCGATTGGTCCAGGTAACATGACAACATGGACCCAGGCCCATACATGGTGAAATCTTCTTCTCCAGAACCCACTGACCGATGGCCTTGAGTATGCTGCATTGGGTGATTAAGTATTTCCAAGATTATTCAAACGATGACCTTGGGTAGACCTTCAACATTTTACATCAAGGTCAAATATGGGAAAGTGCAAGAACATAATATTCCGTGGAAAGTTTTGAAGATGTTTGGTTGACCTTGACATTTTTACTTCAAGTCAAAATTTGTTTTCTGGTGTTTTTTTTTTTTTTTTTTTTTTTTTTTTGTTCGTTTTTTATTTGTTTTTAGCGGGGGGGATGCTTAAATATAAGAGTATATGGAACTTGTAGACGATTTTGGTGCAAAAGTTAATAAATACAGTCAGTCAAATGAGAACAGAACATTTTTAGCAATTGAGGTCAAGGTCATTCTTTGACCTTTAACCTATGTCTTTCATACTTTGACAGTTTCAAAACACCAGGTTTCTTCAAATGATGACCCTAGTTTGACCCTTTAACTCAGGTTAGCGATTGAGGGCCTCTTGGTCCGCTGGTTTTATCGTTGCTTTATAAGAATCAGTGGCTTGACTTCAAACATTGATGAATCACTTTCAAACTTGTGGGAACCATACTGTCCGGTAATATTGTCATTCATTGTTATGAGCAGAAACGTAAATCACAGAAAATAGTTGCCTAAATAGTGAAATTCGACGAAAAGGTACATCGAAATTCGCTCTGACCTTGCAACAAAAAGCTTGCCACCGCCATGTTTGATCAATGCCATTTCATCACAATTACATAGACTTTAATGTTCAGATTTCCCCATATTACTACAGATTTCATACTAGCTAGATTTCTTTTATACTTTTCAATGGATTATAGAGATTTCTCGGTGAAATCGAAACTGATAATCTCACTGTTTCAAACAGTGAAATTATCACTTTCGATTTCACTGTTTCAGAAATAGGATTTTTGTGAAATAGCCTCAAGTATTTTGTTACTTAATTGGCTAAATCTTGTCTGGCTTGACAAAAATTACGTCACGCATGTTTGCACGTCATTACGACGTTAATGACGTCACTTAAAGCGCCAACGTTACATTGTTACTGCACGCGACGTCAGGCCGCCTAAGTCTCCTGTAGGCATTCTTTCTTGGCATTTTTTTTTAGATATGTTTATCAAAATGATATTTGAAGCTATTTTTCAGTTGCAAACTTTGTTTACAACCAATATAATACCCAATAAACACGCTGGAAGCATCAAATTCGACGCAAAACGGCTAGATAAAAAGTTGTGTTTCTGTCGTGATGGCTGACGCTCTTGAATAAACAGAATTATTGCGATTTTCAAGCATAAAAGAAATAGAAAATTTGACTTTTTAAATGTAAGATGAATTTTTATTTCACTCATGAACACCAAAAGCGGTATTTTCACTCGTGGCTCCGCCACTCGTGAAAATACTGCTTTTGGTGTTCATTCGGTGAAATAAAAATCGATCTTACACTGAAAAAGTCAAATATCCTCTATATGTATAGTGTCTTCGGCTAGTGTCCGCAGCCATGTAAGTTTACAGATTACATTAGTTAATCTTTTTGTGTACACATAAATCAGTGCCATTGTAGCCTAGAATATTAGGAATACAAATATATGAAGACAACCTAAAACATTTAAAACGGAAGTGATAGATATTTAATAACTCAATAATATATATTTTTCTGACTTACCCTTTGTATCTCTGAAACTCCCTTTTGCGCCGATGGTAGCTGAGCTAATAATTTTGAATCAGACAGAAGATCCACCATTGATTGTGTGAATGTCTTGAAGTCATTTGGGGACACTTTCATATCAGAGGTGTGCATTACTGAATTTCGTGCTTTCCGAACCTGAAAGTAGATAACGTGGCAAGAAAACAATTCATTGGTAAAATAAGTTTAAGATCTTATGTTACTCTGTCAACAAAATATATCACCTGCGTATATTGTATCTGAAAAGCAACATTTAACGATATATTGTCAATCTTTTGATAACTGCTATCTTTTTTCAATCGTAAAGATATATGTTCATAAGCATACATGTTTCTGTTTTTCTAACTTGCTACTGTTGTAGGATTTAACAGCCAAATTCTCCGTACTCACTTGAATTTTTACATAGGGTCGCGGCACGATCACCGATCTAGCTCGAACTTTCCAATATTACTTATTGTGACATAAAACCAAAAAAACAGTATCACATTTATCCATTAGGATGCACGTTACCATGGCAACGTCAATTGAATATTGTAATGGAAAATGTAATCACAACAGTACAACTAGCATTTTTCAAACAAACACAGATTTCTGCAAATGCATTACAGGCTCTAAATTCCATTCTCATATAAATGATGTGTTTACCTAAGCTTGTAAAAGGACAAATGAAATACATTTTGAATTTTACCAATGCTGCCAGGTTTAAGCAGAATAGGTGGGGGTTTCTGTAGCCTGCAAAAAAAAATTCCAAACATATTTATGGACATATATATCTGTGCCCAATCATCTTACGAAACAATGTTTCATAACACATTATCTGGAAAACCATGTTTGTTATGGTATACTTCCTGAAGGGTTATCACAGCACAACTAATGGACCATATGAAATATCAAATTTCAAGGGTATATTATTCTTTTCTCAAAAAGTAGGGGATATTTATCTATCAAAAAAAGTATAAAAAAGAAAAAATATCAAATCAATCTGAAACGGCATGTGTCCATCAGACAAATATTCGATAAGACATTTTGCATTACAATTCGGATGGTACGTGTATATCCTGTCATATGATTTGCATGCAATTCGATTTTATTCTTTCTCTCCAATTCCCTCAGAGTTACATGTAAATACGGGTAAATAACATGGCTTTACATGTAATGGCAGGAATGCGGAGTATTGGCACCTCCATTTACAGGCTGTTACGTGAATGCGTAAAAAAAGAAACAGGATACTTGAAGATCAGATTATTGACCACGTAAAAAGATACATGTAACTTCGCGTATTTTTATGTAATTACATGTAGAGCTTCCTTTAATGCGTAAACGTTTAAGCATTCACCAGGTCCTCATAAAACTGCCTTCGAAACTTAAACCATAGTTTTAGGCGTAATATCATGTAGTTACATGTATTTAATTACCTTTTCATAAATTTACATGTAAACTTTAGCATGTACCTTTTGCATAGAATTCTACCATAGTTTTACGCGTAGAAAATGACATGTAGGTATACATTATGCAGGCATAAAGTTTTACGCGTATAACCTTTACACGTAAAATTTTACATGTAAAATTCTGGAAAATTTTATGGGTAAAATTTCTAGCCTGCTGATGTAGCAGTCCTGGGCCCGAGACCTGCTGTGGGTGTGAAAATCTTTCTAACTCTAACATGTTTCATTGCACGCAGCCTTTCATTATCACCCTCCCATTGTCCTGATATGGTTGATATACTGTTGAAAAGGATGTAAATTCGCAAGTCGGAAATCGTTCCAACTGTAACAGGATTCATTGCACGCAGCCTTCCATTATCAACCTCCCATCATCCTGATATGGCTGAAATACTGTTGAAAAGGATGTAAATTGGCAAGTCAGCCATCCAGTTATCCATGGGGTAAAATTCTTCTTGTCATGAAGATGATGAAGAATAGACATTAACGATATTTCTGCCAGTGCCAGGAAAATACATCAAATGGTGTTGATGGCTGCATGTAACAGTAAAATACAGGTATCCAAGAACCCAAATTCTTGTTCAATAGTTTAGTGGTCAATCTGATGTTCATTTTATCCTGTCAAGATCATTTCTCTGCTTTGAGCTAAGTCAAGGTAAGGTGAGACAAAGACAGGAGTTTCTTGAGAAAAACTACTTGACCAACAGCAAGCAGAATTACTGGTTTATCCCCCATGGGAGCCAAGCTAAGGACATGACAAGCAATTTAGAATGCTTGAGATCAGCATTCTGAGCTACCTTGCAGGCTAAGTGGGGCGCATACCTTACGGAGACAGTAGCCATGTTTAAATTTAGTTTCACTGGGGATACCACGTTTACTGGCTTAAACCATTGCTCCGCCCCAACTAATAAAACCAAAAAAAAAAAAAAAAAAAAAAAAAAAAAAAGAAAAGAAAAAATCATGCGAAATTATAATTCAATACTTCGTATAGATTGATATGTTGTTGCCTGTCTTTGTAAAGTTCTGTCCTTTGTCCTTTCACTATTAACGGAAATATTGGCAGTCAAAGCTACTGCCATTATCTAAGACAACTTAAAGGTGACAGAAAACCATCACTAATAATACTAAAATCCTGACAGTGTACCTATGTAAAATAACTGTCGACCAAGGATTATAGCTTTCCTAAGCCATAATGTAAATGGTACTGTTGTTATCTCCTGTAGACTGGAGCTGTTACAGCTTTAGATAAGCTAAAACAATAGCTACCATATTAATCCTATTAAATGCCCCTGGGAGGAGAGTAGTGGTGGGGATCAGCTTTTCCCTAGGAGCCAATTTTTTTCTTTAAGAGTAGACCCCATTTCAAAGAACTACCACATCCAGTGAAGCAAACAGGAATTCATGCAAGTTAATATAATATAGTTTTTCGGAAAAGAGGCGGGGGAGGTGGGGAGGGGTTATCAGAGCAAGGACATTTATTAGGATTAATATGGTATTTTTCGTGTGTGGTAATGACTCAGCTCTATCCACAGGATATGTAGAGAGAGTGGCATTACCATCCTACCAACCCCATTTTCAAGAAAAGTGTTTGTGATTTGGTTGTTTTCAAGGAAGCAACATAATGTCTCACACATTGAAAATTTACATAATCAGTCCTCATTCCAGCTGCTAGCCTTCAGTGTCTTCACTTCAGCCTGCTTGTTAATGCAAAGTATATGGGCTGAATTATTTGCTCAATGATGTCATGCACAAGTTGACATGTTTCAGCTTCTGGCCAGGGTGGCCACAAAATTTTGGAAATCAAATTCCCTGGTTTTTCCCTGATCTGGCTTGATTTTCCCTTATAAAATTTCCTGATACTGTCACAAAAGCCTTCATTTTAAAGTCATTATGACAGAAAGTATCTCCATTTTTTTATGGAAAAAAACCCCCTCAAACTATGATATATAATGCCTTCATAACGTAAATAATTTTCAATTTACTTACATGGTAAAGAAAATCAATTGGTCAAATATTTATATGGCCTCCAACATTCCCTCATAGCCATACCTTCACCTCCAAATGAATGTTACAAACATTACTGTTTTAATGTTTTTTAATCAATTATTTTGCCTTATTTTATTTTTATTTTATTCATTTATTCATTTATTTTTATTTTGTTTTGCTACATGGTAGAGTGTATTAACATTTTTGCCATGTCCAAGCTAACAGCAGTGTTGTGCAAACACAGACCAAGGCTCAGCCTGAGGGTATTTGAGCCAAAAAGAAATGCTCCTCCTTCTGAGTTTCAGTTCAGAGAATTTACAAGCTAATATGTATAGAAAAGAAGGGAAGACAAAAAGTTTGGTCCAAATTTCTCAAAGATATTCAGCAAGCTTCTCCCTTTCTGGAGCCCTAAGCTGAGTCCTGAAGACAATAAAAAAGACCATTTGAAACCTATTAAACTATCAACAAGATGACCCTAGGACTTCAGACAATGCAAAATGTCTCCTTACACAACATTAAACCAGTGGTGTAAAATGTTCTATAACTTACACATTTCTGGTGTACAGATTACTTAGAACTGAACTTAGCGGCACAAAAAATACTTAACACTTTATAGAATTATACTTAATTTTTCAGTGTCAGTACTTTAGCATCAAGGATCATTTGATGTCAACATTTGGCTATTTGACAGTCTATCATACGCATTATTTTATACTTTATTTGAACCATAAAATAAATTAACACATGCATATAAATGTAGCTGAAAACTTGCTGCTGATAGAATACTTTCAGTGTTTTTTTCCTAAAACTACTTTTTGCTAGCTTAAAATAGCTTTATAATTTCAAGAAAGTAAGTAGGTATGCATACAATGCTAATTCAGAGAAGCATGCAATACTGAATTATTTAACACACATGACTGTAACCACACAAACTGGACATTCATATTTCAATTTAGATTGTTTTTCAATTCTCCACTACAGAAAAATCTCTTTTATTGTATTGATATTTTTACAAATCATTGCTTTCAGATAAATGCTCATTACAAATTTCGAAACCTATGGAAGGAAAATGCTTATTCAATACTTCGCACTATACCCCTTAAACTAATTAAATTGTACATGTATATCATACAATTGTCAGAAGGAGACTTACACTTATTTTATTGCAGAAAGAAACCACCAGTAACCATAATACCTGCTTGAAAAGTTTCATGTTATCAAAATAGAGTTTTTAAAATTCCCTGATTTTTCCCTGACTTTCGTCAAATTTTCAAATTTGATATTTCCCTGCAGGGATTTTTTTTCATCATTTTTCCTGTTTTCCAGAGCCTGTGGCCACCCTGTCTGACAGAGATTAAAGCTTTTGAAATAGAGTTTAATCATTGCAATGTCAATCTATCTACTCACTCTGATAACACTGCATCCAGTACTGTATGTTTTGTCCATACTGAACTCCAAATTATTATATTTTCATTTTTACATCTCTACACATGAACAAGACTTCAGAATTTGAAATGCAAGATTGTGTCTTTCCCTCTCATTTAGCTGTTACCCTCATAATTAATTATAAAGTCATTTCCTCATAAAACTATAGCACAAAAAGGGAACCAGAAAGTTTCAAGTTACACACACAGATGATTAATTTCTCAGATTTACATGATTTTACGTATAGAATTGTTCTAAGTCCTAAGATTATTTGTTTTGCAGGCTTTATTTTGACAAAGTTAGATTTCTACAGGTTTCGCCAGGTGTATTTTTCTAAAGGAAAACTTTTACATGTAACTACATGTAATATTGTACTTGCTGCCTCTGGTTTTCTGTTGCCGTGCATACTTTAACGCGTAGTTACATGGTTTTACGTGGCAAGCGGCAGTTTTACATGTAATTACGCTTTATTTTTCACGTAATATCGCGTAAACTAAATGTTTACGTGTAATTGGTTTAAGCTTATTTTATTTCAAATTTCATATAATTCAACTATACATTGTGAATATATAAATTTAGCAGGATTGGAACGGAAGTATAAATACTTATTTGGTTCTTCTCCTAAACGTGTAATTGTGAGGCGGTCGACACCCACATTTCATACGAATCTGCTATGGCAACAGGCCCTTTACAGATAACAAAATGTACACAGAAACATTCGTCATGATTCCTTAAACAAGCTGATTCTTTATTTTACACACTTACACAGCAACATTATATCTTTATCTGCTCATTTGTCATTATGATATTTTGGGTTATTCGTTGTTTCTTCTATTTTGTTATTTTCCTTTAATTTGGAAATCCCAGAAGTATTAAAGTTGAATCCAACAAAAATGAAAAATAGCCATTTTATGTGTTTCTATTTTAAGTCCCAGAAGTAAACAAGACGGCCATGAAGGCCCTGGATCGCTCACCTGAGTATATCCTGTGAACTTAACCTATGAGGCATCCATATGTACGACAAACAGAGTTTCACAAAGATTCAATGGAAACTGAACCCTTTATTGTGTACCTAAGGTTTTTCTAAGATTTAACCTAATGACATAGTTTTTGACCCCAAATGACGCAGTATCAAACCTGGTCTAGATTTCTAAGATATTAAAATTCTGGCAAAGTTTCATGAATACTGGATCAAAACTGTGCCCTCCAGAGTATACACAGTGTTTTTTTTAAGGTTTGACATAGTGACCTAGTTTTTGATCCAATATGACCCAGTTGCACCCTTGGTCCAGATTTGTTGGAGATAAACATTTTGACAACGTGTCATGAAGTTTGGAACAAAACTGTGCCCTCTAGAGCGTTGACATGGTTTATCTAAAATCTGACCTAGTGACCTAGTTTTTTTTTACCTGACATGGCCCATTTTCAAATTTGGTCTAGATTTCATAAAGATAAACACTCTGACAAAGTTTCATGAAGATTGGATCATAACTGTACCCTCTAGAGTGTACACACGGTTTTCTACGATTTGACCTAGTGACCTAGTTTTTGACCCCACATGACTCAGTTTCAATTCTGGCCTAGATTGTATATAGATAAACATTCTGACAAAGTTTTATGAAGGTTGGATTATAACTGTGCCCTCTAGAGTGTTCACAATTTTTTTTCTAAGATTTGACCTAGTGACCTAGTTTTTAACCCCACATGACCCAGTTTCAAACTTGGTCTAGATTTTATTAAGGTAAACATTCTGACAAAGTTTCATGAAGGTTGGATTATTACTGTGCCCTCTAGAGTGTACACAAGTTTTTCTAAGATTTGACCTAGTGACCTATTTTTGACCCCACATGACCCAGTTTTAAACTTAGTCTAGATTTTTTTTTATTAAGATAAACATTCTGGCAAAGTTTCATGATGACTGGCTCAAAACTGTGCCCTCTGTGTCATTCTAAGATTTATTTTATATTTTTAGCTCTGGCGGCCATTTCGTTCAACGAAGTGGAACCGTTTCAGCAATTTTGGTTCAGGGCCATGAGGCAAACATTTCTGTGAAATTAATTTGAAATCTAGCCATTGGCTTCAGAGATGTCGTTAAAAGGTTTTTTTTATTTTTAGATTTCTATTTTTAGCTCTGGTGGCCATTTTATTAAGCGGAATGAAACCGTTTTAGCAATTTTGGTTCAGAGCCATGAGTCAAACATTTCTGTGAAATTATTTTTAAATCGAGCCATTGGCTTCAGATGACATGCCGTTTAAAGGTTTTTCTATTTTAGCTCTGGTGGCCATGTTGTTCAGCGAAGCGGAACCATTTAGCAATTTTTGTTCAGGGCTATAACAGAAACATCTGTGTGAAATTATTTTGAAATTGGCTTACTGGTCTAGGAGATGTCGTTTGAAAAAATTGTTGACGGACGGACGACGGACAAATATCGATCACAATAGCTCACCTTGAGCACTTCGTGCTCAGGTGAGCTAAAAAGTTGAATGAAACAAAATTCCATTTTCGTGTTTTTATTTTCTTTTATCTTCTTTGTGTTTTCAGCCTCATAAAGATAAAAATTATAATATAACATGTCCAGTATCACACATGAGTCCATTTTGAGATCAGGGGTCTTAGGCTCCTGCCTTTCTTAAATTAGTTTCTTATGTAAAGTTACAAATTTATTTTGTACATATTTTTCACTTATAAATAAATTAACCTTTCTCTTTGAAAACTAAATGTTAACTGAACAAAATCTAAAAACTAAAGTACTATTGGGTAATAAAATGTTATACTGGCCAATCAAACAGCCCTTATAAATGTAAATCGCTTAAAATACGATATCCTCATCATAAAAAATAATGAGTTTGAAAGTCAGTTAATTGAGCCTCATTTTCCGTTAATAATGTTTATGAATTCATTCCATCAAGTTTCAAGCTAATATAGTGTAGGTTTTTTTGATATTACAATTTTTACGAATTGGCAGTGGTAACAAGAAAGACGGAAGTAAACCAGCAGTAAGCCTGTTTTAAAACTTACTAAAATTTATTTACATGTACATCAAACTAAAACAGCCATTTATCAAGCAAGAAAAATCTAATTTACAGTATCTTGTTTTATCCTGAATGTCCCCCAGAAGATTTTAAACACAAGTCCCCTAAAAGTTTCTGATCCTAGAATTTAAAGTCAGTTTTATAAAATTACAAATTTTCATTTTAAACCGGAATTTAAATATATTGGATTAATAATCCAATATACTTAAATTCCAGTTTAAAATGCACATTTGGGCTCTTTAAATATTATCTAAGAACATTTAGGAATTAACTAGTGACAGATTTTACCAGAAAGTTCTCCGTTCTGACAATTTTAAATCAGCAGATTCTTAATGTTTACAATGGAAAGTTCTACAATTCTCTTCAGTATTAAAGTATGTTATTCTAGAAATTCTCGAACTATCTTGAAAGTTCTCTAAGTTTTCTGAAGCTTCCACAACCTTCTTTTGACAACGAGAAGCAATTTCTAGAACTTTCTAGGCAATTCTTTCTATTTCAGGAACATTCTAGAGTTTTCCCCCAACTTTCTAGAATGTTCTAGAGTACATGTAAACAAATTGTTTATTTCAGTCTTAAAAATCATGGTTAGAGAAAATATTTTCAATATTTAAACACCATATTTATACTAAAATGTTATGTTATGCTTCCAATCAGTGAATTTTCATATATCTATGGTACCATTTATTTTGCAAGTAGACTGTGACATCTTCATAAGTATTAACAACCGTGTGGAAATACATTTATGTTTAATGCACACCTACCTCTCACAATTTCCTGCTGATCCGCTATATTTTTTTCTGTTGTATTTTATTTCCAGCAGAACCGTAATTCAGACGCCATTACATCTATCCTGACTTATAAGTAATTGTTAGATTAACTATATATGGACACCTTGATAGATTAGTCGGGCCCTTTGAAACCGAAAATTAGCAGGAGAATGCGGCTCATGGCTTCAACAATACAATAATGTTCTTTTGATTAATGGTTAAATAACGAAGGGCAACTAAACAACGATACAAAATCAAGTTTAAGTTTTTTCAATTAGTCTGTACTATTTATAAATATTCATATCAATATTTTTCTTAGTTGTGTAGCCATATAGAATTGTTGCTAATAGTTGTCAGTACTTTTTCTCTCATTAGTCTTACTTCTACTCATATATTACTTTTATTTGTTTTATGCACATCTTTGTTTAACACCATACTTCATTTTCATTAAGTTTAATTTCGGCATTATACACCAAATGTCGCATATTATAATAAGCGGATGAAGCCATAACTACAGATCATATTATCAATGAGAACACATTTTATTTTTTTCATTTATTCTTAGGATTTTAAAATTATTACTATCTCTTTATTCTTATTGAATTTTTACTATTTCGATAATTATTATTAAAATATTTTCACCCAATAGCTTTGAGATACTAACTTAGTCAAAATTTTATTGAACTTGTAGGTGTAATATGGCTCTTTTTTCCCTTCCTTTACGAAAGTAAAAGAGTGCAAGCTTGCTGGAAACGACATATTAGCATAAAGCCTATATGCTGGCGAAATGAGACTCATATACTGAACCGATGACTAGCTTCAAAGTTTGAAATGAATCATCCTGGCTGAGGTGGTCACCCAAGTGCTTGCAAAATAATCTTGTACAGCTCTCATATGTCACATATAACCATTTATTTTACACTTTCATATAGATTTGTTTTTTTAGTTTCAAATAGCATCTATAAATAAAACTTTTTCAGTTAATGAAACTTACCTTTAGAAGATCCTTTACTTTATATATTTGTTTATTTTATTTATTTACTTATTTTGTGTTTGGAAGTCCATTATTCTTAAATGAGTTGCTTTCAGGTGGATTTTTGAAATACAATAAAATTTATGCAAGGACGTCCTGATATCAAATAAATTATTTCACAACTATAAACTGATAAAGTAATTTAATCCACAGCTGACAGTACTTTTCTTTGAAGTTGCCAGTTCTGATAACTTCTGATAACTGTATACTCATGTACTGTTATCATTCACAGTTATCATGTACTGTTTTGAATGGACCAATCATTACAGAACAGCAATTAAACAAACTTCTGTTTCAGCAAAATCTGCTGTTTTCTTTTTGGTCACAGAAATATTTATTAAGGGTATTCATTTGGCTCCCGTCACTTAGATGAGTCTCATATATGTTAAATGAGAAATAATCCATTAAACCATATGATTGCATCAGACTCGCCTATGAGTTTATTGATTGCTACCAGCTTTTTAGTGATGAAAATAAGCACTGGATTGTGGTTACGGTTAACTTTTTGGGTAAGCGACTCTGCCATTTGCAATTATGTCTCCCTTCTCAATGGGAGACAAATCTTGAAAACAGGAATTTGCTTAGGAGCAAATTCGTTCCTTTAAGCGTAGACAGCTGGATGGAGTGATCCAGATAAGCAATTTGTTCCCTTTGCATAAATGGCAGAAAACATGGACCAACATACATACTCATCAAAACATGAGTCCACATAACGTATTTTTTGGTCGAAAATTGTTGAAACAAGAGCATGTGAGCAGTGGCTCACGTATACCCCCGGCCAGCGATACCGACTAATAAAAACACACTTCATACAAAACTTTAAAGCAAATGTCAAATAACAGACAAATGGACAATCTATGACTCACCCAATAAAAGGCATACTAATACCAAAACATTCAATCAAAATTTGCGGTAAGCAAAATAATAAACAAATTTAACACAAACTTTCAACAAAAAATAACACAAACTTCTATGTTTGTGACTTTGACCTAAAGTCAGCAGCAGCAGCCAGATGATGTTAACTAATCAGTTTCATGCTTCACTTGAACCTAGTAACAAAGCAATCTGAAAAGTCTTCGACATAAATTTTTCCATTTATTACATTGGAGTGAAAGATGGAAAAAAGGAAAAAGGAGCCAAAATAAGTCTCATCTCTAGTTTTTCTTTCCCCCAATATACTTGTCCATTTTCAAGATGTATACACACTTTCTGACATAAGCCGAGAAATCTGTGACAAAAAATTTAATTGGAGAGAAAGAAAAACTGGACATACAAAAGGAATGATATGCGGAAGGCGGTTGATTCTCTCTTACACAATACAACTAGACATACCCAATGTTTATGCTAAATTTCAAAATCCTTGCTGTAATGGTTCCTAAGGAAAGTTTGACAGAAATTTAATTCGAGAGAAAGAAAAACTGGACAAATAAAGGAAATTATAAGTTCGAGCAGGCTGATTCTCGATTCTCTCTTACACGGTACGACTAGTCATGCCCAATGTTTGTACCAAACTTAAATATCCTAGCTGTAGAGGTTGCCGAGAAATCGTTGACAAAAAATGTAATTGGAGAGATATTGGAGAGAAAGAAAAACTTGAAAAACAAAATGAATGATAAGCTGGAGCAGGCTGATTCCTTCTTACACTGTACACTAGTCATACCCAATTTTTGTATGAAATTTCAAAATCCTAGCTGTAGTGGTTGCTGAGAAATCTTTGACAGAAACATAATTTGAGACTTGGAAAGAAAGAAAAACTGGACAAGTAAAAGAAATTATAAGCTGAAGCAGGCTGATTCTCTCATACACTGTACGACTAGGCATTCCCAATGTTTGTACCAAATTTCAAAATCCTACCTGTAGTGGTTGCTGAGAAATCTGTGACAGAAATTTAATTTGAGATAGTGGAGAGAAAGAGAAACTGGACAAACAAAGGGAATAATAAGCAGGAGGAGGCTGATACTCTCTTACATAGTACAACTAGTCATATCCAATGTTTGTACCAAATTTCAAAATCCTAGCTAAAGGGGTTCATGAGAAATCTGTGACAGAAACTTAAATGGAGAGAAAGAACAAATGAAGAAAAAGGGAATGATAAGCAGGAAGAGGTTGACACTCTCTTACACAGTACAACTAGTCATATCCAATCTTTGTACTAAATTTCAAAATCCTAGCTGGTTCATGAGAAATCTGTGACAGAATTTTAATTGGAGAGAAAGAATAAATGGACAAACAAAGGGAATGATAAGAGGAGGAGGTTGATACTCTCTTACACGGTACAACTAGTCATACTGAACGTTTGTACCAAATTTCAAAATCCTAGCTGAAGTGGTTGCTGAGGAATCTGTGACAGAAATTTAATCGAAGAGAAAGAATAAATGGACAAACAAAGGGAATGACAAGCAGGAGGAGGTTGATACTCTCTTACACGGTACAACTAGTCATACCCAACGTTTGTACCAAATTTCAAAATCCTAGCTATAGGGGTTCCTGGGAAATCTGTGACAGAAAAAAAGTTGACACACACAAACACACAAACATATAAACGGGAAAAGACAAAAACTATATACCCCCGTATACTTCGTATACCGGGGGGTATAATAAACTACTGAAACGTGTTGGTAGACCATTTAAAGTGGCACGACAGCGATGTTATTTAAGAAGCACAGCATGTTTAGTTGAAAAAAGCAGCCTCTAAGTCATGGGAGCTGACCGAACGTACACAACATATCTACACCAAATTAAATTAGAAAACAAGAGGCCAAAATGGGCCTGATATCGCTCACCTGGCTATTTTGCCAGACCATTCTGACATAAAATTGGTCCAATTTATTGAGATTTTCTCATTTTCAAATTTTGTTATTTTTAGTAAAAAATGCGATTTTGATGGGTCTATATTAGTAGCTTTTGAAACATCTCAACGCAAGAATCATTTTGCCACAAATTTCGTCACAATCCATTCAGTGGTTACAGAGATATTGTCATTTCATGTTTTGTGCTTTTTTTAGTAACGGCAGATGGAGGCCATCATGGAATGCCGAAATGCAAAAATAAAATCAAAAGCCTACATTCAAGGACCATTCTGACATGAATTGGTCCAGTTCCATTGTTATTTTCTAATTTTCACATTTTGCTGTTTTTAAGTAACAGAGGCCATCTTGATGGGTCTATAATGATTAAGTTTTGAACTACCTAAATGCCAGAATCATTTTGCCAAAAATTTCGTCAAAATCCATTCAGGAGTTTTTGAGATTGTCATTTTCATGTTTTGTGCTATTTTTAGTAACAGCAGATGGCAACCATCTTGGATTGCCGAAATGCAATAAATTGCAAAGGCTTCATGAAAGGATCATTCTGACACAAAATTAGTCCAATTCCATTGAGATTTTCTAATTTTCACATTTTGCTATTTTTAGTAACAGAGGCCAATATAACTGGTCTATATTTAGTTATGCTTGAAACACCTCAATGCAAGAATCATTTTGCCACAAATTTCGTCAAAATTCATTCAGGGGTTACTGAGATATTGTCATTTTCATATTTTGTGCTATTTTAAGTAACGGCAGAGGACAGCCATCTTGGAATGCCAAAATGCAAGAAATCTCAAAGGCTTCAAGAAAGGACCTTTTTGATATAAAATAAGTCCAATTCTATTGAGATTTTCTAATTTTCACATTTTGCTATTTTTAGTAACAGAGGCCAACATGACTGGTTTATATCTAATTACGTTTGAAAAACCTCAATGCAAGAATCATTTTGCCACAAATTTCGTCAAAATCTATTCAGTGGTTACTGAGATATTGTCATTTTCATGTTTTGTGCTTTTTTAGTAACGGCAAATGGCAGCCATTATGGAATGCCAAAATGCAAGAAATCGCAATGGCTTCATGAAAGGACCTTTTTGACATAATATTAGTCCAATTCTATTGAGATTCTCTAATTTTCACATTTTGCTATTTTTAGTTACAGAGGCCAATATGACTGGTCTACTTATAGTTACGTCTGAAACACATTTTTCACATTTTGCTATTTTTAGTAACAGAGGCCAACATGACTGGTTTATATCTAATTACGTTTGAAAAACCTCAATGCAAGAATCATTTTGCCATAAATTTCGTCAAAATCCATTCAGTGATTAAAGAGATATTGTCATTTTCATGTTTTGTGCTATATTTAGTAACGGTAGATGGCAGCCATCTTGGAATGCCAAAATGCAAGAAATCTCAAAGGCTTCAAGAAAGGACCTTTCTGACATAAAATTAGTCCAATTCTATTGAGATTTTCTAATTTTCACATTTTGCTATTTTTAGTAACAAACCAACATGACTGGTCTATATTTAGTTACGTTTGAAACACCTCAATGCAAGAATCATTTTGCCACAAATTTCGTCAAAATCAATTCAATGGTTACTGAGATATTGTCATTCTCATGTTTTGTGCTATTTTTAGTAGCTGCAGATGGCAGTCATCTTGGAATGCCAAAATGCAACAAATCTCAAAGGCTTCAAGAAAGGACCTTTCTGACATAAAATTAGTCCAATTCTATTGAGATTTTCTAATTTTCACATTTTGCTATTTTTAGTAACAGAGGCCAACATGACTGGTCTATATTTAGTTATGTTTGAAACACCTCAATGCAAGAATCATTTTGCCACAAATTTCGTCAAAATCTATTCAGTGGTTACTGAGATATATTTATTTTCATGTTTTGTGCTATTTCTAGTAACGGCAGATGGCAGCCATCTTGAATTGCCAAAATGCAATTAATCAAAATGGCTTTATGCAAGGAACATTCTGACACAAAATTGGTAAAATTCCATTCACGGGTTCTTGAGAAATTGTCATTTTTATGTTTGTGCTATTGTTAGTAACAGCCCCCCCCCCACCCCTGGTGGCCATCTTGGGTAGTCAATGGGCACAAATTTGAAATAATTCCATTCAAGGACCATTTCTGACCAAACCTGAGCAGAATCCATTTGCGTTTTTCTTAAGATATTGACATCTGAGCAAATTTGGTCTTGTAAACGCTAAGAAGGTCACTATGACCTAATTCAGCTACAGATTTTTTCTATTTTTGCAATTTTAAATTCCAAGATACCACTTATGTTTTATACAAACTTTCAACCAAATATACCAAATGGTTCTGGAGGAGATGTTGATTTTGTTGTCTTTGCTATTTTTAGTAAAGGCGGCCATCTTAGATTCTCGACCTGACCCGCTTTTACAAATTTGAAACCCTGCAGTCTGGTTATGCTCCATTTGAAATTTGAGATCCATGGGTTCAGTAGTTTTAGAGAAAAAGAGTTGTTTGAAGTTGTTTAAATAAGTTATTTTTCGACATTGGCATTTGAGCAAAATTACACTCGTAAATAGAAAGTAGGTCACTGCGACAAAACTCCGCTACAGATTTTTTTTTATTTTTAGGATTCTGAATATCAATGTTCCACTGATGTTTCATGCAAAAATTCAGACAAATATACCAAGTGGTTCTGGAGAAGAAGATAATTTTGTTATTTTTGCTATTTTTAGTAACAGCGGCCATCTTGGATATTCAACCTGACCCAATTTTATAATTCTGAGACCCTGGAGTCAGGTCATGCTGCATGTGAATTTTGAGAACCATGGGTCCAGTAGTTTTATAGAAGAAGATGTTTGAATATTTGTTTTCAAGTGTTGATGGACGACGAACGACGCACGGACGCACGACGCACGCCGGACGCTTTGGTATGACAATAGCTCACTATGGCCCTACGGGCCAGGTGAGCTAAAAATGAATTCTTAAACGTATACTATTAAAATAACCAAAACAATGCGAGTTTAATGAATACTCAGAAACAAACTTTTTCTGTATGAGCAAAAAGAACTGCAGAGCTTACCCAAAAATATTTGTGTTAACTGCAGCCCAAATTTCTGGTACTTTCTCTTATGTGTATAATGTTAAAATGCGACAGTCTGACTCAAATGTCCCTTTCATCATTCAAACCGTTTCTGCTTGGTCAGGTAACTTATGAACATAGTGCATCAGACAGGAAGGTCCATTTTCCAAACAGGGTGAGGCAGGTTGAATGGGATAAATTAGAATATTAAATAAATAAAATAAAATATATTTTTATTGGTTTAATCATTTATAGGGCTCGTCAATTATCCTGTACCCCTGACAATCAGTACTGATGTTCACTGATACATCTAAATCTATAACTAAGTTAACCAAACAAAACGTTCGCGCTTAAAAGAAACAAAATAGAAAGGCATTTAAAATTATATTTTTAAATTATTCTTTAGTATCTGAAATAATGCATTATCAGAATCTTCAAAGGGTGCCTTCAAGAGCAGAGAACGCATACAGGAGAAAGAAACATGGTCCATACTTAGAAGTTCATGCTACTATCTATAAAAGGGCATATTTTTTATAATTATTAATTACTCTTAGCAATGCTTCTAAACTATTGGTACTAATCAATTTGCAATTAATCGTAAGTCAAAAGGTATTTGGAAAATAAAGTGATTTAAATTTGCTTTATGTGTGGATACTGAACAAGTTAACATAGAAACAACATGTAAACATTTATGAATTATTCAAAGACATATAAAATCGTTTAAATCAAATCAAAGGGACATAATTTGAAAGGTTTAAATTTTTAAGCTTTATTTTCAGAGTTTGAATAAGATCAACAAAGGAGTTTAAAGCGTTTTCCTGAATAGTGGAACTAGGGTGTATTGTGTACAAGGAAAGTTTTTGCGCATGCGCAAATAAAGTTATGTTATGATTTGTCGAGATACGAATATGTTAAATAACTCCCGTTACTAACAATTTTCCATGATTTTAGTAATCAGATGTCTATCCAACCTGAACTAACCCATATTTACATTTAATTTACATCTTTGTTGTGATAAACAACACATTGGTATGGATGGGCATTTGGCGCCATATGTGTGCAATTATGGTAACGTACCGCTAAGTCACTAGGGGAACGTCGTTATGAGAATTAAATCTAAACAGAACCAAACATCGGCTATGACATTCACAAGTAACAGAAGAGCAGAATATGATGAATTAGGTGTTATCTTAGATAACTAGAGAGTTGTTATATTTTTGATAATGTAGCTCCATCTACATTTTGACGTAGCTCCACATATTGACAAGCAAGTGTTCGATCGTCGTAGGAGACCTGTTACTCCTCTCAAGGTATCACAGTAAAATCCGTACATAAAATTATATATAAAAAGTGCGCTGAAACATGCTGAGGACGCTATAACAGCATGTCGCCAGAGCAAACATCCAAAATTATAGAGATCAAAACACAAAGGGGAAAAAGGACGAAACACTAATCATGGAAAACATAATTTTAGACAATCTGCGGATGCTTGAACTTTTCTCCTGTTATGGGTTCCTCAGGTCTTTTCGAATCATGAACCAAGAATGAATGTACGTAAGTCAGTAAATTGCCACTTGAAATTGCATTTTTCTGTCCGACCACGCTTGGACATATAAAAATACATGTATTTATTAAAGTGATATGTCACAGTGTGACAATTCCTACCCATAAATGTAAATAATTAATGGTAAACATAATAACAATAATAATAATAATAATAAAAAAAATATATAAATAAAATGAAATACAAAATACAGAATAAAACATGATAAGATTTCGACTTTCAGGTTGTACTATATGCAAAATTTTGATTTCTTGTTAATAATTGTGTGTATGAGAGAGTGTATGAGATAATAAGAGAATTTTAGATAAAAATAGTATAATTTGGAAATTCATTTGCTTGAAAAAGTTATAATTTTTACAGAGTTACGATTTTGGCTTCTCTCTTGAGTAGTCTTATTAATTAAGTGGCAGTCAAGAATAATCTTTGTATGTGATCTTTGCTAACTTCTGATATGATTTTTTTGCACAAATAAATTGAATACTTAGACAGTTTGGTTGTTCTAGTCAAAACTCAAATTTGGCATAGTTGACATTGAGTTACTCTTTTGAAATCTTAAGTATAGTTTTGCATTTCTGCTCACTTTGATTAAGCTTGATGTGATCTAAACTAACTGTCAAATTAGCCCTGTAGAATTGTTTGAAAGAAACCACTAGTGACATATGTAATTACAATTAACACTGAGAAGTAGATTTTGGATTTTAATAATTGTTTGGCATTTCCTTCTTTGAACTGGGCAAGAGTAATCTTCACACTTAATCAAAGTCTATTATTCTTGTGGCTTTTTGCAATTTCAACTTCCCACTTTGAGTATGATGCCATTTTGTGGAGAAAACATATTTAAACTTGTGTAAAACTAAGCATCTTCAGTCTAAGCTTTGGATACAAAACAGTACATTACGTTACATTCAGGAGACTCTGCTGAACCCTGTAGTTGGGCCAGCATAAACAATTAGTGAACTGGATTGGACTTATATGGAAAATTCGTCAACAGGAAAGTAACTTGTTTTACATTGAACTTTGAAACAGTAACTTAGAACTTTTGCTTGAATGTTTGAAATAGTAACAGAACTTTTACTAGATGTACTGCTGCAAGGTTTAGCTAATTATTAAATATAACGGGAGAGAACTTTGTTATACTGCTGTTAATTAAAGATCAAGGAAGTGATTGCATATTTGAGTTCAGAAGATTGCATTGACATAAAAGTTTCTGAAGTATCTGGAAAGTGATAACGGAAAGTATTGGGACAGTAATACATTTAGAAATTTTTCATTGACTTGAAAGTTACATTGACAGAAATATATTGAAAGTATTGGGACACTGTTAAATACAAGTATTTGATTATAAGAATTTTACACTGACTTTATAAGGTATGCTGGCAAGAAAGTATTTGGATAGTAATAAGTAGAAATATTAGGACAGCGATTATTAGAAGGTACATTTGAATAATAGAAATTAACATTGATACAAATTAAAATCAATGAAATTCATCTGAAGTGTTCAGACTTGTTCTTCATAGATGTTAGAACTTTACGTGTCTGATTAATGTAATATTTAATCAGACCGGACCCCGTGACCGAAGAGTTGTCACCTACACCAGGCGTCAGTACAAGCCACTACTGACGCTAAGGGGTGACAACTCTCGACAACAGCGGGACACCAGAAGGAGTTACCTCCCCTGTCGGCAAGCAGTGTGCCCCTAACTCGTTCGCCGGTTGCAGATATACAAATACGTGTAAAGTTTAAATATAGATCAAATAAAGTAACCAGTTTTGACCTACCTCATCAATATGTTGGACGTTTTGAAAATCATTCAAGGGTACTGAGCAGTGTTGAAGAAAATTAAGTATCCCGCTCAGATCAGTCTGACTTGGCATATTTTGACTTGGCTTCTGTCCTTGATTCATAAACAACTTCGCCAACTCCCAGGGATCAGTGTGCCAAAGCTTTACATTGCAGTTATCTATGTTTGATTTTCGAATTGTAAACTTCTGATTAGTATCTATTCCTTCACGAACAATAGCATCCAGGAAGCCTTGGCAAAACGCATGGTGACAAGTGATGTTACCTTGGTTTTTGCTATCAAAGGATATTCTCTCACTATCACAAACAGATGTTTGAAATGTAGTGATTTTAGTTACAGAAGCTAAAACAGCATCATGGAATTCTTTACTTTTTATATCAGCAAACTCCTCAAGTCCTTCTTTGACGTAGGCCAGACAAAGTCCACTTTTGACCCAGTTCTTATAGTCTGGATCTTGGAGGCGGAACTCTAGAGTGCTCATCTTTGATGTTGCATCAACAGTTTATAAGAAGTCTTCCTCGCTGTGAATAATCCCGTTTCATCAGGTACAGCCGTAACCATACAAATATCTGGATATTTGCACCGAAGTCAACCATTCCTTCTCATTCTTCCTAATGTCATCTATGTTCCGGTTGCATCTTACCTGAAATGTTTAAATGAAGAAGCGGTCAAAGTACCAAAATCATATCAGTTGGAACGCAGCTCCAAGGAGTAGGGATATAAAATCAAGCCCATAGCAACGAATTTTTATTCGAAATTGTCGCCATCAAAATGGCTATCGACGAACTCCTCTGTATTTTCACGCCACCATACAGATTAATCAAATTGCCTCACAGGTGGAAACTTAAGAGCACTACTCTGACTTCCATTATTGAGTATTTCCGTTCTAATAATTCCAAGTCATTTTTTCCCGGCTATGTAGTTATTACCGAAACAGTGCCCTTTACTTCAACGTCAAACATGTGAACAAAAAGTCACGATTTACACCTTATTCGCTTTTCTCCAACTCGCAGACCTATGCCTTGATAAACAATAAAATGTACTCTACTATTATGTGAAATTTCAGGAAACTTGGTTTTGGAACATTTTAAAATTGCAAAATAACATATGGGTCCCCAGTTTGTAAACAAACCAATTTTTTTTCAAAATGGCGTCGAACTCATGCCAGCCTTAGGCCTAAGCTACGTGACGTTCATTGCCAAAATAACAAACTCGCAAATCTGCCTCTTCGTAGAAACCTTACCACCTAACACTGATTAATTTTCGACGAAGACTTATAAGCTCATATATTGGTATTGAATAAGCAAACAGTGGTAAGTTATATAAGCCAATTAATAAGCATATATGCCTGTAATATTTTAAATCCTAATGGTAAATCAGCCATTAATACTTATAGAGATAATTGAAAAAATGATACATGGTAAGGTAAGGGGTGGAATTACCCCACCCATTTTGACACTGCGCTTCACTCAAAATACACTTTCGATGAGATCAGTATTTTAGTTTATGAAAGCCAACACTTACAAGTAGAGATTGGTGAGTTTTGGTGAAAATCCATTTGTAACCAGAAAATGGCCCTTATGGAGACCCCCCCTTTAAGGGGTAAAAATGAAGACTGATAGAAATTTGATATGCCAAATAGAATATAAGACCCGCACCCCCCCCCCCACACACACACACACTGCTCCGATGCTAATCGATTTCCGACCTTCCCAGTACATCACCAAAAAAACCCTACCCACCCCACCCCCCCCCCCCCTACCCTAAATGAACCCGGCCCCCACCTGGTAATAAATGACTCGTCCCTTATCATGTTTATTCTTTCTTTATCGATATCCTAAATCCATAATAAATTTACGGATATCCGGACACACGCGGATAAAGAAATCACAACAATGGAAATATTTGTCAGATTTGGGACCTGCAGGTTTACTAGAATTTACAGGAAAATTCTTCAAAAACACTTTGCATCCAAAGAAGCAAATGTTTTTCAAAAAGAGTTGAGTCCCATCGGAAAGGTAGGCATAAATCAAAATTGCCGAGATTCTTCCGCTGGAAGTGTACACATTCTCCTTAGGCCCGCACATATACATGTACACTCTCAATTCTTTTCAGTTCATTCTTCATTTGTGTGCCGATTAGAATAATGTAATTGTGTGGTCTTATCTTTGTTTGACTAGCAGTCTCAGGTATCTTAAAGTCACCAGAATATTTGATATTTTTGCATTCACAAACCGTCTCGAAGGCAAACGTAATGGGCAATCCAGTACACTGTATGCCCAACTCTAGGTTTATTCTTCATACTCCGTGTCCTGACAGTAAACTCTTGGACAGTCCATTTCCGAATCGAATCGAAGAACAGCTAAAACACATTTATTAGGCAATGATAGGAATCGAGCCAGCGGCCTCCACATTCGCATATAGCACTCTAAGCTACCAAAGGTGTGAAGTGCGGGAAGGTTTTCACTCTTTTTCTTACTTTCTGAGAGCCAGAAAGTTTACGGGTGATAAGATGAACATCTTGCATTTGTGCATTCTAGTTTGGAATTTTTGATGGTAGGTTTTATATTCATGCTCATTTGGCTGTTGGTTGAATAAGTATACAAAGTACGTGCGTATTTTAACAGTTCCTCACACTCTGCTGTTTTCAACTTTCAAGCAGACTATTATTCAGGATAAGGAATTTGCCAAAGTTGAGCGATTCATATACAGTTTAAGTATATATACAGTATTATGGCTGCGTTTTGTGCCACCCGCCAAACGTCGGAGGTCACGTACATGTAGCAAGCCTCCAATTTTCCTCACAAAAAAAAACTCGCCCACCCACTCACCCATGCACCCCGACACCCTTTTTAGGTTCATCCTCGAAATTCGTAGACGCCAGATTATTTCAGAATGGAAAGGTATTCTTGCAAGCCAATCAGCCAATCAGGATTTTGCTGTTTGCTTATATACCGCTTTTAATTTTGAAACAGTCTTGTCAGACTAAGCAGTTTTTTGCTGTTGTCACATGCGACAAGAGTCCTCTTTCAAATTAAAAAAAAATGGAGTCCTCTTTCAAGATTCAAATGTTATAAACCTCACTGTGTGTAACAACAATGTAGCCAAAAATTTTCTATTGACTTGTAAGAGAGAGAGAGAGAGAGAGACAGAGAGAGAGAGCAAGCTGTGAAAGCAACGACTGTTCAAGTCATGCTTGGTACCAAAACACCTACAGGCATCATTCCAGACTAAATTCATATTATATTAATGTTCATTTGTAGATATATCTGTGTTGAAATAGGAATTCGTTAGTCTAAACATGATGAAGGAAGTGCTGAAACCCACCCCCGGCCACTAAACCTTCTTCCATCCCCGCCCGGCTTGTTTCTCTCTCACTTAAGTATATGTGTTGGTAATTGTTGAGCAAATTATAAAATCAGATTGTAAATTCTTTTGAAAACTAGACAAACAAAATGACAAGAAAAAACCCTCTTACTTCGTACCGGGTTCTACTGTAATTATCTGGTTAAATTCATGTTCGACGTATAATCCGTTTACATGGCTTGCTGGCTGCCTATAATATGATAATATGAATACGTCATTTTCATCGTCGCGCGCGCGGATTGCGTCACAACAAAGTGACCTAATAAATTATTTGACAGATAACAGATGACTGTTTGAAAGATGAATAAAGTTTGAAAATGATATTATTGTCATAAATTGGAGCGGCATGTCAAATTTATTCAATGCCAATCAGGCCAGCAGTCAGATGAGGTACGTTCTACCAGCATGCTGTGTACATGCTCTTAAAGAATTGCACCCTACTTACCCGAGTTCTACTATATGAAAGTCGGGTAAGGTGTGATATCAATTTCACATGTGTTTCTTATGATCCTGGTCATTAACTTCTCCGGCAGGCTAATAAAATGATGTGTCGTTGCGTAATTACCTAGGTATTACTGATAACACGAGTAATTAAAACTCTGAGTCAAAAAGTGTAAGTAAAACAAATCGAGACAAAAGAGTAAAACTTTTGATAAAATTAGTCTTTCCATTAAAAAATAAGTTGATTACCCCTTTCAACGGCGTTCTACCTAAAAAATTAGGAATTTTAGCAGAGTTGTATCATCCGATCTGACATATTTAAAGACGGGAACCAGAAGAACGACCTAATCTCAATGTCTGCATTGGAAAAAAATAGTTCCTAACTATTTCCCTGAAAATGTCTACAAACACTTTCGCTTCTTTATTGAAACTATTAAAATGATATTGTGCTACAAAATTATTTGAATCGTGGAGTATATCCTATAGAAAATAGGACTATTGGCTAATTACTGAGATAGCATGCGTAGGAATGCCAAGCCACAGGAACCGCGCGAACGTATCGTCATGTATGTGTTACTAGATAGAACTAAACCTGCTCAGCAACCCATTTGAAATTTCTTATATACTAACTACAAATATTATAATACCCAAACAGCAAAAAAGAGTGCATTACTGACCGCCGGAGCTGACTTAGTGAAATATCACTCAATAAAACAATAGACATCTGGTTTGATCCTGTACTTTGCCAGATTTTCAGCTGAGGCTAAATAAGAATATACGTGACTTTAAGGTTTCCTGATCCTATTTTTGGCCCGAACCTAAACATTTTATTGTGAAAATTGTGGGAGTATACCGGAAAATGTCCTAAATTTGATGTAGCTCTCGCATTTCCCTACTTTGCTTCATTAAATATTTCGAAAAAAAAAATTAATAAAACCTGTTAATGCCGGACAACCATAGCTACTTTTTTTGGAGCAGAAACCTTAAACATGCATGTACCAGTGTATATGTTTTTTCACATAAGACTATGCTTATATCTAGCGGCATATAACCAAACAAATAGGATACCCATTTCACAAGTACTCGCATTTTATTTCATCTTTGATGTACATGTAACCGTCCTGTCAGTACAACAGTGGCCCTAATTAAATCTGACCTGGAGACCGCTGTTCAAACTGTAGTGTTAAATTGCTACACGTCAGGGGGGAATATGCTGCTATTGATTACATTTCTCTTCACAGCCTTATCGCATAGCGAACAGCTAGACACTGATCAGCCTGTACATCTTTGCGAGATGATGCTCTGTTAGATGTTTGTATGGAAATGTACAAACTAAGGTTGTCCAGATCTGCATGCCTGCAACTGTGCTCATCGTACTCGCTAAAAATACTTTGCTCGTTGCGTGGATCATCTATCTATTATCTTATTTACTTTTGCCGTGTTGAATATGTATACGCCCATCGCTGCCAGCGTCCCCCATATTGTTAATGCAGCCCCGGGTGCGCAGTGTTATTTCAACACACTCTCATTGCAGGGGTCATTTTTTTAAAATTAATAACTTTCGTTTTGCATTAAAGATGCTTACGTTCAGCATAGTGTGCGTTCATTCTTTGCCCGTTGCTTACATCTGAGCCTAAACAAACGCATCTATTCATACTGGTCACAGAACATCTTCAATTGGTTTGCATCATGGATGATTGATCAGACTACGCAATGCGCAGGCTGATTTGCAGCTTTTCGGTTCGAAATTGTTTCAGGGTAGTTGTTTAGGATTTCCTCTTATAACGAGTTAAGTGTTTTTCTTCTATTCATTTAACTGTTTACGGATGGACTATAGCGCATAAAATTGGGTAAATTGCAACACTAGAGTGGAACAGAAAAAAAACGCAGAACAG